>CM060919.1:681326087-682593230 GCA_030737875.1 Allium sativum
TCCTTAAAAATATATTATCTGTTTGTTTATTTATTTGCATATATACTGTCATATATGATGAGTTAGAAAAATTAATAATTGGTTGTTTGGTGTTTAAATATCACTGGGCCTAAATGTTGATATTTAAAAATATCATTAAAAGTAATTCTTCATATTTAAAAGGGAGATTCCATTTTGCTAGAATAGAATTTGAAATTTCGAATAGAATAGAATTTGAAATTTCGAATAGAATAGGAATATGAACTTGTTTTTAAAATAAAAACAAGTAGTTCTTTTATAAACGAAGTTTATAAATGAAGTGAAAAGAATTGTCATTGGATAATTCAGAAATAAAAATACGAGTGTGAAATTGAAAAGGGAAATCTATTTTCCAAAAGTAGAAATATCGATTTCAAAAGAAATTGAAATCTAGACTTGTTTAAGAATGAATAAAGAAATTTTAAATAGAATTTGAATATATAGAATTTGAATATACAGAAATTTGAATTCAAAGGAATTGAAATAGAATTTGAATTTAAAGGAATTCAAATAGAATTTGAATTCAAAGGAATTCAAATGGATTTGAATAAAGAAAGTTCAAATGAAATTTAAAATATAGAGATTTGAAAATAGAATTCAAATGGAGTTTAACTATAGAATTTAAAAATAGAAGTGAAATGGAGTTTAAATATAGAATTCAAATAGAGTTGAATTTGAATTTGAGTACAGGATTCAAGTAGGAATTTAAAAATAGAATTTTCAAATAAAAATTGAATATAGAAATTTAAAAGAAATGTGAGTATAGAATTTGAATAAGAGAAATTCAAATAGAATTTTAATAAGAGATTTGAAATAGAATTTGAATATAGAAATTCAAATGTAATTTGAATATAGAATTCGTATAGAATTCAAATGGAATTTGAATATAGCATTCAAAGGGGATTGAAATTTAAATAGAAGATCGAAATATAAATAAATTTATTTCCGATTTAGGGAAATCGACAATTTTAGAAGATCGATAATATTGTCTTGAATTGGAAATTTGGATTTGATATATATTAAAAAAATATCAGAATGAAGTTGAACTTATTAAAGACGAAGTTTAAACGTTTATATTTATAAATATAATTAAAACGAATTCGCCACAGCGCGGCAGTTCGTAAATGATCGTTTCGAACTTCAATTGAGTATACAGGACTCAATTGAGGTCCGAATTCTTTGAAACAAGAAACGTCAGGACCGATTTGATATTAGTTTTCTAATGGAAGAGAAAGTTCTGAATTTCGTCGAGTAAATTTTGAGTTATATTAAAATCAAATTTCCAGAAAAACAGAGCCATAACCATTTAAAAACCATAACGGTTATAAAAAGGATTTTAAGCGAAAAAAATCCGAATTCCTATTTAGAAAATTTCAGATTTGAGTTGTAGATTATATGTGAACTCAGGTGGAGTAATGAATTGATTTTTGAAGCAGAAATCAGATTTTTGATTATTGAATAGAATTAACTAATTTGAATAGTAATTAGTTAATGAGATTTTGAATTGATATTGGGCTTTGAATAAGTGAATTCAATTTGAAAAATTATATTCGAAATCGAAAAGGAAACAAGAATTGAAATTCAATTTGGTTATGAGCAAGTTAAATATTTTGTTTGAACATGTTATGTTCAAACAAAGAAGTGAAATAGGCAAAATAGCTAATTAAAGAATAAATGAGCGAAACTGAATTCAAACGATTGGATTGAGTTGAATTGAATTGAAAATAGGTGAGCATGTGTTAGACAGGTATGGGATGAAGTATATGAAGATTTTAATTTATGTGCCCGACAAAAAGGTACATGTTTAAATTCATATATGTGGTTTTATGCGCCGTATCGGCAAGCCGCTTGGCTTTTTATTTTTCTTTTGGATTGGTGAGGGCCATGGGAGGCTATTTGAAATATCCCGACGCTCCCGGTACAAGGGAGTTTATGGCGAATTTTTCTGGGAATTTAAGGAGCTAGAATATTTTTAAGAAAAATTTGATAGTTAGAAATAAATGTATCGATATATATATTGAATTCGATAAGGAAACGAATTTAAAATAGGATATTGTAAACAAAAAGGAATTCGATAGGCTGGTAATAGAAAGAGAAACATATATACGTTTAAAAATGAATAATTGGTTTTTATAATGTTGATTATTCGGCTTAAGTGGTTTTGTCTGTTTTGAAGTTAATGATGTTTCAGTCAAGGTCTGAGAGGTAGTTATACCCCAACTTGATTGATTTCATTTTTAATTGATAAACAACAAGATACAATCTCGAAGAGAAGTGTTTGAATAATGTTTAGTTGAATAAAATATTTTGGGTTGTTGTAACGATGTTTTACACAACATTCGTTTTAACCCAAGTGGTGGAATTTTGGAAATATAAAAGTAAATATTTCCTGAGTATAATTAAAGTAGTCGGGAAAGAGATAAGTGATTGAAATTGTTTCAATTTCAAATAGAATATATTTTCTAAGTGTAGAAAATAAAAGAAGGCGAGATATAGAAATGTTTTCCAAAGAATGTAAAAGACCGAGATGATAATTGAAAATATTTGTTTAACAAATATTGAGAAGGAAATGGAAAGGGTGATTTAATTAATGAATAGTAATCAAGGGGCCCAGTGATTGTTTGATTGTTTTGAATGGATGTTTGTTTTTTCTTCGATAGAAATAACCGACTATCGAAGTATTTGCCAAAATCGTTGTCAATATGGAGAGACCGGTTGGATCATTATCCGAGAACCACTCTGTATTGGCGGTAGCGTTACGAATCAGATTATATAAAGATAATCGAAGACGGAGTAAAGTGCAAGGGCTTTTTCTATTTATAGAAATTGTTCCTTCAGTTTCGTTCAATCCCAGGACGAACGTACATTGACGAATGTATGACAAAGTATTTCCAATGATCATATATGTTGGTCTGTACATATATATATGGTGGTAACGGATTTACTCCCTTAGCACAATATCTAGAATATATTTGTGCAAATCAATAAATGATTAACGGATCTGACAATGTGGCATTCAAAGTGATTGTGCTGTCAATGAAGAGAAAGTAATCGTAGCCCCAGGTCTCAACAACCGAGAAATGACAATAATCGGGCAGACAACATGGCTATGTGGGTCGCTCCCATTAGGGTGTATAATCACCTATCTAGAGATTCATTTAATTCCTTATTCTATTCAATGTTGTCCCATTTGGGAGACGGTTGCTGATCCCAACCGTTGGTGATATACATTCGATACACTCAAGCGAAATGAGTGGTCGGTCATGTGTGGGCCGGGTTGCAAGATGTTCTTGTTGAACCCAGTGTATTCCTCTCTAGAGATACACTATCGGAAGGTGGTTCCATACCTTGTCATGTTGGGAATCCAATCTCCAATAAGCGCCCTACGGTTTCTGATTTTATACTATGTATGTGGAGCGTGAGATGCAAGCGTTCCACTAGATTCTATTTATTTGATTTAGACACTATTATAATATCACTGGATTTCGTATCAAAATATTTTGGGTTATAGTAAGGTAAAAACAAACCATGTTTATGTGTGGGCTGGTCTTACTATTATCTTTTCTCTTGAAAAGATTTTTAAGTTAAACAATTGGTTGGAGTTTACTCACACCAGTCCCATGATTGACCCAGAGTTTATTTTGTTTTGTTTTCCCTAAACTCTTGGGTGCCCAAATTTGTAAGGGCAGTCAAGTAGTCGGGATTTTACATATTCATTTTGGAAGAGCTGGAAGCAGGAGGCTTCACCAGTTAGCTATAGATTATCATATTTCCGCTGTGTACTATGTTGTATTTGGAAACAAGTGCTTATAATTGTTCCAGGAATAACTGTTGTGCTCTGATAATAGTATGTATATCGAGTTACTGATTTGTATTTTCAAAAGTTATGTTATATAATATATTTTATTCGTTCCACTGTGAGTTTGTGATCTTCGTTTTCTTCTATTCTAATATTTCTTTCTTTCTATTTCTCATCCTCTAACTTCTTTCTAATAATGATTCGTATTTCTGTGCAATTTGGGTTGGATGTGTGGTGTAATTAGTTGACTCAGATAGTACGGATTTGCGGGTCGTTTCATTATGCCTCGCTTCAAGCCTGTTTATGAAGCTTTAAAAGCCGTTGGTGAAGTAGATAAGGTAGAAAATACTTAATAAAAGAAGAGTTTCTCCGCAAATACGGGTTGCTCCATCATTCAAAGAAATACCCTTCCAAAGGAGCACCTTCCACACCTAAATCTATGCCTATAGCATTAGATGTTGGTGCTTTTGGAGATGATGGTGCATCGCAAAGTCAAGCCGATGAATCTTTACTAAAGAAGTGCTTGGATCCCGCCAGTGGTAGCAAAACACCCTCTAAAACTTAATTACCTTCGATCGTAGAAGAATTTACACACTATAAAGGCAAAGGTCTTATGAAGGAAATTGAGAAGATCGAGGACGGTGAGACAGCTCTAGGAGATGATTTAAATATTGAAAAAGTTAGTGAGGATCCCATTATTCCGGACACCCGTGAGGAGAGTTCCATGGATGTTTTCAAGACTTTAAGTGATCTCAGCACTGCGAAAGACCTTCCAAGTGAGACTGTTACTTCATAGCCTGCAACCAAAGTTACAAAAGTGGCCACTGAAATGGCTTTGACTCGATCCCCTCCATTGCGAAAGACATTTTCTGATATAGGGCCCGCTTTAGCTTCACCGCCAAAGAACGGTTCGTTATTAAATGCACGTTAGACCACACATCAAATGCACTCTAATATTTTGTCACTTTTGCACGTACCCTATACTTTTCCCCAGTACTTTCTGATCTAAGTACTGAAATCCTGCTCTTTCCTTATTTCAGGTCCATATTTGAATCGTCAATATATGAAGAGCTTTAAGCACTGAACTGGCTCTTATAATCTAAGGCATCACATAAAGCCTCATCATTCACAGCACTCACAACCACTCCCGACAATCTCAATATTCCCAACATTCTCAATATCCTCATCAGTCTTAGCAACCTCATGGTTACATAGAAACTGAAGAACAAAGGAGGTAGAGGCATGAGGCTCTGGAGCAGCAATAAAAAGAAGACCGAGACTGAGGATCCCATGGTGATCGTGATCGATATGACGATCGATATGATGATCGTTATGAGCGGAGTAGACGGGAAGAGGAGGAGAGCAAAAGAAGGAAGAGATATAAGGACGGCCAGGGCAGGGATGATCCTCAGAAGCGCCCAAGATCAAATAAATTTCCCGTCCCTGCTACTCATACTACTTTTGGCTATCTACCCCTTGCTACACCATCTGTTAATCCTCCTCTTGCCGATATTCAAAAGATCATACATAATCCGCGCTATGAACTTGAACCAACACATACCACACTTGTTGAAAAATTCAAGAATTGTTGTCTGAAAGGAGTGTACTTTGACATCTGACAAGAAAGATATACTTAAAGTATCGGATGCCTTGAAAGGCAACAGTAATAAGCAGATGGATACAGTCAAAAGTGGGCTTGAGAAGCAGCTTGGCGCGGTCAAGGGCCGAGCTGATAAACAACTATCTCTATGGTACAAGCTAGCTGAAGAGCTTCAGAGAGTTAATAGGCATAACCTTGATCAAATCTGTTGAGTGGGCCTAGATTCTTGAGTCTCGGGATGCAAACACTACATCTTTTATGTAGAGGAATACAGAGCTAGAGGGGCTAGAGGCTGAGAATAGAAAGCTCAAAGAAGAGCTCGCTTCTACTAAATTGAGAGAAGCTGCGTTGCTAATGCAGGTTAAAGATGCTCAGTTTGCTCAAAAGACCATTGAAACCCAATTGGGCATGGAAAAGAAAGCTTCTACAACTTATCGACAAGACAATGCCAGTCTTCATGAGAGGAACACTGCTTAAAAATTGGCTATTTCTATGCTGGTAGCTAAGGCAGAAATTCTCGAGTAGAAGCGAGATCAAGCTTTAGCTGGCAAAGCAGCTGCTGAAAAGGCATTCACTGATGCTGAGGCGGATGCCAATGCCACTTTGTTCAGATTTTACGTCTTCAGTGTCATGAGCCGAGCCAGTTTGCACTATTTGGGAACTGATTTTCCAGTTAATCTGGCTCTAGTCCGGGAGACATTTCTTGTGGAGTTTGGAGATAGTTATGATGAAGAATACCTCTTACAGAATCTTTTGGATGAGGAACCCAGCATGGCTTTGGCCAAGGGGAAGAAAATGCTTATGAAGGAGCGGGGATTACTAAGTGAGGAAGCTGAATCCTCTGGGAAGCAACCCCCGAATGTTGTCGCTACTGCTGCCCCCACTGATTTTGTTAATGTCGAGGTATTGAATTCTCAGACTCCAATTGTTCCTCCCACTGGTCCTTCTGCCACTCTCAAGGAAAAGGACAAAGTTACTGAAGATCATACAATTGAGGAGCATATTACCGAGGAACCTGCAGGAGATGGTGAGGGCGATGAGGACAACCCAGATAAATATGAAGTTGTGCATAGGAATCTTCATGTCGTAGGTAAATCCGAGATTGATCGAGTCGTATCTGACTTGGACTATCTTTGAACTTCACCCAGGTCTATCGCATTCCATGCTCACTATTCATTTGTATTAGGCTTGATGTCGCCACAAACTTCTCCTGCAGGAGCCAACACAACAACGACCGATGCCATTGAGTTATTACTCCTATTGACTGGCTGTAGATTCTTAAAACCGAAGGTCTATAGGCGCGTAAATACCCCATAGGGTCGGGAGAGTATAAGCCACGCATCCATCCAATGAACATTTTCGAGTCAACTTACTTATTCAACCTTGGTGTCAACTACTGCTGCCCCACTTAGAACTCCTCCTCTAGGTGATACATCTTTACTCACTACTTCTACTCCTACTTTAAAACTAGGGTCACAAGATGCAAAGATTAGTGCAATCATTGATTTGGACGACGTTGACTACACTCTAAGTGACGAAGCAGAAGATCTTGATGACGCAGATGAAAGCCTGGGGAAGGGAACCGAGACCTAGGAAAAGAAGAAGATTAAGCCTTTGTCATCCTCAAGGCGCAAGGGAAAGAGCTCTGCTCATAAGAAAGGATGACTTGTCATCCTATCTTCTCCTAAGAGTTTGTCTGATGGCGCAGAAGCCAAGGGTGAGAGTCAGCTTGCCGATACCCCTCCTCCTTCTTTCGCTCAAGTTAATAAACCATCTCTGAGGTCTAGCAGTTCCAAGAACGGGAAGAAGAAGAATTAGTGCTTACAGTTGTTTTAATCTACTTTCTATAGCTTCTTCTTTTATGCATTTCATTTAGACTGGTTGTATATGCAAGTGTCGGTCCTCTCTTATGACTTTATGCCACTTTGTATTTGAGACTTTCATTGATGTTGTGAAGCTGTTTATGCCTTTTTTTGTACTTTAGTGTTTAACTATTAGTTGTTACTTTAGTTGTGTTGTACCTTTTTGTCTATACACTTGTCTCCTTACATATCACAAGTCTTTGTTTAGTGTGAAGTCATGACAAGCTTGTGGTATGTATTGTAAGCATGATTAGTCTGTCTTAATGTGGTAGTGATTCCCCCATACCAAAGGCTGTCATAAGCTTCCTAGGCCGGATGCGATAAACTCTACTGGGTTTAGTTGGTTATGGTTAAAATACCGGAAGCTCCTGCCCTTTTGCTTAAGTCTCTTGCTTTTTTCCATTGTTCTTAGAGCTTCTCAGCTTGCCAATTAGCCATGAAATCTAGTTTGGTTGATTGAACTCATGCCATTAGTTGAAGAAATTTTCCAGTTTGCATGCCCTCGCTTGCGAGATTTTTGGTTAAAGCCCAATAATCGTCGCAACCTGAATAAATTAGGTGCTAGCCGAATTAATTGGACGCCTATGAAGAGGATATTCGCCCACCGATCATCGCAACTTGAGATACCCGAGTGGTAACCAAACTAATGGACGCCTACGGAAAGGTCATTTAAGCCCGCCGATCACCGAATCTGAGATGAGAAGACACTAAAGAACTTATTGAACGCCTCCTAAGGGTCATTTAATCCCGCCGATCGCCGCACCGATAGAATCAGATGCTAACGAACTAATCAGACGCCCCCTAAGAGGTCATATAAGCCCACCGATCGCCGCATCAGACAGAATCAGACGCTAACAAACTAATCGGACGCCCCTAAGAGGTCATTTAAGCCTAAAAACTCGATTCGTTACATCTGACATAATCGTATACTACGCGAGTTAAATGGACTCCTCCAAAGAGGTCATTTAATCCCAAACACTCGATTCGTGGTATCCGACATAATCAAGTGCTACGCAAGTTAAATGGACGCCTCCAAAGAGGTGATTTAAATCTCGACATTTGTCGTAATCTGGCCAGAAATTACTGACATTGACAATCTTGTTGGGTACCCCCTTTCGGCTAGGATTTCTGATGAATCCAATCATGCAACTCACTAACCTGGTAATCAAGGCCCTTCGGATTGCAGATTCGATGCATGCCACCTTATGGCTAGGACTTCTGATAAGCTTCATTGTAAGAGGTTTTATTATTGCGTTGCTCCACGGGGCAAACACCGGTCCATTTACCGCATGCTTGACTTAAAAGATATTGTAGCAACATGACTAAGGCCCGGGACCTCTCATTTTGGGAGGTGCCCCTTTGGTGAAACATGCAACTTTTGTCTTTAATTTGCTCATTCTACCTTGTTGACTAACTTTTTGGCAAAAGCTGTCGCAGTTCAACGAATCGAAGCCCAATGCCAAGAAGCACACTTTCCAGCATCGGTCTGTCGACCATAGGATGGTCTGTACTTTAGAAAGCGCAAAAAAGATTTGGCCCGAGTTAATCTCCTACGAGCAACGACATCTCGTGCCCCGGCACAATTGCTCTCCCAGACCAACCGAGACTAGCGCTCCCTTGAAAATCGGATCGACTAGATATCTCCGGATCTACATGGAAAAATTCAGCTGAGTCACTCAATACGCGAACCCACTCTCAAGGCGTTAAAGGCAGTCAACCACTTCTAGACAAAGATCTACTTTTAATACACCTCATCTCGAGCGCCACGTAAGCCATAATTTTCGAGGATACTATTAATTAGCAGTAGACCGGGTCCCACTGCCGTAACCACTTCCAATGATCGACCTCCATGTGTCTAAGCTCCGCAAAAGAGGCAAGCCATGTGGCGGCCTACTCAGCCCACTTCTTCATATATAAATACATCCAAGCTCAAAGAGGAAAGGAACTTCTTTCGTATGATGTTATCTCCACTTAAGACTTCTAATTCTAAGCTCTCTACATGTCTAACTCACAAAATAGCCAACTCTTCATATTTTCACAAATAGAAAAAGCATTATACTTGTAATCAAAGGGCAATTAATACATATAAAGTGGACGTAGGCACTAGCTTTGTCGAACCACTATAAAATGTCTTGCGTGTTCCCTGTTTTCTTTACTTTATTGTACTTCATGATTGTTATTCGTGTGCTCTTCGCATGATTGGGCGTTGACTATCACTAGTGACCAACTTTTGACGTCAACACTTTGGCACGCCAGGAAGGGGGCACGCACCAACATACTCTACGACCTTCAACAAGTTCCAATCCATGGAGAATAAGCGAAAGAAAGATGCAACGTCTTCCTACCCCGCAAACGCTGATGCTGCCGAGACAACCGCTGCAGAAGCTAGTCTGGAAGCCTCCTCTCATGAAGACGTGTCTCGATATATTACCCCGGACAACATAGATAAGATTATGGCCAAGTTTAGAGGCCAAATGACATCTCAGGGTAAACTCTTCGAACGACAACAACAGTTAATGGATCACCTTCTCGATCGGATGGAGAAGGGATCTAATGCTTCAACATGAATTCCTCCACCGACCGGGAAGGGGGCAATAACTGATCTTCGGTCTGCGGAAATCCAAGCTCTAGATCGGGTCATACCCTTGCTTCCTCCGGGCACAATTTCACTTCCTAACCAATCACAGCCAGGAGTATCGCTTCCAGCGACAAGCGCAGTCGCAGCTACAGATTCACAGGAGGCCCGCAATCAAGACCTAGGTCGTTTGACCATATTTCCTCCACTCTGGGGATGAGCTCGACCATCCGGACCAATCGAGCAACCGCTGAGTCAGGCAGGATCAATGCTATTCCCATTATAACCCAGCATCTTACAGCAGACTCGTCTTATGCCGCCTCTCCTTCAACCAAGAGCTGGTGGGCCCTTCCCATTGAACCAGGGAGACCACTCTAACATACCGGTTCTTAACATGGCGGAGGAAAACACTACCGTAAATCCTTCTAACATCGCCTCAAGCAAGGGCACCAAGGAGCCCTATACATCACATGCTATGATGGATCATCCCAGACCTTCCATCGTAGGCATGGCTCGGATCAATTCTCATCAGGTTCAAGAGGAGCCAATCTGCCCAGAATCAAAAACTGCGATGGACCCTCACCTTCACTCAACTCTCGGAGGTCGATCCCAACTAGCAGCCACCCTTCTGAACATGCTTTCGTTAGACCCCAATGCTGGAGCTCTCCCAAATGCCGAGCTGGATTCATGGCAGCGACTCCTCGGAGATGGAAGCCAGCTTGCAAGCATCATTCGACGCTTCATCCGGGGCACTTCTTCTCAGCAGGATATAGATAATATCCACTGCATCCCATTCACCAGGAAAATTAGAAACTCCAGCAATCCTCCTGACTTCAAGCTCCTAGCCATTGAACCCTACAATGGTCGGACCAACCCAACCATCCATCTCATGCGTTACATGCATCATATTAGAAGTACTCTCTGCATCGACCAATGTTATGGCCAAGTGCTTTCAACTCATTCTCACACATATAGCTGGCATGTGGTTTCGGCAGCTAACAACGAAGTCAATTAGTAGCTGGAACATACTAGTCACCTGCTTCATCGAGTAGTTCAGAGTTCACATCTCCCAACCAAAAAGTGTGATGTTCCTGACCTCCATCAAGCGATGACCGGGAGAAACACTTCGATCTTTCCTCGAAAGATTCAACGTGGTCGTAGCATCAGTTGATTGACCCGAGCCATTGATGGTGCTTATGACAGCCATCGCAGGCGTCTAGAACCGATCAGAATTCTCAATCTCTTTGACCAAAGATCCCCCCAAGGATATCGAATATTTCTATCTAGAGGTCGAGCGGTTCCTCCGACAAGAAGATGCCATCATTGAGATGGAGAGCCTTGAGGTCCTTGCCACCAAACAGGGAAGTCCATCCAACACCAATGGCCAGAATAAAGGAAGAGGAAAGACCTCGGATAAGAATGAACGCAATGTACGACCCCGAAAAGAAAACAAGTACGATCAATATATATAGCTTAATTCTTCCCTGCGCGACATCTACCTCAATGTATGAGGATCCCTACCTTTCCCAAAACCTCCTTGAAGAGAGCCAACTCATAAAGAGCTCGATTCTGGAAAGTACTGTGTGTTTCACAACATAGCCCGTCATAGTACCAGTTAATGCAAGCACTTACGCTTTCTCATTGAGGATAGGGTCAGGCGAGGAGAACTTCCCGAGTACGTCAGGAAAAGCACACCGACCATGCCGCCACAATCTTTTGCCCAAGCTCCTTAGGTCGGTTCTCGAGCTCCTAGAAACGAAAAGGACCCGGAGCCCAGCACTCGCGGTATCATCATCAATTAATGAGATTTAGATTTCTTATTTCAAATGTATTTTTATTTCTTTCAGTAAAATGGATATGTTGATGTACACATGTATGGGGTTAGGATTTAGCTCCCAGGCATGCTCTGAAATCAATAGCCATGCTTTTAGGATTTAATTTTCATTTCCTTATAATAATTCTTTAGCGACAATGAACTTTCTTTTGCAGACATAGATTATGTTCGAATGATTTAAGCCGAGCATGACTAACGCTCACTAACCCAAATATGGTCAGTGCTAGGTCATCGTCCGTAATGCATGATCAAAGCCTGCCACCATAACTAAACCTACTCCTTGAGCCGAGTATGGTCGAATTTTCCTAAGCCGAGTATGGATTATACTCGCCCCTTCTCTGAACCAAGTGTACTCTTCACTTGTTGAACTTAACAAATGATCCTACATAAGTCGAGCATAATTAACACTTGCCATAAGCTGAGTATGGATAATACTCGCCACCTCTGTAAGCCGATTATGGATAATATTCGCCATCTCTGTTAGCCGAGTATGGATAATACTCGCCATCTTTGTAAGCCGAGTATGGATGATACTTGCCATCTCTGTAAGCCGAGTATGGATAATATTCGCCACCATTCTAAACCAAGTGTGATTGCTGCTCGCCCATATCTTTAAGCCGAGTATGGTTAATGCTCACCTAATCAAGACCAAATCCTTCCATAGACCGAGAGTGGCCCATACAGTCTTTGCAGGTGTTGAATCTCACTACCAAAGTTAACAATTACTTTCTTGGCCTTAATACGGTCCTCGATGGTTGTCAGTTTTCTGACCTTTATACGATCCACTTCGATCATCGGCTTTCTAGTCATAATACAACCACCAGGATCATCGAACTTCGGGCCTTAATATGGTTCAGCGTAACCATCACTACTCACACATTGAACTTCGATACGAGGTCGAGGACACACCTCCTTTACCAAGAAAGATGTATTCTCAGGGGCAAAGTGTTGACCAACTTTTTGGAAAAAGCTTTCGCGGTTCAATGATTCAAAGCCCAATGTGAAGAAGCACACTTTTCAGCATCGGTCTGTCGACAGATAGGATGGTTTATCGACCTATAGGACGATCTGTAATTCAGAAACCCCATAAAAGATTTAGCCCGAGTTAATATCCTACGAGCAACGACATCTCATTCCCCGGCATAATCGTTCTCTGAGACCAACCGAGTCTAGTGCTCTCTTGAAATTCGGATCGACCAAATATCTCCGGATCTACATGGAAAAATTCAGCTGAGTCATTTAATACACCTCATCTACATGGAAAAATTCGCAAAAGAAGCAAGCCACGTAGTGGCCCGCTGAGCCCACTTCTTCATCTATAAATACATCCATGCTCAAAGAGGAATGGACCTTCTTTCGGATGCTCTTATATCCACTTAAGACTTCCAATTCTAAGCTCTCCACACGACTAACTCCAAAAATAGCCAACTCTTCTTCTTTTCTCAAATAGAAAAAGCACTGTACTTGTAATCGAAGGCCAATTGATACATATAAAGTGGACGTAGGCACCATCTTTGCCGAACCGCTATAAAAAGTCTTGTGTGTTCACTGTTTTTTTTACTTTATTGTACTTCATGATTGTAATTTGTGTGCTCTTCACACGATTGGGGGTTTATTGCCAGTAGTGACCAACTTTTGATGTCAACACACCTTATCACCATTTGACTCCTAGTGTTATTTATTTGCAAGGTGATGCTTTGCACCTTCGTATTTGTTGTGAATGATGCTTACGGCACTCAACACTTGAGTTGTCCCAATCGGGATGTGCTATAAAGGTCACCACGTCTTATTGGGTTAGGTGAACAAGAGATCTTTAAGTCACCTGCAATCAAAATCGACTTTTAGCAACTTTTGAATAATTAAACAAGAGTTTTCAAGTGTACGATTCAGGCAAGCAAATCAACTTTTTCATTCATATGTACAAAATTCAATTACAATGCTTGCAAAGTAATTACAGCCATTTTACAGGAAATATGAATGAAACATTAAGTAAAATAACGAGGAGATGATTATTGTTCCAAGCTCTGGGGATTTGAATTCCATCCGTCGCCTTTAATTTGAAGGTGCCATCTAGGAGCTTTTGGCTTATAACGTAGGGTCCTTACCAATTAGGCCTAAAAACTCTTGTTTCGGTCATCACTTTCTTCAGTACCAGATCTCCAACTTTGAAGGTCCTTTTCTTGACTTCTAAGTTGAAATGCCTAGCAATCCTTCTCTGATGAGCAACAATTCTGAGCTTTGCTTCATTTCTCCTTTCTTCGAGTTGGTCAAGCGCTTCAAGCTGCAGCTTTTCGTTCCTTACTTGGTTGAAGTGAATCCTATGTTGAGTGGGAACTTCCAACTCTACCGAATCATAGCTTCAGATCCAAATGCTAAAATTAACGGAGTGTGCCTAGTCGTAGATTTGTAAGTTGTGTGATACACCCATAGTGCAAGTAGAAGCTCCTCTACCCAACCACCTTTGGCTTTCTCAAGATGCTTTTTGATGGTTGACTTTATGATCTTGCTCATTGCAACAACTTCCCCGTTGGCCTGCGGATGAGCCACTTCTGCAAACTCTTCAAAATCTTGTACTAAGAGCAAAGGCTCTTGAATTGATCGCTTTCAAACTGCGTTCCATTGTCTGTGATTGTCTTCTGTGGCACATCAAACCTGCAAATGATGTTCTTCAGCATGAAATTGATCACTTTGTTTGAGGTGATAGTGGCCAGTGGCTCTGCTTCAGCCCACTTGGTGAAGTAATTAACGGCTACAATGGCATATCTAAAGCTGAACTTTGCTGTTAGTAGTACTCCAATCAAATTGATGCCCTAGACAACAAATGGCCATGGGTTGACCATTTGAGTTAGTTCCGTGGATGGTGCTCTTGTAATCTTCGCAAATCTCTAGCATCTATCACACTCCTTGGTATAGGTTGCAGAATCCAAGTTCACATCAGGCCAGAAATAACCGTACCACAGAATTTTCTTGGCCAACGTCTGTCCACCTGTGTGACCTCCATAATCACCTTCGTGTAATTCCGCTAAAATTGCTTTAGATTCTTATTTGGTCACACACCGAAGCAGAGGCATAGAGAAGCCTTACCTGTATAGTCTACAATCCTGGATAAGATACAGTGGAGCCTTTCGCAATATCTTCCTTCGCTTTTTCGATTCTTCCGAGAGTGTTCCGTTGAGAAGATACTCCTTGATCGGGGTCATCTACGATTTTGGTTCTTCAATGGTCTCCATAATCCAATCAACATCCACATCTTTAGTACTAGTATTTGAGAGTACTTCGATGGGTACTAATCCCCGTAATTGTGCATCTCCTTAACTTGCATATTTAGTGAGCTAATTTGTTTTCATATTCTCCTCTCTAGCGATGTGGGATATTGTGTAGTAGTCAAGGTCATTAAGAAGTTCCCAAGTTTTAGATAGGTAAGCTGGAAGATTTCCCCCATTGGCTTGGAGCTCCCTTTGAACTTGAAATACCACTAGTTGTGAGTCACTAAAGATCTCCAAAGTTTTCAAATTCAATTCCTTCGTTATCTTTAGCCCTACAAATAGCACTTCATACTTGGCTTTGTTGTTGGTTACAGGAACTCTAACCTCGAAGCATAGCACATAGAGCGTCCTTCATGAGTTTCTAGGACCACTCCTGCCCCTAAGCAATAATCATTCATGGACCCATCAACAAACAACTTCCATTTAATGACTCCCTCAATGGGTTCCTCCTTCTCCTCCCCTTTATCTGTAAATTCAGCAATAAAATCCTCTAATGCTTGTCCATTGGTAGCCCTTCGAGGATGGTAAGTGACGTCATATTGACTGAGTTCAATATTCCACTTCAACAGCCTTTCCTAAGTTTCTGGATGAAAAAGAACTTGCTTTAGAGGTTGATATGTAAGAACTTTGATAGAGTGGGTTTGGAAATATGGCCTAAGCTTCTTTAAGGAGACAAGCAAGCAGTATGCAAGCTTCTCCAACTTGGGATAATTCAGCTCTGCCCTAGCAAGCCTTTTACTGATATAGTATACTGGCCGTTGAACCTCTGCATCATCTCGAACCAATGCTGCACTTAGGGCATGAGACGAAATTGCCAAATACAGAAATAACTCTTCTCCATCCTTTGTCTTTGACAACATTGGAGGTGATTCCATGTGCTCAATTAGCTCCTCGAAAGCCACTTGACATTCAGGTGTCTATTGGAAGTCCTTCTTCCCTTTCTTCAATGCATCGAAAAGTGGAATGCACCGATTTGTCGCCTTTGAAATGAACCGAATCGATGCACCTACTTCCCCATTCAAGCTTTGAAGTTCCTTTTTCATTCTAGAAGCACGCGTCTTTCGCAAAGCTGAGACTTGAGCGGGGTTGGCTTTAATGCACCTAGCATTGACCATAAATCCAAGGAATTTTCCTAAAGCTACTCCAAACGTGCATTTAAGTGGATTTAGTTTCATCCCATGTTTCCTGAGAATATGAAACATTTCAGCCAAATCTTCTAAGTGATCAACAGTCCTTCTCCATTTCACCAGCATGTCATTGACGTACACCTCCATGGTTTTGCCAATTTGTGATTTGAACATTGCATTC
Source organism: Allium sativum (assembly GCA_030737875.1). Classification (NCBI taxonomy): domain Eukaryota; kingdom Viridiplantae; phylum Streptophyta; class Magnoliopsida; order Asparagales; family Amaryllidaceae; genus Allium; species Allium sativum. The sequence continues at coordinate 681,342,350 of CM060919.1, forward strand.
ACAAGACGTTGGTAAGTTGCTTCTGCGTTCTTCAAACCAAACGGCATAACCTTGTAATAGTACAAGCCCACATTTGTCACAAAGCTTATGTTCTCTTGGTCTGGCTTATGCATCATTATTTGATTATACCCCGAATAAGCGTCCATGAATGATAGAAATTCATGCCCGGCCGTTGCATAAACTAGCTGATCGATTCTGGGTAGCGGAAAACTATTCTTGGGACATTCTTTGTTGAGGTCTGAATTATCGATACACACTCTCCACTTGTCGTTGGATTTCTTCACAAGCACTGGATTAGAGAACCAATCTGGATATGTGGATTGCCGATTGAAGTCATTCTCCATTAGCCAATCCACTTCCTCTTTGAGATCCCTCGATCTTTCGAGTCCCTGAATCCGTCATCCCTTCTTCACTAGTGAGATGCTTGGTTCTACATTCATCTTATGAACTGCTATATCCGGAGGAATGCCTCACGTGTCGGAATGGCTCCAAGCGAACACAGATTAGCCTTCAAGAAAACAATCGAATCTTTCTGCTGCTTCTGGCCCAATTGGGATCCTGTCTTCAACACTGTCCGGATCTTTATCATGAACTAGAACCGAAATTGTGACCTCAGTTGGCACCGCTCGCCCCTCCCCTGCACTAGCCTTCCGCGGATCCTTCTCTTTTTGGGCCCTGCTATGGTCGCCGGTACAAGGGCCATGCCCTAATTGCTATAAGGCATTTTCACGAATGCGAAGGGGAACCTCCACATTCTTTCCTTTGTCCCTTTTACTTGCTTCTCTCAGCTCATTAATGTAGCATTCTCTAGCAATATCCCGGCCTGCTCTAACCACACCGACCCCCTGGTCTGTTGGAAACTTCATCGTCAAGCACTAGGGGGCTAGCACAATCCTGAAAGCTGCCAGGGCTCATCTTCCCAGAAAAGCGTTGCACGTAGACAATTCATCTACAAGAACAAAGGATTGCATTAGAGCAGCTTTCCTTTCTCCATCTCCAAGCTCCACAAGCTAATCCATAACCCTAATGGGCTGCTTTGGTTCCCTTGTGAACCCTTGGATTTTCTTCTGGCAGGCTCGCACGTTTGACATAGAAAGCTTCATTTTATCATAAGTATTTTTGAATAGCACATTTATTGAGGCACCAGAATCGACTAGCACCCTTTTCACAGTGGTCAGGTCTATACCAACCGTTACTACCATAGGGTCTTGAGTTGGAGTGACTTCTCCTTCCTCGTCTTTTCCATTAAACATGACATCTCCAAAGGAAGTCTTCTGTTGCTTTACAGACATGGTATTTTTCAGAATTAAACACTTTTCTTCCTTTGAAACATTCTTAAGTGCATTGCCATATCTTTTGATATCTCCCCAACTTCCCCCAACTGGGTGAAGACCCCCAAAAATAATGTTAATCATGGGCCTTTGACTAACTTGTGTCGGGGCTTTGTCTCCAAATCCAGATGAATTTTTCCTTTGGCAGGTTTGAGAAGGATTGGCAATTGTAGAATTTTCACATGTTGTTACAGCTAGTTTTTTCTAATAAATTCCTCAATCAAGCTCTTGAGATGCCTACACTCCTTCGTGTTATGGCCTGGTTGATTGTGGAATTGGCAAAACCTTCCAGAGTTTGACTGGTTGCCACCCACTTTCTGCAGTTTTGGTTTTGGATAGTCTTCGGTATCCTTGAAAGCGGTAAAAATGTTCTCCGGAAAATCTGTTAATGAAGTTAACTCAACATCTTTAAAGAAGTGTAATTGCTTTCCATTCTGGCTATCCTTTCCACCGTTTCCTTGCTTTTGACCTCCATTATTCTACAGATTGCCTTGAACACCATTATCTTTCCTCTCTGGTACCGAACTACCTTCAGCAACATCTATAACAAAAGAAGGATCATCATCCACACTAATGTATTCTTCTTCTTTTTTATATAACATTTCCGAGGTGTCGGGCTTCTTCATTTTAATCCATCTTCCAAACTCCAATTTCTTACCAATAGCTTGTTTCAATGCCATCAATACCAGTCATGGTTATGGATCCCCAACTTCTGCTGTGGTAACATTAAATCGTGTAAGGAAGGCTTTGACCAAATCACCCGTCCTTTGTTCCATGTCATTTAATGACATTACGTCTTTAAACTTCGTGATCTGCAACCTAAACTACTATTTAAATTTCTTAGCCAAGAAAGTAAAGTTATCCACGGACCTTGGAGGTAGCTTGGTGAACCAAAGCGAAGCTACTCTTTCCAAATATACTGGGAAGTCTAACCACTTGATCACATCAGTAGCTCGTTCACCATCCATGTATTGATCATACTTGTACAAGAACAAATTAGGATCGCCAGTCCCGTTACAAGCTTGAATCATTGGCAGATTAAACTTCGTCAAGAACTTGGCATTTCAATCCTTTCAGTCAGTGGAGTATTAGTGGGAGAAAAATTTCATTCCTTCTCATTATCATTCCATTCCATACTTTCCTTCATAATCTACTGGACCATTTCTGCAATTCGTTCCTCCTCGCCGTGCCGATCCACGGGTGGATGCTATGTCCTTCGTCGGATGTTCGCCTAAGCAAACGGTCACGACTAGGGTTCCGTGGCGTTGTGCCTCCCACATGGGGAGGTGCCCCTTTGGTGGAACTACTTGCTTTTCGAGAAGTAACCCTTTCAGAATGGTTCCTAGCCGGTGGCTTAGATTGTTCATGAACGGCATCGTCCGATCATCGACCTCTTAAACAGATCGATCAAGGTTTGGACTTATGGAGGAAGAATTAGCACCCTCTGCATGGGTGATATTAGCATTAACTTTCGCCATGTTGGCTTAGGTAGCAAAGAGAGCCTCTAATCTTGCCATCATGGCCTTATTTGAGATCTCCATCTGCTGAGTCATACTAGCGACAGCTTCATTCAGTTTATTTCAGTTACGCGACTCCTGCTGTCGAGGATTGGCAAACTTCCCAAGGATTAGCTTGCGGAGTGATAGGATCATACACTACATTCTCCAAGCTCAAAGCTCTTATAGACTTACTATTTTTCTTTGCCATGATCTTTGACAAGCTTTGGAACTTCAAAGAGAATCTTTCAACTGTCCTGGATCTTAGACTTTGAGAATCAATCGTAGAAACGGACTTTGAACATCAACGCCCCTACAAAGCACTTAAACTTGGAATGTGGATGTGTCCCCACGGCGGGAGCAAAAAATGTTAATGTTAAAAATAGCACTAACACCCTAGGGTGTAGAATCCCTTCACAATCAGTTAAGATCTAAAAAGTGGTAGCCACAAACACAAAAGTAAGTAAAAAGACAGGAATTTATAGTGGTTTGGCCTAGAATTGGCCTATGTCCACTTTAAAGAGAATTCTCATTATCATCATCAAGGTTACAAGGTATATGATTTCCACTACTTTACTCATTTTCTCCTCTTTTTACGACAATCTTCTCTACTTCTTCTCTTTTTACTTTTGATTCACTCGAATTTACCAAGGAAACAATGACATCTCTTAGATCGTAATGGTTGTTGGAGTAGATCTTAAACAATTTGACCACTTAGATGATCTTTGGCAAATCCATGGTGGATGAGATGTTGAATCTAAGCTTGAAGGAAGATTAATGAAGGTTTGATTGATTTGGAGGAGTTTAGAAATGAATTGGATAGCACTTCATGGAGAGAAATTTCGGTCCCTTTAATGGAGGAAGCATGGGGGTATTTATAGGAGTGGAAATGAGGTGAAGGAGTCTGAAAATATACTGTTTAGGCTACCAGGTCGTTTGAACGACCTAGCACACTGATTCGGTTACGACATAATTGGTTTCCCCTCCTCCGAGACACAGCCTGGCCTCTCATGGCATCGGACGATCTAACTTACCTGCACTAGGACGATCTACCTGTTTTGGGATGCGGAACGACTTAGCGTGTCACGACCTAAGGTGTAGCGATCTAACAAACAACGACCTAAAGTTATAGGTTGTTAAGCAACCTAGTGTCGCCTTCTTGAGCTAATGACCTAAGATCAGATGGTCCAGTATAGCACGATCTAAGGTCTAAGTGACCTAGAGATTGAAAGATCTAGCGTCGCTTTTGTGAGCCAAAGATCCATGGTCTAACGACCTAGCTTGAAACATATTTTGTACATATGCATTTAACCCACTTGCCTCAACAATGTCTCATATCTAAAACATATTTTATTGGTTAACAATAACTACAAAATATTTTATTAATAAAACGTACTTTAATACTTAGCAAGCTATTTAAAATTTTAATTTATAGATTTTTTTGACTAAAATTAGAAGTTTGCACTTATAATAAAATAAATTATATCTCTTGTGATAATGATGGATTGGAAGATGATGGTATAATTGATATATAGAACCCAGATTGCTCCATGTGAGAAAGATACTATGGAAGACGATGATAGTTCTTCTAAAGAGGACGATGGTATCTATTGGCAATCTGGTGACCACTCTTGGCTTCATTATGATTCTGGAATGAGATACGATCCCTCGGAAAACATGTATTATATCTATGTTACTAATATAGAAGATGACTATAGAAGACTAGCAAATAAGGTTGTAGGAGAAGGATTTGAGCTAATTATGGATGAAGAACTAGGTGAGATGAACAAGTCTTTGTTCTATGATTGTACATGGGATTGGGAATACAAATTTCGTAGTCCTAACCCTTGTTATGTTCCTAACCTTGCCCTACTCTTTTTAGAGTATGTCAACGTTATAGGATGTAGTGATAAGTCGAGTTGTTTCTCTGATGGGGAATAATTGTGAGTCATATTAGTAGAAGTAGCGCTATGCTACTCCCCTATTATATAATGCACAATGTTCTGGCACTTTAAACCAGGATTGAAGTTTCTATGCCTGTGTAGAACTCTTTTTTCTTTTCCCTTTCTAATAAAAATGGTACGACCACTATAAAATTGGCATTGCCTTGCCGAATAAATAAATATTTAAACCACGCCAACTCTTATAATTAACACAAGCTAATTAATTGAAAATTACTTCTTATGATTAATCGTACCAATCTACCAACATTTATACTAATCAATACTACACATATTTTTGTCTGAACTATAACAAACATTGTTTAAATTAAAACAAATATTAGCAGAAAATTCTCAGCAAGTATTAATATAAATAATATACACAAAATTTCAAATCAGACCACTAAATAATATCTCTACATCAACTAACACAATATTATGATAACTAACACACTAATCATCTACTTCAATCTCATAATAAACTAATTTTATTCCATAATCGAATTAGAACACTAATCATCGTTAATTAACACCACTAGACTGTCAAATTCAAATCCAAAAACAACCAATTTTTTGAACAAGGGTTTTGATTTAAATCTAAAATAAACCCTAAATTAAGGTAAAATAGATTACAGAAGTCATAACGAAGAGTTTTAGGAGTGGTTGAATATCTCTGAGGCGGAGCGTGATGGCCGGCGACCGGTGGCAGCGGTGGTAAAGGTTTTCGAGATGAATTGGGGAAGGAGGCAAATGAATTGGTTTTTTCTTGGGTTGTTGGGTATAAGCAGGTAGAGCAACTGCTAGCGATGGCTTGCAACGGTCTTTTTTAAGCCATTGCGCCATTCTGTCACTATTTGGGTCGTATCTTATAGCATTATATGTATTTTCATAACAAACCTAGATCACCTTCAACTGTAAATAGAGGCGTTAGAACACTTGAAAATGGATCATTTTTTGTTTTCTCATCAGATTCTATGTCAAAATCAAAATCCAACTCTTCTCTTTACTCTCATACAATCATATACTATAATTGTAGTTTACCAGTACAAATAAGAAGTTACATCAATTGGATGTAAATCAGAGTCTAGTGAACCACAGTGAAACTATATGTCCTTTGCTGCTCTTCTATTATTTTAGATTTGATATGTGGTTATAAACTATCTAGATGTTAATAACCAGATTTGGTGCTAACACTATTATACGGACATGAATCATTAGTTATGTTAACGGTATTTTTCGTCAACACCCGAACTAGGATGAATAATGCATATGCTTAGAAGTTTGATGTAAAGGTGATCTAAAGGTTATTGTAATGCAGCCCTGAGTCAGTATACTTTAACTAATTTCACCTTTCCTAAGGCGTCAATACCTTAAGTTTGAAGATTAGTCACTCTTCCCTCGGGGAATGAGTATCATGCTTACGAGACTACAAGGCCAATAACGACATTGGAAAAAAGTTTTACAAGTAGAATTAGACTGAAATTCCAAACCATAATCACCTTTAGACCCCTTATAAAATAATATACATTGTGCTAAGAGGAAACAAGTTAATGCCTCACAACGCTCGAATTATTTTCATGCCATAAGATTTAATGACTTTTATGATACTTCCGCATCAAACTAGCCCGGAAAGACCTTGATTGCGCCAGTTATCACGCCAAAGATTATAACAATCTCCATTCCAAGGTTAGGTTTTATTAGGCTTACTATGAAAAAGCTAAGTCACGTAAGGATTATCCGAAAGGGGAGAAGCCTTGGTTTTGCCCAGGACCTTTCCTCCTTCGAATGGATCGTGATTAACTCTATTATAAGAAAGGCTACCATTAACTCCCTGTCTTATCATTATAAATACAGTATGATTATCAAACCAAGAAATTCTTAAGACCTGGACATCTCCTTCTATTAATTGAAGATATACTACAAGATTTGAAGAAATCCCCAATACGATTTGGAAATTAGGGTTTGCTCTTAAGAGAAAGAGAACAAGATTGAGAAACGAACATTCAGCCCTAAAAATGAGACCTCCGGGGTCTTATTTATAGACAAATCGAGGGCCATTTTGCTATTGGGCCAGCAGAAAACGTTGTCTGTCGCGTTTCTTCTTGGTTCCGGAAACTTAGGCTTTCGGTTGGTTTTCCTTTTGGTCCCGAAGGCATTGTGTATGGCTTTTTGAGGTGCCAGTCCTGGCTCTCGGGAGGATGGTACCGGTCTTTAGAGCTTTTCGTTGACGTCACCTCTAACTCCTTTGTATTGATACTGAACCCGACGGAGTGAATAGCTTTTGAAAGGTTTTGGCTTTCGAATGTGGGGTTCCAGATATTGGCTTCCAGTCTTGAGCTTTCGATCTTGCTGTTTGTTCAGCGTGGAGCTTGCCTTCATGATTCAAATGGATGGTTGCTGGATCCGCCACCCCTATCGGTATCGACACTAAGCAAATTAGTGTGGATAGCTTGTCTTTGTTCGAGGCTCCAACCTAGCTTTTAGTAGATTATTGAAGTGTATCTTGGCTTCCGGAGGGTTGCTTCCGATGGTTTATTAGTTGTTTAGCCAAGAGTTCTCTTGGTGATCGTCCGATTGGTGTCTCGGTAACTTGCTCCCAGAAAATTTCCTTGTGTTACAAGACCCATGCTTTTGATGCTCTTTATCTCTTAGTGTATCGACATTAAGAAAGTTAAAGTCGATGGCACCTTTGCTCTTCAGGGTCTCAGATTGCAGTGTCCCTGGCTTTTCTCCTTATTTTCTTCCGATTTTGGATGGCTCCCTGTCAGTCACTCTTCCTGTCGGAATCACCATGCCGATAGTCTCCTTTCAAACTGGATTTGAGGTTCTTTCTTTTATGAAGGTGCTGGTTGCTGACCCTTCCGGTTACTTCTTTTAGGCTCTCGGTTTTACCTTGTGCTTAGCTTCTTCTTAAGGATTACTCTTCTTCGCTTGTGACGGTCCAATACCCCTTCATCGCAGCCAGTCTCAGTGCCAATTTTGGTAATAACATTTACCCCCCTAATGAAGGGGTGCTTTTGACTTTTCAAGTCAAATTTCCTTTACAAATTTCTTCACATTTTTCCTCTACGAACTTCAACAACTGATATTACACGTTAGTCTTTATAATTATTCGCATATGTACTGGACAAGGTATTGCTCGGGATTCAACGTTAACATTATATTAGATTTGTGTCCTTTGTTCAATATTTTTTTTATGCTTTATACTCTATTGGGAAAATAGAGGAGAGAGTTTAGGATACTTTCCATTCTGGCGTCCATAGTATAAAATTAAAACTTCGCTTTTTTGAAAGGAAGAAACGTTTAGGTCCGTCTGTTATAGGAGTAAAAGATCGAAGATTAGAAACTTTTCCTTGGTATTGACCATTAACCCTTACTTTGGCATCAAGGATTGAAGACTCGTAAACCTGCCTCCGATATTGATAGGAAACCTGAACCAACTCTTATCCGAGTATTAAGGATTGAAGACTAGAAATCTACTTCTGGTATTAATAAAATTCCCAAAACCTACCCTTATTCGGGTATTAAATATTGAAGACCAAAATTCACTTCTGGTATTAATAGAAGTCTGGAATCAACGCTTATTCGAGTATTAAAGATTGAAGACCATAAATCCACTTCTAGTATTGAAGTCCTAAATCAAACATTACTCGCGTATTTAAGATCGAGGACTAGAAATCTACTTCTGGTAATAATAGAAGTCCTGAACCAACCCTTGTTCGGGTACTAGAATTAAAGACACGAAATCCACTTCTGTTATTAATAGAAGTCCTGAATCAATCCTTATTTGGGTATTTAAGATTGAGGTCCAAAAATTCACTTATGGTAATAATAGAAGTCGCAAACCAACCCTTGTTTGGGTGTTAGAATTGAACATCGGAAATCCACTTCTGTTATTAATAGATGTCCCAAATCAACCCTTATTCGGGTATTTAAGATTGAGGACCAGAAATCCACATCTATAATAATAGAAGTCCCGAACCAACCCTTGTTCCGGTATTAGAATTGAAGACAAGAAATCCACTTCTGGTAATAATAGTTTTTCCACCCCTTTCGAGTTTGATTTATGATGTAGAGGGTGTACGTGCTTCTTGAGACGCTATCTGGTATTTTATCGTCAAAGCAGAGGGTGTACGTGCTTTGTTGGCCACTCTATCGGTCTGTGTGTCCAGTGCGCTTGGCTAGCTTATCCACAAATAGGATCCAAGGACTTACCCGATCTACCTCTAAGAGGCGCCTTATCCTAACCATCGTAGACGATGATAAGGTCTTAGATGCTTAAACTGGGCCATCGTAGATGCATAATTAAGGCTTAATCTTGTGATGCTCTACCCTGGCCATTGTAGGCAGTGATAAAGGCTTACACTCCACCCTCCTCCAAGGGGTGCCCTATCCTGACCATCGTAGGCGATGATAGAGGTTTGCGCTCCTTTTTCCGGGTAGCATGGAACATAAGTAGAGGTAGGACGTGCTCTTCTTTGAGCACAGGTAGGACGTACTTAGTTCATAGTAGAGGCAGGGCATACTCCTATACGAGCAGAGGCAAGGTGTGCTAATTAGATGCTCCGTCATGACCATTTATGTTGTGGGTCGGAGGCTTACGCTTTTGAACCTTTAACCTTTCCATTTTTGTTTTAGGCGCGGAGAAAGGCTTACACACCACCCCCCTCTGGAGGGTGCCTTGCCTTGGCCCACTCGGCGGTGACAACGGTTTTCAATCATCTGTAGTTTGGCACATCTTGGGTTACTTTGAGCTTTGAGAGGGTTTCCAAACCCTTAGTGGTATGAATATTCTTTGAGAAGTCATTCCTTTACACATTTATCATCGAAAAGTATGGCCTTAGTTCTGTGTTCTTGGAACGAGGTCGCCGTTTGGTTTGCATAGTCGATATGTCCAAGGTATGACTTCTTAATGGATGACTAAGGGTCCATCCCAGTTTGGGCCAAGCGGGCCATCCGATGGGTTCTTTGTGTTGGCCATTACCCTTTGTAAGACCAAATCTTCTTTTGTGAAGGTTCTAGTTTAACCCTTTAATTGTAATACTTCATGATTGTCCTTTGGTATTCGGCTTTTCTAATTGTAGCCTTATCTCTTAATCCTTGTATTAGGTCCAAGGGTTCCTTCGTTAACACTTCATTGGGATCAAATGCGTAGGCTATTTTTTTGTATGAAGGGATTTCAATCTCAACCGGAAGCATGTCTTGGCATTCACATGTCAAAGAAAATGGAGTATGTCCAGTTGTCGTTTTAGTGGAAGTTCTATATGCCCAAAGTACTAGGGGTAATTCTATAGCCTAATTTCCTTCGGCTTGATTTAGTCGTTTCTTGAGGATTGTCTTTATGGTTTTGTTTGTAGCTTCGACGACTCTGTTTGCCCTTGGATGCGCTACTGAGGAAAAGCTTTATATAATTCCATTCTTATCACAAAATCAAGTGAACTCCTCGCTTTCGAATTATGTTCCATTGCCTGATATGATTTTGTAAGGAATCCCAAAGCGAGTAACAATGTTCTTTATCACAAACCTCAACATGTTCTTAGATGTGATTGTCGAAAGGGGTTCTGTTTCTACCCATTTAGTAAAGTAATCAACGGCTATTACGGCATACTTAGCTCCTCCTTTGGAAACTGGCAGAGGCCCAATGAAATCTATTCTCCATATGTCGAAAGGCTATGGGCTCGCGATAGAGGTTAACTCACTTGGAGGTAATCGAGGTATCTTTGAATACCTTTGACATTTCTTGCACTTCTTGACATATTCAATTGCTTGGTTAACCATTTGTAGCCAATAATAACCTTGTCGCATGACCTTCTTGGCTAGCTTAATTCCATTGGAATGGTCTCTGCACAAATCTTCATGTGCCTCTTTCAACAAATTAAACCCATTCTCGAGGCTTACGCATCTCAAGTTAGGTAGTGAGTGCCCCTTCTTAAAGAGTATTCCATTCATAATTACAAATGTAGGGGCTTGGTGTCTTACCCTCCTCGCATCTTATCTTCTAAGGGGTAGAGTTCCATTTAGAAGGTAATCTACAATAGGAGCCATCCAATATTTTCGTAATGGTGATTCATTTCAGCTGAAGGAGGTTCCTCACCAGAAGCTACCTCCTTCTCCATTTCATCTCCCTTTTACAAAGCTTGGAATCTAGTTAGGACTAATAATTCTTTTCCTGTTTCGGGCTCTTCATGCTCGATACTAGGTCTTTTTTGGTATCCTACAGGGGTTACTCGAGTTTTGGGTGCTTCTCGGGAGCTGGCCAATTTGGCTAGTGAATCGGCTTGGGTATTCTCCCCTCTGGGGATTTGTTGTTGAGAAATCCTCAAACTGGGAAAGAATCTTTAATATCCTTTTTATATGTTGGGCCAACCATGCATCTTTGGTTTGATATGTTTTCTTTATCTAGATTTACCATTAGTTGTGAATCTCTAAAGATCACTATTCGAGGTATCTTTAATTGTAGTGCTAGATTCAATCCTACCATCATTGACTCATATTCAGCTACATTGTTAGTAGCTGAGAAACTTCAATGCATAGTGCAAGCAATGCCAGTCAGGGGTAATTATGATGTATCCTTCCCCTGCTCCTTGTTCGTTTGAAGCCCCATCTACAAACAATTGCTATTTAGCCTTTGAGTTGTTCTCTTTGGTTGATTGTTCTATAATGAAAGCTTGTTCACTCGTTCACAAAATTTGCAAGAGCTTGTCCTTTGATTGCTGTTCGAGGTTGAAACTCTATTTCATATTGGCCCCATTTCGCTAGCCTTCCTGATGTTTCTGGCTTGTTGAAAATTGCTTAAGCGGAAAGCTAGTAAAGACCTTAATATGATGTGCTTGGAAGTATCCCCTAAGCTTTCGTGCTATAAGTATTAGGCAATATGCTAATTTTCCATCACGGAGTATCACATTTTTGCATCCTTTAACCATCTGCTAACGTAGTAAGGTGTTGAGCTCCATCACTTTCTCTTATAAGGACCGAGCTTACCACATATTCTGAAACAACCATATAGAGATACAAATCTTCCCCTTTCTTGAGACTGGATAGGATCGAGAGTTTCCCCATGTAGTCTTTCTATTCTTGAAAGGCCTTTCTGCATTCTTCATTCATTCGAAGTTCTTCTTTTTCTTTATAACATCAAAGAAATGGATGCATTTGTCAGTGGATTTGGAAATGAACCTACTGAGGGCCTCTACCTTTCCGTTTAAGCTCATGACTTCTTTTCTTGTTTTAGGTTCTTTCATATATTTTATGGATTGGATTTGGTCAGGACTAGCCTCATTGCCATGCTCACTTATCACATATCCTAGGAACTTTTTGGATTGAACCTCAAAAGAAAACATTTGTGGGTTCAACTTCATTTGATAACGTCTTAAAATGTTGAACATCTCCTCTAGGTCCTTTAGGTGGCTCTTTGCTTTTGAAGGATTTCACAAGCACGTCATCTACATATACTTCCATGTTGCGCCCTATCTGCTCTTGGAACATTCTGTTAACTAGCCTTTTGTATGTGGCCCTCGCATTTTTCAATCCGAAGGTCATTACTTTGTAACAAAATGTTCCCCAATCAGTGATAAAGCTTATATGCTTCTCATCAGATTTATGCATTGGAATCTGATTGTATCCTGAGTAAGCATCCATAAAGGATAGTATCTTATGGCCACTTATTGTATCAACCAACTGGTCTATTCGCGGAAGGGGGTAACCATCCTTTGGGCATGCCTTGTTTAAGTCTGTATAATCAATGCATGTCCTTCACTTTCCGTTGGACTTTTTAACTAGCACAGGATTAGCGAGCCATTTGGGGTAAAAAAACTTCTCGGATAAACCCATTCATTTAACCTTTTGACTTCCTCCTTTAAGGCCTCTGACCGGTCTCTATTGTATTGCCTCTTCTTTTATCGAATCAGGATTACATAAGGGTAGATGTTTGAGGCAAGGCTCATGATAGAAGTACTGTTTCCAACCATGTCTGAATGAGTCCAAGCGAAAACATCCCTGTTGAGCTGCAAGAACTGAACTAAGTCACTCTTCAAGGGTTATGTCAACCTCTTCCCTATATTAATAACTTTGGTTTTATCCTTTGGATCAATATTTACTTCTTCTAAATCCTCTATTGGTTTTATCTCTTTAGTGTCCCCTCTAGAATCCAAATCTGTGATAATTTCTTCTTCCTCTGCCAAGTTTATGTTACCGACTCTCTTCCTTTTTCGTCTCAAAGAAGTATACCTACCATTTGTACATTTATTAGCTTTATTGATCATTATTTTAGCTTCGAATGTTGGATGTAAGAATCCATCATCCGAAGGTTGAAAAATAGTAGAATAATCAAAATATGAAGAATAATCCCTTTTGTATTTGTCAACTGTTATGAATTACAATTCATGAGAACTGAACTGTTCCCTCCGATGGTACCCCATCCCTGTTTTATCAAGAACTTGAACATCAGATATTTGGAAGAGACAAAAGCATCCATTTCTTCCAAAGCAGGTCGACCAAAGAAGGCATTGTAGTAGGATGGTTGATCAATCACGACAAAAAGAATTTTAAAGGTCCTGTGGAGCGGAGACAACCCAGCTTGCACCAGAAGGTTGATTTGTCCTACTGGAGTTGATCCCTTGTTATTGAAGTCGAAGATTGATTCGTTGCTTGGTTCTAGCTTTTCGTCGGGAATTCCCATCTAATCAAAGGCGTGTTTGAAGATGACATTGACCGCACTCCCAGTATCAACAAGGAATTTGGCTACCACAGAGAGCCCAATCCGAGTTGTTATCATAAGAGGGTCATTATGTGGATGACGGGCCCCTTTCTTCATTTCCTTTGGAGCAATCACCAGGTTGTGCATTTTGAGAGTGTAACGGGCATTTTTCAAAGATGGTTCCTCTCGAATGGATAATATCCCTTCGCGAGCCTCCTTTAAGTATCAGTTCCTACCTATCGGGAAAATTCCAACAGGATGTGGCCTAACATGGATTACATTGATTCATTTTATTGGTGGGCCTAACTCCAGATGACCTTCCTCCACAATGGCTTCTATTGCGTTTGTTGAAATTTTTTGTTGTCTATTCATATGTTGGGAAGATGTTGACTTGTTCAAAACAAAATCTTTCAAATGTCCCTCTCGGATAAGCTTCTGAATAATCCTGTCCAAAACCTTGCACTCATCGGTCTTACGTCCGTTTGTTTTGTGATACTCACAATACTTTCCACCAACATGAGGTTCAGGAAATTCTTGGCTTTAAATGAGATGGGGAAGTTGTTGACCCTTTCTTTTGCCACAGCATACACAAAGGAAATGGGCTTGCTTAAAGCGACATCGTTGGAATTAGAATCCTCCCGGCTCAGCTTCTTTTGGTTTCATCCAAACCAAACCTTCCACCTTAAGGCTTCCTATCGAAGCTCGGTTTTCCTTCTTCCCCTCGAGGCCCAAACTTCTTCTTTGTGAAGTACAATTCATCCATATGGATAAACTTGTCAACTTGAAAGTGGAAGTCTTGTAAGTCTTTACAGCCATTGATGTATAGTTCCTTCCAGAAGGGGGTATTCTCAATCAATCCCGAATGTACAGCGATTATCTTATCACGGTCATTTATGTCCTTTGCCTTCAATGCTTCTACATTGAACCTCTTCAAGTAATCTCCTAAGGACTCCCCTTGCCTCTGCTTGATGTTAGCATTGACTGTGTAGTCAACTGTCGGATCCTTACAAATGCAAAATTGTATGGAAAATTCGTAGGCAAACTTCTTCCACGAATAGATGGTATTTTCCCTATGCTGACAGTACCACTTAACTGCTGCTCACTGGAGGGTTACTGGAAAGAATCTGCATCTAACAACTCCTGAAGCGTTATAGAGATCCATTTAGCTGTCGAAATCCATTAGATGATCATCACAGTCAGTTGTTCCGAGATGTTTTATGGTTGGAACCTTCACCCTGGATGGTATTATAGTGCTCATGATCTCGTCGGTAAAAGGAGCTACTCTTTCGTTATCATTAACCCTATCATTCTGAGTTCTCTTCCCTTTGCTTCCCAACGGGTTCTTAACAGTTTTTCTAGCGATGTCTGTGAGATAAGCCTCTGTGTTGTCATAATCCGCCCTATCATAACCTTTAGTAGTGGAGCTCCCACATTGGTCTTGTTCACATTGATTCCCTTGATGATCTATCCTTGTTAAAAGGGATCTTTTCTTCTTAGCGGAAGATTCCTTAAGTTTCTCTTTTGCTTCAGAATATTGGACGAGAGCCTTTCTCTTCGTAGATTCATCTACCTCTCTCTGGCTGGACTTACTGAACTTTAAAGACTTTTGTGCTTGATTAACGTTTATTTGAGCTTACATTTCTTGGACTTGCTTCTCCAGAGCCATGATTTTAGCAGCATTTTCCTCTATGGCATTTGGGTTTGGTGGCTATACATGGTTGGAAGTCGTTCCTTCTTCGTTGTTTTTTAGATTGAGCGTTAGATCCACGTTTCCTTCAAGGGTTTATTAGGAGTTGATTCCTTGTTTCGTTCCACCAATCTTTTTGATTTCATCATTCCCTACCACGGAGCAATAAGTTTACCAAATTAATCTTTAATACGGTAACCACAAGATCGGAGGTTCAAGCCCTCCTAGCACCAAAATGTTAAAGATATTTTTTTGTCAACATCCGAATTAGGATGAACAATGCATATGCTTTGAAGTTTGATGTGAAGGTGATCTAAAGGTTATTATAATGCAACCCTGAATCAGTATACTTTAACTAATTTCACTTTTCCTAAGGCATCAAGATCTTAAGTTCTGATATTAGTTACTCTTCCCTCGGGGGGTGAGTATCACGCTTATGAGATTACAAGGTCAACAACGACCTTGGAAAAAGGTTTTACAAGTCGAATAAGACAGAAATTTCAAACCATAATCACCTTGAGACCCCTGAAAAATTAATATACATTGTGAAACAGGCAAATGCCTCACAACGCTCGAATTTTTTTCATGCCATAAGATTTAATGACTTATATGATACTTCCGAATCGAAACAGGCCCGGAAAGACCTTGGTTGCGTCAATTATCAAGCCAAAGCTTATAATAAATTCCTTCCGAGGTTGGGTTGCATTAGACTTACTATGAAAAAGCTAAGTCACGTAAGGATCGTCCGACCAAAGACCTTTACTCCTTCGAATGGATCTTGATTAACTCTACCATAAGAAAGGTTAGCTTTAACTCCCTGTCTTATCATTATGAACACAGTTTAATTATCAAATCAAAAAAATGCTTAAGTCCCGGAGTTCTCCTTTTTTCTTTAATTGAAGATATATTACAAGAGTTGAAAAAATCACCAATTCGATTTCGAAATTAGGGTTTTCTCTTGAGAGAAAGAGAACTAGATTGAGAAATGAAAATCTAGCCTTGAAATGAGAACCCTGGGGTCTTATTTATAGACAAATCGGGGACCCTTTTGCTATTGGGTCAGCATAAAACGCTGTCGGCCGCGTTTCTATTTGGTTCTAGAAACTTTGGCTTTCAGTTGCTTTTCCTTTTAGTCCCGAAGGCATTGCCTATGGCTTTTTGAGGTGTCGGTCCTGCCTCTCAGAAGGATGGTCCCGGTCGTTAGAGTTTTCCGTTAGCGTCACATCTATCTCCTTTGTACTGATACTGAATCTGACGGAGTGAATAGCTTTCGAAAGGTTTAGAAATCCAGATGTAGGGTTCCAGAATTGGCTTCCGAATGTATGGTTTCAGATATTGGCTTCCGGTCTCGAGCTTTTGATCTTGCTATTAATTCAGCATTGAGCTTGCCATCATGATTCAAATGGATGGTTGCTTGATCTGCCAACCCTGTCGGTATCGACACTAAGAAAATTAGTGTGGATAGCTTGTCTTTCTTCGAGGCTCCAACCTGCCTTTCGGTAGATTCCTGAAGTGTAGCTTACTTCCGGAGGTTTGCTTCCGGTGCTTTATTAGTTATTTAGCAAAGAGTTTTCTTGGTGATCATCTGACTGGTGTCTCGGTAACTTGCTCTTGGAAGATTTTCATGCGTTTCAAGCCCCGTGCTTTTGATGCTCTTTATCTTTTAGTGTATCGACATTAAGAAAGTTAATGCCGATAGCCCCCTTGCTCTTCTGGGTCTCGGATTGCAGTATCCCTGGGTTTTCTCCTTATTTGCTCCCAATTTCGAAGGGCTCCCTGCCGGTCACTCTTCCTGCCGGAATCACCCAACCAATAGTCTCCTTTCGAACTGGATTTGAGGCTCTTTCTTTACTAAAGGTGCCGGTTACTGACCCTTCCGGATACTTCTTTTAGGCTTTTGGTTTTACCTTGCGCTTAGCTTCTGCTTACAGATTACTCTTCCTCGCTTGTGACAGTCCAGCATCCCTTCACCGTCAGCTTGTCTCTGTACCAATTTTGGTAGTAACAGGATACAATTTAAATTTAATAGGCCATTAATTAGTAAAAATCAATGATTTTGCCCATTGATTAATTTCCGAGTTATTTTATTGTTATCACTGGGATCAGAGTCGTACAACTAGTTTTCAGATATTAAACATTGGCTACAGGCCCGACCCATGCCGTAGCCAAGATAGGAAATGGCCTAGGGCAACGCGATGGCCAGGGGCATCAGGAATAAAAAAAGCGAATAGAAAAAAGAAAACGTCGGATCGTGATTTCTGCTACTGCCTGCTCGTGCTACCGCTCCTTTCTCCTGCTGTCGCCCACCGTGCAGCCTGCCGCTGCCCCATCGACAGCTCCATCCCGATTCCCTACGATCATGTAAGCCATTCTAATTCAACTAATTTAGGTATTGCCGATTTAGGGTTAGCCTGAATGCCTGATTAGTCTGGATCTCTGATTTGTGTTTGCATAATTGCATTGGCTGATAATGATATTCCTTCCTGCAATGCAATTGACAATTATGGCATTAACAAATTTTTCAAAGATAGCAGAAATAAATATTTTTTGCACCTGCGTTTATTTTGTGTGTTGATAAGAATTTATCTTACAGTTTATTATTAGCAATTGTTAGCTTATGCCTTACAGTATTGTGTCAGCAACGTTGAACTTTTTTAATATCATGTTACCAATTTAATTTACAGCTTATTTTTTTTATTGTATATGTAGGATGGTAATTACAATGGATCATATGCCCTCCTAAATCTCATAATTCCTTGCTTGTTAAAGTTCCAACTCTTTAATTTTTTGTTCCCCAGATAATAGAAATGGGAACTAATCATTGTTTATGAGTAGTCAACTGGACAAATGCTAGAACTAGATGATTTGGTTGTTAAAATGTAAAATTGTTGAAAAATGGTCAATGAGAGTTTGTTGAGATTATTTGAGATATGAATACGAAGAATTAATAATAAATTTATACAATATTGTTATTAAAAAATGTAAGTAATACACAATTAAAATTTTTATATTAACATTCTTTTGTAACTTGTTTGAGATAGGAATCGAAAACAAAACTCTGGATATCAAAATCGAAAGAAAAAGCAAAGAAGAGATGAAGAGGCAAAATCATTAGCTGGCTCAATATCAGCTTTATTTCAAGCAAAAAATAGACAATCTCAAACTTTGAGTCATATTGAAGGAACAAATTGGGAGCCTATAAACGAAGAGTCTATTGATGAAAATGTTGAAGTAGAAATTGACGATCAACATATTGTAGAAGTCATAGAGGATGAGCATGTTGATAATGTTATTGATAATTCCAATGATGAAGATGTTAATGATACAAGTACAATTGATCTTGAAAAGCATGTCGATATCAATTATGATCCAGGATTGTGGGGAATAATTAATGATCCCAAAAGAATAATGCTAGTTCAATGTGGTCCAATTAAAATTATGAAAGAAAATGACGCATTTCCGAAAGGCAAGATTGACGGTAGACACATTTCTTCTCGACGTTACATTGGCGGTTATCCACGTAGAGAAGAGCATGAAAGCAAAAGGCTTGTATATTCAAATGAATGCGATAAAGTTTATTGTTTTTGTTGTAAGCTTTTTAAGCATACGCAAAAGGTATCGCAATTGGCCGGTGAAGGATGTAATGATTGGCATAATTTGTCTAAGAAGCTAAAGAGCATGAAGGTAATCCATCACACAATGCAAATCTTATAAAATGGGTTGACTTGCACATGGGGCTTGAATAAAAGAAAACGGTTGATAAAGCAATGGAAGCTCAAATTGATAAATAGAGACAACGTTGGAAAAAAGTACTTATGCGTATAATTGGTGTAATCAAAACCCTTTCTAGAAATAACTTGCCATTTCGTGGATCAAATGAGAAGATTTATGAAAAAACAATGGTCTTTTTTGTCAACTTATAGAATTCGTGGCCGAGTTTGATCCAATTATGGAAGACCATCTTCGACGTGTGGTAAATAATGAAATAAATCATCATTATCTTAGCCATAAGATTCAAAATGAATTGATTAGTTTGTTGGCTAACAAGATCAAAGTAACAATGCTTGCAAAAATAAAAAAAGCAAAGTACTTTTCTATAATCCTTGATTGCACTCCGGATTTGAGCCACAAGGAGAAAATGTCCATTATTATAAGATGCGTGAATGTTGACAGCACAACTGATATCAAGGTGGAATTTTTTTTCTTGGATTCATAAACGTCGTTGATACATCCGGACATGGGCTTTTTAAAGAACTCGAAAATGTTTTGAATGATATTCAACTTGATATTAAGGATGTGAGAGGACAAGGATATGATAATGGTTCAAATATGAAAGGTATGCATTAAATAAAATGAAATAATTTTAACTCTTACTTATTATTATATTAACTATTTTATGTAATTTGCTATAGGAAAGCATCAAGGAGTACAAAAAAGATTACTTGATGTAAATCCTAGGGCCTTCTACATTTCATGTGGATGTCATAGTTTAAATCTTGCTTTATGTGATATGGCCAAATCATGCATCAAAGCTAGAAATTTTTTGCGTATGTACAAAAAACCTATACTTTGGTTTCTGGTTCAACTAATCGATGGGAAATACTTCGAACTCATGTGAAAGGTTTGACTCCAAAACCATTATCCGCAACTCGTTAGGAAAGCCATATTGAAAGTGTTAAAGCAATAAGATTTCAAGCATCGGAGCTTAGAGATGCTTTGATTGATATTGAAAAAAATTCCAAAGATGATGTTGCAATGATGAAGGCCAAAGGATTGTGCCAAAATGCTTTGAAAAGTTTTGAGTTTCATATTAGCTTGTGTGTTTGGTACAAGATATTAGATAACATTAATCGAGTGAGTAAAATTCTTCAACGAGAGGAAATGAATATTGAAGATCCAATCTCAAAAATTAAAGAGCTTGTGGCATTTTTTGAAAATTTTAGAGAAGATGGGTTTGAATCCATGGTGGAAGAGGCTCATGAAATTGCAAATGATGTTGGGATTGATCCAAAATTTCTTGAAAAGAGGACCGTGCGCAGAAAAAAATAATTTGATGAAGATATCGTAGAGAATGACGATAAACAATCACCCGAAGAAAATTTTAGAGTTAACTATTTTTTACATATAATGGATCAAGCTTTAGCTTCACTTAGAGACCGGTTTGAGCAGTTTAAGCATTATGAAGCAATTTTTAAATGATGAGGAGTTGAAGGATTACTACATGAATTTAGAAAGTTTCTTAACCCATGATGAAGAGCAAGATATTTGTGGTAATGAATTATTCTATGAGCTTCGACAATTGATGGGTATTCTAACATCGGAAGTGACTACGTCAATTGGTATTCTTAATTTTTTAAGGTCTTATCGAGATGTAAGTGGATTTCTCAATGTTTGGGTTGCTTACCGAATTTTGATGACTATTCCTGTTACGGTTGCCTTGGCAGAAAGGAGTTTTTCAAAATTGAAATTGATAAAAACATATCTTCGGACTACCATGTCACAAGAAAGATTAAGTGGACTAGCTATGATTTCGATCGAAAATGGATACTTGGATTTGCTTAATTATGATGAGATAATAGAAGAGTTTGCTCATAAAAATGCAAGAAGAAGTTGCTTCCTTTGATATCTATTGCTATACTAGTATATTAAGTTTACATTTAGATATTTTGTATGTAATCTAAATGATTTTGTTAACTTGTATTTTGTAATTGACGCTTAATTTTGTAATGGAATTTGCATTTTATTTCGCTCATACAAAATTTATTGTTGTCAATTAAATAGTGGGACAACAATTTTTTTTTTTAATATCCGACTAAGGCAACCAATATGTTAGGGCCGGCCCTGATCGGCTACACCTTCAGGGGCAAAACCATACATTTTAAATGAAAACTGGTATGGCCTTGAGTAGAGAATCAAGGGTAGATAAGTTGGTACAGACTCGCATTATGATTGGAGTGCCAATGATTGAGGCGGAAACTGCAAATTGATTGGTCAGTTGCACACAATGATTGGTAATTCGACTTGCTGATTGATTCTTCAAAATTGCTTAGTTTATAGAGCAGTGAAATCTACTGTCTGACTGCCAACTTAAGTAACCACTGCCGTTCATCTACATGCATAAATATATTTTTTATAGCAATAAATATGTACCTGCTCTAGTGTTATTCGATTTAATTATAGTGGTACACGTAACTATTTGAAGCTAGAACTTACAGATGTAATAAATAAACAATAAGGCATCAATGATGACTTACGCTGAAGAAACCAGTAGACGCAATTCCATCAATTCTTGGTATATGTACATGCAAGCTTGTAAGTTATAATAATAACATGTCGGTGTGGCTTCATTTTTCTACACAACTAACAGAATAAGAGATTGATTGACGTCGCGTCTTACTTCAGTTTCCAAGACAAATATACAGTTCACTGAAGAGTTAGAATCTGCTTTCATGCCTTGTGAATTGCATTCAATATCTATGGATCTTCTACACAGAAGATTCTCTTAGACTGCTGACTGTCGAATATCTGACATTTTCCTGTATAATATACGAAAGTGGGATTTGAATATGGAACCAAGTCGGAAGCCATGCCATGTGCATGCAACTGCAATAACTGTCATGGAAGTCTATGTCTACAGTTTTTTTAAATAAGGGATACAGTTGAAGCAACATGATATTGTGTAATGTAGTCAAATACAAAGCTTACTAATTGGGTATTTCAAACATGAGTATATATAATGTATTTGTAAGAAATTGGGCGCAAATTATATTCATTGACTGTGCTTTACGTCAATGAGCCGCGACTAAGTGTACTACTGTGTAGTATATATAATGTATTTGTAAGAAATTTGGCATTATGTTTACACACCCAAGATATACCATATGCGTATATCAGCCAGCCACAATATATAATGTATTTGTAAAGCCTTCTTAAGATAATTAACATATGCTTTTCAGTATTACCGATGCGTATTATCAATCCAACTAGCTTAATTCATCCATCCTTGCTACTAAAAATGCTCCATATACATTGAATTGCATTTCAATATTGACAAAGAAAGATACATCTTTTCCTTATCTTGATTTGCATTGGAAAATGCATTATGATTGGGTTCTTCGTTATCTTGTGACTACAAAAACTTATGTGCGCAGACGTGGTATGTGGCTATGATCTGGACATGCAGGTCAACTACGTAGAGCATGTTTTATCATTATCATAATGATATAAGATTACAGTACTTGCTCAAAATATACAAAAAATTTGAATTTGTATAATTTGTTCAACATTAATAGCACTTAGTTTGCCACTGTTGAAAGTTGAAACCAATATCATACGGTTACTAACCATCTAGTATATTACAACAGTTTTGTTAAGCATCCTGTGCATCAATATTTTGCTTTTTTCTTACTGCATGTATACACTTTTATTTTGAATTAGAACACAGAATGGTCAGTAAAAATGTAGTTTAGAACAATCTACAGTAGCGTTAAATGTCCAATGTAGATAGTTGCAGATTAGATCAACTACCCATTAGATAGAACTATTAAGCAAGGTTTGTAAGTCCGGCCGGCACGCCGAAAATCCGGCCATTCCGGTCCGGTTCCGGCGTTGACCAGATAGGAATACGGCTGAAAACCCGGTTCCCGAAAATAGAGTAGAAAACACTGCAAATTGGATGTAAAAAACATAAATTCGAAGCACTTATAAAAATGAGAAGGAATCCAGAGGTAGATCTGTGAAAACTAAAGGAAAGAAAGGGAAAAACTAAAACGAAAACCTGAAATCATTTAGAGTAGATGCGACTTTAATGTTTCAATTTAGGGAATCGATGTTCTCAATTTTCAGATTCTGAAACAGGAGCAGAACTTCAATTTCCATCAACGTAGAAAAGATTCAAGGTTTCGTGAGAAGAGGATCGCGAGAATAGGAAGATGAAGGAAGCTCTTTAAAGCATGCTTTGAAGTTTGACTGCTTAGGGTGCGTTCTTAACGAACGTGAGCGTGGCATTTGAGCGTGGTACTGTAGCGAAGGGGAATTGTGTTTTTAGCTACGAACAAGGTATTTGAGCGTGGTATTTTTAAAATAAGATTTAAATAGAGATGGTTTGGCAAATTCGAATACAAATACAAATACAAATACAAATACAAATACAAATACAGTTTCTAATACAGATACAAGTACAGTTACAAATACAAACACAAATTAGTGCAGATCCGCAGCAACCAACCGATCTCTAATGGTATCTCGAACTAATGACATTTCTCGGGATCCTTCTGCTTGAACACGTTCTGTACCTCTATTCGTCGTATTTCTCATACTATAATATTCCGTTAAGTAATTATCGGGTATTCGTTCAGGATCATCATCAAAAGCCATAAAATCTGGGTCACCACTATTGTATTTGCGTATGAAGTTGTGTAAGGCCATTATAGACACCACAACTTTCACTTGAGTTTGAAACCGATATGTAGACATCTTGTTGAGAATGGTAAATTTTTTCTTCCAAATGCCAAATGTTCGTTCTACGGCCATCCGTAAACTCGAATGGTAGTAATTAAACACTTCATTGGCCGACTTTGGTTGATTCATTGTATCACGGAAATGCGGAGTATGATATCTCATATTCGATATGGCGGTAAATATCCAGTCTGTAGTGCATAGCTCGAATCAACTAAATAATACTGTCCAGCTGGAGGGTAAGGAAAGTTATAGTTTCTATCGTTTGTAACAGCATTAAAAATTCTGCTATCATGTGCAGTCCCTTCCCAACCAGCCATAACATACGTAAACTGTAAATCGAAATAACAAACCGCTAATATATTTTGAGTTGCAAACCCTTTTCTTCCAATATAAGGGATAATTTGATCAGCGGGTAAATGTGCAGATACGTGGGTACCGTCTATAGTGCCAATACAGTTTTTGAAATACGGGTAATACCGGGTGGAAGTTCTGATGTGATGTGGAACAATATTAAATTGTTGTTCCGCTGGCTTTATTACATCAGCAGCGAGTAATTGAAAAGCGTTTAGGACATCATGAAAACAAACGGAAATTGTGCTACCTGATCGTTGAAATCTTTCTTGTAATTATCTATTTGAAAGCCCAGTAGCCATTGTATAAATGAATATTCCAACCATTTCGACGACACAGATTTCTGGTCTGGAAGCGAGACCATGATGTTGCAGTTTCTCACATAATGCGTAGAAACAAAGCCTTTTCATCCGAAAATTATTTTGACAACGGCTTTGATGGCCATTCAAAATTTCGTTGATCCAAGATAAGCCAGTGAACTCCGAAGTATTAATCCGCGTTATATGATTTCTCCTCTCATTCTGAACCAGATAAACCCCGTAGAGCTCCATCAAATCGTCGTTCTCGGAGGATGAATCGGAGTTTGACATTAGTCGAATAAGTAAAAAGAGTTGAAGAAGTAGTATTGTGTAAGGTGTTAAGATAGAGGGGGTAATATATAGGGAGGAAGTGAAGTTGGAAAAAAAGTCGTTGGCGTCCGACGCATCGGACGCCAACGGCTTGATTTCCAACATCCAGCGATCGTTCCATTTGGAAGTGGAAAAAAGTGCTCGCGTCCGACGCGTCGGACGCGAACATAAAGTTGAGCGTGCCAAAACTTTGCTGCGAACGCACCCTTAGTTTGTCCGTAACATATGTCTAAATGAGCTTTAGGCTGAAACTAATAGATTGGGCTTTAGGGCTTAAGTGGCAAACGACGATTTAATAAGAATTTAGAATACAAATCTTTGTTGTTTACCAATATACTTGTAATTAAAAAGGCTGAAAACCGGATCCGGAACTAAAATGGAACATCCGGAATATCCGAAACGGAACCGGAACTTCGAGAATTCAAGTGACCAGAACGGAAACGGAAACCGGATTCTTGAACCTTGTTATTAAGGTAAATTATCATTAAGCTAGGGCTGTAATTTATTTCAGGTTCTAGCCAGCGCCATGTTTTGTTATTTGTTTTAGGGAAAAAAAAGTCCAAATGTATGAATATTGCTATTGTCGGAATCCAAATGTGATCTTCTAAAATTTTTGATGTAGAACTTTAGGGATGTCAGCGGATACTTTTGGATATGGATGGTGTTATATCCCTATCCGTATCCGAAATCTTTTTTGGATATCCGTTTGGACGGATATCAGATAATTATCCTATCTGCCAACGATCTATAAATCACGAAATATAAATGAAAATTTCTAGTTTAACATAAATGTTTTTCAATTCCATTGATCATTAAAATTTTAAAAATAAACATATATGAGAAATTAAATATATTTGAGCAACTAATATGCATTTAATGCATATAACACAAACTTTCGACTTCGTAAAATAATAAATAAATTCGATTCATTGTACTATAATATATATACTTTTGAGAATAATGTCAAAAAAAATTGGTTGGATAATTTTCGAATGCGGATCTCTATGTATCCGTATCTGCATCCGTTTTTTGTTTATTGGATATTTATCCGCTTTTCGCATATGAATGCGGACGGATTTCAGATTTTTCGAGTATCCATTGTCAACCTATTAGAAATGGAGCCCCCATATTATCACAAAACCAATTGGCGATATGAAATGGAACTCCTTATATTATTAAGGAAGATTGGATAGCAAATTTTCCTATTGTACAGTTCACACTTTGAAAATTGAATAATATCACAACGTATTCGCTCATAGTTCGTATCTTATGAGCTATAGTAGTAGTAATAATAATATAGTAAGAAAAGAAAGTGGCAGTATTAATAACAAGAAATAATAACAAGAAAGAGAAGAAGAAGAACAACAACAACAAATAATGTGGTCATACATAAAAAGTTCTATGGTTAGAGAGATCATTATTGCTATGATAGACACATTCCTATTCACTATGTCCCTCCTTTTGTTCTATAATTAATGTTTCATTTTCTCTCTTCTCTCCACCACTATATTTAAATCATAACACTGTGGAAATCAAAGGGCATTTGGCATACCAATATATATATATATATATATATATATATATATATATATATATATATATATATATATATATATATATATGATCGATTTTTTGTTGAAAAGGAAGATTGGATGCAACTTATCCGAAATATATGGCATTTCAGTGTATAATATCCTATTTTTCTGTGTTTTGCATTCAAAATGTTGCCAGCATTGATCATTGTTGCACTATGCCCAAGTCTTCGTATCATAACAATTTGTTACCTGCTTGAAACCGGTTTTGTTCTCATTATCAATTTTCGCCAATATTTCCAATATGCTCATATTTATATCAAGTCTCATGATTAATCATAATGCAATCCACTCACCGCTAGCTACTACTACAAAACGAGAAGGGGAGTAATGCCTGATCAAGAACAGAAAATAAAATGGAAAATCGTAATAAAACAAAACAGATTCATTATCTGCACAGTGGCTCTTGAGAATGATAGATTAGGGATATTTCAGCCTCCGCCGAGTAAGTAGTACAACAATACCCAATATCCTTTTCTTCCTCCGACACCATTTCCAATATATTTTCAAATACCTCCACATCGCACGGAATTTTTAACACACCTTCCTGTTCAAATCCAAATTCTTCTTCCGCATCTCGTAAAAGCATTTCAAATGCTTTGTGACTCAAGTACTCAGTTGGGATCACAAATCTTTTCATTTCTTCTCCCACGCATAAAGCAAGATAACCTTTGGGAACAATACTATTGTTGTACAGTGAGGTGGATGTGCTTGAATTTGAAAAAGAAAGGGTTCTCTTTAGATACTTTATGCCTTTGTTGGTAGTGATCTTCTTTCCATCCGCAAGCTTTTTCCATTTTTTAAGCATCTGCCTTAGGTGAACTATGTCCGTTATCTTGTTATTAGACTTCCTTTGTTGATCCATGAGTTCTATAAAGAATGTTATTAATTATGATGTGGGTGATTATTTTTTTGATGGCTTGAAAAATGGAAGCTAGTTGGCTTGTTGATAAATAGGAGTTGAAAACATTTATTTATTTTGTTCTACCTATATTTTATTCCGTCCAATCATATATTGTTAATTGTATATGATGTAGTTGTCATTACAATTAATATAACTGTCTTATGAATCAATAAAGGGACAATGACTTCCATTATTTTTATATGTGTACCGTGAATATTACATTGATGGTACGTAATGTCCGTTTAACTATTCTATGGTTAAAATCTTGTACATGAATCATATTTTTGTAACTGACTGAGGGCATAGGAACATCTTCCTTAATATCTTACTGTTCCAACTAGTATTAGTATATGCCAGTACTTGTTTTATTATTTGTTATTTGTAAGCAGAGACGTACAATGGTTTTTAATACTACATGCAGCAGCAACTATTTCGTCTAGCTTTCTTCAGTCTTCGTACTAACGAAGTATCATGAGTAAGTTGTTAATTTTATTTACTTTGAAATTTTGGGTACATATGTCTACGCAATGGTCAAACCAGTTCGAATGAGTGAAGTACTACAGTTGCTATTGTTATTATTATTATTATTATTATGCATAGATATATGTGTATATATACATATACATACGATTTCTAGATTAGTATTTTCAACAGTATATTCGGTGAAAGACTCGGATTGAATCAAAATAGCACATATGATTCTACATACAGTAGATACTTAGAAGTTATTTGAATTAAATTTGATCGTTACTATACATTACATGTAGTTGTTTGGGGGAACGTGGAAGAAGTAAGATAATAAATATCCATGTGAGGATCCTGTAAACTAAATTCAGATAACAAATAAGACATTAGTAGTTGAATTTTCAGCGCTTGTCAAATTTGTTCATTGATAATTGATTAATAGGTTTCCCATCATTTGGTGGGTGGGATTCCTCCGTTCCAATTTTCTTCTCCATTTTATTCTTTTTATACTAACGTTTAATTTACACAATATGCCCCTTTAATACATGTGTGTGTATATATATATATATATATATATATATATATATATATATATATATATATATATATATATATATATGCGCACACACACGGAAGATGCTACAAAACCGGACAAGTGGAGACCAGAAATGTTAGAAAATAAACGTAATTCATGGGAGCTGTTGAATTCAAAGTGTGAATGAAATAATAACCATCAGATCTGTTTTCAAACAATTTGACAAATTAATTTTCGCATTTTATAATATTTTTGATCTATACAGACATTTGTTTTGGAACATGCTTTAAGACATCCCTATTTTCGATTATTCCAGGCTTTCAGCTGTCCTTTAATTTGGGTAACTCACTTATATTTTGATAAGATATTAAAATGAAAAAGTTAAGGGGAAGTGAAAGAAATGAGAATATGATGAAAGTAAGTGTAGACTATAGGGATAGTGCTTATTGGTGATATATACGGTATGTTATACCTTGATTAATTAATATTTAAATTTTAATCATGTTAGCTTGCAAATGATATTATACCACCAACAATATTAATCAAGTTAACTTGCTCCTTACAGAAGTACCACCATGCACCACGCGTAGAGCTATAATAAAAATGCTGTTAGCCCATTAGTCTTTCCTGTACTTTCTCATAGGGATATTAGTTTAGACTGTCATATGGGTCCCCCTGTCAGGCTCATATTGTTCAAACCTGATTACGGAAAAAAAAAATTCGATTACCGTGGTGTGCTAACATCTTTTAAGCTACAGCGTGTGGAATAAATGGTTCAGTAAGTCTGCATATTATTAGATGGTGGTAAAAAGTAAAAACAAATGCTTTAGTAAACAAACTTTAAATTCTACATCAAGAAATTTAGAAGAATACAACATATAAAATTACCAAAGTGCCATCAGAATTCCTACAAGGCTACAATAGCAATATTCATACATTTGGACCTTTTTTTCTAAAACAAAATAATAAAACATGGCGCTGGCTAGAACCTGAAATAAATTACAGCCCTAGCTTAATGGTAATTTACTTAAATATTTCTATCCAATGGGTAGTTGATCTAATCTGCAACTTTTTATGTTCAACATTTAAAACTACTGTAGATTTGTCTAAACTACATTTTTACTGATCATTCTGTGTTCTAATTCAAAATAAAAGTGCATATATGCAGCAAGAAAAAAGCAAAATAATTATGCACACGATGCTTAACCAAACTGTTGTAATACAATAGACGACTATTAACCGTATGGTATTGGTATCAACTTTCAACAGTGGCAAACTAAGTGCTCAGATTAATGTTGAATAAATTATATACAATTTTTTATTGATCGATCAAGTACTGTAATCTTATGTTATTATGATAATGATGAAACATGTTACGTAGTTGACCAGCATATCCAGATCATAGCAGCATACCACCATGTCTGCGCACATAAGTTTTTGTAACCACAAGATAATATATGAAGAACCAATAATGCATTTTCCAATGCAAATCAAGATAAGGAAAAGATCTATCTTTCTTTGTCAATATTGAAATGCAATTCAGTGTACATGGAGCATTTTTAGTAGCAAGGATGGATGAATTAAGTTAGTTGGATTGATAATATGCATCGGTAATGCGGAAAAACATTTGTTAATCAACTTAAGAAGGCATTATAATTGGGAACACTGGCATGTGGTGCATTGTGGCTGATAGCCTGATATATGCATATGATATATCTTGGGTGTGAAAATACAATGCCAAATTTCTTACCAATAATTATATATGCTATACAGTAGTACCCTTAGTCGCCACTTTTAGACGTAAAGCACAGTTAATGAATATAATTGGTGCTATACTTGTACTCGTGTTTGAAGTACCCAAGTAAGCTTTGTATTTGACTACATTATACAATATCACGTTGCTTTAACTGCATCCCTATTTAAAAACCCTGTACAAATAGACTTCCATGACAGTTATTGCGGTTGCATGCACATGCCATGGCTTTCAACTTGGATGCATAATCAAATCCCACTTTGGTATATTATACACGAAAATGTCAGATATTCCACCTCAATCATTGTGTGTAGGAGATCCATAGATAATGATCGCAATTCACAAGGTATGGAAGCTGATTCTAGCTCTTCAACGAACTGTCTATTTTGTCTTGGAAATTGAAGTAAGACGATATCAATTTCTGTCAGTTGTGCAAATATTGAAGCCACGCCGACATAGTAGTATAATTTATAACTTGTAAGCTTGCATTTTGTTGATACACTTTTTGGTCAAAGCTGTCACACATGAAATCTCTAGATAACAATACGCTCAAGTATTGAAAACACCGTCAGAAGACAGAAAACGATTTGGTTGAAGTCCCATCGCAAACAAAGAACGACTCGAATCTCCTAGTAGATGACCTTTTTTGAACTCGAAAACATCAATTATGGAGCTTGCTCTGTAACTTTTGTAGCCCTCTGAATTAGTTCAAGTAGAGCTTTCGTTTGGCTAAAACGGACTTACGGTTTTAAGGCTATGCCCGTTTCCGTGAACGCACGCAAAAGTATGAAAAAACTAGGAGTTGCATTCCTGGTCGGCTTGGCTTGACCCCCTGGCTCGTGATGCTCCCACGGACCACGACCCGCTCGTGGTGCACCCTCCTCAGCTCGTGAAGCACCTCCATCGGCTCGCACACACCAGCTCGCACACACGATTCGTCTATTCCGGCTCGCCCCCCTCCATGGCTCATGGACCACCACCTCCTTTCGACTCGTGGATAGCAGACCGGCTCGCCCTGAACCCAGCTCGTGACAGCGGCTCGTGGGCACCATCTCATGAAGCGCCTTCCTCGGCTTATGCACTCACCTCCGGCTCGTGGAGAACACATGGATCACGACCCTATGACCATGAACCGACCCTTGAACCTGCTGGTACACGCGTAGATCGTGACCTATTCTCAAGGGTATTCGCACTCCTACTTTCCTGGATTGGGTACCACGTGCCTCATCACGACCCGGCCTCCTAATAGACTCTCCTACAACTATAAATACACCACTACATGGCAATGAAAGGGATTTTCGGTCATTCTTCTCCGCGGCTTCCACCATTAATGAAGTACAAGGACTTTACATCCTTTTACATCTAAATTCTCCTCTTGTAATATCAATTAATCCACGGATTGTTTGGCTACATGTAATAGATTCTTGTAATCTGTCAGTATAACAATAAGATTATAAAGTGGATGTAGGCTACATCTAGAGTCGAACCACTATAAAAACTTGGTGTGTCTCCTCTTATTTATCATTTTCTGCATTCTGTGATATGTGATATGCATTTGGGTGTTAGTGCCATTTCTGGTAAAACATTTTGGTACGCCAGGAAGGGAGCACACGACAACTTTGACTTCTAGCTTGGATTATTCAACTATTGGATCAATGACAATAAAAAGGAAGAAAACTGGAACTTCTTCTCATGCTGAGGATGTTGATGCTGAGGGCACTAGAAACGAGGCAAGGTAGGAGGCTTCCTCTCATTGTGTTCCTTCTATATACCTGACCATAGATGAGATGGATGTAGTTCTCACTGAACTGAGAGCACAAATGGCGAGGCGGGATGATCTCCTCCGAAAACAACTGGAGATGATCGATGGATTCTTTGCTCGAATGGATGGAAGGCCAAGCAACGATCAACCATTGGAAATGAGGCCACATAAGCAGCTCATGCATCACATGGACTCGGGGGCAACCCCCTCGCTCTTGGAAATGGTCAGGTTCAACCGACTTCAGCTCTAGTTCAGGCGAACACAGGATCGCAAGCGCCCACTCCTCAACAGCAACCGGTAAGTGATGGGACCCACGACCGGGTCGGTTCGCCCCCTTGAACCGCGAGCCGCGACCCCCATGGCCCACGAACCGACCTCCACGACCCTGGCTCATGAGCCGACCTCTTCGAACCGTGACCTGCTCCCAGTAGCTCACCAACAGCTTTCTCAATCTCTTGCCCACAACGTTGGGGGCATCGGCTCTGATTTAGGCAATCTGCGACAGCTTTTTGGATGAAACCGGCTAACAGATCTGTAAGACCCCTAAGTCCTACATCGTGGAAGCTTTTGTAAAGTGGGTACTTATATAGTAAAGCTCATCTCTTACTAACGCCGAGGTCTTTTGAGGAATAAAACCCCACACCTATATGGTAGCTAAGTTGGGGACAATATCTAGCGTGAATGGAGGTGCAGGTTGTTACAGTGGTATTAAATCCAATACCAG
The DNA here is from genome assembly GCA_030737875.1 of Allium sativum. NCBI lineage: Eukaryota > Viridiplantae > Streptophyta > Magnoliopsida > Asparagales > Amaryllidaceae > Allium > Allium sativum. The sequence goes on from CM060919.1 coordinate 681,374,671, forward strand.
CCGGAATTGTGGCTCGTGTGTGGAGCGCCTAGGTGAGGTGTTTGTGTGCTAACATGGACGTTGGGCTCTGTAAGAGGGGAGAATGTAACACCCCTAAGTCCCACATCGTGAAAGCCTGTGTGAAGTTGGTACTTATGTAGTAGAGCCCATCTCTTACTAACGCTGAGACCTTTTAAGGGACAAAACCCCACATCTTTATGGTGGCTAAGTTGGAGACAATATCTAGCGTGAACGGAGGTGCAGGTTGTTAAAAGATCTGATTGAACGCCTCTCGAGAGGCCGTACTTGTTAAAATGACGTGGATGACATCAATCACAATCCATTTACTCAGGAAATCAGGAATTCCCGTAATCCCCCGATTTCAAACTTCCACAACTGGAGCCCTACAACGGCAGGACGGATTCTACCGTGCATCTGATGCACTACAAGCGTCATTCGGAAGTTCAAACGGCATCGAAAAACGTCATAGTAAAATGCTTTCCCCTCTTGCTGATTGATATAGCTGCTATGTGGATTCGACATCTAGAAATTGAATCGATCAACAGTTGGAATATGTTGGTTGCATGCTTTATTGAACAATTTCGGGTCACATCGTATGGTCCAAGAACGTCATGTCACTTATTACAATCAAGCAGAGGCCTAGAGAAACTTTGCACTTATTCCTGGAAAGATTCAACGTTGCAGCAGCATTAGTTGATTGCCCTGAACCATCGATGGTACTGATGGCAGCAGTATCCGGTGTCTTGGATTACTCAGAATTCAAAAAATCTTTGTACCAAGATCCACCACGAAATCTCAGCGAATTCTATCTTGAAGCAGATAGATTTCTGCGGGAAGAAGATGCAACTTCCGAGAAGCACATTCTCAATGTCAACATGCTTAAAGATGGAGAAACGTCTGATTCTGGAAAAGGCAAAGGAAAAGCATATGTTAAGAATGACCGCAACACTCAGCCCCGGAGAGGGCCCAGATACGAAAAATAAACTGAACTCAGTGCTTCACTATCTGACATTTACATGGACACAAGCGGCGCTGTCTCCTACCCAAAGCTTCCTAGAAGGGAGCCATCGCAAAGAGAATGCGAATCATGAAAACATTGCATATTCCATGATATGGATGGTCATGACACAAATGACTATAGGCATCTGCATGATTTGATTGAGGAACAGGTTAGACGTCGAGCTACCCGAGTATGTGAAACAGCCAACCGTGCTTGTACCTGCGTTGCCACCTCCTGCTCCCCGGAGAGGGAACGAACCTAGATCAAGCTCTCGTGGGCTCATCATAAACTGATATGGATTAGATCACTTCACATTTCATGCATTTCATATGATTTAAGATACGTTTTTTGCTTTCATTAGGTTTTTCGATTGGCTAAATCGAAGTACACACGTATGAGGTTAGGATTTAGCCCCAAAGCGTGCTTTCAACTCGATGACAAACCAATCAGGATTTTCTTTGGTTTTGCATTTTGAATTGAATAAGGAAGGACTTTCCAAGCATGGATTATGTTTGGCAAATTTAAGTATCTTGTCAGGTTGTGGCAGGATCCTCAATCTCAATTAAAGTATGGCTTATACTTATCTCGAAACCCAAGGTACGGATTGTGCATGGGGACAGACTGTCTTGTCAGGCTTTGGCAAGTATAGCTTAACTCGGCATGAGTATGGATTGTACTCCACTAGACTTCTTAATATGGATTATACTTGGAAACGACGAATGTAGTTGTCAGGGTTTGGAAAGGAACTCAATAAAACTCGAGTATGGCTTATGCTCAGTTTGAACTTCCTGGTATGGCTTATGCCCGAAAGGTTAGATCTCTCGCCAGGTTTTGGCAGGATGATTCGAATGTCCCTCGAGTATGGTTTATGCTCAATCAGACGCCCAAGCATGATTTATGCTCGAATGTGTAATCATTTTTGTCAGGATTTGGCACATCTATTTGCCTTCTCTTCCTTGCAGGTATGGATTATACTTGCAGTTGTTCGGCTCGGCGTGGCCTTGGTTTTCTTGGATTATCCAGAACACATCTTCCTTCAACCAGTAAGATATGTTCTGGGGGCCAAACATGTTGGCACTTTTTGGTCAAAGTTGTCACACATAGAATCTCTGGATAACAATACGCTCAAGTATTGAAAACACCGTCAGAAGACAGGAAGTGATTTGGTTGAAGTTGCATCGCAAACAAAGAATGGCTCGAATCTCCTAACAGGTGACCTTTTTTAGGCCCGAAAACATCAATTATGGAGCTTTGCTCTGTAAATCTTGTAGCCCTATGAATTAGTTTCAAGTAGAGCTTTCGTTTTGCTAAAACGGTCTTATGGTTTGAAAGTTATGCCCGTTTCCATGAACGCACGCAGAAGTATGGAAAAACCAGGAGTTGCATTCCTGGTCGGCTTGGCTCGACCCCCTGACTCGTGATGCTCCCATAGACCATGACCCGCTTCTGGTAACCTCTTCAGCTCGTGAAGCACCTCCATCGGCTTGCCCACACCAACTCGCACACACCGGTTCGCCCATTCCGGCTCGCCCTCCACCACGGCTTGTGGACCACCACCTCCTTTCGACTCGTGGATAGCAGATCGGCTCGCCCTTAACCCGGCTCGTCACAGCGGCTCGTGGGCGCCATCTCGTGAAGCACCTTCCTCAGCTCATGCACCCACCACCGGCTCATGGAGAACACATGGACCACGACTCCATGGCCACGAACTGACCCTTGGACCTGCTGATACACAATCGTGACCTATTCTCAAGACTATTCACACTCCTACTTTCCTGGATCGTGTGCCACGTGCGTCATCATGACCCGGCCTCCCTATGAGCTCTCCTACAGCTATAAACACACCACTACATGGAAAATGAAAGGGACTTTTAGCCATTCTTCTCCGCGGCTTCCACCATTACTGAAGCGTAAGGACTTTGCACCTTTCTACATCTAAATTCTTCTCTTGTAATCTCAATTAACACACAGATTGTGTGGCTACATATAACCAATTCTTGTAATATGTGTGTATAACAATAAGATTATAAAGTGGACATAGGCTACATCTACCGCCGAACCACTATTAAAACTTGGTGTGTCTCCTCTTATTTATCATTTTCTGCATTCTGTGATCTGTGATCTACATTTGGATGTTAGTGCCATTTGTTGGTCTAACATTTTGGCACGCCAGGAAGGGGCACATGACAACTTTAATTTCTAGCTTGGATTATTCGGCTATTGGATCAATGGAAATCAAAAGGAAGAAAACTAGAACTTCCTCTCATGCTGAGGATGTTGATGCTGAGGGCATTAGAAACGAGGCAAGCCAGAAGGCTTCCTCTCATGGAGATCCTTCTACATACCTGACTAGAGACGAGATAGATGGAGTTCTCGCTGAACTGAGAGCTCAAATGGCAAGGCAGGATGATCTCCTCTAAAAACAACAGGAGACGATCAATGGATTCTTCGCTCGGATGGATGGAAGGACGAGCAACGATTAACGCTTTGGAAATGTGGCCACAGAAGCAGCTCATGCATCACACGGACTCCGGGGCAACCCCCTCGCTCTTGGAAATGGTCGGGTTCAACCGACTTTTATCTCCAGTTTAGGCAAACATAGGATCGCAAGCTCCAGCTCCTCAATTGCAACCGGTTCCTGATGGGGACCCTCGACCGGGTCGGTTCGGCCCCTCGAAACGCGAGCCACGAGTGGTGACCCCATGGCCCACGAGCCGACCTCTACGACCCTTGATCACGAGCCGACCTCCTCGAACCGTAAGCTGCGAACTTGGATCTTGAGAGGCCGTACTTGACAGAATGATGTGGAAGACATTAATCAGAATCCATTCACTCAGAAAATCAGGAATTCCCGCAATCCCCTGGATTTCAAACTTCCACAACTGGAGCCCTACAACGGCAGGATGGATCCTACCGTGCATCTGATGTGCTACAAGAGTCACATGGAAGTTCAAATGGCATTGGAAAACATCATGGCAAAAAGCTTTTTGCTCTTTCTGACTGATATAGCTGCTATGTGGATTCAGCAGCTAGAAATTGAAATGATCAATAGCTGAAATATGTTGGTCGCACGCTTTATTGAATAATTTTAGGTCCACATCGCTTGGCCCAAGAACGTCATGTCACTCACTACAATCAAGTCGAGGCCCAGAGAAACTCTGCGCTCATTCCTGGAAAGATTCAACGTTGCAGCACCATCAGTTGATCGCCCTAAACCATCGATGGTACTGATGGAAACAATATCTGGTGTCTTGGATAACTCAGAATTCAAAAAATCTTTGTACCGAGATCCACCGCGAAATCTTGGCGAATCCTACCTTGAAGCAGATAGATTTCTACGGGAATAAGATGCAATTTCCCAGAACTGCATTCTCGATGTTAACATCCTTAAAGACGGAGAAATGTATGATTCTAGAAAAGGCAAAGGAAAAGCAGATGTCAAAAATGACCGCAACACTCAGCCCCGGAGAGGGCCCAGAAACGAAAAATACACTGAACTCAGTGCTTCTCTATCTGACATTTACGTGGACATAATAGCGCTGTCTCCTACCCAAAGCCTCCTAGAAGGGAGCCATCGCAATGAGAATGCGAATCTGGAAAACACTGCATATTCCGTGATATGGATGGTCATGATACAATTGACTGCAAGCATCTACGTGATCTGGTTGAGGAACGGATTATACGTGGAGAGCTACCCGAGTATGTGAGACAGCCAACAGCGCTCGCACCTGCGCTGCCACCTCCTGCTCCCCGGAGATGGAACGAACCTGGATCAAGCTCTCATGGGATAATCATCAACTGGTATGGATTAGATCACTTCACATTTCCTGCATTCCTTAGGATTAAAAATATGTTTTTTTTTCTTTCTTTAGGTTTTCCGATTGGCTAAATCGAAGTAAACACGTACGGGGTTAGGATTTAGCCCCAAAGCGTGCTTTCGTATCGATGACAAACCAATCTGAATTTTCTTTGGTTTTGCATTTTGAATTGAATAATGAAGGACTTTTTGAACATGGATTATGTTTGGCAAATTTAAGTATCTTGTCAGGTTGTGGCAGGATCCTCAGTCTCAATTAAAGTATGGCTTATACTTATCTCGAAACCCTAGGTATGGATGGTGCCTAAGGACAGACTGTCTTGTCAGTATTTGACAAGTATAGCTCTATCTTGGCACGAGTATGGATTGTACTCCACTAGACTTATAATTATGGATTATACTTGGAAACGACGAATGATCTTGTAGGGTTTGGCAAAGGAACTCAATAAAACTCGAGTATGGCTTATGCTCAGTTTGGACTTCCTTGTATGGCTTATGCCCTGAAGGTTAGATCCCTCATGGGGTTTTGGCAGGATGATTCGAACGTCCTTCGAGTATTGTTTATGCTCAGTCGGATGCCCAAGCATGATTTATGCTATAAAGTGTAATCATTTTTGTCAGGATTTGACACATCTATTTTCCTTCTCTTCTTTGCAGGTATGGATTATACTTGCAGTTGTCCGGCTCGGCGTGGCCTTAGTTTTCTTAGATTATCCTGAACACGTATACCTTCAACCGACAAGTTATGTTCTAGGGTGGAAAACTTTTTTACACACTTTTTGGTCAAAGCTATCACACATGTAATCTTCGGATAATAATACGCTCAAGTATTGAAATCACCGTCAGAAGACAGGAAGCTATTTGGTTGAAGTCGCATCGCAAACAAAGAAAAGCTCTAATCTCCCAACATATGACCTTTTTTGGGCTCGAAAACATTAATTATGGAGCTTAGCTCTGTAGCTCTTTGAATTAGCTTCAACTAGAGCTTTCGTTTGGATAAAACGGAGTTACAGTTTGAAAGTTATGCTCGTTTTCGTGAACGCACGCAGAAGTATGGAAAAACTGGGAGTTGCATTCCTGGTCGGCTTGGCTCGACCCCCCGGCTCGTGATGCTCCCATGGACCCACGTAGAAGTATGAAAAAACTGGGAGTTGCATTCCTGGTCGGCTTAGCTCGACCCCCCGGCTCGTGATGCTCCCATGAACCACTACCCGTTCGTGGTGCACCCTCCTCAGCTCGTGAAGCACCTCCATCGGCTCACCTACACCAGCTCGCACACACCAGTTCGCCCATTCCGGCTTGCCCCCTCCATGGCTCGCGACCCACCAACTCCTTTCGACTCGTGGATAGCGGATCGGCTCGCCCTAAACCTGGCTTGTGACAACAACTCATGGGCACCATCTTGTGAAGCACCTTCCTCGGCTCGTGCACCCAGCTCCGGCTCGTGGAGAACACATGGACCACGACCCCATGACCACGAGCCGACCCTTGGACCTACTGATATACGTGTTGATTGTGACCTATTTTCAAGGCTATTCGCACTCCTACTTTCCTGGATTGGGTGCCACGTGCCTCACCACGACCCGGCCTCCCTATGGCCTCTCCTACAGCTATAAATACACCACTACATGGAAAATGAAAGGGACTTTTGACCATTCATCTCCGCGACTTCCAACATTACTGAAGTGCAGGGACTTTGCACCTTTCTACATCTAAATTCTCCTCTTGTAATCTCAATTAACACACGGATTGTGTGGCTACATGTAACTGATTCTTGTAATCTGTCAGTACAACAATAAGATTATAAATTGGACGCAGGCTACATCTACTGTAAAGCCACTATAAAAACTTGGTGTGTCTCCTCTTATTTATCATTTTCTGCATTCTATGATCTGTGATCTGCATTTGGGTGTTAGTTTCATTTTTTTGTCTAACATTTTGGCACGTCAGGAATGGGGCACACGACAATTTCGACTTCTGGCTTGGATTATTCGGCTATTGGATCAATGGAAATTAAAAGAAAGAAAACCGGAACTTCCTCTCATGCTAATGATGCTAATGCTGAGGGCACTAGAAATAAGGCAAGTCAGGAGGCTTCCTCTCATGGAGATCCTTCTACATACATGACTAGAGAAGAGACGGATGGAGTTCTCACTGAACTAAGAGCTCAAATGGCAAGGCAGGATGATCTTCTCCGAAAACAACAGGAGATGATCGATGGATTCTTCGCTCGGATGGATCGATGGCCAAGCAACGATCAACGCATTGGAAATGAGTCCATAGAAGCAGCTCATTCATCACATGCACTCAAGGGAAAGCCCTCGCTCTTGGAAATGATCAGGTTCAACCGACTTCATCTCTAGTTCAGGCGAACACAGGATCGCAATCTCCCGCTCCTCAATAGCAACCGGTTCGTGATGGGGACCCCCGACCGGGTCGGTTCGCTCGCCTCGAACTGCAAACCACGAGTCGCAACCCCCATGACACACGAGCCGACCTCCATGACCCTGGCTCACGAGCCAACCTCCTCAAACCGCGACTCACAAACCGCGACCCGCTCCCATCAGCTCACCAAAAGCTTCCTCGTTCTCTTGCTCACAACGCTGGGGGCACCGGCTCTGATTTAGGCAATCTACGACAGTTATTTGGAGGAAATCGGCTAGCAGATCTAATTGAATGCCTGTCGAGAGGCCGTACTTGTCAGAATGACGTGGATGATGTCAACCACAATCACTCAGAGAATCAGGAATTCCTGCAATCCCTCAGATTTCAAACTTCCACAATTGGAGCTCTACAATGGCAGGATGGGTCTTACTGTGCATCTGATGCGCTACAAGCGTCATATGGAAGTACAAATGGCATTGGAAAACATCATTGCAAAATGCTTTCTCCTCTTTCTGACTAATATAGCTGCTATGTGGATTCGGCAGCTAGAAATTGAATCGATCAACAGCTAGAATATGTTGGTCGCACGCTGTATTGAACAATTTTGGGTCCACATCGCACGGCCCAAGAACGTCATGCCACTCACTACAATTAAGTAGAGACTCAGAGAAACTCTGCGCTCATTCCTGGAAAGATTCAACGTTGCGGCAACATCAGTTGATCACCCTGAACCATCGATGGTATTGATGGCAGCAGTATCCGGTGTTTGTAATAACTCAGAATTCAGAAAATCTTTGTACGGAGATCCACCGCGAAATCTCGGCGAATTCTACCTTAAAGAAGATAGATTTCTGCAGAAGATGCAACTTCCGAGAAGTGCATTCTCGATGTCAACATGCTTAAAGATGGAGAAACATCTGATTCTGGAAAAGGCAAAGGAAAATCAAATGTCAAGAATGACCGCAACACTCAGCCGCGGAGAGGGCCCAGATACGGAAAATACATTGAAATCAGTGCTTCACTATCTGACATTTACATGGACACAAACGGCGATGTATCCTACCCAAAGCCTCCTAAAAGGGATCCGTCGCAAAGAGAACGCGAATCTGGAAAACATTGCATATTCCATGATATGGATGGTCATGACACACATGACTGTAGGAATCTGCGTGATCTTATTGAGGAACGGGTTAGACGTGGAGAGCTACCCGAGTATGTGAAACAGCCAACAACGCCTGCACCTGTGCTGCCACCTCCTGCTCCCATAGAGGGAACGAACCAGGATCAAGCTATCATAGGCTCGTCATCAACTGGTAAATATTAGATCACTTCGCATTACCTACATTTCTTAGGATTTAAGATATGTTTTTTGCTTTCTTTTGGTTTTACAATTGGCTAAATCGAAGTACACACGTACAGGGTTAGGATTTATCCCTAAAGCGTGCTTTGGACTCGATGAAAAACCAATCAGGATTTGCTTTGGTTTGCATTCTGAATTGAATGAGGAAGGACTTTTCGAGCATGGATTATGTTTAGCAAATTTAGGTATCTTGTCAGGTTGTGGCAGGATCCTCAATCTCAATTAACGTATGGCTTATACTTATCTCGAAACCCTAGGTACGGATTGTGCTAGGGACAGACTGTCTTGTCAGGCTTTGGCAAGTATAGCTCTATCTTAGCTTGAGTATGGATTGTACTCCACTAGACTTCTAAGTATGGATTATACTTGGAAACGACGAACGATCTTATTAGTGTTTGGCAAAGGAATTCAATAAAACTCGAGATGACTTATGCTCAGTTTGAACTTTCTGGTATGGCTTATGCTCGGAAGGTTAGATCCCTCGCCAGGTTTTTGCAGGATGATTCGAAAGTCCCTCGATTATGGTTTATGCTCAATCGGACGCATAAGCATGATTTTTGCTTGAAAGTGTAATCATTTTTGTAAGGATTTGACACATCTATTTGCCTTCTCTTCTTTGCAGGTATGGATTATAGTTGTAGTTGTATGGCTCGGGATGGCCTTGGTTTTCTTGGATTATCCAGAACACATCTTCCTTCAACCAGCAAGATTAGTTCTGGGGGGCAAACCTATTAACACACTTTTTGGTCAAAACTGTCACACATGGAATCTCTAGATAATAATACGCTCAAGTATTGAAAACACCGTCAGAAGAAAGGAAGCGATTTGGTTGAAGTTGCATCGCAAATAAAGAACGGCTCGAATCTCCTAACGAATGACCTTTTTTAGGCCCAAAAACATCAATTATGGAGATTTGCTCTATATTTCTTGTAGCACTCTAAATTAGCTTCAAGTAGAGCTTTCGTTTGGCTAAAACAGACTTACGGTTTGAAAGTTATGCCCATTTCCGTGAACGCACGCAGAAGTATGAAAAATTTGGGAGTTGCATTCCTAGTCGGCTTGGCTCGAACCCTCGGCTCGTGATGCTCCCATGGACCATGATCCGCTCGTGGTGCACCCTCCTTAGCTCATGAAGCACCTCCATCGGCTCGCCCACACTAGCTCGCACACACTGGTTCACCCATTCCGACTCGCCCCCCTCCACGGCTCATGGACAACTACCTCCTTTCGACTCATGGATAATGGATCGGCTTGCCCTAAACCAGGCTCGTGATAGCGGCTTGTGGGCACCATCTCGTGAAACAACTTCCTTGGCTCGTGCACCCCACCTCCGGGCCGTGGAGAACACATGAACCACGACCCCATGACCATGACTTCATGACCACAAACCGCCCCTTGGACCTGCTGATACACGTGTAGATCGTGACCTATTCTCAAGGCTACTCGCACTACTACTTTCCTAGATCGGGTGCCACGTGCCTCATCACGACCCAGCCTCCCTATGGGCTCTTCTACAGCTATAAATACACCACTACATGGAAAATGAAAGAGACTTTTGGCCATTCTTCTCCGTGGCTTCCACTATTACTGAAGTGCAGGACTTTGCACCTTTCTACATCTAAATTCTCCTCTTGTAATCTCAATTAGCACAAGGATTGTGTGGTTACATGTAACTGATTCTTATAATATGTCTGTATAACAATAAGATTTAAATGTGGACGTAGGCTACATCTACAGCCAAACCACTATATAAACTTGGTGCGTCTCCACTTATTTATCATTTTCTTCATTCTGTGATCTGCATTTGGGTGTTAGTTCCATTTTATAGTCTAACATTTTGGCATGCCAGGAAGGGGGCAAACGACAACTTCGACTTCTAGCTTGGGTTATTCGGCTATTGGATCAATGGCAATCAAAAGGAAGAAAACTAGGACTTCCCCTCACGCTGCAATGTTGATGCTGAGGACACTAGAAACGAGGCAAGCCAGGAGGCTTCCTCTCATGGAGATCCTTCTACATACCTGACTAAAGACGAGATGGATGGAGTTCTCACTGAACTGAGAGCTCAAATGGCAAGGCATGATGATCTCCTCCGAAAACAATAGGAGATGATCGGTGGATTTTTCCCTCGGACGGATGGAAGGCCAAGCAATGATCAACGCATTGAAAATGAGGCCACAGAAGCAACTAATGCATCACATGGACTCGGGGGCAAACCCCTCGCTCTTGGAATTGGTCAGTTTCAACCAACTTCAGCTCCAGTTTAGGCGAACTCAGGATCACAAGCTCCTGCTCCTCAACAGCAACCGGTTCGTGATGGGCCCCATGACCCGGTCGGTTTGCCCCTCGAACCGTGAGCTGCGACCCCCATGGCCCACAAGCCGACCTCCATGACCCTAGCTCACGAGCTGAACTCCTCGAACCGTGACCCACGAACCGCGAATCACGACCGCGACCCGCTCCCATCAGTTCACTAATAACTTCCTCATTCCCTTGATCACAATGCTGGGGGCATCGGCTCTGATTTAGGCAATCTGCGACAGCTTTTTAGAGGAAACCGGCTAGTAGATCTGATTGAGCTCCTCTCGAGAGGCCTTACATGCTAGAATGACGTGGATGACGTCAATCACAATCCGTTCACTCAAGAAATCAGGAATTCCCGCAATCCCCCGGATTTCAAACTTCGATAACTAGAGCCCTACAATGACATGATAGATCCTATCGTGCATCTAATGCACTACAAGTGTCATATGGAATTACAAATGGCTTCAGAAAACATCATGGCAAAATGCTTTCCCCTTTTTCTGATTGAAACAACTGCTATGTGGATTCAGCAGCTAGAAATTGAATCGATCAACAGCTGGAATATGTTGGTCGCACGCTTTATTGAACAATATTGGGTCCACATCGCATAGCCCAAAAACGTCATGTCACTCACTACAATCAGGTAGAGACCCAGAGAAACATTGCACTTATTACTGGAAAGATTCAACGTTGCAGAAGCATCAGTTGATCGCCCTGAACCATCGATGGTACTGATGGCAGTAGTATCCAGTGCCTTAGATAACTCAGAATTCAAAAAATCTCTGTACCGAGATCCACCGCGAAATCTCGATGAATTATACTTTGAAGCAGATAGATTTCTACGGGGAGAAGATGCAACTTCCGAGAAGTGCATTCTCGATGTCAACATGCTTAAAGACGAAGAAACGTCTGATTCTGGAAAAGGCAAAGGAAAAGCAGATGTCAAGAATGACCGCAACACTCAACCCCGGAGAGGGCCCAGATACGAAAAATACACTGAACTCAATGCTTCACTATCTGACATTTACATGGAGACAGATGACGCAATCTCCTACTCACAGCCTCCTAGAACATAGCCATTGCAAAGAGAACGCGAATCTAGAAAACATTACATATCCACACAAATGACTGAAGGCATCTGCGTGATCTGATTGAGGAACAGGTTAGATGTGGAGAGCTACCCGGGTATGTGAAATAACCAATAGTGCCTGCACATGCGTTGCCACCTCCTGCTCCCCGGAGAGTGTAGGAAACTGGATCAAGCTCTCGTGGGCTCATCATCAACTGGTCTGGATTAGATCACTTCACATTTCCTGCATTTCTAAGGATTTAAGATATGTTTTTTTCTTTCTTTTGATTTTCCGATTAGCTAAATCGAAGTAAAAACGTACGAGGTTCGGATTCAGCCCCAAAGCGTGCTTTGGACTCGATGACAAACAAATCAGGATTTGCTTTGGTTTTGCATTTTGAATTGAATAAGTAAGGACTTTCCGAGCATGGATTATGTTTAGCAAATTATAGTATCTTTTCAGGTTGCGGAAATACCCTCAATCTCAATTAAAGTATGGCTTATACTTATCTCGAAACCCCAGTTACGGATTATGCCTGGGGACAGATTGTCCTGTCAAGCTTTAGCAAGTATAGCTCTATCTTGGCGCAAGTATGGATTATACTCCATTAGACTTCTAAGTATGGATTATACTTGGAAACGACGAACGATCTTGTTAGGGTTTGGCAGAGGAACTCAATAAAACTCGAGTATGGCTTATGCTCAGTTTGAACATCATGGTATGGCTTATGACCAGCTCGCCAGGTTTTGACAGGATGATTCGAACGTTACGGTTTATGCTCAATTGGACGCCCAAGCATGATTTATGCTTGAAAATGTAATCATTTTTGTCAGGATTTGACACATTTATTTGCCTTCTCTTCTTTGTAGGTATGGATTATACTTGTAGTTGTCCGGCTTTGCGTGGCCTTGGTTTTCTTGGATTATCCAGAACACATTTTCCTTCAACCAGCAAGAAATGTTCTGGGGGGCAAACTTGTTGACACACTTTTTGGTCAAAGTTGTCACACATGGAATCTCTGGATAACAATACGCTCAAGTATTGAAAACACCGCCAGAAGACAGGAAGCGATTTGATTGAAGTAGCATCACAAACAAAGAATGACTCGAATCTCCTAATAGATGACCTTTTTTGGGCCCGAGAACATCAGGTATAAAGCTTTGCTTTTGGAACTCTTGTAACCCTTTGAATTTTCTTCAAGTAGATCTTTCATTTGGCTAAAACGGACTTACAGTTTGAAAGTTATGCCCGTTTTTGTGAACGCATGCAGAAGTATGGAAAAACTGGGAGTTGCATTCCTAGTCGGCTTAACTCGACCTCCCGGCTCGTGATGCTCCTATGGACCATGACCCGCTCGTGGTGAACCCTCCTCAGCTTGTGAAGCACCTCGGCTCGCCCATACCAGCTCGCACACACCGGTTCGCCTATTCCGGCTTGCCTCCCTCCACGACTCGTGGACCACCATCTCCTTTCGACTCGTGGATAGCGGATCGGCTCGCCCTGAACCCGGCTCGTGACAGCTACTCGTGGGCATCATCTCGTGATGCACCTTCCTTGGCTCATGCACCTACCTCCGTCTCGTGAAGAACACATGGACCACGACCCCATGACCCTGAACCGACCCTTGGACCTGCTGATACATGCGTAGATCGTGACCTATTCTCAAGGCTACTCGCACTCCTACTTTCCTGGATCGGGTGCCACGTGCCGCATCACGACCCGGCCTCCCTATAGGCTCTCCTACAGCTAAAAATACACCACACATGGCAAATGAAAGGGACTTTTGGCCATTCTTCTCTGCGGCTTCCACCATTACTGAAGTGCAAGGACTTTGCACCTTTCTACATCTAAATTCTCCTCTTGTAATCTCAATTAACACATGGATTGTGTGGCTACATGTGAATGATTCTTGTAATCTTTCAGTCTAACAATAAGATTATAAAGTGGACGTAGGCTCATGCATCACATGGACTCAGGGGCAACCCCCTCGCTCTTGGAAATGGTCAGGTTCAACCGACTTCAGCTCCAGTTCAGGGGAACACAAGATCGCAATCTCCCGCTCCTCAACAGCAACCAGTTCGTAATGGGGACCCACGTCCCGGTCAGTTCGCCCCCCTCAAACTGGGAGCCATGAACCCAATGGCCCACAAGACGACCTCCATGACCCTGGCTCACGAGCCGGCCTCCTTGAACCGTGACCAGCGAACAACGACCTGCTCCCATCAGCTCACCAACAGCTTCCTCATTCTCTTGCTCACAACGCTGGGGACCGGCTCTGAGTTAGGCAATCTGCGATATCTTTTTGGAGGAAACCTATAACGACCCGGGGAATTTGCGAACTTGGCTATCAACATAAACTCAATGTCGACTGCCCAAGCATCGGAAATACTAGATAATTAATAGAAAGAAGTTAGAGGGTGAGAATAGATAAGATAGAAAATTAGAATAGAAGAAGAAGAACATAATAACAGAATCAGAGTAACACGAATCTCACAGCAGAACGAATAAAATATAATATACAACATAACTTTGAAACACAAATCTGTATTTGAATATTAGAGTACAACACTTACATCACAACGGAAATAAACAATAGCTATAAAATCCTGAAGCCTCCTGCTCCAAGCTCTCAGTATATCGGTAAAATCCCGACTACTTGACTGCCCGTACATAATTGGGCACCAAAGAGTTTTAGGGAAAACAAAACAAAACAAACTCTAGGTTAGTCATGTGACTGGTGTGAGTAAACTCCAACCATTTGTTTAACTTTTAAAATTCCTTTTAAAAGAAAGGATAATCGTAAGACCGATCCACACATAAACATGGATGGTTTTTACCTTACAATAACCCAAACATTTTTCTAAAATCCATACTCTTCTAATATTATAATAATATCTAAATCAAATAAATTGCAATCTAGTGGAACACTTTCATCTCACGTTCTACATATATAATATACAATCAAAAATCGCGGGCTCTTATTGGATAATGAATTCCCAACTATGACAAGTTCTGGAACCACCTTCCGATCAGTGTACTCTAGAAGCGATACATCGGAGTTCAACAAGAACATCTTGTATGTCGGCCACACATGACCGACCATTCATTTCGCTTGAATGTTCCGAATATATTGTCACCTTACGGTTGGTATACCAACATAACCATTCCCGGGAGATACAGAATTGAAAGAAGTAACAAATATGAATATTCTCTAGATGGTGACAATATACCCTAATTAGGTTCGACCCACATAGCCATGCTGCCTGCCCGATTTATGTCATTTCCTAGTTGATGAGGCTTGAGGTCATAACGTATCTTTTAACAAATCACCCCTTTATTTACTTTGAATGCCACATCGACATACCCATCAAATCACAAATTGATTTTCCCAAAAATACCATGGTTATAAGCTAAGAGAAACGAATTCCTTTTCCACTAACGTAAATACATTTGAAACAATCAACTTACGCGATCTACCAAATATACTATGTCAGACATTCGTCTATTAAAGTTGTTCTGGGACTGGACAACCCGAAGGCAATATTCTGTAAATCCATCTTAGGCAATTTCAACCAAGGATTTATTGAACAGACCTTGCATAACTCGTTTTCAATTATCTTCATCATATTTGATTAGCAACGCTGATGCCATACGGAGTGGTTTTCAGATAATATATATGATCTCGGTCCCTCCGTATTGACAACGAAAATGGTTAAAATCTTTGATAGTCGGTGATTTAACTATCAAAGGAAAACATGTGTACAAACAACGGTCGTATTCCCAAATGGAAATCTTACCAATCAATCATCATTTCATTTCCCAATTTCCCATTTATCGTTTCCATATATTCATAAATTCCTTATTTTCTAAAATTAGAAAATATACGTTATTGTCTTTGGAAAACGTTTCCATTTCTGATTCACGCATCAATATCTTCCCACCTCTACCCATCTCCAACTGTAAACTAGTAAGAGAACAACTTCCCAAGCATAAACCCTGACGGTCGAAACCAACATCAGATCGATACCCAGAAAGCCATTCAACTCAACTAATTTCCAATCAGTTTCTAATTTCAGTAATTCCATTTAAATTCCTAATTCAAACCCCAAATTCCTTTATAATATTTTATTTGCAAATTATTTACTTTAATCTAATTTTTCACATAGAATGTGAATAACATGTCTATATATAATCAAACAATTTGATTTTGTATTTTAAAAACAATATCCCATATCTAATTTCTTTTCATACTTCTATTTATAGAATTTTCATATAAAACTTATTTTATACTTCTAACACTAAAATCTCATTTTATTCCCTTTAAAAATGCTAAGTTCAAATTCCATTAAAAACATTGGTGTTAAACTGATTTTCACTCCTCTATATAAATTCATATTTATATATCCAATGATAAATATTTTATTTAATTAATAAATATCATTTATAAATTTATCTTTCCAATTTATATATGTTAAAACAGATTTTTATTTAATATCTACTTTAAATCCATATCTTGTTATACCCGTGTGCGAAGCACGGTCGTAAATCTTCATAATGTAAAATTCTCCTTTTACAAAATTCTATTCGTTTTCCAAATATTTACTTCTTATAAAATTATTTCCATTTTATAATTATTTCCTTTTATAAAATTCTTTCCATTTTATAAATATTTCCTTTTATAATTCTATTGATTTCATATCAATGTTTTATTTCCAATATACACTTTGAAAATTCCCTTTATACATTCCAGTATCACTTATGGTATTTAAAATACCAAATAACAAGACCGATGTCGTCATAATCAATCACAGATTATATATCACATCATATATCATAATATATGAAGACAAACAGTACTACAAATATTGAGGAATCCTGTTGGATCCCTCCAACCTATTTCCATGCATCAAAGATGTCAAACAATAAAAATAACATCAATTTCAAATTAATATGAAATATTCTGATAAATAGAATCGATATTTGATTAACAATTTATATATACATACGTATATATATATATATATCACTAGATCTATAATTCCAATTAGTCAACTAACAGTTCATCCAAACAATCAACACACGACAATCAACCATCATTCATCAATTCTAAAAATACATTATAAAAATATAGTTGTGCAGGGTTAATGAGATTTACTCACCGTGTTTGTTAATCGCTAAATAAAAGTCAACGTTGGTCGATTCAATCAGACGTGTTATTTCGCCATAATTTCAAACGAACTCCAAATGACTCCAGATCATTTTCGTTGTAAAGTCTGCGATTGTGCGATTCCAACGGACCTCATTTTGACTCAATCTAATAACGTATGAAATAGTTCTCGCTGTTATAAGATTTAATTCAATTTTAAATAAATAAAAATAACTAAGTAATCTTTAAATACCCTTATTAGTAAATTATAATTACTGCTCGTTATTTCTCAGAAGCTTCTCCTTCATGTTATTTGCTCAGTCCAGACCATCATGTACCCGTTTAATGGGCCTTCTCTTTTCTTTGTCTTTAATAACACTGTGGTCCAACCCAAAAATAATGTATAGCCAAAGCCTTCTCCGATATTACTACCTAGAGACCCATGTGAACAATATATTTTCATATCCAATTTTTCGTAAATCTAACTTCTATTGTACCATAAGCATTGTTAAATGTCGACATCATGGTTCACTATAAGTCGAATTTGTCCCACACCTCTACTGTCTACCAGTTTACAAAGAAACAGTTGGTGTCATGCCATGCTTCATTATGCATACATACATTGCTTTCCATCTCCATTATTTTTTATTTGCCCAATTATTTCGTTTCCATTTTTTCCTCTATATCCCTTAATCCCGCTTAGTACATCCCTTCTTGTCGCCCCCCTTTTTCGATATTTGCATTCTTCTTCGAAATGCGTTACACATTTCTTATTTGGCTTACCCAACGTGCTCAGGCCAACAACTCCACCCGCGCATACTTATTATTTCATCTTCCACAACAGCATGCTCCTAACATCAAGTTCCGATGGCCGGATCTCTGATGCTTCATCCCTTCACTAATTTGCGGATAAACTTCACCAAAACATGGCGCTGACTTCACCATTCAAATGACAAATGGCAGCTCCATTATTTATTGAAGTCAATCGTGCTTCTCATCCCCCCTTCTTCACTTATTTGCATGCACCTCCACCTGATTATGCACACGCCTGGACCAAAACCGTGAACCCATAACAGATCCCCGACTCCACTTTTGATTTATTCCCACTCCAGCATGTTTACGCCATCTGCACCTCCTCATGCATAGATTTGCCTCACGCCATACAAAATGCAACCCTCACTTCTATGTTCCATTTGACAACTCCAGACTTTTATTCTCCGCTTATCTTCACCTAAACAGTATATGTGTGAACCCATCTTCCTCGATACCCGTCCATCGTCACCGTACGCAAGCTACAATGGACTCCCAAAATATTTCTCATGGATCCCCTCCCAGTTTTGATGCGCAAATACATGCAGAACCAGAATATACATTCCATTCTCCACCTCCATGTCTCATTCAAACCAATGTTCGAACCCTACTTGCTGCGAGAATTTCCTAGCTACAAAACTTTACGTCGAACTGATGTTTGCCAAGATTTCAAAGAAAATAGATTTGAGAATTTTAGATTTTTATTTTGAGAACTAGATCTTGTTTTGATTTTTAAGAACCCATTAAAGCTTCCAGCTTTCGACTTGCTGGAAAAGGAGAGGATTCACTGCCTCTTTACGTAAATATATATTCGTCCATTTACCTAACTACTAAGGAAGCATAGGACACGTTGATGTGAAGGAAACTGTAGAGCTAAAGTATATAGTACATATAGCTTTCCTAGATGCTAAGGAAAACAAGAACGTGCAAATAGAAATAATACTTAATGATGAAGTAAATGGGGACGTGCAGACCCTGACATATGGGTCAAGTGAAATATTGAGTAGCTAAATATACAACTCAAATTTGTGGTTCAATAAACTATGTGGAATTATTAGTTACAAGATTTGTGGATCTATGACTTCATTCTTTAATGCGTGGAATGTAAAAACAAAAAAAGGACAATGCATGGGTTGGTGCCGGGCATACTAGTTATATAGTACACATAGTGTAAGTACATAGATTTATTTTCTTACTTGCTTAGGGATAGAGGACACACCAAAATATATAAAAGTTTCCATTTACATACAAGCCGGTACAGATAAAAATAAAAATATAGTCGTGTCCGGTAATGTGCCTTGATCCCAAAAGTAAAATTTAATAGACAAAATAACTTATATTGTGAAATCTCAAAACGCTGATTCAAGATGCAAAATACTCCAAATAAAAAGTGGTTTATTTCCCAAATTAAAAATTAAAGTAAAATTCTAAAAATTAAATTATAGATACGTCTCAAAGGTCTTGTCCAAATTCGAAATCAAGATTTAATTATATTAAATAAACCATTATGGCTTATAAACAATTTCATAGCGACTTTCTAGAAATTGGATTTAGACATAACTTCCAATCTATAAAATGAAATCTCGATTTGTCGCTTCCATCAAAAAAATACAGTTCAATTGATTCCAATGTTTCTTGTTTTAAAGAAATTCAACTTAAAACGAATCCGTTATAATCAACTGAAGTTCGAACCATTAAATTACGAACTATCGCAACTTTACGAGCTCGAATATAATATATGTTATAATTAATACGTTCAACAACCGTTCAAATAATATATTCGTTATTTCTAACTTCGATAAAATATCTCATATTATCCAGATTACACTATAATGTTAATTCTACTATTTCCGACCATTTCAGAATTAAAATTATTATTTCGCTTTTTATAATAATTAAATAATCAAAATTATTTAACTCAAGCTATCAATATCGCCAAATCGATATTTAAATTAATTAATTATTCAATTGCTAAAAATACGGGATGTTTCAAAACCGGCTAGCAGACCTGATTGAACGCCTCTTGAGAGGCCGTACTTATCAGAATAACGTGGATGATGTTAATAACAATCCATTCACTCAGGAAATCAGGAATTCCCGCAATCCCCCTGATTTCAAACTTCCATAACTGGAGCTCTACAACGGCAGGACGGATCTTACCGTGCATCTGATGCGCTACAAGCATCATATGGAAGTTAAAATGGCATTGGAAAACGTCATGGCAAAATGCTTTCCCCTCTTTCTGACTAATATAGCTGCTATGTGGATTCGGTATCTAGAAATTGAATAGACCAACAGTTGGTACATGTTGGTTGCACGCTTTATTGAACAATTTCGGGTCCACATCGCACGGTCCGAGAACGTCATGTCACTCACTATAATCAAGTAGATGCCCAAAGAAATTCTGCGCTCATTCCTAAAAGGATTCAATGTTGTAGCAACATCAGTTGATCGCGCTAAACCATCGATGGTACTGATGGCAACAATATCCGGTGACTTGGATAACCCAGAATTCAAAAAATCTTTGTACCGAGATCCACCGCGAAATCTCGGAGAATTTTACCTTGAAGCAGATAGATTCTGCGGGAAGAAGATGCAACTTCCAATAAGCGCATTCTCAATGTCAACATGTTTAAAGACGAAGAAACGTCTAATTCTTGAAAAGGAAAAGAAGATGTCAAGAACGACCGCAACACTCAGCCCCGGAGACGGCCCAGATACGAAAAATACACTGAACTCAGTGCTTCACTATCTGACATTTACATGGACACAAACGACGTTGTCTCCTACCCAAAGCGTCCTAGAAGGGGGACATCGCAAAGAGAACGCGAATATAGAAAACATTGCATATTCCATGATATGGATGGTCATGATATCAATGACTGTCGGCATTTGCGTGATCTGATTGAGGAACGGGTTAGACGTGGAGAGCCACTCGAGTATGTGAAACATCCAATAGTGCCTGCACCTACGCTGCCACTTCCTGCTCCCCGGAGAGGGAACGAACCTGGATTAAGCTCTCGTGGGCTCATCGTCAACTGATCTGGATTAGATCACTTCATATTTCCTGCATTTCTTAGGATTTAAGATATGTTTTTAGCTTTCTTTAGGTTTTCCGATTGGCTAAGTACACATGTATGGGGTTAGGATTTAGCCCCAAAGCATGCTTTGGACTCGATGACAAACCAATCAGGATTTGCTTTGGTTTTGCATTTTGAATTGAATAAGGAAGGACTTTCCGAGCATGGATTATGTTTGGCAAATTTAAGTATCTTGTCAAGTTGTGGAAGGATCCTCAATCTCAATTAAAGTATGGCTTATACTTATTGCGAAACCCTAGGTACGGATTGTGCCTAGGGACAGACTGTCTTGTCAGGCTTTGGCAAGTATAGCTCTATCTCGGCATGAATATGGATTTTACTCCACTAGACTTCTAAGTATGGGTTATACTTGGAAACAACGAACGATCTTGTCAGGGTTTGGCAAAGGAACTCAACAAAACACGAGTAAGGCTTATGCTCGGTTTGAACTTCCTGGTATGGCTTATGCCCGGAAGGTTAAATCCCTCGTCAGATTTTGGTAGGATGATTCGTACATCCCTCAAGTATGGTTTATGCTCAATCGGACGTCCAAGCATGATTTATGCTCGAAAGTGTAATCATTTTTGTCAGGATTTGACACATCTATTTGCCTTCTCTTCTTTGCAGGTATGGATTATACTTGAAGTTGTTAGGCTCGGCGTGGCCTTGGTTTTCTTGGATTATCCAGAACACATCTTCCTTCAACCAACAATATATGTTCGGGGGGAGGGGGGCGAAATTGTTGACACTCTTTTGGGTCAAAGTTGTCATACATAGAATCTCTGGATAACAATATGCTCAAGTATTGAAAACACTGTCAGAAGACAGGAAGCGATTTGGTTGATGTCGCATAGCAAACAAAAACAGCTCGAATCTCCTAACAAATGACCTTTT
Source organism: Allium sativum (assembly GCA_030737875.1). Taxonomy (NCBI): domain Eukaryota; kingdom Viridiplantae; phylum Streptophyta; class Magnoliopsida; order Asparagales; family Amaryllidaceae; genus Allium; species Allium sativum. The sequence continues at coordinate 681,396,537 of CM060919.1, forward strand.
TTGGGCCCAAAACATCAATTTTGGAGCTTTTCTCTATTACTCTTGTAACCCTCTGAATTAGCTTCAAGTAGAGCTTTCATTTGGCTAAAATGGACGTACGGTTTGAAAGTTATGCCCGTTTCCGTGAACGCACACACAAGTATGGAAAAAATGGAAAAACTGGGAGTTGCATTCCTGGTCGGCTTGGCTCGACCCCCCGGCTCATGATGCTCCCATGGACCACAACCCGCTCCTGGTGCACCCTCCTCAGCTCGTGAAGCACCTCCATCGGCTCACCCACCCAAGCTCGCACACACCGGTTCGCCCATTCTGGCTCGCCCCCCTCCACGGCTCGTGGACCACCGCCTCCTTTCGATTCGTGGATAGAGGATCAGATCACCTTGAACTTGGCCCGTGACATCAGCTCGGGGGCACCATCTCGTGAAGAACCTTCCTTGGCTCGTTGAGAACACATGGACCACGGCCCCATGACCACGAACCGACCCATGGACCTGCTGATACACAATCGTGACCTATTCTCAAGACTATTCGCACTCCTACATTCCTGGATTGGGTTCCATGTGCCTCATCACGACCCGGCCTCCCTATGGGCTCTCCTACAGCTATAAATATACCACTACATGGAAAATGAAAGGGACTTTTGGCCATTCTTCTCCGCGGCTTCCAACATTACTGAAGTGCAAGGATTTTGCACTTTTCTACATCTAAATTTTCCTCTTGTAATCTCCATTAACACACGGATTGTGTGGCTACATGTAACTGATTCTTGTAATCTGTCAGTATATCAATAAGATTATAAAGTGGACGTAGGCTACATCTACAGCCGAACCACTATAAAAACTTGGTGTGTCTCCTCTTATTTATCATTTTCTGCATTCTGTGATCTGTGATTTGCTTTTAGGTGTGCCATTTTTTGGTCCAACACATTTATATACCAAGAATTAATCGAATTGCGTCTACTGGTTTCTTCAGCATAAGTCATCATTGATGCCTTATTGTTTATTATATCTGTAAGTTCTAGCTCCAAATAGTTACATGTACCACAATAATTAAATTGAATAACAATAGAGTGGATATATATTTATATTGCTATAAGGAAAATTAATCCAAATACTGCTTAAGTTTTAGTAGAAAGAAATCACAATCACTTACAGATTTCACTACTCTATAAACTAAGCAATTTTGAAGAATCAATCAGCAAATCAAATTACCAATCATTACGTGCAACTGACCAATCAATTTGTAGTTTCTGCCTAAATCATTGGCACTCCAATTATAATACCGACTTATCAACCCTTGATTCTCTACTTAAGGCCATATCAATTTTCGTTTAAAATGTATGGTTTTACCCCTGAAGGTGTAGCCGATGTTTAATATCTGAAATTTAGTTGTACGGCACTAACCCCTGTGATAATAATAAAATAATTTGGAAATCAATAGCTAAAAATGACTGATTTTTAAATTGATAGACTACTAAATTTTAATTGTACCCAATGATTCATATACTTGTTATTAACTTCTAAATAGTATATAATTACAGATCAAATCTAAAATAATAAAAGAGCAGCAAAGGACACATAATTTCACAGTGGTTCTGTAACACCCCGTAATTTTATAACATTAAAATTCACAAATTAAAGTATACTTAATTTTTAGAAGAATAATTAAGTGAAATGGGTTGCGCTATTACGTTCATCTCAAAATTTTGGGTCAAGATAGACATTTGGTTTGCATAAAATGGATAACTTATGACGAAGATATTAAGCCTTGAAGTTTGTATGCGTATGTGAGAAATATATATATATAAGTTCAAAACAACGAATCAGGAGGGGGAATAGCCGAACCACACCATTTTTGGAGTCGACCCGAGCCCCGTTGGGTCGACTAGGGGTCGATCCAGGGTGTTTGGCTGTCAACCCGTGGCCCAATTCGCCCTAAGGGCTGATGTGGCATCGAGTGGTCCTGATGGTTCTGGTTATCCCTAGGTTAATCCGACGGCTCTTATTAAATTAAACTTCTATAAAAACACTCCTAAACCCCTAACCCTAATCACATTAATTCATAACAAGAGCCGCCATGCCGTCAATGGAGAACCTAGAGTAGTCGCCATACACTTTCAACCCTAAAGCAAGATAGAATCTTGAATCAAAATCAAATCTAAATAACGATTAGTCTATATCAAAGGCGAGCAATTCAGTTTCAGAATACAGGTCCCAGAAAGACAAGACTATTCTTTTTAATTGTGAGTATGATAGCTTTCACAAATTAATTAATTAATTTAATTATGATAAGATATAATTGGGATTATGAGAATATGATTTTGAATCATGTGATGTAAATTATATGTATGTTTGTGGTGTTGAATCATATGTTAGTCTTATGCAAGTTGGATCATATGTTAGTTCTTATGTGAATCTTATGCAAGTTGAATCATATATCTTGTGCAAGTTTGTGATGATTGGATCATATATTCATGTATGAATCTTATGCAAGTTTGGGTTGTTAAAATATTTGTGAGACATACATATGCATATGCTAGTTTATGTGACATTAACCTTTATGTCTAGATTCATATGCAAGTTTACGTGTTTATATTTAGACCCATATGCAAGTTTACATCTTTATGTTTAGATCTATATGCAAGTTTACATCTTTATGTTTAGATCCATATGCAAGTTCACACCTTTACGTTTGGATCTATAGAAGTACATAAGTTATGCAAGTTTATGCCCATTACCTATGCTAGTTTAGTATCATATGCTAGTTTGAATGAATTCATATGCAAGTTATTGGCTACGTAATCTTATGTCATGATCCTTAGATCTATTTTATGTGTTATGTGATGTTGTTTTTCTTTTTATAAGTTAGACTATTTGCGAGTCTAACATATGTCATATGAAGTACGAATAGCGTGGGGACGATGGGATAATATTGAATATACATAAATTGTGAATTGGCATAAAATGGCCTTAAAAGGCATATAAATAATTTGAGACATTAATTGGCATAATTGGTATTTATGGACATAATTTTAAGAGACAATTATGGACATAAATAAATTTGGTATTTATTGACAAATTTGAATAGGGATATAAAATTAATTTGGAGTTAAATAAAGACGTGTAATAATTAACCGCCTAAGACACGAGGTTAGACTCTTTTGTGGTGTAAGACTGCCCGGACCCGCCTGGCAAATCCAGCAGCCACAAATGCCAATCTAATGTGAGAGGTCAAAGGCACGAATTAAATGCGTAACAATTGTAAAGACATGAGGTTTGGCTTGTTTGCGGTATAAGACTGCCCGGACCCGCCCGGCAAATCCAGCAACTGCAAATATCAGCCTAATGTAGGAGATCTTTACAAGGTTATGGTTCCAATGAATTAAGTAACACTTAACCAAATAAACATGTGGTGAGACATGGGGGGTTAAGTGGGTGCCTTGGGTGGCATGTGAAATTAAGTGGGTGCCTTGGGTGGCATGTGAAATACGATTAGATGCACTTAACCAAGATTGAAACATGTAAGAAGACATGAATAAGAATGGGGTTAAGTGGGGAAACCTTAGTGGGGACCAAGCATAGGTGGAAGGCTTGTGTCAAGCATGGGGGCCCTTTTCAAACCAGTATACCATTAAGTATCTTTGTGAGCTCGGCCCAAGTCGAGGACGGGACACGCTTACTGGATTTGATTGTAAGAGGTCAAAACGGGTTAGCGGTGGTAACGCAAGTCTAACGGGGTCATGTGCGTGCATGAGCCCGGGCTGGTAGGTAAGACGTTGTTGCATCATGTAGATATAAGTCATGCATCTTTGGTGGTATCGGGTTGCCACTTTGGGGAGTGATACACCCCACTGTGGGACCAGCACGGGTATCTACGAGTTAGAGAGCTAATCGAATGGGGGTAGTGGGTACAACTAGTGGAGATAGAGGCAAACAACACCTATGAAGGCAGTTAGGGGTACACGAAACTACCATTATCATTATTAAGTTCTATAGGCGGGATCAACTTTTAAGGTGACTATTGGTGGTGCAGTATAGTAACTATCCTATAGTGATTAGGAACGAAATTAACGCCAGAATATTCCTCTTATTTGCTTTGTCATGCCCACTTGTTTCATAGTCATATCTTATCTTACCAGTTTATGCCTTATTCTAGTTACTTTAATAATTATATTGTTAAAGTTATTATACTCGCCAGACTTTGTGTGTGACCCCTTTGTTTTTGCCTCTTTTCTTCCTCCGCCCCCAGGTTCTCAGGGTGGGACTAGTACTAGTGGAGCTTGATCTCGGATCTCTTTCTCTCTCTTTACGAAGTGCTTGGATTGCTAAAAGTAAAGTTCAGCTCATCTCTTTTATGGCTACTTGTGTTGGGGTTTATGCTTTTTATTTTATGTACTCTAAAACAATTTATCAAGATGGATATTAAGTGTACTTGGTTTATGAAGTTGTTGTAATCAAACTATTTCTCCGCTGCAATAAAAGTTGTTTTAAAATTTTCAAGTACCATTATTTATATCTGTCTTGTTATATTCTGTTCTATACACTAAATACACTCCATGGAAGTTAATGCATTCCCTTTGTGAGTGACATTAATGGACGTGGGGTGTTACAGGTTCTCTGGACTATCTACATCCACTTGTCCTAATTTCTTGCTTATACTGGTAAACTACAATTGCAGTATACAATTGTATGAAAGTAAAGAAAAGAGTTGGATTTTGATTTTGACATAGAATCTGATGAGAAAACCAAAAATGATCCATTTTCAAGTGATCCAAGTCCTCTATTTATAGTTGAAGGTGATCTAGGCTTGGTATGAAAAATACACAAAACACTACAAAATACAGTCCAAATAGTGACGGAATGGCGCAATAGCTAGCGACGGTTAAAAAAATCGACCATTGCAAGTCGTCGTTAACAGTTGTTCGACCTGCTTATACCCAACAACCCGAGAACAGACCAATTCATTTTCCTCCTTCCTCAGATTAGCTCAAAAACCCTCACACTACTAGATAATCAGTGTATTCCAACATCGGCCGCTAACGGCTATAAATTAGTCGTTTCAAGATGTTGGAAATCGATGTAATTATAGCCATTGGCGACTGTTAATAATCGTGGAAAATTTTGAGATATTTCCTGCACCAGAGAGCCGAAACTCATTATCTTCCCCAATCTCACGATTTTTCCCCTCTTTCCACCATTTTTTCCCTTAAATATGATGCCACCACTTGTACCGCCAACCTAACCACCTCAGACGCCATCTAGGAGCATCTCCTGCCCAACTCCACTCTCCTTGTTCTCAAATTTGGCAATTTCTCTAAACCTAATTTTTAGGTTTTAATTGACTTAAGGCTTAATTTGAAGTTTGATTGATTCCTAGTTGTTAATTAGTATATGTTTATTACATCATGTTACCTCCTAATTGCTATTACTATCACCATAATGATCAAATTGTTAGCAATTTCAATTTTTTTAAATTTTGTACATTGTGTTTTTTAGGTAGCTTTTGGTTAGTAATGCACGATATGTGTGTGACAGAGTTTGGTAATAATATAATTTATGCAAACACGAAGTATATATTATGTTAAGTGATCGTTGTTTTGGATAATTTGTGCAAACATGAGTTTTGTGCTTATGCGAAATGATTTGGTGTATAAATGATTTTAATAGAAATCATCGTAGTTAGAATTAAATAAATTGTAAAAATATATAATTTAGTACATATGTAATAAATGTTAAAAATATAAACAATTTGTATATTTAAGTTTAATATAGACAAATATTTAAACACTTAGATATTATTTGGCCTCATCTGACAAGTGTTGTATATGATCATTAAATGGGTATTTGTTTTTTCTACAAAACGAACATCTCTATTCATCTGATACATCTTTTGTCGGATTTGTCCCTATATTAGACAAGTTAAAAACACTATAAAGTAATAGTATTTCAGATATCATATCAATTTAAACAGTTCACAAAATTTCAATGGCATTTCGTTTACGTTTCCTTACATACACGCATGTGTGTACGATCCAAGGAACATGGGGGAAATGCTGCCGAAATTTTGTGAAATCGTTTAAAATGATATGATTTATGAAATATAATTATTATTGTACTTGTAATGGGAAGTAGGATAACCAACCATCAAAGAAGAAACATAAGTGTTAATGAACCAATAATTGTTTATTTAAAATAAAGTTTGCAAGAAAAATATAAAATTTTGGTACATATTTACTTAATCAGTAAATAAAATTTAAACAACATATAAAATTAAAGATTATTTTTTTACTTCATCATAGGTTTTAAAGTAGGAAAAAATAGTCAATTACTTTATTGATCGGAGCTGAACGTATCAAAGAAGGGAAATTAGTGGTGCAATAAGTGAACGTTTTCAAAATGGGGTACAAGTGTTCCGCGAATTTGCTTTAAATTATATTGAAAACAATCACAACACCAGAATTGTCATTTTTATAAGTGTTAAAAATTACATACTTAACGGTTATAACCGTTGGTAGATGGTGCGGGATAAATTTTGTAACGAATATTATAACGGTTATAATCGTTTGGAGATTTTGTTCTTCCAACGGTTATAACCTTTAGTAAATTTCATAATCCTAACTGTTACAACTGTTAAAAAGCCAAACTGTTCCAACGGTCATAAATGTTAGAATATATATTTTTTAGTAAAGCATTGTTGGTTTAATTGTAGCCATACCACTTTTATTAGATAGGGTAAAAGGAAAGGAGTTCTGCATAGGCACAGATCCGTGCAGTCTGGTTTGAAGTGCCAATGCACTTAACAGTATAGGAGATAAACTGAGTGTTTCTGCTACTAACATATATATTTATTCCTCTGATTCAGAGGAGGATGAAGATGAGGTGTTGTTGTTTGCAGTCAGAGACTCTGCAACACCTTAGCGAATAAAGTAGGGAGGTTAGGAACATAACGGGTATATTCCATTCCATATTGGTAACACATGTCCCAATCGTTAGCTTCTAATATAGTTTTATTTCAAATCCCATATTGTCCTCAATTATGAGAGTTATGTCATCATCTTCCACATTATAATGCAAACATCTGTTCTCTCTGACATCTACACCAATAAACAAGTAATATACCTTTTTGGAGGGATCATGTCTCATATCAGAACGTAGATCATGCCAAGCTTTCACTTGTTCATTCCAAACTATTGTATTCTCTACAACATCCAAAGCAGGGCTATATGGGATTTTTTTCTACAGCCTCCCATAGCTCGGGAGCCTAAATACGAGGAGTAGGTTTCTGGAGAGGGATTTTAACTTTTTTAGAAACATCTGATGTTGGCATTTTGCATGTATCAATTATATGACAAAGCGACTGACATTTAGTGCTGATGTCCGACTGCCAATTATACTTGACATCCGCAAAAGAGTCAAAGCCATCTATTTAAGCTTTTTAGGAAGCAGTTTGCTTGGGATAATCTCAATCATGGCTTTTGCAAATACCAGATTTTTTCTAGCTTTTGTATTGGCATCAGAGCACTTAAATTTATCTATGCCACTTTCTAACCAGTTTAGGCCAGGAAGCATTTGCAGGACAGAAGGAATCCTTTTGAATATAGCCCAAACCGGAATGGATGGAACCCTCTCTGTTACACTTTCAATAGATGTACTCCAAGTGGTAACTATGAACGATTTGCCTCCATAATGGTCGTGTCTGATTCTAGCACTCTTCTTTTCTCTAACATTTCTCTCTTCCATAGCTGTTAGAGTATTTATTTGTTCCAACGGTTATAACCATTGTAATTTCAACACAAAAATTTAAATATAAGAGCTCCCAACACTTATAAGTGTTACAATCGTAGTACTACTGAACTTTAATGTTTACATCTTAGAGTATCACAACATATCATTTGATTTAGATATACAAATGCAAATTTATGATAGGAACACACATGAAATCAACTTTCAAACTAACATTCCATCATTAAAATAAAGTAATATACATATTAAGGAAATCACACCAATTCTACAAAGTTCATTGTGACAATTGAAGTTGCTGAAATCCACAACCCAATGTCATAAGAAGAGGAGGCTGTGTAAGTTTGTTATAGAAGAAATCCACACCAGAGTCAAGTATAAACTACCAAAGCATACTTCAATTCTTGATATACAAGTTCGTACAAGATTCAATTATGTCCCTTTAACTCGCATTCCGGTTCAACATGTGTTTTATTACATCCACACAAACTGCCAACCTAGGGATAGCACCTCACCGGTCCCAAATCATTAAATTCTTGTTGCCTCCCATGGAAACAATCGCAATATCCTGTAAGAAAAAAGAAAATGAACATTTAAAAATAGTCCAAACAAATAAGTATATAAACACCAAGTTGTGCTCGCTGCCAAAACATTGCAATATCCAATAATTTCACATGATAATATAACTTTATGTAGCAGTGGAAATAATTATTATATATAGTTTAACGATGGTATGCACAAGACATACCCCTCGAACAATTTTCTTCTTATTTTTGACCAAATGTTGTCTTGTAGCCACGTCAAAAGCTCCAGCACCCTATAAAGCATAATTTTTTACGTAACCAAAGTTACTTTGAAGTGAGTGGTAACTTTGGACTTTATGACACGATTTAATGGTGGTATGATCATAACATACTTGACTTAAAAATATTACGATCAACCCATCAAGTATAAAAAGATAAGCTGCTTACAAGAAAGGATAAGCAGTTATTAAAAAGTTTAAGAAAGAAAAATATTATTGAACATCATTTAAGATCCATAATCTCAAATTTCATTTAATGTACCAATTCAAACCTTCGTTTCAAAGTTTAAGAACTTCATGTTTTTAAATCTTTCATGATCAATGCTTGTCAAATATTGAAAAAACTAAAACCAATTGGATTTAAACTCAAGTAGATCATATATGAAAGATTTACATGAAATAAATTAACATGCATGAGATCAGAAATTGAGACATATCAAATATACAAGTAATTAAATCACAATTAATAGATGTAAAACTCAGTCACAACTTTATTACTTTTAGAATTGCAAAGGTTTATGTGCTTTGAAGGTAGAAAAAATTGAAAAGAAATATGAATCTACGACAGAATCAGATCTGAAATATCAATCAATTATAGACCATGTTGATAATGTGTTATAGAATAAATAGAACATAAACTTATAAAATGAAAAGAACTGAAGTTTTTTTGGAAGAATGTTTTTATTTATTTATGTGATTGGTTATACAATTTCCATTATATATGCTCCTAGGTCTGAATTTTGTGCTTGACATATCTCACAGTGTCAGACTATACAAAGGACACAAAAGCAATTTCACAGTATTGTTAATATATATTAAGGCAGAACAAGGATTTTTGTTAACAAAATTGGATACTAATTGTTTCCTTTGATTCCCAACCCTCCCACCCCCATTCCCCTAAACAAACTGTGACACCCCACGTCCGTTAATGTCACTCGCAAAGGGAATACGTTAAGTTTAATGAAGCTTTATAGGTAAACAGACACATAATATTACAAGATATATATATATAATAACAGTAGAATAAAAACTTTATTTATCATAAGATACCGTGGTCCAAAAACATCACATGTATGAAACATAAAAGGCCATTACAACATAAAAGTTACTGTCTTGTACTTCAAAAATATCAGAGTACATAAAAGAAGTAAAATTCCTCAAGAACAAAATATAGCCATACCAACAAGGATAAGAGATTGAGCCATACATATCAGCAGCTCTAGCAAAAGTAAGCAGAATCATGGTCAAGCCTAAGTGTTTCCTCCCTGAGAGTCGGGGGGGGGGGGGGGACGGAAGAAAGAAGGAGAAACAAAAGAGTCAGACATAAAGTCTAGTGAGTCTAGTGACTTTTAGCAAGTAAATAAAAGTAGCTTGACAAAAATATAAAGTGGATAAGAGAGATCATTACATAAATGGCAGGTGTGACAAGATAGACAGGATAAGGTATATACGCTTCTCTAATGATCACTCTGCACTATTACTAGTATAACCAGAATGAGATGATCCCTTCCACTATAAGGTGGTAGACTTAGGGCATACGTCCAAATGTACCCTAACCACTACCCTAATCGATTGGCTCCCTACTCCGTAGATACTCTGCTGGCCCCATGGTAGGATGTATCACGTCCTAAAATGGCAACCCCTCACTGATATGCACAGGCCTATATCTATAGGTGTCACGGACGTCTTATCCCCCACTGTCGGGCTCATGCACACATATGGCCTGGTCGATTTGCGCAGCCTACACTGTACTTCTCGTCTGGATCTCTTACAATCAGTCAGTAAGCGTGCCCCCACTCCGCCTAGTACGGAGTACTTTGTTTGATACCTACTCCGGATTACTGACTGAAATGGGTCCTACACAATATGATACAAGCTCTCCCCTTTGTCTTATATCCCCACTAGGTTTTTTCCGGCTATGTATACCATTAGGTGTCTTAGTTACATAACCATATTATTATTACCCCCAGTTACGTATACCACTAGGTGCCTTTAATTACATAACCTTATCGGCTTAAGTTTGTGGGCCTATATATGAATATTACCGACCCCCCTCCAGATTTGCTTAACCCATCCATTATCCATCCAATTTTTACTTAACCCTAACTTTAGTTCACCATTATACAATCCCTATGGATTAGATTTGGTTTAGCAGTCCAATTTATTACCATGTCCATTTATGGTTTATAATGGGCTAGACCTCCCACATTAGGCCTACAACTTCTGGATGCTGGATATGTCGGTCGGGTCCGTGCAGTCTTATTCCACAATTGGGCCTAACCTTGTGTCTTAGCTCGATTCATATTTGCGCACTTAAACCTCCCACATTAGGTTCAACCTTAGTGGCTGCTGGATATGCCAGTCGGGTCCGGGCAAACTTCCACCACTAATGCAACCTAACCTCGTGTCATAAGTGCCATTACAATTTCTAATTGTAATCCTAGGCATTTATTATTAATTATACCTATGTCAATTATATGTTTTATGTCCCTTTTTCCCAATTATGTCCATAATTGATTTACGCCAAATTTATTATTATTCATTGCCAAATTAATATTCAAATTTTCAATTATGCCTAAATGTCCAATTATACCCATAATGGATTTATGTCCGAATTTATGTCAATATTATGCTAATTCTACTATTCCCCCTCCCCCCGTCCACTAACTAACGCAGTCGCATATATTTGGTGTCATACCTAGGCTAGAAAGTAGCCTAGGCATACATAGTGAAAAGGGAAAGGTGACGGGTAAATGACAATAGTGATCGTTCTAACAAAGGTGACATGAACATATATACTGGCATAAACATGTTTTGGCATAATAAGGTGGATATAAAACTGGTCTAGCATAATTATAAGGTGGACACAAAAACAGATCTAGCATAATTATAATGTGCACATAAAAACAGATCTAACATAATTAGGATGACATAGTAGCATGTTTAGATCTAAATATGGATTCACATGTCCAATTTGTAACATATCTAAATTGACCACAATATGACAGGTAAAAGGTGATTTACATAAAGAATTAGATCTAACCAATGTTGTAACTGTACAAATTAATAGATTTATGTTAACCACAATATAGTTACAAATCAAGATCCAAAAAGGTGACATAATAGATAACCACAATTGAATTAGATCTAGGGAAGTAAATCTATTGTAACAACTCGGAATTTCTGAACCAATTTAAAATTTTTATTTTAGCAATTTTAATGGATTTTTAATATTTCAAATAATTTATTTTAAATAATAAAGATTAAAAATTTATTTAAATTGAAGTTAGAAAAAATATATTTATTTTAGTTATAAAAGGAGTTAGAAATAGCGCGTCAGTTTGAAAATTCTAATTTGAACTTTGATTGAATGTACATGATTCAAAATAAACCAAATTTCAGTAAAACCAAAAATATTTAAATCTATTTGAAAATATCTTTCCAAGAATCTGAAAATTTGAAATTTCATAACGGAAATAAAAAGTTATGGCCAGTTAAATATTCAGAATAGTCGCTATAGAATTTAATATAATATATAGCCCGTATAAATAGCCATTTTGCAAACAACTCCGTTTTCGATGAAACCACTTTGGTTGGATCCGGAATGTCAAATTATTGATACATTCCAAATTTCATAATTTTTGGAATTAATATGTGAGCGCAGTAAATTTAAATGTGTTTGGTAATTTAAATTGGATCGACCGGAAAATGGCCATTTTTCAAACGATCTCCAAATTCGAGGAAATTAATTTTGTTAGGACCGTATCGTCAAAACAAAGCTAGATTTATTTTTCGTAAATTTTTGGAGTCAGTATGTGGCCTTGGTAATTTAAAATGTACATTTAAATTAAATATATATTGATTTGTATTTTAATTTTGATAAAACTAATCAAAACAGTCGAATTCGGTTACGAAACATATCCCATTGTGTCCGGATTGGGGGTATTTAGCTAGGGGCGACACTCATTGGGTATGATTTGGAGTTCGGAACGATACACGAGTTATATTGGAATTAAATAAATAAAATAAAAATGGAAATACGCTATAAATACTCCTAGAATACATAATACCCTAACCCTAGTTCCCCAATGCAGACCGCCGCCAGATCTGACAACGAACGCCCCAATTCATTCTGATTTCAAAACCTATAATCTCTTTACCCAATTCGAATTAAATCCAATTCCTAAAACAAAATCAAAGAGATTTTTGCATTCTTTAAATCCATATGGAAGTGATTACTTCTGGCATTGTATTTCTCTTGATTTTCACGCTCAAAGGTAACGCCTTTGGGTTCGATTTTCGCTTAGCATGGTGCATCGAATTGTGTGCCACCACCAGCGACGGTGACTGAAGCATAGCGCGTCGAGAGGGTCACCTTGGATCAATGACTGGATACGGGGATTGAAGTGTGGTGGTAGGTTTTCAAATTGATATTGGGTTTAGCGGATTTCTGAAGGAACCTGGAGCAATACACGGTGAAGAAAGGGAAGGACCGTGGCCTTTGGATTTTGAGATCAACGGAGGACAGTAAATTCAAGTTAATTATTCCTTAATTTATTTATTTAATTATTAGTTAATGTAATTAATGTAATTATTAGTTAATTTATAAAGTCATTTCAAAGGTTATAACTTCTCGACTTTAGAAAGTTCTTCCATCTGTGATTTCCAGCAATCAATCTACTTTTATAAGTGGAAGGACTATAAGTGACAATATCCTTATTACTCAAGAGATTTTATTAGGATATGATAGGAAACACATTTCCCCAAGGTGTATGATAAAACTTGATATAATGAAAGCTTTTGACACTGTCTCATGGGCTTCCATTTTAGCTATTATGTCCAGGATGAATTTCCCAAAGCCCTTTCTTGCATGGATTCATACGTGCATTTGTTCTCCTATTTTTTCAGTATCGAGACATGGCAGTTTACATGGTTTCTTCAGTAGCAAACGTGGAGTAAGGCAGGGAGATCCAATTTCATCCTACCTTTTCATAATCGTGATGGAGTTGCTTAATGCATTATTAATGGATCAAGTTAAGAACAAGAAATTGGAGCTGCACCCTCGATGTAAGAATCCTTTAATCATTCACTTACTTTTTGCTGATGACTTGATTATTTTTACTAGGCCTACAGAGATCAATATTCAGAATATTCTCTCCACCTTGCATATTTTTTATGAGATTACTGGTCTTCAGATAAATATTAGTAAATCTTATATTATAATTGCGGGTTTGCCTCTGGACAAAAAGAATGAAATCATTAGGATTTCTAGGCTGAAAGAATTGCCTCAAAATGCAACATATCTAGGCCTTAATCTTTTTAGTGCTAGGGTTACAAAGGATAAATGTTTACCTTTATTTGAAAAAATTATTGGGAGATTAATGCAATGGCCTTCTTGCAAGATTTCACAAGCAGGTCGTGTTACAATTCTGCAGTCTATTGTAATTCTATGGTTAATTATTATGCACATCATTATATTCTTCCAGTTAAGTTGATTAACATGCTGACTAGTGCTATGAATAGTTTCTTATGGCATGGGGACCCTTTTGCGAAGAAGATCACCCCTATAGCTTTTAATAAATTGTATGATGATAAAGACAGAGGTGGTCTTGGCATCACTGATTTGAAGAGATGGAATAAGGCTGCTATCTCAGGTTATATTAACAAACTTTTTTCTGATGATGATAGCCTATGGACGAAATTCGTTAGGAAAAATTTAATTGGTAATGAATGTTTTGGGACCATGTCTTCTCCTCAATCTTGTAGTTGGAGGTGGAGGCAAATTTTGAACTTGAGAAGTGAGTTTTTACCATTTATTCAATTCAATGTCAAAAAGATGAAGCAGGTCTCGTTTTGGCATTCCCCTTGGCCTTATGGTGGTATGATTTTAAGCGAATATGTTAGTTATAATCTTAGAAGGTGTAGTGGGATTCCTGAAGATGCTATAGTCGATGATTATATTCATGATGGGGTCTTGATTCTGCCTTATTGTAGTTCAGCTAGTTTGCGGAATTTATGGAAACAAATAGAAGGTTGCTATAATATATGCAGTGAAGTTAATGTAGTGTTGGATGGTAAGAAGCACTCGATTAAACATGTCTATGAGATGCTTCAAGGAGAAAAAGATTTCTTTCCTTGGTATAATAGAATTTGGAATACGAAAAGTGCAGCAAAAGTGAACTTCATGCTTTGTAAGGTTATGTTGAATGCTCTTAACACAAGGGATAAACTTTTCAAGTATGGAATTTTACAAGATGATAAATGCATGTTATGCAATTCAGCTGTTGAATGTAATACGCACTTGTTCTTTGAATGTGGTTATGTGTAAAATATTTGGCGTAGGATTTTAATGAATGGAGGTTTTCACAAACCTTCATTGCAAAGTAGAGTAGAATGGTTTAATATTTTCAAAGCAACACGATGAAGATCAGAGAAATGCAATATTCTTTTGCGGATTTTGAAAGTTTTTATCTTTAAGTTTTGGGCTGAGCGGAATAGGCATATATTTACTGGTGTTTCTCTGAATGCTGATCAGCTTCATGCAGCTATTCATATGAAGATTTTGAGGAATTTGAAGAATGGTAGAGAATGAATGTGCTTTTCTTATTTCTAGTTGTTTGAAGCAGGTGAAGTCAACTAGAATTGATGGTCCCATGTAGATTGCAGCTTGCAGCAGATAGGAGTTTTTTCTGGTTTTAATGTTGTTTGTTATTGTTTTTTTTTCCTCTTATCTGACCAGCATTGTTGTGTAGTTGTTGCTATTTCTGTTTGTTATTTGTTTTTTAGATCTTGTAATTACATTAGTATTAATAATAGTTTGCTTGCTTTTCAAAACAATAGCAAATGTTTTCAAATTAAAACTAATAATGTTTTCTAATCAAAATTAACATTGTTTTCAAATCAAAACAAACATTGTTTTCAAATCAAAATCAACATTGTTTTGTATATGTAAAATAGAACATGTGTTTTAAAAGAAAAATAGAACATTGTTTTAATATGAAGATCGCATGGTCCTTAATACAAAAGTTGCATTGTTTAGAAAATGTAAATTGCATTGTTTTAACAATAAAAGAAGATAAGATTTTTTAATAAATATATAAAGAAATAAAAAAATGATTTTTATAAAATAAAAATATAAATAATCTTTGTTTTTGAAAATAAAAATAGCATGATAATAAAAAGATGATTTTTAAATCATATACATTGTTTTAAAATAGCATGATATGAAAAATATGATTTTCATTATAAATGGCTTTGTTTTAAAAATATGATTTTTGGAGATATATAAAACAGTTTGAAAATGTGATTTCTAATTATATATAGCATCATATTAAAAATATGATTTTTAATATATATACCACGTGAAATAGATTTCGATGGAACAGACTGAAAGCACAACAGAATCCAAACCGTACTGTTAAAGAATGACGGAGTGGAAACCAAAGGTGAGAACTCCTCACTAAAAATTCTGCACAGTTATTTATTTATTTTCATTACTGAAAAATATATATAATGGCCAGTGTAGGTTTTTATCAGTTTAGTTATTATAAATTGTATGCGGTGCATGTTAGATCACATTCCTTGTCCACAAACCATGGACGATTTAAAACTGAATGTATTGTGTGTTGTTTGCGTTGTTGAAATGTTTAACACATTAAAAATGTTAATATTAATAGGATAGTGAAATTAAATTATAAATATTCATTTACAATTTGAACAGTGAAAATTGGTTAAATTTATTAACCAATAATTTGTTTAAATAAAATGTTGTTGATTGAAAACCCAACACGGGTATTGGGATGATATTCGACATACACTAGTCCAAATATTTAGTTGTTTGTCAATCGATGGATTGACAGTCTGTGATGAGCATTATTTATTTATTTATTTTAATGCTCATACTGTTGTAAATTTCACTTTGGACGTGATTGGACTGTTTGATGATTATTTATCATTATTGTTGCATACATGCGATGTATGAAATCCATATAACTGAAAATTATATAGTAATTGATTGAGTCACATTCCGATTCAGAATATGAAGAATATCTAAAAATAAAGAATCTTTTAAAATAAAGAATATTTTAAAATAAAATGTTGAAACAATAAAACTACATTTTTATTGAACGTACAAAATATGAAAAATGCTCATATATGAAATGAAAAGTGTTTGAAAGAATAAAAATTACATTTTTATTGAATGTACAAAATATGAAAAATATTCATATAAGAAATGAAAATTGTTTGAAGCAATAAAAGTTATATTTTTATTTTATGTAACAATACTCATTGTTTGTAGGAAAAGGTTTAACAATAATTCACATTTTTATTGTATATAAGAAATAGGTAAATGATCATTGTTTTGAAAAAAGGAAAAAAAAAGGGTTAACAATAAAAATCTACATTTTTATTGTTTATAAGAAATGATGTCGAATGATCATGGTTTGAAATATAAAGATTTAACAATTAAAAGTTTATATTTTTATTGCATATATATAAAAAGATTCTAGTTTAATAAATTTGTGTTTACATTGAAAACATTTTTATTGTTAGGTGAATCATATATAAAGATTCAAGTTTGATAAAATTTGTGTTTACATTAAAAATTACATTGTTGATGAAAAGAATGAATCATTAAAAAGATTTAATGTTGACAAAAGTGTTTTAACATTACAAAAATTACATTTCAATGTAAAAGTAACATTTCAATGAAAAGAACCATTTTTATATAAAAAACATTTCAATGTAAAAGAAACATTTCAATGTAAAGAACCATTTTATATAAAAGAACATTTTAATGTAGAAGAACATTTTAACATAAATAATATTTTTAAATAAAGAATAATTTTAAATAACAAATATCTTAAAATAATATTTAGTGAAGAATAAGATCATATTTTCGATGTCCCTTTTTAGATGGACACAAAAATATAAAAATATGAAGCCCGGTTAAGTATTGAAACGCCATTTTAACCCGAACGGTTTTATCGATCGATTTATTTCATTTTAATATGAATATAGAAAAGAAGTAATTTCAAAATCTAATGTTTTGAAAATATTATCATTTTAATATGATAAAAATAGAGAATATTCAATTTTGATTTGAAATTGAAAATGAAGTTGGAATCGTTTTAAAACCAATATATAGATGATTTATAAAAATACGTTTTAAATGGAAATTGACAAAAAATACATAATATATATTATATATATTTAATGGCCTGAATAGAACGCGCCGCGCAACAACCGTTCGCGAATTTCAACCATTAACTTCAAATTGATGTAACGAGAGATCCGACCGTCGGATTCTCCTAAAATCGGAACTGTTGGGTTCGTAATGAAAAGAGATTTCCAATGAATATAAGAAGTTTGAAATCTTATGGTTGGATTTGGAATTATGCCCAAATCAAATTTGAAAAAGGTCGCTATGGACGAAGTTTGGTGGCCGTTATTGGAAACCGACTGTGCGGGCCTTAATAAAATTATTAAAAATATGGAAAAATTATGTAAAATCATAATACATGATTTAGAAAGAATTTGGATGAAAATTTTCAATTTTGAGGAGAAAAAAATACATTTTTATCGAAATGAACTAATTATTAACTAGAACAAAAAATACAATTAATTAACATTTAATTGGAATTAAATGAATAAATTGGATTTTGGGTTGTCATGAATGGTGTCATTAATAACATTGTTCTTAAACCCTGATTAGAAAAGAATAAATATTTTAAATAAGATTTAATGAATTTTTCCAATTAATATTTAATTGGAATTAAACAGAATATAATTTTGGAATTTATAAATCTTTTAATTAAAGTTATCAGAATTTCCAATTATATTTATTAATTGGAATAAAATGAAATGTGAATTGGGTTTATTGTGAATTGAGCTTTTAACGACATTTGTTCTTTAACCCAATTAACAGTGAAAATATAATTTGGAATGAATAAATCTTTTATTAAGATTTAAATGGAAATTTTCCAAAGTAAAGTTTTTGAATTGAATATATTAATTGGAATTGAATAGAATTCGATTTAATAATAATCCAGATGAGCTTCTGTAAATGAAGACCATTACTATGTATGGAATTTAAAAGGCTTTGCCGTTATTCCATTTATATTATCATTATGATACAGAAATTTATATCGATTATATATTGATTTGATTTCTGTGAAGATTCCATTTTGAGGGAAGATGATTTTGGGTTTATCGTGAACAATGTTTTTAAATAACATTTGTACTTTAACCCAGTTAAAAGATAAGATTAATTTCTTAAATTTGAATAATCACTAAGTAATGATTTTTGACATTAAAACTAAACTAGAGTTTTAATGAATCCTTAATTAGATTAAAATGCGAAAGAGATAATTAAATTTATCGAAATCTTGAAATGATTAAGAATAGAGTACCACCAGTTTTACTCTAGATGATAGTTAAATCTTTAATTAGATTGGAACGGAAAATGGTAATTAAATTTACGGTTAACACAGTGGGTGTGAGAAATGGAGTGCTACCTGTTTTGCTCCATTGGATGAATAGGTTGAGATTGGGATAATAAATAATAAATGATTATTTCGGTAAGGTTTGTTAACCTGACTAGTGAATAAACTTTAATATGGTTTAAAATTGTGAAAAGATAAAATAAAATCTTTTGAAATGAGATCCATAGGAAGATCAAAGAATAAATTTAAAGAATTTATTTTTGATACAATTAATGGGAACCTTTCCCTAGTAATGTGAATATTTTATTAAAAGGATATTCTGAATTGGAATGAGGCGTTTGATGTGTTTTTATAGCACTTGATTATAAAATATGCGAATTATTCAGAAAGACTGGGTTTAACCCATTCTGAATAATTACTACGACGATTAAGAGTCGAAGATGAAGAAGGTGGATGAAGACCGGAGATCTTCACATCATTTGGATGATTACTGATGTCTTGATTAGGCCGTACACCCAAGACAAGGTAATAAGTGGTGATCGTAAAAGCGTACTTGTAGATCGATGGATATGTGTGGGCCTCTCTCTTGTATTGGACATATGGGACGAGGAATAAGGTGCCTCCGGTTTCGTTCAAACTAAACGGACTTGTAAATGGATAGTATGTCTGACGTTGTATTCCTTTATGTTGTGTTCTTTGATCTCTGCTAAATATATATCTGTTTAGTGGCGGAGAATTTATTCTCTTGCTTAACACCCTTCTCTGAGACGTACAAGCTAAGCGGTTATATATTGGCAGAAATCAATGATATGGTATGGATTGACAATGTGGCATGCCAAGATGTAAATGATCAAAGCTTTTGTTGAAAAGCAGAGTCTTGTGGATGATGATCAAAGCACAGCTTGAATTACCATAGCTTTGTGTATAGCGTTACTTCGCGAGCTTCACACCATGGTATGAATCAGAAACGGGAAAGGATAGCAGGGAGGGCATTGCGTTTCTTTCTAGCTAGGAGGGGTGTCAGGATTTTGCAAGCCCAGACATTTTTCTCATGTAGATATTGCTTATTATTACTTGATGGATAGAGAGGCGCCTCAGATATTGTTATGGTCGACATTACTGACCAGATTTTACGCCCCATAGGGCGGGGAAATGCATGCTTAGGAAATATTGAATCCAACATTGCACTTAGTGTGGATCGGCCCTGCATGTTACATAGGTGCACTTGCGATTGAACCTTGAGGCTCGGGCTAGAGAGTCTCAAAATTGGTAAGGACGATCCCTTGCCTTGGTTCATAAATGGAAATCTAACTTCCAATAGGACATCATGCGGTTTTGATTGTAGAACTAGTATGACAACATGATATATGGTACCCATTCCATCTATGATTGATACATTTATATTTGAAGTTGTTTTTAATAGTATGCACTTATAATAATAATATAAAAATAATTTGTTTTATACGTATCAAACATGTTTGGCTATTATAAGGGAAAACTCTATCCTCCGGCTTGCGTTGCATTATGTGATGGGACCTGAGTCTTATAATAGCTTCATTTTTTAAAAAGCCTTGTGTTGTTTTATTTTAAACTAAGATTCATGTGGAGTAAACCCATTCCGTATTACACGGCATGGTCCCATAGTATCCCCACTTTAAAATCTAAGATTAATAATTTTTTTAGTTCTCACACTAGTCGCATGACTGACCTGGAGTTTATTGTTTTAACCTAAACTCTGGATGCCCATATTTTCCATACGGGCAGCTAGTAGTTTTGGTTTTACAGATATTATATTAACAGGATCCTGGTTTATAGCTGAAGCGATATTCGGAAAGCTCTGTATCCGTGTGTTTCTTTCAGTTGTATTTTGTATTATTTTTCCACTTCTATTTAAATGTAATTTAAATCTCTGATATTATATTTCTATTGTGTAATAATTTTTCATCCTCTGTTATATTCTTGTACTCTAATGTAAATTGTTGTAATAAGCAATGTATTGTTCTTCTGTTTGTGTTCTGATGAGTTTTGTTCTCAAAACCCTCCGGGCTTTCCTTTACGGGGAAGTTTGGGTCATTTCATTTGGTATCAGAGCTTTGGTTTACAGAGCTCGAGAACAAGACACATTAGAACCGAATGAATGAATTCATCAGAGGTCGGATTAGTAATATCCAATGAGAATGACTCGTTAGAGATAGGATCAGTAGTATCCTATAATGAGTCAGAAGAGTGTTATTTTAAAATAAAAATGAAAAAAGTGTTCTGAAAATTTAAACCTTATTATTCGTATTTGAATATTATATTTTAAATTGTTTTGGGCAATCGAGCATATAAAGACTTTGAATATACGCGTAATTAACGGATATTCCAAGTTTTAATATGCTAGATAGATATAGAATCACACTTTAGTCGCCCGGAGATGATTCTGATGATGGAGCACCTCATTAGTATTTGTGTTCGAGTTTCGAAAGTGGTATATCTGTATATTTCCATTGACTGGTGTGAGAACCAAAATATAAATAGGGTTTATTGTTGTGACTTGGCATCAAAAATGTGATTTTTGACTATATATAAAAGTTATATATATTTTAAAAGCTAATCGCCTAATGATTGCAGGTTGTGGTGTTTGATAATTAGTTTAACTAATTAAAATATTGGAATGATAATTAATTTAACCAATATAAGAAAGAATGATAAATTTAGCTAAATCGAATTTAATATTGAACTAAACTGAAAATTGATTGGAATTGAAAGTTGAGTTGAATAATAAGACAACTTTCAGCTCCGTTCCTTTTCGAGGACGAAAAGATTTAAAGTGGGGGAAATTGTAACAACCCGGAATTTCTGAACCAATTTAAAATTTTTATTTTAGCAATTTTAATGGATTTTTAATATTTCAAAATGATTTATTTTAAATAATAACGATTAAAAAATTATTTAAATCGAAGTTAGAGCGAATATTATTTTTTAATTATAAAAGAATTTAGAGATAGCGCAGTAGTTTGAAAATTCTAACTTGAACTTTGACTGAATGTATAGGATTCAAAATAAACCGGATTTCAGTAAAACTAAAAATATTTAAATCTATTTGAAAATATCTTTCCAACGAATCTGAAAAATTGAAATTTCATAATGGGAATAAAAATTTATGGCCAGTTAAATATTCAGAATAGTCGCTATAGAATTTAATATAATATATAGCCGATATAAATAGCCATTTTGCAAATGATATCCGTTTTCGATGAAACCACTTTGGTTGGATCCGAAATGTCAAATTATTGCTAGATTCTAAAATTCATAATTTTCCGAATTAATATGTGAGCGCAGTAAATAAAAATGTGTTTGGTAATTTAATTTTAAATTGGATTGACCAGAAAATGGCCATTTTTTAAACGATCTCCAAATTCGACGAAACTAATATTTTTAGGACAATCATTAAAACAAAGCTAGATTTATTTTTTGGGAATTTCTAGAGTCCGTATTTGGCCCCGGTAATTTAAAATGTATGTTTAAATTAAATATATATTGATCTATATTTTAATTTTGATAAAAACTATCAAAATAGTCGAATTGGGTTACAAAACATATCCCATTGTGTCCGGAATAGAGGTATTTAGCTAGGGGCAACACTCGCTGGGTATGATTTGGAGTTCGGAACGATGCACGAGTTATATTGGAATTAAATTGAATTAAATAAATAAAATAAAAATAGAAATACGCTATACATACTCTTAGAATATGCAACACCCTAACCCTAGTTCCCAAATACAGACCGCCGCGAGTTCTGAAAATGAACGCCCCAATTCATTCCGATTTCAAACCTTATAATCTCTTTACCGAATTCGAATTAAATCCAATTCCTAAAACAAAATCAAGAGATTTTCACATTCTTTAAATCCATATGGAAGTGATTACTTCTAGCGTTGTATTTCTCCTGATTTTAACGCTCAAAGGTAACGCCTTTGGGTTCAATTTTCGCTTAGCATGGTGCATCGAATCACGTGCCACCACCAGCGACGGTGGCTGAAGCATAGGGCGTCGATAGGTCACCTTGGATCAGCGACTGTATATGGGGGATTGAAGTGCATTGGGAGGTTTTCAAATCGATATTGGGTTGAGCAGATTTCTGAAGGAATCTGGAGCAATACACGGTGAAGAAAGGGGAGGACCGTGGCCTTTGGATTTTGAGATCAACGGTGGATAGTAAATTCAAGTTAATTATTCCTTAATTTATTTATTTATTTATTAGTTAATGTAATTATTGAAAAATAAAAATAGTATTTGTTTTGAAAACAAAAATAGCAAATGTTTTCAAATCAAAACTAGCAATGTTTTCAAATCAAAATTAACATTGTTTTCAAAAAAAAACTAACAGCGTTTTCAAATCAAAATTAACATTGTTTTCAAATAAAAACTAACATTGTTTTCAAATCAAAATCAACATTGTTTAGTATATGTAAAATAGAACATTGTTTTTAAAAGAAAAATAGAACATTGTTTTAATATGAAGATCACATGGTTCTTAATTCAAAAGTTGCATTGTTCAGAAAATGTAAATTGCATTGTTTTAACAATAAAAGAAGATATGATTTTTTAATAAATATATAGCGAAATAAAAAAAATATGATTTTTATAAAATAAAAATATAAATAAGCTTTATTTTTGAAAATAAAAATAGCATGATAATAAAAAGATGATTTTTAAATCATATACATTGTTTTAAAAATAGCATGATATGAAAAATATGATTTTCATTATAAATGGATCTGAACATTGTTTTAATATGAAGACCACATGGTTCTTAATTCAAAAGTTGCATTGTTCAGAAAATGTAAATTGCATTGTTTTAACAATAAAAGAAGATATGATTTTTTAATAAATATATAGCGAAATAAAAAAAAATGATTTTTATAAAATAAAAATATAAATAAGCTTTATTTTTGAAAATAAAAATAGCATGATAATAAAAAGATGATTTTTAAATCATATACATTGTTTTAAAAATAGCATGATATGAAAAATATGATTTTCATTATAAATGGCCCTGTTTTAAAAATATGATTTTTGGAAATATATAAAACAATTTGAAAATGTGATTTCTAATTATATATAGCATCGTATTAAAAATATGATTTTTAATATACATACCGCGCGAAACAGATTTCGATGGAACGGATTGAAAATAGAACAAAATCCAAACCGTACAATTAAAGAATAAAGGAGTGGAAACCAGAGGTGAGAACTCTCCACTAAAAATTTTGCATAGTTATTTATTTTCATAACTGAAAAATATATAGAATGGCTAGTGTAGGTTTTTATCAGTTTAATTATTATAAATTGTATACGGTGCATGTCAGATAACATTCCTCGCCACAAACCATGGACGATTTAAAATTGAATGTATAGTGTGTTGTTTGTGTTGTTGAAATGTTTACACATTAAAAATGTTAATATTAATAGGATAGCAAAATAAATTTTACATAACCATTTATAATTTGAACAGTGAAAATTGGTAAAATTTATTAACCAATTATTTGCTTAAATAAAATGTTGTTGATTGAAAACCCCACACGGGTTTGGGATGATATTTGACATACACTAGTCCCAATATTCAGTTGAATGTCAATCGATGGATTGACAGTCTGTGATGAGCTTAATTAATTTATATTAATGCTCAAACAGTTGTAAATTTCATTTTGGATGTGATTGGACTGTTTGATGATTATTTATCATTATTGTTGCATACATGCGATGTATGAAATCCATACAACTGAAAATTAAATGGTAATTGATTGAGTCGCATTCCGATTCAGATTTTTAAGAATATTTGAAAATAAAGAATCTTTTAAAATAAAGAGTCTTTTAAAATAAAGAATACTTTAAAATAAAATGTTGAAACAATAAAAATTACATTTTTATTGAATGTACAAAATTTGAAAAATACTCATATATGAAATGAAAGATGTTTGAAACAATAAAAATTACATTTTTATTGAATGTACAAAATATGAAAAATATTCATATAAGAAATGAAAATTGTTTGAAGCAATAAAAGTTATATTTTTATTTTATGTACCAATACTCATTGTTTGTAGGAAAAGGTTTAACAATAAAAGTTCACATTTTTATTGTATATAAGAAATAGGTAAGTAGTCATTGTTTTGAAAAAAGAAAAAAAGGGTTAACAATAAAAATTTACATTTTTATTGTTTATAAGAAATGATGTAAAATGATCGTGGTTTGAAATAGAAAGATTTAACAGTTAAAAGTTTACATTTCTATTGTATTTATATAAAAAGATTCGAGTTTAATAAATTTGTGTTTACATTAAAAGTACATTTTTAATGTTAAGTGAATCATATAAAAAGATTCAAGTTTGATAAAATTGGTGTTTACATTGAAAATTACATTGTTGATGAAAAGAATGAATCATTAAAAAGATTCAGTGTTGACAAAAGTGTTTGAACATTATAAAAATTACATTTCAATGTAAAAGAAACATTTCAATGAAAAGAACCATTTTTATATAAAATAACATTTCAATGTAAAAGAAACATTTCAATGTAAAGAACCATTTTATATAAAAAAACATTTTAATGTAAAAGAACATTTTAATATAAAGAATATTTTTAAATAAAGAATATTTTTAAATAACCCATATCTTAAAATAATATTCAATGAAGAATAAAATCATATTTTTCGATGTCCGCTTTTAGATGGACACAAAAATATAAAAATATGAAGTCGGGTTAAGTATAGAAATGTCATTTTAACCCGAATGGGTTTATTGATTGATTTATTTCATTTCATTATGAATATAGAAAGGAAGTAATTTCAAAATCTTATGTTTTGAAAATATTATCATTTTAATATGATAAAAATATAGAATATTCAATTTTGATTTGAAATTGAAAATGGAGTTGGAATCGTTTTAAAACCAATATATAAACGATTTATAAAATAAGTTTTAAGTGGAAATAGATCAAAAATATATTATATATATTTAATGGCCTGAATAGAACATGACGCGCAGTGACTGTTCGCGAATTTTGACGATTAACTTCAAATTGATGTAATGGGAGATCCGACCGTCGGATTCTCCTAAAACTGGAACCATTGGGTTCGTATCGAAAAGAGCATTCCAACGAATATAAGAAGTTTGAAATCTAGCAGTTGGATTTGGAATTATGTCCAAATCAAATTTGGAAAAGGTCGCTATGGATGCAGTTCGGTGGCCGTTATTGGAAACCGGCTGTGCGAGCCTTAATAAAACTATTAAAAATATGGAAAAATTATGTAAAATCATAATAAATGATTTAGAAAGAATTTGGATGAAAAAATTCCAATTTAAAATCGATAAAAATATATTTTTATCGAAATGAACTAGTTATTAGCTAGAATAAAAAATCCAATTAATTATTATTTAATTGGAATTAAATGAATAAATTGGATTTTGGGTTGTCATGAACGGTATCTTTAATAACATTGTTCTTAAACCCCGATTAGAAAAGAATAAATCTTTTAAATAAGATTTAATGAAGTTTTCCAATTAATGTTTAATTGGAATTAAATAGAATATAATTTTGGAATTTATAAATCTTTTAATTAAAGTTATTATAGTTTCCAATTATATTTAGTAATTGGAATAAAATGAAATGTGAATTGGGTTTATTGTGAACTGTGTTTTTAACGACATTTGTTCTTTAACCCAATTAACAGTGAAAATATAATTTGGAATTTATAAATCTTTTATTAAGATTTAAATGGAAAATTTTCTAAAGTAAAGTTTTCCAATTGAATATATTAATTGGAATTGAATAGAATTCGATTTAATAATAATCGAGATGAGCTTCTGCAAATGAAACCATTACTATATATGGAATTTAAAAGGCTTTGCCATTATTCCATTTATATTATTAGTGTGATACAAAAATTTATATTGATTTGATTTCTGTGAAGATTCCATTTTGAGGGAAGATGATTTTGGGTTTATCGTGAACAATGTTTTTAAATAACATTTGTTCTTTAACCTAGTTAAAAGGTAAGATTAATTTTTTAAATTTGAATAATCATTAAGTAATGGTTTTTGACATTAAAACTAAACTAGAGTTTTAATGAATCCTTAATTAGATTAAAATGTGAAAAAGATAATTAAATTTATCGAATTCTTGAAATGATTAAGAATGGAGTACCACCAATTTTACCCCAGATGATAGTTAAAATCTTTAATTAGATATGAATGGAAAATGGTAATTAAATCTACCGTTAACACAGTGAAATGGAGTGCTACCAGTTTTTCTCCATGGGATGAATAGGTTGGGATTAGGATAATGAATAATAAATGATTATTTCGGTAAGGTTCATTAATCACAACTAGTGAATAAAACATAATATGGTTTAAAATTGTGAAAAGATAAAATAAAATCTTTTGAAATGAGATCCACAGGAAGATCAAAGAATAAATTTAAAGAATTTATTTTTGATAAAATTAATGGGAACCTCTCCGTAGTAATGTGAATATTTTATTAAAAGAATATTCTGATATGGAATGAGGCGTTTGATGTGTTTTTATAGCACTTGATTATAAAATAAGCAAATTATTCAGAAATACTGGGTTTAACCCATTCTGAATAATTACTATGACGATTAAGAATCGAAGATGAAGATGGTGGTTGAAGACCGGAGATCTTCACATCATTTGGATGATTACTGATGTCTTGATTGGGCCATACACCCAAGACAAGGTAATAAGTTGTGATCGTCCAAGTGTACTTGGAGATCGATGGATATGCGAGGGCCTCTCTCCTGTATTGGACATATGAGATGAGGAATAAGGTGCCTCCGGTTTCGTTCAAACCAAAACGGACTTGTAAATGGATAGTATGTCTGACGTTGTATTCCTTTATTCTGTATTCGTTGATCTCTGCTAAATATATATCTGTTTGGCGGCAGAGAATTTATTCTCTTGCTTAACACCCTTCTCTGAGATGTACAAGCTTAGAGGTTATATATTGGCAGAAATCAATGGTATGGTATGGATTAACAATATGACATGCCAAGATGTAAATGATCAAGACTTTTGTTGAAAAGCAGAGTCTTGTGGATGATGATCAAAGCACAACTTTAATTAGCATAGCTTTACTTATAGCGTTACTTTGCGAGCTTCACACCCCGGTATGAACCAGAAACGGGAAAGGACAGTAGGGAGGGCATTGCTTTTCTTTCTAGCTAGGAGGGGTGTAAGGGTTTTGCAAGCCCGGCCATTTTATTTATGTGGATGTTGCTTATTATTACTTGATGGATAGAGAGGCACCTCGTATATTGTTATGGTCGACATTATTGACCAAATTTTATGCCCCATACGGTGGGGAAACACATGCTTAGGATATACTGAATCCACCATCGCACTTAGTATGGATCGACCTTGCATGTTACCTAGGTGCAGTTGCGACTGAATTCTGAGGCTCGGGCTAAAGAGTCTCGAAATCGGTAAGGACAATCCCTTGCCTTAGTTCATAGATGGAAATCCAACTTCCAATACGACATCATGCGGTTTTGATTGTAGAACTAGTATGGCGACATGATATATGGTACCCCGCCATTTATGATTAATACATTTATATTTGAAGTTGTTTTTGACACTATGCACTTATAATAATAATATCAAAATAATTTGTTTTATACGTACCAAGCATGTTTGGCTATTATAAGGGAAAACTCTATCCTCCGGCCTGCGTTGCATTGTGTGATGGGACCTGAGTCTTATAATAGCTTCTCTTTTTAAAAAGCATTACGTTGTTTTATTTTAAACTAAGATTCATGTAGAATTAACCCGTTTCGTGTTATACGGCATGGTCCCATGATATCCCTACTTTAAAATCTAAGATTAATAATTGTTTTAGTTCTCACACCATTCCCATAACTGACCTGGAGTTTATTGTTTTAACCTAAACTCTGGGTTCCTATATTTTCCACACAGGCAACTAGTTGTTTTGGTTTTGCAAATATTATATTCACAGAATCCTGGTTTACAGCTGAAGCGATATTCAGAAAGCTCTGTATCCGTGTATTTCTTTCAGTTGTATTTTGTATTATTTTTCCGCTGCTAATTAAATGTAATTTAAATCTCTGATATTATATTTCTATTGTGTAATAATTTTTCATACTCTGTTATATTCTTGTACTCTGATGTAAATTGTTGTAATAAGCAATGTAATGTTCTTCTGTTGTGTTCTGATTAGTATTGTTCTCAAAACATTCCGGTCTTTCCTTTACGGGGAAGTTTGAGGCGTTTCATCCATCATGACATAGTATAAGATTTAACAATAGCATAGATTCGTAGTTTACAACATGTCCCAACCATAGTCTTTCACAGTCTACTTCTATTCATTTAAACCTAAAAGTAAACAACTCACAATGTTTGGATTGTTAAGAAGATAGAAAAGACGTTGGTGTTGAATCTATGCTTGAATCCCAGAATTTGATTTGTAGAAGATGAATAGAATTAGGTTTAGTCCATCTACTGACAGCATCTGGCCTCCATTGCATTTCAGGACAGAAAACAAATGAAAATGGACCTTTATTTACAGTTTCCAGCCTCCAAACCGACTATGCCACATCAGCCCTAGGGGTGTCGACACTCCTGTGGGTGGGTCGACCCATGGGTCGACACCCCTTTGGGTGGGTTGACCCCTGAGTCGACACCCCTCAAGCGAGGTCGACCCCCTAGAGTGGGAAATTTGCCACCCATTATGTTTTCACACAATTTTGAATTTTGAACCATTTCTGGATAAGGTACAGACTCATATCTGACTCCTATATGACTCATATGTATATATATCGCATATACAAACTTAAAACCCTCATAACTTCTACATACGGTGTCTGTTTTATGCAAACCAAACATCTATCTTGACTAGAATTTCGAGACGGACGCAATGGTGTAATCTGTTTTCCTTAATTATGAATTTTTAATTAATTATTGTTTAATTTATCCTCTTTAATGTTAACAAAATTACGGGGTGTTACATTCCCCCTACTTAAAGGATTTCGTCCCCCGAAATCTCCAAGTTGAGAAGAATGCATATCTTACCATCCATCATCCATCTACTCATCCATCAATCACTGGCATCCATTGTCCTTAAAGATTTCTAATGCTTATACGAATATATGCAAAGGTGTGTGTATATGTCCCAATACTAATGCGAAAATCAGGCGGTCTACTGATTTTGTTAACCCCTTAATGCAATGTATGTTAGTGCCGTGAATCCAATATGTATGAAAATAATCCTATTATAACATGTGAGTTTTATATGTGTGCACACTTATTCGTCCAAGTGCAACATCCATATGCTAACTCATCCATTTTCATCTATAAAAGAAAAGAAAATGCACACCCATCCATATGCAGTATGGGAGTGATTGAGCCGATCTAGTACCTAATGTGTGTGTATATGCATCCACAGGCAACCACTAACAAATACTTGCATCCACTTGCATCCATCAAACATAACATGTTTCAAACACATGTTTACATCCATAGGATTCCTATCTAAAGGTCGAAAATACTATGGATATGATATACACAAATGATAGAAATAAGCACTGTAAAAACTTTGAAAAAGGAGTTAAGAACATACCCTCGAAAAGGAAAGGGTACGAAGCACGAATCTTGTCTTCGGTCTTCCAAATCGTATCCTCTGGGTTATCTCCCCGTTGAACCTTTAGCAACTCGATCTCTTTATTGCGTAGCTTCTTAACTTCTGATCCAAAAATACGGGTAGGAACTCTCCCGACTGTCACCTCATGTTCCACTTCTACCTCTTCTAATACACTTGGCTCAACAACTTCTGCGGTGTCATGTAGGCACTTTCACAATGAGAAACATGGAAAACATCATGAATGCTAGTTAGATTTTCTAGGAGCTTTACTCTATAGGCCATTTGGCCAATCCTTTCGGTTATGGGAAATGGTCCCACAAACCTAGGTGCCAACTTCCCTATCGATCCGAAGCGAACCACATTCCTCAGAGGTGATACTTTGATAAAAACTAAGTCTCCCACTTCAAACTCGATGTATGTGCTTCTCCTGTCTGCATAGGACTTCTTTCTACCTTGAGCTGTCTTCATCCATCGTCGAACAAGTTCAATCTTTGCGGACGTTTCTCTAACCATATCTGGTCCAAGTAGTAATCTTTCTGTAGATTCCCACCAATAAGTGGGTGATCTACAGGGTCGTCGTACAATGCTTCGAAGGGTGACATGCCGATGCTGGTTTGATAGCTGTTGTTATAGGAAAACTCTAATAAAGGAAGGTGCTCTTCCCAAGTCCCTCCGAATTCTAGGATACACAGCCTCAAAAGATCTTCAAGAATCATGTTCACCCTCTCCGTCTGTCCATCGGTTTAAGGATGATAAGTGGTGCTCAAACACAACTGTGTACATAACGCTTCTTGCAAGCTCGTCCAAAATTCGCTAGATGGGGTCATGATCGCTTACGATGCTGGAAGGTACTCCATGAAGACGAACTATCGCACAAACATAAATTGTAGCCAAACATGATGCCGTCCTCTTACTCTTAACCGGAATAAAGTGAGTACTCTAAGTGTGTCTATTCGCCATAACCTAAATACTGGTGTTGCCATTCTTCAACCTAGGAAAACCATCTATGAAATCTGTAGAGATGCTCTTCCATTTCCACTGAGGAACCTCCAAAGGATGAAGTAAACTACCGGGCTTCTTTTGATCAGCTTTGACTTGCTGGCAAACTAAACATTGAGAAACAAATTCGGCCACATCTTTCTTCATCCCAGCCCAAAAGAAATCCCTCTTCATGTCTCTATACATCTTATCTCTGCCTAGATGAATGGTCATCTTAGAATGGTGGGCTTCTTCTAGTACTGCCTTTATCAAGCTTCCAGTTTGAGGAACACAAAGCCTTCCATCTCGTCGCAGCCACCCTTTTTCGTCTATGGCATATCTACTGAGGTAAGTAGAAGTCACCCCTATTCTAAGATTCTCCTTGATGTCTAAAATTCGTGGGTCACCTTGTTGCGAAGCTCCTATCTGGTCCATAAGAGTTGGTTGTATCTCCAAGGATGAAAACAAATCAGGCAAAATCTCGAT
Organism: Allium sativum; assembly: GCA_030737875.1. Taxonomy (NCBI): domain Eukaryota; kingdom Viridiplantae; phylum Streptophyta; class Magnoliopsida; order Asparagales; family Amaryllidaceae; genus Allium; species Allium sativum. The sequence goes on from CM060919.1 coordinate 681,428,644, forward strand.
GGGGGGTCTAAAATCAAAAGCTGATATGAACTCCAAGTTCTTTCTTTCCACAAACAGAGGACTCAGGGCCATTCTCTACCTACTTAGTGTGCCTACCAACACATTACTCTTGCCAGGGGTATAAGCAATCTCAAAATCATAAGAAGCTAGAAACTCCATCCACCATTATTGCCTTAAATTGAGGTCTTTCTACGAGTATAGATACTTGAGAGATTTATGATCAGTGTGTAACTCGAACTTATCTCCAAGTAAATAATGACGCTACGTCTTTAACGCGAATACTATGGCAGCTAGCTCTAGATCATGGGTGGGGTAGTTATTTTCATGAACTCTCAACTGTCTACCCTTATAACATACTACTTTCCCTTCTTACATCAGAACCGCACCAAGCCCTGTACCACACGCATTAGCGTAAACGTCAAACACCTTATTCCCATCAGGCAAGGTCAAGACTGGGCTGTTGTCAGAGCCCTCTTTAGTCGTTGGAAAGCGACGTCGCAGTCTATATCCCATGAAAATGCCATGTTCTTCTTCGCCAGCCCGGTGAGTAGGGCTGATATCTTTGCGAAGTCCTTAATAAACTTCCTATAGTAACCTGCCAACCAAAGAAAGCTTCTCACCTTGGTTTCATTTTTACGAATCTGTCAATCTTGCACAGCCACTATCTTTGCGGGATCTACCGCTATTCCTTCTTTGGAGACCACATGCCATAAGAATCTCACCTCTTTTCTCCAAAAATGGCATTTGGAGAACTTTGCCTTAAGCTGATGCACTCGAAGAGTTTTTAAAACTTCTCTCAAATGCTGGGCACGCTCTTCTTCGCTCTTGGAGAAGATCAAAATATTGTCAACAAAGACTACGACAAATTTATTTAGGTACTCCCGAAACACCCTACTCATCAAATCAACATAATATGAGGGTGCATTCGTTAGCCCAAAAGGCATAACTAGCCATTCAAAGAAACCATCTGGAGTCCTAAAAGCAATCTTATCTATGTTGTCCTCAGCTACCCTCAACTGATGAAATCTCGTGGACTAGTCTAAATGGGAAAATACCGAGGCACCAACAAGCTGGTCAAATAAATCATCAATCCTCGGAGCGGGTGCCTATTATTCTTGGTGAGTTTATTCTACTCCCTATAATTAACACACAGACGAAGCAAACCATCCGCCTTAGTTGCGAATACTACTGAAGCACCCCATTCAGATATGCTTCATCTGATAAACCCATTCTCTAGTAGCACCCCTACTTGCTTACTCAGCTCCCTCCTTTCCCTTGGAGCTATATAGCACACTGGCAATGCAACTATCTTTGCATTGTCCACCGAATATATACGAAAGTCGATCTCGCGCCTCAGAGGTAAGCCCCGTACCTCATCGAAAACATCAGAATAGTCTTGGGCCACTGGAACAGATTGCAGATCATCGATAGATGCATCAAGAGACTCTCGAAAACTAAGCATAAACAACCCTTGTGGGTTACAAGAAATCTCGAGGGTCCTCCCATGACAAGTCAGAAGCCTAACAACCCTCTTCTCACAATCCAGAATGGCACCATATGTGGTAAGCCAATCCATTCCTAGAATCAACCCATAGCCCATAAACCCAAGCACATACACATTGCATTCAAAATCGACGCCAAAAACGGATATTTTTAAACCCAACAAATCATAGATAAATAAGTCGAACCACCAATGGGGTTTGAAACAACAAAGGGATTCACTACCATACTAATAATCAAGTGCAGAGATTCAACTATAGAACTTGATATAAATAATACAAGGTTTTAGATCTTGGATATCGGTCGTGTTTCCTCTCGGTGGTTTTATAGAATCGATCTCATATCGGGGGAGATCTCGGACGAGATAAGTCTAACTCAGGAGTTCGTCTCGAATTTTCATCTCGGGTCTGAAAGTTCATATCGGAACAATCTCGGGGTACATGATATGTTAAAAATGATGTTTTAACAAAATGATTTTTGTGAATGCTATTAAAAACATGGTAACTTAAACTTAAAATGAAAAATAACTTTATTATTCTTTATTTTGCGAAAGATCATTTATACTCTAAATTGTAGTATGCTTAAAACAGAAATATTGTTAGATAGGAAAAATTATAAGGATCCAAAACATTAAAAAATTCAGCATAAATAGACCTTAAAATACATAATTTCATAAGTAACATGTATGTAAAAAGATGAAAACGAAAATCATAAGCATTGTAAAACTATGAGCATATAATATAGTCATTTATCATGCAAAATGTAAAATAACAAAAGATTGATATGGCTAGATTTGAGTTTCTTAATTATAGTTCTAGTTCAGGCACAAATTTAAATTTTAACCAAAAAAACTAAGATCTCGGACGATATTTTGGTATTTCATCTCGATCGATATATCGTTCGATATTGCAATATCTTGGGAGATATACTCGAAAGGAGATTTAGAGTGATATTTGCTGTTTCGTTTCGAAAGGAGCCCAAAATGAGATCTCGGAGGAGATCTTAGGAGATATTTGCGAGATTTAAAATAGTGAATGAATGTGAAGCACCAGAATCAGAAAGTGTTCTAACAGGATGGTTTAAAAGAGAAATTAAACCTTTTACAGAAATTTTTCTACCTCTATTAGGAGCACTGACCAGAGCATGCACCTGCCCTCCAGAAGTCCCTGTCCTTTGACCTTGTCCCTGTGATCCTTGTTTCTTCGAGCACTCTCTACCAAAGTGTCTGACCTCTCCACAATGGTAGCAAGAGTTCTTCCTTCGCTTCAAGTCTTTGACCAAGTGACCATCTTTCCCGCAGTTGTGACATTTTCTCTTATCCTTGCCTTTGTCATTCTTCCCACCTTTCTTCTTCTTCTGTTGTTGTTGTTGCTATTGTTGCTGCCCCTTCTTAGGCCACACCTTCCTATTTTGCGATGTCTCCTTAGCCTTTGCTTCCTTTTTTTCTCCCTTGTCTTCCTCATGCATTAGGGCCATATCGACAAGCTTTTCAAAAGTGGCCCCCATTGGAATATCGGACATGGCTAACCCATGAAAAGGTTCATTCAACCCTTTGGCAAACCACAAAGCCCTTTTGTGCGGTATATCCACCAATTCTAACCCGAACCTTGCTAGTTGGTTGAATTTGTTCACATACTCTTTCACCGTCAAGTTCCCTTGCTTAAGTGTTAGGAACCTCTCCATCTGCACACTTCTTTAGGCTTGGGAAAGAAATTTCATTTCAAACCTCTATCTAGAATCCTCCCAAGTTTCCAATGGACATCCAGCTAGGGTGAATTCCCACCAAAATGAGGCTTTGTCTTTCAGTAGCCAGGTGGCTAACTGAACCTTCCTTCTATCCGCCACTTCAAAAATTACGAACAAGTCCTCGGTCTCCTTAAGCCAATTCCGCACTTCTACGAATGTCTCGTTCCCATGGAATGGCTTCCCTCCCATAGCACGGAAGTCTTTGCAGATCTTAGCAAAATTATCTGCTTTTGGAGGGGGGGAGGAATGACTGGTGTAGCCGGGGGAGGAACGTCTCTTTGGCCTTCGGTAGGCACTATGGCATCCAAATACCTATGGAACCATCCAGGTATTACGACGCCCTCTGAGATATTATGAATGTTTAGTTCCCCAGACATGCTGAGAAAGGAAAAGGAAGGGATTTAGACAAAGGACCAGAGGATATTACATATGGCTTTTTGGGGAATGTTTTTCAAAACAGACTTCTCTTTTTTAAAAATGCTTTCTTTTAAATTCTTTTTGAAAATAATTTTCAAAAACTTTATCCAATCTGGTAACCATCCGCTTTGATACCAAGTATGAAACCCTACATCCGTTAATGTCACTGACAAAGAGAATGCATTAAGCTTCGTGAAGCGTTATAGGTAAATAGACACAGAATATTACAAAACAGATATACATAATAATAGCAGAATATAAACTTTATTTATCATAAGATACCATGGTCCAAAAACATCACATGTCTGAAATATAAAAGCCCATTACAACATAAAAGTTACTGTCTTATACTTCAAAAATATCAGAGTACATAAAAGAAGTAAAATTCCCCAAGAACAAAATATTGCTAATAGCAAAAAGGATAGGAGATTGATTCATACATATCAGCAACTCTAGTAAAAGTAAGCAGAATCACGGTCAAGCCTGAGTGTTTCCTCCCAAAGAGCCGGGGGGGGGGGGGACAAAAGAAAAAAGGACAAACAAAAGGTCAGACATAAATTCTGGCGAATCTAGTGACTTTTAGCAAGTAAATAAATAAAAGTAGCATGACAGGCATATAGAGTGGATAAGAGAGATCACCACATAAATGGCAGATGTGACAAGGTAGACATGATAAGGTATATACGCATCTCTAATGATTACTCTACACTATTACTAGTATAACCAGAATGAGATAATCCCTTCCACTATAAGGTGGTAGACTTAGAGCATACGTCCAAATGTACCCTAACCACTACCCTAATCGATCATCTCCTTACTCCGTAGAAACTCAGTGCCGGCCCCACGGCAGGATGTGTCACGTCCTAGAGTGGAAACCACTCACTGATATGCACAGCCCTATATCTACGGATGTCACAGTCATCTTATCCCCCTCTGCCCGACTCATGCACGCACATGGCCCGGTTGGTTTGCACCGCCCACACCATCCTTCACCTTTGGTTCTCTTACAATCAGTCAATAAGCGTGCTCCCTCTCCGCCTAGTACGGAGTACTTAGTTTGATACCTACGCCGGGTTACTAACTAAAATGGGTCCCACACAATATGATACAAGCTCTCCCCTTTGTCTTGTATCCCCACTAGGTTTTCTTTGGCTGTGTATATCACTAGGTGTCTTTAATTACATAACCCTATTATTATTTCCTCTGGTTATGTATACCACTAGGCATCTTTAATTACATAACCTTATCGGGTTAAGTTTGTGGGCTTATATATAAGTATTACCCACCCCCCCTCCAGATTTGCTTAACCCATCCACTATCCAGCCAATTTTTACTTAACCCTAACTTTAGTTCACAATCATACAATCCCTATGGATTAGATTTGGTTAAGTAGTCAATTTATTACCATGTCCATTTATGGTTTATAATGGGCTAGACCTCCCATATTAGGCCTACAACTTCTGGATGTTGGATATGTCGGTTCGGTCCGGGTAGTCTTATTCCACAGTTGGGCCTAACCTCGTGTCTTAGCCTGATTCATATTTGTGCACTTAGACCTCCCACATTAGGTTCAACATTAGTGGCTGCTGGATATGATGGTTGGGTCCGAGTAGACTTCCAACACTAATGCAACCTAACCTCGTGTCATAAGTGCCATTAAAATTTCTAATTATAATCCTAGGCATTTGTGATTATTTATACCTATGTCAATTATAGGTTTTATTCCCCTTTTTCCCGACTATGTCCATAATTGATTTATGCCAAATTTATTCATATTCATTACCAAATTAATATTCAAATTTCCAATTAAGACTAATTGTCCAATTATACCCATAATGGATTTATGTCCAAATTTATGTCAACGTTATGCCAGTTCTAGTATTCCCCCTCACCCTCATCCCCTAACTAACGCATTCGCTTATATTTGGCGTCATGCCTAGGCTAGAAAGTAGCCTAGGCATATACAGTAAAAAGGGAAAGGTGATGGGAAAATGACAATAGTGATCATTCTAACAAAGGTGACATGAACATATATACTGGCATAGACATGTTTTGGCATAATAAGGTGGATATAAAACTGATCTAGCATAATTATAACGTGGACATAAAAACAGATCTAGCATAATTGTAATGTGGACATGAAAATAGATCTAACATAATTAGGATGACATAGTAGCATGTTTAGATCGAAATATGGATTCACATGTCCAATTCATAACATATCTAAACTGACCACAATATGACAGGTGAAAGGTGATTTACATAAAGAATTATATCTAACCAATGTTGTAACTGTCCAAATTAACAAATTTACATCAACCACAATATAGTTACAAATCAAGATCCATAAAGGCGACATAATAGAATAACCACAATTGAATTAGATATAGGGAAGTAGATCTATCATGACATAGTATAAGATTTAACTGTAGCACAGATTCATAGTTTATAACATATCCAAATCACAGTCTTCCACAATCTACTTTTATTCATTTAAACCTAAAAGTAAACAACTCACAGTGTCTGGATTGTTAAGAAGATAGAAAAGAAGTTGGTGTTGAAACTATGCTTGAATCTCAGAATTTGATTTGAAGAAGATGAATAGAATTAGGTTTAGTCCATCTACTGATAGCATATGGCCTCCATTGCATTTCAGGACAAAAAACAAGTGAAAATGGACCTTTATTTATAGCTGCCAACCTCCAAACCGAGTATGCCACGTCATCTCTAGGGGTGTCAACACCCCTGTGGGTGGGTTGACCCATGGGTCGACACCCCTATGGGTAGGTCGACCCCTGGGTCGACACTCCTCTAGGGGGGTCGATCCCTAGAGCGGGGAATTTGCTGCCCATTCTGTTTTCATGCAATTTTGAATTTTGAACCCTTTCTTGATAAGTTTTTGACTCATTTCTGACTCCTATATGACTCATATGTGTATGTATATATATATATATATTCTCTCTACGTGTATACAAACTTAAAACCCTCATAACTTCTCCATACGGTGTCCATTTTACGCAAACCAAATGTCTATCTTGACCAAAATTTCAAGACAAAAGAAATGGCGTAGTCTGTTTTCCTTAATTCTGAGTATTAAATTAATTATTATTTAATTCATTCTCTTTAATGCTAACAAAATGGTGCAGTCTATTTTCCTTAATCCTGCAACAATTGCATTTACCAACATTTTTCTTAAGTTGTCAGAAGGGCATCACCGTAGGGGAAAAAATAACTGAAAATATGCTCTTATTCAAGCAATTCCATAATCCCAAGTACCAAATTTGCAACGAATATAATAACAAATTAATATTAGAACACTTCACACACTCACCAAAACAACAACCTTGCCTTCGATTGTATTCTTAACGGATCTAAGACCGTTATGAACAACATCTGTGATTTGTGCAATTATATGATCACTAGGTCCTGCAATACATTGTGCATTGTGATTTAATTGCCTTATCAAACTAAAATGTACAGTTCATCATGAACCTAGAAAAACCATTGATTAGGATGGTATGGGAGTGAGGAGTTTTCACATTCTACATAAAAGTGTATTTATCTTCACTGAGGAAATGCTTGTAAACAAAACCAACCCAACCAAGACATGATTCGTCTAAGTCATCAACAGAGTTAACAGCCTCTCCACCACATGCTAGAACTAGTCTTTCCATGTTTCTTCACTTTGTTCTATGAAGTGCAAATATCTACAAGTTAAATACTTCTAAATTAATGACCAAAAAACTAATCTCATGACTTGAATGTGCAAACCATATTTTCACAAATTAAAATGCCAACTTCGCTTGTTTATTAGAGTTGGTACACGAATGGATTATTGTATGGAAAACAATGATGTGGCATATCAAGCACTAGAGAAGTAACTCAAAAAAAATTTGAACCTACAAATGAGAGAATAAACATCTCTAACAGTTTTGTGCCAGAGTTATGCTTATCTAAATCCACCAAGTATTTTGCATTTAAAAATTAACTCCTCAAATGAAGAGGACGTTTAAAGGTCCTCTATACTGCACATGATGTGGTGATCATATGGTAATAACCACTAATTCTACATTTATAGATGCTAAAATCCAGTAACAGTAAAACAAAGCAAGTTAATGTATTTAGAATAAAAAATATACTATAATTTTGGAAAAGGGTATACCCACTGGGCTATAGAGCAATTAAACTTATATTCTCCTCATCAATAAATATACGATCATATACATTGTGTAAAGTCAATGCTACCTGGTGTAAAGTCAATGCTCTAGATAAATATAGGATCATATACATTGGTAAATATTTACCTGATGTTAGAAAATGAAAATTAAAGAATTATAAAACAAGTGTATAGTTTAACAAAGATCAAGGGAATGTGCTGGTTCATCTTATTGTAGTGTTTGATAACTCAATGAACAATTTCAGGTATTTATTCAAGTGCCAAATTATGGCAAAGTTCACCCTTTTCAGTAGTTGAAATGTAACAACCCGGAAAATCAGAACCAATTTAAAATATATATTTTGGCTATTTTATTGAATTTTGAATAGTTAAAATAATTTATTTTAAACAATAACAATTAAAATTTTATCTAAATCGAAGTCATAACGAATATATTTATTTTAATTTCAAAAGGAGTTAGAAATAGTGCGGCAGTTTGAAAATTTGAATTCAAACTTCGACTGACTGTACAAGGTGCAAAATAAATCGGATTTTGGTGAAAACAAAAATATTTGAATCTGTTTAAGAATATCTTTCCAAAGAATCCGAAAAAATGAAATTTCATAGCGAGAATCAAAAGTTATGGTTAGTTGAATTTTCAGAATAGTCGCTATGAAATTTAATATAATATATGGCCCGTATAAATAGCCATTTTGCAAATGACCTCCGTTTTCGATGAAACCACTTTTGTTGGATCTGGAATGTCAAATTATGTACCGTATCATCAAAACATAGTCAGATTAATTTTTCGGGAATTTTTAGATTCAGTCTGTGGCCCCGGTAAATTAAAATATTCGATCAAATTAAATAATTAAATGTTTTATTATTTAATTTGAAGAATAACCGACTGAAACAGTCGAATGAGCCTACGAGACATATCCCATTGTGTCCGGGATGGGTGTGTTTAGCTTTGGGCGTCACTCGTTGGGTTTGATTTGGAGTTAATAGCGATATAGAAATTAAAAGGATTAAATAAATAGGAAAATAAAACACGTATATATACCGTGTATATAACGTATACTATACAAATCCTATACTATCACATCTTCCTGTAGCCACCCTCTTCCCAAATACATGGTCGAACTGCTCAGATTTTTAGCACGATTTTTCTCTTAATTCAAATAGTAAAATCCAAATCTCCCAATACGAAATCAAAGAGCTCTTCTCGATCTTCAACTCCCCACCCGTCAGACCCTTTCTCGTGCTGCGTGGAGGAAGAACGACGTCCCCAAACAACCGTCGTCTCGACGGATTTCCGCCGCCCTAGGCAGTTGTAACACCCCGCATTTTTAAGTATAATTAAAAATGAAATAAAATATATGAAAATATGCTTATGATAGGTAAATAATTGGGATGCACAAGAGGAATTAATTAATACATGAAAGAGAAGAAAAATTAGTTCGATAACGGTGTGTGTAACGGAAAAGATAGTAAAATGAGGATAATTAATTTAAGAATCAGGAATTAGGTAAAATGGACATCACCATTGCCTTCCTCTCGAAATTTTACATGAAATAGAGTCCGAGTTTTCGAAAATCGGAGTCTGGATGAAGAAGTTATGGCCTGTAGAAGATTCAGAAGATTTCGGTCAGCACAGAAATGGGCAGGTCGACCTGGGGGTCGACCTGGGGGTTAATCTAACCAAGTTATGGCCTGTTTCGGTCCACAACACGTTTTTGAAGCCCAGGGACGATTTAATGGTCCGGATTGGTTTTACGGTTAATCTGATGGCTGAAATGAGTTCCTACACCTATAAATACATCCTAAGACCTAGCCTTCTCTACACACAATTCTATTCTGCTTCTTCTCTGCCTCTGTTCTAAATAAAATAAAAATGGCGTCGCTACTCTGGTGGAATCAAAACTAGAGGCTAACCAACTCAATTCAAATTAGAGATTAAAGCTTCTGCAACGATTCTACAACAATTAAAGTTCTTTCTTTAATCCATCCAAGGCAAGTGCAGTTATTTTCCGATATAAACGTTAATTCTGATTTTGACATGAATTGTAAATCTGAATCTGAGGCTATATCTGTTCTGTTTAGATCTATTTTATTCTGTATTTCTTCCTGCTTTCTGTTTTATAGCCAGGCTACCACGAACCTGAGCCAATCTCATGAGAGATTAACATACGCCAAAATGTTTGGGACAGTAAAATGAATAATGCATAATTTGGGCATAACCAATTGGTGACTAATTAGAGGAAAGAACATGGACTGTAGCTAGAACGTAAAACTGAGACAAATGACTGGACATGTTATATTTATAACATAAAGGGTATTGAACATATGATTTGAGGACACGACATAGAAAGGTATATAAGTGGACATAAATATAGACTGTATTGAACATATGACTTGAGATAAAGAGTATATGGCTTAGGTATAAAGATTTACATTAAAGTAAGATATCTATCAAATGTGAATAACACCTAAGTAGGAGATTTTTGAATATATGACATGCATTGAAATCGATGGTTATATTTGGTATAATTTATATGTGAATCTTTTGTACTAGGCAAGTTGAACTAAATTGGGACATGTAAGTTATGACCATAATCTATGACATGTAAATTCAATGCAAACTAAGGCCAAGTTTATAATTAGGCAAGATATGTTTGTGAAACTTTAAGGAATGATTAAATCTATTATATTTGCCTAATTTGCTAGTTCTGCTATATCTGCTAGTTCTGCCTAGTCTGCTAGATTTGTTCATCTGCCAAATCTATCACCTGCTAAGTCTGTTGAAAATGCCAAATCTGCTAAACTAAATCTGTTGAGATGCCTAATCTGTTATCTGCTAAATCTGCTAGTCTGCTTAATTTGGTAAATCCGTTAAGTCACCTAATCTGAAAAGTCTGTTATCTTCTATATCTGTTGAGTTGATATAATTAGTCCGCTATTGACATAATCTGAATTGGCTATAGTTCTGAATAATTGACATGTATATTAGGCGTGAGTATAAATGGTAAATCATTAATTAATTGCCCGCAAAGATAAACATGGCTAACTCGAGGTTAGAATGAGTTTGCGACGTAATTCTGCCCGGAACCGCCCGGCATATTCCAGTGGTCGCAAACAATAGGTTCTAATGTGAGAAGTTAGTCATAACGTGCTTGAAACCCGAGGTTAGACTCAGTTTGCGACAGAAACCTGCCCAGAACCAACCGGCCTAACCAGTAGCCGCAAACTGTCAGTCTAATGTGAGAGGTCTGGGCATTAATAATTAATGAAAATCTGAGATTAATATGATGTCTAAAACGTGTAGGGTAAGGTTAAACCAATGGGACAAATGAATCTGATAAACCCGTTTCGTGAATCCGTAGGCCCAATACAAAGTTAGATAATTTGTAACCGGTTAATCTGTAAGTCTGTTAATCTGTAACCAGTTAATCTGTAAGCCTGTTAATCCGAACATCTGATCCGTTAACCTGTTAACTTGATTGTCTGATCTGTGAACTAGTTGATCTAGACTCTGTATGTCTGAACTTGTAAACAAGTTAATCTGAAAACTGTTAGTCTGGGGACACAAGGTTAAAAGGGGGATTACTTGTGTCATCTATTGTTTGGGACCCATATTAGTCACTAACCCTTTCTGGTATCAAAACTTTGACCCAACTGTAGGTAGGGTCTGGGCACGCTTACTGAACTAATTATAAGCGGTTCATTCTGATAATGGCGAGGGGTGTTGATGGTGCGTTCCAACCGGGTCATGTGCGTGCATGGATCCCGGTCTGCCTCTGAGGATGTAAGACGCCGTGACATCTGTAAATAGGTCTGTGCCAATTGGTTGTCACTTTAGGGAGTGATACACCCTACTATGGGGCCGACACAGGGTATTTATGTATTAGGGAGCCGATTGCTTGGGGTAGGGTTTTAGGGTACACTTAGTTCTGTCTGTTTCTGTTGGTACCGTCTGTTTCTGTTGGTGGAAACACCTGTCTTTTTCTGCGTGGTACTGTCTGTTCGGGTGGTAAACGCCCAATTACTAGTGTACACCTAATTCTACATTCTGTTTCCGTAGGGATTGATCTGTTTCGGTTTCTGTTCGGGTGGTAAAGGCCCATTATCCGCATTCTGCTTCTCTCTGTTTCTGTTCGGGGGGTAAAGGCCCATTACTAGCACTCTCTTCTATGGAAATTATTCTGTACCCGTTTCTGTTTTAGTTTAGACATTAGGGTGACACCTAATTCTGTTATACTAGTATTAGTGCAGAGAAGTGTAAAGAGATAGCTTATGTCATTCTGTTCTTCTGTTATATCTGTTACACCTGTTACAGTTATCTCTCATCCAGTTTTATGTTCATGTCATGTTATTATTATCTGTTCATAACTGAAAATCACTGGACTTGCCAGACTTTTTGTCTGACCCTTGTTGTTTCGCCTCCTTTCTTCCGTTTCCCCCCAGGTTATCCAAGGAGGGAATACTTTAGATTGATCCGGATTTCTTCTGCTTGAAGTGCTTAAAGTATGGCTTGGCTCTGTATAGCTTCCGTTCTATGGGGATTATGATTTTAAACTATGCATTCTGAAGGCTTTTGTATAAGACTGATATTTTGTACTTGAATTCTGGTATTGTGATTTGAAAGGATGTAACCAAGCTTATTTCGGTTTCTGTTGAAATAAAGTTATAAATTTTTCAAGTACTGTTTTATCTGTCTTGTAAGTTTTCTGTTCTATTTACTAAAATGCTCCACCAAAGTTAAGGCATTCCCTTTGTGAGTGACCTTAACGGAGGTGGGGTGTTACACTTGGTATTAGAGCTGAAGGTTACTAGATTGGGTAAAGTTTTTGGAAAACTATTTTCGAATAGGTTTTGAAAGGAAGTATTTTCAAAAATAAAGCTTATTTTGAAAAACATGATCCCCAAGAGCCATATATCTTTCCTTCAGTCCTTTTTGTATTGAATCTTTCCTTTTTACGTTTCAGCATGTCTGAAGCATCTAAGATACCAGAGGGTGTTCATGTACCCGGTTGGTTTCGTCAATATCTTGAGGCTAGGACCGCCGCCGCAGGTCCAGCGAATTATCCCCCTCCCCCTCCACCCCTCCTCGTGCAATTGCTTTCTCAAAGATCTGTAGAGATTTTAGGGCCATGGGTGGAAAGGATTTCAAGGGAACTGAATCATTCGTCGAAGCGAGGAACTGGCTCAAAGAAACTGAGGATCTATTCGTTATCTTCGAGGTGGACGATAGGCAGAAGGTACAGTTGGTGGTATGGCTGCTCAAAGACGAAGCTTCCTACTGGTGGGAAGTCACTAACGCTGAGAGGCCGGTTGAGGCATAGATGGATTTCAGAACAAGGTTTTAGACAAAATTTCTCTCGCAAGCTGAATGGAGTTTACAACTGGAAAAATTCTTATCTCTTAAGCAAGGAAGTATGAGGTCAAGGAATACGTCAACCAGTTCAACCATCTAGCTAGGTTCGGATTGGATTTAGTCAACACTCAGCATAAAAAGGCTCTCCGCTTTGTTAAAGGATTGAACGAGCCACTACACAGCCTAGCCATGACCCACGTACCCATGGGAGCGACTTACGAGAAATTGGTGGACATGGCACTACTGCACGAGGAAGACAAGGGCCCGAAAGAGACAAAGAAGGAAGAACCACAGAATAAGAAAGCAGGGCCCAAAAAAGGAAACACAAAAGAAGGATGAGAAGACTGAAGATAAGAAGGGGAAAAAGTGCTTTACTTGTGGGAGCTCGACTCGTCTGAATAAGGATTGCAGAAAAAGGAAAGGCACTTGCTTCAACTGTGGAGTGATGGGACACTTCACTAGGGACAGCCCAAAGAGACGAGGGCAAGGAGGGCAGGCGAACACTCTTGAGGCTAGTGGCTAGGATAGAAATAGGAAAATTTCTATAGTAGGTTTAATTTCATTATCTGATTATGGAGTTAAGACTTTTTCTGATTCTGGTATTTTGATTTTGTAATCGATACTCTGCACTTTAATACTAGTATTATTTCTGAATTCCGCTGTAGACTCAGACCCATATGGGTTATGGCTCATCTGTTTGAGATTGGGGTTTGAAGGATATCTGTGTTAGGCGTCAAGTATGACGCATACATTCTGAGTTTTCGTGGGGTATGATTTTATCATGCTTAACTTCCTAAGAGCCATTAGGGAACTTAATCTGTACCAGTAGTCTGTAAATATCTGAATACTTCTGATAAGATTTCCAGTTTTGACATTGTCTAAAGAGGGTAATCCTCTGGGTGTCAATTTGATGTTGTTCTTCGGGGCCGATACGTAGGACCCATGCCTAATGAGAACCAAGTTTTTGTTCTATCTGTACTCGCTTCCATCATTCGACTGTATCCTATCGATCGAATCTTCGAACTTTAGGTAGAAACTAATGGGTGTAAACATGCGTTTGAGACATGTTATGTTTGATGGTTGCAAGTGGATTCAAGTGGTTACTAGTGGTTGCCCGTGGATGCATATACACACACTAGGCACTAGATCGGCTCGAAAACACTCTCATACTGCATATGGATGTGTGAGCATTTTTAATTTTTGTGGATGCAAAATGATTGACTCAGCACATGGATGTGGCATATGACATGCGCTCATATAGAAATGATATGTATCGAGTAGGAAAATTGCATACATGTTGAATTCATGGCACTGGCATAGTTCGCATTAAGGAGGTCAACTGAATCAGTGGACCGCCTGATCTTTGCATTAGACAAGGGACATATACACACACTTCTTGCATATGTTCATACAACATTAGAAATCTCTTAAGGACAATGAATGCCTGTGATTGGTGATTGAGTAGATGGATGATTGGATGGTAGGACACATTCTTCTTAACTTGAAGATTTCGGTGACGAAATCCTTTAAGGAGGGGAGAATGTAACACCCGGCATTTTTAAGTATAATTAAAAATGAAATAAAATATATGAAAATATGCTTATGATAGGTAAATAATGGTGATGCACAAGAGGAATTAATTAATACATGAAAGAGAAGAAAATTTAGTTCGATAACGGTGTGTGTAACGGAAAAGATAGTAAAATGAGGATAATTAATTTAAGAATCAGGAATTAGGTAAAATGGACATCACCATTGCGTTCCTCTCGAAATTTTATATGAAATAGAGTCCGAGTTTTCGAAAATCGGAGTCCGGATGAAGAAGTTATGGCCTGTAGAACATTCAGAAGATTTCGGTCAGCACAGAACTGGGCAGGTCGACCTGGGAGTCGACCTGGGGGCCAGGTCAACCAGGGGGTCGACCTGGGAGTCGACCTCCCCCATGGGGGTCGACTATAGTGTCGACCTCCCCCCTTATAGGTCGACCTGGTCGGCCTGTTTCGGTCCAGAACACGTTTTTGAAGCCCAGGGACGATTTTTGATGGTTCGGACTGGTTTTAGGGTTAATCTGATGGCTGAAATGAGTTCCTACACCTATAAATACATCCTAAGACCTAGCCTTCTCTACACACAATTCTATTCTGCTTCTTCTCTGCCTTTGTTCTAAATAAAAATAAAAATGGCGTCGCTACTCTACTGGAATCAAAACTAGATGCTAACCAACATCAACCTAACCAACTCAATTCAAATTAGAGATTAAAGCTTCTGCAACGATTCTACAACAATTAAAGTTCTTTCTTTAATCCAACCAAGGCAAGTGCAGTTATTTTCCGATATAAACGTTAATTCTGATTTTGACATGAATTGTAAATCTGAATCTGAGGCTATATCTGTTCTGTTCTGTTTAGATCTATTTTATTCTGTATTTCTTCCTGCTTTCTGTTTTATAGCCAGGCTACCACGAGCCTGAGCCAATCTCATAAGAGATTAACATACGCCGAAATGTTTGGGACAATAAAATGAATAATGCATAATTTGGGCATGACCAATAGGTGATAATTTGAGGAAAGAACATGGACTGTAGCTAGAACGTAAAACTGAGACAAATGACTGGACATGTTATATTTAAAACATAAAGGGTATTGAACATATGATTTGAGGACACGACATTGAAAGGTATATAAGTGGACATAAATATAGACTGTATTGAACATATGACTTGAGATAAAGAGTATATGGCTTAGGTATAAAGATTTACATTAAAGTAGGATATCTATCAAATGTGAATAACACCTAAGTAGGAGATTTTTGAATATATGACATGCATTGAAATCGATGGCTATATTTGGTATAATTTATATGTGAATCTTTTGTACTAGGCAAGTTGAACTAAATTGGGACATGTAAGTTATGACCATAATCTGTGACATGTAAATTCAATGCAAACTTAGGCCATGTTTATAATTAGGCAAGATATGTTTGTGAAACTTTAAGGAATGATTAAATCTGTTATATTTGCCTAATTTGCTAGTTCTGCTATATCTGCTAGTTCTGCCTAGTCTGCTAGATTTGTTCATCTGCCAAATCTGTCACCTGCTAAGTCTGTTGAAAATGCCAAATCTGCTAAACTAAATCTGTTGAGATGCCTAATCTGTTATCTGCTAAATCTGCTAGTCTGCTTAATCTGGTAAATCAGTTAAGTCGCCTAATCTGAAAAGTCTGTTATCTGCTATATCTGTTGAGTTGATATAATTAGTCTTCTATTGACATAATCTGAATTGGCTATAGTTCTGAATAATTTACATGTATATTAGGCGTGAGTATAAATGGTAAATCATTAATTAATTGGCAGCAAAGATAAACATGGCTAACTCGAGGTTAGAATGAGTTTGCGACGTAATTCTGCCCGGAACCGCCCGATATATTCCAGTGGTCGCAAAAAATAGGTTCTAATGTGAGAAGCTAGTCATAACGTGCTTGAAACCCGAGGTTAGACTCAGTTTGCGACAGAAACCTACCCGTGACCAACCGACCTAACCAGTAGCCGCAAACTGTCAGTCTAATGTGAGAGGTCTGGGCATTAATAATTAATGAAAATCTGAAATTAATATGATGTCTAAAACGTGTAGGGTAAGGTTAAACCAATCGGACAAATGAATCTGATAAACCCGTTTCGTGAATCCGTAGGCCCAATACAAAGTTAAATATCTGTAAGTCTGTTAATCTATAACCAGTTAATCTGTAAGCCTGTTAATCCGAACATCTGATCCATTAACCTATTAACTTGATTGTCTGATCTGTGAACTAGTTGATCTAAACTCTGTATGTCTGAACTTGTAAACAAGTTAATCTGAAAACTGTTAGTCTGGGGACGCAAGGTTAGGAGGGGAATTACTTGTGTCATCTGTTGTTTGGGACCCATATTAGTCAGTAACCCTTTCTGGTATCAAAACTTTGACCCAACAGTAGGTAGGGTCCGGGCACGCTTACTGAACTAATTATACGCGGTTCATTCTGATAATGGCGAGGGGTGTTGATGGTGCGTTCCAACCGGGTCATGTGCGTGCATGGATCCCGGTCTGCCTCTGAGGATGTAAGACGCCGTGATATCTGTTAATAGGTCTGTGCCAATTGGTTGTCACTTTAGGGAGTGATACACCCTACTATGGGGCCGACACAGGGTATTTATGTATTAGGGAGCCGATCGCTTGGGGTAGGGTTTTAGGGTACACTTAGTTCTGTTTGTTTCTGTTGGTACCGTATGTTTCTATTGGGTGGCAACACCTGTCTGTTTCTGCGTGGTACCGTCTGTTCGGGTGGTAAACGCCCAATTACTAGTGTACACCTAATTCTACATTCTGTTTCTGTATGGATTGATCTGTTTCTGTTTCTATTCGGGTGGTAAAGGCCCATTATCCGCATTCTACTTCTGTCTGTTTCTGTTCGGGTGGTAAAGGCCCATTACTAGCACTCTATTCTGTGGAAATTATTCTGTACCCGTTTCTGTTTCAGTTTAGACATTAGGGTGACACCTAATTCTGTTATACTAGTATTAGTGCAGAGAAGTGTAAAGAGATAGCTTATGTCATTCTGTTCTTCTGTTATATCTGTTACACCTGTTATAGTTATCTCTCATCCAGTTTTATGTTCATGTCATGTTATTATTATCTGTTCATAACTGAAAATCACTGGACTTGCCAGACTTTTTGTCTGACCCTTGTTGCTTAGTCTCCTTTCTTCTGTTTCCCCCTAGGTTATCCAAGGAGGGAATACTTTAGCTTGATCCGGATTTCTTCTGCTTGAAGTGCTTAAAGTATGGCTTGGCTCTGTATAGCTTCCGTTCTATGGGGATTATGATTTTAATCTATGCATTCTGAAGGCTTTTGTACAAGACTGATATTTTGTACTTGAATTCTGATATTGTGATTTGAAAGGATGTAACCAACCTTATTTCGGTTTCTGTTGAAATAAAGTTATAAATTTTTCAAATACTGTTTTATCTGTCTTGTAAGTTTTCTGTTCTGTTTACTAAAATGCTCCACCAAAGTTAAGGCATTCCCTTTGTGAGTGACCTTAACGGAGGTGGGGTGTTACAGCTGTGCGAGCTCGAAGTGGAAGGGACAGCTGGGTGCGCCGTTCGAAGCTCTCTGGCGTGGTGCTTTCGGATCGTCACCCCGTGCCTTGTGGTGCTCGCGGTTTTCAACCCTAAAATCGAACCATGCAGAAAACCCATCGGCCTGTAATTGTTTGAAAGGAGAAGGTGGTTTTTTTATTTTATTAATTTATTTATTAACTAGTTTAAGATTAACAACATTTGTAAATTCGTATCTTCCTCATATGTAATCGAAATTCGATGAAACAGGATTCATTGGGACCGTAAAATCGAGATCTACATCTCAAAACTGATCGAAGAATTTTTGGAGCATTCAATAATTTTAGAAGATGTAAAAAGCGATGTGAGATTTCTGAATTCGATCAAATTAAATAAAATTATATTAGGATGCAGACAGGGATTATAAACTCCCGACACCCGTTGTCCATAAACCATGGACGACTTGTTTGATTGGTGGTTTGAAATTTGGTGAACATTACGAATGGTTGATAGTTGTTTGTGGTTGATTTTAGTTGAAACCAAATAGGATTAGTTTATGGAAAAATTCGTCTGCGTACGAAATAGATTATTGATATCCCCATTGTCAAAAGTTGCGAGGCTTTAAGGTAGCGCGAGGAGCCGTACATCGGGATGGTGTCGGTTTAAATTACCACGCCGTTATGTTGCCGAAATTTTCTGAAATATTTTTGTGTTATAAATTATTCATGTTGTTATATATTAATTGTTTGAATAATATGAAAATCAGATTTTTTTAATATATATATATATATATATATATATGAAATTGATCATTATATGTCAACATTAAATCTACATTTTTCAATCTAATCAAAAATGGAGCATTTGTTCTAGAAAAATAAATTTAGATCTGATTTTACATTTTAATGTAAATATGGCATTAAAATAATCATTTAGAGAAAAATGAATTTACATGTGATTTACATTTTCATTGTAAATAAAACATTTTAATATAAATTGTATTTGCATTGCATTTTACATTTTTTATGTAATGCAACTTTAAGTAGACATTTGGATAAAAATGTTTTTGACATTAAATTTCATATTTTAATGTAAATGATACATTAAAAATATAACATCATGAAATAAAAATGTGTTTACAACAGATTTACATTTTTAATGTAAATAAATATACATTTTTAATGTAATAACACCTTGGAAAGAATATTTACATTTTTCAAATGTAAACAAAGAATAAAAGAAAATATACATTTTTCAAATGTAAAAAGAATGAAGGAAAATAGTAAATTTTCAAATATAACTAAAAGAATGAATGAAAATGTACATTTCTCGATGTAAATAAAAGAGTGAACAAGAAAGTACATTTCTAAATGTAAATAAAAGAATGAATAGAGATTTACATTTTTCCAATGAAAACCAAACATGAAATGAAAATTTACATTTTTCAATGTAATCTTATATTGCGGTAAAAAGTTACATTTTTCAATATAATGATATATAAAATAAAGGTTGCATTTTTATTTGTAATCATAGAAACGTATAAAAGATTTCATTTTCAATGTAATCAAAGAATGAAGTATAAAAATTGCAATTTTATATGTAATCAAAGTAAAGAATAGAAATTTACATTTTTCAATGTAAATAAAGATTACATGGAAATTTTATATTTTTATTTTTGGAAAGGATTACATAGAAATTTACAATGTAATGAGATGTTGAAATTAAGGAATTTACATTTTACAAATGTAAATAAATTAATAAAAGAGGTTTACATTTTTCAAATGTAGATAAAAGAATGAATGTTACATTTCTCTTTATGTAATTAAATTAAGTAATGAAATTACATTCTTGTTTGTAATCAAAGGAAGGATAGGAGTTTATCTTTTTCTATGTAAATAAAAAAATGAAATAGGAGTTTACATTTTTATATGTAAATAAAGAAGGTGTTTACATTTCGTATGTGAATAAAGTAAAAAAATTACCTTTTCAATGTAAATAAATAATAAAGAAAAAGATTTACATTTCCAATGTAATGACCCGAAGCGTCGTTTACTTGAAAATGGCTATTTTAAAATAAATAAAATAGCAATAAATCGTTATAAAATATTATAAACGATATGGAATGATTTAAATGATATATATTCAAGAAATTATTTGAAAAGTCCGAGTTAACTCTCATTTCAAATAATTATACGACGATTGGAAGTCGAAGATTTGAAGACAATGATTGAAGACCAGCGATCTTCACATCGAATGGACAACTACTGATGCCTGACATTGTGTAGCTCCCAGTAAAGGGTTACAGTGGTAGTTGTCTGGACGTACTTGTTGATCGTCTGGATATGCGAGCACCTCTCTTCCGTATTGGACATATAGGACGAGGAATAAGGTGTCTCCGGCTTCGTTCAGACCCAGAACGGACTTGGAAATAGATGTGTGTCTGAAATTGGATTTCATTACATGTAAATTGAATTCTGTTTAATATATATCTGTTGGTGGCGGAGAATTCATTCTCTTGCTTAACACCCTTCTCTGAGACACACGAGCTCAGAGGGTATATATAGATAGTTATTGATCACGGTGCGTGAATTATCAGTGTAGCATGCCAAGATGTAAATGATCAAGGCTTATTTTTGAAAAAGTAGAGCTTTGTGGTTGATGATCAAAGCACAACTTTATTCTAGCATAGCTTTGTGTATAGCGTTACTTCGTGAGCCTCACACCTCGGTATGAACCAGAAATGGGAGAAGGATCCAGGGAGAACATGCATTTCTTTCTAGCTAGAAGTGGTGTCTGGGTTTTACACGCCTAGATAATTTTACTTATGTGGACGATGGAAAGCGAGGTACCTCGAATATTGAGTCCCTAATGGCTCTGTTTACGCCCCATAGGGCGGGGAGATGTATTGTTCAGGAATTTATATATAATCCACTAACATTAGTTGTGGATCGACCTTGTGGCTACTAGGTGCAGTTGCGACTAAGTCCTGAGGCACGGGCTAAAGTGTCTCGAATTCGGTAAGGACTATCTTTTGCCTTGGTTCATGATGGAAATCCAACTTCCAGTACGACCCATACGGTTTTATTGTATACCTATATTTGGCGACATAGTATATGGTAGCTATGCCGTCTATGATTGATATATTATGTTTGAAATGTTTTGAAAACACATATATACACTAATAATAATATCAACTCCGTTTTATCGCAGCATGCATTTTTGACCATTATAAGGTAAAAATCTATCCTCCGTTTGCGTTGCATTGTGTGATGGGGATTGAGTCTTATAATGGTTTCATTTTTCTAAAAAACATTGCGTTGTTTAACGATTTACTTTATTTATTGCACTGGCAATCCAATGGAGTAAACCTGTTCCGCATTGGCGGCGTGATCCTGTGATTAGCCTTATTATTAAATAGGTTAAGTAGATTTCTCGTACCAGTCACATGACTGACTCGTAGTTTGTTTCACTTTGCAAACCCGGGTGCCCTCTCTTCCACACGGGCATCCTTGTATACAGGTTTACCAGACTCATTCTGGATAGCTTTGGAGCTAGAGATGGACTTACCATTTTTATACTACTGTTCAGATTTCACTTAGTGCATTATGTTTATTCCGCTGTAGACATTCTATATTAAGTTAAAACTGTATTATGTACTAAGTATGATCCTATTATGCTGTGTAACTTTGATTATATATTATTCCCACTGTAATTTGATGTACTTTATCTGTTGTAATTCTATATTTCTGTTCTGCTGTTATTGTTTATGTGTTTTATTCCAATGACTACCCTTGCTTTCGTACTGCGAAAGTTTGGGGTCATCACAGTTGGTATCAGAGCCTTGGTTAAACTTAGCTCGGAATATAACATATAAATAAACTGGACAGAAGTAGAATCAGTAGTATTCTAAAACAAATCACTCATTATAGACAGGACTAGCAATGTCCTAGAATGAGTATAGCAGAATAAAACACACCCCCATAGATTCATTTACATTTAAATATATATCTCTATGTTTTACAATATCTATTATGTTGGCCTGACTCTTTGTTGCTGTTTGCATATATAGTTGAAAATGAGTGGCAAAAACAAAAGAAGTGACCCTACGGCTCGACAATCTAATGAGCCAATCGTGCTCCCATAACCAGAACCAGATCTAGAAGCTCTAGTAATGAAATATCGAAATCTGGGTGGAGCACAATTCTCGGGCAAAGAATCCATGATTGAAACACAGACATGGATGTGTTCTTGCTGAGAGGAATCTTGAAGGCTTAAAGTTGAGAGACGATCAAAAAAGATTAATAACATCATGGGCACTCAAAGACGAAGCTCTAATCTAGTGGGAAACTATTACTGAGGAAAACCCAGAAGGTAATATTGCCTAGGATAAATTCAAAGAAATGTTCAAAGGAAGATTTATTCCTCCATAAGCAACTAAGCAGTTATATGATGAGTTTTACAATCTGAAACAAGGAGATATGACCATCCAGGAGTATCAGAAGAAACTCAACGAACTTTCTCGCTTTGCCCCAGAATTAGTTCAAGATCCTGTAAGGAAGAATCTAAGGTTTATCAAAGGGCTTCAAAAGAAATATGATGGTATAGTACTTGCTCATGTGAATTTCCTATTCTCTGAAATGATACGAATGGCTTACCGCTATGAGTATAATGATAAGCAATATGGTACGGAGGATGAGTTCGAGTGGCAAAAGAATGTTTGAAGCTGATAGCCTTGAGGCAAGTACAAAGCCTGAGGATAGCATGAAGCCTAAAGTCGGTCAGAAAAAGGTAAAGACAGTCGTATGTCTCAAGTGTAATAAGCAAGGGCATTCGATAAGAAATTGCAAATCTTCGAAGAAACGAAAGAATAACGGATCTAAACCTAACAAAAATTTTCAAGAGGATAGGGAATGCAATATTTGCCATCAGATTGGTCATGTAAAGCAAGATTGTCTGCTATTGAAAATGACCAAGGTGGCTCAACTCAATAAAGTGGCAGAAGCTCAAGTCAATAAATTGGCAGAAGCTCAAGTCAATAAAGTGAGAGAAGCTCAAGTCAGTGAAGTAGCAGTGACCCCAGTACATTCAGCCGGTCAACAAAGGCCAGATGTTTTAGAAGGCACCCTCACTGTCAACAATATTCCAGTTAAAGTATTGTTTAATACGGGCGCGTCACAAAGCTTTATCTCTAGCTATACGGTTAAGAAGTTGAAGTTAAAACTAAGGAACGTTAAAGAATCGGTTAGAGTTCATAATCCGGTAGGAGGTTCTCTTATTCTCAATGTGTATTGTAAAGTGCTAGTCTCTTTTTCCCATTATCGTTCTCCTTGCACCTTTATTATCATGGGCTTTTCTGAATTTGACATCATTCTTGGGATGGATTGGCTAACTAAACATTAAGTCGAGGTTAGATATGCTGAAAGAGTGGTTAATTTTAAAATCAAGCTTGCCAATATTATTATACCCCGTGTAGGCTCAGATTTAGACAGAAAGGAATTTTGGGCTACTCTTGAGGTTTCTTCCACTGCTATCGAAGATATCCCTGTCGCCAAAAATTATGTGGATATGTCCGAAGAAATTGATGGCTTACATCTATTGTATATAACGTCGTTGTATTATATAACGTTGTTGTATACACAATTATATGATTTTTGTTTGATGATAACAACCAAATATATATTATTATAAATGTGTTTGTACTGTACTACTTTATATACACACAACATACATAAATATAATATTTCTATTTAAATAAAATACAACTGTACTAAAATTTAAATATTCATAGTATTTTATTTGAATAGAATATTTTATTTCAATATCAAACAGTACAAATTTTATACTCCACTATTTGTACATCTCTGCATTGCAATACATTTCATACTCACAGTTTCTCATTCAACACTTATATACATTTTACACTCAGTTATACATTTTCATCTATGCATACACTGTTACAAACACTCTTTAACTGGCACTGTTCTTGACTTCATTCTCTGTCTTCACAGCATAAAATCATGCAAGAAATTTCGTTTTGGGCACAACAAAATTGGCAACTTTTTTAATCATTCCAATAATGGCTAAATTAATTTTAACATTTCCAGAAACTACAGAAAATCAGAGAACCATTTTGGGCAAATATTTCAATGGTGTTACCAGTATTACAGCATGAAATCAGTGATTTTTTTTTCTTCTAGGCAAAATGTATTCCAGGACATTACGAAGAAAGAAACAATCATATATTAGGCATGATTTCATCCGGGGATTTAATGGTGTATAGTTTTTTTTTAGCAAAAATGTTTTTTTTTTTTGGTTTCAAATCTTTCTAAGTTAACCAATGCATTTTCTTGATAAAATCAGTATATGGTAAGCAGTTTTTTTTAAGTCAGAATGGTTTTAGCAACAAATCAATCAGTACTTTGGAAACAATGTTTGGCAAGTTTTAAAGCACTCCAAATTTGAGCAATTTTTTCATGCAAATTGGTCGAGCCAATTTAAAGACAAACGCATGGTGATAAAACTAAGCAAGCATTAATGGTGAATTAAGTTCAATGCACAGCAGCTTGAAAAATTCTTTTTCTTCAAGGTGAAGAAGAAAGTGGCAACACAACTGCAGCAAAGAAAAACATATACACGCAACATCTCTGAATTCGAATGGGATTTTATGGCAACATCAAGTGTGTGTTCACACAGTGAAACCAAACGAGTCAGATTAATTCTTATTTGGCAAGAGTTCAATTCTTTCCTGAAATGATTCTCGGTTTTAAACTGTTTTAATGGGAAAGAGATAACTGGAAAGTTTTTATTCCATGAAATCTGGTTAGTTTTTTTTTTTCAGTGAAATAATTCATTTTTGGCAAGATATTTCAAAATGGTTTCAAGAGAAATCACAGTTGTTTTTAAGGCACGAAATCATTCTAATTTGTGGCAAGTTTTCAATGAATTTTTATCCATTTTTTGCACCAACAAATAGCGCAAGAATCATTCCAGAAATTCAGCATTAAGGCAACAAATATTTCTCAGGATCAATCAAGCATTCATATGGGAATAAATGTCTCTAGAATTTACAAAAATGGAAAGTGCCTAAATCATTCAGAGGAATGCAATCAAGCCGAAGGAATTTTTTTTAATCAAGGCAATGCAAAGAGAAATACACACAGTAAAAGGGGCAAGCAGGAAATCAAAATTTTCCAGAAATGATTCAATTTATTCAAGGGGACAACTCAATATTTTTTCCAGAATTGCCATATCAATCCAAAGCCGAGACAATCAAGGAAAACAATCTTTTTAAATGGGGCGTGTATAATTTCTGGAGTGAAGTATCCTTTTCAAATTCTTTCCCAAAATCAACAATCAATTCTCGGCATTTTAACAATCAATTAAATCATGCAAGCATTTCAATCAAGCCAAGGAAAGATTTTAATTCGAGCCATTCAGAAGAGGAAAGTAACACAAAATCATCTCAAGCCATATACGAAATCAGAGAGCAATTATAGGATGTTATAATCCTATATAACTACACCAATTACATCACTGGCAGATAGGTATCGAAAATCAACAACACAATCGAGAGCAAAATCAGAGAAATATTTTCCAGAATTTACTTACAGAATTTTCGATCACCATACCCCAAATCTATCTAGAAGATAGCTGCAGGAATTTGAAGCATAGGAGGATCGAATCATCGATTGATCGAACATGATTTGGGGGATTTCAAGAAACCCTAATTTCCAGTCGCCCATAGATCGCCATTTCTTTTTTCCAGAGGAAACAAAGCAATCGGGCAAATAAAATAAGAGTGGGCCAGCATACTTGAAGATTGGCTAAGCCTATGGATCAATAAAATGGGGAGGCTTAATTTCTTTTTATTCTAGGGTTTCTATTTTAGTTTAATTTTTGTACTGGTTTTTTTTAATTTCTTCTGTAAACGATCAACCAGTTTCTAGTGCCTGTAAAATACTAGGAGATTCAGTTAGGGTGTTGACTGACAACTGACAGAGTCTGTAAAATCTGGGTTACGGATTACGGGTTTGTAATTCGGGAAAATCTGGTTGAGGAGATATCGATCAGTCTACAGTTTTGAGCGTAGGGTTAGAATAGGAGAAGGGTTTGCGAGTGTACATGGTCTTGTATGCGAGATCTGTTCTATCACCTAGTAGAAACCTTAGGAATGCAGTAGTAGGCAGGGTTTTGCCGAAGCTGGGTATATCTATGTGTGATTTATTTTCTGCATTTATGTTTCTGCTATATTCTGTGATCTGTTTATTAATATATATCTCGTTAGATTTTTAATTCAGTTAAAAACGGTGATAAATCCTTTTCACCACCTCTAGGGTTAATCTAGATCCAACAATTGGTATCAGAGCAGGTATTCTGTTAACTCTAGAGCAATAGTGATTCCTAGTTGTCAGTCGATAGCGAGTCAGTCCAGTTCATTTCCAACCATTTTCGTTGGAACAGATTTTTTAAACTTGAAATCCAAAATGGAGTTTTACTTAAAATCTATTAATATTAAATGTTGGAATGTTGTTATCCATGGATTTGATAGTGTAGATATTACTTTCAACGCTCATGCTATGAAAATTATATTTGATTATCTTAGCACTGAATAGTTTAATCTTATCTGTCATTGTTTGACCGCGCAGGAAATCTGGAGAACTCTCAACACGTTGTATGAAAAATCTGACAACAGCTCAAAACCCCATAATGTCAACTCATATTCAGATCTTTTCTTAACAGGTCATGTAGATGAAATTTCAGATGAATCAGATGATGGGGAATCAACAAATGTTGAAACAGAAAATTTCTCATATGAAGATCTGGTTTACATGTGTCTTGATTTAACGAAATCTGTTGATAAACTCCAACTAAAAAATAAGTCCCTGAAATCTAAGAATTTTGAGTTGACCAACTAAATTGATGATTTGGAATCACAACTTGAACATGTTAAAAAATCTTCAAATTCAGTTTGCAAAAATTGTTTGAAATTGAAAACCAATCTTGTTCATCTCAATAAAAATATTCAAAAGTTTGAAAATGAAATTCTGATCTTAAATGAGAACAAGACTGAGTTATCAAATTTGAATAACCTTTTGCAAAAGGAATTTGAAAATTTTAAGACTGATATATATTCCAAATTTGAAATTGCTGAAAAGGAGAATTTGTTAAATTGAAAGAACTGGAAAACGAGATTGAAAAATCCAAGAAATTTGGGTTTGGAAAACAAAAACTTTTTGAATCTGAGATTGCTGAGTCCCAAACCAAAATTAATTTGCTTAAAGATGAAAATTTGGTTTTGAAATCTGATTTTGAAAGATGTAAGATCACTGAAAATCATTATTCAGATTTGTTGAAAGAAAATGGTGATCTTAAAACTAAAATTCAACAACTTGAAACAACCCTGGCAAAATTTTCAAATGGTGAGAAATCTTTAAATATGTTGTTGAAAAATCAATTTTCATTGGGAAATAGAAGTGGACTTGGTTTTGGGAAATCTGAGTTTTCTAAAAGGAGAAGCTCAAACGATTTTAAAAATCCTTCAACTTTCTTTGAAAAGAATTGTCTTGATAATTTGAACTGTGTTATTTCCAAAGGTTTTTTGAATCAAAAGCAAAGTTTGAATTTGTTTTGTAATAATTCATCTAAACAATCCTGGATCCCAAAAAGAGTTAAAACAAACTTCGTTAAATTCAAACAGATATGGGTTCCAAAGGGAACAAAGGAAAATTCAGATGGATTGTTTTACAAACAAGTCTGGGTACCAAAACATTTGAATTCAACTGTTAGTGGTTTTGCAAATTTTGTTAGACCACTCGATCTCTTAAACTGTTAGGTACCGAAGGAGGCTGAGGAACTGCTTTGCAAAAGAGAATTGAATTCGAGCTGCCCAATATTCCTGTATTATCCACAGTTCCTTAGCCAAGCTTGTTGAGTTAGAGATTCTGTTTTACATTGGATTCTGGTATGATCTCTAAACTCACATTTGTATATTCTCTTTGTTTTTATTTTCTGTGTTTATTTCTTCCTCTGCCCCTTTATTTATTTTTTGTTTTTGATTTGACACTGCTATATTCTTCTTAGTCTGTACTTCTTAAAATTCCAGTTGCAGAATTCATGATTTTCTGGAAATTTGCTTTATTTGTATAAAATCATCGTGTGTTAATCATTTCCATATTCTAAATTTGAACTTGTATATATCTGCAATTGTTTTGAAGTTTAATTTTCTGATTATTTGAATTCTTAACAGTGCTGAAGCATCAATATCATATCTTGAACACTGTTATTTTGAATTCTAAAATTTTGAAGATCTGAATAATTAATGAAATTTCACACACTTATGCTATTTTGAGTTTCTTTTAATTAATTTTGGAAACGCTTAAAATATTATACTCATTACAGTACACTCTGTTATTTCTCAGTTGTGATAATTTCAGAAATTTTCAGATTGGCTTGGATATTGTGAATTGTCTTGAATCGCAGTGATACATCTTGAAATTCACTCTTATTCATGATCATCAGGTTGAAATTAGTTTTGTTTGAAATCATCTAAAATTCTAGATATTTTGAATATCACACACCACTTAAATTTGAAATTATCTATCTTGTGTGACTGATTCAATGTATCTCAAAACTTGACATTGATTCAAGTGATTTCAAATAAATTATTTCTTAATCTTTGGATCATGAATATCTTTCAAACTTGATGTAAATGATCTGAGATATCTCTCGGGCTTATTAGAAATAATCTGGAAAAGTTCTTTGAAAATCTTGTCATAAATCTCTCTGTTATTTCATGGCTATTTGACTTAAATATTTGTTTGTTTAAAATCATTTGAAAATATTGATTTATTGAATCTCACACATATCTCGAATCAAAAATTAATAATTTGGTGTGATCAATTCATTGAATCCTGATATCTTCATATTTCATCAAATGATTTAAAATAAACGGTATTTTTAATCTTGGATCATGAGTCATCTTATATGACTGTCATTTTGTCAAGGCTAAATTGAAATTGTTTGTTGTGCTATCCTAATATAGATTTATTTTTGAAATTGCTTGTTCATCCATTTGTTGCTCTGATACATGTGCATAATCTGTTATTCTGTCTGTTTGGAATTTGGGATTAAAATTTGTTAATAGGGACACCAAGTGGTATCAGAAGTGCCTTATATTTGTTTCACCTATCTGTACTTAGATTCTAATCTTCACTTGTATAGATCCACACACTCTTTTTGCCTGGTACAAAATTTTCCCTCTTGTCCGGTATAGATCTTTATATCCCTCTTGTAATTTATTTTCAATTTTAAAATTATTTATTGATTATTCATTTAAAAATTGAAATCAATATCCAAATTATACTGTATTTATAATTCATCAAGGTTATTATCAGATTCTGAAATTGTGATGAATTGTGACTGCAGTATATTTTACAACAAGAGGAGAGTCTGTTTGGATTTTCATGATGGTTGAACATTTATTATAATATCTTTGAATTGGCAATTATTTCACGACCATCTCTTTTATCTATCATCAATCTACCATCCATCATTTTTTATATTAATGTGGAGAGTTTAATATTTTAAAAAAAAATCATCTTGAATAAACAATGAAAATATTTGTGATGGGATTGTGGTTATACTATTATTCAGAATTAGTGATAACGGAAAATTTTCAATGATCTCGGTACAGTTGATCATATTTCATAATATGATTAATTTAGAAATTTATTTCACAAACCATTTCTGCACCTACCACATTTCTATCATCCATATTGGTTTTATATACCAAGGAGTTTTTTTTCTTTTAAAGCTGAAAATGATAAATATATAAAATTTATATATAAGTCTGTCTCTAGCCTCATTTAAAAATCCAAGCTCCGGTTATGCATGGTTATGAGACAACTTATAATTTAAGCTGCGACTGACCTCATTTAAAAATCCAAGATCTGGTTATGCGTGGTCAGTGTGCTCTTAAATAAAAAAATGTGATGTAAGTTGTAATTAATACGAAATTCTCCTCGGTGTTTAAAAACCAGCCTATCAATTCATATTCTTATCTGTGAAATGTGTTGAAATCTTATAACGTAGTATGATTTGTTAATTGATAGCTATTAGGTGAGAATATTCGATTTTGTCACTTAAATTGAATTAATAATTATAGTCCAAATCCATCACTGTTTTTGTGCTCAATTTTATAATATTCTTTGGGAAATAATTGGAAAATAATTGGAAAATATTCATATTTTTAAACACTCTCCATTTTTTATTAATTCATCGTAAATCCGTCATTCTCTAAAATGTGAAATATGCTACCTAGTTCTTAGAATATTATGATTTTTGTTTGACTGATTGAGATTTATGATGACTGTTCTTCCTCTTAAGCTGAAATTATATTTCTAGTCATTTTTCATCTATATTTTAAAATTCTGTATCCTTTTGATGATAACAAAAGAAGGAGAATGGATTTGAGATTTTGATTTATGAGTGAATACTTTATAAATATTTTTAATTTTGAAAATTCATTATTATTCAGCTCATAGTTCATTTCACTTATGCACAGTTATAGGGGGAGTTTTCTGCTGTAGGAGGAGCATTCAAATAGGAGGAGTAATATATTTAATTTTTTTCAAACACTTTTATGTTCAAAATCTTAAATATTTGTTTGTCATCATCAAAAGGGGGAGATTGTTGTATATAACGTCGTTGTATTATATAACATTGTTGTATACACAATTATATTATTTTTGTTTGATGATAACAAACAAATATATATTATTATAAATGTGTTTGTACTGTACTGCTTTATATACACACAACATACACAAATATAATATTTCTATTTAAATAAAATACAACTGTACTAAAATTTAAATATTCATAGTATTTTATTTGAATAGAATATTTATTTCAATATCAAACAGTACAAATTTTATACTCCACTATTTGTACATCTTTGCATTGCCATACATTTCATACTCACAGTTTCTCATTCAACACTCATATACATTTTACACTCAGTTGTACATTTTCATCTATACATACACTGCTACAAACACTCTTTAACTGACACTGTTCTTGAATTCATTCTCTGTCTTCACAGCATATAATCATGCAAGAAATTTCTTTTTGGGCACAACAAAATTGGCAACTTTTTTAGTCATTCCAATAATGGCTAAATTAAATTCAACATTTCCAGAAACTACAGAAAATCAGAGAACCATTTTGGGCAAATATTTCAATGGTGTTTCCAGTATTACAGCATGAAATCAGTGATTTTTTTTCTTCTAGGCAAAATATATTCCAGGACATTATGAAGAAATAAACAATCATATATTAGGCATGATTTCATCAGGGGATTTAATGGTGTATAGTTTTTTTTTTTTTTTAAGCAAAAATGTTTTTTTTTTTTTTTGGTTTCAAATCTTTCTATATTAACCAATGCATTTTCTTGACAAAATCAGTATATGGTAAGCAGTTTTTTTTAGACAAGAAGTCAGAATGGTTTTGGCAACAAATCAATCAGTACTTTGGAAACAATGTTTGGCAAGTTTTAAAGCACTCCAAATTTGAGCAACTTTTTCATGCAAATTGGTCGATCCAATTTAAAGACAAATGCATGGTGATAAAACTAAGCAAGCATTAATGGTGAATTTAGTTCAATGCACAACAGCTTGAAAAATTCTTTTTCTTCAAGGTGAAGAAGAAAGTGGCAACACAACTGCAGCAAAGCAAAACATATACGCGCAACATCTCTGAATTCGAATGGGATTTTATGGCAACATCAAGTGTGTGTTCACACAGTGAAACCAAACGAGTCAGATTAATTCTTATTTGGCAAGAGCTCAATTCTTTCCTGAAATGATTCTCTGTTTTAAACTGTTTTAATGGGAAAGAGATAACTGGAAAGTTTTTATTCCACGAAATCTGGTTAGTTTTTTTTATCCACTGAAATAATTCATTTTTGGCAAGATATTTCAAAATGTTTTCAAGAGAAATCACAGTTGTTTTTAAGGCATGAAATCATTCTAATTTGTGGCAAGTTTTCAATGAATTTTGATCCATTTTTTGCACCAACAAATTTTGCAAGAATCATTCTAGAAATTCAGCATTATGGCAACAAATATTTCTCAGGATCAATCAAGCATTCATATGGGATTAAATGTCTCCAGAATTTACAAAAATGGAAAGTGCCTAAATCATTCAGAGGAATGCAATCAAGCCGAAGGAATTTTTTTTAATCGCAAAGAGAAATACACACAGTAAAAGGGGCAAGCAGGAAATCAAAATTTTCCAGAAATGATTCAATTTATTGAAGGGGACAAATCAATATTTTTTTTCCAGAATTGCCATATCAATCCAAAGCTGAGACAATCAAGGAAAACAATCTATTTAAATGGGCCATGTATAATTTCTGGAGTGAAGTATCCTTTTCAAATTCTTTCCCAAAATCTACAATCAATTCTCGAAATTTTAACAATCAATTAAATCATGCAAGCATTTCAATCAAGCCAAGGAAAGATTTTAATTCGAGCCATTCAGAAGAGGAAAGTAACACAAAATCATCTCAAGCCATATACGAAATCAAAGAGCAATTATAGGATGTTATAATCCTATATAACTACACCAATTACATCACAGACAGATAGGTATCGAAAATCAACAACACAATCGATAGCAAAATCAGAGAAATATTTTCCAGAATTTACTTACAGATTTTTCGATCACCATACCCCAAATCTATCTAGAAGATAGCAGCAGGAATTCGAAGCATAGGAGGATCGAATCATCGATTGATCGAACATGATTTGGGGGATTTCAAGAAACCCTAATTTCCAGTCGCCCATAGATCGCCATTTCTTTTTTCCAGAGGAAACAAAGCAATCAGGCAAATAAAATAAGAGTGGGCCAGCATACTTGAAGATTGGCTAAGCCTATGGATCAATAAAATGGGGAGGCTTAATTTCTTTTTATTCTAGGGTTTCTATTTTAGTTTAATTTTTGTACTATTTTTTTTTTAATTTCTTCTGTAAACGATCAACCAGTTTCTAGTGCCTGTAAAATACTAGGAGATTCAGTCAGGGTGTTGACTGACAGCTGACAGAGTCTGTAAAACCTGGGTTACGGATTATAGGTTTGTAATTCGGGAAAATCTGGTTGAGGAGATATCGATCAGTCTACAGTTTTGAGCGTAGGGTTAGAATAGGAGAAGGGTTTGCGAGTGTACATGGTCTTGTATGCGAGATCTGTTCTATCACCTAGTAGAAACCTTAGGAATGCAGCAGTAGGCAGGGTTTTGCCGAAGCTGGGTATATCTGTGTGTGATTTATTTTCTGCATTTCTGTTTCTGCTATATTCTGTGATCTGTTTATTAATATATATCTCGTTAGATTTTTAATTCAGTTAAAAACTGTGATAAATACTTTTCATCCCCCTCTAGGATTAATCTATATCCAACAACCTCCGCGAAGAGAAATTGACTTCAGGATTGATCTAGTTCCGAATGCGAGGCCAGTAGTACATCCTATTTAGAGAATGACAAGGAAAGAGAAAGAAGATTTTGCTCCAAAGTCAGACGGTACTCTCAGACTGTGTGTGGATTACCGAGATTTGAATAAGCAAACACTAAAGAATAAATATCCATTGCCCCGTATATATGATTTGTTAGACCGTCTGAATGGAGCAAAAGTGTTTTCTAAAATGGACTTGGCTACAGGTTTCCATCAACTGCGTATTACGGAAAAATGTGTTCATTTGACAGCTTTCAGAGGTCCGGACATATTTTACGAATGGTTAGTAATGCCCTTTGGCCTATGCAACGCTCCTGCCTATTTTGTGGATTTGATAGATCGGGTATTTCGTGATGTCTTAAATAAATTTGTGCTAGTTTTCATCAACGACATTTTAATCTTCTCCAAGACAACTCCCGAGCATGAAAAGCATTTGGAACAAGTTTTGGAAATTCTGAGAAAGAATGTATTAAACGCCAAATTTTCAAAATGTGTATTCTGGCAAGAAGAAGTGAAGCTCCTCGATCATGTAGTATCGAAGGAAGGAATTTCAGTGGATCCCAGTAAAATCACAGCCATTAAAGATTGGAAGCAACCTAGCACTCCTACTGAAGTCAGAAGTTTTCTAGGATTGACTGGCAATTATCAGAAATTCGTTAAAGATTTTTCGAGGCTAGCTTGTCCATTGATGAAGCTTACAAAGAAGCAAACAAAGTTTATTTCGACACCTGAATGTGAGGCGGCTTTCCAAGAGCTGAAATTGAGGTTGACCACTGCTCTAGTGCTGACTATCATTGATGGCATCCAAGATTTGAAAGTCTGGACTGATGCTTCTAGAGAAGGTATTGGTGCGGTACTAATGCAAAGAGACAAAATAGTTTCTTATGCTAGCCGTCAATTGAAACCACATAAGAAGAAATACCCCACTCATGATGTTGTGTTGATGGCCATTGTAAGAACCCGTAACTTCCTCGGTAAGGAAAGAGCAGATACTTCGAGAACAACACACAAAAGAACGTAGACAGAAGAACATTTCATTGATTATTACAACAATTCCATCAGATTACAAGAACATACAGAGTATAAATCAATATTACACATTATAAAATAACAGAGATTACAATACATTACATAGCAGCGGAAAATAATACAATACACAACTAGAAGTAATACACGGATACAGAGCTTTCCGAGTATCATTCCAGCTATAAATCAGGATCCTGTGAATATAAATCTGCAAAACCAAAACTACTAGCTGCCCGTGTCAAAATAAGGGCACCCAGAGTTTAGGTTAAAACAATAAACTCTAGGTCAGTCATGTGACTGGTATGAGAACTAAAACAGTTATTTATCTTTACTTTAAAAGAGAGTAATTCAAGGTACCACGCCGTATAACACGGAACGAGTTTCCTCCCAAGAATACCAGTGCATATAAATGAACTGCGCAATGTTTTTTCGAAAAATGAAGCTATTATAAGACCCAGGTCCCATCACACAATGCAGCGCAAGCCGGAGGATAGGGTTTTCCCTTATAATAGCCAAACATGTTTGGTACGTTCAAAACTAATCATTTTGATACTATTATAGTGTAGAGTGTATGAAAACAAATTCAAATATAAATGTATCAATCATAGACGACATAATATCCCATGCTACTATGTCGCCGTACTAGGCTCTACAATCAAAACCGCAAAGTCACGTATTTGGAAATTGGATTTATGAACCGAGGCCAGGGATCGTCCTCTACCGATTCGAGACTGTCTAGCCCGAGCCTCAGGACCTAGACACAGGTGAGCCCTTGGAGCGACAGGGCCGGTCCGCCGATGTGGATTAAAATGCCTGAACACTGCGTTTCCACGCCCTTTGGGGCGTAAATGAGCCAACGAATGACTCCATCGGTCCCGGATCGACCGATATAACTGAGGCACCTCACAACAACAACAACCACACAGGTGAAAATAATATAAATGTCAGCCATTTTAAGCACTGACACCACCTCAAGCTAGAAAGAAACTCATGTCCTCCCTGAGGTCCTCTCCCGTTTCTGGTTCACAACCGGGGTGTGAGGCTCGCAAATCAACGCTACACAAAGCTATGCCACACAGGTCGTGCTTTGATCATCAACCACAAGACTTTGCTTTTCAACAAAAGCCTTGATCATTTGCCACTTAGGCATGCCACACAGTCCATTCACTCCATGCGATTGATATCCATCAATATATAACTCCTGAGCTCGTACGTCTCAGAGAAGGGCGTTAAGCAAGAGAATAAATTCTCCGTCGCCAAAAAGATATATATTTAATAGAAATCAATCACACGGAATAAAATCCAATGTCAGACACACAGTCCATTTACAAGTTCGTTCTGGGTCTGAACGAAACCGGAGGCACCTTGTACCTCGCATATCCATCGATCTCCAAGTACGTCTGGACGACCGCCAACTGATTCCCTCCTCTTGGGTGTACAACCCAATCAAGATCATCAGTAATCACCCAAACGACGTGAAGACCTTCGGTCCTCAACCACCGTCTTCCTCTTCGACACCACGTCGAATCAGTTTTCAGAATGGGATAAACCCGGTCTTTCTGAATAACTCGCGTATATAATAAACAAGTGTCACACAAACACAACGTATGACTCATTCCAATTCATCATTCACTAACCGTAAATTAGCAAGAGAATAATTCCCCAAACATTAACCCCGAAGGCCGAAACCAACATCAGATCAATACCCCGGAAACCTTTCTTCTTAGCTAACCTATAGTTAGTTTCTAAATTTAACATTCTTAGGGAAAGGTTCCCATTAATTTTGTCAAAGATAAATTCTTTTAAATTTATTCTTTAATCTTCCTGTGAATATCACTTCAAACTAGTCGGGATTAGCGAACCATACCGAAGTAATTATTTATTTTATTTCCCAATCCCAACCTATTCATCCCATGAAGTAAAACTGATAATACTTCATATCTAACACCACGGTGTTATTGGTAAATTCAATTACCATTTCATGTTCAAATCTAATTAAAGATTTAACTATCGCCTAGAGCAAAACTGGTGATACCCCATTCTCGTTCACTTCAATCTAATTAAAGATTCATTAAAACTCCACTTAGTTTTAATCTTTAACTGGGTTAAAGAACCGATGTCATTTAAAACATGGTTCACGATAAACCCAAAATCACATTCCATTCTATCAGCCTTTAACCGTAAAATAGCAAGTGAGCAATTCCCTAAGCATTAACCCCGAAGGTCGAAACCAACATCAGATCAATACCCAAGAACGGTATTATTGAAGATACCGTTCACGACAACCCAAAATCACATTCCATTAATTATCGGGTTAAAGAACAATGTTATGTAAAACACCGTTCACGATAAACCCAAAAATCAATTCAAATTCAATTCCAATTAAATACCATTTAATTGGTACACTTCATTAATTCTAAATAAAAAGATTTAATCTTTTTCTCAACTGGATTTAAGAACAGTGTTAATGAAGACACCATTCATGACTAACCAAAATCACATTTGATATTAAATACAAGGCTCTGAATAGAAAATATATCGGCTTATATTCAATATCAAATTCTACGACCAATAAATATCGTATTAGAAATAACGATATATATATGTGTATATATATATATCTTTCAAATTTCCATAACAACATCTGTGTAATCACAAAATCCAACATCGAACTATTCCGAAGATGATTTCGATTCAAATCCATTCCAATTCAATTATTGGAAATCCTAGTTATTTTCAAAACCATTTCAAATCCAGTTTATTTATTTTAAAAAAATAAATAAATTATTATTCTAGTTCAAAACTAGTTCATTTCGATAAAAATCTATTTTTATCCTTTCAAATATGGAGTTTTTCATCCCAATTCTTCACAAATCATTTCTTATGATTTTACACTAATTATTAATATTTTTAATAATTTTAATAAGGCCCATACAGTCGATTTCCATTAACGGCCATCGAACTGCACTTACATCGACCTTTTCCAAATTTGATTTGGACATAATTCCAAATCCAACCGTTAGATTTCTAATTTCTAATGTTCATTAGAAAGCTCTTTTCGATACGAACCCAAGGTTCCGGTTTTAGGAGAATCCGACGGTCGGATCTCCCGTAATATCCATTTGAAGCCAATGGTTGATATTCGCGAACAGCCGCCGCGCGGCGCGTTCTATTCAGGCCATTGTATATATATTATATTTCGTCGATTTCCTTTCAAAATGTATTTTATAAATTGTTTTAAATTCGTTTTCAAAACGATTTCAACTTCATATTCAATTTCTAATCAAAATTGAATATTCCACATCATCGATATACAAATGATAATATTTTCAAAACGTTATATTTTGAAATCACTTTCTTTTCCATATTCATTATAAAAAATGAATAAAATCGATATAAATATCATTCACGTCAAAATGACGACAATCTAATCAACACGGCTTTTACTCAACACATGAAATTATTTTATTTCAACACATGAAATTATTTTATTTCAACACATGAATTTATTTTATATTCAACACATGAATTTATTTCCTATTCAACACATGCATTTATTTTCTATTCAACACATGAATTTATTTTCAATTGGAATGAGGCCCAATCAATTACAATATAATGTTAATTATATGGATTTTCTACAACACATGTACATAATAGCAACGGTAAATAATCAACCATCATCCAGAGTGCACCACGCAATTGCACATACATTAAATATAACTAATTAACGCTTACACAGTCTGTCAATCCATCGATTGACATACAACTAAACAATCGGGATTAGTGTACGTCAAATCTCATTCCAATACCCATGTGGGGTTTCAAATCAACAAACACAGATTTTATTTGTGCAGTTGGCCAATGTGTAAAATTTATCGTCCCAATCAATTATCAATCGAATCAGTGTATATAAACAAATCGTCTGATTTGTTTATAAATATTTATTTTATATACACGTTATAAATTATAATTTTAACCATAAAATATTTTCCACTATAAAATATTTTATTTCATACCACATCACACAATCAAATTTCACAACACAACAATCAAACAAACAAGTCATCCATGGTCTGTGGAC
Organism: Allium sativum; assembly: GCA_030737875.1. Lineage (NCBI taxonomy): Eukaryota > Viridiplantae > Streptophyta > Magnoliopsida > Asparagales > Amaryllidaceae > Allium > Allium sativum. The sequence continues at coordinate 681,467,548 of CM060919.1, forward strand.
GATGGGTGTCGGGTGCTGCTAAGCACCGTCTGCATTCTAAAAATAATACTTTTAAACTGTTCTATATATTGTTAAAGATCATATCATATTTTTATTTCAATACAATATATATTTAAAAATCATATTTTTAAATTCAAACATGAATATATAAAAACCATATTTTTTATTTTAAAGTTACATGTATATATATAAAAAAAACAATGTAATTTTTACTTTCAAAATATGGGTGTTTATATTTTCAAACATTTTCTAATTTTATTTTGAAAACATTTACTAATTTTAAATTTTTAAAGCATTTAAATAATTTAATTACAAAAATAGTTAAATAATTAAGGTTTCAATTACCTTAGATTAAATCTGGCTGTTCTTCCCTTTCAGTTAAAAACCCGTACCCTTCAGAACGTGAAAACCCACGCCGCACACACCAGAAGCTTCAACGCCGCCGCCTCCAAGAGCTGACCGCCGATGATCAGAGATGCTCACCAGAACCGCTGTAATAACCTGGAAATTCTAAACCAGTTTAAAATTTATATTTTGGCAATTTTAGCGAATTTTGAATATTTAAAATAGATTATTTTAAATAATACCGACGAGGAATTTATTTTTAATATAATTCGAACGTATATATTATACACCGTCGTTAGAATATAAATATTTATATATAATTATAAATAGAATTGATAATGGCGTGGTAGTTCGATAATTCGATTTCAAACTTCAATTGGATGCACCGGGTGCAAAACAATCCGGATTTTAGTGAAACCAAAAACATTAGGATCTAATTGATGATATCTTTCCAACGAATCCGACAAATCGAAATTTCATAGCGGGAATCAAAAGAAATGTCCAGTTGAAAATTCTGAATAGTCGCTATGGAATTCAGGCCCTTAAAAATGGAGATTGGATCCGTGATGTCAAATTATTGCTAGATTCCAAATTTCATAATTTTTTGAATCAATATGTGAGCGTGGCAAAGGAAAACGCGTTTGACCAGTTTTAGTTGATTTTAATCGACTGGAAATTGGCCATTTTTCCAACGGTCTCAGAATTCGACGAAACTAGTTTTGTTAGGACTGTATCGTAAATACGAAGCTAGGAAATATTTTTATGGAATTTTTCGAGTTAGTATATGACCCTAGTAAATTGAAATGCGCGTTCAAATTCAATATATAGAGTTATATGTTGATTTTGGCGGAAACCGATCGAAACGATCGAATCAGCTTACGATATATATCCCATTGTGTTCGGAACGGGGGTAAAACATTAGGGACGACAGTCATTGGGCTCGATTTGAGATTCGTATGAAAAGTCAACTTTCAAAGGAATAAAAAATAAATAAAATAAAATATATAATTACCTTCACCCTCTTTAAAACTCCCTCCCCCTATCCCTTTCTCTCTCCCCGACACCTGCAGAAAGAGAAAAAAAAACAGTGTAACCCTAATCTACCGCCGCCAGAGGCGCTCGCCTCCAACCATGTCGCCACGATCGACGGCTGACCTCCCCTCCGCACCTCCTTCTCCTCTACAGCCTCCACCCTCCTTTCTCGTGTGACCCCCAACCACTCAGAGAGGCCGCGCTCGCCTAGAATCGACGGAGGCCGCTACCTCCGACCAACTGAACCCGACGCCCCCTCCACATCGAACACCATCTGAGCCACCGCGAACCAGAAACCCCCCTCCCCTTGCGAAGAAAAAAACCCTGTAAGCATTTTTCTCTCTCTATTTTATCTGTGTTTATTTTATTTTTCAGTCAGAGGTTTATTTATAAAATCACTTTGTTTGATAAAAAGAAAATCACTTTGTTGTAGGAAAATAAAATAGCGATGTTTTTAAATAATTAAATCAGGATTTGTTTTTAAAAAAAAACATATATATATAATTTTTACATAGTAGAGAAAATAAAATTTTGATTTTGATTTTTAAAATAGAAAAGATTATATTTTTAAAATAGAAAAGATTAGATTTTTTAAAGTAGAAAAATAAAAATGTTATTTTTATAATAATATATATTTGAAAAGGCGAAATCTTTATATATTGAATAGCAAAGTAAAAATTCGATTTTTATATATTGAATAGCGAAGTGAAAATTCGATTTTTTAAATGTATGAAGCGATTATAAAGATATGATTTTTAAATTGAAAGTGAACAAATAAAAATGTGATTTTTATTTTTAAAGACATCAAAATATAAAAATGTGTGATTTTTATATATGTAGTGGCTATGGGCAACGAAGATGACAAGAATGCGTTAAAGATGAAGATTTCTATAAAAGGAAGTGTCGTGAAGTTGGATAGCTGTCGGTGAGAATTTCTCACCTTTCAATTTCATTTTCTAGTTATATATATATACTAGGATGCAGACGGTGCTTAGTAGCACCCGACACAACCGTCCACAGACCATGGACTTGTTTGTTTGATTGCAAAAATTAGTTAGATTAGTTGATTGAAATTTGAATTGCTTGGTGAAATAAAATTGGTTTGATTGATGTGTGAATGGCGTGGGCCTTCACTAGACCGGGGATAAGGCTAGGCCTCGTCCCGTTTCTAGTATCGTGCCGTTATGCCGCCGAAATTTTCTAAAATATGTTAGAAAAATAAAAATATCATTTTTATTGTGGAAATGAACTGAATAGAAATTCATGTGTTGAAATAGAACATTTTATCGTTAAAAATATAATTTTTAACGTGAATGTGAATAAATAAATATTTATAAACAAATCGACCGATTTGTTTATATACACTGATTTGACTGATATTGATTGGGTCGATAAATTTTACACATCGCCCAACTGCACAAATAAAATCTGTGTTTGATTGTTTGAAACCCCACACGGGTGTTGGGATGAAATATGAAGTTCACTCATCCTGATTTATTAAATATGTCGATCGATTGATTGACAGGCTGTTATAAGCGTTAGATTCTATATTTGATGCTTATACAGTGTGGTGTACTTTGATTGATGGTTGATTATTTTCAATGCTATTATATACGTGTGATGTATGAAAAGTCCATATAATTAACATTATATGGTGATTGATTGAGCCTCATTCCAATTTAGAAAATGAAGAATATCAAAATATAAATGTTCATGTGTTGACTGCACTCATCCGTTGAGATTAATCATGTGTTGAATGAAATATTTTTATAATAAAATTTACATCTTTATCATTATAAAATAAAGGTACATGTGTTGACTATACTCATCCGTTGAGATTAGTCATGTGTTGAACGAAATATTTTAACAATAAAATTTATATCTTTATCTTTATAAAATAAAGGTTCATGTGTTGACTATACTTATACGTTGAGATTAGTCGTGTGTTGAACGAAATATTTTAATAATAAAATTTACATCTTTATCATATATAGAATTAGAAATCAACTGGAAAATAGATGAGATGAGTGGTCTCCTGGATATTAATCTGATGTTGGTTTCGGCCTTCGGGGTTAATACTCAGGAAATCGTTCTCTCACTAAATTACGGTTGGAGTCTGATTCAATATCAAACGATAGATACCTTAATTTTTATAATATATATTAAATAACAAAAATAGTCACACGTGGACAGTACTCATTCGTTGAGATTAGTCGTGTGTTGACAAAAATAAATATTCATTTGTTGAATAGAATATTTGAAAATAGAAATATATGAAGCCGTGTTGGTTAGATTGACGCCATTTTGACGTGAACGATATTTATATCAATTTTATTCATTTTAAAATGAATATTGAAAAGTGATTTCGAGATCGCATATTTTGAAATGAAATTTGAATTAAATTGAATAGAAAACGATTTCGAAATGAAATGAATAGAAAACGATTTCGAAATGAAATGAATATAAAACGATTTCGAAATGAATTGAATATATAACGAATTTGATTTCAATTGGATATATAACGAATTGAATTCAAATTGAATAGAAAACAAAATGAATTTGATTTGAAAACCAATTTGAATTGAATCGAATAGAAAACCAATTTGAATTGAATCGAATAGAAAACCAATTTGAATTGAATCGAATAGAAAACCAATTTGAATTGAATCGAATAGAAAACCAATTTGAATTGAATCGAATAGAAAACCAATTTGAATTGAATCAAATAGAAAACCAATTTGAATTGAATCGAATAGAAAACCACTTTGAATTGAATCGAATAGAAATTTGAATTGAATTGAAATGAATTTTAAAACGAATTTATAAAGAAGAATTCAATGTTGCTTTGGATTGAAATGGAAGTTGAAAATGTTTTTGAAACGAAATTAAAACGATTTATAAAATTCGTTTTAAATAGAAATCAACGAAATATATATTATATATATAATATAATGGCCTGAATAGAACGCGCCGCGCCGCGGCAGTTCGTGAATTTCGACCATTTATTTCAAACGGACATTACGGGAGATCCGACCGTCGGATTCTCCTAAAACCGGAACCGTTGGGTTCGTATCGAAAAGGGTTTTCTAACGAATGTTATAAATTTGAAATCTAACGGTTGGATTTGGAGTTACGTCCAAATCAAATTCGAAAAAGGTCGCTGTAAGTGCAGTTCGATGGCCATTGTTGCAAATCGACTGTACGGGCCTTGATAAAATTATTAAAAATAGTAATAATTTGTGTAAAATCATAAGAAATGATTTGAGAAAATTTGGGATGAAAAACTCCATATTTGAAAAGATAAAAATAGATTTTTATCGAAATGAACTAGATTGAACTAAATTTAAAACCCGATTTTTTTTAAATAAATAAATTAGATTTAAAAAGGGGTTTTAAATAATCGGAATTCCTAATATATTTGAATTAAATTAAACTAGAATTGATTCATGGGTTTATCGTGAACTGTGTTTTAAATAACACTAGTTCTTTAACCCGATAATAAATAGAATGTGATTTGGGTTGGTCGTGAACTGTGTTTTAAATAACACCTAGTTCTTTAACCCAGTAAAAGGAGTTTTAATGAATCTGCAATTAGATTAAAATGGGGAATTGATAATCTAAATTATCAAATTTAGAAATGAGCGAGAATGGAGTATCGCCAGTTTTGCTCCAAAGCGATAGTTAAATCTTTAATTAGTTTTGAACGTGAAATGGTAATTAATTTTACCGACAACACTGAGGTGTTAGATATGGAGTATTACCAGTTTTGCTTCATGGGATGAATAGGTTGGGATTGGGAAATAAAATAAATAATTACTTCGGTGTGGTTTGCTAATCTCGACTAGTTTAGAAAACCATAATCCGGTTTGAAATGACATCCAAAGGAAGATTAAAGGATAAATTTTAAAGAATTTATCTTGGAAAAAATTAATGGGAACCTTTCCCTAAAAATGTGATTTTGTGAATAAAAGAATATTCTGAATTGGAAGGAGGCGTATGTTGTGTTTATGTAACATTTGTTTTAATATACGCGGGTTGTTCGGAAAGGCCGGGTTTATACCCATTCTGAATAACCGATTCGACGATATGTCGAAGATGAAGACGGTGGTCGAAGACCGGAAGTCTTCACATCGTTTGGATAATTACCGACGATCCTGATTGGGCTGTACACCCAAGAGGATGGAAATAGTTGGTGGTCGTCCAGACGTACTTGGAGATGGATGGATATGCGAGGAAAGTGCCTCCGGTTTCGTTCAGACCCAGAACGGACTTGTAAATGGATTGTGTGTCTGACATTGGATTTTATTCTGTGTTGATTGATTTCTGTTAAATATATATCTGTTTGGCGGCGGAGAATTTATTCTCTTGCTTAACGCCCTTCTCTGAGACGTACGAGCTTAGAGGTTATATATCGATAGATATCAATCGCATGGCATGAATTGCCTGTGTGGCATGCTAAGATGCAATGATCAAGGCTTCTGTTGAAAAGCAAAGTCTTGTGGTTGATGATCAAAGCACGACCTACGTGGCAGCTTTGTGTATAACGTGAATTCGCGAGCCTCACACCTCGGTATGAGTTAAAAACGGGATATGGACCGCTGGGAGAGCACGACGTATCTTTCTAGCTTTGGTGGTGTCAGTGACTTACCGGCCCTGACATTTATATACTTTTCACCTTTGTGGTTGTTGGAATGAGGCGCCTCGATTATAGGTCTGTAAGGACCGGGAAACGTGTGTTCAGGAATAACTAATCCTCTAACGTAAGTGAGGACCGGCCCAGCCGAATCCAGGGTTGCCCAGAGTGCGTAGCCCTGAGGCATTTGCTAGAGTGTCTCGAGCGCGGAGAGGATCTTGCCCCTTGCCTCGACTCATGACGAAAATCCAATTTCCAATACGTGTATTGCGGCTTTAATTGTAGAACTAGTATGGCGACATAGTAGATGGTAGCTATGCCGCCTATGATTGAAATTGTTTTGACACTATACACTTATTATAGTATCAAATGATTTGTTTTAAATGTACCAAGCATGTTTGGCTATTATAAGGGAAAACCCTATCCTCCGGCTTGCGTTGCATTGTGTGATGGGACCTGGGTCTTATAATAGCTTCATTTTTCGAAAAGCATTGCGTTGTTTATCTATATGCACTAGTATTCTTAGGAGGAAACCCGTTCCGTGTTATACGGCATGGTCCCTTGAATTACTCTCTTTTAAAGTAAAGCTTTAAATAACTGTTTTAGTTCTCACACCAGTCACATGACTGACCTGGAGTTTATTGTTTTAACCTAAACTCTGGGTGCCCCTATTTTCCGCACGGGCAGCTAGTAGTTTGGTTTTGCAGATTTATATTCACAGGATCCTGGTTTACAGCTGGAATGATATACGGAAAGCTCTGTATCCGTATATCACCTTCAGTTGTGCTTTGTATTATTTTTCCGCTGCTATGTAATTTATTGTAATCTCTGATATTTATCGAATGTAATTTATTCATTTATACTCTGTATATTCTTGTATTCTGATGGAATTGTTGTAAGAGCAATGAAATGTTCTTCCGTCTGCGTCCTGATTTGTCTTGTCCTCACAGTAATTCGTTCTTTCTCATCTCTTCGGAGACCGGGGAAGAAACGGGTCGCTTCATTTGGTATCAGAGCTTTGGTTTACAGAGTCGAGAACAAGACACATTAGAACCATACGAAAGAATTCATCAGATATTGGATTAGTAATATCCAATTAGAATGCCTCGTTAGAGATAGGATCAATAGTATCCTAGAACGAGTGTGAAGAGTATATTTTTCAAATGAAAACAATTTTGTTTTGAAAATTTAAATCGCTTTATACGTATTTGAATATTTATTTATTTTGAATATGGACAATCTAGTATATAAAGGTTTCGCGTATACGCGTCATGAACATATATTCGAAGTTTTAATATACTGGATAGATATAGAATCACATTCTAGACACCCGGAGATGGTTCTGATGATTGATCGATCATCATCCGAATTTATGTTCGTGTTTCGAAGGTGTGATATCTATATATTTCCATTAGACTGGTGTGAGAACCAAAACTTATATAGTTATAACACATTGTTGTGAATTGGCATCAAAAATATGATTTTTTGTATATATATCAAAGTTATGAATTTGAAACTCTAATTCACTAATTGATTGATGTTTGTGTTATTTGTTCATTTGTTTGATAATTTTTAAACCATTATGCCTAATTGCATCAAATATTGAACTGTATTAAAAATTGGTCGCATTTGCTTGCATATACATATACTTACATTGACCAGGTCATAGCAAGGAGGCTAGAGCAGAGAATAAAATTTGTTTGCCCGACTAATAGGTACATGTTTACTATAATTTACTGTTTTGTTTGGGTGATGATGATTTTATGAGCCTATTGGCTAGCCGCTTGGCTTTTTCTTTTTCTTTTTGAGATCAGAAGGCCTATATGGCAATTTCGGGATTTTCTCGTGGCTCCCGGTGCAGGGGAGGTTATGGCGAAATTTTTTGAAAATTTAGGGTGTTAGCCAAATTTTGAAAATTCTCAGAAACTGAAAAGTTGGAGAATGGAAGCCAGATCGAACATAGAGTTAATTAATCAAACCACTTCCGACTTCGTTCCTTTTCGGGGACGAAAAGTTTTAAGTGGGGGAGATTGTAATAACCCGGAAATTCTGAACCAGTTTAAAATTTATATTTTGGCAATTTTAGCGAATTTTGAATATTTAAAATAGATTATTTTAAATAATATCGACGAGGAATTTATTTTTAATATAATTCAAACGTATATATTATACACCGTCGTTAGAATATAAATATTTATATATAATTATAAATAGAATTGATAATGGCGCGGTAGTTCGATAATTCGATTTCAAACTTCAATTGGATGCACCGGGTGCAAAACAATCCGGATTTTAGTGAAACCAAAAACATTAGGATCTAATTGATGATATCTTTCCAACGAATCCGACAAATCGAAATTTCATAGCGGGAATCAAAAGATATGTCCAGTTGAAAATTCTGAATAATCGCTATGGAATTCAGGCCCTTAAAAATGGAGATTTTGCAAACGACCTCGGATTTCGACGAAACCACTTTTGTTGGATCCGTGATGTCAAATTATTGCTAGATTCCAAATTTCATAATTTTTTGAATCAATATGTGAGCGTGGCAAAGGAAAACGCGTTTGACCAGTTTTAGTTGATTTTAATCGACTGGAAATTGGCCATTTTTCCAACGGTCTCAGAATTCGACGAAACTAGTTTTGTTAGGACCGTATCGTAAATACGAAGCTAGGAAATATTTTTATGGAATTTTTCGAGTTAGTATGTGACCCTAGTAAATTGAAATGCGCGTTCAAATTCAATATATAGAGTTATATGTTGATTTTGGCGGAAACCGATCGAAACGATCGAATCAGCTTACGATATATATCCCATTGTGTTCGGAACGGGGGTAAAACATTATGGACGACAGTCATTGGGCTCGATTTGAGATTCGTATGAAAAGTCAACTTTCAAAGGAATAAAAAATAAATAAAATAAAATATATAATTACCTTCACCCTCTTTAAAACTCCCTCCCCCTATCCCTTTCTCTCTCCCCGACTCCTACAGAAAGAGGAAAAAAACAGTGTAACCCTAATCTACCGCCGCCAGAGGCGCTCGCCTCCAACCCTGTCGCCACGATCGACGGCTGACCTCCCCTCCGCACCTCCTTCTCCTCTACAGCCTCCACCCTCCTTTCTCGTGAGACCCCCAACCACTCAGAGAGGCCGCGCTCGCCTGGAATCGACGGAGGCCGCCACCTCCGACCAACTGAACCCGACGCCCCCTCCACATCGAACACCATCTGAGCCACCGCGAACCATAAACCCCCCTCCCCTTGCGAAGAAAAAAACCCTATAAGCAATTTTTTTCTCTCTATTTTATCTGTGTTTATTTTATTTTTCAGTCAGAGGTTTATTTATAAAATCATTTTGTTTGATAAAAAGAAAATCACTTTGTTGTAGGAAAATAAAATAGCGATGTTTTCAAATAATTAAATCAGGATTTGTTTTTTTTTTTAAAAACATATATATATATATATATATAATTTTTATATAGTAGAGAAAATAAAATTTTGATTTTGATTTTTAAAATAGAAAAGATTATATTTTTAAAATAGAAAAGATTAGATTTTTTAAAGTAGAAAAATAAAAATGTTATTTTTGTAATGATATATTTGAAAAGGCGAAATCTTTATATATTGAATAGCAAAGTAAAAATTCGATTTTTATATATTGAATAGCGAAGTGAAAATTCGATTTTTTAAATGTATGAAGCGATTATAAAGATATGATTTTTAAATTGAAAGTGAACAAATAAAAATGTGATTTTTATTTTTAAAGACATCAAAATATAAAAATGTGTGATTTTTATATATGTAGTGGCTACGAGCAACGAAGATGACAAGAATGCGTTAAAGATGAAGATTTCTATAAAAGGAAGTGTCGTGAAGTTGGATAGCTGTCGGTGAGAATTTCTCACCTTTCAATTTCATTTTCTAGTTATATATATATACTAGGATGCAGACAGTGCTTAGTAGCACCCGACACAACCGTCCACAGACCATGGACTTGTTTGTTTGATTGCAAAAATTAGTTAGATTATTTGATTGAAATTTGAATTGCTTGGTGAAATAAAATTGGTTTGATTGATGTGTGAATGGCGTGGGCCTTCACTAGACCGGGGATAAGGCTAGGCCTCGTCCCGTTTCTAGTATCGTGCCGTTATGCCGCCGAAATTTTCTAAAATATGTTAGAAAAATAAAAATATCATTTTTATTGTGGAAATGAACTGAATAGAAATTCATGTGTTGAAATAGAACATTTTATCATTAAAAATATAATTTTTAACGTGAATGTGAATAAATAAATATTTATAAACAAATCGATCGATTTGTTTATATACACTGATTTGACTGATATTGATTGGGTCGATAAATTTTACACATCGCCCAACTGCACAAATAAAATCTGTGTTTGATTGTTTGAAACCCCACACGGGTGTTGGGATGAAATATGAAGTTCACTCATCCTGATTTATTAAATATGTCGATCGATTGATTGACAGGCTGTTATAAGCGTTACATATCTATATTTGATGCTTATACAGTGTGGTGCACTTTGATTGATGGTCGATTATTTTCAATGCTATTATATACGTGTGATGTATGAAAAGTCCATATAATTAACGTTATATGGTGATTGATTGGGCCTCATTCCAATTTAGAAAATGAAGAATATCAAAATATAAATGTTCATGTGTTGACTGCACTCATCCGTTGAGATTAGTCATGTGTTGAACGAAATATTTTTATAATAAAATTTACATCTTTATCATTATAAAATAAAGGTTCATGTGTTGACTATACTCATCCGTTGAGATTAGTCATGTGTTGAACGAAATATTTTAACAATAAAATTTATATCTTTATCTTTATAAAATAAAGGTTCATGTGTTGACTATACTTATCCGTTGAGATTAGTCATGTGTTGAACGAAATATTTTAATAATAAAATTTACATCTTTATCATATATAGAATTAGAAATCAACTGGAAAATAGATGAGATGAGTGGTCTCCTGGATATTAATCTGATGTTGGTTTCGGCCTTCGGGGTTAATACTCAGGAAATCGTTCTCTCACTAAATTACGGTAGGAGTCTGATTCAATATCAAACGATAGATACCTTAATTTTTATAAAATATATTAAATAACAAAAATAGTCACACGTGGATAGTACTCATTCGTTGAGATTAGTCGTGTGTTGATAAAAATAAATATTCATTTGTTGAATAGAATATTTGAAAATAGAAATATATGAAGCCGTGTTGGTTAGATTGACGCCATTTTGACGTGAACGATATTTATATCAATTTTATTCATTTTAAAATGAATATTGAAAAGTGATTTCGAAATCGCATATTTTGAAATGAAATTTGAATTAAATTGAATAGAAAACGATTTCAAAATGAAATGAATAGAAAACGATTTCGAAATGAAATGAATATAAAACGATTTCGAAATGAATTGAATATATAACGAATTTGATTTCAATTGGATATATAACGAATTGAATTCAAATTGAATAGAAAACGAAATGAATTTGATTTGAAAACCAATTTGAATTGAATCGAATAGAAAACCAATTTGAATTGAATCGAATAGAAAACCAATTTGAATTGAATCGAATAGAAAACCAATTTGAATTGAATCGAATAGAAAACCAATTTGAATTGAATCGAATAGAAAACAAATTTGAATTGAATCGAATAGGAAACCAATTTGAATTGAATCGAATAGAAAACCACTTTGAATTGAATCGAATAGAAATTTGAATTGAATTGAAATGAATTTTAAAACGAATTTATAAAGAAGAATTCAATGTTGCTTTGGATTGAAATGGAAGTTGAAAATGTTTTTGAAACGAAATTAAAACGATTTATAAAATTCGTTTTAAATAGAAATCGACGAAATATATATTATATATATTATATATATAATATAATGGCCTGAATAGAACGCGCCGCGCCGCGACAATTCGTGAATTTCGACCATTTATTTCAAACGGACATTACGGGAGATCCGACCGTCGGATTCTCCTAAAACCGGAACCGTTGGGTTCGTATCGAAAAGAGTTTTCTAACGAATGTTAGAAATTTGAAATCTAACGGTTGGATTTGGAGTTACGTCCAAATAAAATTCGAAAAAGGTCGCTGTAAGTGCAGTTCGATGGCCATTGTTGCAAATCGACTGTATGGGCCTTGATAAAATTATTAAAAATAGTAATAATTTGTGTAAAATCATAAGAAATGATTTGGGAAATTTTGGGATGAAAAACTCCATATTTGAAAAGATAAAAATAGATTTTTATCGAAATGAACTAGATTGAACTAAATTTAAAACCCGGTTTTTTTTAAATAAATAAATTAGATTTAAAAAGGGGTTTTAAATAATCGGAATTCCTAATATATTTGAATTAAATTAAACTAGAATTGATTCATGGGTTTATCGTGAACTATGTTTTAAATAACACTAGTTCTTTAACCCGATAATAAATAGAATGTGATTTGGGTTGGTCGTGAACTGTGTTTTAAATAACACCTAGTTCTTTAACCCAGTAAAAGGAGTTTTAATGAATCTGCAATTAGATTAAAATGGGGAATTGATAATCTAAATTATCAAATTTAGAAATGAGCGAGAATGGAGTATCGCCAATTTTGCTCCAAAGCGATAGTTAAATCTTTAATTAGATTTGAACGTGAAATGGTAATTAATTTTACCGACAACACTGAGGTGTTAGATATGGAGTATTACCAGTTTTGCTTCATGGGATGAATAGGTTGGGATTGGGAAATAAAATAAATAATTACTTCGGTGTGGTTCGCTAATCTCGACTAGTTTAGAAAACCATAATCCGGTTTGAAATGACATCCAAAGGAAGATTAAAGGATAAATTTTAAAGAATTTATCTTGGAAAAAATTAATGGGAACCTTTCCCTAAAAATGTGATTTTGTGAATAAAAGAATATTCTGAATTGGAATGAGGCGTATGTTGTGTTTATGTAACATTTGTTTTAATATACGCGGGTTGTTCGGAAAGGCCGGGTTTATACCCATTCTGAATAACCGATTCGACGATATGTCGAAGATGAAGACGGTGGTCGAAGACTGGAAGTCTTCACATCGTTTGGATAATTACCGAAGATCCTAATTGGCTGTACACCCAAGAAGATGGAAATAGTTGGTGGTCGTCCAGACGTACTTGGAGATGGATGGATATGCGAGGAAAGTGCCTCCGGTTTCGTTCAGACCCAGAACGGACTTGTAAATGGATTGTGTGTCTGACATTGGATTTTATTCTGTGTTGATTGATTTCTGTTAAATATATATCTGTTTGGCGGCGGAGAATTTATTCTCTTGCTTAACGCCCTTCTCTGAGACGTACGAGCTTAGAGGTTATATATCGATAGATATCAATCGCATGGCATGAATTGCCTGTGTGGCATGCTAAGATGCAATGATCAAGGCTTCTGTTGAAAAGCAAAGTCTTGTGGTTGATGATCAAAGCACAGCCTACGTGGCAGCTTTGTGTATAACGTGAATTCGCGAGCCTCACACCTCGGTATGAGTTAAAAACGGGATACGGACCGCTGGGAGAGCACGACGTTTCTTTCTAGCTTTGGTGGTGTCAGTGACTTACCAGCCCTGACATTTATATACTTTTCACCTTTGTGGTTGTTGGAATGAGGCGCCTCGATTATAGGTCTGTAAGGACCGGGAAACGTGTGTTCAGGAATAACTAATCCTCTAACGTAAGTGAGGACCGGCCCAGCCGAATCCAGGGTTGCCCAGAGTGCGTAGCCCTGAGGCATTTGCTAGAGTGTCTCGAGCGCGGAGAGGATCTTGCCCCTTGCCTCGACTCATGACGGAAATCCAATTTCCAATACGTGTATTGCGGCTTTAATTGTAGAACTAGTATGGTGACATAGTAGATGGTAGCTATGCCGCCTATGATTGATATTTATGATTGAAATTGTTTTGACACTATACACTTATTATAGTATCAAATGATTTGTTTTAAACGTACCAAGCATGTTTGGCTATTATAAGGGAAAACCCTATCCTCCGGCTTGCGTTGCATTGTGTGATGGGAACTGGGTCTTATAATAGCTTCATTTTTCGAAAAGCATTGCGTTGTTTATCTATATGCACTGGTATTCTTGGGAGGAAACCCGTTCCGTGTTATACGGCGTGGTCCCTTGAATTACTCTCTTTTAAAGTAAAGCTTTAAATAACTGTTTTAGTTCTCACACCAGTCACATGACTGACCTGGAGTTTATTGTTTTAACCTAAACTCTGGGTGCCCCTATTTTCCGCACGGGCAGCTAGTAGTTTGGTTTTGCAGATTTATATTCATAGGATCCTGGTTTACAGCTGGAATGATATCCGGAAAGCTCTGTATCCGTATATCACCTTCAGTTGTGCTTTGTATTATTTTTCCGCTGCTATGTAATTTATTGTAATCTCTGATATTTATCGAATGTAATTTATTCATTTATACTCTGTATATTCTTGTATTCTGATGGAATTGTTGTAATAGCAATGAAATGTTCTTCTGTCTGCGTCCTAATTTGTCTTGTCCTCACAGTAATTCGTTCTTTCTCATCTCTTCGGAGACCGGGGAAGAAACGGGTCGCTTCAACCGCCGCCTCCAACCACTTCACCGCCGCCAAAATGGCGCAGTCCGAACTCCCCCCGCGTGAAAATCGAACCCCAACCAGAGCCCTTCCAGCTCCTAAATCGGCCACCTCAGCCACTTGTCGATGATCATCGCTGGTCAGAATGATGAGCGTGCCGAGATGAACAGGTTTGCAATTGGAAGCACCTTCGACTGATTGGTAATTCGAAGAAAATGGTGGATTAAATCTTGGTCTTTTCAATCGTCGATTTCATAGGGTGGAGGCGCGTTTTAAATTTGACTGGAGGAATGGGTTTGACCTAGGGTTTTAGTGGGGACTGGGTTATATATTTTTATTTATTATTATTTAATTCAATAATTTGTTCTCTTTCATTTGAACTCCAAATCAAACACAACGACTGTCGCCCCTAGCTAAATACCCCCATTTTGAACACATTGGGATATACTTCGTAAGCCAATTCGCTTGTTACGATCAGTTTCCGTTCAAATTAAAATATAAATAAATGTATATTAAATTTGAATGCACATTTCAATTTATCGAGGCCACATATTAACTCTAAAAATTTCCGAAAAATAATTTATAGCTTCGTATTGACGACACGGTCCTAACAAAACTAATTTCATCAAATTATGAGACAGTTTGAAAAATGGCCATTTTCCAGTCGATTAAAATCAACTAAAACTGGTCAAACGCGTTTTCCTTTGCCACGCTCACATACTGATTGGAAAATTATGAATTTTGGAATCTAGCAATAATTTGACACCACGGATCCAAAAAAAGTGGTTTCGTCAAAAACCAAGGTCGTTTCCAAAGTTCCCATTTTTAAGGGCCAGAATTCCATAGCGACTATTCTGAATTTTCAACTGGACGTAACTTTTTATCCCCGCTATGAAATTTCAATTTTTCGGATTCGTTGGAAAGATATTCTCAATTAGATTCTAATATTTTTGGATTCACTAAAATCCGGTTTATTTTGCATCTGGTACATTCATTTGAAATTTGAAATCGAATTATCAAACTACCGCGCCATTTTCAATTACTTTTATAATTATAAATAAATATTTATATTCTAACATCAATCTATATAAATATATACGTTCTAATTCTATTCAAAATAAATTTCTCGTCGTAATTATTTAAAATATATCATTTTAAATATTCGAAATTTTCTAAAATTGCAAAAATAAATTTTTTAAAATGGCTCAGATTTCCGGGTTATTAAAATCTCCCCCACTTAAAACTTTTCATCCCCGAAAAGGAACGAAGCCGAAAGTTGTATAACAAATCAACTTTCATTATTTTCATTACGGCTTAAGTTCTTCAACTTTTCAGTTTCTAAGAACTTTTAAATTTTCAAAAATTTGGCTAACACCCTAAATTTTCGAAAAATTTCGCCATAACCTCCCCTGCACTGGGGACTTCGGGATATTTCAAATAGCCTCCCATGGCCCTCATCAATCCAAAAAGAAAAAGAAACCGCCAAGCGGCTAGCCAATCGACTCATAAAATCATCCAAACCCAATAAATTTGTAAACATGTACCTATTTGTTGGGCAAACAATTTTATTCTTCTACTCTAGCCTCCTTGCTATGACCTGTTCAATGTAATTACATGTATACGCATGAAAATGCGACAAATTTCCAATACAACCCACTATTTGATCAACTTGGCTAAAGGTTCAACATTTAACTAATCGAACAACACAACCAGCAATCAATTAGTTGATTAGCTTTTCAAATTCATAACTTTGATATATAGTCGAAAATTCAGATTTTTGATGTCAAATCACAACAATAAGCCCTATCTAATTTTGGTTCTCACACCAGTCAATTGGAAATATATAGAAATCTCACTTTCAAAACTCGAAAATAAATACTGGCGATGGTGCCCCGTCACCAGAATTATCCCCGAGCAACTAGAGGGTGATTCTATAACTATCGAGTACATTAAAACGTCGAATACACGTTTGCAAGGCGCATATGCAAAATCTTTATATATTGGATTGTCCAAATTAATTTAAATATTCAAGTACGTATACAACGATTTAAATTTCAAAACAAAACTTGTTTTCATTTTTGTTTTAAAAAAAACACTCTTCGCACTCGTTCTAGGATACTACTGATCCCATCTCTAACGAGTCATTCTCATTGGATATTACTAATCCAATTTCTGATGAATTCTTTCGTTTGGTTCTAACGTGTCTTGTTCTCCGAGCTCTGTGAGCCAAAGCTCTGATACCAAATGTAAAAACCCGTAACTTCCCCGGTAAGGAAAGAGCGGATACTTCGAGAACAACACACAAAAGAATGCAGATAGAAGAACATTTCATTGCTTATTACAACAATTCCATCAGATTACAAGAATATACAGAGTATAAATCAATATTACACATTATAAAATAACAGAGATTACAATACATTACATAGCAGTGGAAAATAATACAATACACAACTAGAAGTAATACACGGATACAGAGCTTTCCGAGTATCGTTCCAGCTATAAATCAGGATCATGTGAATATAAATCTGCAAAACAAAAACTACTAGCTGCCCGTGTCAAAATAAGGGCACCCAGAGTTTAGGTTAAAACAATAAACTCCAGGTCAGTCATGTACTGGTGTGAGAACTAAAACAGTTATTTATCTTTACTTTAAAAGAGAGTAATTCAAGGGACCACGCCGTATAACACGGAACGGGTTTCCTCCCAAGAATACCAGTGCATGTAAATGAACAGCGCAATGCTTTTTCAAAAAATGAGGCTATTATAAGACCCAGGTCCCATCACACAATGCAACGCAAGCCGGAGGATAGGGTTTTCCCTTATAATAGCCAAACATGTTTGGTACGTTCAAAACAAATCATTTTGATACTATTGTAGTGTAGAGTGTATGAAAACAACATCAAATATAAATGTATCAATCGTAGACGACGTAGTATCTCATGCTACTATGTCGCCATACTAGGCTCTACAATCAAAACTGCAAAGTCACGTATTTGGAAATTGGATTTCCATCTATTAACCGAGGCCAGGGATCGTCCTCTACCGATTCGAGACTGTCTAGCCCGAGCCTTAGGACCCAGACACAGGTGAGCCCTTGGAGCGACAGGGTCGGTCCACCGATGTGGATTAGAATGCCTGAACACTGTGTTTCCCCACCCTTTGGGGCGTAAGTGAGCCAACGAATGACTCCATCGGTCCCGGATCGACCGATATAACCGAGGCGCCTCGCAATAGCAACAACCACTCAGGTGAAAAAAATATAAATGTCAGCCAGTTTAAGCACTGACACCACCTCTTGCTAGAAAGAAACGCATGTCCTCCCGTAGGTCCTCTCCCGTTTCTGGTTCACAAGCGGGGTGTGAGGCTCGCGAATCAACGCTACACAAAGCTATGCCACACAGGCCGTGCTTTGATCATCAATCACAAGAAATTTCTTTTCAATAGAAGCCTTGATCATTTGCCACTTAGGCATGCCACATAGTCCATTCACTCCATGCGATTGATATCCATCAATATATAACCCCTGAGCTCGTACGTCTTAGAGAAGGGCGTTAAGCAAGAGAATAAATTCTCCGCCGCCAAACTGATATATATTTAATAGAAATCAATCACACGAAATAATATCCAATGTCAGACACACAGTCCATTTACAAGTTCGTTCTGGGTCTGAACGAAACCGGAGGCACCTTGTACCTCGCAAATCCATCGATCTCCAAGTACGTCTGGACGATCGCCAACTGATTCCCTCCTCTTGGGTGTACATCCCTGTCAAGATCATCAGTAATCACCCAAACGACGTGAAGACCTCTGGTCTTCAACCACCGTCTTCCTCTTCGACACCATGTCGAATCAGTTTTCAGAATGGGATAAACCCGGTCTTTCTGAATAACTCGCGTATATAATAAACAAGTGTCACACAAACACAACGTATGACTCATTCCAATTCATCAGTCACTAACCATAAATTAGCAAGAGAATAATTCCCCAAACATTAACCCCGAAGGCCGAAACCAACATCAGATCAATACCCAGGAAACCTGTCTTCTTAGCTAACCTACAGTTAGTTTCTAAATTTAACATTCTTAGGGAAAGGTTCCCATTAATTTTGTCAAAGATAAATTCTTTTAAATTTATTCTTTAATCTTCCTTTGAATATCACTTCAAACTAGTCGGGATTAGCGAACCATACCGAAGTAACTATTTATTTTATTTCCCAATCCCAACCTATTCATCCCATGAAGTAAAACTGGTAATACTTCATATCTAACACCATGGTGTTATCAGTAAATTCAATTACCATTTCACGTTCAAATATAATTAAAGATTTAACTATCGCCTGGAGCAAAACTGGTGATACCCCATTCTTGATCACTTCAATCTAATTAAAGATTCATTAAAACTCCACTTAGTTTTAATCTTTAACTGGGTTAAAGAACCGACTTCATTTAAAACACGGTTCACGATAAACCCAAAATCACATTCCATTCTATCAGCCTTTAACCGTAAAATAGCAAGTAAACAATTCCCTAAGTATTAACCCCAAAGGCTGAAACCAACATCAGATCAATACCCAAGAAACCATTCAACTTAACTAATCTCCGGTTAGTTTCTGATTTTCTTAGCTCCGTTGGGTCTAAGAACAGTATTATTGAAGATACCATTCACGACAAACCAAAATCACATTCCATCAATTATTGGGTTAAAGAACAAGTGTTATTTAAAACACCGTTCACGATAAACCCAAAAATCAATTCAAATTCAATTCCAATTAAATACTATTTAATTGGCATACTTCATTAAATCTAAACAAAAAGATTTAATCTTTATCTCAACTGGGTTCAAGAACAGTGTTAATGAAGACACCATTCATGACTAACCCAAATCACATTTGATATTAAATACAAGGATCTGAATAGAAAATATATCGGCTTATATTCAATATCAAATTCTACGACCAACAAATATCGTATTGGAAATAACGATATATATATATATATGTATCTTTCGAATTTCCATAACAGCATCTGTATAATCACGAAATCCAACATCGAACTATTCCGAAGATGATTTTGATTCAAATCCATTCCAATTCAATTATTGGAAATCCTGGTTATTTTCAAAACCATTTCAAATCCAATTTATTTATTTTAAAAAAATAAATAAATTATTATTCTAGTTCAAAACTAGTTCATTTCGATAAAAAATTATTTTTATCCTTTCAAATATGGATTTTTTCATCCCAATTCTTCACAAATCTTTTCTTATGATTCTACACTAATTATTAATATTTTTAATAATTTTATCAAGGACCGTACAGTTGATTTCCATCAATGGCCATCGAACTGCACCTACAACGACCTTTTCCAAATTTTATTTGGACATAATTCCAAATCCAACCGTTAGATTTCTAATTTCTAATGTTCGTTAGAAAGCTCTTTTCGATATGAACCCAATGGTTTAGGTTTTAGGAGAATCCGACGGATGGATCTCCCGTAATATCCATTCGAAGCCAATGGTCGAAATTCGCGAACTGTCGCGGCACGTCGCGTTCTATTCAGGCCATTATTTATAATATATTTATATATATATATATATATTATATATTATATATTTTGTCGATTTCCTTTCAAAACGTATTTTATAAATCGTTTTAAATTCGTTTTCAAAACGATTTCAACTTCATATTCAATTTCTAATCAAAATTGAATATTCCACATCATCGATATACAAATGATAATATTTTCAAAACGTTATATTTTGAAATCACTTTCTTTTCTATATTCATTATAAAAATGAATAAAATCGATATAAATATCGTTCACGTCAAAATGGCGTCAATCTAATCAACACGGCTTTTACTCAGCACATGAAATTATTTTATTTCAACACATGAAATTACTTTATTTCAACACATGAATTTATTTTCTATTCAACACAAGAATTTATTTTCTATTCAACACATGAATTTATTTTCAATTGGAATGAGGCCCAATCAATTACCATATAATGTTAATTATATGGATTTTCTACAACACATGTATATAATAGCAGCGGTAAATAATCAACCATCATCCAGAGTGCACCACACAACTGCACAAGCATAAAATATAACTAATTAACGCTTACACAGTCTGTCAAGCCATCGATTGACATACAACTAAACAATCGGGATTAGTGTACGTCAAATCTCATCCCAATACCCGTGTGGGGTTTCAAATCAACAAACACATATTTTATTTGTGCAGTTAGGCGATGTGTAAAATTTATCATCCCAATCAATTATCAGTCAAATCAGTGTATATAAACAAATCGTCCGATTTGTTTATAAATATTTATTTTATATACACGTTAAAAATTATATTTTTAACCATAAAATATTTTCCACTATAAAATATTTTATTTCATACCACATCACACAATCAAATTTCACAACACAGCAATCAAACAAACAAGTGATCCATGGTCTGTGGACGATGGGTGTCGGGTGCTGCTAAGCACCGTCTGCATCCTAGTATATATTTCAAACTAGAAATAAAAATAAAAGTGAGGAGTTCTCACCTTGGGGTTCCACTCCATCAGTCCTTCTTTCTCAACGGTTTGAATTTTGTTTCTAGTCAGTTCCATCGCAATCTGTTTTCACGTGATTTATATTAAAAATCACATTTTTATTTTTGGCAATGTTATCTAGGTAAAAATCATAGTTTTATACTATTTTATATATTCTAAAAATCATACTTTTAAACTGTTCTATATATTGTTAAAGATCATATCATATTTTTATTTCAATACAATATATATTTAAATATCATATTTTTAAATTCAAACATGAATATATAAAAACCATATTTTTTATTTTAAAGTTACATGTATATATATATATAAACAATGTTATTTTTACTTTCAAAACAAGGGTGTTTATATTTTCAAACATTTGCTAATTTTATTTTGAAAACATTTGCTAATTTTAAATTTTTAAAGCATTTAAATAATTTAATTACAAAAATAGTTAAATAATTAAGGTTTCAATCAACTTAGATTAAATCTGGTTGTTCTTCCCTTTCAGTTAAAAACCCGTACCCTTCAGAATGTGAAAACCCACGCCGCACACACCAGAAGCTTCAACGCAGCCGCCTCCAGGAGCTGACCGCCGACGATCAGAGATGCTCACCAGAACCGCCACCTCGAACCACTTCACCGCCGCCAATATGGCGCAGTTCGAACTCCCCCCGTGTGAAAATCGTACCCCAACCTGAGCCCTTCCAGCTCCAAAATCGGCCACCTTAGCCCCTTATCGACGATCACCGCCGGTCAGAATGATGAGCGAGCCGACACGAACAGGTTTGCAATTGGAAGCACCTTCGACTGATTGGTAATTCGAAGAAAATGGTGGATTAAATCTTGAGCTTTTGAATCGTCGATTTCATAGGGTGGAGGCGCGTTTTAAATTTGACTGGAGGAATGGATTTGACCTAGGGTTTTAGTGGGGACTGGGTTATATATTTTTATTTATTATTATTATTTAATTCATTAATTTGTTCTCTTTTATTTGAACACCAAATCAAACCCAACGACTGTTGCCCCTTGCTAAATACCCCCATTTTGAACACAATGGGATAGACTTCGTAAGCCAATTCGCTTGTTACGATCAGTTTCCGTTCAAATTAAAATATAAACCAATGTATATTGAATTTGAACGCACATTTCAATTTACCGGGGCCACATATTAACTCTAAAAATTCCCAAAAAATAATTTATAGCTTCGTATTGACGACACGGTCCTAACAAAACTAATTTCGTCAAATTCTGAGACCGTTTGAAAAATGGCCATTTTCCAGTCAATTAAAATCAACTAAAACTGGTCAAACGCGTTTTCCTTTGCCACGCTTACATATTGATTCGAAAAATTATGAATTTTGGAATCTAGCAATAATTTGACATCACGGATCCAACAAAAGTGGTTTCGTCGAACACCGAGGTCGTTTGTAAAATTCCCATTTTTAAGGGCTAGAATTCCATAGCGACTATTTTGAATTTTCAACTGGACGTAACTTTTTATCCCTGCTATGAAATTTCAATTTTTAGGATTCGTTGGAAAGATATTCTCAATTAGATTCTAATATTTTTGGTTTCACTAAAATCTGGTTTATTTTTCATCCGGTACATTCATTTGAAATTTGAAATCGAATTATCGAACTACCGCGCCATTTTCAATTCCTTTTATAATTATAAATAAATATTTATATTCTAGCTTCGATCTATATAAATATATACGTTCTAGTTCTATTCAAAACAAATTTCTCATCGTAATTATTTAAAATATATCATTTTAAATATTCAAAATTTGCTAAAATTGCCAAAATAAAAAATTTAAATTGGCTCAGATTTTCGGGTTATTACATCCATCGTATTTGCTATAAAGATATGGAGGCGCTATCTTTTGGGTGCGAAGTTCGAACTATATACCGATCATAAATCCTTGAAGTATCTGTTCACCCAAAGGGACTTGAGATGGAGGCAACAACGTTGGGTAGAATTTCTTGCGGCTTATGATTTGGACATCTTATATATGCCAGGGAAAGCAAATGTTGTGGCAGATGTGCTTAGCAGAAAGAATGCGAGTATCGCCAATCTCATCGTTACACCTATGTTGATTGACAAAATCTCTGCTCTTCAGAAGGATGATGAATTTATGCAGATAACTAGCAAAATAGTTCGGGAAGGCGAACCCTCCAGTTTTCAAATAGATAACAAAGGAGTTCTGAGGTTTAAAGGCCGAATTTGTGTCCCGAATATTTCTGAGCTCTGAAGAGAAGTAATGGGTGAATGTCACAAATCCAAGCTTTGTATTTATCTAGGGGTGAGCAAAATGTATCATGATCTCAAGCGTACATTCTGGTGGAAATCTATGAAAAGAGACGTCTCCACTTATGTCAGCAGGTGTTCTACTTACCAGCAAGTCAAGAGTGATCAGCAAAAACCTGCCGGCTTGTTACAACCACTACAGGTTCCAAGTTGGAAATGGGATGAAATTTTCATGGATTTTATTGATGGCTTGCCCCGAACTAGAAAAGGCAATAAAGGTATTTGGGTGATCATTGACAGTTTCACGAAGTTTACCCATTTTATCCCTGTCAGATAAACTAGAATAGCACAAAGTTTGGCGAAAATTTATTTCAAAGAAACTGTCCGACTACATGGAGTTCCCAGTAGCATTGTTAGCACCATGACCCTATATTTGCTAGTAAATTCTGGGAAGCATTCCAAGAAGAGCTGGGACAACATTAAATCTAAGCACCGCTTATCATCCTCAAACAGATGGCCAGACTGAGAGGGTGAACCGTATACTGGAATACTTGCTGCGGGCTTGTATTCTTAACTTTGGCGGATCATGGAAAGATCACTTGCATTTGGTCGAGTTCTCTTATAATAACAGTTACCAAGCAAGCTTGAAAATGTCGCCATTCGAAGCATTATATAGTAGGCCTTGTAGGTCTCCCGCATGTTGGGTGGAACCAGGTAATAGACTAGTATTGGGCCCCAACATGATCCGTGAAGATTCAGACAAAGTTGATTTTATTAAGAAGAGATTACTAGCAGCTCAGAGCCGACAGAAAAGTTATGCAGATTCAAGAAAAAGGGATTTGGAATTTGTTGTTGGTGATTATGTATACTTGATAGTTTCTCCATTGAGAGGAGTAGTTCGCTTTGGGAAGATTGGGAAGTTGGCTCCTAGATTCATTGGTTCATTCCCTATTCTAGAAAGAATTGGAACTCTCGCTTATAGGGTTCAGCTGCCTCACTGGTTGCCTGGGGTACATGATGTATTCCATGTGTCTCAACTTCGAAAGCATGTACATGATCCAGACTTAATTGTTGTGACGGCCCGCCCCGCACCAGACGCCATTTCCTCCGAAGGTGCGCTGTACACATGCCCAATTAGCACGGAACGCTTGCCAAAGAAAGGAAAGAAGAGAATGAACTAATCAAAACCCTATAGAATGTCTCACAGTGCATGGAACAAAATATAATAATAATGTACTTGACATAAAACAGGCGAGACAGTGCATAAGCTGATAACTAAAACCAACATCAAAATCATCATCAGAGTAGCGGAAATCCAAGTACAGCTTATTACAACTTTCCAAATTGCTGTCTCTAAACAAAAGAAAGAAAGGTACACCACTAATGCCCAGAGTAGTGACCGTAGCAACACAAGGAGAATATCTATATATATATAAATATATCATAGTGGAAGCCTCCTGCTCGTCTTCGGTATAGCTACTCGTGCATACCACCTAACCTGTCTCTAGTCTGCTCGTGAGAGCACCCAGAGTAATAAGAAGAGACATAAAACTCTGGGTCAGACAAAAAGTCTGGTATGAGCAATAAGCAGCTAAACAGAACAATAACAGGTATACTAAACCATTCCTGAACCTGGACCTGCAACAAAAAAGTTGGCACTACATATCGTACAGTACTCTAAGGTGCCACTGAACAGATGGTGTATAAATAACGGGGGGTGGGGGTGTGCATTTCATAATGATAGCAAACAAATCAAGCATAGCAACCATCCTCACATCTCTCACTCAGTGCGTAAAGCATACGATGTCCACCACTGTCAATCACTAGACCCATCGAAGTAGTGACGGCGTTCGACTTGTACAACTACTGCTACTACCAAGCTTGCCCCATGAAGTCATGACCAAATCTTTACAAATGACCCCACTTCATTGATCTATAGCTCTTTAATCGTACCTAGGCCACTGTGGCCCTGAATCCGTTCACGTACTCCCTACAAATAGTGATCCAAAGTTACAGACATCGACAACCCCTTTGCACACGTCCCGCAGCAAAGTCCAACTCATGAAGTTAACTCGTTGGTTCCCAACTGGATCCTAAGTACAAAGTTCCCATTTGGACTACCTTTGCATCTCAGGTTTTGGTCGTCACCTTCTTCTCCGGATCGGTCTTCATTTCTTCACTTCACTTTGCTTAAGGTCGTGGTCATCAACACCTCGGCTCAGATCGGAATACCCCATACGGGTCGGGTCGTGCTCCTTCAGCTCATGACTCATCGTCAGGTCCTACTCGTGATGCAACGCCATTGGTTCGGAGTCCACTAAGCGGCTCAGATCGCGCCCCCTAGAGTGGTTTGGGTCGGGGTAGCTCATGCTCACGAGGGTGGATCGGGTCGGATGGTGTGAGCGGTTCTGTTCGGGTAGAGCACTTTGTTTTGTGATCTTCCATGGCCATCAGTTCACGAGCTTCCAGGCGGTTCGGGTCGGGCTCCATCACCACAAGCGGATCGGTTCGGAGAATGTACTCCACGATCGGGTTGGTTCGGGTAGGGGCGATCTGATCCAGTCCCTGCATATTTTCCTACAACTTCTTCCAGCGACTATTTACGCCATTCGAGGGCGTTTTCGACCAATCTAATAATTCTAGACAACCATAAAGCATACTATACAGTCATAGCAACATGTATAATCATCCACAAACAGCAAAAGAACAATCATAGCATGTAAAATGGATCAAACAAACCCAAAACCCCATATTTTCCTTTAACCATGTTTAGGCATAACTAATGATATGATTAGCAAAACTTAACCAAATTACCCAAACTTTCCAACAAAGGCCAAAAACATCATTTCGAATTTTATAAATATTTTTCCAAAATTTTATCATGTCTGATTTCGCTAATTAACACTAATTACGCTTAGTTAACCATAATTAGTGAGGAACTATGCAAATCACTCACCTAGGCCACAAATAAAATACCAAATCTGAAATGGATCTCTGTTTGGCGCTATTCCCAATGCAACACAGCAGCTCTAACCTTGCTTTGGTGCTATTCCTCCTTAATTTATTGTTGATTAGGCTAATCTTCAATTAGAAAGTGGTTTGGGGATGTTTTAGATGTTGGAGGCCATGGCTAGGTTAAGAGGAATGAATAGTGACGGCTGAAAATTGAGAAAAAGATATTCTCCAAACCCTAACAGCCCTTTTCAACTCCTAATCTCGAAATTCCCCTTTGGGCCTAGCTGTTAATCATCCGGTTAAGTCAAATTAAGCTGTTTTTCACCGCCTGAAACTTGTTTCAGCTATATCTCGCAAACGATTAGTCCGTTTGGCCATGTGACCACTCTACGGAAAGGTAAACCATCATCCGGAGCCAATCGAAGTGATTTCAGGTCAAAATTCCTTTACAGTCAAAAGTTATGGTCAAAACAAGATCAGCTAGTGGAAAAACGGTCAATTAAAAATCGGTAAAAATCATGAACATGGGAAATGACTCCAATAATCGTCTCCCAAAGATACATGACCATACGACTTCATATGTGAAAGAAATAAATATTCTACGATCCTGCGATGCGTAGAATGCGGGTCGTTACACTCTCCCCCCTTAAGAAATTTCATCCTTGAAATTCCTTAACCCAAAACATACAAAGGATCTCGCATGCCTACCAATCACATACAATAATCAAACATGCAAAACAGATAAAACAAACCTATCGTAGCATGCGGAAAGACTAAATAGAAACTGAAATCTTACCAGGCGAAGAGTTCTGGATACGTCTTCCTAATGCTCTCCTCTGTCTACCAAGTACAGTCATTCTCATTCTCACCCCACTGGACTTTGACTAGATTCACCGCTTTCCTTCGAAGTTGCTTCGTATCGTTCCCAACAATACGCATAGGCTTGCGGTTCCCAACCGCCTCGGGTTCAACTTCGATATCATCAAACTGATCAGGTGAAATAGTCACATATGGGTCGTGTACGAACTTCCTTAACTGGGAAACATGAAATACGTTGTGAACTCCCGCCATCTTCTCTGGTTATTCAACTTTGTATGCCAAATTCCTAATTTACTCAAGAACTGGGAATGGACTTACAAATCTTGGTGCTAGCTTGCCTCTCCTGCCAAATCGTATTACGCTCTTCAACGGAGAAATCTTGACAAACACTAAGTCTCCAATGGAGAACTTTAACTCTCTTCCCCTCTTATCAGCATAACTCTTCTGGCTATCTTGCGCAGCCTTCATTCGCTGTTGGATAACCTTAATCTTGTCTGATATTTCTCTTATTACTTCTGGTCCAAGCACATATTTCTCACCGGTCTCTAACCAACATGATGGTGAGTTGCACAGTCTTCTGTACAAAGCTTCAAATGGAGCCATACCGATACTGGATTGATAACTATTATTATATGCAAACTCTACTAGATGTTGATGGTCATCCCATGATCCACCAAAATCCAATATGCAAGCTCTCAAGAGATCTTCTAACACTTGATTCATCTCTCTGTCTGTCCATCGGTTTGAGGATGATACACGGTACTGAGATGTTGTTCTGATCCTAACGCTTCTTGTAAGCTCTTCCAAAATCCACTGGTGAACAACGAATCTCAGTCACTCACAATGCCTTTGGGTGTTCCATGAAATCTCACTACCCACTTTATATACAGTTCTGCTAACTTAGCTGCCGTCCTGTTCGACTTGACGGGTATAAACCTTGTACTCTTAGTCAATCAGTCCACAATCACCCAAATGCTATCATGGTTCGATCTTGTCCTTCGTAACCCATCAATGAAATCCATTGACACTTGTTCCCATTTCCATTCTGGAATTTCTAATGGTTGCAACAAACCACTAGGCTTCTTTTGCTCAGCTTTAACTAGTTGGCAATTCATGCATCTGGATATAAACGTCCCAACGTCTCTTTTCATCCCTTCCCAGTAGTAGGTCTGCTTCATGTCTCGATACATCTTGTTACCACCAGGATGTATGGTCAGTTTTGAGTGATGACATTCTCTAATCACTTCATCTCTCAATCCATTGACATTAGGTACAACTAGTCTTCCATTATTTCTAAGCCATCCATCTCGATCAAGCCCATACTTGTTCATCTCCTCGTCGATACCCATCTCTAACTTGGAGATGATTTCCAATAGGTTAGGATCGTTCCTCTGACTCGTACCAATCCGCGCAATCAAAGTGGGTCTGATTGTCAAACTTGCTAACATTTCTGGATCCAACTCGCACTTTGGTCTGAAATCATACCCAGCGATGTACTCCAGTAGCTTCCATTCAAGAAACATAGCCCCTAAACTGGCATATCTTCTACTCAATGCATCATCTACCACATTGCCCTTTCCTAGTGTGTATGCGATATCGAAATCATAGGAAGCTAAGAATTCTGACCACCTTTGTTGTCGGAGATTTTGATCCTTCTAAGAGAAGAGATACTTTAACGATTTATGATCGGTAAACAACTCGAATCTTTCTCCCAAGAGATAATGTCTCCACATCTTCAATGCAAACATGATCGCTGCCAATTCCAAATCATGGGTAGGGTATCTTTTCTCATGCGGTTTCAGTTGCCGGCTTGCATAAGCTACAACCCTATATCCTTGCATCAATATAGCACCTAGTTAGGTACCACATGCATCCGTAATACCGTCATCTCTTCATTCCCCTTAGGAATGACTAATACTGGTGCACATGTCAACTTTTCCTTTAGACTCTTGAATGCATTCTCGCACTTTTCGTCCCAAACGAAAGCTTGAATCTTCTTGATCAACTGAGTCAACGGTGCTGCTATCTTGGAAAAGTCTTGGATATACTTACGATAATATCCAGCTAACCCCAAGAAACTTCTTATGTCTGTCGCACTCTTGGGCGTAGACCAATCTTGTATCGTAGCCATCTTCGCAGGGTCCACGGCGATACAATTTTCTGAAACAACATGGCCCAAGAATCTCACCTCCCTCCTCCAGAAGTGACACTTAGAAAACTTTGTTTTCAATTGGTGTTTTCTCAACACCTCCATCACTATTCTTAAATGTTCCTTGTGTTATTCCTCTGTCCTCGAATAAACAAGTATATCGTCCACGAACATAAGGACAAACTTATTCAACTGATATCTGAATACTCTATTCATAAGATACACAAAATATGTTGGTGCATTGGTCAACCCAAATGGCATGACCAACCATTTATAAAATCCAGACGGCGTCCGAAATGCCGTTTTAGCTATACTCTCAGCTTCCACCCTAAGCCGATGAAAACCTATCGCTAGATCCAACTGGAAGAATACCCTCGCGCCACTTAACTGATCAAACAAATCATCTATCTCCGGTAGAGGATACTTATTCTTCCTCGTCACTTTATTCAATTCGCGGTAGTCCACACACAATCGAAGGGAACCATCCGCCTTGGTAGCAAACACAACTGGTGCTCCCCATTCAGAAACACTCCTTCTGATAAATCCCTTTTTCAAAAGATCGCTGACTTGCACCCCGAGCTCTCGCTGCTCCCTTGGTGCCATATGACAAAGTGGCATCACTATAGGTCTGGCATCTTTCACTAAATCAATATGGAACTCAATCTCTCGGTGTGGTGGAAGCCCAGTCACTTCTTCGAAGACGTCCGGATACTGGCCAACAACGGGCAAACCTGACAACTCACTATGCGGGATGTTGAGGGAATTTAGAAAACTAACCATTACCCCATCACCAGGTAGAACACCAAACATTACCCTCCTCCCATCATCCGCCCTAGCTATCACCAAAAAGCCCTCACAGTCTACTACCACCACGTATCTTTGGAGCCAATCGACTCCCAAAATAATGCCAAACCCAGTAAAGCCCAAAACAAAGCAATCACAAACAAACATGCATCCATGACTCGATAAGACCCATTACGACAAATCATGCTAAGGTTAGTAGAACCACCAATCGGGTTCGTCACTACTAAAGGTCTATCAAAAATTTCGGGCTCCAATCTCAACCTATCTACCAGGTCACTAGAAATGAAAGAACTGGAAGCTCCGGTAGCAAACAAAACTCTAATAGGAACATCATAAATAGAAAGCATACCTTGAATAACGACATTCTTTCCCTTCTCCGCCGCAGTTGGGGCATTCGACGAAGAAGGAATAGCATTAATGACATATGCTTTCACCATATGCTTTTCTTTAGGGGGTTGCAGACACTTGTCCTTGTGATGTCCCACTTGGCCACAGTTGAAGGACTTCCTATCCGCTGGCTTGGCCCAACAATTACTAGCATAATGGCCCTTCTTAGCATAGCTAAAGCACTCAACATCTTTCTTATTCTTTTTCTAGCCATCCTTATTATGGTTCTGCCTCCTCTTATTCTGAGAACCACTCTTGCCTCCACCGCTTGCTTGCGGCTTTGGCACCTCTGCAGATACAACCTCAGTCTTCCACTTAGGGTAAAGACTCTCTGACCTCAATGCTTTCCCCACAATCGATTCAAACGTCTCATCAATGTGGTTAATAAGTCTTTCCCTCAAGTACTGATCCAAGCCAATTATGAACTTCTCGTTCTTCTTCTCGACAGTATCTATTAGGGATAACCCATATTTCGACAAAGTGTCGAATTCGACAATATACTCCGAGACAGCTCTGCCATTCTGCTTAAGTTCCAAGAGTTTCTTAAACAACACTGACTTCTGAGCAGCTGGAATGAACTTGTCGCTAAAGCGAACCTTAAACTGATCCCAAGTAATCTGATCCTCGGGAGTAACTGCCTTTATAGCATTCCACCAATTCATTGCCCATCCTTGTAGTTGACGGGATGCTAGCCTTCTCTTCATCGCATCCTCAATACCTAAATCTTCGAAGATACGCTCGCAGCTATCCAACCAATCCTAAACATTCGTAGCCGACTCCATTCCGTGGAACGGCTTCCCACCAAGACTAGTATAATCCTTGTTAAGCTTGGCGAAATCGGCCCTAGGCGCCTGCACTATTGGACCACCAACATTGGGAGCTGCACTCTGCACATCCCTAAGCATCTCTCTCATGAGGTCAGTAAACATCGTCCTCATATCAGCAGCATTCCCATTATTTGCTTCTCTACCGATACCCCTTGCATATCGGCTCTTCGTTCAATCTGTAAAGAGAAAACGATTAACCATCTCCATAGTGGTGCTAGTGCAGTGCAACTTCATCCTTAACTATACTAATAGTATATATATAGCTTTTGAAAACCAAAATAATCACAAATACGTGCTTTCATATACGTATACTACCTCTCCCTGGTGTCTTTCCCAAGGTTAACCACGCAACCTACAGCTCTGATACCAAGTGTGACGGCCCGCCCCGCATCAGCCGACATTTCCTCCGAAGGTGCGTTGTACACATGCCCGACTAGCACGGAACGGTCGCCAAAGAAAGGAAAGAAGAGAATGAACTAATCGAAAATCTGTAGAATGTCTCACAGCGCATGGAACAAAATATAATAATAATGCACTTGACATAAAATAGGCGAGACAGTGCATAAGCTGATAACTAAAACCAACATCAATATCATCATCAGAGTAGCGGAAATCCAAGTACAACTTATTACAACTTTCCAAATTACTGTCTCTAAACAAAAGAAAGAAAGGTACACCACTAATACCCAAAGTAGTGACCGCAGCAACACAGGGAGAATATCTATATATATATATATATATCATACGTGGAAGCCTCCTGCTCATCTTCGGTACAGCTACTCGTGCATACCACCTAACCTGTTTCTAGTCTGCTCGTGAGAGCACCCAGAGTAATAAGAAGAGACATAAAACTTTGGGTCAGACAAAAAGTCTGGTATGAGCGATAAGCAGCTAAACAGAACAATAACAGGTATACTAAACCATACCTGAACCTGGACCTGTAACCAAAGAGTTAGCACTACATACCGTACAATACTCTAAGGTGCCACTAAACAGATGGTGTAAAGATAATGGGGGGTGGGGGTGTGCATGTCATAATGATGGCAAACAAATCAAACATAGCAACCATCCTCACATCTCTCACTCAGTGCATAAAGCATACAATGTCCACCACTGTCAATCACTAGACCCATCGAAGTAGTGACGGAGTTCGACTTGTACAACTACTGCTACTACCAAGCTTGTCCCATGGAGTCATTACCAAATTTTTACAAATGACCCCACTTCATTGGTCTATAGCTCTTTAGTCGCACCTAGGCCACTGTGGCCCTGAATTCGTTCACGTACTTCCTACGCATAGTGATCCAAAGTAACATACATCGTCAACCCCTTTGCATACGTCCCACAGCAAAGCTAAACTCGTGAAGTTAACTCGTTGGTTCCCAACTGGATCCTAAGCACAAACTTCCCATTTGGACTACCTTTGCATCTCGGGTTTTGGTTGTCACCTTCTTCTCCGGATCGGTCTTCATTTCTTCACTTCACTTTGTTTCAGGTCGTGGTCATCAGTTCCTCGGTTCGGATCAGAATACCCCATACGGGTCGGGTCGTGCTCCTCAAGCTCGTGACTCATCTTCAGGTCCTACTCGTGATGCAACGCCATTGGTTCGGAGTCCACTAAGCAGCTCGGATCGCGCCCCTTAGAGTGGTTCGGGTCGGGGTGGCTCATGCTCACAAGGGCGGATCAGGTCGGATGGTGTGAGCGGTTCGGTTCGGGTAGAGCACTCCGGTTTGTGATTTTCCATGGCCATCAGTTCACGAGCTTTCAGGCGGTTCGGGTTGGGCTCCATTACCACAAGAGGATCGGTACAGAGAAGGTACTCCACTATTGGGTCGGTTCGAGTAGGGGCGATCCGATCCGGTCCCTGCATATTTTCCTGCAACTTCTTCCAGCGACTGTTTACGCCATTCGACGACGTTTTCGACTAATCTAACGCTTCTAGACAACCACAAAGCATACTATACAGTCATAGCAACATGTATAATCATCCACAAATAGCAAAACAACAATCAAAGCATGTAAAATGGATCAAACATACCCAAAACCCCATATTTTCCCTTAATCATGTTTAGGCATAACTAATGATATGATTAGCAAAACTTAACCAAATTACCCAAACTTTCTAACAGAGGCCTAAAACATCATTTCGAATTTTATAAATATTTTTCCAAAATTTTATCATGTCTAATTTTTCTATTATCACTAATTACCCTTAATTAACCATAATTAGTGAGGAACTATGCAAATCACTCGCCTTGGCCACAAATAAAATACCAAATCTGAAATGAATCTCTGTTTGGCGCTGTTTCCAATGCAACACAGCCGCTCTAACCTTGCTTTGGTGCTATTCCTCCTTAATTTGGTGTTGATTAGGCTAATCTTCAATTAGAAAGTGGTTCGGGGATGTTTTAGATGTTGGAGGCCATGGCTAGGTTAATAGGAATGAATAGGGACGGCTGAAAAATGAGAAAAAGGTATTCACCAAACCCTATCATCCCTTTTACACTCCTAATCCCGAAATTCCCCTTTGGGTCTAGCTGTTAATCACCTGGTTAAGCCCAATTAAGCTGTTTTTCACCACCTGAAACTTGTTTCAGCCATATTTCCCAAACGGTGAGTCCGTTTGGTCAATGTGACCACTCTACGGAAAGGTAAACCATCATCCGGAGTTAATAGAAGTGGTTTCATGTCAAAATTACTTTCCAGTCAAAAGTTATGGTCAAAACAAGATCAAATAGGGGCAAAAAGGTCATTTAAAAATCGGCAAAAGTCATGAACATTGGAAATGACTCCAATAGTCATCTCCCAAAGTTACATAACCATACGACTTCGTATATGAAAGAAATAAATATTCTACGATCCTGCGACGTGTATAATGCGGGTCGTTACAATTGTGGAGGAAGTCGCACAGCAAGATTTGGAGATTACCCCGAACTTAGCAGTAAGAAGGGAGTCGGTAAAATCATTGGCAAAGAAACCCGAGTTCTGAGGAACAAAAGAATTCATCTAGTCAAAGTGCAATGGAGCGGAGATCCTAGAGACTGTACATGGGAGACCGAGGATAGCATCAAACAGGCTTATCCCCAGTGCAGAGTGGATATCTCTGACTAGCTCTAGTGCAAGGTACATTTACCATATTTACATTTTCCGTTTTGTTTCCTACTTTACTATTGTTTCCTTTTCGGGGACGAAAAGCTTTTAAGTGGGGGAGATTGTAACAACCCGGAAAATCAGAACCAATTTAAATTTTTTGTTTTTGCTATTTTATTGAATTTTGAATAGTTAAAATAATTTATTTTAAATAATAACAATTAAAAATTTATTTAAATCGAAGTTAGAACGAATATATTTATTTTATTTTCAAAAAGAGTTAGAAATAGCGCGATAGTTTAAAATTTTGAATTCAAACTTTGACTGACTATACAGGGTGCAAAATAAATCGGATTTTAGTGAAATAACAAATATTTAAATATGTTTAAGAATATCTTTCCGATTGAATCCGAAAAATTGAAATTTCATAGCGAGAATCAAAAGTTATGGTCAGTTGAATTTCCAGAATAGTCGCTATGGAATTTAATATAATATATGGCCTGTATAAATAGCCATTTTGCAAAAGACCTCCGTTTTCGACGAAACCACTTTTGTTGGATCCGAAATGTCAAATTATGGCAGGATTCCAATTTTCATAATTTTTTGAATCAATATGTGAGCGTGGCAAGAGAAAATGTGTTTTGACAATTTTAGTCAATTTCGATCGACTAGAACATGGCCATTTTTCAAACAGTTTCCAAATTCGACGAAATTAGTTTTGTTAGGACCGTATCGTCAAAAGGCCAAATTTATTTTTCGGGAATTTTTAGAGTCAGTCTGTGGCCCCGGTAAATTAAAATGTTCGATCAAATTAAATAATTAAATGTTTTATTATTTAATTTAAAGAATAACTAACTGAAATAGTCGAATGAGCTTACGAGACATATTCCATTGTGTTCGGAATAGGGTTATTTATTTGCGGGTGTCACTCGTTGGGTTTCATTTGGAGTTAATAGCGATATAGAAATTAAAAGGATTAAATAAATAGGAAAACAAAATACGTATATATACCGTATATTGTACAAATCCTATACTATCATCATCTTCCTGTAGCCGCCCTCTTCCCAAATACATGGTCGAACTGCTCAGATTTTTAGCACGATTTTCCTCTTAATTCAAACAGTAAAATCCAAATCTCCCAATATGAAATCAAAGAGCTCTTCTCGATCTTCAACTCCCCACCCGTCAGACCCTTTCTCATGCCGCGTGGAGGAAGAACGTCGTCCCCAAACAGCTGTTGTATCTTTGGATTTTCCACTGCCCTAGGTAGTGTGAGCTCGAAGTGGAGGGGATAGTCGGGTGCGCCGTTCGAAGCTCTCCGGCGTGGTGCTTTCGGATCGTCACCCCGTGCCTTGTGGTGCTCGCGGTTTTTAACCCTAGAATCGAACCATGCTGAAAACCCATCGGCCTGTAATTATTTGAAAGGAGAAGGTAGTTTTTTTATTTTATTAATTTATTTATTAACTAGTTTAAAGTTAACAACCTTTGTAAATTCGTATCTTCCTCATACGTAATCGAAATTCGATGAAACAGGATACATTGGGACCGTAAAATCGATCTACATCTCAGAACTGATCGGAGAATTTTTGGACCATTCGACAATTTTAGAAGATATAAAAAGCGATGTGAGATTTCTGAATCCGATCAAATTAAATAAAAATATATTAGGATGCAGACGGAGTTTAGAAACTCCCGACACCCATCGTACACAAACTAAGGACGACTTGTTTGATTTGTGGTTTGAAATTTGGTGAACATTACGAATGGTTGATTGTTGTTTGTGGTTGATTTTGGTTGAAACCAAATTGGATTAGTTTATGGAAAAATTCGTCTTCGTACGAAATAGATTATTGAAATCCCCATTGTCAAAAGCTGGGAGGCTTTAAGGTAGCGCGAGGAGCCGTACATCGGGATGGTGCCGGTTTTAATTGCCCTACCGTTATGCTGCCGAAATTTTATGAAATATTTTTGTGTTATAAATTATTCATGTTGTTATACATTAATTGTTTGAATAATATTAAAATCAGATTATATATATATATATGAAATTGAACGTTATATGCCAACATTAAATCTACATTTTCAATTTAATCAAAAATGGAGCATTTGTTTCAGAAAAATAAATTTACATTTAATTTTACTTTTTAATGTAAATGCGACATTAAAATAATCATTTAGAGAAAAATGAATTTACATGTGATTTACATTTTCAATGTAAATAAAACATTTTAATATAAATTGTATTTGCATTGCATTTTACATTTTTTATGTAATGCAACTTTAAATAGACATTTGGATAAAAATGTTTTTGACATTAAATTTCATATTTTAATGTAAATGATACATTAAAAATATAACATCATGAAATGAAAATGCGTTTACATTAGATTTACATTTTCAATGTAAATAAATATACATTTTCAACGTAATAATACCTTGAAAAGAAAATTTACATTTTTTCAAATGTAAACAAAGAATAAAAGAAAATATACATTTTTCAAAAGTAAAAAGAATGATGGAAAATATTAATTTTTCAAATATGACATAAAGAATGAATGAAAATGTACATTTCTCGATGTAAATGAAAGAATGGACAAGAAATTACATTTCTAAATGTAAATAAAAGAGTGAATAGAGATTTACATTTTTCCAGTGAAAACCAAACATGAAATGAAAATTTACATTTTTCAATGTAATCTTATATTGAGGTAAAAAGTTACATTTTTCAATCTAATCATATATAAAATAAAGGTTGCATTTTTGTTTGTAATCATAGAAAAGTATTAAAGATTTCATTTTCAATGTAATCAAAGAATGAAGCATAAAAATTGCAATTTTATATGTAATCAAAGTAAAGAATAAAAATTTACAATTTTCAATGTAAATGAAGATTACATGGAAATTTTATATTTTTATATAAGAAAGAATTACATAAAAATTTACAACGTAATGAGATGTTGAAATTAAGGAATTTACATTTTTCAAATGTAAATAAATTAATGAAAGAAATTTACATTTTTCAAATGTAGATAAAAGAATGAAAGTTAAATTTCTCTTTATGTAATTAAACTAAAGAATGAAATTACAATCTTGTTTGTAATCAAAGGAAGGATAGGAGTTTACCTTTTTCTATGTACATAAAAAAAATGAAATAGGAGTTTACATTTTTATATGTAAATAAAGAAGGTGTTTACAATTTATATGTGAATAAAGTGAAAAAATTACCTTTTCAATGTAAATACATAATAAAGAAAAAGATTTATATTTCCAATGTAAATGCATAATGATATAAATTTTTTACATTTTCAATGTAAACAAATAATGGAACATAGATTTACATTTTTAATGTAAATACACAATGGTATAAATGATTTACATTTTTAATGTAAATACACAATGGTGTAAAAAGATTTGCAATTTCAATGTAAATAAATAATGGAATAAAGATTTACATTTTCAATGTAAATAAATAAAGAATTACATTTTAAATGTAAATATATATTGGAATAGAAGTTACATTTTCAATGTAAACATATGTAAAAATAAGAGAGTACATTTTCAATGTAATATTGTATGGAAATAAAAGATTTTAATTTTTATTCTATAGATGAAGGGTAAAACAAATACCATTTCCATGTGATATATATATATATATATGAATCATACAAAAGATTCAATATACAAAGAGGATGGTATTATCATTAAAAATTTCATTTTTAATGTTATATGTGATTTCATATATTAAAGAAATCAACGTTGAATTGAAAATGGTTTGATATCGTCGAACGATTATATTTATATATTATTATATATATAAATTAAAATAAAACGAATCGCACTGCTGTATTTCGCGTTTTGAAATCGTAACTTCAGACGATTATACCGAAAGATCCGACAGTCGGATTTTCCCAAAACTGGTACTATTGGCTTCGTTTTGGAAGGATCTTTTCAACTATATAAAATTTGCTAAAATCCAATGGTTAGATTTTGAGAAATGTGTAAATCAAATTTCGATAAAAATAGCGCTAGCGCCATGTAATGACCCAAAGCGTCGTTTAATTGAAAATGGCTATTTTTAAATAAATAAAAATAGAGATAAATCGTTATAAAATATTATAAACGATATGGAATGATTTAAATGATATATATTCGAGAAATTATTTGAAAAGTCCGAGTTAACTCTCATTTCAAATAATTATATGTCGATTGGAAGTCGAATATTTGAAGACGGTGATTGAAGACCTGCGTTCTTCACATCGAATGGACAACTACTGATGCCCGGCATTGGTTTGCTCCCAGTAAAGGGTTATAGTGGCAGTTGTCCGGACATACTTATTGTTCGTCCAGATATGCGAGCACCTCTCTTCCGTATTGGACATATGGAACGAGGAATAAGCTGTCTCCGGTTTCGTTCAGACCCAGAACGGACTTGTAAATGGATGTGTGTCTGACATTGGATTTCATTACATGTAAATTGATTTATGTTTAATATACATCTGTTGGTGGCAGAGAATTCATTCTCTTACTTAACACCCTTCTATGAGACGCACGAGCTCAGAGGGTATATATTTATAGTTATTGATCACATGACGTGAATTTTCAATGTGGCATGCCAAGATGTAAATGATCAAGGCTTATTGTTGAAAACGCAGATCCTTGTGGTTGATGATCAAACAACAACTTTATTCTAGCATAGCTTTGTGTATAGCATTACTTCATGAGCCTCACACCCCGGTATGAACCAGAAACGGGAGAAGGATCCAGGGAGAACATGCGTTTCTTTCTAGCTCGAAGTGGTGTATGGGTTTTACACGCCCAGATATTTTTATTATGTGGATGATGGAAAGCGAGGTACCTCGGGTATTGAGTCCCTAGTGGCTCTATTTATGCCCCATAGGGCGGGGAGACGTATTGTTCATGAATTAATATATAATCAACTAACATTAGGTGTGGACCGACCCTGTGGCTCCTAGGTGCAGTTGCGACTGAGTCCTGATGCATGGGCTAGAGGGTCTCGAATTCAGTTAGGACTATCTTTTGCGTCGGTTCATGATGGAAATCCAACTTCCAATACGATCCATACGTTTTGATTATATACCTATATTTAGCGACATAGTGTATGGTAGCTATGCCGTTTGTGATTGATATATTATGATTGAAATGTTTTGAAAACACATATATACACTAATAATAATATCAACTCCGTTTTATCGTATCAAGCATTTTTGACCATTATAAGGTAAAACTCTATCCTCCGGTTTGCGTTGCATTGTGTGATGGAACACGAATCTTATAATGGTTTCATTTTTCTAAAAAGCATTGTGTTGTTTAATGATTTACTCTATTTATTGCCACTACACCAAAACAGTGGATTCCCAACAAGTATATGTGTTACAAATAATTTCTGTAACAATTTTAAGTGTCACCAACGGCGTGTGAGTGATTTCCTGTTACACTTATAATTGTTACAAACAGAGTAACTGCTAACTCTTATAAGTGTTACAAAAATATTCATTGCTAACACTTTTAAGTGGTACACGAAATTCATTGCTAACACTTATAAATGTTGTAACTATAGGATATGGTAACACTTATAAGTGTTATAGGAAATTCATTGCTAACACTTATAAACGTTGGAACTATAAGATATGGTAACACTTATAAGAGTTACAAACATATTCATTGCTAACACTTATAAATGTTGGAACCATAAGATATGGTAACACTTATAAGAGTTGCAAACATATTCA
Organism: Allium sativum; assembly: GCA_030737875.1. Taxonomy (NCBI): domain Eukaryota; kingdom Viridiplantae; phylum Streptophyta; class Magnoliopsida; order Asparagales; family Amaryllidaceae; genus Allium; species Allium sativum. The sequence goes on from CM060919.1 coordinate 681,507,764, forward strand.
TTGCTAACACTTATTTTTGCATATAAGATGGCATAAGATCTATTTAATATGCATTCAGCTATGATATTATCTCGACATAACAATGTGTAATGAAATCCATAAGAAAAAAAATCCATATTCGTGACAACAACAAAGTACAAACTAAAATAATAATACATAAATATACTAAATTCAACACATATACAATATCCAATTCCATAGTAAAAACAATACATAATTAACAAAATGCAAGATATTTTTCATATTTGAAGTCTACAAGTACCAAATGCGAAACTCCAGCCATATAACGAACCTTACATCCAAAAATTTGCATATCTTGTATCACCAAAATTTATCTTTTACTCCGTTTCACTGCTTCCTGCGTGCATTTAATTAAATAGCATCATTTAAGTTTCAAATAGTGGTAAATGTTATAAGTTCAAAATCATACCTTCTTAATTTTGACACATCTTTTGTCTATTGAACTCGATGAAATCTTGCAATTTAAGCTACTTTTTAAGCCTTCCGTTTTCTTCAAGAACCTCCAACGCAAATTCCACACCACGATCACATAATGGTTCGTCAATCCAATGGATGAATCTACAGGCTCTAAGAGTTCCAGTGTTTGCACAAATAAAATATCGACGTCCAATGTTTTTATTCAAATAGCATGTTTTGAATATTGGTTCAATGTTGCAACGACATAGCAACCTTCGAGAGTGTACTTCTCCAACATTGAATGTTGGCAGGGATGGCAATCTTGTTGGTGTTGTCGATCTGGTAGGCAGTGCCATATCATTCTGAATACTTAATAATTCCAAATCTCTTTGTAAGCTCAACTCTATTCTCTTGTAGACGCTAAATGGAGTTGCCGTACGAGATTCGGTTGAATAAACAATTTGAGAAGGATCGTTTGAATACACTAGGAAGTAATCACGGTAATCAGTCGAAGGTCTTGAGTATGAAGACATCTACAGAAAATAAATAAACAACAACAATATCAAGATGTGAAAACCTTAATTTAGATCCATAAAAATTTGTTTCCTAATTTACAATATATGAGAAGTTCTACCTCTTCCGATTTAAACTAAATGTTAGTGGTTTATTTCTTTTGAGAATGGATTTTGTGTATTATAAAGTGCACTATATTATAAACAACAGTTATTTGTTTTGGCATAGATTACAAATCGTTAGAAATTGAAAGACAAACCTGGATTAATTTTAGCAAAGAAATGTCCCAGCTTGATATAATAACGATTTGAAAATCATCCTCGATATTCTTTAGATGGATTCTAGGGTTGATCAAACTGGAATAGGCGGCATAAATAAGTAGATTAGATGGGAAAAAAAATTGTAGGAGCCATGTATTCTAAGTGTATGTGTGAATATTGCAAGAAAGATAAACTAGTGAACACTAATTAATTTCAACGGAACTTAAATCTCTATTTTAATGCTATACAATACAATATTTTTGCTAGAACCTGTGTCCAATACTATTGTTACATAAGACATATATATCACCTTTTTTAGTCTTCATACAGTAACCACTAAAAAGGTGTGCTATCACACTTCATAATTTAGTTATAATCAAATGGTGGTTAAGCGAAGCAAAGCCGCAAGTAAATTCTGAACTACAAATTAAACTGGGATTTTTGGAATTTACAACATTTATGGCAATAACTAGTGAGGATTATTACACCTTCGGATGGGAGTTCTACTTTACCTGCATACTAAATGAGACTGACAAATGAAACATGACCTCCTTTAGATGTAGAGTATATTTCCTTCTTAGCTTCTATAATTATATTCATTGCAGGAGAAAGCCCTCTATTTTCTGGTCTGCTAATCTCTGGACTACATTTTAAATATGAAGGAAAATGGATGAGTTATTCACCAAAACAATCAAAAATTAGTAAAGTCTATGATTACATTAAGTTATTTAATAACCTTAGTCGCATGGATCCATTAGGCCCTCCTGATTTTGTAACCTATTACACAAGTTAATCAATTCAATAATCCAATAAGTGGGTTTACAAGTTAAAAATAATCTCCATATTTCATGATGGTTAACCAACCTTATCAAAAGTCACTGCATCATTTAGTGCTAGAGTCAAAATTGAAGTCAACAACTCTGGATTTCCCTTAAAAAGTACATATATGTTAGGATTTCTCAAACTTTTCAGTAGAGAAAAATGGAATGGGAAAGACAAGTTATTACCTTTGACGCTGTATATAATGTGTCTTTGATACTTACTGCAAAACAATGTTATAACATGATAAGGCTTCATAAACAATTTTAGTTTATGACCCACAGTACAAATGATGCTGAACAGGTTAGATATATCAGCCATATACACCTGGTTATTCAAGAGATTGATACAATGATGAAACTAATGCAGCTGACAACAAAAAACGTGGATGCATCTTATCTCAATGGTTGAGCTAGCTTAATGATTTAACTAGGGCAATATTTCTGCTGCGCAAAAATCATGTTAACTGAAAATTTATCTTTCACACAACATTAACAAAACTTGAGTTTCTGCACATTTAAAGGAAAAATTTATGTGAACAATACTCTGAGCAACAAAAATGATAAAAGAAGCAAGGATATGCGTACATAAGGTATTTACCTGTGATCTTTTAGAGCACAATCTCTTGGACTAAGCTACAACAGAAAACTGAGCTGCTCAGCTCGCGCGAAAACTGAACTGAGCTGCTCAATTTTCGCGTGAAAACTAAGCTGCTCAGTTTTCGCGTGGAGGTAATCAGTAGATAGCAATTGCTGACCAACAAGGATTTATATGCAAATAAATAAATAAATAAATAAATAAGTAAATAGAAAGACTAAACAGTACAAAGAATGAGAGATCAAATCCTTTGATAAAGCAATGATGTCCATTGGTACTGCATATATACATGGATATCAACCAGTTTAAATAGCCTAATTTTCCACATGAATCCTGACACAATTGATGTTTGTGTATAGATTGTTTGAAAAGCTCACTTTCATTCCAAGTGAACTCTTATTCGATCACATGTTTTGGGTCAGATAACATACATGAAAAATGGATTCAGATCTGAGTAGAACCAAAGAAACCATACATTTATGTTTTAACTAGTAAAATAATCTGAGGTAATAATTCAATAACATTCAAGGAAGACAAGAAAATCAACTCTATTCTATAGAAGAAACCATAATAAACTAACCGTATTAAATATTAATGAATATAGGACGATAGCTCTAGTTTCTCTAGAGGATCACAACCCCAACTAATGACAAACATGTCAACATTTATTTCTCCATCTTTTGTCTTATAAAAGATGCATACCAGTCCTCTTTTGAATCAAAATCCATGACGCATTTCATCTTTTATTTTCAGTGATAAGAGGGGATGACAAAGATCATAGTGTATGCCATCAAAAAACATGTGTTTGCAATGAGTTATAGGTAGCAACCGAATAAAGCAGCAAATAAGTCCCTACTTGTATTACAAAGGTTAAGTCGGTGAAAAATGGAAGGCAGACACTTCGTAAATTAGGATAATAGTGCAAAAATGTCAGAAACTTGCAAATAAATCGAGTAAACCAGCCGATAAAAATTAGCTTTGGAGGGGAAAGTAAAGACCATACCAGATATTTGCTCCAAACGGAATAAGGAAATGGAAGTCAATACTGTTAAAGTGCAGCTGAAACCCAAACCCTGCGTATAGAGGAAAGCAAGCAAAATTTCAAGCCAGACAATTGTATTTCCACTTTGTATTGGATTCAAACACATCAGAACAACTTATATTTATGCTGTGATTTTCATTCATATTCATCTTCTATGATAATTGTTATTTAAGGAAAATCATTAAATCAGGCACCCTACATCAATTTTCAGCTAGATAAAAAATTTCATACCAATGATGCGTTTTGTTGTATGTCTAACATAACTATGAGTAAGGGGAATTGTAATACGCATGGAGTATTTGCATCAAATACAGTAAGACATCATGCGTTGGGTATTTTGGTGCACAATGTAAGCTAACACACACTAAACAATACAAATAATGGTCTGAAAGCTAATTGTGAATTTGTGATAAGATAAAGCAATGCTAATGGAACACTAAAATTGTGTAGTGGTGAATATTATCAACTGGAATATCCTATTATTTTATTTTCACAATGATTTGTCTAAAATAATTTCAATAAAAATTCTTTTACTATTCAATTCGACATCAAAAAATTTAGTATAAATTTCACAATTATTTATCAACAAACTTTATACCAATGAAGCAAACAAACACGATATAATCTCACTGTAGGAGCTGTATCGGTTTTCCAACCCTCATGGGGTTCCTCACGTCGACTAGTTTCTTAAAAAAAATCATATTAACCAACCATTCTTCAGCAAACTATAAATTATATATCAATACTAGAAAACTGCTTTTCCGGCAACCTAAGATATATAACCCTATCTTACTATAGTGTTGAAAACCGAAATTCTTTAAGCGAAGTATTTCAAAATTCAGACTGCAACTCCGTACACTTGAGCATGCATTAGACTGAAGAACTTTCCGTTCACAGTTGTGTAGATCGAGAAAAAAAGAAATATAGGAGCATTTAGAAAACAAACTCTAAGCATTGCAAAGTTGAATAAACACAAAATCGATCAACCATATCTATTACATTACCGGCGACACAAATTAGGAAGACTAGATTATAAGAGACCAATATCCCAAAGGAAAAAGACAGTCGGCAAACCTTCATCTCTGCATTTGCAACATGTAAAATTACATCTCTGTATTTGCAACATGTGTCATACTACCCTTTTTATAAGACAAATAAATATTTAATTTTTTCTTATAAAAAATTAATTTTAAACAGAAGTAGCATATATTCATCCTTTGAATTTACTCATCTAAATATATAAAAATTGTTAATATTCAACTTAGCATATGCATGTTTAAGGAACCAGGCACTGTCGAGCATTAATTTAGTTAAATCAAAGATAGACACATTTCAACATATTGCATTTCCCACATGATGAATTCGAAACAAACGACCTATACAGGTTAGCTACTCTTTAAACAAGCTTAAAGATTCTAATACCCACCATGACTTTTTGAATTAAATAAATTTCCATATATTTTAGAAGACCTTCTCATTCTAATTTAAACCTTCCATACATCTATTTTATTTTAGAAGTCTACAGCAAAAATTCATCTATAGTCCAAACACAACGAAAGTGAAATCGATTTTTTTACCTAATATCGTGATTCCTAGAAGCCGCCGTGATTCCTAGAATCCCCAATTTGAAGTCAGGATTGAGAAATGGATGGAGAGAGGATCTGAGAGGCTAATACTTATTTGGTAATATCGATATCGAAGCACAATTGATTCTTCGCAGTATCTCTAATATCGATATCGATTAGGTAAATCGCTGATATTGATTCTTCGCAGTATCTCTAATATCGATATCGATTAGGTAAATCACTGATATTGATTCTTCGCAGTCCAATTTTTTTTAATTTGATTATGACGCGACCTTGGTAGGAATAAACTTCAGGGATAAAGCATTGAGGAACCGATTAGGATTATGTTTGGTGACTTACCCTTTTGCCCTTAGAAAAGAAGAGTTGACCAGGCATAACAACACATAGAAGTGTTGGCACATTTTTGCTACCGCAACACATATTAGTGTCACTAGTCTACAACACATATAAGTGTTGGCAGTTAAAAAAAATAAGAGTTTCCAAATGGCCATTATGGTGTAGTATGCACTGGCAATCCAATGGAGTAAACCCATTCCGCATTAGCGGCGTGGTCCTGTGATTAGCCTTATTATTAAATAGGTTAAGTAGATTTCTCATACCAGTCCCATGACTGACTCATAGTTTGTTTCACTTTGCAAACTCGGGTGCCCTCTTTTCCACACGGGCAGCCTTGTATACAGGTTTGGCAGACTCATTCTGGATAGCTTTGGAGCTGGAGATGGACTTACCATTTCTATACCACTATTCAGATTTCACTTAGTGTATTATGTTTATTCCGCTGTAGACATTCTATATTAATTTGAAACTGTATTATGTACTAAGTATGATCCTATTATGCTGTGTAACTCTGATGATATATTATTCCCAGTGTAATTTGATGTACTTTATCTGCTGTAATTCTATATTTCTGTTCTGCTGTTATTGTTTATGTGTTGTATTCCAATGACTATCCTCGCTTTCGTACTGCAGAAGTTTGGGGTCATCACATGAAAACTTATACAGCTCTAAATTTACTGAGCCTACCGCTCAGTTTGTATGTATTTTTAAATATCCAAAATCATGTTAAGATGTCTAGCATAAACAAGAAGCATAAATATAAGCATAGATGACAAATAATAAAATGAAACAAATCTACTATTTGCTCCCACTTTCGTCACCATGCTATAGTTTGCATGATCCTGTAATCAAATTTGTCGTTGAAGTAGGCCTACAAACAAAATGATTCATTTTAGATAATAGTACGTCTTTTGAGAGGAAGAAAAAGGCTAGTTTATAATAAACATTAGGGATTGTAACCCATAAATAAATAGTCGAAACCCCTTAAACAAACTTAGTCATTTCCACAACAACTGAATCGGAGAGCAGATTCGCAATTGAATTTTACCCATATGGCAAGAATAAAATTGATATAGTTTTATTGTTAGATCTTGTTGAATTACAATTTACCTTCATTTTTTGTTGTAGAAAGCGTAACACTGATGCCATTATTTATAACACCCATTTAATGTCAATTTAAGATCTTGTTGAATTCCAATTTACCTTCATTTTTTATTGTTATTATAATACCCGTTCAGTGCCATTATTTACATCCATCTCAACACTACACACTTAACAAAAAGTTCAAACGGTCATATATAATGTAGTAAGAGACCATAATCAGTGCTTAGAAAAAATAGGAGAACAGGACAAAGAGGCAACATTCGAAGTTATAAGGACTGTAAAAATAAATACTTTAAGAGTTCAATTAGATCGCTTGAATAAAATAATAAAATGGAACCTTCTTTTCTATATCTATCCTACATACCTAAATAAGGGAGGTGGAGTTGAGGTTTTTAATGCATCTTTAACAAAAATGAGAGTCCATTATTCTAACATCTTGCAACACAGTGCCCATTTTTTTTCCAGAGCCATCGTATTACTTTATAACCAAATGCAAGTTTGAAGTCAATTTGTTGGATACATATCAATAGGTTTTCATGATATAACTAAGTTTTTAGTATTTCTTTATGTCATTAGAAACTTACAATCCATAGGAACTTCTATTAAGTTAAATAACATTAAGAAAATATAGCATTAAAAACACAAGTTAAAATCACAAGCTTTTATCCTTTGTAGACAGTGAAGTAAAAGAAAGACTTCAAGTTTGTGATTTCTCATTGTATGTTTCTCGGATGCTTTCGGTATAATTTACATGCTTTTTTTGAATCGATGTCTGTTTTATTTTTGAAAAATAATAGCAAAACTCCCATATTTTCCTTGATAACTCGGGGCTCAAAATTTCAAAAAATTACTCGTCGGAAATGATTCAAAGTAACAGTGAAGGATACACGTAACACCTACCAATATGTTAATAAATGAATATTCATCCATAATAAACATCTTGTGATGATTGGAAATGTACTTCACTATTTGCAACAGTTATCATCATTTAATAAAAACAAAAGCACAATAAGCATACCATTTTTACAAATTACAGTTATAATATCAAAGCTTTCTATAGCTTAAAAATTGCTAGAACTTCAAATACTACAATATGAAAATCAATACAAAAAACCACTAAATTTCCAAAATTTTCGCTTATAAATTAATAGAAGTCTGTGTATTATACATACAAAAAAATCGACACTAGTACAAAATCTACCAATCAATCAAAAACATAAAGAATACAACATTTGACGAATATATTGTTAGCATCAACAGATCGACCACAAAAGGGTGTTAGATCAAGTATTTATCCAAATGAAAGATGAATCACACAAATAATTTGTTTAAGAACTAAATCCGTGCAACTTTAATCCAAAGTCGAAATAGAAAACTCATAAACCCTTTAATCAACCATAAATATAGCGATACAAAGCCGGATAAGGAAATAACCTTGATAGTGGGAAAAAAATTGACAAATAGAATTAATCACGAAATGAAGATGAAATGTAGATACATCTTAGAAAACAAAGTAATTTTACCAAGACTGCAATAGTGCTTAGCTTAGTATAATCCACATGCTAAAACAGTTGTTTAAAGTCCAAAGATGCAACCTAAAGTCACCGCAAAAGCTCATAAGGACCAGGATTGCTCGATCGAGGTGGTACCAGTTGAATCCAAATGAGATGGCGGCGGAGGTATAAATGACGGCGGTAGAGGAAAGAAATGACCAGAGGCGAAAATCCTAAAAAAAAATATCAATTGCAACAATAAAAGCCGAAAAGAAATGTAAGTATGAGAAAGGAGTTAGACATGAATACTGTACAAAATGACAATTAGACCCATGATTTTTCAACCATTTACAAACTTCCTATATTTGATAACGGTCATAACCATTATAAAATGTTGTAATTGTAATACCAGTTAGCACTTTGTAAAGTTTATAACCGTTACGAGTTGAAATGAAATAAGCGTTATAATAAGGCCTATTTGGTGTTGTGAATACAGAAATTCGTTGTCCATATAGTAGGTGCTAATTGTTGAATTATTTAATACCGAATATGGTTAAGATTCATTTGCCCCAATACGGTTTCCTACCTAATTATTTGTTTTGGAATCATCACGGAGAAATTGTAGCCAATAATAATCAAGAATAGTCGGTGAAGGTCAATAATGATGGAGTTAGTACGAATCTCATAGAAAATATGTTCGAAGATACTGCACGATCAATGTTCCATACCGTTGAAATTGGTAACGACGATGTAACGTCGAAGAGGAACCAAATGTTGAAGCAAAAAAAATATGACTTATTGAATCATGCTAAAAAAACCTTTAGGATGGATGTAAAAATGACGCTCAATTATTGGTAACTGCGGAATACATTGCAATGAAATCAAAATACAACCTTACGGAAGCCGGATTTACTATTATTGTTCAAGCTGCTAAACATCGTATGCCATCCGATAATTTAATGTGCGAAAATTATAATGAAGTTAAAAAACTTATATCATCTTTCAGTTTGTCGTATTTGTTTAAAGGGTTGTATGTGGTATTGGAATGAAGACATCAATCTTAGAAATTGTACAATATGTAATCAAGAAAGATACAAACCAAGGAAAAAGAAGTTCCGTACAAGCATATGCATTATTTACCCATCACCCCAAGACTTTAAAGATTATATGCATCAACTGCAAAATCACTTATATGAGATGGCACAATGTGAGAACACCTCAAGAAGGTATGTAGACATACCCATCAGATGTAAAAGCATGGAAATATTTTGATAAAAAATATTCCGATTTCGCATTTGAGAACCGCAACGTTAGACTAGATTGATGTACAGATGGCTTCTCACCGTTTTCTCAGTTGGTTATAAATATTCATCTTGGCCTATAATAATCACATCTTATAATCTACCCTCCGGATGTGTATGAGAACTCCATATATATTTTAATAATTGTCATCCCTGACCCTGATGATCTAACAAAGGGCATTGATGTTTACTTACAACCATTATTCAAAGAGTTGAAAAAATTGGGGTATGAAGGAGTTGAAACATACAAAGTACCAAAAAAGAAAAAAAAAATCAGATGTTTGCTTCTTTATTATAGAACATTAACGATTTTCCTGCATATGCAATGCTTTCAGGTTGGAGTACGGCAGGTCGTTTTGCTTGTCCTTATTGCATGGAAGAAACACAAGCATTTTCATTATCGCATAGGGAAAAAATTTTCTAGGTTTTATTATCATTGATGTTTTCTTCATATTAATCATTCTTTTAGAAGAGACCAAAAAATTAACGGCTAATAGACATGAGACTCTGCGACCGCCAATGATATGGTCAAGCGAGGATATGTATGAAGTTGTAAAAGATTATGCAAAGATACACGAAAACGAAAAACAAACTAAAATTCAAGGTAAATCGATGGTTCATAATTGGTGCAAACAGAGTATATTCTAGGAATTGCCTTATTGGAAAAATATAACGACCCGAACTTCCCCATGAAGGAAAGAATGGATTGCTTTGAGAACACGATAAATCAGAACACAAACAGAAGAACATTTCATTGCTTATTACAACAGTTCCATCTGAATACAAGAATATTACATAGTATGAATAAATAATATACATTTGATAAGTACCAGAGATTTACAAATTACAACATAGCGGAAAAATAATACAAAACACAACTGAAAGGAATATATGGATACAAAGCATTCCGAATATCATTCCAGCTGTAAATCATGATCCTGTGAATATAAATCTGCAAAACCAAGACTACTAGCTGCCCGTGTGGAAAATAGGGGCACCCAGAGTTTAGGCTAAAACAATAAACTCCAGGTCAGTCATGTGACTGGTGTGAGAACTAAAACAGTTATTTAAATCTTTACTTTGAAATAAAGTGAATTAAGGGACCATGCCGTATAACACGGAACGAATTTCGTCCCTAGAATACCAGCATATAACAAAACAGTGCAATGCTTTTGGAAAAATGAAGCTATTATAAGACCCAGGTCCCATCACACAATGCAACGCAAGCCGAAGGATGTGTTTTTCCCTTATAATAGCCAAACAAGCTTGGTACGTTAAAACAAATCATTTGATACAATTATAAGTGCATAGTGTATAAAATAACTTCAAGTATAAATGTATCAATCCTAGATGGCATAGGTACTGTATATCATGTCGCCAATACTAGGCTTTACAATCAAAATCGAAATTGACATGTATTGGAAATTGGATTTCCGTCTATGAATCGAGGCAAGGGATCGTCCTCACGGCTTCGAGACAATATAGCCTACCATGTCTCAGGAATAGCCGCAACTGCACCGTAGGAGCCACAGGGCCGGTCCACACGAAGTGGATTAATAATTCCTTGAACAATATGTGTCCCTGCCCTATGGGGCGTGAACTGGTCATATATCGACCAAACCATCCATCGACACCGAAGTGACTGATATAACCGAGGCGCCTCGCATTCCGACAACCACATAGGTAAAAAAATATAAATGTCAGGGCGTGTAAACACTAACACCACCTCTAGCTAGAAAGAGACGCATGACCTCCCTGGATCCTTCTCCCGTTTCTGGTTCACACTAGGGTGTGAGGCTCACGAATTAATGCTATACACAAAGCGGCGCTATATTAAAGCTATGCTTTGATCATCAACCACAAGACTCTGCTTTTCAACAGAAGGCTTGATCCATGCAACTCAGCATCCCACACCGGCAATTCATGCCATGCGACTGATGCCTATCGATATACAACCACTGATCTCGTACGCCTCAGAGAAGGTGAAGTAAAAGAATAAATTCTCCTTCACCAGGCATAAGTATATTTAATAGAGATCAATCAGCACAGATTAAAATCCAATATCAGACACACAGTCCATTTACAAGTTCGTTCCGGGTCTGAACGAAACCGGAGGCACCTTATTCCTCGTCCCATATGTCCAATACAGGAGAGAGGCCCTCGCATATTCAGTCGATCTCCAATTGCATCTGGACGATCACCACTTATTACATTGTCTTGGGTGTACAGCCTAGTCAAGACATCAGTAATCATCCAAACGATGTGAAGACCTCCAGTATTCAACCACAGTCTTCATCCTCGACATATCGTCGAATAAATTATTCAGAATGGGATAAACCCGGTATTTCTGAATAACTCGCGTACATAATAAACATGTGCTATAAAAAATACAACATACGCCTCATTCCAATCCAGAATATTCCTTTATTCAAATATTCTTTTACTTTGGGAAAGGTTCCCATTAATTTTATCAAAGATAAATTCTTTAAATTTATTCTTTAATCTTCCTTTGGATATCAATTCAAACCATTTTAAGGTTTTCCAAACTAGTTGGGATTAGCGAACCTTACCGAAGTAATCATTTGTTTAATTTCCTAATCCCAACATATTCATCCCATGAAGCAAATCCGGTAATACTTCGTATCTAACACCGCGGTGTCATCGGTAAATTTAATTACCATTTCACGTTCAAATCTAATTAATGATTTAGCTATCGCCTAGAGTAAAACTTGTGGTACTCCATTCTCAGTCATTTTCCGAATTTGATAATTTAAATTATCACATTCCCATTTCAATCTACTTAAAGATTTATTAAAACTCCAATTCAATTTTAATCTCAAAAATCATTACTCAATGATTATTCCAAGTTAAAAAATTAATCTTATCTTTAACTGGGTTAAAGAACTGATGTCATTTAAAACACAGCTCATGATAAACCCAAAATATCATTCCATTAACAATGGAATTTTCATGGAAAAACAAATCGATATATATATAATCGATATAAATTTCCATATCCAACCAATAATATAAATGGAATAACAGCAAAGCTTTTAAATTCCATATATAGTAACAACCTTCCCCCACAGAAATTCACTTCGATTATTATCAAATCAAATTCCATTCAATTCCAATTTAATATGTTGAATTGGAAAACTTTTACTTTGGAAAATATCCTTTAAATCTTAACAAAAAATTTATAAATTATAAATCATATTTCATTGTAAATCGGGTCAAAAAACGAATGTCATTAAAATACAGTTCACAATAAATCCAAAATCACGTTCCATTCCAAATCCAATTAAATATTAATTAACTGGTAAACTTCATTAAATCTTAATAAAAAGATTAAATCTTTTATCAACTGGGTTTAAGAACAATGTTAGTGAAGACACCATTCACGACAAACCCAAAATCCCATTTGTTACTAAATACATGGCTCTGAGTAGAAAATATATTGGCTTATATTCAATATCAAATCCTGCAACCAACAAATATCGTATTGGAAATAATGATATAAATTTGCCTTTCAAATTTCCATAACAATATCTGTATAATCACGAAATCCAACATCGAAATGTTCCGAAGACAATTTCAATTCAAATCCATTCCAATTTATATATTGGAAGTCTTGGTTATTTTAAAAACCATTCCGAATCCAATTTATTTTGTTTAAAAATTATTGGATTTCAAACCTAGTTAATAACTAGTTCATTTTGATAAAAATATATTTTTATGTTTAAAAATATGGAATTTTTCATCCTAATTCTTCCAAATCCTTTATTATGATTTTGAACAAATTATTGATATTTTTGATAATTTTATCAAGACCCGTACAGTCGATTTCCATAAACGGCCATTGAACTACACTTACAACGACCTTTTCCAATTTTGATTTGGACATAATTCCAAATCCAAACATTAGAATTCAAATCTCTAATATTCATCGGAAAGCTCTTTTCGATACGAACCCAACGGTCCTAGTTTCAGGAGAATCCGACGGTCAGATCTCTTGTAACGTCAATTCGAAGTCAATGGTCGAAATTCGCGAACTACCGTTGTGCGGCTCGTTCTATTCAGGCCATTAAATATATATATATAATATATTATATATTTCGTCGATTTCAATTCAAAACATATTTTATAAATTGTTTTAAATTCGTTTAATTTTCAACTTCATATTCAATTTTAAAACAAAATTGAATATTCTACACCATTATTATATAAATGATAAATATTTTCAAACATCAGAATTTGAAATCACTTCATTTTCGATATTCATTATAAAAATGAATAAAATCAATATAAATATCTTTCACGTCAAAATGGTGCATATCTAATCAACACGGCTATATATATTTAAATATATTCGTGTCCATCCAAAATCGGACATCAAAAATCAGATTTTATTCTTTTACTGAATATTATTTTAAAATATTCATTATTTTAAAATATTCGTTATTTTTAAAATATTAATTCTTTCTGAACTGGAATCAAACATGGTCAAATACCATATAATGTTGTTTATATGGATTTCATACAACACATGTATACAACAACCATGATAAACAATCAGCCATCATCCAAAGTGCATTCTACACTGTATAAGCATTAAATATAAATATTTAATGCTTACAACAGTCTGTCAACCTATCCTTTGACATACAGCTAACAGATGGGATTAGTTTACATCAAATATCTTATCAACACCCATGAGGGTTTCAATCCAGAAACACAGATTTTATTTGTGCAGTTGGGCAATGTGTTAAATTTATTGTCCCAATCCATATCATTCAAATAAGTGTACATAAACAAATCGTCCGATTTGTAAATGAATATTTATTTTATTCATATACACGTTTAAAATTATATTTTTAACGATAAAATGTTTATTCAACATATGAATATTCTGTTCGGTTCATTTGTCTAATAAAAATGGCATTTTTATTGTTCTAATATATTTTAGAAAATTTTGGCGACATAACGGTGCGATACTAGAAACGGGATAAGGTCTAGCCTTATCCCTCGCCTAATAATGGCGCACGTCATACACAAACCAAATTATATCAATTTGTTTCACACCCCAAACCAATATTCAAACAAATACATCGATCAACACAAACAACCAAACAAGTCGTCCGTGGTCTGTGGACGACGGGGAACAGTTCATATATGCAGTGATATAATAAACAACTATATAAAGAAAATTATAGTGAGGAGTTCTCACCATTGGGTTCCACTCCTCCATTCTCTATTTCTGAACGGTTCGGATTTGCCCAAAATTCCAATGCGATCTTTTCCCGCTGTTCATAGTAAAAATCGCATTTTTAATATGATGTTTATTTTAAAAATCACATTTTTATAATGGCACTTCATATATAAAAATCATATATTTTTACAATGCTTCTTTCTATATAAAAATTACATTTTTATATCTCTACTTCTTATATAAAGATCGAATTTCTATTTCTACTTCATATATGTAAAATTAGAATTTTTATCGCTACTTCATATATGTAAAAATCGAATTTTTATCGCTACTTCATATATGTAAAAATTGAATTTTTATCGCTACTTTCAAAATGAAAAATTTAATTTTTATCGCTACTTCATACATGTAAAACTCGAATTTTGTTCTCTGTTTTCATATATAAAAATCATAATTTTATATGTCATTCAAAGAAATATCTTACCGTTTCATTTTTAAAAATCACGTCCTATTCATTTTAAAAATCAAAGCTTTTTCATTTTAAAAATCATGTCTTTATATCGTTCCTTCATATATAAAGATCTAATTTTTTTTTCGCTTTCATATGATAAAAATCTACTCTTTTCATTGTTAAAAATATAATCTTTATCACTTTTAAAAATCAAATCTTTATGTTCTAAAAAATCAAACCTTTTTTGGTTAAATAAAAATCAAACCTTTATGTTAAATAAAAATCAAACCTATTCTTGATATATAAACCAATTTTTTAAAATTCTTCAATATATATATATATATATATATATATAAAAGAAAGAAAATAAAATAAATAATCTTACCGTTCAACGTTGAATTGAGAGGAAGGGGGAGAATGGCGTGTCATAAGTCGTCTGGTGGGGGGAGCTGGCAGTCGGAGCAGGGGCAGCGGCAGGCCCGATTGGTGGTGGCGGCGCGGCTTTTGTAGAGGTTTGGGTGGAGGTGGGGTTTGTAACGTCCCGCATTATTATCGGTTTGTATTTGAATATTTAAATCAGATTAAATATTGAATATGTAATATAAGTGGATTTATATATTAATTAAAATGAAGTTGAGCATATAAAAATATATATTAAATATAATCGTGCCCGTAATATCGCCGCAGTTCGTAATTTAACCTTTGAAACTTCAACTGAGTATACAAGACCCATTTGTAGTCAGATTTCTTCAAAACAATAAATGTTGGAATTTGTTGAACGGTATTTTTCCGATGGAAGGGAAAAATTGAATTTTCGGATTATACGTTGCAAGATATATCCAAATCAAATATTGAAATATTCGATGTAGAATCGTTTATCGACCGTAGCGGGTTTTTCGATGTAACTAGATATCGGATTCGAATTTGGACAAGGTTCTATAAAGACATAGTGATAATTAAATTTTTAGAATTTTACTGTAATTTTTAATTAATTAAATACGCAACTTTTTATTTGGAGTATTTTGCACCCAATATAAATATTTTGGGGTTTCAAAATATGAGTCAACCTACCGATGTTATTATATTTTTGGGACCATGGCATAATTCTCGACACGACTGATTTTTATTTCTATCGGTAGCAATTCGTAATTTTACGAGTATTCTAAATCTTTTTGCAACAAGACACGTCCAAATATGTATTTTTCCTTTCGCCTTACCTACCAAGATATTTGTACGGATTTCCCTTTTGCCTTACATCCAAATTACAATCCCAATGCACATATATAGGATAGAATACAGGCCTATGACATATCATGGCATACCAAATAATTATTCTCACTGTCATGCCTTCCCCTATTACTTCATTGCCAAGGAAAGTAAAAATATTCTGCAGAGCTTTCACTGTTATAATTCAATTCTTGTGGAAGGTAAACGCAACCCTAGTAGCAGCTAACCTATTCTCTACAACGTAATGCCCAAGTCTTTTAATTCTATAAATATACGAGCCAGATCCTTGCATACGCTAATGACGTAAAACATAGTGATACACTAAGGAAATAAACCTATATATGTGAAGACCCGTAACTTCCCCGTAAAGGAAAGCGACGGATAGTTCGAGAACAAACCACAGCAGAACGCATACAGAAGAACATTTCACTCTATATAACAACAGTGCATCAGATTACAAGAATATACAGAGTATAAATGAATAAATATTACACAGAAATATCAGAGTTTTAAATTACATTTAAATACATCGCAGCGGAAAATAATACAATACACAACTAGAAGAGATATACGGATACAAAGCTTTCCGGATATCGTTCCAGCTGTAAACCAGGATCCTGTGAATATAAATCTGCAAAACCAAAACTACTAGCTGCCCGTGTCGAAAATAAGGGCACCCAGAGTTTAGGTTAAAACAATAAACTCCAGGTCAGTCATGTGACTGGTGTGAGAACTAAAACAGTTATTAATCTTTATTTTAAATCATTAGGTAAATCAAGGGACCACGCCGTATAACACGGAACGGGTTTCCTCCCAAGAATACCAGTGCATAAAACAAACAGCGCAATGCTAAATAAAGAAAAATGAAGCTGTTATAAGACCCAGGTCCTATCACACAATGCAACGCAAGCCGGGGGATAGGGTTTTCCCTTATAACAGCCAAAGAATGCTTGATACGTTTAAAACAAATCATTTGATACTATTATAAGTGCATAGTGTATAAAACAACTTCAAATCATAAGTATCAATCATAGGCGACATGAGCGTCCCATGCCACTATGTCACCATATATAGGTTTACAAATAAAACCGCAAAGTCACGTATTTGGAAATTGGATTTCCGTCTATGAACCGAGGCTAGGGGCAAGATCCTCAACCGATTTGTGACTCTCTAGCCCGAGCCACAGGACCCAGACTCAGGTGGGCCCTTGGAGCGACAGGGCCGGTCCACCGATGTGGATTAAAATGCCTGAACACTACGTTTCCCCACCCTATGGGGTGTAAGTCTGGTCCGTCAGCCGACCAGAAGCATCGGCCGAAACCGATATAACCGAGGCGCCTCGCAACAGCAACAACCACATAAGTCAAACTCGTCAGGGCGTGAAAAACCACTGACGCCACTTCTAGCTAGAAAGAAACGCAAGTCCTCCCTGAGGTCCGTCTCCCGTTTTTGGTTCATACCGGGTGTGAAACACGCGAGGTAAACGTTACACAAAGCTATGCCACAAAGGCCGTGCTTTGATCATCACCACAAGACTTTGCTTTTCAACAGAAGCCTTGATCATTTGCATCTTAGCATGCCACACAGGCAAACCATCCTATGCAACCGATATCAGTCACACAGAATGAAATCCGATGTCAGACACACAGTCCATTTACAAGTCCGTCCTGGGTCTGAACGAAACCGGAGGCACCTAGTACCCCGCATATCCATCGATCTCCAAGTACGTCTGGACGATCACTAACTGTTTCCATCTTCTTGGGTGTACAGCCCAATCAAGATCATCAGTTATCACCCAAACGACGTGAAGACCTCCGGTCTTCGACCATCGTCTTCATCTTCGACTTATCGTCGTATCAGTTATTCAGAATGGGATAAACCCGGTCTTTCCGAATAACTCGCGTATATTTTAAATAAGTGTTACACAAACACAACATACGCCTCATTCCAATTCGTTAGTCACTAACCGTAAATTAATCAAGAGAATAATTCCCCAAATATTAACCCCGAAGGCCGAAACCAACATCAGATCAATATCCAGAAAACCATTCTGCTTGGCCAACCGACAGTTAGTTTCTAAATTTCACATTCATAGGGAAAAGTTCCCATTAATTTTATCCAAGATAAATTTCTTGAATTTATTCTTGAATCTCAACTCGAACTAGTCGGGATTAGCGAACCTTACCGAAGTAATCATTTGTTTTAATTTCCCAATCCCAACCTATTCATCCCATGAAGTAAAACTGGTTATACTTCATATCTAACACCACAGTGTTATCGGTAAATTCAATTACCATTTCACGTTCAAATCTAATTAAAGATTTAACTATCGCCTGGAGCAAAACTGGTGATACTCCATTTCGATTATTTCAATCTAATTAAAGATTCATTAAAACTCCACTTAGTTTTAATCTTTGACTGGGTTAAAGAATCAGTGTCATTTAAAAACACGGTTCACGATAAACCCAAAATCACATTCATTAATCATCGGGTTAAAGAACGAGTGTTATTTAAAACACTGTCCACGATAAACCCAAAAATCAATATCGATTCAATTCCAATTAAATGTTATTTAATTGGTACACTTCATTAAATCTAAATAAAAAGATTTAATCTTTTCTCAACTGGGTTCAAGAACAGTGTTAGTGAAGACACCATTCACGACAAACCCAAATCACATTCATTAATTATCGGGTTAAAGAACAAGTGTTATTTAAAACACTGTTCACGATAAACCCAAACATCAATATCAATTCAATTCCAATTAAATATTATTTAATTGGTACACTTCATTAAATCTAAATAAAAAGATTTAATCTTTTCTCAACTGGGTTCAAGAACAGTGTTAGTGAAGACACCATTCACGACAAACCCAAATCACATTTGATATTCAATATAAGGCTCTGAATAGAAAATATATCGGCTTATATTCAATATCAAATTCTACGATTAACAAATGTCGTATTGGAAATAACGATATAAATATATATCTTTCAAATTTCCGTAACAACATCCGTATAATCACAAATTCCAACATCGAAATATTCCGAAGACAATTTCGATTCAAATCCACTCCAATGCAATCATTGGAAATTTTGGTTATTTTCAAAACCCTTTTCAAATTCAATTTATTTATTTAAAAATAAATAGAATTATAATTCTAGTTCAAAACTAGTTCATTTCGATAAAAATCTATTTTTATCTTTTCAAATATGGAGTTTTTCATCCCAACTCTTTCTAAATCATTTCTTATGATTTTACACAAATTATTACTATTTTTAATAATTTTATCAAGGCCCGTACAGTCGATTTCCACCAATGGCCATCGAACTGCACTTACAGCGACCTTTTTCGAATTTGATCTGGACGTATCTCCAAATCCAACCGTTAGATTTCAAATTTCCAACATTCATTAGAAAGCTCTTTTCGATACGAACCCAACGGTTCCGGTTTTAGGAGAATCCGACGGTCGGATCTCCCGCAATGTCCGTTTGAAATAAATGGTCGAAATTCACGAACTGCCGCGGCGCGGCGCGTTCTATTCAGGCCATTATATTATATATATAATATATATAATATATACTTCGTCGATTACTATTTAAAACGAATTATATAAATAGTTTTAAAATCCGTTTCAAAATCTATTTCAACTTCCATCTCAATTCAAGGCAAAATTGAATTCTTCTTTAAAAATTCGTTTTAAAATTCATTTCTTTTTCAATTCAAATTTCAATTCAATTTGAATTCATATTCAATTCAATTCAATTCGAAATCGTTTTCAATTCAATTTATTTCGAAATCGTTTTCAATTCATTTCATTTCGAAATCGTTTTCAATTCAATTCATTTCGAAATCGTTTTCAATTCATTTCATTTCGAAAAATTCGATTTCGAGATTACTTTTCAATATTCATTTTAAAATGAATAAAATCGATATAAATATCGTTTACGTCAAAATGGCGTCAATCTAATCAACACGGCTTCATAAATTTCTATTTTCAAATATTCTATTTCAAATATTTCCTATTATCAAAATATTTGTTATTATCAAAATATTCTTTATTTTCACGATTGGAATGAGGCCCAATCAATTACCATATAAAATTAATTATATGGATTTTCATACAACACATGTATATAATAACTTTGAAAATAATCAACCATCAACCAAAGTGCACTACACTGTATAAGCATCAAATATAGATATTCAACGCTTATAACAGCCTGTCAATCAATCGATCGACATATTTAATCAATCAGGATGAGTGAACTTCAAATTTCATCCCAACACCCGTGTGGGGTTTCAAACAATCAAACACAGATTTTAATTGTGCAGTTGGGCGATGTGTAAAATTTATCGACCCAAACAATGTCATTCAAATAAGTGTACATAAACAAACCATCTGGTTTGTAAATGAATATTTATTTATTCACTTCACTCTTTTCATATTCACGTTAAAAATTATATTTTTAACGATAAAACATTTTATTTCAACCTATGAATTTCTATTCAATTCATTTATTCAATAAAATGATATTTTTATTTTTCTAACATGTTTTAGAAAATTTCGGCGGCATAACGGCATGATACCAGAAACGGGACAAGGCCTAGCCTTATCCCCGGTCTAGTGAAGGCCCACGCCATTCACATATCAATTTTAATCAATTTCCAATTCAACCAATCAATCAAATCCAAATCAAATAATCTAACCAACTACACAACCAAACAAACAAGTCCATGGTATGTGGACGGGTGTCGGGTGCTTCTAATAAGCACCGTCTGCATCCTAGTATATATATAATTAGAAAATAAATTTGAAAGGTGAGAAATTCTCACTTATAGCTATCCTAGCTCCACGGCACTTCTTTGATAGAAATCTTCATTGTTTTCGCATCCTCGCCAGCTTCGTCGTCCGTAGCCTCTATATATATAAAAATCATATTTTTATGCCGAAGTTCAATATATAAAAATCGAATTTTTAGTTCAAAGTTCAATATATAAAAATTCTATTTTTCTATGGAAGTTCAATATATAAAAATCATATTTTTCCTATGAAGTTCAATATATAAAAATCATATTTTTCCTATGAAGTTCAATATATAAAAATCATATTTTTCCTATGAAGTTCAATATATAAAAATCATATTTTTCCTATGAAGTTCAATATATAAAAATCATATTTTTCCTATGAAGTTCAATATATAAAAATCATATTTTTCCTATGAAGTTCAATATATAAAAATCATATTTTTCCTATGAAGTTCAATATATAAAAATCATATTTTTCCTATGAAGTTCAATATATAAAAATCATATTTTTCCTATGAAGTTCAATATATAAAAATCATATTTTTCCTATGAAGTTCAATATATAAAAATCAGACTTATAATCTTTTTAAAAAAAACAGTTTTTACTTTTATTTTAAAATCAGTTTTAAAATCTTATAAATTCAGTTTTTACTTTTAAAACAAAATCAGTTTTAACTTAGTTAAAATTTCAGTTTTAAACTAAATAAAAAAAAACAGTTTTTAAAGTAAATAATAAAAAAAAAAACAGTGAACTTACCGAGAGGGGGGGGCTGATGTCGGGTCGGAGACTGGGCGGTGCTGGAGTTCGACGAGGGGGGGGGTTCAGGGCTTGGGTCGCTGCTGACGTCAGGGGGAGGGTTTGGGTCGTTCTTCGAAGGAGAAGGGGGTGGGTTCGGATAGGGAGGTGGAGGCGATGGAGGAAGAGAAGGCGGCTTCAGTATCGCGAACGGGGGGCTTCGGTGATGGCTGCGGCGCTTCGGGGGGGGCTGTCGATCGATACCTAGGGTTTTTTTTTTTTTCTTTTTCTCGTTTGAAAGTAAAACGAACGGGGGGGGCCAGAAAGGAAGATAAAGGGGGAAAGGAGTTTTCTCTTTTTTTTTTTTTTATTATTATTTAATTTGTAAAAATGTTGACTTTTACATACGACCTCGAAACGAGGTCCACCGCCTGCCGTCCATAGCGTTTCACCCCCATTCCGAACACAATGGGATATGTATCGCAAGCTGATTCGACTGTTTGAATCCGTTTCCGTTAAATTTACATTTAAACCATTATATTGAATTTTAAACGTACATTTCAAATTACCGAGGCCACATATTAACTAGAAAAATTTCATAAAAATATTTTCTAGCTTCGTATTGACGATACGGTCCTAACAAAACTAGTTTCGTCGAATTCTGAGACCGTTAGAAAAATGGCCAATTTCCAGTCGATTAAAATCAACTGAAACTGGTCAAACGCGTTTTCCTTTGCCACGCTCACATATTGATTCAGAAAATTATGAAACTTGGAATCTAGCAATAATTCGACATCACGGACCTAACAAAACTGGTTTCGTCGAAATCCGAGGTCGTTTGCAAAATTGCTATTTTTAAGGGCTATATATTATATAAAATATATATAAATTCCACAGCGACTATTCTAAATTTTCTACTGGACACATCTTATCATTTCTAAAGTGAAATCTCAGTTTGTCAACTTCGTTACAAAGATATAGTTATACAGATTCAAATATTTCTTGTTTCGTTCAATTCTGACTTATATTGAATTCTGTATATTCATTTGAAATTAGAAATCGAATTTTCGAACTACCTCGCCATTTTCAATTCCTTTTATAATTATATATAATTATTTTTATTCTAACGACGACGCGTATAATATATATGTTCGAATTATATTCAAAATAAATTTCTCGTCGATATTATTTAAAATAATTCATTTTAAATAATCAAAATTCGCTAAAATTGCCAAAATAAAAATTTTAAACTGGCCCAGATTTTCCGGGTTGTTACAATCTCCCCCACTTAAAACTTTTCGTCCCCGAAAAGGAACAAAGTCGAAAGTGGTTTGATAATTCAACCCTACGCTCGATCTGGCTTCCATTCTCCAACCCTTTGGTTTCTGAGAATTTTCAAAATTTCAAAAATTTGGCTAACACCCTAAATTTTTGAAAAATTTCGCCATAACCTCCCCTGCAATGGGAGCATCGGGGAATTTCAAATAGCTTCCCCGGTCCTTCAGATCTCAAAAAGAAAAAGAAAAAGCCAAGCGGCTAGCCAATAGGCTCACAAAATCATCATCACCCAAACAAAACAGGAAATTATGTAGTAAACATGTACCTATTTGTCGGGCAAACAAATTTTATTCTCTGGCTCTAGCCTCCTTGCTATGACCTGTTCAATGATATACATGTATATGCAAGCAGATGCGACCAAATTTCAATACAGTTCAATATTTGGTTCAATTAGGCTAAATGGTTCAAAATTATCAAACAATTAAACAAACAACACAAACATCAATCAATTAGTGAATTAGATTATCAAATTCATAATTTTGATACATATACCAAAAATCATGTTTTTAATGTCAATTCACAACAAGGTGTTCTAACTATATTAGTTTTGGTTCTCACACCAGTCTAATGGAAACATATAGAAATCACACCTTCGAAACACGAAAATAAATACTGGTGATGGCGCGCCATCATCAGAATCATGTCCGGGTGACTAGAGTGTGACTCTATATCCATCCAGTATATTAAAATTTCGAATACACGCGGATCAGACGTATACGCAAAATCTATATATACTGGACTGTCCAACTCTATAAAAATAAATAATCAACTACGAATAATTGATTTAAATTTTCAAAACAAAATTTGTTTTCACTTTAAAAATATACTCTTCACACTCGTTCTAGGATGCTACTGATCCTATCTCTAACGAGTCATTCTCATTGGATATTACTAATCCAATATCTGATGAATTCTTTCATATGGTTCTAATGTGCCTTGTTCTCTAAGCTTTGTAAACCAAAGCTCTGATACCAAATGTGAAGACCCGTAACTTCCCCGTAAAGGAAAGCGACGGATAGTTCGAGAACAAACCACAGCAGAACGCATACAGAAGAACATTTCACTCTATATAACAACAGTGCATCAGATTACAAGAATATACAGAGTATAAATGAATAAATATTACACAGAAATATCAGAGTTTTAAATTACATTTAAATACATCGCAGCGGAAAATAATACAATACACAACTAGAAGAGATATACGGATACAAAGCTTTCCGGATATCGTTCCAGCTGTAAACCAGGATCCTGTGAATATAAATCTGCAAAACCAAAACTACTAGCTGCCCGTGTCGAAAATAAGGGCACCCAGAGTTTAGGTTAAAACAATAAACTCCAGGTCAGTCATGTGACTGGTGTGAGAACTAAAACAGTTATTAATCTTTATTTTAAATCATTAGGTAAATCAAGGGACCACGCCGTATAACACGGAACGGGTTTCCTCCCAAGAATACCAGTGCATAAAACAAACAGCGCAATGCTAAATAAAGAAAAATGAAGCTGTTATAAGACCCAGGTCCTATCACACAATGCAACGCAAGCCGGGGGATAGGGTTTTCCCTTATAACAGCCAAAGAATGCTTGATACGTTTAAAACAAATCATTTGATACTATTATAAGTGCATAGTGTATAAAACAACTTCAAATCATAAGTATCAATCATAGGCGACATGAGCGTCCCATGCCACTATGTCACCATATATAGGTTTACAAATAAAACCGCAAAGTCACGTATTTGGAAATTGGATTTCCGTCTATGAACCGAGGCTAGGGGCAAGATCCTCAACCGATTTGTGACTCTCTAGCCCGAGCCACAGGACCCAGACTCAGGTGGGCCCTTGGAGCGACAGGGCCGGTCCACCGATGTGGATTAAAATGCCTGAACACTACGTTTCCCCACCCTATGGGGTGTAAGTCTGGTCCGTCAGCCGACCAGAAGCATCGGCCGAAACCGATATAACCGAGGCGCCTCGCAACAGCAACAACCACATAAGTCAAACTCGTCAGGGCGTGAAAAACCACTGACGCCACTTCTAGCTAGAAAGAAACGCAAGTCCTCCCTGAGGTCCGTCTCCCGTTTTTGGTTCATACCGGGTGTGAAACACGCGAGGTAAACGTTACACAAAGCTATGCCACAAAGGCCGTGCTTTGATCATCACCACAAGACTTTGCTTTTCAACAGAAGCCTTGATCATTTGCATCTTAGCATGCCACACAGGCAAACCATCCTATGCAACCGATATCAGTCACACAGAATGAAATCCGATGTCAGACACACAGTCCATTTACAAGTCCGTCCTGGGTCTGAACGAAACCGGAGGCACCTAGTACCCCGCATATCCATCGATCTCCAAGTACGTCTGGACGATCACTAACTGTTTCCATCTTCTTGGGTGTACAGCCCAATCAAGATCATCAGTTATCACCCAAACGACGTGAAGACCTCCGGTCTTCGACCATCGTCTTCATCTTCGACTTATCGTCGTATCAGTTATTCAGAATGGGATAAACCCGGTCTTTCCGAATAACTCGCGTATATTTTAAATAAGTGTTACACAAACACAACATACGCCTCATTCCAATTCGTTAGTCACTAACCGTAAATTAATCAAGAGAATAATTCCCCAAATATTAACCCCGAAGGCCGAAACCAACATCAGATCAATATCCAGAAAACCATTCTGCTTGGCCAACCGACAGTTAGTTTCTAAATTTCACATTCATAGGGAAAAGTTCCCATTAATTTTATCCAAGATAAATTTCTTGAATTTATTCTTGAATCTCAACTCGAACTAGTCGGGATTAGCGAACCTTACCGAAGTAATCATTTGTTTTAATTTCCCAATCCCAACCTATTCATCCCATGAAGTAAAACTGGTTATACTTCATATCTAACACCACAGTGTTATCGGTAAATTCAATTACCATTTCACGTTCAAATCTAATTAAAGATTTAACTATCGCCTGGAGCAAAACTGGTGATACTCCATTTCGATTATTTCAATCTAATTAAAGATTCATTAAAACTCCACTTAGTTTTAATCTTTGACTGGGTTAAAGAATCAGTGTCATTTAAAAACACGGTTCACGATAAACCCAAAATCACATTCATTAATCATCGGGTTAAAGAACGAGTGTTATTTAAAACACTGTCCACGATAAACCCAAAAATCAATATCGATTCAATTCCAATTAAATGTTATTTAATTGGTACACTTCATTAAATCTAAATAAAAAGATTTAATCTTTTCTCAACTGGGTTCAAGAACAGTGTTAGTGAAGACACCATTCACGACAAACCCAAATCACATTCATTAATTATCGGGTTAAAGAACAAGTGTTATTTAAAACACTGTTCACGATAAACCCAAACATCAATATCAATTCAATTCCAATTAAATATTATTTAATTGGTACACTTCATTAAATCTAAATAAAAAGATTTAATCTTTTCTCAACTGGGTTCAAGAACAGTGTTAGTGAAGACACCATTCACGACAAACCCAAATCACATTTGATATTCAATATAAGGCTCTGAATAGAAAATATATCGGCTTATATTCAATATCAAATTCTACGATTAACAAATGTCGTATTGGAAATAACGATATAAATATATATCTTTCAAATTTCCGTAACAACATCCGTATAATCACAAATTCCAACATCGAAATATTCCGAAGACAATTTCGATTCAAATCCACTCCAATGCAATCATTGGAAATTTTGGTTATTTTCAAAACCCTTTTCAAATTCAATTTATTTATTTAAAAATAAATAGAATTATAATTCTAGTTCAAAACTAGTTCATTTCGATAAAAATCTATTTTTATCTTTTCAAATATGGAGTTTTTCATCCCAACTCTTTCTAAATCATTTCTTATGATTTTACACAAATTATTACTATTTTTAATAATTTTATCAAGGCCCGTACAGTCGATTTCCACCAATGGCCATCGAACTGCACTTACAGCGACCTTTTTCGAATTTGATCTGGACGTATCTCCAAATCCAACCGTTAGATTTCAAATTTCCAACATTCATTAGAAAGCTCTTTTCGATACGAACCCAACGGTTCCGGTTTTAGGAGAATCCGACGGTCGGATCTCCCGCAATGTCCGTTTGAAATAAATGGTCGAAATTCACGAACTGCCGCGGCGCGGCGCGTTCTATTCAGGCCATTATATTATATATATAATATATATAATATATACTTCGTCGATTACTATTTAAAACGAATTATATAAATAGTTTTAAAATCCGTTTCAAAATCTATTTCAACTTCCATCTCAATTCAAGGCAAAATTGAATTCTTCTTTAAAAATTCGTTTTAAAATTCATTTCTTTTTCAATTCAAATTTCAATTCAATTTGAATTCATATTCAATTCAATTCAATTCGAAATCGTTTTCAATTCAATTTATTTCGAAATCGTTTTCAATTCATTTCATTTCGAAATCGTTTTCAATTCAATTCATTTCGAAATCGTTTTCAATTCATTTCATTTCGAAAAATTCGATTTCGAGATTACTTTTCAATATTCATTTTAAAATGAATAAAATCGATATAAATATCGTTTACGTCAAAATGGCGTCAATCTAATCAACACGGCTTCATAAATTTCTATTTTCAAATATTCTATTTCAAATATTTCCTATTATCAAAATATTTGTTATTATCAAAATATTCTTTATTTTCACGATTGGAATGAGGCCCAATCAATTACCATATAAAATTAATTATATGGATTTTCATACAACACATGTATATAATAACTTTGAAAATAATCAACCATCAACCAAAGTGCACTACACTGTATAAGCATCAAATATAGATATTCAACGCTTATAACAGCCTGTCAATCAATCGATCGACATATTTAATCAATCAGGATGAGTGAACTTCAAATTTCATCCCAACACCCGTGTGGGGTTTCAAACAATCAAACACAGATTTTAATTGTGCAGTTGGGCGATGTGTAAAATTTATCGACCCAAACAATGTCATTCAAATAAGTGTACATAAACAAACCATCTGGTTTGTAAATGAATATTTATTTATTCACTTCACTCTTTTCATATTCACGTTAAAAATTATATTTTTAACGATAAAACATTTTATTTCAACCTATGAATTTCTATTCAATTCATTTATTCAATAAAATGATATTTTTATTTTTCTAACATGTTTTAGAAAATTTCGGCGGCATAACGGCACGATACCAGAAACGGGACAAGGCCTAGCCTTATCCCCGGTCTAGTGAAGGCCCACGCCATTCACATATCAATTTTAATCAATTTCCAATTCAACCAATCAATCAAATCCAAATCAAATAATCTAACCAACTACACAACCAAACAAACAAGTCCATGGTATGTGGACGGGTGTCGGGTGCTTCTAATAAGCACCGTCTGCATCCTAGTATATATATAATTAGAAAATAAATTTGAAAGGTGAGAAATTCTCACTTATAGCTATCCTAGCTCCACGGCACTTCTTTGATAGAAATCTTCATTGTTTTCGCATCCTCGCCAGCTTCGTCGTCCGTAGCCTCTATATATATAAAAATCATATTTTTATGCCGAAGTTCAATATATAAAAATCGAATTTTTAGTTCAAAGTTCAATATATAAAAATTCTATTTTTCTATGGAAGTTCAATATATAAAAATCATATTTTTCCTATGAAGTTCAATATATAAAAATCATATTTTTCCTATGAAGTTCAATATATAAAAATCATATTTTTCCTATGAAGTTCAATATATAAAAATCATATTTTTCCTATGAAGTTCAATATATAAAAATCATATTTTTCCTATGAAGTTCAATATATAAAAATCATATTTTTCCTATGAAGTTCAATATATAAAAATCATATTTTTCCTATGAAGTTCAATATATAAAAATCATATTTTTCCTATGAAGTTCAATATATAAAAATCATATTTTTCCTATGAAGTTCAATATATAAAAATCAGACTTATAATCTTTTTAAAAAAAAACAGTTTTTACTTTTATTTTAAAATCAGTTTTAAAATCTTATAAATTCAGTTTTTACTTTTAAAACAAAATCAGTTTTAACTTAGTTAAAATTTCAGTTTTAAACTAAATAAAAAAAACAGTTTTTAAAGTAAATAATAAAAAAAAAAAACAGTGAACTTACCGAGAGGGGGGGGGCTGATGTCGGGTCGGAGACTGGGCGGTGCTGGAGTTCGACGAGGGGGGGGGGTTCAGGGCTTGGGTCGCTGCTGACGTCAGGGGGAGGGTTTGGGTCGTTCTTCGAAGGAGAAGGGGGTGGGTTCGGATAGGGAGGTGGAGGCGATGGAGGAAGAGAAGGCGGCTTCAGTATCGCGAACGGGGGGCTTCGGTGATGGCTGCGGCGCTTCGGGGGGGGCTGTCGATCGATACCTAGGGTTTTTTTTTTTCTTTTTCTCGTTTGAAAGTAAAACGAACGGGGGGGGGGGGCCAGAAAGGAAGATAAAGGGGGAAAGGAGTTTTCTCTTTTTTTTTTTTATTATTATTTAATTTGTAAAAATGTTGACTTTTACATACGACCTCGAAACGAGGTCCACCGCCTGCCGTCCATAGCGTTTCACCCCCATTCCGAACACAATGGGATATGTATCGCAAGCTGATTCGACTGTTTGAATCCGTTTCCGTTAAATTTACATTTAAACCATTATATTGAATTTTAAACGTACATTTCAAATTACCGAGGCCACATATTAACTAGAAAAATTTCATAAAAATATTTTCTAGCTTCGTATTGACGATACGGTCCTAACAAAACTAGTTTCGTCGAATTCTGAGACCGTTAGAAAAATGGCCAATTTCCAGTCGATTAAAATCAACTGAAACTGGTCAAACGCGTTTTCCTTTGCCACGCTCACATATTGATTCAGAAAATTATGAAACTTGGAATCTAGCAATAATTCGACATCACGGACCTAACAAAACTGGTTTCGTCGAAATCCGAGGTCGTTTGCAAAATTGCTATTTTTAAGGGCTATATATTATATAAAATATATATAAATTCCACAGCGACTATTCTAAATTTTCTACTGGACACATCTTATCATTTCTAAAGTGAAATCTCAGTTTGTCAACTTCGTTACAAAGATATAGTTATACAGATTCAAATATTTCTTGTTTCGTTCAATTCTGACTTATATTGAATTCTGTATATTCATTTGAAATTAGAAATCGAATTTTCGAACTACCGCGCCATTTTCAATTCCTTTTATAATTATATATAATTATTTTTATTCTAACGACGACGCGTATAATATATATGTTCGAATTATATTCAAAATAAATTTCTCGTCGATATTATTTAAAATAATTCATTTTAAATAATCAAAATTCGCTAAAATTGCCAAAATAAAAATTTTAAACTGGCCCAGATTTTCCGGGTTGTTACAATATATATACGCCTACACCCTGAACAACATGCCTACCCTATGAAATCTCAAATCAGTAAATTCAACGCGGACATATTTTCACATCTGAAGCCTACCCACCTATGTGTATCATTTGTCACTTCCCATACCTTTAATTGAGCCTTTGCCGTTAAGAAATAGCACCGTCACTACCTTTCAGAATGTGGTAGCCTGACCTTTTGAAAAGAAAATGAACTCCGAAAAATACACTGATGATTGAAAGAAAAGAAAATAAATTGCCATTCCTGTATCCTACATACAGTCACCATCAGCTGCAAACCTACAAAATGAAAACCCCACAACTAGTTATGTTGTACGAAGCTGTGTGCCAAGGGAACAAGACCTATATATACACAAGGCTTTCGTGTTTCTTCTTCAGCTCGAAACGTGGTAAATGGCGTATAAAAAAATTTGAAAGCGTTGGGGTGAAAGGGTAGACTGCGGAAAGTGTCGTGGTGGTCTGAAATCACGTCGAAGAGCAGGAAAATCGAGTTGAGTATGATGGTATTAGGATTGTAGACGAGGTGAAGAGGGAGAGAATGGAGGTGGTGGCATGAATTCAAGTGGAGAAATGGGGGAGAACGGGTGGCACAAAGTAGCGGAAATGGTGAAGGAATATGATACTGGAGGATATTTCGTGAAGAAAAAAGCATGCGTTTTGAAAGAAATGGGTGGGCCGTATTTTAAAATAAGCCCAATTATAAAAAACAGAAAATACATGAAAAGGGGAATAGGAGGCATGTTGATTTCTTTGTATGGCAAAGTAAAGCTTGCGTACATCAGATACAGTGTTGACAGACCGACAGCAATAGAAGGGCAAAGCCCAAAGAAAAAATAAAAATGAAATAATAACAGTTGCATCATTTGAATTCATGAAAGGGGACGTGGCCACTTGCTGTAGCAATTCTAATATGTTATGAGAGGTGTCGATATAGATTGGTTGGATAGTGCTGAAGAATGAACCTCACATTTGCCTGAAGAAGAATGACCATGGAGTTTAAAGGTACAATAATTATATAAGGAAAATTGAAATAAAGGAAATTGATTAGTTTCATAAATTATATACAATATTTAAACTGTATAACGTTGTGATACGAGACGCAATGAGCCCCATTAAAATTGCGTTTGCAGAAATTTATGGCAATGTACGAACCGGGCTGGAGCAATTTGGGACTCACTGAAATCTATGGCAATAATCTAATCGACAAACCGTTGATCGTTATTTAACGATTAGGGACCGAGGTGAGTAAAACTCACTAACTCTTCCCAGTTATATTTTTATAACGTACTTTTATAGCTGATAGATAATGGGTGTTTGCTGTGTGTTGGCTGTTTGGTTGAACTGCTAGTCAGTTGATTGAAAATATAGAAAGATATAGATATAAATCGTTAATCAAATATTGAATCTGTTTAGCAGAATATTTCATAGTGAAATAAAATTGATGTTAATTTTATTGTTTAACATCTCTAGATGCAGGGAAATAGGTCGGAGGGACCCAACTGGGTTCCTCAACATTTATTTTACTGTTTTTTTTTCATATATTGTGTTATATGGTGTGATATGAAATCTGTCGTTAATTTTTTATGGTTGAATGAGGCTGATCATTATTATATGGTACGTTAAATACCATAAAGAATACTGGAATGTTAAAAAGGAAATTTTCAATGTTATATTGAAAAAGAAATATTTATAAAACCAAAAGATTTTATAAAAGGAAAAACTATTTATTTAGAAAACAAATAGATTAAAACGGAATATTTATTTGTTAATCAAATAGATAGAATTGAACGGAAATATTTGTAAACATTTACAAATAGAATTGTAAAAGAAATATTTGTAAACTATTTACAAATAGAATTGAAAGGGATATTTATTTGAAAATAAATAGAATAGAAAGAGGAAAAATTTGTAAAATAAATATAAAAGGGAATAGTTAGATTATAAATGAAATTACTCATAAAATCAATGGATTTTATATAAAAAGAAAATATTTTATAAATAAATAGAATTATCAAAAAGGGATTTATTTGATAAATAACTAGATTAAAAGAGGAATAGAATAGTAGAAAAGAGGATTTTACATTTGAAAGGTTTAGACCCGTGCTTCGCGCACGGGTATAACATGATATGGATTTAAAGCAAATATTTTGAAAAGAATCTATTCTAACCGATAGATTGAGAAGATAAATTTATAAATAATATTCTATAAATTAATTAAAAGGTTTATCATTGGATAAATAGAATATATAAGTCAGGACTTATATAGAGAAATAAGAATCGATTTCAACATCGATATTTGAAACTGAATAAATGTAGAGTTAATCAAAGGATTTAATCAGTTAGAGTAAATTGATTAGAGTTAGAATTAATCGAATTAGAGTTAACTGAACATAGTTAATCGAACTAGAATTAATTGAATATTAGTTATTCAACTAGAGTTGATCAAGTATGGTTAATTGAAATAGCGTTAGTCAAACAAAGTTATTCAGGATGAGTTGCCATTTTGTACGACTGCTCGCGTAATTCGCAGGGCTGCAGATAGCCTACGGCGGTCGGATGTTACCTGAGGGAATCAGGCGTAACCATTGTGATCACTGCGATCTAGAGTCAAGCGAATGGAGTTAAATCGAATATTAGCCATTCGAAATAAAGTTAAAACAGACATAGTTACTCGAATATAAATTAATCGAATATTAGTTATTAGATAAGTGAGTTAAATAAATTGAGTTAAATAAGTTAAGTTAAATAAGTTGAGTTAATCAAGTAAGTTAATCAAGTTGAGTTAATCGAGTTGAATTAGTCAAAATGAGTTAGTTCAAAGGAGTTAATCGAATATAGTTTATTCGAAAGGAAATTAATCGAATGTGAATCATTCGTAGAAAGTTAATCGAATGTAAATCATTCAAAAAGAGATTTTCGAATATAGTTATTCGAAGAAAGAGTTATCGAATATAGTTTATTCGAAAAGGAGCTATCGAATAGAGATTTTTCGAAAAAAAGAATTATACACTGAATTCGATTATATCGAATTCTGGAAGGTAATATTTGCTTTCCGATTTAATCAAGATTCACTTATTTATTAATAGGTTAGTGGTTTAGTTATTTAGTTAAATTATGGAATAAAAGTTACATTTTGAAGTTGGATATTTAAGAAGAAAGTAATTATAACGCTATAGTTAAAAATAAATATTTTAGAATAAAGAAGGGGATTCGTAAATAGAATCCAAGTTTCGTAAGGAAGTTGGTAAAAAAATTTAAAAGAGTGAACGTTGTCTATTTCAAAGTTAGAAATGTTGTTCAGTTAAGGCCTGAGAGGTAATTATACCCCAACTTGATTGATTTTTTTTAACTAAGGAGTAATTAAGGTTCGATAGTGAAGATTGGTTAAATGAATTTAGTTAGTAAGTAAAATGGCTTGAATGGGCCAAGCGATGTTTTATTTAAACATCAGTTTAAATCCAATAAAGAAGTTTGGGAATGTTTTCCCAATAAGAACCAGAAACGTTTTCTATAGAAAATACAAATTTACAAATATATAGAAATGGGGAAATGGATAAATTAATGATAAATTAAATATAAAGAGATAAAGGTTAATTGATGATTGATCGATAGAATTTCCATTTGGAAATAAGATCGTTGGTTGTACACCTATTTTTCTTTGATAGTTAAATCACCGACTATCGAAGTTTTTGAACCTTTTTCCGTCGTCAATACGGAAAGACCGGGATCAAATTCATTATCTGAAAACCACTCTGTAACACCCCACCTCCGCCAGGGTGGCTCTAGCAAGCACTCTGACTTTGGAGGGGTGTTTGAATCAGGTAAACATGCATAATGATATATCAAGGCAGAACAAGAACATATGTATATATGTAAACAGAGTAAATAAGATAAGTAAAACAACGGAAGATTTCAAACTATTTCAAAACAAGTCTGGTACAACATAATGTCAACTTTCCAAATACACAAGTCTAGATAAAAACAACATCACTGAAAAACTGAAATACATAGGTATTATCCCCAAAATAAGTGATAACCATAGCTAGCTTCATGTCAAGACCGTACATGAGCTAAAATCACACAAGCAAGCGATCAGAAATCCAAGCTAAGCTCCAATATTCCCACCCTGAGAACCTGGGGGGGGGGGGGAAACGGAAGAAAAGAGGCGAAAGAAAAACAGGTCAGTCAAAAAGACTGAGTAAGCCCTATTACAATCAATGTAAACTGATAAAGTTAGCTGGCATGAGAAGCAGGGATGAACATAAGGATAACAACATACTAGCATGATGATTAACTAACAAGGTAGATAAAGGTGTCATCGCATAATCAGGTTTAAGGTTTTTCACCACAGGTGTACCAGCATTCTAACATGTCATGTATAATCAAGAATTTATCCCTTGGCCTAAACTTGGCCCAGTATCAGTTGTTTGACTTAAATCAAGATCCAACTTCTTGGTACCAATTCTAGTATAACAGGATTAGGTGTAACCCCAATGTTCACATCGAAACAGGACGGAACAGAATGGTCCATACAGAAATAGAGTTTGGGAAAAATGGGCTTTTACCATCCTAACAGATAAAGTACAGAAACGGAAGGCTAACAATAATGGGCCTTTACCACCCTAACAGATAAAGCACAGAAACGGAATGCTAACAATAATGGGCCTTAACCACCCTAACAGATAAAGTACAAAAACGGAATGCTAACAATAATGGGCCTTTACCACCCTAACAGAACGGTACCACGCAGAAACAGACGGGTGTTGCCACCCAACAAAATAGATGGTACCAACAGAATCAGACAGAGCTAAGTGTAACCTAAATCCTACCCAAGCGATCGGCTCCCTATTACATAAATACCCTGTGTCGGCCCCACGATAGGGTGTATCACTCCCTAAAGTGGCAACCAATTGGCACAGGCATATTTACAGATGTCACAGCGTCTTACATCCTCAGAGGCAGACCGGGATCCATGCACGCACATGACCCGGTTGGAACGCACCATCAACACCCATCGCCATTATCAGAATGAACCACTTATAATTAGTTCAGTAAGCGTGCCCGGACCCTACCTACAGTTGGGTCAAAGTTTTGATACCAGAAAGGGTTACTGACTAATATGGGTCCCAAACAACAAATGACACAAGTATTCCCCATTGTGTCCCCAGACTATCAGATTCAGATTAACTTATTAACAGAGTTCAGACATACAAAGTTTAGACGATCAGTTTTCAGACTAACGGATCAGATAACAGATTTACAAACTTGCCTAACTTGGTGTAGGTCCTACAGATCCGCAAAACAGGTTCGTTTAATTTATCAATCAAGTTAGTTTATCCAGACCAGGTATCAAATTGGTTCTCAGCCTTATCAAATTACTGAGTTGGATTGGTTAAGTATATTTCAACTTAACCCCGTTAAATTACCGAGTTTAGATTGGTTAAGTGTAGGTTAACTTAACCCCGTTAATTTACCGAGTTCAGATTGGTTAAGTGTCATAAGTCAAATTTACTTAACCTTATCATGTAGCATTAATTAATTAATGTGCCTTAACCTCTCATATTAGACTTTGTTGCGGTTACTAGTTAAGCCGGTCGGTTCCGGGTAGCTTTACACCACAACTTGGTCTAACCTCGGGTTCAAGGTACCACATGACCAACTTCTCACATTGGGTCCTATTGTTTGTAGCAACTAGTTAAGCCGGTCGGTTCCGGGTAGGTTTACGCTACAAACTCAACCCAACCTCGAGTTGGTCACACTTATATTTTCTAAGTGTCATGTCCATTATGTTTACAAAACATATTACAAGTTTTCAAGCATTTGGGTAGACCTAACTTAATAGGTAAATTCCCAATGGGTAGACCTAACTTAATAGGTAAATTCCCAATCTTATGTTTTTATGTCTTTTAAGTTTACCCAACCCCAAACGCAATCCCATCGCTTACATATAGCAATAGCGCATAAAGGATAGAAAGAGGGAACTTGGCATAATCATGACATAAAGGTGTTGAAGCCACAAGTTTAACATGGTGGCATATGAAATGTACATATGTTCATATACTTGCATATTACATTTTTAGGCCTCAAAAGCATGCATAAAACTAAACTTAGCATATTGGTGATACATGGTGATAAATGACATGTAGAAATGGCCATAAGTTCGCATTTAGCCTCACATGCAAGTTATCATAAGAGATATGATAACTTACATGTTGCCAAAATGCAACCTTTAGCATAAAGCTTGAAGCTTTATGTTCATATACTCAAGATAAGCTTGCATAACATGATAACATGAACAAAATGATCATCCCAAACTTGCATAACATACTTGCATATTGTAACAACCCGTATTTTTGAATAACATGTTATAACATAAATGGAGGAAGAATTAAACTGTAAAATCTGAATCAAGGGAAACGGGCTATGCCATTGCGTTCGTCTCGGAAAAATACGCGAAATAGAGTCCGAGTTTTCGAAAATCGGAGTCCGTATGACCAAGATATGGCCTAGCGAAGTTTCACGAAAAATTCCCAAATTAAAGTATACTTAATTAAGTGAAATGGGTTGCGCAGAGAAATATATATATATTGATATATATATATATAATTGAAAATTTAATAAATAAATATGCAAAAATGTTCAAAACAGCGAATTGGGAGAGGGGAATAACCGAACCGGCCGATTTTTGAGGTCGACCCAAGCTCGCTGGGTCGACTAGGGGTTAATCCAGGGTGTTTGGCTGTCAACCCGTGGGCCGATTCGCTCAAATGCAGATTTTGCATTTGAATGGTTCTCATGGTCCATCTTTAATCTAAAGGCCCTAGATGGTTCCTACACTTGACTTCTTCCCCAAGACATGCTTTGATGGCTTGGATTGAATCTAGGGTTAATCCTATGGCCTAAAACACTTGCCTAATCTATAAATAAGACCCTAACCTACCCTAAATCATCATTATTCATTCATACAACTAAACTATGGCAAAATCAATCCTCTCATGGCCTCCACTCTCTTCATAAAATTCCTAAATAAATTCCTAAGTGATTTTCCATGCATACAAGTGTTTTCAAACTTGTATGAGCATCATTAGCTTGCATTCAAGTCAAGTTTATATATTTGCATCATAAAGAAAGAGTCTTGATCATTTTGGCTCAAGGGTTTTGCTTGCATTTTGGGTTTAATTGATTTCATAAGGGCTTTGTCATATTTTTGTGACTTCTTAAGCATAGTAAGCCCTATTCCTTTCATACTTAAACTCTAAAGTTAAATGTATGATATGCAAGTTGTCATATGTTATGCAAGTTTGTTTATGCAAGTATGATATGAAAGTTGTCATATGTTATGCAAGTTTGTTTATGCAAGTATGATATGCAAGTTGTCATATGTTATGCAAGTTTGTTTATGCAAGTATGATATGCAAGTTGTCATATGTTATGCAAGTTTGTTTATGCAAGTATGATATGCAAGTTGTCATATGTTATGCAAGTTTGTTTATGCAAGTATGATATGCAAGTTGTCATATGTTATGCAAGTTTGTTTATGCAAGTTTGATATGCAAGTTGTCATATATTATGCAAGTTTTATTATGCAAGTTTGTTATGCAAGTGTCATATGATATGCAAGTATGTTATGCAAGTTTGGGATGGTCATATGGTTCATGTTATCATGTTATGCAAGCTTATTTTGAGTATGTGAACATAAAGCTTCAAGCTTTATGCCAAAGGTTGCATTTTGGCAACATGTAAGTTATCATATCACTCATGATAACTTGCATGTGAGGCTAAATGCGAACTTGTGGCCATTCTTACATGTCATTTAGCACCATGTATCATGAATATGCCAAGTTTGGTTTTATGCATGCTTTTTGGGCCTAAAAATGTAATATGCAAGTGTATGAACACATGAATCTTTCATATGCCACCATGTTGAACTTGTGGCTTTAACATTTTTATGTCATGATTATGCCAAGTTCCCTCTTTCTATCCTTTATGCGCTATTGCGATATGTAAGCGATGGGATTGCGTTTGGGGTTGGGTAAACTTAAAAGACATAAAAACATGAGCTTGGGAATTTACCTATTAAGTTAGGTCTACCCATTGGGAATTTACCTATTAAGTTAGGTCTACCCAATTGCTTGAAAATTTGTAACATGTTTTGGAAACATGATGGACATGACACTTAGAAAAGATAAGTGTGGCCAACTCGAGGTTGGGTTGAGTTTGTAGCGTAAACCTACCCGGAACCGACCGGCCTAACTAGTTGCTACAAACAATAGGACCCAATGTGAGAAGTTGGTCATGTTGTACCTTGGACCCGAGGTTAGACCAAGTTGTGGTGTAAAGCTACCCGGACCCGCCCGGCTTAACTAGTAACCACAACAAAGTCTAATGTGAGAGGTTAAGGCACATTAATTAATTAATGCCTCGTTATTAGGGTTAAGTCATGGACCATTTAATACTTAACCAATTTCGGCTTGGTAGATTAATCGGGGTTAAGTCGTGAACTCATCGTTACACTTAACCAAGTTAATCCATGATTAGTGAAGGGGTTAAACCGTACTTAACCCACTAGAGAAATCCTAGCAATGGGGGTCCACTTCAGCAGTAATCCCTAGTTTGTATCATCATGGCCCTAGGGACTAGGCTAGGGTGGGGGCACGATTACTGAACTGGAGGTAAGGGGCCAAAAAGCGACGGCAGGGGGTACGCCGGTGTAGTTCCGGGCGGACTCTGGTCGTGCACATAGTCCGTAGCCGGAGAAAACAAGCACGGGTACCAGTAGATCGAGACTGTGCACTCATGTTTATGGTGTCCAGGGGTTGACACCCTAGGGCTTGATACACCCGATGGGTGGACCCGGCACAGTTCGACTACAATCATGTTTGGGCCGTATTGACACCAACACTTGACGAGTTAGGCTTATAGGGAGCCGATCGACTAGACCGTGCTTGTTGGACCTTGGTTTGGGTCATTCATGATGATTGGGCCAAACTTGGGCCTAGGGATCACTTCATGTTATTGGACTTCGTGGTAGGGTCACTTCATGTTATTGGACCTCGTATGAGGGTCACTTCAAGTTATTGGGCCAAAGCTTGGGCCAGGGGATCAATACTTGCGTATTCAAGTCATGTTAGTTTGCTAGTACACCTGTGGTGCAAAATCTTAATCCTGATTATGCGATGACACCTTTATCTACCTTGATAGTTAATCATCATGTTGTTATCCTTATGTTCATACCTGCTGCTCATGTCAGTTAACTTTATCAGTTTACATTGATTGTAGTAGGGCTTACTCTGTCTTTTTGACTGACCTGTTTTCTTTCGTCTCTTTTCTTCCGTTCCCCCCCCCAGGTTCTCAGGGAGGGAATACAGGAGCTTAGCTCGGATCTTAGCTGCTTTTCTTGGATAGCTCATGTATGCTTTGGACTTGAGCTCGCTATGGTTTTTCCACTTTGGGGATAGCTACTTTATGTTTTCCTTTTCAGTTTCAGATGATGTTATCTTATGTACTAGACTTGTTTATTTGGAAAATTGACATTATGTTGTACCAGACTTGTTTTGAAATGGTTTAAAATCTTCCGCTGTTTTATCTATGTTATTTACTCTGTTTACATATATACATATGTTCTTGTTCTGCCTTGATATGTCATTATGCATGTTTACCTGATTCAAACGCCCCTCCAAAGTCAGAGTGCTTGCAAGAGACACCCTGGCGGAGGCGGGGTGTTACAATTTGGTATCAGAGCGAGGTTACGAGAAGGAACAAAAAGGCTTTTAGAAAACTTTTGGAAAACTATTTTCAAAATCAAGTATAAAGTATTTTCCAAAGAAAAGTCTAGTTTATTTTAAAGGCTATTCCCCAAAAAAGCCATTAGCAAAATCCCTTCGTTTTTCTCCATTCTGATTCTATCTTTTTCTTCGTTTCAGTATGGCCGATAACTTTGCTATTCCGGAGGGAGTACATGTACCTGTTTGGTATAGGAGACTTTTGGAGGCTAGGGCGACCGAAGCCGGCCCCGCAAATATTACTCCTCCTCCGGTAGTCAATGTTCCTCCTCCTGTCGCTGAGGTTCCTCTTCCTCCTTCCCCTCAGCATCCTCAAACTGGCTTCGCAAAGATTTGCCAAGATTTTAAGGCGATGGGTTGCAAGAATTTCTTTGGAACCGAGACTTATGTAGAGGCAAGGAATTGGTTGAAGGAAACCGAAGATCTTTTTGCCGTCTTTGATATAGATGACCGTAGGAAGGTTTTACTAGCAGTGTGGTTGCTAAAGGAAGAAGCTGCACGTTGGTGGGTGGTTACCACCGTTACTAGGCCAATTGAGACTTGGGATGACTTTCGGGGAAAGTTTGGACTAAGGTTCCTATCACTGAAGCAAGGGGACATGACTATTAGGGAATACATAGATAAGTTTAATCAACTGGCTCAGGTCGGTTTAGACTTGGTTAACACAACTCCGAAGAAGGCCCTATCCTTTGCTCTAGGGTTAAACGAGCCATTACATGGTTTAGCCATGACTCATATACCCTTGGGGGCAACTTTTGAGAGTGTGGTGAATATGGCCCTACTCAATGAAGAGGATAGGAGTGACAAGAAGGAAATCAAGATGAATGATACTCAAGCCAAGAAGACTGATTCCCAGTGGGAAGGAAATCAGGGTAATCCAAGCGGTCAGAGCAGTCAAGGCAATAAGAACAAGAACGGCAAGGGCAACAAGAACAAGGGAAAGGAAACAAGAAAGTGCAACTTCTGTGGGATTGTTGGGCACATAGTCAAGGACTGTAGGAAGAAGAGGAAAAGGAAGAATGGTGAATGCTTTTTCTGCGGTAAGACTGGACACTTCAGCAAAGATTGCCCGAAGAAGCAAAGGCAAGATCAGTCTCAGTGTACAAGACCATCTGGAGGGCAAGTTCATCCCCTCAACATCGTTCTCTCAGCTCATGATCGAGGTAGTGTTTCTGCTGGAAGTCTTGTTTACATTTCTGATTTTCCAGTTCGTACCTTGTTTGATATTGGTGCATCGCATAGCTTATTTCGTCTGATCTAGTTGAAGGTTTGCACCTAAGTACTAGTCTAGTTAGCGATCCCGTGTGTGTTTCAAATCCAATTTGGGGGTTCCGCCCATTTGTCTATTATCTACGTGGATTTGAAAGTCTCTATCTTTGGTATAGAGTTCTCATGTGATGCTTATATTCTCGGTTTCATGGGGTATGGGTTGATTTTGGGCATGGATGGGTTGTCCAGTTTTGGAGCCATCCATTGTTTTTGGGTATAGGGTTGGGAGGTTCATGATTCGCCTCGGTAATACCCTAAAAATTTCTAGTAACCCTATGAGTCCCGTCATGTTGTGTTATCTTGAATCCCTCAACTCGTCTATCGATAGTTTGTAATCGGTGAGGGTGGTCCGAGAATATCCTGATATCTTGGGGGAAGTGAAGGGGGTTATCCCTAAACGAGAGGTAGATTTCCGCATTTATCTGGTTGATAGTGCCAAGAAAGTTTCGTGGTCGGTAAGGCACATGGCCCCGCAAGATGAAAGTTAAGGAAGCAAGTCAAGTAGTTGCTTGAGAAGAACTTCATTAGATGAAGTATATCTGAATGGGGAGCGCCTGTAGTATTTACTACAAAGGCATATGGTTCTCTTCGACCTTGTGTCGACTATCGTGAGTAGACAATCATTGCCAAGGATCGATGATTTGTTCGATCAGCTTGTAGGAACATCTGTTTTCTCTTGATCTTGCTACTGGATTCCATCAGCTCAGAGTAGCTGAGGATAGTATAGACAAAGCTGCGTTCAGAACTCCAGATGGATTCTTGGAATGGTTGGTCATGCCATTCGGTTTGACTAATGCACCCGCATATTTCGTGGACTTAGTGGGTAGGGTGTTCAGGGAGTTCTTGAACAGGTTCGTCGTAGCCTTCGTAGATGATCTTCTCTAAGGATGAGGAAGAGCACGCAAGGCATCTCGTGGAGGTGATAGATACGCTTAGAGCGCATCAGTTGAAGGCCAAGTTCTCAAAATGTCATTTTGGAGAAAAAGGAGTTAGAATTTCTTGGGCATATAGTCTCTAAGCAAGGCTTAGCGGTGGATCCCGCTAAGGTGGTTGCAGTTCAGGATTGGAAGACTCCAAGGAATGCAACCGAAGTAAGAAGTTCTCTCAGTATAGTTAGTTAGTAAGCGTCCCTTGAGTTTAGACCTACCCTTCTGGATCAAGTGGGGACTTCACA
Source organism: Allium sativum (assembly GCA_030737875.1). Classification (NCBI taxonomy): domain Eukaryota; kingdom Viridiplantae; phylum Streptophyta; class Magnoliopsida; order Asparagales; family Amaryllidaceae; genus Allium; species Allium sativum. Next base: position 681,550,671 of record CM060919.1, read on the forward strand.
GAAAGAAGACCCGCAGTAAGTCGAGATCATGGACAAGTTGACTCGAGGCGAGATGGTAAGTCACCTCGCTATAAATGATAAGGGGTGGCTAAGACGCGATGAGAGAAAAGAAGGTTCTTGAAGATGCACATCACCCGAGGAGGTGGCCGAGTTTGTCCCAAGGTGCATGTTGTGCCAACAGGTTAAAGGCCAAGTCATAAAAGCCTGATGGGCTATTATATCCGTTGGAGGTCCCCGCAATGGAAGAGTGAAAAAGCATCACGAAGGATTTCGTGGATGGATTGCCTAGGCCAAGGAAAGAGAATATGAGCAAGTGGGTCATAGTAGGTAGACCCACGAAGAGTGCTCATTTCACTACCGGTAAAGAGCGAAAGGACTGCATCATAGCTAGCGACGGTTTACTTTCAAGAAATAAGGCAGTCGTACGGGGTTCCCTCAAGAATAGTTAGTAACCGTGACTCACTAGCCAGCTTTGGGATAGTCTACGGGAAATCGTGGGCAAGCGACTGAATCTAAGCACGGCCTATCATTCGCATGCGGATGGTTCATTGGCAACGTGGGTTAGTATTTTTGAGAAAAGTTCTGCTGCATGGAATACTTTATGGTAAGTAAACAAGATCCAGGATTCACTAGTGGATTTTGGAGAGCTTGCATGAAACCATGAGGTCATATGTATGTTTATACCAAGAATGATGGAAGAGTAAGTGAAAAAGGAAGACGAGAGGCGAGAATGAAATGGGTTCCAACTCATATTTGGAAATAAGAGATAAGAAGCTAAGAAATCATGAAGTAAAAGACGGTCAAAGCAAAAGTGGAGTTAAGCTCAAGGAAATGTGACTTAAAAGGCTAAAGGCTAGATACGCGCATCATGTCTCTTTCTAAGAGTATATCCTTGATCCTTGTTTTCCTGTGGAACTTACTCGCATATTATCTTTTTATGTATATCCTCTCGGTCCCATTTTCGGTCCTATTTCTGTCGGGAGGTATGACTTATTGGCCAGTAATACATGTCAGGGGGGTCCGTTAGGTTGGCTAAACCCTTTTGGGCTTTTATAGGATATGGATTGGGTTAGGAAAGGATTTCTTGTAATCCGAAAGAGGAGTATATCCTGCTTATCTTCCCGATCTCTTTAGCATATCTTTTGCTATCCATGATTATCTAGTTGATCTTGTCATGAGAACCTTAGGTAGAAACCCTTTGGATGAAACATGTGTTTGAAACATGTTATGCTTGATGGTTGCAAGTGGTTGCAAGTGTTTGCAAGTGGATACTCGTGGATGCATAATACACGTTAGGCACTAGATCGGCTCACACACTCCTCATATTGCATATGCATGAGTGTTTATGCTTATTCATGGATGAAAATTTTGTGTTATCACATGGATGTTGCATATGGATGTATGTGATATGCACACATATAGATGTTATACATTATGTTAGGAATTGCATACATATGGATTCATTTCACTAACATATTTTGCATTAAGGGGGTTTACTGAATCAGTAACCTCCTGATTTTCGCATTAGATAAGTACATATACACACACCTTTGCATATGATCATACAGCATTTAGAACCTTTTAAGGACAATGATTGCTCGTGGATGATGTTTTGAGTAGATGGATGATGGATGGTAGGATACGTTCTTCCTAACTTGGAGATTTCGGGGACGAAATCCTTTAAGGAGGGAAGAATGTAACAACCCGTATTTTTGAATAACATGTTATAACATAAATGGAGGCAGAATTAAACTGTAAAATCTGAATCAAGGGAAACGGGCTATGCCATTGCGTTCGTCTCGGAAAAATACGCGAAATAGAGTCTGAGTTTTCGAAAATCGGAGTCCGTATGACCAAGATATGGCCTCGCGAAGTTTCACGAAAAATTCCCAAATTAAAGTATACTTAATTAAGTGAAATAGGTTGCGTAGAGAAATATATATATATTGATATATATATATATATATAATTGAAAATTTAATAAATAAATATGCAAAAATGTTCAAAACAGCGAATTGGGAGAGGGGAATAACCGAACCGGCCGATTTTTGAGGTCGACCCGAGCCAGCTGGGTCGACTAGGGGTTAATCCAGGGTGTTTGGCTGTCAACCCGTGGGCCGATTCGCTCAAATGCAGATTTTGCATTTGAATGGTTCTCATGGTCCATCTTTAATCTAAAGGCCCTAGATGGTTCCTACACTTGACTTCTTCCCCAAGACATGCTTTGATGGCTTGGATTGAATCTAGGGTTAATCCTATGGCCTAAAACACTTGCCTAATCTATAAATAAGACCCTAACCTACCCTAAATCATCATTATTCATTCATACAACTAAACTATGGCAAAATCAATCCTCTCATGGCCTCCACTCTCTTCATAAAATTCCTAAATAAATTCCTAAGTGATTTTCCATGCATACAAGTGTTTTCAAACTTGTATGAGCATCATTAGCTTGCATTCAAGTCAAGTTTATATATTTGCATCATAAAGAAAGAGTCTTGATCATTTTGGCTCAAGGGTTTTGCTTGCATTTTGGGTTTAATTGATTTCATAAGGGCTTTGTCATATTTTTGTGACTTCTTAAGCATAGTAAGCCCTATTCCTTTCATACTTAAACTCTAAAGTTAAATGTATGATATGCAAGTTGTCATATGTTATGCAAGTTTGTTTATGCAAGTATGATACGCAAGTTGTCATATGTTATGCAAGTTTGTTTATGCAAGTATGATATGCAAGTTGTCATATGTTATGCAAGTTTGTTTATGCAAGTATGATATGCAAGTTGTCATATGTTATGCAAGTTTGTTTATGCAAGTATGATATGCAAGTTGTCATATGTTATGCAAGTTTGTTTATGCAAGTATGATATGCAAGTTGTCATATGTTATGCAAGTTTATTTATGCAAGTTTGATATGCAAGTTGTCATATATTATGCAAGTTTTATTATGCAAGTTTGTTATGCAAGTGTCATATGATATGCAAGTATGTTATGCAAGTTTGGGATGGTCATATGGTTCATGTTATCATGTTATGCAAGCTTATTTTGAGTATGTGAACATAAAGCTTCAAGCTTTATGCCAAAGGTTGCATTTTGGCAACATGTAAGTTATCATATCACTCATGATAACTTGCATGTGAGGCTAAATGCGAACTTGTGGCCATTCTTACATGTCATTTAGCACCATGTATCATGAATATGCCAAGTTTGGTTTTATGCATGCTTTTTGGGCCTAAAAATGTAATATGCAAGTGTATGAACACATGAACCTTTCGTATGCCACCATGTTGAACTTGTGGCTTTAACATTTTTATGTCATGATTATGCCAAGTTCCCTCTTTCTATACTTTATGCGCTATTGCGATATGTAAGCGATGGGATTGCGTTTGGGGTTGGGTAAACTTAAAAGACATAAAAACATGAGCTTGGGAATTTACCTATTAAGTTAGGTCTACCCATTGGGAATTTACCTATTAAGTTAGGTCTACCCAATTGCTTGAAAATTTGTAACATGTTTTGGAAACATGATGGACATGACACTTAGAAAAGATAAGTGTGGCCAACTCGAGGTTGGGTTGAGTTTGTAGCGTAAACCTACCCGGAACCGACCGGCCTAACTAGTTGCTACAAACAATAGGACCCAATGTGAGAAGTTGGTCATGTTGTACCTTGGACCCGAGGTTAGACCAAGTTGTGGTGTAAAGCTACCCGGACCCGCCCGACTTAACTAGTAACCACAACAAAGTCTAATGTGAGAGGTTAAGGCGCATTAATTAATTAATGCCTCGTTATTAGGGTTAAGTCATGGACCATTTAATACTTAACCAATTTCGGCTTGGTAGATTAATCGGGGTTAAGTCGTGAACTCATCGTTACACTTAACCAAGTTAATCCATGATTAGTGAAGGGGTTAAACCGTACTTAACCCACTAGAGAAATCCTAGCAATGGGGGTCCACTTCAGCAGTAATCCCTAGTTTGTATCATCATGGCCCTAGGGACTAGGCTAGGGTGGGGGCACGATTACTGAACTGGAGGTAAGGGGCCAAAAAGCGACGGCAGGGGTTACGCCGGTGTAGTTCCGGGCGGACTCTGGTCGTGCACATAGTCCGTAGCCGGAGAAAACAAGCACGGGTACCAGTAGATCGAGACTGTGCACTCATGTTTATGGTGTCCAGGGGTTGACACCCTAGGGCTTGATACACCCGATGGGTGGACCCGGCACAGTTCGACTACAATCATGTTTGGGCCGTATTGACACCAACACTTGACGAGTTAGGCTTATAGGGAGCCGATCGACTAGACCGTGCTTGTTGGACCTTGGTTTGGGTCATTCATGATGATTGGGCCAAACTTGGGCCTAGGGATCACTTCATGTTATTGGACTTCGTGGTAGGGTCACTTCATGTTATTGGACCTCGTATGAGGGTCACTTCAAGTTATTGGGCCAAAGCTTGGGCCAGGGGATCAATACTTGCGTATTCAAGTCATGTTAGTTTGCTAGTACACCTGTGGTGCAAAACCTTAATCCTGATTATGCGATGACACCTTTATCTACCTTGATAGTTAATCATCATGTTGTTATCCTTATGTTCATACCTGCTGCTCATGTCAGTTAACTTTATCAGTTTACATTGATTGTAGTAGGGCTTACTCAGTCTTTTTGACTGACCTGTTTTCTTTCGCCTCTTTTCTTCCGTTCCCCCCCCCCCCAGGTTCTCAGGGAGGGAATACAGGAGCTTAGCTCGGATCTTAGCTGCTTTTCTTGGATAGCTCATGTATGCTTTGGACTTGAGCTCGCTATGGTTTTTCCACTTTGGGGATAGCTACTTTATGTTTTCCTTTTCAGTTTCAGATGATGTTATCTTATGTACTAGACTTGTTTATTTGGAAAATTGACATTATGTTGTACCAAACTTGTTTTGAAATGGTTTAAAATCTTCCGCTGTTTTATCTATGTTATTTACTCTGTTTACATATATACATATGTTCTTGTTCTGCCTTGATATGTCATTATGCATGTTTACCTGATTCAAACGCCCCTCCAAAGTCAGAGTGCTTGCAAGAGACACCCTGGCGGAGGCGGGGTGTTACACATATCATATGACGAACTTGCATATCAAACTTGCATAACATAACATGATAAACTTGCATATCCTAACATGGCAAACTTGCATAACATAACATGATAAACTTGCATATCATAACATGGCAAACTTGCATAGCATAACATGGTAAATTTGCATATCATAACATGATAAACTTGCATATCATAACATGGCAAACTTGCATAGCATAACATGGTAAACTTTCATATCATAACATGATAAACTTTCATATCATAACATGACATACTTGCATAACATAACATGATAAACTTGCATATCATAATAGTCAACCAAACTTGCATCATTAATTTAACTTTAGAGTTTAAATATGAAAGTAGAAAAGGGCTTACAATGCTTATGAAGACACAAAAATATGACAAAGCCCTTATGCAATCAATTAAACCCAAAATGCAAGCTCCAATAGAAAATCCCTTGAGCAAAAATTATCAAAACCCTTGCTTTATGATGTAAATATGGAAACTTGACTTGAATGCAAGCTAATGATGCTCATACAAGCTTGAAAACACTTGTATGCATGGAAAATCTCTCATAGAAATAACTTAGGAATTTTATGAAGAGAGTGGAGGCCATGAGAGGAATGATTTTGCCATAGTTTAGTTACTTGAATGAATAATGATGATTTAGGGTTAGGTTAGGGGCTTATTTATAGAGATTAGGATTAGTTTCAACCTTAGGATTAAACCCTAGTTCCATTCTCAGCCCTCAAAACCGAATCTGGCCCCCAAACTCAACACAACCCCAAAATGGTGCACCAGGCAAAGCTGCCCGGCTGAGCCAAGTCGACACCCAAGTCGACAGGGCTGTCGACTTGGGCCTACCATGTCAACTGCCCAGTCGACAGGGCTGTCGACATGGGTGGTCTGGTGGGAAATTTCCCGCCTGCGCCCAACTGCCCCAAATTTCCAAATTCAAACTTGAATTTGAAATCTGTTTTTACTTTGAATTTTTCTGAAAACTTCGTTGGGCCTTCATCGGGTCATACGGACTCCGATTTTCGAAAACTCGGACTCTATTTCGCGTATTTTTCCGAGACGAACGCAATGGCACAGCCCGTTTCCCTTGATTCAGATTTTTAAATTAAATTCTGCCTCGATTTACGTTATAATAGGTTATCAGAAATACGGGTTGTTACATTCTCCCCTCCTTAAAGGATTTCGTCCTCGAAATCTTCAAGTTAGGAAGAACGAATCCTACCATCCATCATCCATCTACTCAAATCATCATTCACGAGCAATCATTGTCCTTAAAGATTCTAATGCGGTATGAACATATGCAAAAGGTGTGTGTATATGTTCTTATCTAATTCAAAGATCATCAATGCAAAGTATGTTAGTGAAATGAATCCATTATGTATGCAAACAGTCCTAATCATATAATACTATATGTGTGCACAAACATTCGTCCATATGCAACATCCATGTGCTGAATTAACCATCTTGCAACCATAAGAATTGAAAATGTACACACGTCCATATGCAATATGAGAGTGTATTTCAAGCCGATCTAGTGCCTAGTGTGTGTTTATGCATCCACGAGCAACCACGAGCAACCACTTGCAACCACTTGCAACCATCAAACATAACATGTCTCAAACACATGTTTACATCCATAGGATTCCTATCTCAACAAGATACAGTCGAGTGATGGAAGCGAGTACAGATAAAACAAAAACTTGGTACATATACTTACAGACTACTAGTACAGATCAGATTTCCCCAAATGATTCTTAGGAAACTAAGCATGGTAGAAACCCGGAATGTATTCGTCATAGTCACCCTCATGCCCAACACAGATACTCTCAAACCCCAATTTATCACAAACAGATGAGTTATAACTCTAAGGGAGTTTGAGACTATTACCAGATCAGAAGCAAGACTAGCATTAAAGTACCGAGTTTCCATTACAGAATCAAAATACCAGAAAAAGAGTTTCAAACTGAAAATCAGACAAGGAAAATTAAACATCCTACAGACAAATTATTCTAGCCCTAATCTATTCACTCGCCATGCGAGTATTCACCGTTCTTCCGATGTAGTCCCTTTCTTCTTCGGGCAGTCCCTAGTGAAGTGTCCCATCTCTCCACAGTTAAAGCAAGTGCCCTTCCTCTTTCTGCAATCCTTGTTTAGATGAGTTGAGCTTCCACAAGTAAAGCACTTCTTTTCCTTCTTATCTTCAGACTTCTCCTCCTTCTTTTGCATTTCCTTTTTGGGCCCCGTTTTCTTGTTTTGAGACTCATTCACCTTGACCTCCTTCTTTGCACTCTTGTTCTCTTCATTGAGTAGGGCCATATCTACCAAACTCTCAAACGTGGCCCCCATGGGCACATGAGACATAGCTAACTCCTGTAACGGCTCATTCAATCCTTAGGCAAAACGAAGAGCCTTCTTCTGAGTAGTACTCACCATATCCAAGCCAAAACGAGCTAACTGATTGAACTTGTTCACATATTCTTTGACAGACATGTCTCCTTGCTTCAAAGCAATAAACCTCTCCATTTGCAAATTCTCTTCAGCAGAAGACAGAAACTTAAGCCCGAATCTTGTCCTGAAATCGGCCCAAGTCTCAACGGGCCTAGTCGCGGTGGTGATCTCCCACCAATAAGCGGCTTCATCCTTCACAAGCCAAACCGCCAACAAGATCTTTCTCTGATCATCTAATCCAAAGATAGCGAATAAATCCTCGGTCTCTTTCAACCAATTCCGGGCCTCTACAAAAGTCTCGGTACATAGAAAGTTCTTGCCACCCATTGCTTTGAAGTCCTTGCAAATCTTCGTGAACTCTACTGGAGGATGCTGAGGGGGAGGAGGAGGAGGAACCTCAGCGATAGGAGGAGGAGGAACATTAACCACCGGAGGAGGAGTAACATTTGCGGGGCCGGCTTCGGTCGCCCTAGCCTCCATAAGTCTCCTATACCAAACAGGAACTTGCACTCCCTCTGGGATAACAAAGTTATCTGTCATACTGAAACGAAGGAAAAGATAGATTCAGAACGAGGAAACTAAGAATAGATAACTAAGGGTTGTGCTAATGGATTTTGGGGAATAGCCTTTTAAAATAAACTAGACTTTTCTTTGGAAAATACTTTATACTTGGTTTTGAAAATAGTTTTTCAAAACCTTTTGTTCCTTCTCGTAAACCATATGCTCTGATACCAAAATGTAACACCCCACCTCCGCCAGGGTGGCTCTAGCAAGCACTCTGACTTTGGAGGGGTGTTTGAATCAGGTAAACATGCATAATGATATATCAAGGCAGAACAAGAACATATGTATATATGTAAACAGAGTAAATAAGATAAGTAAAACAGCGGAAGATTTCAAACTATTTCAAAACAAGTCTGGTACAACATAATGTCAACTTTACAAATACACAAGTATAGATAAAAACAACATCACTGAAAAACTGAAATACATAGGTATTATCCCCAAAATAAGTGATAACCATAGCTAGCTTCATGTCAAGACCGTACATGAGCTAAAATCACACAAGCAAGCGATCAGAAATCCAAGCTAAGCTCCAATATTCCCACCCTGAGAACCTGGGGGGGGGGGGAACGGAAGAAAAGAGGCGAAAGAAAAACAGGTCAGTCAAAAAGACTGAGTAAGCCCTACTACAATCAATGTAAACTGATAAAGTTAACTGGCATGAGAAGCAGGGATGAACATAAGGATAACAACATACTAGCATGATGATTAACTAACAAGGTAGATAAAGGTGTCATCGCATAATCAGGTTTAAGGTTTTTCACCATAGGTGTACCAGCATTCTAACATGTCATGTATAATCAAGAATTTATCCCTTGGCCTAAACTTGGCCCAGTATCAGGTGTTTGACTTAAATCAAGATCCAACTTCTTGGTACCAATTCTAGTATAACAGGATTAGGTGTAACCCCAATGTTCACATCGAAACAGGACGGAACAGAATGGTCCATACAGAAATAGAGTTTGGGAAAAATGGGCTTTTACCATCCTAACAGATGAAGTACAGAAACGGAAGGCTAACAATAATAGGCCTTTACCACCCTAACAGATAAAGCACAGAAACGGAATGCTAACAATAATGGGCCTTAACCACCCTAACAGATAAAGTACAGAAACGGAATGCTAACAATAATGGGCCTTTACCACCTAACCGAACGGTACCACGCAGAAACAAACGGGTGTTGCCACCCAACAAAACAGACGGTACCAACAGAATCAGACAGAGCTAAGTGTACCCTAAATCCTACCCAAGCGATCGACTCCCTATTACATAAATACCCTGTGTCGGCCCCACGATAGGGTGTATCACTCCCTAAAGTGGCAACCAATTGGCACAGGCATATTTACAAATGTCACAGCGTCTTACATCCTCAGAGGCAGACCGGGATCCATGCACGCACATGACCCGGTTGGAACGCACCATCAACACCCATCGCCATTATCAGAATGAACCACTTATAATTAGTTCAGTAAGCGTGTAACACCCCACGTCCATTAATGTCACTCACAAAGGGAATGCATTAACTTCCATGGAGGTTTTAAGTGAATATAGAACAGTAAAATTACAACAAGACAGATATAAAATAGTACTTGGAAATTCAAAAACTTTATTTCATTGTAGCAGAAGTCAAAACATGTTTGATTACATCATAACACCATATTCAATGTCAAGTACAATATCTATCTTGATAAAACAAGTACATAATCCCATTACATGAATAGCCATTAAAAAGAAAGATAACAAGCTGGACTTTACTTCAGCAGTCCAAGCTTTCCCGAAGATAAGCGATCCAACTAGACTCCACTAGAACTTGGCCCAACCTGCGGACCTGAAGGGAGAAAAAGGATGGAAAAGAGGGGGTCAGACATAAAGTCTGGTGAATATGATAATTCTACAATACTATTACCAAAATAACTGGACTAAGGCATAAGCTGGAAAACAAGAAAATGTCTATGAAGAGCAGATTAAGGACATAGACAATCGCTAAAGGCAACGTTATAGGCGCTCCTAAATACTAAAGGATAAACACTATACTGCACCACACCAGTCACCCTAAAGATTCATCCCACTTAGCTTCACTTAGAAACTTTCCCAATGGCTTTACGTACCCCTAGCTGACTACATAGGTGCCGCCTGCCCCTATCTCCACTAGGTGTACCCTACTTCCCATTATTCGATCGACTCCCTAACTCGTAGATACCCGTGCTGGCCCCACAGTGGGGTGTATCACTCCCCTAAAGTGGCAACCTGATACAACGGACATGCACGGCTTATACCTACACGATGCAACAACGTCTTACCTACCAGCCCGGGTCCACACACGCATATGAAACCCGTTGGACTTGCGTTGCCACCGCTCCCTGTTTTGGCCTCTTATAGTCAAACCCAGTATGTGTGTCCCGTCCTCGACTTGGGTCGAGCCCACAAAGATACGTTTTGGGATACTGGTTGAAATGGGCCCCCACTATTTACCACAAGCATTCCACCTAAGCTTGTCCCCATTAGTCCATCCCACTTAACCCACTTAGTCATGTTCATTTACATGTGTGTTTGGTTAAGTCTAATCGTATTTCAAATGCCTCTAAAGGCAACCACCAGATTCCTCATGCCACCCAAGGCACCTACTTAACCCCCATGTCCCACCTTACATGATTATCTGGTTAAGTATTTCTTAGTTCATTAAGGCCATAACCTCATAAAGACCTCTCACATTAGACTGGCATTTATGGCAGCTGGATTTGCCGGGCGGGTCCGGGCAGTCTTACACCATAAAAGAGTCTAACCTCGTGTCTTTACAACTGTTATGCTTTAGTTTGGGCCTAGGACCTCTCACATTGGGCCGACATTTGTGACTATTGGATTTGTCGGGCGGGTCCGGGCAGGTTTACATCACAAACGGGTCCAACCTCGTGTCCTAAGCATTGATTATTAATAATAATCCACTTTCCCCCAATTTTAATAATTCCCTACTTGAATTATTAATTACTTCCAATTTTTAACAATGCCCATAATTGACTCAATTATGGACATCCATTCATGGTATGCAAAATCTTACAAAATTGCACCCAATTTATTAATTCCTAATATTACCCCTACCCCACGTTTGAACGTTTATTCGCAAAATATATGTTAGACTCGAATAGCCTAACTCATAGCATAAAAGAGATTATCATAATAACAACATGTATATGTGACCAAATGAATCATAATAAGGGGTGAAACTTGCATATGTCCAACTTGCATAGATTATACATGTCATGGACCTAAAGGTGTCAACTTGTTCAAAATTCACCTAATATAATCTCAATCAATTTTCATAAACTTACATATGAACATGTGTGAATCAACATCATCTAATGTTTTAACAACATGGTTTTATATGGGTACACCTAACTCAATAGGCAAATTCCCATAATCAAGTTTTATTTAATTATAGTTTCAAGTTTATGGGTACACCTAACCTAATAGGCAAATTCCCATAAACAAGATCCATTTAAATTAAGAAAAAAAAAACATAACTTTAAGCATGATCCAACAACATCATGATTTTTCAACATAATATAGCATGATTTATAACATGGCATAGTATGATAGTATAACATAGCTTGACATGATTCTCAACATAGCACGACATAGCATAAGAGAATTTACAACATAGCATGACATAGCATATATAATTTACATCATACGACAACATAATAACATAATAAGAGATCCACAATATATAGAATTTACAATTACAAATCACATCACTTTCTTGTGATCCATTCATAACTGAGTCAAATTAGTTTGTAATAGTCTTGTGAGAATCATCATACTCACAGTTTAAAGAAGAGGATTAGAGAAAGAATCTTTTGATTTGTTTTGTTGAGAAGAATTTAGTTGTAGTAGATTAGGCTTCTTCTTCTTAGATTTGTGACGGCTATGCTGAACTCCATGGCAGCAGCATGACGGTAGCTTCTCTAATTTTACAAGTGATTTAGGTCTAGGGTCTACCTACTTATTTATAGATTTTAGAATTCATTTAGGCCATTAGATTTAACCTAGAAATAACCGCAGCCGTTCAGACAAGATGGGGTTTATCTTGTTGACTCAGCAATGAGTCAGAAGTGACTCAGCAAACACTCAGCATATTAATAAACTTCTATTCATGTCATAAATATATATATATTTTCTACAATGTACATATTAGATACATCCCCCTTTACTTATTATTGTTTTTATATACATATTAGATACATCCCCTCTCTTACACACTTATTAATATTTTTATATTCATATTAGATACATCCCCTCTCTTACACACTTATTAATATTTTAGCAACTTTAGTGTTAATAGAAAATTCGGGGTGTTACATTCTCCCCTCCTTTTAGGATTTCGTCCCCGAAATCTTCAAGTCTGGAAGAATGTATATCCTACCATCCAAACGTCCATCTACTCATCCATCATACACAGGCATCCATTGTCCTTAAAAGACTTCTAATGCTTTATGATCATATGCAAAGTGTGTGTACATGTCCTTACCTAATGCGAAATCAGGCGGTCTACTGATTCAGTTGACCTCCTTAATGCAAATTATGTAAGTGTCATGAATCCATTATGTATGCAAAAGATCCTAATTGCTTACATACTACTTCTATATGCGTGCACACCCATTCAACCGAATGCAGCATCCATATGATGGTACAACCATTATACATCCATTATACTAAATACATCCATATATATGCAATATGCAATATGAAGTGACTGAGCCGATCTAGTGCCTAAAGTGTGTGTATATATGCATCCACGAGCAACCACTAGCAAACACTTGCATCCATTTTGCATCCATCATACATAACATGTCTCAAACACATGTTTCAACCATAGGATTATCCTAACTAAAGGTCAAAGATACTAATGAGAGGACATACTAAAGATAAGATAAGATAAGCTAAGCGATAAAGGAGAAATTAAAAGACATACCCTCAAAAAGAAAAGGGTACAACGAACGGATCTTCTCTTCTGTCTCCCAAGTTGCGTTGCTCTCATCATCTCCCCATTGCACTTTAACCAGTCTGACCTCTCGATTCCTCAACTTTTTGATCTCCGACCCAAGAATGCATGTAGGAGCTCGTCTAATTGTTGCATCACGCTCTATTTCCACCTCTTTAAGCAAGCTCGGCTCTACCACCTCCGCGGTCTTGTGCAAACACTTCCTCAAATGTGATACATGGAATACGTCGTGTACTCCACTAAGTTTCTCAGGCAACTCCACCCTATATGCCATCTTCCCAATCCTGTTTTTTACAGGAAACGGCCCTACAAACCTTGGTGCTAATTTCCCCACGGACCCAAAGCGAACAACATTCTGTAACGGAGATACTTTGATAAAAACCATGTCCCCAATGTCAAACTCAAGATCTGTCCTCCTCTTATCAGCATACATTTTTGCCTATCTTGTGCTGCTTTCATCCTCCTTCGAATCAACTCAATCTTCTCCGAGGTTTCCCTAACCATATCGGGCCCAAGTAGGATTTTATCGGTAGATTCCCACCAACATGTAGGCGAACGGCAAGGCCTTCCATAAAGAGCTTCGAAAGGTGCCATGCCAATACTAGACTGAAAGCTATTATTATATGCGAATTCTACTAACGGAAGGTGCTCTTCCCATGTACCCCCAAAGTCTAGGATACAAAGCCTTAAAAGATCCTCTAGAATGCGATTCACCCTCTCGGTCTGGCCGTCTGTCTGAGGATGATATGCGGTGCTCAAACATAGCTGAGTCCCTACCACCTCGTGTAAACTCTTCCAAAATTCGCTAGTAAAGATGGGGTCACGGTCGCTTACTATACTAGAAGGAATACCGTGCAAACGAACTATCTCCTTAATGTATACAGAAGCCAACCACGGAGCAGTCCTCTTACTTTTCACGGGAATAAAATGGGCGCTTTTAGTAAGTCTATCTACTATAACCCAAATCCCCGTGTTACCCTTCCTTGATCTTGGTAATCCATCCACAAAATCCATTGAGATGCTTTCCCATTTCCATAGTGGAACTTCTAATGGGTGAAGCAACCCACCGGGTTTCTTTTGTTCTGCTTTAACTCGTTGGCACACCAAGCATCTAGCGACGTACTCGGCCACATCCTTTTTCATACCAGCCCAAAAGAAGACTCGCTTCATGTCTTTGTACATCTTGTCCCCGCCGGGATGAATGGTCATTTTTGAGCGATGAGCATCATCAAGAATGGCCTTCCTTAAGTCTTCGTCTTGTGGTACACAAAGTCTATTATCCCTTCGTAACCAACCCTTATCGTCTAGGGTATACCTACGAAGATGGCTTGACGACTCCCCCCCTTTGAGCTTTTCTACTATCTCAACCAACTGTGGGTCGTCTCGTTGTGCCTCACCAACCCGTCCTAGAAGTGTAGGTCTAACCTCCAAGGATGCTAACAGACCGGGTACTAAGTCAACGGAGGGTCTAAAGTCAAACATAGAGATGAATTCTAAGCTTTGTCGTTCAACAAACAACGGACTCAAGGACAACCTTTTCCTACTTAAGGCGTCTGCCACCACGTTACCCTTGCCCGGGGTATATGCTATTTCAAAATCGTAGGAGGCTAAGAATTCCATCCACCGTTGCTGCCTTAAATTCAAATCCTTCTGAGAGAATAAGTATTTTAATGATTTGTGGTCAGTGAACAGTTCGAATTTCTCACCAAGAAGATAGTGACGCCAAGACTTAAGCGCGAAAACAATTGCGGCTAGCTCTAAGTCATGCGTGGGGTAATTCTTTTCATGAACCCTCAACTGCCTTCCACCATAGGCTATTACTCTTCCCTCTTGCATGAGGACCGCGCCAAGTCCCGTCCCACAAGCATCAGTATAGATGGTAAACGGTTTATTCCCATCTGGCAGCACTAAGACTGGGGCTGAAGTTAAGGCTCTCTTTAAACGTTGGAACGCATCATCGCAATCTTTGTCCCACGTAAAAACCAGGTTCTTCTTCGTTAACCGTGTTAATGGAGCTGATATTTTTGCGAAGTCTTTGATAAACTTCCTATAATAGCCAGCCAACCCCAAGAAACTTCTTACTTCGGTTGCATTTTTAGGGACCTTCCAATCTTGGATGGCCACCACCTTTGCGGGATCCACTGCTATCCCTTCTTTGGAAACCACGTGCCCTAAGAACCGTACTTCCTTCCTCCAGAAGTGACACTTAGAAAATTTTGCCTTAAGGTTATGTGCTCGAAGGGTTTCCAACACTTCCCTAAGATGTAGGGAGTGCTCTTCTTTATTCTTAGAAAAGACTAAGATGTCATCCACAAAGACTACCACGAATTTGTTAAGGTATTCCCTAAACACCCTACTCATCAAATCAACAAAATATGCAGGGGCATTTGTCAAACCAAAGGGCATCACTAGCCATTCATAGAATCCGTCAGGAGTCCTAAAAGCAGTCTTATCTATACTATCCTCAGCCACTCTTAGTTGATGAAAGCCAGTGGCTAAGTCCAACTGCGAAAACACTGAGGCGCCAACTAACTGATCAAAGAGATCGTCAATCCTCGGCAGTGGGTGTCGGTTCTTTTAGTAAGCTTGTTTAGTTCTCTATAGTCCATACAAAGTCTAAGAGACCCATCCGCCTTTGTGGCAAAAACTACTGGAGCACCCCACTCCGATATACTACGTCTTATGAACCCCTTCTCAAGCAACTCCTTTACTTGCTTATTGAGTTCCCTCCTTTCACGAGGAGCCATGAGGCGCACTGGCAAAGATACGGGTTTAGCATTATCCACAAGATAAATTCGAAAGTCTCTCCCGCTTTGGAGGTAAGCCCTTCACCTCCTCAAACACATCCAGATATTCCCGGACCACTTCTACCGATCGCAGGTTCTCTACAGACGCGTCAAGCGATTCAAGATAACTTAGCATAACGGAATTTATGGGATTACAAAAGATGTCGAGAGCATTACCAAGGCGAGTCACAAGCCTAACTACTCTCCTTTCACAATCAAGAATGGCCCTATTTCTAGACAACCAATCCATTCCTAAAATTAGCCCATAGCCCGTGAAGCCCAATACATAAGCATCACATCTAAATTCAATGCTAAGTATAGAGATTTTCAAATCCAAACATATCATGGTCAAATGAGCCGAACCCCCAATTGGATTTGAAACGACCAAGGGATCCTCTACTAAACTGGTGTTCAAGTGCAGTGATTCAACTAATGATGCAGAGATAAACGAATGAGATGCGCCAGAATCGAATAAGGTACGGACAGGATGATCAAACAGAAAAACTAAGCTTTCAACAGAAATTGTTCTACCTCTTTCTTGCAGCGGTGGGGCCGCAATAGCCTGAACTTGCCCCCTTGCCTGCCCTGGTGCCATAAGAGCCTGCACCTGTCCTCCCGAGGTAGACCCTGCCCTCTGCCCCTTCTTTGGACAGTCCTTCACTAAATGTCCCGCATCTCCACAATGAAAACAACCAGTCTTCTTTTTCTTTCTACAATCTTTGCTGAGATGGCCAGGCGTCCCACTATTGAAGCATTTCTTCTTCCCTTTGCCATTATTGTTATTACCACCCTTCTTATTTTGCTGTTGGGGTTTCTTCTGATCCCCTTTCTTTTCAACTGCCTTATCCTCATGCATAAGTGCCATTTCTACTAGCTTTTCAAAGGTGGCTCCCATAGGGATGTGGGTCATAGCCAACCCTTGCAACGGTTCATTCAAGCCTCTAACGAACCTCAAAGCTTTCTTCTCTGGCGTGTTCACCAACTCCAAGCCAAACCTTGCTAACTGATTAAATTTATTGATATATTTCTTTACTGATGAGCTCCCTTGCTTTAGTGCCAGGAATTTTTCCATACTTAAGTTCTCCTCTGCCCTTGAAAGAAACTTTGCCTCAAACCTTCGTCTGAAATCCGCCCATGAATCAACTGGATGTTCCCCGTTAGTGACCTCCCACCAAAACGAGGCCTCTCCCTTCATTAACCAAGCAGCTAAACGGACTTTCCTCCCATCTTCCACTTCAAAGATATCCAACAATTCCTCAGTCTCCTTAAGCCAATCTCTGGCCTCCACAAACGTCTCAGTCCCTTGAAAAGTTTTTCCTCCCATAGCCTTGAATTCCTTGCACGTCTTTTGCAAAAGTGTCAACACGAGGAGGAGGAGGAGGAGGAGGAGGAGGAATGGGTGCAACTAGGGGTGGAGGAGTATCCGCTGGGCCTGCAGTGGTGGCCCTAGCCTCCAAGTATCTCCTAAACCACCCTGGAATCGTCACACCTTCTGGGAGATTAAGATCTTCAGCCATGCTGAAACGAAAAAGGAAAGATTCAAAATGGAGAATTCGAAAGATAAAGATAAGGATATGGCTATTTGGGATTATGTTTTTCATAAAAACTCTCTTTAAATAACATTTTTTTTTTTTTTGAAAACACTTCTTCCAAAAATACTTTAGAAAAAAAATATTTTTCTAAAATTTTTTTTTTTATCTGTTCTGGTAACCTTATGCTCTGATACCACGTGTAACACCCCACGTCCATTAATGTCACTCACAAAGGGAATGCATTAACTTCCATGGAGGTTTTAAGTGAATATAGAACAGTAAAATTACAACAAGACAGATATAAAATAGTACTTGGAAATTCAAAAACTTTATTTCATTGTAGCAGAAGTCAAAACATGTTTGATTACATCATAACACCATATTCAATGTCAAGTACAATATCTATCTTGATAAAACAAGTACATAATCCCATTACATGAATAGCCATTAAAAAGAAAGATAACAAGCTGGACTTTACTTCAGCAGTCCAAGCTTTCCCGAAGATAAGCAATCCAACTAGACTCCACTAGAACTTGGCCCAACCTACGGACCTGAAGGGAGAAAAAGGATGGAAAAGAGGGGGTCAGACATAAAGTCTGGTGAATATGATAATTCTACAATACTATTACCAAAATAACTGGACTAAGGCATAAGCTGGAAAACAAGAAAATGTCTATGAAGAGCAGATTAAGGACATAGACAATCGCTAAAGGCAACGTTATAGGCGCTCCTAAATACTAAAGGATAAACACTATACTGCACCACACCAGTCACCCTAAAGATTCATCCCACTTAGCTTCACTTAGAAACTTTCCCAATGGCTTTACGTACCCCTAGCTGACTACATAGGTGTCGCCTGCCCCTATCTCCACTAGGTGTACCCTACTTCCCATTATTCGATCGGCTCCCTAACTCGTAGATACCCGTGCTGGCCCCACAGTGGGGTGTATCACTCCCCTAAAGTGGCAACCTGATACAACGGACATGCACGGCTTATACCTACACGATGCAACAACGTCTTACCTACCAGCCCGGGTCCACACACGCATATGAAACCCGTTGGACTTGCGTTGCCACCGCTCCCTGTTTTGGCCTCTTATAGTCAAACCCAGTATGCGTGTCCCGTCCTCGACTTGGGTCGAGCCCACAAAGATACGTTTTGGGATACTGGTTGAAATGGGCCCCCACTATTTACCACAAGCATTCCAACTAAGCTTGTCCCCATTAGTCCATCCCACTTAACCCACTTAGTCATGTTCATTTACATGTGTGTTTGGTTAAGTCTAATCGTATTTCAAATGCCTCTAAAGGCAACCACCAGATTCCTCATGCCACCCAAGGCACCTACTTAACCCCCATGTCCCACCTTACATGATTATCTGGTTAAGTATTTCTTAGTTCATTAAGGCCATAACCTCATAAAGACCTCTCACATTAGACTGGCATTTATGGCAGCTGGATTTGCCAGGCGGGTCCGGGCAGTCTTACACCATAAAAGAGTCTAACCTCGTGTCTTTACAACTGTTATGCTTTAGTTTGGGCCTAGGACCTCTCACATTGGGCCGACATTTGTGACTACTGGATTTGCCGGGCGGGTCCGGGCAGGTTTACATCACAAACGGGTCCAACCTCGTGTCCTAAGCATTGATTATTAATAATAATCCACTTTCCCCCAATTTTAATAATTCCCTACTTGAATTATTAATTACTTCCAATTTTTAACAATGCCCATAATTGACTCAATTATGGACATCCATTCATGGTATGCAAAATCTTACAAAATTGTACCCAATTTATTAATTCCTAATATTACCCCTACCCCACGTTTGAACGTTTATTCGCAAAATATATGTTAGACTCGAATAGCCTAACTCATAGCATAAAAGAGATTATCATAATAACAACATGTATATGTGACCAAATGAATCATAATAAGGGGTGAAACTTGCATATGTCCAACTTGCATAGATTATACATGTCATGGACCTAAAGGTGTCAACTTGTTCAAAATTCACCTAATATAATCTCAATCAATTTTCATAAACTTACATATGAACATGTGTGAATCAACATCATCTAATTTTTTAACAACATGGTTTTATATGGGTACACCTAACTCAATAGGCAAATTCCCATAATCAAGTTTTATTTAATTATAGTTTCAAGTTTATGGGTACACCTAACCTAATAGGCAAATTCCCATAAACAAGATCCATTTAAATTAAGAAAAAAAAACATAACTTTAAGCATGATCCAACAACATCATGATTTTTCAACATAATATAGCATGATTTATAACATGGCATAGTATGATAGTATAACATAGCTTGACATGATTCTCAACATAGCACGACATGGCATAAGAGAATTTACAACATAGCATGACATAGCATATATAATTTACATCATACGACAACATAATAACATAATAAGAGATCCACAATATATAGAATTTACAATTACAAATCACATCACTTTCTTGTGATCCATTCATAACTGAGTCAAATTAGTTTGTAATAGTCTTGTGAGAATCATCATACTCACAGTTTAAAGAAGAGGATTAGAGAAAGAATCTTTTGATTTGTTTTGTTGAGAAGAATTTAGTTGTAGTAGATTAGGCTTCTTCTTCTTAGATTTGTGACGGCTATGCTGAACTCCATGGCAGCAGCATGACGGTAGCTTCTCTAATTTTACAAGTGATTTAGGTCTAGGGTCTACCCACTTATTTATAGATTTTAGAATTCATTTAGGCCATTAGATTTAACCTAGAAATAACCGCAGCCGTTCAGACAAGATGGGGTTTATCTTGTTGACTCAGCAATGAGTCAGAAGTGACTCAGCAAACACTCAGCATATTAATAAACTTCTATTCATGTCATAAATATATATATATTTTCTACAATGTAGATATTAGATACATCCCCCTTTACTTATTATTGTTTTTATATACATATTAGATACATCCCCTCTCTTACACACTTATTAATATTTTTATATTCATATTAGATACATCCCCTCTCTTACACACTTATTAATATTTTAGCAACTTTAGTGTTAATAGAAAATTCGGGGTGTTACAAAGCGTGCCCGGACCCTACCTACAGTTGGGTCAAAGTTTTGATACCAGAAAGGGTTACTGACTAATATGGGTCCCAAACAACAAATGACACAAGTATTCCCCATTGTGTCCCCAGACTATCAGATTCAGATTAACTTATTAACAGAGTTCAGACATACAAAGTTTAGACGATCAGTTTTCAGACTAACGGATCAGATAACAGATTTACAAACTTGCCTAACTTGGTGTAGGTCCTACAGATCCGCAAAACAGGTTCGTTTAATTTATCAATCAAGTTAGTTTATCCAGACCAGGTATCAAATTGGTTCTCAGCCTTATCAAATTACTGAGTTGGATTGGTTAAGTATATTTCAACTTAACCCCATTAAATTACCGAGTTCAGATTGGTTAAGTGTAGGTTAACTTAACCCCGTTAATTTACCGAGTTCAGATTGGTTAAGTGTCATAAGTCAAATTTACTTAACCTTATCATGTAGCATTAATTAATTAATGTGCCTTAACCTCTCACATTAGACTTTGTTGCGGTTACTAGTTAAGCCGGTCGGTTCCGGGTAGCTTTACACCACAACTTGGTCTAACCTCGGGTTCAAGGTACCACATGACCAACTTCTCACATTGGGTCCTATTGTTTGTAGCAACTAGTTAAGCCGGTCGGTTCCGGGTAGGTTTACGCTACAAACTCAACCCAACCTCGAGTTGGTCACACTTATATTTTCTAAGTGTCATGTCCATTATGTTTACAAAACATATTACAAGTTTTCAAGCATTTGGGTAGACCTAACTTAATAGGTAAATTCCCAATGGGTAGACCTAACTTAATAGGTAAATTCCCAATCTTATGTTTTTATGTCTTTTAAGTTTACCCAACCCCAAACGCAATCCCATCGCTTACATATCGCAATAGCGCATAAAGGATAGAAAGAGGGAACTTGGCATAATCATGACATAGGTGTTGAAGCCACAAGTTTAACATGGTGGCATATGAAATGTACATATGTTCATATACTTGCATATTACATTTTTAGGCCTCAAAAGCATGCATAAAACCAAACTTAGCATATTGGTGATACATGGTGATAAATGACATGTAGAAATGGCCATAAGTTCGCATTTAGCCTCACATGCAAGTTATCATAAGAGATATGATAACTTACATGTTGCCAAAATGCAACCTTTAGCATAAAGCTTGAAGCTTTATGTTCATATACTCAAGATAAGCTTGCATAACATGATAACATGAACAAAATGATCATCCCAAACTTGCATAACATACTTGCATATCATATGACGAACTTGCATATCAAACTTGCATAACATAACATGATAAACTTGCATATCCTAACATGGCAAACTTGCATAACATAACATGATAAACTTGCATATCATAACATGGCAAACTTGCATATCATAACATGGCAAACTTGCATATCATAACATGATAAACTTGCATATCATAACATGGCAAACTTGCATAGCATAACATGGTAAACTTGCATATCATAACATGATAAACTTGAATAACATAACATGATAAACTTGCATATCATAATAGTCAACCAAACTTGCATCATTCATTTAACTTTAGAGTTTAAATATGAAAGTAGAAAAGGGCTTACAATGCTTATGAAGACACAAAAATATGACAAAGCCCTTATGCAATCAATTAAACCCAAAATGCAAGCTCCAATAGAAAAACCCTTGAGCAAAAATGATCAAAACCCTTGCTTTATGATGTAAATATGGAAACTTGACTTGAATGCAAGCTAATGATGCTCATACAAGCTTGAAAACACTTGTATGCATGGAAAATCTCTCATAGAAATAACTTAGGAATTTTATGAAGAGAGTGGAGGCCATGAGAGGAATGATTTTGCCATAGTTTAGTTACTTGAATGAATAATGATGATTTAGGGTTAGGTTAGGGCCTTATTTATAGAGATTAGGATTAGTTTCAACCTTAGGATTAAACCCTAGTTCCAATCTCAGCCCTCAAAACCGAATCTGGCTCCCAAACTCAACACAACCCCAAAATGGTGCACCAGGCAAAACTGCCCGGCTGAGCCAAGTCGATACCCAAGTCGACAGGGCTGTCGACTTGGGCCTACCATGTCGACTGCCCAGTCGACAGGGCTGTCGAAATGGGTGGTCTGGCGGGAAATTTCCCGCCTGCGCCCAACTGCCCCAAATTTCCAAATTCAAACTTGAATTTGAAATCTGTTTTTACTTTGAATTTTTCTGAAAACTTCGTTGGGCCTTAATCGGGTTATACGGACTCCGATTTTCGAAAACTCGGACTCTATTTCGTGTATTTTTCCGAGACGAACGCAATGGCACAGCCCGTTTCCCTTGATTCAGATTTTTAAATTAAATTCTGCCTCGATTTACGTTATAACAGGTTATCAGAAATACGGGTTGTTACACACTCTGTATGGACGTTCGCGTTGCGATCAAATATGATAAAGATAATTGAAGACAGAGTTATGCAAGGGCTATACTGTTTACAGAATAGTGCCTTCTGTTTGTCCCATCCCAGGACAACGTGAATGGACTAATGTCTGACAGATTATATCTAACGGATCGCGTAAGTTGATCTATTCAAAAGTACTTACGTTTGGTGGCAGAGGAATTCGTTTCTCTTAGCTTTATGCCCGTGGTATTTTTGGGGAAATCAATTTATGATTTGGTGAGTATGATGATGTGGCATTCAAAGTGAATGGTGGTCAGATGTTCCAAAAGATACGTAATGACCTCAAGCCTCATTAACCGGGAAATGACAAAAATCGGGCAGGCAGCATGGCTAAGTGGGTCGCTCCCATTAGGGTGTATATCACCTATCTAGAGTAAATCCATTTCATTCTTTTATCTATTATCGATGTTGTCCCTTGTCGGGAAATAGTGGGTAGCTCCCAACCGTTGGTGGTATACATTCAATACACTCAAGCGAAATGAGTGTGCGGTCATGTGTGGGCCGGGTTGCAAGACGTTCTTGTTGAACCCAGTGTATTTGCCTCTAGAGATACATTATCGGCAGGTGGTCCCATAACTTGTCATAGTTGGAATCCAATCTCCAATAAGAGCCCGCGGTTATGTTTGTATACTATATATGTGGAATGTGAGATGCAAGCATTTTGCTAAATTGTTAATTACTTGTGATTAGACATTATTATAATATCATAGAAATATTGATTTCAAAAAGTGTTTTGGTTATCGTAAGGTAAAAACTATCTGTGTTTATGTGTGTATCGGTCTTACGATTATCTTTTCTTTTGAAAAGGGTTTTGAAAAGTTAAACCAAATGATTTGAGCTTACTCACACCAGTCCCATGACTGACCCAGAGTTTGTTTTTTTTTTTCCCTAAACTCTTGGGTGCCCAAATTTGTACGGGCAGTCAAGTAGTTCAAGTCTTTACAGATATGCTTGGAGGAGCTTGAAGCAGGAGGCTTCAGGATTATATAGCTATTGCTATTTCCGCTGTGTGAAAGTGCTGTACTCTGACAATGTTATTGTATATATATATATATATATACTGTTTTATTTCAAAGTTATGTTATAATATATTTTATTCGTTCCGCTGTGAGATTCGTATTTACTCTGATTGTGTTCTTCTTCTTCTATTCTAATTTTCTATCTTATTTATTCTCATCCTCCAACTTCTTTCTATTAATGATCTGGAATGTTCGATACCTGAATAATTAACATGGATTTTATGTTGATTTTCTAGGTCGAAAATCCCGGTTTGTTACAGTGGTATCAGAGATGAAAGTTAAGTGATTACCTTGGCTCTGTGGCGTGACTCAGTAGAGATAGGGTTAGCAATACCCTAGATTGAGTTTGAGTGTATTTATACAAGTGAACGTATTTGTAGATTTTATAAAATTGTTTTATATTGTGGAGATTTATTGATTGAGTTATTTATGAATTTCGGTCGATCAGTTTGATCCACTGTATCGATAGGAATTTCTAAACACTAAAATACGATAAACCGATACAGTATGTTTTGAAAAAGGGTAAATGCGATAATTTTACCCAAAGTATATTTCGATATAAAGAAAATATTTATATTTGAATCATTATTGTATATTAGATGTGTTGGTTTTTATTATAATCGAATAAGATTTATGAAAGTAAAATGGTTATATAAATAACCAAACAGAATTCGTATAAGTGTATTATGTGAAATCAGATGAATTAAATCTGAATTTAAATCAGAAATTGAAATTAAAATTCCTGAAATTTGGAAAGGTGTTCGTAAATGGACTTGTATTAAATTTATGAAAATTTTGAAATCTTGGGAGATTTTAAATTGTTTACAAGCATTGCGAAAAGTATTTTGAATAGACTTCAAAATGAAAGTGTTTAAATTTTGATTTTTGATAAGTGATATAGTATTGAACTCACTTCGATAGCTGGGAAATAACTCTGATGATACTGGCCACATCATCGGTGTTCATTTCGAGTTGTAAGTGACGGATTACTACCAAAGATTTTGTTTTCGAATTATTTTGGGAAAAGGAAGTTGTTTTGAATCCCGAAAGGGTATAATTTATTTTAGAAAAACTAAACTTTTTAAAATCCCCAGGAAGATGGTACGAAATAAAAACAAATTTAAAGAAATTTTTGAAAACAAATATGAATTGAATTGAATCCAATTAACTGGAAATAAAATTGGAATATAATATATCAAGTAGAATCAGATTTTAAATTGTGAGATAGGAATGTGAAATGGTATTGGATTGATGAGTTAGGAGTTGGAATCAAGAATGGAACTTTGGTTTGAAATGGAATTTGGCTTGGATACGTGAATGATTTGGTTTTGAGGATAAAATGGGAATTTTGTTTGGGAATGCATTTGTATATGCTGACAAGGTAGCAGAATGAAAGGATATAATGATATGGCCGACAAAAAGGTACGTGTTTAAATTTCCATATGAGGTTTTATGCGCCGAATCGGCAAGCCGCTTGGCTTTTTGATTTTATTTTTGAAAGGAAAGGGCCTAGAGAGGCGAGTTGGAGTTTGAACGATTGTCCAGTACAAAGGAAGTGCTGGCAAAAATTTTCAGAAATTAAAGGTATTAGAAAATTTTTAGGATTTTTGAAAATTTTCGTTAGTAAGAACAAATTAATATTTTAATTGGAATTAAACGGGTTTAGTTGAAACTGATATTAAAAGTAAACGAATAATTTTAACCCAGTTAATAGGGTCTGTTTTCTACCTTAGAAATTTTGAGGATGAAATTATTTTAAGGGGGAAAGAATGTAACATCCCGCATTTTTATCGGTTTGTATTTAAATATTTAAATCAGATTAAATATTGAATTCGTAATATAAGTGGATTTATATATTAATTAAAACGAAGTTGAGCATATAAAAATATATATTAAATATAATCAAGCCTGTAATATCGCAGCAGTTCGTAATTTAACGTTCTGAACTTCAACTGAGTATACAAGACCCATTTAAGTCAGATTTCTTCGAAACAAGAAACATTGGAATATGTTGAATGATATTTTTCTAGTGGAAGGGAAAAATCGAATTTTCGGATTATATGTTGTAGGATATATCCAAATCAAATATTGAAATAGTTGTTGTAGAATCGTTTATCGATCGTAGCGGTTTATTCGATATAACTAGATATCGGATTCGAATTTGGACAAGGTTCTTTTGAGACGTAGTGATAATTAAATTTTTAGAATTTTGTTGTAATTTTTAATTAATTAAATACTCAACTTTTTATTTGGAGTATTTTGCACCCTATATAAATATTTTGGGGTTTCAAAATATGAGTCAACCTAACGATATTATTATATTTTTGGGATCATGGCATAATTCTCGACACGACTGCATTTTTATTTCTGTCGGTAGCAATTCGTAATTTTACAAGTATTATAAATCTTTTCGCAAGAAGACACGTCCAAATACATATTTTTCCTTTTGCCTTACCTGCCAAGATATTTGTACGGATTTCCCTTTTGCCTTACATCCAAATTACAATCCCAACGCGCATATATAGGATAGAATACAGGCCTATGATTTACCATGGCATACCTAAATAATATTCTCACTGTCATGCCTTCCCCTATTACTTCATTGCCAAGGAAAGTAAAAATATCCTGCAGACCTTTCACTGTTATAGTTCAATTCTTGTGAAAGAAAAAATCAACACTAGTAGCAGCTAACCTATTCTCTACAACGTGATGCCCAAGTATTTTAATTATATAAATATACAAGCCAGGTCCTTGCATACGCTAATGACATAAAATATAGTGATACACTAAGGAAATATACCTATATATATGCCTACACCCTGAACAGCATGCCTATCCCGTGAAATCTCAAAACAGTAAATTCAATGTAGACATATTTTCACATCTGAAGCCTACCCACCTACGTGTATCATTTGTCACTTCTCATATCTTTACATTGATCCTTCGCAGTTAAGAAATAGCACCGTCACTACCTTTCAGAACGTGGTAGCCTGACCTTTTGAACAGAAAATGAACTGCAAAAAATACACTGATGATTGAAAGAAAAGAAAATACATTGCCATTCATATATCCTACCTACGGTCACCATCAGCTGCAAACCTACGAAATGAAAACCCCATAACTAGCTATGTTGTACAAAGCGTGTGTGCCAAGGGAACAAGACCTATAAATACACAAGGCTTCCGTGTTTCTTCTTCAGCTTGAAACGTGGTAAACGGCGTATAAAAAAAATTGAAAGCGTTGGGGTGAAAGGGTAGACTGCGGAATGTGCCGCGGTGGTCTGAAATCACGTCGAAGAGGAGGAAAATCGAGTTGAGTATGATGGTATTAGGATTGTAGAGGCGGTGAAGAGGGAGAGAATGGAGGCGGTGGCATGAATTCAAGTGGAGAAATGGGGGAGAACGGGTGGCACAAAGTAGCGGAAATGGTGAAGGAATATGATACTGGAGGATATTTCGTGAAGGAAGAAGCATGGGTTTTGAAAGAAATGGGTGGGCCGTATTTTAAAATGAAGCCCGGTTATTAAATAAACGGAAAATACATGAAAAGGGGAATAGGAGGCACGGTGATTTCTTTATATGGCAAAGGAAAGCTTGCGTACATCAGATATGGGGTGGATGGACCAACGGCAATAGAAGGGCAAAGCCCAAGAAAAAATAAAAATGAAATACTAACGGTTGCAGCAGTTGAATTCATGAAAGGGGACGTGGCCACTTGCCGCAGCAGTTCTAATATGTTATGAGAGGTACCGATATGGATCGGTTGGATAGTGCTGAAGAATGAACCTCACATTTTCCTGAAGAAGAATGACCATGGAGTTTAAACGTATAATAATTATATAAGGAAAATTGAAATAAAGGAATTTGATTTGTTTCATAAATTATATACAATATTTAAACTTTATAACGTTGTGATATGAGACGCAATGAGCCCCACTAAAATTGCATTTGCAGAGGCTACGGGTACGAACCGGGCTGGAGCAATTTGGGACTCACTGAAATTTATGGCAATAATCTAATCGACAAACCGTTGATCGTTATTTAACGATTAGGGACCGAGGTGAGTAAAACTCACTAACTCTTCCCAGTTATATTTTTATAACGAACTTTTATAACTGATAGATAACGGTTGTTTGCGGTATGTTGGCTATTTGGTTGAACTGCTAGTCAGTTGATTAAAAATATAGACAACGATATAGATATAAATCGTTAATCAAATATTGATTACGTTTAGAAGAATATTTCATAGTGAAATGAAATTGATGTTAATTTTATTGTTTAACATCTGTGGACGCAGGGAAACAGGTCGGAGGGACCCAACTGGGCTCCTCAACATTTATTTTATTGTTTTTTTTCATATATTGTGTTATATGGTGTGATATGAAATCTGTCGTAAATTTTGTATGGTTGAATGAGGCTGATCATTGTTATATGGTACGTTAAATACCATAAAGAATATTGGAATATTAAAAAGGAAATTTTCAATGTTATATTGAAAAAGAAATATTTATAAAATCAAAAGATTTTATAAAAAGAAAACTATTGTAACAACTTGCATTATACGCATCAGAGGATCGTAGAATATTTATTTCTTTCCCATATGAAGTCGTATGGTCATGTAACTTTGGGAAACAACCATTAGAGTCATTTCCCATGTTCATGATTTTTGTCGATTTTTAAATGACCGTTTTGCCCCTAACTGATCTTGTTACGGATATAACTTTTGATTGGAAAGGAATTTTGACCTGAAACCACTTCCATTAGATTCGTTTGATGGTTTACCTTTCTGTAGAGTGGTCATATGTGAAAAACGGACTTACCGTTTGGGAGATATGGCTGAAATAATGTTTGGAAGGTGAAAAACTACTTAATCGGGCCAAATAGGGTGATTAGCGAATGGGTCCATAACCCATTTCGGGGAGTTAGAGATTTATTCCATTTCAGTTTTCTAGCCTCCACTTACCTCTTAGAAACCCTAAAAATGGCCTCCAAACTCTAAATCACCTCCAAATTATCTTCTAATCAAGGATTAAGCTTAGCAACATCAAATCAAGGGAGATCTACACCAAACAAACGTTAGAGCTGCTGTTTAGCATCGAGATTCGCACCAAATCAGATATTTACTTCAGATCTAAGTCAATTTTGTGGCTAAGGTGAGTGATTTGCATAGTTCCTCACTAATTATGGCTAATTAAGGGTAATTAGTGTTAATTAGCGAATTTATACACTAATAAATCCTGGAAAAATATTTATAAAATTCAAAATGATGTTTTAGACCTCTGATATGAATTTGGGTTAATTTGGTTAAGTTTTGCTAATCATACCATTAGTTTCACCTAAACATGCTTAAGGGAAAATATGGGGTTTTGGCTAGGTTTGATCCATTTTAACCTATCATAATGTTGTTTTGGTTTTTGTGGTTGATTCCCTATGTTGCTATGACTGTATGGTATGCTTTGTGATTGATTAGAAGTGTTAGATTGGTCGAAAACGCCGTCGAGTGGCGTATAAACAAGTTGCTGGAATGTTGCAGGAACCGGACCGGATCGGACTTAACGACTCGATCGTGATTAGCCTCTCTGATCCGAACCGCCAGTAGCTCCCCGACCTGATCCGCGTGGAGATGGAGACCGATCCAACGTTGGGGGAAAAAGGGTGAAGACCGTGCTCCGAACCGATCTGATGTGCCAACCCGACTCGATCCGTTTAGCCACCTCTGAACCGATCTGTAACGATCGAGCTTGAAGAACCCAACCCGACTAGGGGCGACGTCTGCCGATCCGAACCGACGTGCTGTGAGGGAGCCTGATGTATCCGATCCGATCCAGTGAAGAGGATCATTCCGATCCGAACCGAACTGATGACTAGGGGGAGATCCGAACCGATCCGGTGATGACCAATAACCCGAGATGCAAAGGTAGTCCAAATGGAAGTTAGAGCTCAGGATCCAGTTGGGAACCAATGAGTTCACTTCATGGTTGGACTTTGCTGCGGGACGTGTGCTAAGGAGTTGTCGACGTTCATAACTTCGATTCACCATTGAGAAAGGATGATGGGCTACTTATCAGTGCAGTAGAGTCACTATGACTCGAGGGGCAAGGTGATGGTAGCAAGACTATGTTATCAGTGCAGTAGAGTCATTATGACTCGAGGGGCAAAGTGATGCGTAGTAAGACTATGAGCCAGTGCAGTGAGGTCATTATGACTCCATGGGGCAGAGTGGACATAGTAAAGGATTAGTGAGGCTATGAGCCAGTGCAGTGGGGTCATTGTGACTCCATGGGGCAAAGTGGACATAGCAAAGGATTAGTGGCTATGTATTAGTACAGTGAAGCCATTTATGACTTCATGGGGCAAAGTGATCATAGCAAGGTATGTTGGGTGATCGAAGTGGTGGATATCGTATGCTTTATGCACTGAGTGAGAGATGTGAGGATGGTTGCTATGTTTGATTGTTTGCCATCACTATGACATGCAAACCCCCACCCCTGTTATCTTTACACCGTTTGAAATGGCACCTTAGAGTGTTGTACAGTATGTAGTGCTAACTCTTTGGTTGCAGGTCCAGGTTCAGGTATGTTTTAGACTACCTGTTATTGTTCTGTTTAGATGTTTATCGCTCATACTAGGCTTTATGTCGGACCCAGAGTTTTATGTCTCCTCTTATTACTCTGGTTGCTCACACGAGCAGACTAGAGACAGCTTAGCTGGTGATGCGCGAGTAGCTGATTCGGAGGCGAGCAGGAGGCTTCCACGTATGATATATAGATATTCTCCCTGTGTCGTTGGTGGTCGCTCCTTGGGCATTAGTAGTGTACCTTCCCTATCTTACATTTGTTTTTTTTGAGACAGTTGAAAAGTTGTAATAATGTTAGCTTTGGATCATAAGCTGTACATGGATTTTCCGCTGCTATGTTAGTTTGTTTTCAGCTTATGCACTGTCTCACCTGTTTTATGTCAAGTATGTTGTTATTATATTTTGTTCCATGCGCTGTGAGATATTTTACAGGTTCATTGTTAGTTCATTTCCTTCTTTCCTTTTCTTCTGACGATCCGTCGCGTGCTAACTGGACATGTGTACGCGCACTTTTGGAGTAAATGTCGGTTGGTGCGGGGTGAGCCGTCACATTTGGTATCAGAGCTCTAGGTTGCGTAGTTAACCTAGGGAAAGACACTAGGGAGAGATAGTACGTATACGAGAGAACGTATTTGTGATTACTTTGGTTTTCAAAAGCTATATATCTATACTATTAGTAGTATAAGAATGAAGTCGTACTGCACTAGCACCACTGTGGGGTCGTTAATCGTTTCCCCTTTTACAGATTGACGATGAGACGATAAGCTAGAGGTGCTGGTAGGGGAGCCAATAATAGGAATGTTGCTGACATGAGGGCGATGTTTACTGACCTCATGAGAGACATGCTTAGGGAGGTGCAACGGTCATTTCCCAATCCCAGAATTGGTGGTGGTCCAGTAGTGCAGGCGCCTAGGGTCGATTTCGCCAAGTTGTGCAAGGATTACACTAACCTTGGTGGGAAGCCGTTCCACGGAACGGAGTCGGCCACAAATGTTCAGGATTGGATGGATAGCTATGATCGTATCTTTGACGACTTGGGTATCGAGGATGCGATGAAGAGAAGGCTAGCGTCTCGTCAGTTGCAAGGGCGAGCGATGAATTGGTGGAATGCCATTAGAACAGCTACTCCAGAAGATCAGGTTACTTGGGATCAGTTCAAGGCTCGCTTTAGCGAGAAGTTCATTCCAGCTGCCCAGAAGTCAATGTTGTTTAAGAGATTCTTGGAACTCAAGCAGAATGGTCGGGCAGTCTCTAACTATATTGTTGAGTTCGACACTTTGTCGAAGTATGGACTATCTCTTATCGATACTCCTGAGAAGAAGAATGAGAAGTTCATTACTGGGTTGGATGGATACTTGGGGGAAAGGCTTATCAACAACATCGATGAGACTTTTGAATCGATTGTAGGGAAAGCTTTGAGATCAGAGAGTCTTTACCCTAAGCCAAAGATTGAGGCTGCATCTGCAGAAGGGCTGAAACCGCAAGCGGGCAGTAGAGGCAAGAATAACTCTCAGAATAAGAGGAAACAGAACCAATCTAAGAATGGCCAGAAAAAGAGCAAGAAAGATGTTGAGTGCTTCAGCTGTGGTAAGAAGGGCCATTATGCTAAAGAATGTCGGGCCAAACCAGCGAATAGGAAGTGCTATAACTGTGGCCAAGTGGGACATCATAAGGATAAGTGTCCGCAACCTCTTAAGGAGAAGCAGATTGTGAGAGCGTATGCTATTGATGTTGTTCCTTCTTCGTCGAATGCCACAACTGCGGCGGAGAAAGGAAAGAACGTTGTTATTCAAGGTATGCTTTCTATTTATGATGTACCAGTTCGAGTTTTGTTTGATACTGGGGCTTCCCGTTCCTTCATATCTAGTGACCTGGTAGATAGGTTGGGACTGGAACCCGAGATAGTCGATAGACCATTGGTTGTGACGAACCCGATTGGTGGTTCGACTAGCCTTAGTATGATTTGCCGAAATTTGGTCTTATCGAGTCATGGATATATGTTTGTTTGTGATTGCTTTGTTTTGGGCTTTACTGGGTATGGCATTATATTGGGGGTCGATTGGCTACGAAGATACGGGGTGGTGGTAGACTGTGAGGGCTTTTTGGTGACAGTTAGGGCAGATGATGGGCGGAGGGTAGTGTTTGGTAGTCTACCTAGTGATGGGGTAATGGCTAGTTTTATAAATTCCCTCGACATCCCGCAGGATGAGCTGTCAGATATGCCCGTGGTTGGCCAGTATCCGGATGTATTCGAGGAGGTGACCGGGCTTCCACCACACCGAGAGATTGAGTTCCGTATTGATTTAGTGAAAGATGCCAGACCTATAGTGATGCCACTTCGTCGTATGGTGTAACACCCCGTAATTTTATAACATTAAAATTCACAAATTAAAGTATACTTAATTTTTAGAAAAGAATTAAGTGAAATGGGTTGCGCAGAGAAATATATATATTGATATATATATATAAAAAAAATTAAAAATTAAATAAATAAATATGCGAAAAAGTTCAAAACAGCGAATTGCGAGGGGGAATAACCGAACCGACCCATTTTTGAGGTCGACCCAAGCCCTACTGGGTCGACTAGGGGTTAATCCAGAGTGTTTGGCTGTCAACCCGTGGGCCGATTCGCTCAAATGCAGATTTTGCATTTGATTGGTTCTCATGGTTCAGGGTTAATCTAATGGTCCTATATAACTTCCTACACCTATAAATACATCCTAATGCTAACTCTAAACCTAATTAAAATAGAAAAGTTACCGTCATACCGTCGCCATGGAAATCAATGGAGCCGCCGCCAACTAAGAAGGAAGAAAAGCTAATTCAATTCTAATTCTCTCAACCCTAAAGCAAAACTCTCTCTTTTCTTCTCTAAATTGTGAGTATGATGATCTTAACAAGATTATTATCATTTTAATTAGGTTGAGTTATGAATGGATTATGAGTAGATGATGTGAATTATCATATATGTTGTTGTAAACCCCTTTTGCTATCATGTATATTGTAAATCCAATGTTATGTGATGATGATATCTTATATGTTGTAAATCATGCTATGATGATGTTATGTATGTTGAAAGTTTCTATGCTAAGTTGTGATGAATCATACATGTTAAAAAAGCCATGATGTTACCATCTATGCTAGTTAGTTCATATTAATTAAATCATCATGTTTGGGTTATGTCGATCTATATGACAAGTCACATATGCAAGTTAGATTGATTAGAAAAGTTATGAATATATGTCATGACATCTATTATGACATCTAGAATTATGCTATGATATATGTGATATCCTATGCTAGTTCACACCATCATTATGTTGCCTAAAAACCCCATATGCAAGTTTATGTATAGATTTGGGCTATGATCATATCATGTAAATTGAGACATTTAACAAGTTGACACCTTTTGATCCTTAACATGTGTAGTTTATGCAAGTTTCACCCCTATTATGATTAGATTTATTTTAATTGTCTATATGTTGTGATAATTTATCTTTGTGCTAGGTGTTAGACTATACAAGTCTAGCCTATATTATGCGTTGAATAAGCGAACGTATAAACGTGGGGTAGGGGTAATATTAAGAATTTAATATTAAAAAGTTGGGGTGCAATTGATATGATTTTGCATGCCATAAGTGGATGGCCATAATTGAGTCAATTATGGACATCATTAAAAGTTGACTTAATTAATAATTTGAATAGGGAATTATTAAAACTGGGGTAGAAGATTTTAAGTGTTAATCAATGCTTATGACACGAGGTTGGACTCGTTTATGACGTAAACCTGCCCGGACCCGCCCGGCAAATCCAGTGGTCACAAATGTCAGCCCAATGTGAGAGGTCCTAGGCCTAAACTAAAGCATAACGGTTGTAAAGACACGAGGTTAGACTATTTTATGGTGTAAGACTGCCCGGACCCGCCCGGCAAATCCAGCTGCCATAAATGTCAGTCTAATGTGAGAGGTCTTTATGAGGTTATGGCCTGAATGAATTAAGAAATACTTAACCAGATAAACATGTAAGGTGGGACATGGGGGTTAAGTAGTTGCCTTGGGTGGCATGAGGAATCTAGGGGGTGCCCTTAGTGGCATGTGAAATACGATTAGTAAGACTTAACCAAACACACATGTAAATGAACATGACTAAGAGGGTTAAGTGGGATATACTAGTGACAAGCTTAGGTGGGTAGCTTGTGGGGGCCCATTTCGACCAGTATCCCAAACGTATCTTTGTGGGCTCGACCCAAGTCGAGGACGGGACACGCATGCTGGGTTCGACTGTAAGAGGCCAAAACGGGGAGCGGTGGCAACGCAAGTCTATCGGGTTTCGTATGCGTGTGTGGGCCCGGGCGGGTAGGTAATACGTTGTTGCATCGTGTAGGTATAAGCCGTGCATTCTCAAGTTGTATCGGGTTGCCACTTTAGGGGAGTGATACACCCCACTATGGGGCCAGCACGGGTATCTACGAGTAAGGAGTCGATCGAAAGTGGGTAGTGGGGTACACCTAGTGGAGATAGGGGCAGACGGCACCTATGTAGTCAGCTAGGGGTACGTAAGGCTATTTATAAAGTTTCTGTGTGAAGCAAGTGGGATCAAACAATAGGGTGACTGGTGTGGTGCAGTGTAGTAATGTGCGGTGCAGTGTAGTAATCATTCGTTAGTAATTAGGTGTGCCTTTACCGTTATCTTTTACGTTATCTTAAACGATATCTTTATCTTCCTAAGAGTTCATAGACATTTACTTATCTTCCAGCTTATGCCTTAGTCTAGTTATTTTGATAATAGTATTGTTAGAATTATCATACTCGCCAGACTTTATGTCTGACCCCCTCTATTTCTATCCTTTTTCCCCCTCCAGGTCCTCAGGTTGGGCCCAGCTCTAGTGGAGTTTGATTGAATTGCTTCATCTCTCTTTGGAAAGCTTGGACCGTTGAAGTAAAGTCCAGCTTGTTATCTTTTTAATGGCTATTTATGTAATGGGATTATGTATTTTGTTTTTATGAAGATGGATATTGTACTTGGTTATGATTTATGGTTTTATGATGTAACAAACGTGTTTAATTTCCACTGCAATAAAATGAAGTTTTAGATTTCCAAGTACTATTTATTATCTGTCTTGTTGTAATTTTTCTGTTCTATATTCACTTATAGCCTCCATGGAAGTTAATGCATTCCCTTTGTGAGTGACATTAATGGACGTGGGGTGTTACATATGGCACCAAGGGATCAGCGAGAGCTCGGGGTGCAAGTCAGCAATCTTTTGAAGAAGGGATTTATTAGAAGAAGTGTCTCCGAGTGGGGAGCACCAATTGTGTTTGCCACTAAGGCAGATGGTTCCCTTCGTTTGTGTGTGGACTATCGCGAGTTGAATAAGGTGACGAGGAAGAATAAATATCCTCTACCGCGGATAGATGATTTGTTTGATCAACTGGAAGGAGCAATAGTGTTCTCCCAGTTGGACATCGTGACAGGATTTCATCAGCTCCGAGTAGCGGATGAGAGTGTCCCGAAAACGGCATTTAGGACGCTGTCTGGATTCTATGAGTGGTTGGTCATGCCATTTGGGTTGACCAATGCACCAGCCTACTTTGTGGATCTTATGAATTGAGTATTTAGAGATCAGTTGAATAAGTTTGTTCTTTTGTTCGTAGACGATATCCTTGTTTACTCAAGGACAGAGGAGGAACACAAGGGACACTTGAGGATAGTGATGGAGGTGTAGAGGAAACACCAATTGAAAGCGAAATTCTCTAAGTGTCACTTTTGGAGAAGGGAAGTGAGATTCTTGGGTCATGTTGTTTCAGAGAATGATATTGCCGTGGACCCTGCGAAGGTGGCTACGGTACAGGATTGGCCTACGCCCAAGAATGCAACAGATGTAAGAAGTTTCTTAGGGTTAGCTGGATATTATCGTAAGTTTATCCAGGACTTCTCCAAGATAGCAGCACCGTTGACTCAGTTGACTAAGAAGAATCAGGCCTTCGTCTGGGACGGAGTGTGTGAGAATGCATTCAGGAGTCTAAAGGAAAAGTTGACGCGTGCACCAATGTTAGTCATTCCGAAAGGGAATGAAGAGATGACGGTATACACGGATGCTTGTGGTACCGGACTAGGTGCTGTATTGATGCAAGGAGGTAGGGTTGTAGCTTATGCTAGTCGGAAGCTAAAGCCGCATGAGAAGAAATATCCTACCCATGATTTGTAATTGGCAGCGATCGTGTTCGCATTAAAGATGTGGAGATACTATCTCTTGGGAGAAAGATTTGAGTTGTTTACCGATCATAAATCGTTAAAGTATCTCTTCTCTCAGAAAGATCTGAATCTCCGTCAGCAGAGATGGTTAGAGTTCTTGGCTTCGTACGATTTTGATATCGCAAACACACCTGGGAAAGGTAATGCGGTAGTCGATGCCTTGAGTAGGAGACATGCCAGTTTAGGGGCTATGTTTCTTGAATGGAAGCAACTGGAGTATATCGCAGGGTTTGATTTCAGACCAAAGTGCGAATTGGATCCAGAAGTGCTAGCTAGTTTGACGATCAGACCCACTTTGATAGAGCGGATTGGTTCCAGCCAGAGGGACGATCCTAATCTATTGGAAATCATCTCCAGGTTAGAGATGAATATCAACGGTGAGGAGATGAACTTGTATGGGCTTGATCGAGATGGATGGCTTAGAAAGAATGGAAGACTAGTTTTACCCAACGTGAATGGTTTGAGAGATGAAGTGCTTGGAGAATGTCATCACTCAAAACTGACTATACATCCTGGTGGTAATAAGATGTATCGAGACATGAAGCGGACTTACTACTGTGAAGGGATGAAAAGAGACGTTGGGAAGTTTATATCTAAATGCATGAATTTCCAGCTAGTTAAAGCCGAGCAAAAGAAGCCTAGTGGTTTGTTGCAACCATTAGAAATTCCCAAATGGAAATGGGAGCAAGTCTCGATGGATTTCATTTATGGTTTACCAAGGACTAGATCGGGACATGATAGCATTTGGGTAATTGTGGATCGATTGACTAAGAGCGCAAGATTTATACCAGTCAAATCGACTAGAACGGCAGCTAAGTTAGCAAAATTGTACATGAAGTGGGTAGTGAGATTTCATGGAGTACCTAAAAGCATTGTGAGTGACCGAGACTCGTTGTTCACTAGTGGGTTTTGGAAGAGCTTACAAGAGGCTCTAGGGTCGGAATTACATCTCAGTACCGCATATCATCCTCAGACCGATGGTCAGACAGAGAGGGTGAATCGTATATTGGAAGATCTCTTAAGAGCTTGTATATTGGATTTTGGTGGATCATGGGATGAACATTTGCATGTAGTAGAGTTTGCATATAATAATAGCTACCAATCCACTAACGGTATGGCTCCATATGAAGCTTTGTACGGAAGACCGTGCAACTCACCATCATGTTGGATAGAGACTGGCGAGAAGTTTATGCTTGGACTAGATGTGGTGAGGGAAACTTCAGATAAGATTAAGATCATTCAACAACGAATGAAGCCTGACCAGGATAGGCAGAAGAGTTATGCTGATAAAAGGAGAAGAGACTTAAAATTATCCGTTGGTGACTTGGTGTTTGTCAAGATTTCTCCGTTGAAGAGTGTGATACGATTTGGCAGGAGAGGCAAGTTAGCACCAAGATTTGTTGGACCATTCCCAGTTCTCAAACAAGTTGGGAATTTGGCGTATAGAGTTGACTTACCAGAGAAGATGGCGGGAGTTCACAACGTATTTCATGTTTCCCAACTAAGGAAGTTCGTTCACGACCCAGATATGACTATTTCACCTGATCAGTTAGAGGACTTCGAAGTAGAACCCAAGGCGGTTGGGGACCACAAGCCGATTCGTATTGTCGAGCACGATACGAAGCAACTTCGAAGGAAGGCGGTGAAGCTAGTCAAGGTTCAATGGGGCGAGAACGAGAATGACTGCACTTGGGAGACAGAGGATAGCATTAGAAAGACGTATCCAGAACTCTTTGCCTGGTAAGATTTACTTTGCAATTTAATTATTCCGCATGCTAG
Organism: Allium sativum; assembly: GCA_030737875.1. Taxonomy (NCBI): domain Eukaryota; kingdom Viridiplantae; phylum Streptophyta; class Magnoliopsida; order Asparagales; family Amaryllidaceae; genus Allium; species Allium sativum. The sequence continues at coordinate 681,589,274 of CM060919.1, forward strand.
GATAGACTTGTTTTTCTTGTTTGCATGTTTGATGGTTGTTTTATGGTTGATAGGCATGCGGGACCCTTTTGTGTGTTTTGGTTAGGGAATTTCGGGGGCGAAATTTCTTAAGGGGGGAAGAATGTAACAACCCGCATTCTACGCATCAGAGGATCATAGAATATTTATTTCTTTCCAATATGAAGTCGTATGGTCATGTAACTTTGGGAAACAACCAATAGAGTCAGTTCCCATGTTCATGAACTTTGTCGATTTTTAAATGACCGTTTTGCCCCTAGCTGATCTTGTTTCGGCCATAACTTTTGATTGGAAAGGAATTTCGACCTGAAACCACTTCCATTAGATTCGTTTGATGGTTTATCTTTCCGTAGAGTGGTCATATGTGAAAAACAGACTTACCGTTTGGGAGATATGGCTGAAATAAGGTTTGGAAGGTGAAAAACTGCTTAACCGGGCCAAATAGGGTGATTAGCGAATGGGTCCATAACCTATTTCGGGATTAATGTTATGGGGAGGCTGAAAGGAGTTAGAGATTCATTCCATTTCAGTTTTCTAGCCTCCACTTGCCTCTTAGAAACACTAAAAATGGCCTCCAAACTATAAATCACCTCCAAATCATCTTCTAATCAATGATTAAGCTTAGTAACATCAAATCAAGGGAGTTCTACGCCAAATCAACGTTAGAGCTGCTGTTTAGCATCAGGATTCGCACCAAATCAGAGATTTACTTCAGATCTAGGTCTTATTTGTGGCTAAGGTGAGTGATTTGCATAGTTCCTCAATAATTATGGCTAATTAAGGGTAATTAGTGTTAATTAGCGAATTTACACACTAATAAATTCTGGAAAAATATTTATAAAATTCGAAATAATGTTTTAGACCTCTGATATGAATTTGGGTTAATTTGGTTAAGTTTTGCTAATCATACCATTAGTTTCACATAAACATGCTTAAGGGAAAATATAGGGTTTTGGCTAGGTTTGATCCATTTTAACCTATCATAATGTTGTTTTGGTGTTTGTGGTTGATTCCCTATGTTGCTATGACTGTATGGTATGCTTTGTGATTGATTAGAAGTGTTAGATTGATCGAAAACGCCATCGAGTGGCGTATAAACAAGTTGCTGGAAGTTGCAGGAATGTTGCAGGAACCGGACCGGATCAGACTTAACGACCCGATCGTGATTAGCCTCTCTGATCCGAACCGCCAGTAGCTACTCGACCCGATCCGCATGGAGATGGAGACCGATCCAATGTTGGGGTAAAAAGGGTGAAGCCCGTGCTCCAAACCGATCCGATGCGCCACCCCGACCCGATCCGTTTAGCCACCTCCGAACCGATCCGTAACGATCGAGCTTGAATAACCCGACCCGACTAGGGCGACGTCTGCCGATCCGAACCGACATGCTGTGAGGAAGCCTGATGTATCTGATCCGATCCGATCCAGTGAAGAGGAGAATTCTTATCCGAACCGAACTGATGACTAGGGGGAGATCCGAACCGATCCGGTGATGACCAATAACCCGAGATGCAAAGGAAGTCCAAATGGAAATTAGAGCTCAGGATCCAGTTGGGAACCAATGAGTTCACTTCATGGTTGGACTTTGCTGCGGGACGTGTGCTAAGGAGTTGTCGACGTTCATAACTTCGATTCACCATTGAGAAAGTATGATGGGCTACTTATCAGTGCAGTAGAGTCACTATGACTCGAGTGGCAAGGTGATGGTAGCAAGACTACGTTATCAGTGCAGTAGAGTCATTATGACTCGAGGGGCAAAGTGATGCGTAGTAAGACTATGAGCCAGTGCAGTGGGGTCATTGTGACTCCATGGGGCAGAGTGGAAATAGTAAAGGATTAGTGAGGCTATGAGCCAGTGCAGTGGGGTCATTGTGACTCCATGGGGCAAAGTGGACATAGAAAAGGATTAGTGGCTATGTATCAGTGCAATGAAGCCATTTATGACTTCATGGGGCAAAGTGATCATAGAAAGGTATGTTGGGTGATCAAAGTGGTGGATATCGTATGCTTTACGCACTGAGTGAGAGATGTGAGGATGGTTGCTATGTTTGATTGTTTTCTATCACTATGACATGCACACCCCCACCCCCGTTATCTTTACACTATTTGAAATGGCACCTTAGAGTGTTGTACAGTATGTAGTGCTAACTCTTTAGTTGCAGGTCCAGGTTCAGGTATGTTTTAGTCTACCTGTTATTGTTCTGTTTAGATGCTTATCGCTCATACCAGGCTTTATGTCTGACCCAGAGTTTTATGTCTCCTCTTATTACTCTGGGTGCTCACACGAGCAGACTAGAGACAGGTTAGCTGGTGATGCATGAGTAGCTGATTCGGAGGCGAGCAGGAGGTTTCCACATATAATATATAGATATTCTCCCTGTGTCATTGGTGGTCGCTACTTGGGCATTAGTAGTGTACCTCCCCTATCTTACTTTTTTTTTATGAGACAGTTGAAAAGTTGTAATAATGTTAGCTTTGGATCATAAGCTGTACTTGGATTTTCCGCTGCTATGTTAGTTTGTTTTTAGCTTATGCACTGTCTCACCTGTTTTATGTCAAGTATGTTGTTATTATATTTTGTTCCATGCGCTGTGAGGCATTTTACAGGTTCCTTGTTAGTTCATTTCCTTCTTCCCTTTTCTTCTGACGATCCGTCCCGTGCTAACTGGACATGTGTACAGCGCACTTTTGGAGTAAATGTCGGTTGGTGCGGGGCGAGCCGTCACAACTATTTATTTAGAAAATAAATAGATTAAAAAGGAATATTTATTTGTTAATAAAATAGATAGAATTGAAGGGAAATATTTGTAAACATTTACAAATAGAATTGAAAAATATATATTTGTAAACTATTTACAAATAGAATTGAAAGGGATATTTATTTGAAAATAAATAGAATAGAAAGAGGAAAAATTTGTAAAACAAATAGAAAAGGGAATAGTTAGATTATAAAAGAAATCACTTTTAAAATCAATGGATTTTATATAAAAAGAAAACATCTTATAAATAAATAGAATTATCAAAAGGGATTTATTTGATAAATAACTAGATTATAAAAGGAAACACTTGAAAGGAGGAATAGAATAGTAGAAAAGAGGATTTTACATTTGAAAGGTTTAGACCCGTGCTTGCACATGGGTATAACATGATATGGGTTTAAAGCAAAGATTTTGAAAAAAATCTATTCTGACCGATAGATTGAGAAGATAAATTTATAAATAATATTTTATAAATTAAGTAAAATGTTTATCATTGGATAAATAGAATATATAAGTCAGGACTTATATAGAGAAATAAGAATCGATTTCAACATCGATATTTGAAACTGAATAAACGTAGAGTTAATCAAAGGAGTTAATCAGTTAGAGTTAATCAGTTTGAGTAAATTGTTTAGAGTTAGAATAAATCGAATTAGAGTTAACTGAACATAGTTAATCAAATTAGAATTAATCGAATATTAGTTATTCAAATAGAGTTGATCGAATATAGTTAATTGAAATAGAGTTAGTCAAACATAGTTATTCAGGTTGAGTTTCCATTTTGTACGACTGTTAGCGTAATTCGCAGGGCTGCAGATAGCCTACGGCGGTCAGATGTTTCCTGAGGGAATCAAGCTTAACCATTGTGATCACTACGATCTAGATTCAAGCGAATGGAGTTAAATCGAATATTAGCCATTCGAAATAAAGTTAAAACAGACATAGTTATTCGAATATAAATTAATCAAATATTAGTTATTAGATAAATGAGTTAAATAATTTGAGTTAAATAAGCTAAGTTAAATAAGTTGAGTTAATCAAGTAAGTTAATCAAGTTGAGTTAATCGAGTTAAGTTAGTCAAAATGAGTTAATTCAAAGGAGTTAATCGAATATAGTTTATTCGAAATGAGATTAATCGAACGTGAATCATTCGTAGAAATTTAATCGAATGTAAATCATTTGAAGAGAGATTTTCGAATATAGTTATTCGAAGAAAGAGTTATCGAATATAGTTTATTCGGAAAGGAGCTATCGGATGGAGATTTTTTGAAAAAAAGAATTATACACTGAATTCAATTATATCGAATTCGGGAAGGTAATATTTGCTTTTCAGTTTAATCAAGATTCACTTATTTATTAATAGGTTAGTGGTTTAGTTATTTAGTTAAATTAAGGAATAAAAGTTACATTTTGAAATTGGATATTTAAGAAGAAAGGAATTATAACGCTATAGTTAAAAATAAATGTTTTAGAATAAAGAAGGGGATTCGTAAATAGATTCCACGTTTCGTAAGGAAGTTGGTTAAAAGATTTAAAAGAGTGAACTTTGTCTATTTCGAAGTTAGAAATGTTGTTCAGTTAAGGTCTGAAAGGTAATTATACCCCAACTTGATTGACTTCGTTTTTAACTAAGGAGTAGTTAAGGTTCGATAGTGAAGATTGGTTAAATGAATTTAGTTAGTAAGTAAAATGGCTTAAATGGGCCAAGCGATGTTTTATTTAAACTTCAGTTTAAATCCGATAAAGAAGTTTGGGAATGTTTTCCCAAAAAGAACCAGAAACGTTTTCAAAATTTAGAAACTAAGAATTTACAAATATATAGAAATGGGGAAATGAATAAATTAATGATAAATTAAATATAAAGAGATAAATGTTGATTGATGATTGATCGATAGAATTTCCATCTGGAATTAAGATCGTTGGTTGTACACCTATTTTTCTTTGATAGTTAAATCACTGACTATAGAAGTTTTTGACCATTTTTCCGTCGTCAATATGGAGAGACAGGGATCAGGTTCATTATCTGAAAACCACTCTATATGAAAGTTAGCGTTGCGATCAAATATGATAAAGACAATTGAAGACGGAGTTATGCAAGGGCTATCCTGTTTACAGAATAGTGCCTTCGTTTTGTCCAATCCTAGGACAACGTGAATGGACGAATGTCTGACAGAGTATATCTAACGGATCGTGTAAGTTAATCTCTTCAAACTACTTACATTCGGTGGCGGAGGAATTCGTTTCTCTTATCTTTATACCCGTGGTATTTTTGGGGAAATCAATCTGTGATTTGGCGGGTATGCTGATGTGGCATTCAAAGTGAATGGTGGTCAGATGTTCCAAAAAATACGTAATGACCTCAAGCCTCATTAACCGGGAAATGACAAAAATCGAGCAGGCAGCATTGCTAAGTGGGTCGCTCCCATTAGGGTGTATATCACCTATCTAGAGAAAATCCATTTCATTCTTTTATCTATTATCGATGTTGTCCCTTGTTGGGAAACGATGGGTAGCTCCCAACCGTTGGTGGTATACATTCGATACACTCAAGCGAAATGATTGGTCGGTCTGGGCCGGGTTGCATGTTTAACCCAGTTTATTTTCCTCTAGAGGTACACTATCGGCAGGTGGTCCCATACCTTGTCATTGTTGGAATCCAATCTCCAATAAGAGCCCACAATTTTGTTTGTATACTATATATGTGGAACGTGAGATGCAAGCGTTCTGCTAGATTGTTAATTACTTGTGATTAGACATTATTATAATATCAGAGAAATATTGATTTCAAAAAGTGTTTTGGTTATCGTAAGGTAAAAACCATCCGTGTTTTTGTATGGATCGGTCTTACGATTATCTATTCTTTTGAAAAGGGTTTTGAAAAGTTAAACCAAATGATTTGAGCTTACTCACACCAGTCCCATGACTGACCCAGAGTGTATTTTGTTTTGTTTTTCCCTAAACTCTTAGGTGCCCAAATTTGTACGGGAAGTCAAGTAGTTCAGGTCTTTACAGATATGCTTGGAGGAGCTTGAAGTAGGAGGCTTCAGGATTATATAGCTATTGTTATTTCCGCTATGTGTAAGTGTTGTACTCTGACAATGTTATTATATATATATATACTGTTTTATTTCAAAGTTATGGTATAATATATATTAGTTGTTTCGCTGTGAGATTCGTGTTTACTCTGATTGTGTTCTTCTATTCTATTCTATTTTTCTATCTTATCTATTCTCATCCTCTAACTTCTTTCTATTAATGATTTGGAATGTTCGATACCTGAATAATTAACATGGGTTTTATGTAGATTTTCTGGGTCGAAAATCCTAGTTCGTTACAGGGTTTTACAGTAGAGGAGAAGCAAGGGGGACGACAGTGGAAGCTAGGGTGGGCGGCGGAGCTTCGGCGTGGTGGGGGCCGGCGAGGGCAAGCCGCGGTCGGCGGTGGCGCGCTGTCGATCGCGGTTGTTTTTCTTCTTCTTTTTTTCGTTTTCTAGATCTGAACGGTGAATGGGGAGAGATAAAGGAAGGTTGACTTTTATGTTTAATTTAATAATTTAGTTATTTCCCCATAAAAAGTACCATTTTCATTTGAACCCCAAATCGAGCCCACCGATTGTCGTCCCTAACTAATTACCCCCATTCCGTATACAATGGGATATGTATCATAAGCCAATTTTATCGTTTCGATCAGTTTTGATTTAAATTAACTTTTAAATCATTATATTCAATTTTTAACGTACATTTCAATTTACTGAGGTCACATACGAACCCCAAAAATTCCAGAAAAATTAATCTGGCTATGTTTTGATGATACGGTCCTAGCAAAACTAATTTCGTCGAATTTGGAGACCGTTTGAAAAATGGTCATCTTCCAGTCGATTAAAATTGACTAAAACTGTCAAAACACATTTAACTCCGCCACGCTCACATATCGATTCCAAAAATTATGAAAATTGGAATCTAGCAATAATTTGACATCCTGGATCCAACAAAAGTGGTTTAGTCAAAAAACAGAGGTCGTTTGCAAAATCGCTATTTTTAAGGGCTATATTTCCATAGCGACTATCCTGAATTTTCAACCAGGCATAACTTTTTATTCCCGCTATAAAATTTCAATTTTTTGAATTTGTTGGAAAGATATTTTCAAATAGATTCAAATATTTTTGGTTTTGGTAAAATCCGGTTTATTTTGAATCGTGTACATTCATTTGAAGTTTGAAATCGAAATTTCAAACTACCGCGCCATTTTCAATTCCTTTTGTAATTAAAATAAATATTTATATTCAAATTTCGATCTAAATAAATATTTCCATTCTAATTCTGTTCAAAATAAATTTCTTGTCATTATTATTTAAAATAATTCATTTTAAATATTCAAAATTCATCAAAATTTCCAACATAAATTTTTTTAATTGGTTCTGATTTTCCGAGTTGTTACAATCTTCCCCACTTAAAATCTTTTCGTCCTCGAAAAGGAAAAGAGCTGAAAGTTGTTTTACTAATCAACTCAACTTTCAGTTTGGTTTTCATTTTTCAACTTTTCAGTTTTTAAGAATTTCTAATTTTTCAAAAATTTGGCTAACACCATAAATTTTCGAAAAATTTCGCCACAGCCTCCTTTGTACGGGGAGCACCGGGAAAATTCCCAAACCGCCACACATGCCCTCTCATCTCAAAAAGAAAAAGAAAAAGCCAAGCGGCTAGCCAATTGGCTCATAAAACCATCATCACCCAAGAAATTAGTAAACATGTACTACTTGTCGGGCATATAATTTTATTCCTCTTCTCTAGCCTCATTGTTACGACCTGTCCACACATATATATGTACATGCGTGCAATTTCAAATAATTTTCAATTCATTTAAAATTTCATATTAGTTCAACTAATAATCAAACAACACAACCAGCAATCAATTAGTTGATAATTTTTAAATCACATAATTTTGATATATATATATACAGAAAATCATGTTTTTGGTGCCAAATCACAACAAATGATCCTATGTAAGTTTTGGTCCTCACACCAGTCTAATGGAAATATATAGACATCCCACTTTCGAAACCCAAATATAAATGCTGATGATGCTAGAGCGATCATCAGCATCATCTCCGAGCGACTAGAGCGTGATTCTATATCTATCCAGTATCTGAGGCTTCAAATATACGCCCCGTCAAGCCTATACTCAAAATCTCCCTATACTAGATTGTCCAAATTCAATATAAATAAATAATCAGATACGTATCATAAGGTTTAAATTTTCAAAACAATTTTTTTTCATTTTCATTTTAAAAATAACACTCCTTCGACTCGTTCTAGGACGCTACTGATCCTATCTCTAATGATTCATTCTTACTGAATATTACTAATCCAATCTCTGATTAATTCTTTCGTTTGATTATAATATGCCTTGTTCTTGAGCTTTGTAAACCAAAGCTCTGATACCAAATATAACGACCCAAATTTCCCCGTGAAGGAAAGAACAGATTGCTTTGAGAACATGACAAATTAGAACACAAACAGAAGAATATTTCATTGCTTATTACAACAATTCCATCATAATACAAGAATATTGCAGAGTATGAATGAATAATATACATTTAATAAGTATCTGAGATTTACAAATTACAATGCTCCGGAAAAATAATACAAGACACAAGTGAAAGGAATATACAGATACAGAGCTTTCTGAATATCATTCCAGCTGTAAACCATAATCCTGTGAATATAAATATGCAAAACCAAGATTAACAAGCTTCCCGTGTGGAAAATAGGGGCACCCAAAGTTTAGGTTAAAACAATAAACTCCAGGTCAGCCATGTGACTGGTGTGAGAACTAAAACAGTTATTTAAATCTTTATTTTAAAATAAAGAAAATCAAGGGACCACGCCGTATAACATGGAACGAGTTTTCTCCCAAGAATACCAGTGCATATAACAAAACAACACAATGCTTTTTGGAAATATGAAGCTATTATCAGACCCAAGTCCCATCACATAATGCAACGCAAGCCGGAGGATAGGGTTTTCCCTTATAATAGCCAAACATGCTTGGTACATTAAAAAAAATCATTTGATACTATTATAAGTGCATAGTGTATAAAACAACTTCAAATATAAATGTATCAATCCTAGACAACATGGTTACCATATATTATGTTGCCAATACTAGGCTCTACAATCGAACTCGAAATTGTCACGTACTGGCAATTGGATTTCGGTCTATGAACCGAGGCAAGGGATCGTCCTCACCGCTTCAAGACAATCTAGCCTACCATGTTTCAGGAACAGCCGCAACTGCACCTTTGGGTTCATAGGGCCGGTCCACCCGAAGTAGATTAATAATTCCTTGAAAAATACGTCTCCCCGCCCTATGGGGCGTAAACTGGTCATATACCGACCAAACCATCCATCGGCACCGAAGTGACCGATATAACCGAGGCGCCTCGCATTCCAACAACCGCATAGGTAAAAATATATAAATGTCAGGGTGTGTAAACACTGACACCACCTCTAGCTAGAAAGAGATGCATGCCCTCCCTGGATCCTTCTCCCGTTTCTGGTTCACACCGGGTGTGAGGCTCGCGAATTAACGCTATACACAAAGCAGCATTATATTAAAGCTATGCTTTGATCATCAACCACAAGACTCTGCTTTTCAACAGAAGCCTTGATCCATCCAACTCAGCATGCCATACCGGCAATTCATGCCATGTGACTGATGCCTATCGATATACAACCTCTGATTCTATACGTCTCAGAGAAGGGTGAAGTAAGAGAATAAATTCTCCTTCACCAGGCAGATGTATATTTAATAGAGATAAATCATCACTGAGTAAAATCCAATATCAGAAACACAGTCCATTTACAAGTTCGTTCCGGGTCTGAACGAAACCGGAGGCACCTTATTCCTCGTCCCGTATGTCTAATACAGGAGAGAGGCCCTCGCATATCCGGTCGATCTCCAAGTACGTCTGGACGATCACCACTTATTACCTTGTCTTAGGTGTACAGCCTAATCAAGACATCAGTAATCATCCAAATGATGTGAAGACCTCCATTCTTCAACCACCGTCTTCATCCTCGACATATCGTTGAATGATTTATTCAGAATGGGAAAAACCCGGTCTTTCTGAATAACTCGCGTACATAATAAATAAGCGTTATAAAAAAACTCAACATACGCCTCATTCCAATCCAGAAGATTCCTTTATTCAAATATTTTTTTACTTTGGGAAAGGTTCCCATTAATTTTATCAAAGATAAATTCTTTAAATTTATTCTTTAATCTTCCTTTGGATATCAATTTTAACCATTTTAAGGTTTTCTAAACTAGTCGGGATTAGCGAACCTTACCGAAGTAATCACTTGTTTAATCTCCTAATCCCAACCTATTCATCCCGTGAAGCAAAACTGTAATACTTCATATCTAATACCACGGTGTTATCGGTAAATTTAATTACCATTTCATGTTCAAATCTAATTAAAAATTTAACTATCGCATGGAGTAAAACTGGTGGTACTCCATTCTCGGTCATTTTGCGAATTTGATAATTTAAATTGTCACATTCCCATTTCAATCTAATTAAAGATTCATTAAAACTCCAATTCAGTTTTAATCTCGAAAATCATTACTTAATGATTATTCCAAGTTAAGAAATTAATCTTATCTTTAACTGTGTTAAAAAACTGATGTCATTTAAAACACGGCTCATGATAAACCCAAAATCTCATTCCATTAACAATGGAATTTTCATGGAAAAACAGAGCGATATATATATATATATATATATATATATATAATTATAAATTTCCACATCCAACCGAAAATATAAATAGAATAATGGAAAAGCCTTTTAAATTCCATATATAGTAACAGCCTTCCCCCACAGAAACTCACTTCGATTATTATCAAATCGAATTCCATTCAATTCCAATTTAATACGTTGAATTGGAAAACTTTTACTTTGGAAAATCTCCTTTAAATCTTAACAAAATATATATAAATTCCAAATCAGATTTCACTATAAATCGGGTTAAAGAACGAATGTCCTTAAAACACAGTTCACAATAAACCCAAAATCATGTTCCATTCCAAATCCAGTTAAATATTAATTAATTGGTAAACTTCATTAAATCTTAATAAAAAGAATTAATCTTTTCTCAACTGGGTTTAAGAATAGTGTTTGTGAAGACACCGATCACGACAAACTCAAAATCCCATTTGATATTAAATAAAAGGCTCTGAATAGAAAATATATCGGCTTATATTCAATATCCAATCCTACAACCAACAAATATCATATTGGAAATAATGATATAAATATATCTTTCAAATTTCCAAAAAGATTTCCATAAAAATATCTTTATAATCACGAAATCCAACATCGAAATATTCCGAAGACAATTTTGATTGAAATCCATTCCAATTTTGCAACGACTTGCAAATCCGTACTATCTGAGTTGACTAATAACACCATACGTCCAACCCAAATTGCACAGAAATACGAATCATTATTAGAAAGAAGTTAGAGGATGAGAAATAGAAAGAAAGAAATATTAGAATAGATGGAAAAAACGATCACAAACTCACAGCGGAACGAATAAAATATATTGTACAACATAACTTTTTGAAATACAAATCAGTAACTTTATATACATACCATCATCAGAGCACAACGGTTATTTCTGTAACAGTTATAAAAACCTGTTTCTAGATACAACCGTACACAGTGGAAATATGATAGTTTATAGCTAACTAGTGAAGCCTCTTGCTTCAAGCTCCTCCAAATGAATCTGTAAAATCCCAACTACTTGACTGCTCGTACAAATTTGGGCACCCAAGAGTTTAGGGAAAACCAAACAAAATAAACTCTGGGTCAGTCATGGGACTGGTGTGAGTAAACTCCAACCATTTGTTTAACTTTCAAAATCCTTTTGAAAGAAAGGATAATATTAAGACCAGCCCACACGTAAACATGGACGGTTTTTACCTTACTATAACCCAAACACTTTGATACAAAAATACAGTGATATTATAACAGTGTCTAAATCAAATAAATAAAAATCTAGCGGAATGCTTGCATCTTACGCTCCATATATAATATAAAATCAAAAACCGCAGCGCGCTTATTGAAGATTGGATTCCGAGTATGACAAGGTATGGAACCACCTGCCGATAGTGTATCTCTAGAGGGGAATACACTGGGTTCAACAAGAACATCTTGCAACCCGGCCCATACATGACCGACCACTCATTTCCCTTGAGTGTATCGAATGTATATCACCAACGGTTGGGATCAACAACCGTTTCCCGAAAAGGGACAGCATCGATAGATTATAGAATGAAATAAATATCTCTAGATAGGTGATTATACACCCTAATGGGAGCGACCCACATAGTCATGCTGCCTGCCTGATTTTTGTCATTTCCCAGATGTTGAGGCCTGAGGCTATAATTTCTTATCATTCATTGATATCACAATCACTTTGAATGCCACATTGTCAGATCCGTTAATCACTAATTGATTTGCACAAATATTCTAGATATTATGCTAAAGGAATAAATCCGTTGCTACCATATATATTTATACAGACCAACATATTTGATCATTGGAAATACTCTGTCAGATATTCGTCCATTTACGTTTGTTCTGGGATTGAATGAAACTGAAGGCACAATTTCTATTAATAGAAAAGGTCCTTGCACTTTACTCTATCTTCGATTATCTTCGTATAATCTGATTCGCAACGCTACTGCCAATACGGAGTGGTTCTCGGAAAATTATCAAACCGGTCTCTCCATATTGACATTGATATTGGCAAACACTTCGATATTCGGTTATTTAACTATCGAAGAAAAACAAACATCCATTCAAAACATCAAAAAATCACTGGGCCTTTTAATTAATATTTCATTAATTAAATCACTTATCCATTTCATTGTCAATATTCGTTAACACGATATTTTCGATAATCATCTTGGCCTATTACGCTATTTGGAAAACATTTCCATATATCGCCTTCTTTTATTTTCTATATTTTGAAAATATCCTTTAATTGCAGTTGGAAAACATTCCAATTACTTATCTCTTTTACGACCATTTATTTCTATACTGAGGAAATATTTATTATTATATTTTCAAATTTCCACTTGGGTTAAAACGAATGTTGTATAAAGCATCGTTACAACAACCCAAAATATCGCATTCTACTAACCCTTATTCAAACATTTTTCTTCTAGACTGGATCTTGCTATTTATCGGTCAAAAATGAAATCAATCAAGTTGGGGTATAATTACCTCTCAAACCTTGATTGAAAACATCCTTAACTTCAAAACAAACAAGACCAATATTCCTGAATAATCAACACCATAAAAAACAATTACTCATTTCTAAAACACGTACACGCTTCTCTTTCTAATTTTTATTAGATTTAATTATAGGTTTCCTTTTTGTTTATAGTATTCTATTTTCAAGTTCGTTTCCTTATCGAATTCTATATATATCGATACATTGATTTCCAGTTATCAAAATTTCTTAAAAATATTCTAGCTCCTTAAATTTTCGAAAAATTCGCCATAACCTCCTTTGTAGTGGGAGCATCGGGAAAATCCCCAAACCGCTAAACAGGCCTTTCCAATCAAAAAGAAAAAGCCAAGCGGCTTGCCGATTCAGCGCATAAAACCTCATATGGAATTTAAACATGTACCTTTTTGTCGGGCACATAAATAAAAATCTTCATCCTCTTCATTCCATACCTGTTTACCACACATAAGTCTGTTCCCAATTTATTCTAACTCAATTCCAATCGTTTTTAACTTACTTCACTAATTTAACCATTATTAGCTCTTTAGCCTATTTCACCTTTATTTGAATATATCTCGTTCATAAATATATATCTTGTTTTCCTTATAAACCAATCAAATTCCATTTTTCAACTCGGGTTTCATATTCGAATTCGAATATAAATTTCTAAATCAAATTCACTTATTCAAAGACCAATTTCAGTTCAAAATCTCGTTATCTAATTATTATTGAAATTAGTTAATTCAATTAAAAATAAATATCTGATTTTTGTTTCAAAAACAAATCTGTTTATTCCACTTGAGTTCATATTTATTTTATATCTCAAGTCTGTATTTTTCTAATGGACTTTCAGATTTTATTTACTTGAAATCCTTTTATTTATTTAATTAAACCGTTATGGTTTTATAATGGTTCTGGCGCTTTTTTCTGAAAATTTGATTTTGACATAACTCAATATCTATAAGATGAAATCCCGAATTTTCTCTTCCATTAGAAAACTATTATCAAATCGGCCCTGACGATTCTTGTTTCAAAAAACTCCGACTTAAATTGAGTTCTATATACTCAATTGAGGTTCGAAACGCCAATTTACGAACTGCTGCGCTGCGACGAGTTTGTTTTAATTAGATTTATATATAAAAACTTTTAATATTCGTTTAAAATAAATTAGACTACACTCTAATATATTTTTAATATATTTCAAACCGATTTTTCCCAATCCAACTCAGTAATTCTGATTATCTATAATCGTTGATTTTTCCTTACTTGGTTATATATTTATATATACTTCAATCTTATATATTTAACTCAAATTCCTTATATAAATTATAAATCCTTTGGATTTATTTTTCATTCTGTTTAAAAATCCGCATTCTAAAATATATTTCGTCGTTCCCATTTCGAAATGATTTCAACTTTCTATTTTCAAATTCTATTGGAATTTTCTATATTCAAATTCCATTTGAATTTTCTATATTCAATTTCCATTTGAATTTTCTATATTTAAATTCCATTTTCAACTCTATTTAACTTCTATTAAAATAAATTCGAATTAATCGAATTCAAACCATAAACCCTTACGGATTTATTTTAGTTCAGTTTATATTCTAAACATCAGATTAAATTCCATCGTTTATTTCTTTAAAATGATTTCCCTATTTATAGTTTTAAATTCACATTTGAATTTAATATTCAAATTATCCAATGATACTTTTTCCCACTTTATTTATAAACACTGTTTATAAATTCATTTCACGTCTCTGCATTATTAATTTATAAACCACATTGATAAATTCATTTCAAATCCCGCATTATCGATATATAAACAATGTTTACAAATTTCAATACTTGTTTTATATTCAAAACAAGTAAATATTTTTATAGCCTATTCAAAATTCAAATTCTATTTTTAAAAATAGATTTCCCTTTTTAAATCTCAAATATCCTTTTCATGGTATTTTTATATATCAACATTTTAGCCCCAGTGATATTTAAACAATCAAACCACTCAATTATTAATCAACACATCATATATGATAATGTGAAAACCCGTAACTTCCCCGGTGAGGAAAGCGCGGATAGTTCGAGAACAACACACAGAAAAAAACGCAGACGGAAGAACATTTCATTGTATATTACAACAATTCCATCAGAATACAAGAATATACAGAGTATAAATGAATATTACACAGAAATATCAGAGATTTAAATTACATTTAAATACATAGCAGCGGAAAATAATACAATACCCAACAAGAAGAGATATACGGATACAAAGCTTTCCGGATATCATTCCAGCTGTTAACTAGGATCCTGTGAATGTAAATCTGCAAAACCAAAACTACTAGCTGCCCGTGTCAAAATAAGGGCACCTAGAGTTTAGGTTAAAACAATAAACTCCAGGTCAGTCATGTGACTGGTGTGAGAACTAAAACAGTTATTAATCTTTATTTTTAAAGTTAGGTAAATCAAGGGACCATGCCGTATAACACGGAACGGGTTTCCTCCCAAGAACACCAGTGCATAAAACAATAGCGCAATGCTAAATAAAGGAAAATGAAGCTATTATAAGACTCGGGTCCTATCACACAATGCAACGCAAGCCGGGGGATAGGGTTTGTACCTTATAATAGCCAAGAATGCTTGATACGTTTAAAACAAATCATTTGATACTATTGTAAGTGCATAGTGTATTAAACAACTTCAAATCATAAGTATCAATCATAGACGGCATAAGTGCCCCATCCCACTATGTCGCCATACTAGGCTCTACAAATAAAACCGTAAATGTCACGTATTTGGAAGTTGGATTTCCATCTATGAACCGAGGTAAAAGATAGTCCTCAACTGATTCGAGACTCTCTAGCCCGAGCCTCAGGATCAGAACCCATCAACCCTTTGGATCGTCAGGGTCGGTCCACCGATGTGGATTATTATGCCTGAACACTACGTTTCCCCGCCCTTTGGGGCGTAAATGAGCCAACGAATGACTCCATCGGACCCGGATCATCCGATCAAACCGAGGCGTCTCGCAACAGCAACAACCACATAATTCAAACTCGTCAGGTCGTGTAAAACCACTGACGCCACTTCTAACTAGAAAGAAACGCATGTCCTCCCTGAGGTCCGTCTCCCATTTTTGGTTCATACCGGGTGTGAAACTCGCGAAGTAAACGTTACACAAAGCTACGCCACAAAGGCCGTTCTTTGATCATCAACCACCAGACTGCTTTTGTAACACCCCACCTCCACTAGGGTCACTCACAAAGGGAATGCACTAGGTTTGGTGAAGCATTATCGAGGTACACATGCACAGAAATATCACAAGACAGAACCTATATATATAAAACAGCGGAAGTAAAGCAAATTTCATTAACTTATAAAATAAGGTCTAAAGCCTTTTACATCAGAATACATCAAAACCTGTCTTGCAATAATAAAGAAGCATAAAAACCTTTTCATAAATTATTCCCCAAGTAAAACAGTAAAGTAGCCATAGCCAAGAAAAGTCCGAGCCATACATGATGACCTTCAAACAGGAGAAGTCCGAACTAACAATAGCATTTCCTCCCTGTAACCTGGGGGGAAACGGAAGACAAGAGGCGAAACAAAACGGGGTCAGTCATAAAGACTGGTAAGCCCCATCTACTATCAGTATATAAACTAGTAAAGTTAACTGGCATGAGGAACTGAGATGAACATAAGTATGATGACAAGATAGATAAGCTAAAATAACAGAATGAACTACTGTACCAAGATAAACGAGTGTGTCATGATAAACTACGGTGTCAAGATAATCAAGGTACCAAATCGTCAGGTTTCTATCAAGTATACTATCCCAAGGTATCTATCATGTATAACATCCTAAGGTATATAGGTCATGTATATTTTGCTCTGCCCCTCTCGTACTAGTATCCCAACCCGCGTCATGTGTTAACTGTGAATGTCCCTTGCCCAATGTCGTGTAATGGTCCATGTCAACCTAATATATAGCATATGTAGGTTTTCCCCACTCGTATGTTTCTTTCCATGTATAAGTTCAGTCCTTTGCCGTAGGCCATACGGGCTTTCCCATGTAAATGTTTTATCCTTGAGGTTATTTTGGACTACTACCCTTGATCTAGTTATGTTTCCTTACCATGAACTATCGCGCGTCCACTTAGGATTTATGCCACCTAGGACCACTAGGGATTATGCTACCTAATGAACGTTTCCGTGTCTCGGTTTGGGTTCAGCCACCTAGGGCCACTAGGGATTATGCCACCCGTCAACCGTGCCCTTTATCCCACGTATGTATCGTGAATCGTTTTCCATGTCTAGATGCACATGTTCCTCAATGTGCCATCCGAGTTCCGTGCCAGGGCAAATCAAGAAATACGGAACTCGGTCGGGAGCTTTAAGTCGTCTGCTGATGCAGATATCAAGGTCTGTTTTTGTACCCGTGGCTATGGTCCCACGTGACCCCTCCCTCAACTATTGAAAGGCAACCCAAGAAAAATCATGTATGAGAACTACACTAAGGCCCATCGATGCCCACTTCCAGATAGCCAACCTCACCCATAACTTGATAGCTAGTATATGGTCTTTTGGGAGTTCCCTGCCTTTCCGTACGTACACGATTGACTAAAGATGGTAGGTAGCCGGCGACATGCTATCCCGGGGCAAAATCAAGTATCGTCGACTCCACGCTAATCCATCCCAGTCTTTAGGTCGCTCGCATAGCAACCAAGGCATACTCTTGGCTCTTCTACCGCAGACCTTAACCTCTGTGAGGCCGGGTTTCATGGACCACTTGCCACCTTACAGAGGGATACCAAGAGTACCCTCACGTTCCCCGAAGCTTCCGCTTCGTCACCCAGTTCGCTGGAGCTTTTATCCAAGTCAGATAACTTGCTCCTCCTCTGATACTAAGCGATGACCTACCGTACCAGGTTACTCATCTCGTTATGAACTAGTCCCATATCCTTAGCTAAGAATTATTACTTAGTTACCCTTAACTAAGGTTTACCACTTAGCCCCTCTTTCCGCTATCCTTGTTAACTACGATTTCCAACCTAGTCCCCTGAGCTAGGGTTTTGTCAAATGGGTTAAGTGTTGTTATCCAAGTTCATGACTTAACCCGCCTACGAATCATGTCAAGATTGGCTAAGTACTCAAGTTCAAGGCTTAGCCCTACAATTTGGTTAAGTGTACCAACAAGCTCATGACTTAACCCTATCAAGTCAAATTGGTTAAGTATTTATTTGTCTTAACCCTATCAGATTATCATGTTAGATTGATTAAGCATAGATTGTCTTAATCCCCTCAGACTATCGAGTCGGATTGGTTAAGTATGGGTTAGCTTAACCCCATCCACTAATCGTATTACAATGGTTAAGCCTAATTTTAAAAGGTCTTGTGACTTAACCCTATCAGGTCCACCTATTAGATTGGTTAAGTATAGGTTACTTAACCTCATCAAATCATCATGTATAATTGGTTAAGTATAAGTTACTTAACCCTATTAAATTACCGTGTTAAGTTGGTTAAGTATTGGTTACTTAACCTCATTGAATTACCAAGTTTAGATTGGTTAAGTGTTTAACTTAACCCCATCAAATTACCGTGTTTTAGATTAGTTAAGTCTAAGTTACTTAACCACATCTAATTACCGTGTTAGATTAGTTAAGTATGGGTTACTTAACCTCATCGAATTTACCGTGTTTAGATTAGTTAAGCGTGGATTACTTAACCCCATCTAATTACCAAGTCGGATTAGTTAAGCGTAAATTACTTAACCCCATCCCCTAATTGTCTTGTATGGTTAAGTGTCATTAAGAAGTCAAGCCCGGTCCCACTTAACCTACCCATTCGTGTCATATCGGTTAAGTGTCATCAGTCAAACTTACTTAACCTTATCATGTGGAATTAATTTAATTAATGCACTCTCAACCTCTCACATTAGGCTTTGTTGTGGTTACTAGTTAAGCCGGGCGGGTCCGGGTAGATTTACACCACAACCTAGTCTAACCTCGGGTCTTAAGCGCGACATGACCAACTTCTCACATTGGATCCTATTGTTTGTAGCCACTAGTTAAGCCGGGCGGGTCCGGGTAGATTTATGCTACAAACTCAACCCAACCTCGAGTTGGCCATTTTCATGTTTGGTCTAGTGTCTTGTTATACTTACAACCCATACGTGTCAAGTTTCCAAGTCCCATGCTCATAGCCAAAGTTACATGTTGTCACGTTTATACAAACTTACCCAAATCATGTTTCATGTCATTAAAGTTTCCCCATAACCTAACCCCAACGCTTTTAAACTCGCATATACATTCACAACAACGCATAATGAATTTAAAGAAGGAACTTGGCAAAGGCATGACAAAAAGGGTATAAGGCCACAAGTTAAACATGGTGGAAATGAGGCATAAATGTGCTCACAAACTTGCATGTTACATTGTCAAGCCTCAAAAACATGCATAACATTCAAACTAGGCAAATAGGTGATACATAGTCATAGATGACATGAAATGATGACAAGTAACTCGCATATAACATCACATAAGGGTTATGACTTCATATGCAAGTTAACCTAAAGGTTATGAGGGTTCTCATGTTGCATAATGCAACATTTTAACATAAAGGTTATAGCTTTTAACCCACAAGATCAAGGTAATGACTTTATGGACTTGCATAACATGATAGCATGTATCATACTTAATGATCAAACCCAAACTTGCAACATTCATTTAACTTTATAGTTAATATCTAAGAGTAGGAGGGGGCTTACAATGCTATGAAGGCACAAATCAACATATAAAACAAAGATTGAGACGAAGCCATTCATGCTATCACCCAAAAACCCCAAAAGAACAAGCTCCAAATGAAACCCTTGAGCAAATATCAATAAAAATCCTTGCTTTGAAGAAGAAAGGTTTCAACTTTGGCTTTGAATGAAGCTTATGAGCTCTCATGCAAGATCCTTGCTTTTTGGTCAAGAAAAGGTTGCAACTTTGGCTAGAATGCAACTTATGAACTCTCATACAAACATGAAATCACTCAAATGATCATAGAATCTCTCATGAATGAAGAAAAGAGGCTCCTTTACTTTGAAACTAGCTTAGAACACTTAAGCTATCATGAAAAAGAAGATGGAGGCCATGGGTTGAAGTGGAGGCCATGATGAGGAATCATTTTGGCATAGTTTAGTTGTAGGATCAATTTATGAGGGTTTTAGGAGAGGGTTAGGGGTCTTTTTATAGAAGACTAGGATAGTTTTAGCCATAGGATAAACCCTAGAACCAATCCTAGCCTTTAAAGCATGTCTTGGGGAAGAAGTCACATGTAG
Source organism: Allium sativum (assembly GCA_030737875.1). Taxonomy (NCBI): domain Eukaryota; kingdom Viridiplantae; phylum Streptophyta; class Magnoliopsida; order Asparagales; family Amaryllidaceae; genus Allium; species Allium sativum. The sequence continues at coordinate 681,609,686 of CM060919.1, forward strand.
GAACCATTTAGGGCCTTAAAATCAACCCTAGAGTCAATTCGGGCCATCAAAAGTCACCCCGGGCCTCAAAAATGGGTTCTGGGCCACCCCAGGACAAAAAAATTGACCTGTACAGGGGGGGAGTCGACTCCCCAGTCGACACCAGGGGGTGGAGGTCGACTAGCAAGTCGACTTGGCAGTCGACACAAGTCAGTCTGCCAGAAAACTGCTGAAAACTTGTTTTGGCCATATCTTGGTCATACGGACTCCGATTTTCGAAAACTCGGACTCTATTTCGCGTATTTTTTCGAGAGGAACACAATGGTGATGTCCATTTTACCTGATTCAAATTTTAACATTTAATTCTGCCTTGATTCTTGTCTTAACATGTTGTTAAATTTCGGGTTGTTACAGCTTTTCAACAGAAGCCTTGATCAATTGCCACTTAGGCATGCCACACAGGCAATTCATTCCATGCGATGGATATCCATCAATATATAACCCCTGAGCTCGTACGTCTTAGAGAAGGGCGTTAAGCAAGAGAATAAATTCTCCGCCGCCAAACATATATATATTTAAAAGAAATCAATCATACAGACTGAAATCCAATGTCAGACACACAGTCCATTTACAAGTCCGTTATGGGTCTGAACGAAACCGGAGGCACCTAGTACCCCGCATATCCATCGATCTCCAAGTACGTCTGGACGATCACCAACTGTTTCCATGTTCTTGGGTGTACATCCCAATCAAGATCATCAGTAATCACCCAAACGACGTGAAGACCTCCGGTCTTCGACCACCGTCTTCATCTTCGACTTATCGTCGTATCAGTTATTCAAAATGGGATAAACCCGGTCTTTCCGAATAACTCGCGTATATTATAAACAAGTGTTACACAGACACAACATACGCCTCATTCCAATTCATTAGTCACTAACCGTAAATTAACAAGAGAATAATTCCCCAAATATTAACCCCGAAGGCCGAAACCAACATCAGATCAATACCCAGAAAACCATTCTGCTTAGCTAACCAACAGTTAGTTTCTAAATTTCACATTCATAGGGAAAGATTCCCATAATTTTATCAAAGATAAATTCTTTAATTTATTCTTTAATCTACTTTTGAATATCAATTCAAACTAGTCGGGATTAATGAACCTTACCGAAGTAAACATTTGTTTTACTTTCCCAATCCCAACCTATTCATCCCATGAAGTAAAACTGGTTATACTTCATATCTAACACCACGGTGCTTTCGGTAAATTCAATTACCATTTCACGTTAAAATATAATTAAAGATTTAACTAATGCCTGGAGCAAAACTGGTGATACTCCATCCTCGATCATTTCAATCTAATTAAAGATTCATTAAAACTCCACCTAGTTTTAATCTGTGACTGGGTTAAAGAATCAGTGTCATTTAAAACACGGTTCACGATAAGCCCAAAATCACATCACATTTCAATCAGTCCCTAACCGTAAATTAGCAAGTGAGCAGTTCCCTAAGTATTAACCCCGAAGGCCGAAACCAACATCAGATCAATAACTCAGAAACCATTCTACTTAACTAACCTCCAGTTAGTTTCTGATTTCCTTAACTCCTTTGGGTCTAAGAACAATATTATTGAAGATACCGTTCACGACAACCCAAAATCACTTCTCATTAATTATCGGGTTAAAGAACAAGTGTTATATAAAACACTGTTCATGATAAACCCAAGAATTAGTTCGAATTCAATTCTAATTAAATATTATTTAATTGGTACACTTCATTAAATCTAACTAAAAAGATTTAATCATTTTCTCAACTGGGCTTACGAACAGTGTTAATGAAGACACCATTCACGACAAACCCAAATCACATTTGATATTAAATACAAGGCTCTGAATAGAAAATATATCAGCTTATATTCAATATCAAATTCTACGACCAACAAATATCGTATTGGAAATAACGATATAAATATATCTTTCAAATTTCCATAACAATATCTGTGTAATCACGAAATCCAACATCGAAATAATCCAAAGACAATTTCGATTCAAATCCATTCCAATTAAATTCTTGGAAATTCTGGTTATTTTTAAAACCCTTTTTAAATTCAATTTATTTATTTAAAAATAAATAGAATTTTAATTCTAGTTCAAAACTAGTTCATTTCGATAAAAATCTATTTTTATCTTTTCAAATATGGAGTTTTTTATCCCAATTCTTTCTAAATTATTTCTTATGATTTTACACAAATTATTACTATTTTTAATAATTTTATCGAGGCCCGTACAGTCGATTTCCATCAATGACCATCGAACTGCACTTACAGCGACCTTTTTCTAATTTGATTTGGACATAACTCCAAATCCAACCGTTAGATTTCTAATTTCTAATAATCATTAGAAAGCTCTTTTCGATACGAGCCCAACGGTTCCAGTTTTAGGAGAATCCGAAGGTCAGATGTCCCGTAATATCCGTTCGAAGTCAATGGTCGAAATTCGCGAACTACCGCTACGCGGCGCGTTCTATTCAGGCCATTATATTATATATATATATAATATATACTTCGTTGATTTCCTTTTAAAACGTATTATATAAATCGTTTTAAATTCGTTTTCAAAATGATTTCAACTTCTTTTCAAATACAAATCAAAATTAATTTTTTCCTTGTAAATTCGATTTAAATTCATTTCAAATTGATTTCAATTTAAATTGATTTCTAATTCAATTTCAGTTCGTTTTCAATTCAATTCAATTTCAATTCGATTTCAATTCGAATTCAATCCTTTTCAAAATATCAGATTTTGAAATCACTTTTGATATTCATTAAAAAAATGAATAAATTCAATATAAATATCGTTCACGTCAAAATGGCGTCAATCTAATCAACACGGCTTCATATATTTCTATTTTCAAACATTCTATTTCAAGTATTTCTTTTTCAAATATTTCTCTTTCAAATATTTTTATTTCAAATATTTCTTTTTATAACTGGAATGAGGCCCAATCAATTACCATATAATGTTAATTATATGGATTTTCTACAACACATGTAAACAATAACAACGATGAATAATCAACCATCATCCAAAGTGAATTCTACACTGTATAAGCATCAAATATGAATATTTAACGTTCATAACAATCTGTCAATCAATCGATCGACATACAACTAATTATTGGGATTAGTGTATGTCATCTGTTATCCCAATACCCATGTGGGGTTTCAAACAATCAAACACAGATATTATTTGTACAGTTGGGCGATGTGTAAAATTTATCGTCCTAATCAATATCAGTCAAATGTGTGTATATAAACAAATCGTCCGATTTATTTATTTTTATTTCCTATCATATACGCGTTAAAAATTCTATTTTTAACTATAAAATATTTTTAACTATATATATATTTTATTTCATTTCACATCACATCACACAATCAACTACACATCAAAATCAAACAAACAAGCATACAAGCCGTCCATGGTCTGTGGACGACGGGTGTCGGGTGCTACTAAACACTGTCTGCATCCTAGTACATATTTTAACTAGAAATAAAATTAAAAGTGAGAAGTTCTCACCAAATAGCTAAATCAAACGCCTCGACTCTTCTTTGTAGAAATCTTCGTCGTTCTTGCCTCTTGTCACTTTCTTTGCCCGTATTCTCTACATATGTAAAAATCGAATTTTTTACTTTGTCATTCAATATATAAAAATCAAATTTTTACTTTGCTATTCAATATATGAAAATCGAATTTTTACTTCGCTATTCAATATATAAAAATCGATTTTTTACTTCGCTATTCAATATATAAAATACGAATTTTTACTTTGCTATTCAATATATAAAAATCGAATTTTTACTTCGCTATCCAATATATAAAAATTGAATTTTTACTTCGCTTTTCAATATATAAAAATCGAATTTTTACTTTACTATTCAATATATAAAAATCGAATTTTTACTTTGCTATTAAATATATAAAAATCAAATTTTTACTATGCTATTCAATATATAAAAATCAAATTTTTACTTTGCTATTCAATATATAAAAATCGAATTTTTACTTCGCTATTCAATATATAAAAATCGAATTTTTATATTGTTGTCATGTGTATAAAAATCACATTTTTATACTACTACTATATAGATAAAAATTCTATTTTTACACCGCTAAAAAATCGTATCTTTTCTATTTTAAAAATCTAATCTTTTCTACTTTAAAAATCTAATCTTTAACATCGTAAAAATTCAGTTTTTAACGATTAAAAATCAGTTTTATTTAGCCATAAAAAAAAATCAGTTTTAATATAAATAAAAAGAAAAAGAAAAGAACTTACAACACGTGAAGAGGAGGGGGGTCTTCGACTGGTGGGGGGCTGCTGCGAGGTGGCAGGGCTTCGGAGATCGGCTCGGCAACGGTCAGCAAGGGGGCACCGGCGGAGGTCGGCTAAGGGGGGCAGCGGGTCTTCCTCGATCGGTCGCTGGAGGGGGAGAAAAAGAGCAGACGGGGAAGAAGGGGGGGCTTCCTCTCCCTGGCGGCGGACCAAATCGAGGGGGGGCGCTCGTGGAAGGGGGTGGTGGGCGGCGCAGTCACCGCAGAGGGGGGGGGCTGAGCGGAAGTCGAGATCGGGGGAGGGGGGCTGAGCGGGTTTTGGTTTTTTTTTCCTTTGACTGTAATGAACGTGGGTGGGGGCCTGAGAGTTAAAAGGAAGAGAGATAAAGGGTGAGGAGAGTTTCAATTTAATTATTTTATTATTTAATCTCAACAAAAAGAAACTTTTAATTTCGACCTCAAAACGAGACCCACCGCCTGTCGTCCATAGCTAATTACCCCCATTCCGAACACAATGTGATATGTATCGTAAGCTGATTCGATCGTTTCGATCAGTTTTCGTCAAAATCAACATATAACTCTATATATTGAATTTGAACACGCATTTCAATTTACCAGGGTCATGTACTAACTCTATAAATTCCAGAAAAATATTTTGTAGCTTCGTATTGATGATACTGTCCTAACAAAACTAGTTTCGTCGAATTCTGAGACTATTTGAAAAATGGCCATTTTCCAGTCGATTAAAATCAACTGAAACTGGTCAAACACGTTTTCCTTTGCCACGCTCACATATTGATTCGAAAAATTATGAAATTGGGAATCTAGCTATAACTTGACATCACGGATCCAACAAAAGTGGTTTCGTCGAAATTCGAGGTCGTTTGCAAAATTCCCATTTTTAAGGGCCTGAATTCCATAGCGACAATTCAGAATTTTCAACTGGACGTATCTTTCGATTCCCGCTATGAAATTTTGATTTCTCGGATTCGTTGGATAGATATTCTCGATTAGATTCAAATATTTTTGGTTTCACTAAAATCCGATTTATTTTGAATCCTGTACATTCATTTGAATTTTGAAATCGAATTACCGAACTACCGCTCCATATTCAATTCCTTTTATAATTAAAAATAAATATTTATATTCTAACGACGATTTATATAATATACATGTTCGAATTCTATTCAAAATAAATTTCTCGTCGATATTATTTAAAATAATTCATTTTAAATAATCAAAATTCGCTAAAATTGCCAAAATAAAAATTTTAAATTGGCCCAGATTTCTGGGTTATTACAATCTCCCCCACTTAAAACTTTTCGTCCCCGAAGAGGAACGAAGCCGAAAGTTGTTTAACAATTCAACTAAACTTCCCGTATTTTCGTTACGGCTTAAGTTCTTCAACTTTTCAGTTTCTAAGAACTTTTCAAATTTTTCAAAAATTTGGCTAACACCCTTAATTTTCGAAAAATTTCGCCATAACCTCCCCTGCACCGGGAGCACGGGAAAATCCCGAAATTGCCATACAGGCCTTCTGATCTCAAAAAGAAAAAGAAAAAGCCAAGCGGCTGGCCAATCGGCTCATAAAATCATCATCACCCAAACAAAACAGTAAATTATGATAAACATGTACCTATTTGTCGGGCAAACAATTTTATTCTTCTGCTCTAGCCTCTTTGCTATGACCTGTTCAATGAAAGTACATGTATATGCATGCAATTGCAATCATTTTTCAACACAATTCAATATTTGATCCAATTAGGCTAAATGGTAAAACATTTTAATTAATCAAACAACACAATCAGCAATCAATTAGTTGATTATCATTTCAAATTTATAACTTTGATATATAGTCTAAAAATCAGATTTTTATGCAAAATCACAACAATAAGCCCTATCTAATTTTGGTTCTCACACCAGTCAATAGGAAATATATAGATATCACACCTTCGAAACTCGAATACCAATTCTGATGATGTTCGAACTATCATCAGAATCATCTCCGGGCGACTAGAGTGTGATTCTATATCTATCAAATATATTAAAACTTCGAATAGACGCTAGCTAGGCGCATACGCAAAATCTTTATATATTGGATTGTCCTAATCAACATGAAATAAATAATCAAATACGAATAATTGATTTTAAATTTTCAAAACAAAATTCGTTTCATCTTAAAAATATACTCTTCACACTCGTTCTAGGATACTACTGATCCCATATCTAACGAGTCATTCTCATTGGATATTACTAATCCAATGTAGTGACCCGAACTTCCCCGGTCTCCGAAGAGATGAGAAAGAACGAATTACTGTGAGGACAAGACAAATCAGAACGCAGACGGAAGAACATTTCATTGTTATTACAACAATTCCATCAGATACAAGAATATACAGAGTATAAATGAATAAATTACATTCGATAAATATCAGAGATTACAATTAATTACATAGCAGCGGAAAATAATACAAAGCACAACTGAAGGTGATATACGGATACAGAGCTTTCCGGATATCATTCCAGCTGTAAACCAGGATCCTGTGGATATAAATCTGCAAAACCAAAACTACTAGCTGCCCGTGCGGAAAATAGGGGCACCCAGAGTTTAGGTTAAAACAATAAACTCCAGGTCAGTCATGTGACTGGTGTGAGAAATAAAACAGTTATTTAAAACTTTACTTTTAAAAGAGAGTAATTCAAGGGACCACGCCATATAACACGGAACGGGTTTCCTCCCAAGAATACCAGTGCATAGAATAAACAGCGCAATGCTTTTTCGAAAAATGAAGCTATTATAAGACCCAGGTCCCATCACACAATGCAACGCAAGCCGGAGGATAGGGTTTTCCCTTATAATAGCCAAACATGCTTGGTACGTTTAAAACAAATCATTTGATACTATAATAAGTGTATAGTGTCAAAACATTTCAATCATAAATATAAATCATAGACGGCATGGGTACCATATATCATGTCGCCATACTAGTTCTACAATTAAAACCGCAATACACGTATTGGAAATTGAATTTCCGTCATGAGTCGAGGCAAGGGGCAAGCTCCTCTCCGCGTTTGAGACACTCTAGCAAATGTCTCAGGGTTACGCACTTTGGGCAACCCCGGATCCTCCAAGGCCGGTCCTCACTTACGTTAGAGGATTAGCTATTCCTGAACACACGTTTCCCGGTCCTTACAGACCTATAATCGAGGCGCCTCGCATTCCAACAACCACATAGGTGAAAATTATATAAATGTCAGGGCTGGCAAGTCACTGACACCACCATAGCTAGAAAGAAACGTCATACACTCCTTGGGTCCTTATCCCGTTTTTGACTCATACCGAGGTGTGAGGCTCGCGAATTTACGTTATACACAAAGCTGCCACGTAGGCCGTGCTTTGATCATCAACCACAAGACTTTGCTTTTCAACCGAAGCCTTGATCTATGCAACTCAGCATGCCACATAGACAATTCATGCCATGCGATTGATATCTATCGATATATAACCTCTAAGCTTGTACGTCTCAGAGAAGGGCGTTAAGCAAGAGAATAAATTCTCCGCCGCCAAACAGATATATATTTAACAGAAATCAATCAGCACAGAATAAAATCCAATGTCAGACACACAATCCATTTACAAGTTCGTTCTGGGTCTGAACGAAACCGGAGGCACTTTCCTCGCATATCCATCCATCTCCAAGTACGTCTAGACGACCACCAACTGATTCCCTCATCTTGGGTGTACAGCCCAATCAAGATCATCAGTAATCACCCAAACGATGTGAAGACTTCCGGTCTTCAACCACCGTCTTCATCTTCGACATATCGTCGAATCGATTATTCAGAATGGGTATAAACCCGGCCTTTCCGAACAACCCGCGTATATTAAAAACAAATGTTACACAAACACAACATACGCCTCATTTCAATTCAGTATATTCTTTTATTCACAAAATCACATTTTTAGGGAAAGGTTCCCATTAATTTTATCCAAGATAAATTCTTTAAAATTTATCCTTTAATCTTCCTTTGGATGTCATTTCAAACCAAATTATGGTTTCCTGAACTAGTCGAGATTAGCGAACCACACCGAAGTAATTATTTGTTTTATTTCCCAATCCCAACCTATTCATCCCATGAAGCAAAACTGGTGATACTCCATATCTAACACCATGATGTTATCGGTAAAATTAATTACCATTTCACGTTCAAATCTAATTAAAGATTTGACTATCGCTTTGGAGCAAAACTGGTGATACTCCATTCTCGCTCATTTCTAAATTTGGTAATTTAGATTATAGATTCACATTTCAACCTAATTGCAGATTCGTTAAAGCTCCTTTTACTGGGTTAAAGAACTAGGTGTTATTTAAAACACAGTTCACGATTAACCCAAATCACATTCTATTTATTATCGGGTTAAAGAACTAGTGTTATTTAAAACACCGTTCACGATAAACCCATTTCAAATCCAATCAAATATATTAGAAATTCCGATTATTTAAAACCCCTTTTTAAATCTAATTTATTTATTTAAAAATAATTGGGTTTTAAATTTAGTTCAGAACTAGTTCATTTCGATAAAAATCTATTTTTATCTTTTCAAATATGGAGTTTTTCATCCCAATTTTCCCAAATTATTTCTTATGATTTTACACAAATTATTGATATTTTTAATAATTTTATCAAGGCCCGTACAGTCGATTTCCATCAACGGCCATCGAACTGCACTTATAGCGACCTTTTTCAAATTTGATTTGGACGTATCTCCAAATCCAATTGTTAGATTTTGAATTTCAAATATTCTTTAGAAAGCTCTTTTCGATACGAACCCAGCGGTTCCGGTTTGAGGAGAATCCGACGGTCGGATCTCCCGTAATGTCCGTTTGAAATAAATGGTCGAAATTCACGAACTGCCGCGGCGCGGCGCGTTCTATTCAGGCCATTATATTGTATATATAATATATATAATATATATTTTGTCGATTTCTATTTGAAACGAATTTTATAAATCGTTTTAAATTCCTTTCAAAAACAATTTCAACTCTATATTCAATTTCAAATCAAAATTGAATTCTTCCTTATAAATTCGTTTTAAAATTCATTTCTATTCAATTCAAATTTCAATTCAATTTGAATTCATTTCATTTCGTTTTCAATTCAATTCGAATTCGTTATATATTCATTTCAATTCAAATTCGTTATGTATTCATTTCAATTCAAATTCGTTATGTATACAATTCAATTCAAATTCGTTATGTATACAATTCAAATCAAATTCGTTTCATTTTCTATTCAATTCAAATCAAATTCATTTCGTTTTTCGTTTTCTTTTCAATCCACTTCGAAATCGTTTTATATTCCATTCAAATTCGAAATCGTTTTATATTCCATTCATTTTCGAAATCGTTTTATATTCCATTCATTTCGAAATCATTTTATATCAAATTTCATTTCAAAATATGCGATTTCGAAATCACTTTTCAATATTCATTTTAAAATGAATAAAATCGATATAAATATCGTTCACGTCAAAATGGCGTCAATCTAACCAACACGGCTTCATATATTTCTATTTTCCAATATTCTATTCAACAAATGAATATTTATTTTTGTCAACACACGACTAATCTCAACGAATGAGTACTGTCCACGTGTGACTATTTTTGTTATTTAATATATTTTATAAAAATTAAGGTATCTATCGTTTGATATTGAATCAGACCCCAACTGTAATTTAGTGAGAGAACGATTTCTTGAATATTAACCCCGAAGGCCGAAACCAACATCAGATCAATATCCAGGAGACCACTCATCTTATCTATCTTCCAGTTAATTTCTGATTTCATATATGATAAAGATGTAAATTTTATTATTAAAATACTTCGTTCAACACATGACTAATCTCAACGGATGAGTACAGTCGACACATGAACCTTTTTTTTATAATATTTTTAAAGATGTAAATTTTATTATTAAAATATTTCGTTCAACACATGACTAATCTCAACGGATGAGTACGGTCAACACATGAACCTTTATTTTATATTGTTTTTTTTTCTAAATTGGAATGAGGCCCAATCAATCACCATAAAATGTTAATTATATGGATTTTCATATATCACACGTATATAATAGCATTGAAAAATAATCAACCATCAACCAAAGTGCACTACACTGTATAAGCATCAAATATAGATATCTAACGCTTATAACAGCCTGTCAATCAATCGATCGACATATTTAATCAATCAGGATGAGTGAACTTCAAATTTCATCCCAACACCCGTGTGGGGTTTCAAACAATCAAACACAGCTTTTTATTCGTGCAGTTGGGCGATGTGTAAAATTTATCGTCCCAATCAACGTCATTCAAATAGGTGTACATAAACAAACCGTCCGGTTTGTAAATGAATATTTTATTTTATTCACTACATTCATATTCACGTTAAAAATTATAATTTTTTACGATAAAACATTTTATTTCAACATATGAATTTCTATTCAGTTCATTTACACAATAAAAATGATATTTTTATTTTTCTAACATATTTTAGAAAATTTCGGCGGCATAACGGCACGATACTAGAAACGGGACGAGGCCTAGCCTTATCCCCGGTCTAGTGAAGGCCCACGCCATTCACACATCAATCAAATCCATTCATTTCACCAACCAATTCAATTTCAATCAAATAATCTAACTAATTTTTGCAATCAAACAAACAAGTCCATGGTCTGTGGACGATTGTGTCGGGTGCTACTAAACACCGTCTGCATCCTAGTATATATATATATAACTAGAAAATGAAATTGAAAGGTGAGAAATTCTCACCAATAGCTATCCGATCATCTTGACTCTTCTTTGATAGAAATCTTCATCGTTATCGCATTTTTTGTCATCTTCGTTGCTGTAGCCACTACATATATAAAAATCGAATTTTTACTTCGCTATTCAATATATAAAAATCGAATTTTTACTATGTTATTCAATATATAAAAATCGAATTTATACTTTATCACGCTATTTTTGACATAAAGATTTCGCCTTTTTACATATAAAGATCTCGCCTTTTCACATACATAGATTTCAACTTTTCGAATATATCATTATAAAAATCACTTTTTTATTTTTCTACACATATAAAGATGGTATTTTCAATATTCCTATCATGTAAAAATTATATTTTTAATTCTCTACATAAACGAAAATCATATTTTTACATCTTCTACATAATAAAGATTATATTTTTAATACTTTAAAAATATAAAAATCATATTTTTATTACTTTAAAAATATAAAAATCATATTTTTACATCTCTACTTATGTCAAAATATCGTCTTTTCATATTTTAAAAATATCGTCTTTTCATATCTAAAAATATAATGTTTCATGAATCGAAAATCGTATCTTTCCTTAACTAAAATCGAATCTTTTTATAAAGGAAAAATCAGATCTTTTTATAATAGAAAAATCAAATCTTTTCTTAACATAAAAGAAAAAAAACATATTTAAAAGCAACATTTATTTTTAAAACTGAACAAGAAATGAAAAATGTGTTTAACCTTAATCAAGAAATTGGGTCGCACCTTAATCATCTTCTCCGGGTCCTGGGTTTTCTGTTCCAGGTGAAAAGCTTCACCGTTGACCTCAAAACTCACTTACGCACGCTTCACGAGGGGGGCTGCTGCGGCTGAGGGGGCGTCGGTTCATGGAGGCGCGGGTCGACTAGGGTTTGGGCGCGGCTGTTGGGGGTTCGAGGTTGTAGGGGTTCGCTATTTAAGGAGGGAGAGAAGAGAGCGAGGGGAGGAGAGAAGGGGGTGGCGGCGCAGAGGGCGGAGGGGGAAGAAGAGGCGGCGACTGTGGCATAGGGGAGGGCGACTGGCAACGTCGATGGGTTTTTGTTTTTTGTTTTTTATCAGTCGAAAATGATTTCAGAAAGGGGGGGCCAGAGTGACTTAAGGAGGAGGGAGAGAAAAGTTTAATTTATTTAATTATTTTATTTTTTTATTATTTTATTTTGCAAAAAGTTGACTTTCACATACGACCTCGAAACGAGGCCCACCGCCTGTCGTCTATAGCGTTTTACCGCCATTCCGAACACAATGGGATATGTATCGTAAGCTGATTTGACTGTTTTGATCAGTTTTCGTCAAAATCAACATATAACTAATTATATTGGAATTTGAACGCGTATTTCATTTTACCGGGGTCACATACGAACTCTATACATTGCAGAAAAATATTTTCTAGCTTCATATTGACGATATGGTCCTAACAAAACTAGTTTCATCGAATTTTGAGACCGTTGGAAAAATGGCCATTTTCCAGTCGATTAAAATCAACTAAAACTGGTCAAACGCTTTTTCCTTTGCCACGCTCACATATTGATTTGAAAAATTATGAAATTTGGAATCTAGCAATAAAATAACATCACGGATCCAACAAAAGTGGTTTCGTCGAAATCCGAGGTCGTTTGCAAAATTCCCATTTTTAAGGGCCTAAATTCCATAGCGACTATTCAGAATTTTCAACTGGACATAACTTTTGATTCCCGCTATGAAATTCTGATTTTTCGGATTCGTCAGAAAGATATTCTCAATTAGATCCCAATGTTTTTAGTTTCACTAAAATCCGGATTGTTTTGCACCCGGTACATTCAATTGAAGTTTGAAATCGAATTATCGAACTACCGCGCCATTTTCAATTCCTTTTATAATTATATATAATTATTTATATTCTAACGACGACGCGTATAAATATATACGTTCTAATGACATTCATAATAAATTTCTCGTCGATATTATTTAAAATAACTCATTTTAATTAATCGAAATTTGCTAAATTTGCCAAAATAAAAATTTTAAACTGGTTCAGAATTTCCGGGTTATTACAATTGTAACACCCCACCTCCGCCAGGGTGGCTCTTGCAAGCACTCTGACTTTGGAGGGGTGCTTGAATCAGTTAAACATGCATAATGATATATCAAGGCAGAACAAGAGCATATGTATGTATGTAAACAGAGTAAATAAGATAAGTAAAACAGCGGAAGATTTCAAACTATTTCAAAACAAGTCTGGTACAACATAATGTCAACTTTCCAAATACACAAGTCTAGATAAAAACAACATCACTGAAAAACTGTAATACATAAGTATTATCCCCAAAATAAGTGATAACCATAGCTAGCTTCATGTCAAGACCGTACATGAGCTAAAATCCCACAAGCAAGCAATCAGAAATCCAAGCTAAGCTCCAATATTCCCACCCTGAGAACCTGGGGGGGGGAAACGGAAGAAAAGAGGCGAAAGAAAAACAGGTCAGTCAAAAAGACTGAGTAAGCCCTACTACAATCAATGTAAACTGATAAAGTTAACTGGCATGAGAAGCAGGGATGAACATAAGGATAACAACATACTAGCATGATGATTAACTAACAAGGTAGATAAAGGTGTCATCGCATACTCAGGTTTAAGGTTTTTGCACCACAGGTGTACTAGCAAGCTAACATGACTTGAATAAACAAGTATTGATCCCTTGGCCCAAGCTTTGGCCCAATAACATGAAATGACCCTAATACGAGGTCCAACCAAACGGTCTAATCGATCGGCTCCCTAAGCCTAACTCGTCACGTGTTGGTGTCAATACGGCCCAAACATAATTGTAGTCAGACTGTGCCGGGTCTCCCGTCGGGTGTATCAAGCCCTAGGGTGTCAACCCCTGGACACCATAAACATAAGTGCATAGTCTAGATCTACTGGTACCCATGCTTGACTTCTCCAAATACGGACTACGTGCACGACCATAGTCCGTCCGGAACTACATCGGCGTACCACTCGACCGTCGTTTTGGTCACTTATACCAGTCCAGTAATCGTGCCCCCTCCCTAGCCTAGTCCCTAGGGTCTTAGTGATACAAACTTGGGATTACTGCTGGAGTGGACCCCCATTGCTAAGATTTTCTAGTGGGTTAAGTACGGTTTAACCCTTTTACTAATCATGGATTAACTTGGTTAAGTGTAACGATGGGTTCACGACTTAACCCCGATTAATCCACCAAGCCCAAATTGGTTAAGTATTAAGTGGACCATGACTTAACCCTAATCATGAGGCATTAATTAATTTAATGTGCCTTAACCTCTCACATTAGACCTTGTTGTGGTTACTAGTTAAGCCGGGCGGGTCCGGGTAGCTTTACACCACAACTTGGTCTAACCTCGGGTTCAAGGTACAACATGACCAACTTCTCACATTGGGTCCTATTGTTTGTAGCAACTAGTTAAGCCGGTCGGTTCTGGGTAGTTTTACGCTACAAACTCAACCCAACCTCGAGTTGGTCACACTTATATTTTCTAAGTGTCATGTCCATCATGTTTCCAAAACATATCACAAGTTTTCAAGAATTTGGGTAGACCTAACTTAATAGGTAAATTCCCAATGGGTAGACCTAACTTAATAGGTAAATTCCCAATCTTATGTTTTCATGTCTTTTAAGTTTACCCAACCCCAAACGCAATCCCATCGCTTACATAATCGCAATAGCGCATAAAGGATAGAAAGAGGGAACTTGGCATAAAGATGACAAATGGTGTTGAAGCCACAAGTTTAACATGGTGGCATATGAAATGTACATATGTTCATATACTTGCATATTGCATCATTAGGCCTCAAAAGCATGCATAAAACCAAACTTAGCATATTGGTGATACATGGTGATAAATGACATGTAGAAATGGCCATAAGTTCGCATTTAGCCTCACATGCAAGTTATCATAAGAGATATGATAACTTACATGTTGCCAAAATGCAACCTTTAGCATAAAGCTTGAAGCTTTAAGCTCATAAACCCAAGATAAGCTTGCATAACATGATAACATGAACAAAATGATCAACCCAAACTTGCATAACATAACTTGCATATCATATGACAAACTTGCATAACATAACATGATAAACTTGCATATCATAACATGGCAAACTTGCATAACATAACATGATAAACTTGCATATCATAACATGGCAAACTTGCATAGCATAACATGGTAAACTTGCATATCATAACATGGCATACTTGCATAACATAATGATCAACCAAACTTGCATCATTCATTTAACTTTAGAGTTTAAATATGAAAGTAGAAAAGGGCTTACAATGCTTATGAAGACACAAAAAAAAATATAGATTGAGACAAAGCCCTTATGCAATCAAATAAACCCAAAATGCAAGCTCCAATAGAAAAACCCTTGAGCCAAAATGATCAAAACCCTTGCTTTATGATGTAAATATGGAAATTTGACTTGAATGCAAGCTAATGACACTCATACAAGCTTGAAAACACTTGTATGCATTGAAAATCTCTCATAGAAATAACTTAGAAATTTTATGAAGAGAGTGGAGGCCATGAGAGGAAAATTTTTGCCATAGTTTAGTTGTAGGGTTGAATAATGATGATTTAGGGTTAGGTTAGGGGCTTATTTATAGAGATTAGGATTAGTTTCAACCTTAGGATTAAACCCTAATTCCAATCTCGGCCCTTAAAACCGAATCTGGCCCCAAAACCTAACCAAAACCCCAAAATGGTGCACCAGGCAAAACTGCCCGGCTGAACCAAGTCGACACCCAAGTCGACAGGGCTGTCGACTTGGGCCTAACCATGTCGACTGCCCAGTCGACAGGGCTGTCGACATGGGTGGTCTGGCGGGAAATTTCCCGCCTACGCCCAACTGCCCTAATTTCCAAATTCAAACTTGAATTTGAAATCTGTTTTTACTTTTAAATTTTCTGAAAACTTCATTGGGCCTTAATCGGGTCATACGGACTCCGATTTTCGAAAACTCGGACTCTATTTCGCGTATTTTTCCGAGACGAACGCAATGGCATAGCCCGTTTCCCTTGATTCAGATTTATAAATTAAATTCTGCCTCGATTTACGTTATAACAGGTTATTGAAAATACGGGTTGTTACATTCTCCCCTTCTTAAAGGATTTCGTCCCTAAAATCTTCAAGTTAGGAAGAACGTATCCTACCATCCAACATCCATCTACTCAAAACATCATCCACGAGCAATTATTGTCCTTACAAGATTCTAAATGTTGTATGAACATATGCAAAGGTGTGTGTATATGTACTTATCTAATGCAATATCATCAATGCAAATTATGTTAGTGAAATGAATCCATATGTATGCAATTCCTAACATAATGTATAACATCTATATGTGTGCACATAACATACATCCATATGCAACATCCATGTGATAACACAAAAATTTTCATCCATGAATAAGCGTAAACACTCATGCATATGCAATATGAGGAGTGTGTGAGCCGATCTAGTGCCTAATGTGTATAATGCATCCACGAGTAACCACTTGCAAACACTTGCAACCACTTGCAACCATCAAGCATAACATGTTTCAAACACATGTTTCATCCAAAGGGTTTCTACCTAAGGTTCTCATGACAAGATTAACATGATAAACTAGATAATCAAGACAAACATGGATAGCAAAAGATATGCTACAAAGAGATCGGGAAGATAAGCAGGATATACTCCTTTCGGATTACAAGAAATCCCTTCCTAACCCAACCCATATTCTATAAAAGCCCAAAAGGTTTAATCAACCTAACGGACCCCTTTAAACCTTGACATGTATTACTAACCGATGAGTCACACCCCCTTATGGAGTTTACAACAGAAATGGGATCGAGAACGGGACCGAGAGGATATATGTAAAAGATAACATGCAAGTAAGTTCCACCGGAAAACAAGGATCAAGGATATACTCTTAGAAAGAGATATGATGCGCGTATCTAGCCTTCAGTCTTCTAAGTCACGTTTCCTTGAGTTTAACTCCACTATGTTTTGACCGTCTTTTACCTCATGATTTCTTGGCTTCTTAACTCTTATTTCCCAATATGAGTTGGAACCCATTTCATTGTCGCCTCTCGTCCTCCTCTTTCACTTACTCTTCTATCATTCTTGGCTTAAACATAACTATGACCTCATGGTTTCATGCAAGCTCTCCAAAATTCACTAGTGAATCATGGATCTCGTTTACTTACTATAAAGTATTCCACGCAGCAGAACTTTTCTTGAAAATACCAACCCTCGTTGCCAATTGCTCTTACTAACATGATTTTCTATAACTCATGCTTGAACGAAATGAACCATCCGCCTGCGAATGATAGGCCGTACTTAGATTCAGTTGCTTGCCCAAGAAATCTAACTTCTTTTCTCCAAAATGACATTTGGAGGACTTGGCTTTCAACTGATGGGCTCTAAGCGTATCCATCACCTCCTTGAGATGTCTAGCATGTTCCTCCTCGTTCTTTAAGAAAGTCAGGATATCTTCTACAAAGACTACCACAAACTTGTTCAGGAACTCCCTAGGCACCCTACTCATCAAGTCCACGAAGTAGGCGGGTGCATTAGTCAAACCGAATGGCATGACCAGCCATTCTAAGAATCCATCTGGAGTTCTGAACGCAGTTTTGCCTATACTATCCTCAGCTACTCTGAGCTGATGGAATCCAGTAGCAAGATCAAGAGAAAACAGATGTTCCTACAAGCCGATCAAACAAATCATCGATCCTTGGTAATGGTTGTCTATTCTTCTTGTTCTACTTACGATAATCAACACACGGGCGAAGCGAACTGTCCACATTAGTAGCGAATACTACTAGAGCACCCTCTTCGGAAATGCTTCATCGTATGAAGTTCTTCTCAAGCAACTCCTTGACTTGCTTTCTTAACTCTCATCTCGCGGGACCATGTGCCTAACCGGCCACGTAACTGGCTTGGCATTATCAACCAGATAAATGCGGAAATCAATCTTTCGCTTAGGGGTAACCCCCTTCACTTCACCCAAGATATAAGGATATTCTCGGACCACCCTCACTGATTGCAAACTATCGATAGACGAGTTGAGGGATTCAAGATAACACAACATGACAGGACTCATAGGGTTACTAGAAATTTTTAGGGTATTACCGAGGCGAGTCATGAGCCTCTCAACCCTATGCTCAAAAATCAAGAATGGCTCCAAAACTGGACAACCAATCCATGCCCAAAATCAACCCATACCCCATGAAACCGAGAATATAAGCATCACACGAGAATTCTATACTCAAGATAGAGATTTTCAAATCCACGTAGATAATAGACAAATGGGCGGAACCCCCAATTGGATTTGAAACACACACGGGATCATTAACTATACTAGTACTTAGGTGCAAACTTTCAACTAGATCAGATGAAATAAATTATGCGATGCGCCAGAATCAAACAAAGTACAAACAGGAAAATCAGAAATGTAAACAAGACTTTCAACAGAAATACTACCTCGATCGGGAACTGGAGCGGCATTGAGAGCATGAACTTGCCCTCCCGAAGGTCCAGCACGCTGAATCTGACCCTGGCCTTGCCCTTGCTTCTTCGGGCAATCTTTGCTGAAATGTCCAAACTCACCACAATGAAAGCATTCACCACTCTTCCTTTTTCTCTTCCTACAATCCTTAATAAGATTCCCAACTGAACCGCAATAATGGCACTTCCTCTTGTCGTTATTGCCCTTGCTATTGTTCCCCTTGTTGCCTTGACTCTTGTTCTTGTTCTTGCGGTTTTTGGAGTCCTTGCCTTACTTCCCGGAATTCACCGTTCCTTCCGACGTAGGCCCTCCCTTCTTCGGGCAGTCCCTAGTGAAGTGTCCCATTTCTCCACAGTCAAAGCAAGTGCCCTTCCTCTTTCTGCAATCCTTGTTTAGATGAGTCAAGCTTCCACAAGTAAAGCACTTCTTTTCCTTCTTATCTTCAGACTTCTCCTCCTTCTTTTTCATTTAGTAGGGCCATATTCACCAAACTCTCGAAAGTTTCCCCCAAGGGTATATGAGATATGGCCAAACCATGTAATGGCTCGTTTAATCCTAGAGCAAAGTATAGGGCCTTCTTCTGAGTTGTGTTAACCAAGTCTAAACCGACCCGAGCCAGTTGATTAAACTTATCTATGTATTCCCTAATAGTCATGTCCCCTTGCTTCAGTGATAGGAACCTTAGTCCAAACTTTCCCCGAAAGTCATCCCAAGTCTCAATTGGCCTAGTAGCGGTGGTGACCACCCACCAACGTGCAGCTTCTTCCTTTAGCAACCACACTGCCACTAAAATCTTCCTACGGTCATCTATATCAAAGAAGGCAAAAAGATCTTCGGTTTCTTTCAACCAATTCCTTGCCTCTACATAAGTCTCGGTTCCAATGAAATTCTTGCAACCCATCGCCTTAAAGTTCTTACAAGTTTCCGCAAAATCCGCTTGTGGAGGCTGAGGGGGAGGAGAAACATCAGCTATGGGAGGAGGAGGAGAAACATTAACCACCGGAGGAGGAGGAGGAGGAACATCTGCGGGGCCAGCTTCGGTCGCCCTAACCTCCAAAAGTCTCCTATACCAAACAGGTACATGTACTCCCTCCGGAATGGCAAAGTTATCGGCCATACTGAAAACGAAGAAAAAGATAGATTCAGAATGGAGAAAAACGAAGGAATTTTTGCTAATGGCTTTTTGGGGAATAGCCTTTAAAATAAACTAGACTTTTCTTTGGAAAATACTTTATACTTGGTTTTGAAAATAGTTTTCCAAAAGTTTTCTAAAAACCTTTTTGTTCCTTCTCGTAAACCATATGCTCTGATACCAAATGTAACACCCCACCTCCGCCAGGGTGGCTCTTGCAAGCACTCTGACTTTGGAGGGGTGTTTGAATCAGGTAAACATGCATAATGATATATCAAGGCAGAACAAGAACATATGTATGTATGTAAACAGAGTAAATAAGATAAGTAAAACAGCGGAAGATTTCAAACTATTTCAAAACAAGTCTGGTACAACATAATGTCAACTTTCCAAATACACAAGTCTAGATAAAAACAACATCACTGAAAAACTGAAATACATAAGTACTATCCCCAAAATAAGTGATAACCATAGCTAGCTTCATGTCAAGACCGTACATGAGCTAAAATCCCACAAGCAAGCGATCAGAAATCCAAGCTAAGCTCCAATATTCCCACCCTGAGAACCTGGGGGGGAACGGAAGAAAAGAGGCGAAAGAAAAACAGGTCAGTCAAAAAGACTGAGTAAGCCCTACTACAATCAATGTAAACTGATAAAGTTAACTGGCATGAGAAGCAGGGATGAACATAAGGATAACAACATACTAGCATGATGATTAACTAACAAGGTAGATAAAGGTGTCATCGCATACTCAGGTTTAAGGTTTTTGCACCAGAGGTGTACTAGCAAGCTAACATGACTTGAATAAACAAGTATTGATCCCTTGGCCCAAGCTTTGGCCCAATAACATGAAATGACCCTAATACGAGGTCCAACCAAACGGTCTAATCGATCGGCTCCCTAAGCCTAACTCGTCACGTGTTGGTGTCAATACGGCCCAAACATAATTGTAGTCAGACTGTGCCGGGTCTCCCGTCGGGTGTATCAAGCCCTAGGGTGTCAACCCCTGGACACCATAAACATAAGTGCACAGTCTAGATCTACTGGTACCCATGCTTGACTTCTCCAAATACGGACTACGTGCACGACCATAGTCCGTCCGGAACTACATCGGCGTACCACTCGACCGTCGTTTTGGTCACTTATACCAGTCCAGTAATCGTGCCCCCTCCCTAGCCTAGTCCCTAGGGTCTTAATGATACAAACTTGGGATTACTGCTGGAGTGGACCCCCATTGCTAGGATTTTCTAGTGGGTTAAGTACGGTTTAACCCTTTTACTAATCATGGATTAACTTGGTTAAGTGTAACGATGGGTTCACGACTTAACCCCGATTAATCCACCAAGCCCAAATTGGTTAAGTATTAAGTGGACCATGACTTAACCCTAATCATGAGGCATTAATTAATTTAATGTGCCTTAACCTCTCACATTAGACCTTGTTGTGGTTACTAGTTAAGCCGGGCGGGTCCGGGTAGCTTTACACCACAACTTGGTCTAACCTCGGGTTCAAGGTACAACATGACCAACTTCTCACATTGGGTCCTATTGTTTGTAGCAACTAGTTAAGCCGGTCGGTTCCGGGTAGTTTTACGCTACAAACTCAACCCAACCTCGAGTTGGTCACACTTATATTTTCTAAGTGTCATGTCCATCATGTTTCCAAAACATATCACAAGTTTTCAAGAATTTGGGTAGACCTAACTTAATAGGTAAATTCCCAATGGGTAGACCTAACTTAATAGGTAAATTCCCAATCTTATGTTTTCATGTCTTTTAAGTTTACCCAACCCCAAACGCAATCCCATCGCTTACATAATCGCAATAGCGCATAAAGGATAGAAAGAGGGAACTTGGCATAAAGATGACAAATGGTGTTGAAGCCACAAGTTTAACATGGTGGCATATGAAATGTACATATGTTCATATACTTGCATATTGCATCATTAGGCCTCAAAAGCATGCATAAAACCAAACTTAGCATATTGGTGATACATGGTGATAAATGACATGTAGAAATGGCCATAAGTTCGCATTTAGCCTCACATGCAAGTTATCATAAGAGATATGATAACTTACATGTTGCCAAAATGCAACCTTTAGCATAAAGCTTGAAGCTTTAAGCTCATAAACCCAAGATAAGCTTGCATAACATGATAACATGAACAAAATGATCAACCCAAACTTGCATAACATAACTTGCATATCATATGACAAACTTGCATAACATTACATGATAAACTTGCATATCATAACATGGCAAACTTGCATAACATAACATGATAAACTTGCATATCATAACATGGCAAACTTGCATAGCATAACATGGTAAACTTGCATATCATAACATGGCATACTTGCATAACATAATGATCAACCAAACTTGCATCATTCATTTAACTTTAGAGTTTAAATATGAAAGTAGAAAAGGGCTTACAATGCTTATGAAGACACAAAAAAAAATATAGATTGAGACAAAGCCCTTATGCAATCAAATAAACCCAAAATGCAAGCTCCAATAGAAAAACCCTTGAGCCAAAATGATCAAAACCCTTGCTTTATGATGTAAATATGGAAACTTGACTTGAATGCAAGCTAATGACACTCATACAAGCTTGAAAACACTTGTATGCATTGAAAATCTCTCATAGAAATAACTTAGAAATTTTATGAAGAGAGTGGAGGCCATGAGAGGAAATTTTTTGCCATAGTTTAGTTGTAGGGTTGAATAATGATGATTTAGGGTTAGGTTAGGGGCTTATTTATAGAGATTAGGATTAGTTTCAACCTTAGGATTAAACCCTAATTCCAATCTCGGCCCTTAAAACCGAATCTGGCCCCAAAACCTAACCAAAACCCCAAAATGGTGCACCAGGCAAAACTGCCCGGCTGAACCAAGTCGACACCCAAGTCGACAGGGCTGTCGACTTGGGCCTAACCATGTCGACTGCCCAGTCGACAGGGCTGTCGACATGGGTGGTCTGGCGGGAAATTTCCCGCCTACGCCCAACTGCCCTAATTTCCAAATTCAAACTTGAATTTGAAATCTGTTTTTACTTTGAAATTTTCTGAAAACTTCATTGGGCCTTAATCGGGTCATACGGACTCCGATTTTCGAAAACTCGGACTCTATTTCGCGTATTTTTCCGAGATGAACGCAATGGCATAGCCCGTTTTCCTTGATTCAGATTTATAAATTAAATTCTGCCTCGATTTACGTTATAACAGGTTACTGAAAATACGGGTTGTTACAACAATCTCCCCCACTTAAAACTTTTCGTCCCCGAAAAGGAACAAAGTCGAAAGTGGTTTGATTAATCAACTCGACGTTCGATCTGGCTTCCATTCTCCAACTTTTCAGTTTCTGAGAATTTTCAAATTTTCAAAAATTTGGCTAACACCCTAAATTTTCGAAAAATTTCGCCATAACCTCCCCTGCACCGGGAGCCACGGGAAAATCCCGAAATTGCCATACAGGCCTTCTGATCTCAAAAAGAAAAAGAAAAAGCCAAGCGGCTAGCCAATAGGCTCATAAAATCCTCATCACCCAAAAAAACAGTAAATTATGTAATAAACATGTACCTATTTGTCGGGCAAACAAATTTTATTCTCTGCTCTAGCCTCCTTGTTATGACCTGTTCAATGTAAGTATATGTATATGCAAGCAAATGCGACTAATTTTCAATATAATTCAATATTTGATGCAATTAGGCATAATGGTTCAAAATTATCAAACAGATAAACAAACAACTCAACCATCAATCAATTAGTGAATTAGAGTTTCAAATTCATAATTTTGATACATATACAGAAAATCATGTTTCTGATGCCAATTCACAACAAAGTGTTCTAGCTATATTAGTTTTGGTTCTCACACCAGTCTTATGGAAATATATAGACATCACACCTTCAAAACACGAACATAAATTCTGATGATGATATATCAATCATCAGAATCATCTCCGGGTGTCTAGAATGTGATTCTATATCTATCTAGTATATTAAAACTTCGAATATACGTTCATGACGCGTATATGCAAAATCTTTATATATTGGATTGTCCATATTCCAAAATAAATAAATAATCAAATACGTATAAAACGATTTAAATTTTCAAAACAAAATTGTTTTCATTTGAAAAATATACTCTTCACACTCGTTCTAGGATACTACTGATCCTATCTCTAACGAGTCATTCTAATTGGATATTACTAATCCAATATCTGATGAATTCTTTCGTATGGTTCTAATGTGTCTTGTTCTCGAGCTCTGTAAACCAAAGCTCTGATACCAAATGTAGTGACCCGAACTTCCCCGGTCTCCGAAGAGATGAGAAAGAACGAATTACTGTGAGGACAAGACAAATCAGAACGCAGACGGAAGAACATTTCATTGTTATTACAACAATTCCATCAGATACAAGAATATACAGAGTATAAATGAATAAATTACATTCGATAAATATCAGAGATTACAATTAATTACATAGCAGCGGAAAATAATACAAAGCACAACTGAAGGTGATATACGGATACAGAGCTTTCCGGATATCATTCCAGCTGTAAACCAGGATCCTGTGGATATAAATCTGCAAAACCAAAACTACTAGCTGCCCGTGTGGAAAATAGGGGCACCCAGAGTTTAGGTTAAAACAATAAACTCCAGGTCAGTCATGTGACTGGTGTGAGAAATAAAACAGTTATTTAAAACTTTACTTTTAAAAGAGAGTAATTCAAGGGACCACGCCGTATAACACGGAACGGGTTTCCTCCCAAGAATACCAGTGCATAGAATAAACAGCGCAATGCTTTTTCGAAAAATGAAGCTATTATAAGACCCAGGTCCCATCACACAATGCAATGCAAGCCGGAGGATAGGGTTTTCCCTTATAATAGCCAAACATGCTTGGTACGTTTAAAACAAATCATTTGATACTATAATAAGTGTATAGTGTCAAAACATTTCAATCATAAATATAAATCATAGACGGCATGGGTACCATATATCATGTCGCCATACTAGTTCTACAATTAAAACCGCAATACACGTATTGGAAATTGAATTTTCGTCATGAGTCGAGGCAAGGGGCAAGCTCCTCTCCGCGTTCGAGACACTCTAGCAAATGTCTCAGGGTTACACACTCTGGGCAACCCCGGATCCTCCAAGGCCGGTCCTCACTTACGTTAGAGGATTAGCTATTCCTGAACACACGTTTCCCGGTCCTTACAGACCTATAATCGAGGCGCCTCGCATTCCAACAACCACATAGGTGAAAATTATATAAATGTCAGGGCTGGTAAGTCACTAACACCACCATAGCTAGAAAGAAACGTCATGCACTCCTTGGGTCCTTATCCCGTTTTTGACTCATACCGAGGTGTGAGGCTCGCGAATTTACGTTATACACAAAGCTGCCACGTAGGCCGTGCTTTGATCATCAACCACAAGACTTTGCTTTTCAACTGAAGCCTTGATCTATGCAACTCAGCATGCCACACAGACAATTCATGCCATGCGATTGATATCTATCGATATATAACCTCTAAGCTTGTACGTCTCAGAGAAGGGCGTTAAGCAAGAGAATAAATTCTCCGCCGCCAAACAGATATATATTTAACAGAAATCAATCAGCACAGAATAAAATCCAATGTCAGACACACAATCCATTTACAAGTTCGTTCTGGGTCTGAACGAAACCGGAGGCACTTTCCTCGCATATCCATCCATCTCCAAGTACGTCTGGACGACCACCAACTGATTCCCTCATCTTGGGTGTACAGCCCAATCAAGATCATCAGTAATCACCCAAACGATGTGAAGACTTCCGGTCTTCAACCACCGTCTTCATCTTCGACATATCGTCGAATCGGTTATTCAGAATGGGTATAAACCCGGCCTTTCCGAACAACCCGCGTATATTAAAAACAAATGTTACACAAACACAACATACGCCTCATTCCAATTCAGTATATTCTTTTATTCACAAAATCACATTTTTAGGGAAAGGTTCCCATTAATTTAATCCAAGATAAATTCTTTAAAATTTATCCTTTAATCTTCCTTTGGATGTCGTTTCAAACCAAATTATGGTTTCCTGAACTAGTCGAGATTAGCGAACCACACCGAAGTAATTATTTGTTTTATTTCCCAATCCCAACCTATTCATCCCATGAAGCAAAACTGGTGATACTCCATATCTAACACCATGATGTTATCGGTAAAATTAATTACGATTTCACGTTCAAATCTAATTAAAGATTTGACTATCGCTTTGGAGCAAAACTGGCGATAGTCCATTCTCGCTCATTTCTAAATTTGGTAATTTAGATTATAGATTCACATTTCAACCTAATTTCAGATTCGTTAAAGCTCCTTTTACTGGGTTAAAGAACTAGGTGTTATTTAAAACACAGTTCACGACTAACCCAAATCACATTCTATTTATTATCGGGTTAAAGAACTAGTGTTATTTAAAACACCGTTCACGATAAACCCATTTCAAATCCAATCAAATATATTAGAAATTCCGATTATTTAAAACCCCTTTTTAAATCTAATTTATTTATTTAAAAATAATTGGGTTTTAAATTTAGTTCAAAACTAAATCATTTCGATAAAAATCTATTTTTATCTTTTCAAATATGGAGTTTTTCATCCCAATTTTCCCAAATTATTTCTTATGATTTTACACAAATTATTGATATTTTTAATAATTTTATCAAGGCCCGTACAGTCGATTTCCATCAACGGACATCGAACTGCACTTATAGCGACCTTTTTCAAATTTGATTTGGACGTATCTCCAAATCCAATCATTAGATTTTGAATTTCAAATATTCGTTAGAAAGCTCTTTTCGATACGAACCCAACGGTTCCGGGTTGAGGAGAATCCGACGGTCGGATCTCCCGTAATGTCCGTTTGAAATAAATGGTCAAAATTCACGAACTGCCGCGGCGCGGCGCGTTCTATTCAGGCCATTATATTATATATATAATATATATTTCGTCGATTTCTATTTAAAACGAATTTTATAAATCGTTTTAAATTCCCTTCAAAAACAATTTCAACTCTATATTCAATTTCAAATCAAAATTGAATTCTTCCTTATAAATTCGTTTTAAAATTCATTTCTATTCAATTCAAATTTCAATTCAATTTGAATTCATTTCAATTCGTTTTTAATTCAATTCGGATTCGTTATATATTCATTTAAATTCAAATTCGTTATGTATTCATTTCAATTCAAATTCGTTATGTATACAATTCAATTCAAATTCGTTATGTATACAATTCAAATCAAATTCGTTTCATTTTCTATTCAATTCAAATCAAATTCATTTCGTTTTTCGTTTTCTTTTCAATCCACTTCGAATTCGTTTTATATTCCATTCAAATTCGAAATCGTTTTATATTCCATTCATTTTCGAAATCGTTTTATATTCCATTCATTTCGAAATCATTTTATATCAAATTTCATTTCAAAATATGCGATTTCGAAATCACTTTTCAATATTCATTTTAAAATGAATAAAATCGATATAAATATCGTTCACGTCAAAATGGCGTCAATCTAACCAACACGGCTTCATATATTTCTATTTTCCAATATACTATTCAACAAATGAATATTTATTTTTGTCAACACACGACTAATCTCAACGAATGAGTATTGTCCACGTGTGACTATTTTTGTTATTTAATATATTTTATAAAAATTAAGGTATCTATCGTTTGATATTGAATCAGACTCCAACCGTAATTTAGTGAGAGAACGATTTCTTGAATATTAACCCCGAAGGCCGAAACCAACATCAGATCAATATCCAGGAGACAAACTCATCTTATCTATCTTCCAGTTAATTTCTGATTTCATATATGATAAAGATGTAAATTTTATTATTAAAATACTTCGTTCAACACATGACTAATCTCAACGGATGAGTACAGTCAACACATGAACCTTTATTTTATAATATTTTTAAAGATGTAAATTTTATTATTAAAATATTTCGTTCAACACATGACTAATCTCAACGGATGAGTACGGTCAACACATGAACCTTTATTTTATATTGTTTTTTTTTCTAAATTGGAATGAGGCCCAATCAATCACCATAAAATATTAATTATATGGATTTTCATACATCACACGTATATAATAACATTGAAAAATAATCAACCATCAACCAAAGTGCACTACACTGTATAAGCATCAAATATAGATATCTAACGCTTATAACAGCCTGTCAATCAATCGATCGACATATTTAATCAATCAGGATGAGTGAACTTCAAATTTCATCCCAACACCCGTGTGGGGTTTCAAACAATCAAACACAGATTTTTATTCGTGCAGTTGGGCGATGTGTAAAATTTATCGTCCCAATCAACGTCATTCAAATAGGTGTACATAAACAAACCGTCCGGTTTGTAAATGAATATTTTATTTTATTCACTACATTCATATTCACGTTAAAAATTATAATTTTTTACGATAAAACATTTTATTTCAACATATGAATTTCTATTCAGTTCATTTACACAATAAAAATGATATTTTTATTTTTCTAACATATTTTAGAAAATTTCGGCGGCATAACGGCACGATACTAGAAACGGGACGAGGCCTAGCCTTATCCCCGGTCTAGTGAAGGCCCACGCCATTCACACATCAATCATATCCATTCATTTCACCAACCAATTCAATTTCAATCAAATAATCTAACTAATTTTTGCAATCAAACAAACAAGTCCATGGTCTGTGGACGATTGTGTCGGGTGCTACTAAACACCGTCTGCATCCTAGTATATATATATAACTAGAAAATGAAATTGAAAGGTGAGAAATTCTCACCAATAGCTATCCGATCATCTTGACTCTTCTTTGATAGAAATCTTCATCGTTATCGCATTTTTGTCATCTTCGTTGCTGTAGCCACTACATATATAAAAATTGAGTTTTTACTTCGCTATTCAATATATATAAATCGAATTTTTTACTATGTTATTCAATATATAAAAATCGAATTTTTACTATGTTATTCAATATATAAAAATCGAATTTATATTTTATCACGCTATTTTTCACATAAAGATTTCGCCTTTTTACATATAAAGATCTCGCCTTTTTACATACATAGATTTCAACTTTTTAAATATATCATTATAAAAATCACATTTTTATTTTTCTACACATATAAAGATGGTATTTTCAATATTCCTATCATGTAAAAATTATATTTTTAATTCTCTACATAAACGAAAATCATATTTTTACATCTTCTACATAATAAAGATTATATTTTTAATACTTTAAAAATATAAAAATCATATTTTTATTACTTTAAAAATATAAAAATCATATTTTTATTACTTTAAAAATATAAAAATCATATTTTTACATCTCTACATATGTCAAAATATCGTCTTTTCATATTTTAAAAATATCGTCTTTTCATATCTAAAAATATAATGTTTCATGAATCGAAAATCGTATCTTTCCTTAATTAAAATCGAATCTTTTTATAAAGGAAAAATCAGATCTTTTTATAATAGAAAAATCAAATCTTTTCTTAACATAAAAGAAAAAAAACATATTTAAAAGCAACATTTATTTTTAAAACTGAACAAGAAATGAAAAATGTGTTTAACCTTAATCAAGAAATTGGGCCGCACCTTAATCATCTTCTCCTGGTCCTGGGTTTTCTGTTCCAGGTGAAAAGCTTCACCGTTGACCTCAAAACTCACTCACGCAGCTTCACGAGGGGGGCTGCTGCGGCTGAGGGGGCGTCGGTTCATGGAGGCGCGGGTCGGCTAGGGTTTGGGCGCGGCTGTTGGGGGTTCGAGGTGGTAGGGGTTCGCTATTTAAGGAGGGAGAGAAGAGAGCGAGGGGAGGAGAGAAGGGGGTGGCGGCGCAGAGGGTGGAGGGGGAAGAAGAGGCGGCGGTTGCTACATAGGGGGGGCGACTGGCAACGTCGATGGGTTTTTTTTTTATCAGTCGAAAATGATTTCAGAAAGGGGGGGGGGCAGAGTGACTTCAGGAGGAGGGAGAGAAAAGTTTAATTTATTTAATTATTTTATTTTTTTATTTTTTTATTTTGCAAAAAGTTGACTTTCACATACGACCTCGAAACGAGGCCCACCGCCTGTCGTCTATAGCGTTTTACCCCCATTCCGAACACAATGGGATATGTATCGTAAGCTGATTTGACTGTTTTGATCAGTTTTCGTCAAAATCAACATATAACTAATTATATTGGAATTTGAACGCGTATTTCATTTTACCGGGGTCACATACGAACTCTATACATTGCAGAAAAATATTTTCTAGCTTTGTATTGAAGATACGGTCCTAACAAAACTAGTTTCGTCGAATTCTGAGACCGTTGGAAAAATGGCCATTTTCCAGTCGATTAAAATCAACTGAAACTGGTCAAACGTGTTTTCCTTTGCCACGCTCACATATTGATTCGAAAAATTATGAAATTTGGAATCTAGCAATAACTTAACTTCACGGATCCAACAAAAGTGGTTTCGTCGAAATCCGAGGTGTTACCATTAACCAAATGCCATAAAAGTTTTAGGGCAGCAGCTGTTTTAATATCTTTAAAATTGCGTATCCCCACCCCTCCTTCAGCTTTAAGAGTACACATCTTGTTCCAAGCGATTTTGTGTCTTTTTCCTGCCCAAATAAAGTTAGCACACAATTTATTGATTTTGTCAATCGTAGCTTCTGGTAATTGATAAGTCATCATCCAGTACATAACCATAGGAGTAATAACAGTTCTGATCAATTCTATTTTCCCCGCCATCGATAGAAGACGACAATCCCAGCTGTCCATCTTGCCTCGTATTTTATCTATAAGCTCGCCACAATCCGAAAAGTGTAGATAATTGTTTGAAAGGGGGACGCCAAGATATTTAACTGGCAATCTGCCTTCAGACATATTAAGCACATGTAATATCTCACTTTTATTATTGACACCTTTGCTGAAAAAAACCTTGGACTTCGTAGCATTTATCTTAAGCCCTGCATAATTCTTTATCCGGTTCAAAATGGAGTTGATCACCGAAATCCCATTAACCTTTGCTTTAACAAAAATCATCAAATCATCAGCGTAGATTAAATGAGTGATAGCAGGATCTTGATTATATATAGGCTGAATCTGTTTAGCTTCCGTTGCTAAGAACATTAGAATTGAAAAAAATTCCATGGCCACACAAAAAAGATACGGAGAAAGAGGATCTCCTTGCCGTAGACCTCTATTGCTGTGTAAAAAACCTTTGGGGCTGCCTTGCACTAAAATAGAAAAAGTAGGAGTAGAAATGCATGTTCTGATTATGCGCACGATTTTCGTAGGAAAACCCATTCTCAACAGCATATGACAAATGAAATTTCTATTAACCATGTCGTACGCTTTTTGCAAATCTATTTTAATGCAAATTTTCCCACTACCTTTCAAATTAAATTGTCTGATATGTTCATGTGCTAACAGGATATTTTCAGCGATGTATCTACCCGGGATGAAAGCAGATTGGTTATCCGAGATCAAGTGTTTGAGGTAAGGTTTGATTCTGTTGCAAATGACTTTAGAAATAATCTTATATATAACATTACAGCAAGAAATGGGTCTGTAGTCCGAAATCGAACTGGGATTATTAACTTTGGGAATTAAAGTTATAAAGTATGGTTTATACCCTTAGCAAGCTTGCCAGTACAAAAGACTTCCTGAACCATCTCCAGAATATTGTATTTAAGCTCCTCCCAATGAAATTTGAAGAATTTTGCAGTAAAACCATCAGGTCATGGGCTTTTGTTATCCGATATAGAAAAAACAGCTTTTCTAATTTCCTCTAGATTAATCTCCTCAGATAAATGCTTACGTCCCCTGTCATTAATGATATTAATGCAATTAATGGGAGGAAAAGTATCTGTCATAGGAGTAGTAGAATTAAAAATATTAGAGAGAAAAAGGATAGCTTCTTGTTCAATGACATCTGCATCATGAACGAGTTCCCCATTTCTCATCAATAAATTACTCCAATTATTAATGTGCTTTCTCAGAGACATTTTTGCATGAAAGAAATTGGTGCATGAATCCCCTTCAGTAAGCCAACTTATTTTAGCTTTCTGTTTAGCATTAGCTGCCTCAATATAACACTGATCTTTCCATTTGTTATAAGCTTCTCTAAGCTTATCATAATTGTTCTCATTAGTTGGATTGTCGTCAATTTCAGCGAGAGCAAATCTGTAATTTTCCTCCAAAGTCTTTAAAGCCTCTCCATCTTTTAACCGCACATAGTTCCAGCCCTTAAGATAAAATTTGCATATTTTCAAAAATATCTGAAATTTGAAAATCTTTGATCTATGAAAAAAAGAAAGCCTCATATAATGCACAGCCTGGTAGAAAGCATCACTGTATCCCTCCTTCAAGGTCCATGAGTTCACAAATCTGAAAGGAACATTCTTGTTTTCTTTCCTTATTTTCCTGAAACTAACACATATCGGGATATGATCGCTAATAGGATTAGAGACACCAAATGCGTTAAGTTCAGGAAAAATATCAATAAATTGATGATTACACAGGACATTATCAATTTTTGTGGCCACCCCCTTCTTCCTCCACGTATATTTGAAACCTGCAATAGGAATGTCCATCAACCCAGCGTTAGAAATACACTCTATAAGGCCAGCAATATGTCGGAAAGGGACAGCGGATCCCCCTTTTTTATTATTGGGTGATAAAATATTATTGAAGTCTCCAAGCACAAGCCACGGAATGTCCACCGATCGAGATTCATTAACCAAATCCAGCCAAAGTTTTTCTCTGTCAAAAAGGAAATTGCTGGCATATATGAATGTGATTCTGCAGTAAAAACCACCAGAATTTACAGCCTTACAAGATATGTGCTGATAAGATACAACTTCCAAATTTATCTTCCATATGTTAGCATCCCATACCATTAAAATTCTCCCTTTACAACCTGTACAATTATTATCCAGGACATCCCAGTCTCTAGGTAATTTATTTTTTAACGATAAGATAATATCATTATTCAGCTTATTCTCCAACAGGCCAATCATAGCTGGCCTAAATTTGTTAAGAAATTTAAATACCTCAAATTGTTTATTTGTAGCATTTAAACCCCTAACATTCCATGCTACGATATTCATTTAATCTTACTTTGGCTCCTTGTCGATACTTTAGGAGGAGCAAAAGTGATTGTTTTACTGCTTTTCTTTTTGCTGTTTTTGTTTGCTAATTCCATGTCTTCTACAAATTTCTGATTCTTCTCTACGTTTTGAGACACATCTAAATCTTTTTCAGGTTGGTTAGATGTCTCCTCATCCACGGCAATGTGATCAACGAGGTTATCATCCTCATCATCTTCCCACTCATCGTCGATGCCATCCACAAACTCGCGATGGGAATCAGCCGAGGCATCTTCACTTGGATTACTTACTTCCACCGGGTCAACAGCATCTGCCTCATTGGATAAATTAGCATTGCTATTATACTTATGTATAACAGGGTTGTAAGAACCCCTATGCTGTGTATCGTTTTTTTCAATAGGTTTATTGGCATTTTCCATATATCTTTCTGTGTTTGTTACATCATTAGTCAAAACATTTGTGTCTTTATCTGGATTAGCAACTGTGGCTAAGTCCCCTGCGTCAAATTGAATGTTCTGAGAATCATGCCATGCAATGCCAGTGTTATTAGCATCTGTGTTGTCAAATTGTTCGGTATGATTTTCATTCACACTACTGACATTAGTGATGATGTTTAAATCCGGGTTCTCCGTATTACTCAAACCGTTTACTGTCTCATTATTAAAACTGTCACCAGACGTCTCATTTACTGTCTCCCTTACATCAAGTTCTGTTTCTCCATTACCTGTTTCATTTGTCACCACAACTTCTACATTACCACATGAATCACTAGCATCCTTGCGAATCCACTTCTCTGTCGTCTTAGATTTGCATTGAACATGGGTATGACCAAAGACTCCACATACTTTACAACAATGAGGTTTATAAAGGTACTCCACTTTTACTTTCAGTTCTTCTCCTGTATGCAAAAGAACATCCACTTCATATGGAAAGTCCGAACTCGCTTCAATTTCAATTAAAATTTTCGCAAAAGCCACTCTTGATTCATCTACAGTGATTTTATCCATCTTTATTGGTTTACCTATCACACTAGCTATCGCACTTAAAGCTTCTCGATCCCATAATTCCAATTCCAAATTTAAAAATTTAACCCAAAGAGGCATCGATGATAGTAAATCTTTCCTGAATCTCATCCCCATATTCCACTTTTTGAGAATAATAATTTTATTATCAAAAAGGTATGGACCTCCTTTTAGAATTCTGTCACAGTCTAAATTATTGTCAAAACGAATAATAAAGAATTCGTTATCTCTTGAAAGTAGCTGGAATGTACCCGAAGGTTTCCACATTCGTTCAATATATTTTTTAAGATGAATGTGATCTGGTTTTGTACCATAAACATAAAAAATAATCGAATTTCTCCATTTATCCACTGATCTGTATGCAACACGTTCAGAAACCATTGCCTTTTTTTTAGAATTTACCACTGCAGGAGGAATAAACGTTAGATCTATGTGTCCATCTTGAGATTGTCCTATACCTCCCATCGCAGCTTGAAACCAAGGTTTCGCCATACCTGTTGCCAGATCGGCACGAAAAGTGCTATAATCAAAACCGTTCCTTGAGAAAGACTTGCTATTACTCTGCCGAATTGCCCAGTTCCTCCCATCGCGATGAATCTGTCGGTCTGCAGATTGGGTTCGAGCATCCGCTCCCCCCCATAACCTACGATCGAGGAAGACGATCTACCGTAGCAGAATTTTGAGGATCTGAAGATCCTCCGTCTTTCCGCAGATCAGAGCGCGTGGGGAAGTTATTCGAGAAAGAAACCCTAGCCGCTTTGCCTCCTTTACGTACTGTAATCCAATCAGATGCCTCCATGCTATCAACGACATCATCAATTTGGACCACTTCTTTACCTGGCCTCCGATCTGGAGGTCGTCCTGAGTCGGTCAAATCTGTTGGAGAAGAGATCGTGGTTGTGGTCGCCATTAAAATGTAAAATCCAAGTTTCCGAGATATAAAGTTTATATGAGTAATACTATAAATTGTGATCACAGTGTATTTTTACATTGGAGTTCACTTGAAATAGATAAACATATGTAATCTACATTATTGACTGTACAATAATATGTATGGTATAGTTGAAATATAATCATATTGGATGGTTAATATACCAAACGAATAAAATATGGTGACTATTATTTCTACAGTTTACAAATGAATTTTGATTGAGGCATGAATTTATATACGAACAGATTTGGTTTGGATATATATAAAAATCTTGATTGGCTTTACCATATCCTTTTGGAAACTGAAATAGTTGGTTACAACCTGAAATGATTATATTGTCAAACTTGAATATGTTATATTCTTTTGAGATCTGAGACTATATGCGTCTATAATTTCAATTTGCACCTGAGTATTCGCCGGACTGTGAACTTGAGGCTAGTGCAAACTTGTGATACTTCACATATTATTTCACTCTCATGTTTTGGGAAAACTTAGAATAAATTGTCTTTGTCCCAATATTTCACTTGATTTTTCTTGGAAAAATTGAACTAGCTTCTTTCCGTAGAATTCATGCTACTGTTGCTTCTTCCATACAGTTGTCATTAAATGGTCATGCACTTACTGTTGCTTCTTCCATACAGTTGTCATTAAATGGTCATGCACTATGTAAATAGCCAAGTATATATATAACCAATTTTTTTTAACCATGTATTTGTTGGCTGCATTATTTTCTACTATGGATTTTTAGTTTAGTTTATGCATGGTTTAAAAGAGGCTAACTGACATGCGCTAATATTGACATTGTGAGTTGGAAGGGTAACCTTGAATGAATAGATTGTGTGATGCAGACGACTTTCCTACAAAATGATTCTAAGTTTGTTAAAAATGACTAGATGTCTGTTGCTCGTCCTTATTTACCCAAACTGTTGTGATTCATTTACCCAAACCGTTGTTATTCATTTACCCAAAAACTGTTGTGTCTATGGTTTCCTGAAATATGGATTGATTTATCACTAAAAATTTATATGAACTTAAAACATCTAGAGCTTGCCACATGTCATTGAATGTATGATGTTTTGGCATGTTGGACGGCTTCAGATGAACCCCTGTACATCTGCCTTGCCATGCTTGGTTCTATAATGTTTTGGTATGCTGGTTCCGGCTGTCTTCTAAGCATTTGCTGCCTTGTGAAGTATTTATTTCTTATGATATTTGCATATATATATATATATATATATATCTGTGTGTGTATAAGTATGCTCTTTCCTTCTAGTGCATTGCACTTTAGTCCTGTTTTTCACTATCTTTCGGTAAGATCAGATGCATGTTTGTCTTAAATATTTCTGTTGCTTGGTCCATTCACACACACAAACACACACACACACACACACACACACACATATATATATATATATATATATATATATATATATACATATACATTGGTCCCAGTTTCATAATTTGAGTACTCCATACTTTAAATGATAGTTGGACTAAACATATATGAGCTACTTGTCATATGGTTCAGCTATTCAATTTTTTCAATATTCATATTATTAAACTCATATATTCATATTCTGTTTCGATTTGTTTCAGTAAACCCGATGCACATATGCTTGCCGCAACTACTTGCCATATGGACTCATTAAAAAAAATAGTATAAGACAATTATCTTACTTTTTACTTTGCATATTGATGATATATGCGGTGCATGTGGATGCTTGGCTTTTGTACTAATACATTTCCCTTGACAAATTTTGCTATCACTTTGTTCCTGAACATGTTAACCCATTTGAAGTTGAAATACACCCTGTTTGCTTATATGCCACCTGAAACGTATATTAATAAGTGGCATTGAAGTTCAAATGGTCCATTGAGTTATTGCTTTGCTGCCTTGTACCGTATTGAATTTGTGACTATCATTTAACCAGTGTCAAGCATTCCTTTGCTATTTTTGGGACGCTGTTGCGGTGCACAAATGTGTGTGTGTGTATATATATATATATATGTATGTATGTATGTATGTATGCGTGCATACGCAAACTCCTGAGATCATTCGCCCCTGGATATGGATAGTACTGATATGAACAAATACCACACTTGATCTGGATAGAACTGATATGAACATATACCACAACTGTATATTTTATATATGACATCAATGTTAGGATTAACTATCATATTTTAGTTTATATTGATGTGAATTTACTTGAACTATGATTTAATCCTGACTCGAGTGTGTTATGTATTTGCATGGAACGCTCGGGCCAGAACCGAGCATTACAGAATTAAAGATTATAGCTTATGGTTTGAAGATTGGCAAAGCTGGGGTTTCCAAAGACGACGCACTCTGAATATTCTAAAACAATTAAAAAAATCCTTGTATTCAAAGTGTATCTTCTAATTCCGCTGTGTATCAAAAAATATTTGTATCAAAAATTTTGATTATAAATAAAAGTTTATTTCGCTGCTCAATACTATGTTATTATTTATTCTGTATTTTTGTGTTGATTCCATTTTAAACTCTGTAAGCTAATAATGATCCGTCGTTTTGGACGGTTTAAGTTGGTTTAATTACCGATTTGAAGCGATCGAAAATGGTGGGACGTTACAAGTGGTATCAGAGCTTTGGTTTATTCAAAGCTTTGCTTATTGAGTTTAAATGAGTAGGATCAACACTAGAAAAGCGATTTTTGAAATAAAAGGGTTTCAAAATTTAAATTTTTGAAAATGAAAATAATTTTTAAGTAAATTTTGAAAAAGGAAATTATGTTGGAAATTTTATATATTTTATAAATTATTCTTTTGGAACTGATACAGCGGAAATAAAAATTTGTTTGAAATTTTAAATTATTCGGAATCCCCGGTTTTCGAATCCGGATTTGCCAGAGCTATTCTTCAATAAGTTCTTTTAGGATTGAATCTCGAATCCGTTATCAAATGATATCAAAGGAATATACATATGAGAGAATCAACGAATAAATTTCTGTAATTGTGTATGTTAGTAATCAAAGACAACTGAAATTTATTGGAAATAAGAATTCAGATGAGAAATTGAATAAAAAGGGGAAACTTGAGATCATCTCAAAGATGAAACGATGAATTTTATTTTGATATTCGGAATATAAAGTAATGAGTATAAAAATCGAAAAATGTTATAATTGGAATTCGATTGTGTCAAATTTTATTTACAAAATAAATTATAATTGGTTTCAAACCAATGACGTACAATCGAATATATGAATTCGATAGTAAGGTATAAATTTGAAAATTGATTAACCAGAAGTGAAGTGTAAACGAGAACATGAATGAATCGAAAAGCGAGTAAAATTTTTAAAGAGATATGAACCTATCAAAGCTGATTTGATGTGACGAGTTTAGATTCCTATAAAAGGAATAATATTCATTTTTTTAAAAGTAAATAATGTTGGAATGCAAAGATGTTACAAGTAAAATTGGGAATAAAGGAAATGGAGTTCCCAGGACGTTGAGATTATTTTGAAGTTCAGAATACAAATCAAATGAGATTTTTCCGAAGTATGGAATATATTATCGAATAAGAAATTATTCGAATGAAGTTATTCATGGGAGTAATTATGTCGAGTTTTAGAAAATATTATTTACTTTCCGTTTTTAATTAAAATTTAATATATTATTAATTAGTTGTTTATGTATTCAGATTAATGAATAAACGTATGTTTTAAAGTTAAATATTTTAAAGGCATGAATTATTGTTTTCGAAGTGAATTCTTAACTTAAATTCAAAAATTACGAAAAGGAATGTTTTGTTCGAAGTTGTGAACTTATCTATTTCAAAGTTAATAATGTTGTTCAGTTAAGGTCTGAGAGATAATTATACCCATACATGATTGACTTCATTGTTGACTGAGAAATGGTTAAGGTTTGATAGCAATAGTTGGTTGAGTGAAGTAAGTTAATAGGTGTCAATAGTTAAGTGGAAATAGCGATGTTTATTTAACACCTGTTTAATCCAAATAACGAATTTAGAAATGTTTTCATGAGAATAAAGTATATTTTCTGTGGAAAATAAGGATTTGCGAATATATAGAAGTGTTTTCCAATGATAATAATAGATTTTATAGACTTATAGATGATAAATATTGAGACGACCCAAACTTCCCCTTACGGGAAAACCCGGATTGCTTTGAGAACAGTACGCATCAGAACACAAACAATAAAACATTTCATTGCTATTACAACAATTTACATCAGAGTACAAGAATATCGGAGAATAAATAAATAATTTAAAACGGAAAATATCATAGTTTTAAATTACAAAGCAGCGGAAAAATAATACATAAGTATATTATGCAGCGGAAATATATCAATAAGCACAACTGAAGGAAATACATGGATACAAAGCTTTCTGAATATTGCTCCAGTTGTAAATCCAGGATCCTATGAAAAGAGATATGCAAAACCAAAACTACTAACTGCCCATGTGGAAAATATGGGAACCCAGAGTTTAGGTAGAAACAATAAACTATGAGTCAGTCACGGGACTGGTGTGAGAACTAAAACAGTTATTAACTTTATCTTAAAGTAGGGTAAATCATGGGACCACGCCATATAACATGGAACGGGTTTACTCCACATGAATATCAGTTAAAACAAAACATCACGATGCTTTTTGAAAAATGAAGCTATTATAAGACTCAGGTCCCATCACACAATGCAGTGCAAGCCGAAGGATAGAGTTTTACCTTATAATAGCCAAACATGCTTGGTACGTTTTAAAACAAATCATTTTGATATTAATATAAGTGCATAGTGTCAAAACAACTTCAAATATAAATGTATCAATCATAGACGGCATGAGCGTCCCATCCCACTATGTTGCCATATAGGTTTACAACTAAAACAAAAAAATGCCATATTAGAAATTGGATTTCCCTCATGAGTCAAGACTATCGATGGCTCCTTCCGATTCGAGACACTCTAGCAAGTGCCTCAGGATCACACCTACGGGCAACCCTTGGTTCCTGCAGGGCCGGTCCACACTTACTTTGGTGCATTAATTATTCCTGAACACACGTTTCTCGGTCCTATAGGACCTATCACTTGGCCAATAGCGACCAATATCCGAGGCGCCTCATTCCATCATCCACAAGTAAAAATGTTTGGGCTCCATACCATGACACCGCTCCTATCTAGAAAGAAACATCGTGCACTCCATGCATCCCTGATCCCGTTTTAGACTCATACCGAGGTGTGAGGCTTGCAAATTAACGCTATACACAAAGCTATGCTAATTAAAGTTGTGCTTTGATCATCAACCACAAAACTTTGCTTTTCAACAAAAGCCTTGATCATTTGCATCTTAGCATGACATACAGACAATTCACGCCATGCAACTGATGTCTATCAATATATAACCTCTAAGCTTGTACATCTCAGATAAGGGTGTTAAGCAAGAGAATAAATTCTCCGCCACCAAACAGATATATATTAAATAGAAAGCAATCAACACAGAATGAAATCCAATGTTAGACACGCATCCATTTAATAGTTTGTTCTAGGTCCGAACGAAACTGAAGGCACCTTATTTCTCATCCCATATGTCCAATACATGAGAGAAGCCCTTGGATATCCGGTCGATCTCCAAGTATGTCTAGACGATCACCAATTATTACCTTGTCTTGGGTGTACAGCCCAATCAAGACATTAGTAATCATCCAAACGATGTGAAGATCTCCAGTCTTTAACCACCGTCTTCATCGTCGACATTTACTCGTCGTACCAGTTATCCAGAATGGGATAAACCCGATCTTTCCAAATAACTCGCGTATTTTATAATCAAGTGTTATAAAAACACATCATATGCCTCATTCCAATTCAGAATATTCTTTTATTCAAATATTCACATTTTTAGGGAAAGGTTCCCATTAATTTTATCAAAGATAAGTTCTTTCAAACTAGTTCTTTAATCTTCCTTTAGACATCCATTTCAAAAGATTTTTATTTTATCTATTCACAATTCTAAACCAAATTAAGGTTTATCAACTTGTCGGGATTAGCGAAGTTTACCGAAGTAATCATTTATTTATTAATCCCAATCCCAACCTATTCATCCCATGGAGCAAAACTGGTAGTACTCCATATCTAACACCCACGGTGTTATTGGTAAATTTAATTACCATTTCACGTTCAAATCTAATTAAAGATTTAACTATCGCTTGGAGTAAAATTGGCAGTACTCCATTCTCGATCATTTCATGAATTCGGTAAATTCAATTATCTTATTCTCATTTCAATCTAATTACAGGTTCATTAAAACTCTAATTCAGTTTTAATTTCCAAAAACCATTACTTTACGATTATTCACCTTTAGGAAATTAATCTGCCCTTAACCGGGTTAAAGAACGAATGTCACTTAAAACACAGTTCACGATAAACCACAAAATCCTATTCCATCAAAATGGAATCTCTACAGAAATCAAATTAGTCAAAATCAATATGAATTTTCATATCAGACTAATAGTATAAATGGAATAACTACGAAGCCTTTTAAATTCCATATATAGTAACGGTCTTCCATCACAGAAGCTCGTCGATTATTACCAAATCTAATTCCATTCAATTCCAATTTAATATATTAAATTGGAAAACTTTACTTTAGAAAATTTCATTAAATCTTAATAAAAAGATTTATAAATTCCAAATCATAACTTCACTATTAATTGGGTTAAAGGACAAATGTTATTTAAAACATCGTTCACGATAAACCCAAAAATCCAATTTCAATTCAGTTCCAATTAAATATTAATTAATTGGTAAACTTCTCTAAATCTTATTTAAAAGATTTATTTTTTTCTCAACTAGGTTTAAGAACAGTGTCATTTAAGACACCATTCACGACAAACCCAAAATCCAATTTCAGTTCAATTCCAATTAAATATTAATTAATTGGTAAACTTCTCTAAATCTTAATTAAAAGATTTATTCTTTTCTCAACTGGGTTTAAGAATAGTGGTATTTAAGACACCATTCACGACGAACCCAAAATCGAATTTGATATAAAATACAAAGCTCTGAATAAAAAAATTATCGGCTTATATTCAATATCAAATTCTGAAGCCAACAAATATAGTATTGGGAATAACGATATTTATATCTTCCAAATTCCTCAACAATATTCGTATAATCACGAATCCAATATCGAAATATTCCGAAGATTATTTCCATACCAATCCATTCCAATTCATAAGTTGGAAAATTCTTGTTATATCAAAACCATTTCAAATCCAATTTATTTATTTAAAAACATTGGATTATTATTCTAGTTAATAACTAGTTACTTTCGATAAAAATATATTTTTATCTTTTCAAACTTTGAATTTTTCATCCAAAATCTTTCCAAATCATTTATTTTGATTTTACATAATTTTTCCATATTTTTATTAATTTTAATATCGCCATTTCAGGCGGCTTCCAATAACGGCCACCGAACTACATCCACAGCGACCTTTTCTGAAATTGATTTGGACATAACTTGAAATCCAACCATTCAAATTTCAATCTCTTATATTCATTGGAGAGTTCATCTCGATACGAACCCAATGGTTCCGATTTTAAGAGAATCTGACGGTCGGACCTCCCTTTACGTCAATTTGAAGTTAATGTTTGAAATTCACGAACGGTCGTTGCGCGGCGCGTTCTATTCAAGCCGTTAAATATATATTATATATATTATATGTTTCGTCGATTTCTATTTAAAGCGTATTTTATGAATTGTTTATAAATTCATTTTAAAACGATTTCAACTTTATTTTCAATTTTAAATCAAAATTGAATATTCTATATCATTATAATGTTTAAATGATAATATTTTCAAAATATCATATTTTGAAACAAATCTTTCCGATATCCATTATAAAATGAATAAAATCGATAAACAAATCCGTTCGAGTTAAAAATGGCGTATATACTTAACTCGACTTCATATATTTCAATATTTTCGTGTCCATCCAAATTCGGACATCAAAATCATATTTTGATTATTCACTGAATATTATTTTAAAATATTCGTTATTTTCTGAATTGGAATGTAACCCAATCAATTACCATATAATTTCAGTTATATGGATTTCATACATCACACGTATTCAACAATAATGATAAATAATCACTCAACATTCAAACATCATCCAGAGTGCAATTTACAACTGTATAAGCATTAAAATAAATAAATAATGCTTACAATAGTCTGTCAATCCATCGATCGACATACAACGAAATATTGGGATTATTATATGTCAAATATCATCCCAATACCCATGTGGAGTTTTCAAACAACAACAGTCAATTTAAATAAATCATTGATTAGTAAATTTAACCAATTCTAATTCAGTTTGAATTAATTTTCTAACTAAACAATTTTCATTGTTCAATATATAATGATTATTTTGTCCATTTTCATCTATCAGTTTATTATTAACATTTCTAACATGTTAAATATCACAAAATCATCATCACAATACACAAATCACCAAATCATCCAAGTAAATAAATACTAAACTACCCAATGCAATTTATGGCGCCATAAGTGGCCATTCGCGGAGTATGAAATCCGAGTGTCGGTAATATCCATACATCGCTTCTAATTTTGTGATTTGTGCGAATTCGTGTGTTTAACTCCATATAACAGATAAAAATCAATACTGGCAATTTCTATATATTTACAATTATAAAATAAATTAA
Source organism: Allium sativum (assembly GCA_030737875.1). NCBI lineage: Eukaryota > Viridiplantae > Streptophyta > Magnoliopsida > Asparagales > Amaryllidaceae > Allium > Allium sativum. The sequence continues at coordinate 681,653,348 of CM060919.1, forward strand.
ATAACTGTACAAATTTTTAGTGAGAAGGGGTTCTCACATTGGGTTCCACTCCTTCAGTCTTTATTTGGCGATTTTAATCTGTTTGAATTTAAATTCGCCTCAAATTCTGATTTGCTCCAAATTTGACCAAATTGGTGTCTATGCAAAGCTCTCGACTCCACAATCGCAATTTGAATCCAGTTTCGCACGATTCTGTGTTCGTATGATCAAAATATTAAGGTACGAACACTAAACTATCATTGAAATAAATCAATTAAATATTAATTTTACTCATCTCCATCCTCAAATTGCCAAAACTGTGCTCCTCCGCTCCAATCACCCAGCGCCGCCACCATAGGCCACCAGAGGGACGGCCGACCCTACCATCTTCTTCCCTAGTCTTCAGCGCCGCCATGCCCAGTAGGTCCCACCACGAATCGCTTTCGGTTGCTCCAATTTTCGAAAACCCCCAATTTCCGTTCGAAGAAGATTGCTCTGCCACCCCGCCACTTCGTCGTCGCGCACCACCCGGAATCGAACCACCCCGCTACCCTGAATCTCTGACCTTCAGACTCCCTAGCCACTCGTCGCCTGTGGCGACTGGATTTCGGAGATTTCTATTATGAGCGGCGGCTTAAGAAATGGGAATTAGGGTTTTGACTGAAGTGGGTATATAGTATAAATATATTAATATTTAATTCTTCTAATTATTTCGTGGTGAATTTGCACGTCCGAACTCCAAATCAAGCCCAACGACTATCGTCCCTAACCAAATACCCCCATTCCGGATATAATGGGATATGTTTCGTAAGCCAATTCAACTGTTTCGATCAGTATTTATCAAAATTAAAATATAAATCAATATATATTGAATTTAAACGTACATTCTAAATTACCAGGGCCACATACTGACTCCAAAACTTACGAATAAATAAATCTAGCTATATTTTGATTATACGGTCCTAACAAAACTAATTTCATTGATTTGGAGACCGTTTGAAAAATGGCCTTTTTCTGGTCGATTAAATTTAAACTGAAATTGATAAAACACGTTTAAATTTACCATGCTCACATATTAATTCCAAAAATTATGAAATTTGAAACATAACAATAACTTGACATTCCGGATCCAACAAAAGTGGTTTCATCGAAAAAACGGAGGTCATTTGCAAAATTACTATTTCTAAGGCCTATATATATATATATTTAAAATTTAATTAAATTCCATAACGACTATTTTAAATTTTAAGCTGGGCACAACTTTCAATTTATATTATGAAATCTCAGTTTTTCACATTCATTAGAAAGATATTATTAAATAGATTCAAATGTTTCTTGTTTTACTGAAATACGATTTATATTGAATTCTGTACATTCGTCTGAAATTTAAAATCGAATTTTCAAACTACCGCGCCTTTTCAAACTCTATTTATAATTAAAATAAATTTATACGTTCTAACTTCGATTTAAATAAATTTTTAAATCGTTATTATTTAAAATAAATCATTTTAAATATTCAAAATCAATTAAAATGGCTAAAAGAAAAAGTTTAAATTAGTTCAGAAATTCCGTGTTGTTATGATCTCCCCCACTTGAAATCTTTTCGTCCTCGAAAAGGAACGGAGCTGAAAATTGTTTAACTAACCAATTCAACTTTCATTAATTCTGGCTTTCATTTTTCAACTTTTCAGCTTCTAATAATTTTCTAATTTCTCAAAAATTTGGCTACACCCTAAATTTTCGAAAAAGTTCGCCATAACCTCCTTTTTACAGCCTGATCGATAAAACCGCAACATGCCTCACAGAGCCCTCATCAATCAAAAAGAAAAAGCCAAGCGGCTTTCTAATCGGCTCATAAAATCATCAAACCCAATGAATATAGTAAACATGCACCTATTTGTCGGGCACACAATTTTATTCCTCTTCTTAGCTTCCATGCTATGACATGTTCATTATATATACATGTACATATATGCAATTCCAATCAATTTTCAATTCAATTCAATATTTGATTCGATTTAGCAAGATTTACCTTTCCTTCTCTTATTGGTTTGATCATTCCAATATTTTAATTAGTTGAACACACATCACAACCAACAATTAATTAGTTGATTAGCTTTTCAAATATATAATTTTCTATATATACTTAAAAATCATATTTTTAGTGTCAAATCTCAAACATTAACCCTATCTAAGTTTTGGTTCTCACACCAATCAATTGGAAATATATAGATATCCACTTTCGAAACTCAAGCATAAATACTGATGATGTAGCTAGAATCATCTCCGGACAACTATATTGTGATTATATATCTACCCAGTATATTTGAGGCTTTGAATATACGTTATGTGTATATTCAAAATCTTCATATACCCGATAGTCCAAAATAAAATAATGTACTCAAATACGTATAATAAAATAAAATTTTCAAATTTAAATTTGTTTTCAGAAATAGCACTCTTGTAACTCATTCTATGGTATTACTAACCCTATCTCTAACGAGTTATTCTTATAGGATGTTACTAATCCTATCTCTAATGAATTCTTTCATTTGGTTCTAATGTGTCTTATTCTCTAGCTTTGTAAACCAAAGCTCTGATACCAAAATGAGACGACCCAAACTTCCCCTTACGGGAAAGCCCGGATTGCTTTGAGAACATGACGCATCAGAACACAAACAATAGAACGTTTCATTGCTATTACAACAATTACATCAGAGTACAAGAATATTATATTATTTACAACAGAAAATATCGGAGTTTTAAATTACAAAGCAACGGGAAAATAATACATAAGTATAATGTGCAGTGGAAATATAGCAACTAGCACAACTGAAGGAAATACACGGATACAAAGCTTTCTGAATATTGCTCCAACTGTAAACCTAGGATCCTGTGAAAAGAAATCTACAAAACCAAAACAACTGACTGCTCGTGTGGAAAATTGGGCACCCAAAGTTTAGGTAAAAATAATAAACTCTGAGTCAGTCATGGGACTGGTGTGAGAACTAATACAGTTATTAACTTTATCTTAAAGTAGGGTAAATCACGGGACCATGCCGTATAACATAGAACGAGTTTACTCCACATGAATATCAGTTATAACAAAACAGCACAATGCTTTTTGAAAAATGAAGCTATTATAAGGCTCAGGTCCCATCACACAATGCAACGCAAATCGAAGGATAGAGTTTTACATTATAATAGCCAAACATGCTTGGTACGTTTTAAAACAAATCATTTTGATATTACTATAAGTGCATAGTGTCAAAACAACTTCGAATATAAATGTATCAATCATAGACGGCACGAGCGCCCCATCCACTATGTCACCATATAGATTTACAACTAAAACTAAAAAATGTCGTATTGGAAATTGGATTTCCCTCATGAGTCAAGGCTAGCGATGGCTCCTTCCGATTCGAGACACTCTAGCAACTGCCTTAGGATCACACCTACGGGCAACCCTTGGTTCCTGCAGGGCCGGTCCACACTTACTTTAGTGTATTAATTATTCTTGAACACATGTTTCTCGGTCCTATAGGACCTATCACCTGGCAAGTAGCGACCAATATTCGAGGCACCTCATTCCATCATCCACATAAGTAAAAATATCAAGGCTCCATACCATAACACTGCTCCTAGCTAGAAAGAAACGTCGTGCATTCCCCGCGTTCCTGATCCCTTTTTAGACTCATACCGGGGTGTGAGGCTCACGAATTAACGCTATACACAAAGCTATGCTAATTAAAGTTGTGCTTTGATCATCAACCACAAGACTTTGCTTTTCAACAAAAGCCTTGATCATTTGCATCTTAGCATGCCACATTGACAATTCACGCCATGCAACTGATGTCTATCAACATATAACCTCTAAGCTCGTACGTCTCAGAGAAGGGTGTTAAGCAAAAGAATAAATTCTCCGCCACCAAACAGATATATATTTAATAGAAACCAATCAACATAGAATGAAATCCTATGTCAGACACACATCCATTTACAAGTTCGTTTTGGGTCTGAACGAAATAGGAGGCACCTTATTCCTCGTCCCATATGTCGAACATAGAAGAGAGGCTCTCGCATATCCAGTCAATCTCCAAGTACGTCCGGACGATCACCACTTATTACCTTGTCTTGGGAGTACAGCCTAATCAAGACATCAGTAATCATCTAAACGATGTGAATATCTCCAGTCTTAAACCACCGTCTTCATCGTCGACATTTAGTCGTCGTATCAGTTATTCAGAATGGGATAAACCCAGTCTTTCTGAATAACTTGCGTATTTTATAATCAAGTTCTATAATAACACATCATACGCCTCATTCCAATTCAGAATATTCTTTTCTTCAAATATTCACATTTTTAGGGAAATGTTCCCATTAATTTTATCACAGATAAATTCTTTCAAACTAGTTCTTTAATCTTCCTTTGGATATCCATTTCAAAAGATTTTTATTTTATCTCTTCACAATTCTATACCAAATTAAGGTTTATCAACTAGTCGGGATTAGCGAACTTTACCGAAGTAATCATTTATTTATTAATCCCAATCCCAACCTATTCATCCTATTGAGAAAAACTGGTATTACTTCATATCTAACACCCACGGTGTTATTGAAAAATTTAATTACCATTACACGTTCAAATCTAATTGAGGATTTAACTATCGCTTGGAGTAAAACTGGCGGTACTCCATTCTCGATCATTTCATGAATTCGATAAATTCAATTATCTTATTCTCATTTCAATCTAATTAAAGTTTCATTAAAACTCTAATTCAGTTTTAATATCCAAAAATCATTACTTTACGATTATTCACCTTTAGAAAATTAATCCTTCCCTTAACGGGGTTAAACAACGAATGTCACTTTAAACACAGTTCACGATAAACCCCAAAATCCTATTCCATCAAAATGGAATCTCCACGGAAATCAGATTAGTCAAAATCAATATGAATTTCCGTATCAGACTAATAATATAAATGGAATAACGGCGAAGCCTTTTAAATTACATATATAGTAACGGTCTTCCTTCACAGAAGCTCATCTCGATTATTACCAAATCGAATTCCATTCGATTCCAATTTAATATATTAAATTGGAAAACTTTACTTTGGAAAATTTCCATTAAATCTTAATAAAAATATTTATAACTTCCAAATCTAACTTCATTGTTAATTGGGTTAAAGAACAAATGTTATTTAAAATACCGTTCACGATAAACCCAAAAATCCAAGTTCAATTCAATTCCAATTAAATATTAATTAATTAGCAAACTTCTCTAAATCTTAATTAAAAGATTTATTCTTTTCTCAACTGGGTATAAGAACATCGTTATTTAAGACAACACTCACGACAAACCCAAAATCCAATTTCAATTCAATTCCAATTAAATATTAATTAACTGGTAAACTTCTCTAAATCTTAATTAGAAGATTTATTCTTTTCTCAACTGGGTTAAGAACAGTGTTATTTAAGACACCATTCATGATAAACCCAAAATCTAATTTGATATTAAATACAAGGCTCTGAATAGAAATTTTATCAGCTTATATTCAATATCAAATTCTGAAGCCAACGAATATCGTATTGGGAATAACGATATATATATCTTCCAAATTCCTCAACAATATTCGTATAATCAAGGAATCCAATATCGAAATATTCCGAAGATTGTTTCCATTCCAATTCATACGTTGGAAAATTCTAAATATATCAAATCCAATTTATTTATTTAAAAACATTGGATTACTATTCTAGTTAATAACTAGTTCCTTTCGATAAAAATATATTTTTATCTTTTCAAACTTTGAATTTTTCATCCAAAATTTTTCAAATCATATATTTTGATTTTACATAATTTTTCCATATTTTTAATAATTTTAATATCGCCATTCAGTCGATTTCCAATAACGGCCACCGAACTACATCCATAGCGACCTTTTCTGAAATTGATTTGGACATAATTTGAAGTCCAACCGTTCAAATTTAAATCTCTTATATTCATTGGAAAGATCTTCTCGATACGAACCCAACGTTCCGGTTTTAGGAGAATCCGACGGTCGAATCTCCCGTTACGTCAATTTGAAGTTAATGGTTGAAATTCGCGAACGGTAGCTGCGCGGCGCGTTCTATTCAAGCCATTAAATATATTATATATATATAAAATATATTTCATCGATTTCTATTTAAAGCGTATTTTATAAATCATTTATAAATTCATTTTAAAATGATTTCAGCTTTATTTTCAATTTTAAATCGAAATTGAATATTCTATATTATTATAATGTTTAAATGATAATATTTTCAAAATATCATATTTTGAAATAAATCTTTTCGATATCCATTATAAAACGAATAAAATCGATAAACAAATCCGTTCGAGTTAAAAATGGCGTATATACTTAACTCAGCTTCATATGTTTCACTATTTTCGTGTCCATCCAAAATCGGACATCAAAATCATATTTTGACTATTTACTGAATATTATTTTAAAATATTTGTTATTTTCTGAATTGTAATGCGACTCAACCAATTACCATATAATTTCAGTTATATGGATTTCATACATCACATGTATTCAACAATAATGATAAATAATCATTCAACATTCAAACATCTTCCAGAGTGCAAAGTATAAGCATTAAAATAAATAAATAACGCTTACAACAGTCTGTTAGTCCATCGATCGACATACAACTAAATATTGGGATTAGTGTATGTTAAATATCATCTCAATACGCGTGTGGGGTTTTCAAACAACAACAGTCGATTTAAATAAATCATTGGTTAGTAAATTTAACCAATTCTATTTCGGTTTGAATTATTTTTCTAACTAAACAATTTTCATTGTTCAATATATAATGATTATTTTGTCCATTTTCATCTATCAGTTTAATATTAACATTTCGAACATGTTAAATATCACAAAATCATCATCACAATACACAAATCATCCAAATAAATAAATACTCAACTACCCAATGCAATTTACGGCGCCATAAGTGGCCATTCGCGGATTATGAAATCCAAGTGTTGCTAATATCCATACATCGCTTCTAATTTATGTGATTTGTGCGAATTCATGTGTTGAACTCCATATAACAGATAAAAATCAATACTAGCAATTTCTATATATTTACAGTTATAAAATAAATTAAATAATTATACAAATTTTTAGTGATAAGGAGTTCTCTCATTGGGTTCCACTCCGTTAGTCTTTATTTGGCGATCTTAATCTATTTGAATTTAAATTCACCTCAAATTCTGATTTGCTCCAAAATTGACCAAATTGGTGTCCATGCGAAGCTCTCGACTCCATGATCGCAACGAATCCAGTTTCGCGTGATCCTGTGTTTGTATGATCAAAATATTAAGGTACGAACATTAAACTATCGTTGAAATAAATTAATTAAATATTAATTTTACTCATCTCCATCCTCAACTTCCCAAAACCGTGCTCCTCCCCTCCAATCGCCCAGCGCCGCCACCACAGGCCACCAGAGGGTCGGCCTACCCTGCCATTTTCTTCCCCGATCTTCAGCGCCACCACGCCCAGCAGGTCCCACCACAAATCGCTTCCGGTTGCTCCAATTTTCGAAAACCCCCAATTTTCGTTCGAAGATGATTGCTCCACCACCCCTCTACTTCGCCATCGCGCACCACCCGGAATCGAACCACCTCGCCACCCTGAAGCTCCGACCTTTAGACTCCCTTGCTACTCGTCGCCTGTGGCGACTGCATTTGGGCGATTTCTGTTTTGAGTGGCGGCTTAAGAAATGGGAATTAGGATTTTGACTGAAATGGGTATATATAGTATAAATATATTAATATTTAATTCTTTTAATTATTTCGTGGTGAATTTACACGTCCGAACTCCAAAGCAAGCCCAACAACTGTCATCTCTAATCAAATACCCCTATTTCGAACACAATGGGATATGTTTCGTAAGCCAATTCCACTGTTTCGATCAGTACTTATCAAAACTAAAATATAAATCAATATATATTGAATTTAAACGTACATTCTAAATTACCGGGCCACATACTGACTCCAAAAATTATGAATAAATAAATCTAGCTATGTTTTGATGATACGGTCCTAACAAAACTAATTTTGTCGAATTTGGAGATCATTTGAAAAATGGCTTTTTTCTGGTCGATTAAATTTAAACTAAAATTGACAAAACAAGTTTAAATTTACCACGCTCACATTTTAATTCCAAAAATTATGAAATTTGAAACATAACAATAATTTGACATTCTGGATCCAACAAAAGTGGTTTCATCGAAAATGGAGGTCATTTGCAAAATGACTATTTTTAGGGGCTACATATATATTTAAAAATTTAATTAAATTCCATAGCGACTATTTTAAATTTTAAACTGGTCATAACTTTCAATTTGTATCATGAAATCTCAGTTTTTCACATTCATTAGAAAGATATTATTAAGCAGATATAAATGTTTCTTGTTTTACTGAAACATGATTTATATTGAATTCTGTATATTCTTTTGAAATTCGAATTTTCAAACACCGCGCCTTTTCAAACTCAATTTATAATAAAAATAAATTTGTACATTCTAACTTCGATTTAAATAAATTTTAAATCATTATTATTTAAAATAAATCATTTTAAATATTCAAAATCCACTAAAATAGCTAAAATAAAAATTTTAAATTGGTTCAGAAATTCCGGGTTGTTACAAATATGATAATGTTTTTCAAAAGATCATGGGAGATTAACGAGTTTTGATAAATTAGAATGACAAGAATTGAAGAACAAAAAGCCGCACGTCGAAAACGAAGGGCGACAGAACGTTAGAGAAAAGAAATTGTAATTTGAACTCAAGAATTTCGTAAGCAATGATTTGATATGAAATTAAGAAATGGAGTTAAGAAGTTTAGAAATTGATTGGAGATTTAGTTAAGTTGAATAAATTCCTGAGTTTTGATCTGATGTTGGTTCCGGCCTTCGGGATTGATACTTAGGGAGTTGTTTGCTTGCTAATTGACGGTCAAAGGATGTGAATATGAAAGAGAAAAAGAGCGTGAATGAGAAATTTGTTATAAGGATAAAGAAAAGAATTCTAGAATTTTGGAAGTGTAAAGATTTGAATTAAGTGATGAAATAAATAAATAAATAATTTGTAACGTGAAAATTGAAAGAAAATTGGGTTGGAACCAATAGATTCACCAATATGAGTTGAAAGGATACCAGATATCTGAATTGATTATGAGATCAGAAATAAAATTTTGAATTTTGAATGGAATTTGAGGATATTTGATTTTGAATATGAGATATAGAAGTCCTCAAAACTTATATGGAAAAATAGATATGAGAATATAGCGAATTCGGAGAAAATTAACTGAAAGATAAATTGATTTGAGATGTTATGACTGGAAATATGATTTGGAAATAAAATCATAAGCATGATTTTTTAAGGAATATGAAATAAAGTATTATATGTTTTCAAGCCAAGATAAAGGAAGTACCTTCCTTCTCCTTTGAATTTCGAGCTCAGTGAGATGTGCTGTTGGTGGTGGTACGCTGTCCGGATATAAAACTCTAGTTGTCATTATTCCTTGAAGAACACGACCTTGTAGCGTAACTCGTAGGGTTGTAGATGGCCTACGGCGGACGGATGTTTCTTGGGGGAACCAAGCGTAACCATTTTGACTGCTGCGATCTATAGTCGTGATAAGGGTGTAATCCGCAGAGTTGTGAAAACTTACGGGTATGGATGTTTCCTGAAGGAATTAGGCGCAACCATTGTGTACCTGCGGTCCCCATGACATATCCACAAGTGAAAGAGATGTAACCATTAGAGTTACTAAAGGTAGAATGGAGTCATGCGATGTTGAGATATCTTAGTGATGTGGAGCCACCTGCTTGATTGCAGCAATGTGTCTACGTGACTTGATGGGTCTTCGTAACCTGATTTTGTCTTTGTGACTTGGTTTATCCTCATGACTTGAAGTATTTTCATAATTCCATAATTTGTTTCATGACCCTGAAATAGAGCATTTAACGCTCAGTGGCTTCAGTTTTTCTTTTGATTCATAAAATCTTTGGATAGTCTGTCCATGGCGAAATTCGCAGGGAAGTGATTTCTTATGGATACAGATGTTTTCTAGGGGATCCAGACTAAATCATTGTGTATCTGCGATTCATGAACAATCAATATATCAATATCACATTGGTACTTTCTTTATCTATTTTTCCTTAAAAAAAAGAATTTTTGAAATATTTTTACTGGGAGTTGAAACAAGGATATTTAGTACTTGGAGATTTTAGTCGTACACATGGCCAGTGTATGTCTAACATCTATGAGAGTGACAATAGACTTGTCAAACTTCGAGTTATCAAATTTTTTCAAATCAATAATTTGAAATTAAAATGTACTTAACTAAATAAATTAAGAAAAAGGATTTTGGAGTATTTTCGATTCTATAGCTTTGAAGTAATAATACGAATATTTTTCTGTATAAAGGATAACGCATTTTGGAAAAATTTCAAGTCGAAAATTTGCAAGTTAAAGAAGGGATATTATTTACACTCTTCAATAAGTATTGGAAAGGATTAAATGGATTGAATGTATGGAGATTGTGTTGAGGGTTGCTAAGCTTAGACCCATTACAGTTGCAACGATGGATAAGTAACATTGACATATGAGGTTTATTAAGAAATTTGAAATAATTTGCAGGATTTGAAATTTAATAAGAAATCATTTTTGAAAGGAAATGTGATTCTCTGAAATTAGTTAAATATGATGGTAAACAATGAGGATCAATAGCTTAAATATCGATATTTAAATCAGTCATGGGAAAATTTCACATAAATTGAAAATTTGAAGTATACATGGTATAGCTCTAACGAACTCTCCTTTTCGAGGACGAAATGTTTTAAAGAGGGGGAGATTGTAACGGTTCAGAAATTTCGACAACTGGAATAGGGGACTAACTGAGTCATTAACTATTAATACTCAATTTTATATTGGTATTTTAGTTAAAAATCGAATGTATGGTTTTGTATATGAATTCAATTCAGAATGATTGGATGGAAAATAATATTTATTGTTGTATATTTGAATTTGAATTCGGTTCGATGTTTGAATTGGATATTTAAATTCGATTGAAAAATATAAGTGATCGAATTTAAATAAAAGTTATTAAAGTTAAAACGAATTGAAAAATTTACTTGAAATATATGGAAATTTGTCTAGAAATGTGTGTATAAAGAAATTTAAATATAACGTTTCAAATTTGGAATTGAACAGAGTTCTTGGTGGATAAACGAGGTAAAAACCAATGAACCGATAACTAATTTAAAAATAAAATATTGTCGTATAGAAAAGAGTCGGATTACAATTAATTTAATTTTATTGAATTCGGAATATTGAAACGAAGGAGTACATATAAATTTTGTCGTATTTGGAGACTGTGTTTGCGGTACGGATTCAGAACGTTACACGGTAATACGCGGTAGAAATAAATATTAATTTAAACAAATATTACCTTCCCCAGTCGTTTTTCTAAGCCGTGACCTATTTCTAGAAAATTGCGCTACCCTATACTTACTGACATTACGTTGTTCTTATCTCCCATGCGTTCCTTCTTCTGAAAGCTTCGTTTCTACTTATTTATATGCCTTCATTTGTTTTCATTCATTACTCAGAAAAATTTCTTCCTTAAAAATCATATTTTCCCCAAACTCCGAAATCATGGCCACCACCATCTTCTTTCCTCCCAAAATTTCATGAGCCACCATTCTCCACCATCGTCGAGGCAAACCACCGCCTCTATCCAACATCAAAGACTGAGCCTTTTTCTCAATAAACCCTGAATTGAAGCCAATGCCGCCTGCTTCTCTTTCACCTCACTCGACTCCAGTTGGTCGACCAACCCCCATCGCAACTTGAAGCCACTTGTTGTTCCTGCTTCGCCGCATGCCAATATCGAAACCTGAGCCTTCATCGCAGCGTTTTGCCACTGCTAATTCAAGGTGAGTTTTTTTTTTTGAAAAACACACGATTTACTTCATTTAAGAATATAACTTCAGTATTAAACTGAAATGATTTGGTTTGAGTGTGCATGAATCTTGCTCTTGCATGATTTGAGGGCGTGGGTCATTGATTGTTTTTTTTCTGTAAATGGTTTGCATTGTTTCTGGTTTAAAATATAATGATACACAATTGTTCATTTTGTTATAAACTAGGAAAGGTCTTATACCCTGTGTTTTGCAAATTCGAAACCTGTATATACTTTGTCGAATGATATAACCTATGTATATGTTTGGAGGTGGTGTACCATAACCTATATATGTATCATTAGTTCCGCTGTGAGATAAATAATTATGCCAAAATTCAATAGAACCACACTTGATAAACTTATTTTGGAATAATATTTACTTTACCAAGTTTATATGAGTAATAATATAAATTGTAATCACAGTGTAATTTTACATTGGAGTTCACTTGAAATAGATAAACATATGTAATCTACATTATTGACTGTACAATAATATGTATGGTATAGTTGAAATAAAATCATATTGGATGGTTAATATACCAAATGAATAAAATATGATGACTATTATTTCTAAAGTTTACAAATGAGTTTTGATTGAGGCAATAATTTATATATGAACTGATTTGGTTTGGATATATATATATATATATATATATATATCTTGATTGGCTTTACCATATCCTTTTGGAAACTGAAATAGTTGTTTACAACCTGAAATGATTACATTGTCAAATTTGAATACGTTATATTCTTTTGAGATATGAGACTATGTGCGTCTATAATTTCAATTTGCACTTGAGTATTCACCGGATTATGAACTTGAGGCTATTGCAAACCAGTGATACTTCACATATTATTTCACTCTCATGTTTTGGGAAAACTTAGAATAAATTGTCTTTCTCCCAATAATTCACTTGATTTTTCCTAGAAAAATTGAACTAGCTTCTTGCCGTAGGAATTCATGCTACTATTGCTTCTTCCATACAGTTTTCATTAAGTGGTCACTGGTCATGCGCTATGTAAATAGCCAAGTATATATATAACCAATTTCTTTACCATGTATTTATTGGTTGCATTATTTTCTACTATGAATTTTTAGTTTAGTTGATGCATGGTTTAAAAGAGGCTAACTGACATGCGCTAATATTGACATTGTGAGTTGGAAGGGTAACCTTGAATTAATAGATTGTGTGATGCAGACGACTTTCCCACAAAATGATTCGAAGTTTGTTACAAATGACTAGAAGTCTGTTGCTCATCCTTATTTACCCAAACTGTTGTGATTCATTTACCCAAATTGTTCTATTCATTTACCCAAAATTGTTGTGATTCATTTACCCAAAAACTATTGTGTTTATGATTTCCTGAAACATGGCTTGATTTATAACTAAAATTTTATACGAACTTAAAACCTCTAGAGTTTGCCAGATGTCTTTGAATGTATGATGTTTTGGCCATGTTGGCCGGCTTCAGATGAACCCCTGTACATCTGCCTTGCCATGCTTGGTTCTGTAATGTTTTGGTATGCTGGTTCCAGCTGTCTTCTGAGCATTCGCTGCCTTGTGAAGCATTTGTTTCTTATGATATTTGCACACACACATATATATATAAAAGTCTGCTCTTTTCTTCTAGTGCATTGCACTTTAGTCCTGTTTTTTACTATCTTTTGGTCAGATCAGATGCATGTTTGTCTTAAAATTTTTGTTGCTTGGTCCATTCGTACAAATGTATATATACATTGGTCCTAGTTTCATAATTTGAGTACTCCGAACTTTAAATGATTGTTGAACTAAACATATATAAGCTACTTGTCATATGGTTCAGTTGTTCAACCTTTTCAATATTCATATTCTTAAACTCATATGTTCATATTCTGGTTTCGATTTGTTTCAGTAAACCCGATGCACATATGCTTGCCGCAACTACGTGCCCTATGGACTCATTAAAAAAATAGAATAAGAAAATTGTCTCGGTTTTTCCTTTGCATATTGATGATATCTGCGGTGCATGTGGATGTTTGGGTTTTGTCCTGATACGTTTCCCTTGACAAATTTTGCTATCACTTTTTTTCTGAACATGTTTACCCATTTGAAGTTGAAATATACCCTATTCATTTATATGCCACCTGAACCGTATATTTATAAGTGGCATTGAAGTTCAAATGGTCCATTGAGTTATTGCTTTGCTGCCTTGTATCGTACTGAATTCGTGACTATCATTTTACTAGCATCAAGCATTCCTGTGCTATTTTCGGGACACTGTGGCCATGCACATGTGTGTGTGTGTATAAGTATGTGTGCATATGCAAGCTCCTGAGATCGTTCCCCCTTGGATATGGATAGAACCGATATGAACAATTCCACACTTGATCGGGATAGAACTGATATAAACAGATACCACAACTGTATATTTTATATATGACATCGATGTTAGGATTAACTATTATATTTTAGTTTATATTGAAGTGAATTTATTTGAACTATGATTTAATCCTGACTCGAGTGTTTTATGTATTTGCATGTAATGATCGGGTCAGACCTGAGCATTATAAAATTAAAGATTATAGCTTATGGTTCGAAGATTGGCAAAGCTGGGGATTTCAAAGACGGCGCACTCTGAAGATTCTAAAATAGTAAATATTTTTCCATGTATTCGAAGTGTATTTTCAAATTCCGCTATGTATAGAAAAATATTTGTATCAAATTTTTTGATAAATAATAAAAATTTATTCAGCTGCTCAATACTGTGTTATTATTTATTCTTTATTTTGTGTTGATTCCATTTTAAACTCTATAAGCTAATAACGATCTATCGTTTTGGACGTTTTAGATTGGTTTAATTACCGATTTGAAGCGGTCAAAAATGGCAGGACGTTACAACTAGGTATCGCCATAGTGGTTCCATAAATGATTCATAAGATCTTTTTGCAGCCGGTTATGGAGTTGTGCATCTCTAAACATAACCTGACGGTCCAAATGAATGTTGAATTCCTCTTCTGTTATTTGTGTGTTTTGTCAGAATACTTCGAGTTCTTGCGAAGCACCTTCGTATTCGTAGTGGCGTTGCCTTTCATCCATATCTCGTTCATCTTCTATAATCATGTTGTGTAGAACAATGCAGGCAAACATGATTGTAGACATCTTTTTCCTAGACCACAACCGACATGGATTACTTATCATTGCAAACCTAGATTGTAAAACACTGAATGCTCGTTCTACATTTTTCTTTGTCCCTCCTACATCGCTTAAATTTGGCTTGTTTAGGAGTCAATGGATTCAGACATGTTTTAACAATGGTGCTCCATTTTGGGTAAATGCCATCACTTAGGTAATAGCCATGGTTTTAAGTATTTTGGCCTAGGGTAAACATTAAAGGAGGTACTTGGCCTTGAGCAAGATCATTGAACAAATGGGATCTTTCTATAACATTTAAGTCATTATTCGAACCGGGGATTTTGAAGAAAGCATCCCATATCCACAAATCGTGTGATGCTACAGCTTCCAAAATGATGGTTGGTCGCCTTTCCTTGCCGTTGTACGCACCTTGTAATCCCTTAGGGCAGTTCTCCATTCCCAATGCATACAGTCCAGACTTCCTAACATGCCCGGCCATCCCCTGCTTTCGTGCATCTCTTTGATTCTCACTATATCTACTTCGTTCAGAGACCTTAAGTATTTCTCTCCGTAGATGTCCACCACAACCTAACAAAAATTTTCAAGTGTTTCAAGTGTCATGCTCTCTGCTATTCGGTATGCATCAGCAGGAGTGTCATAACCTAACATTCTCATAGAGACCATCATTTTCTGTTCACCGGATAACCCCTGTGTCTTTGATGCATTTTGTTTATACTTAAAGTAATCATTGTTACCTTGAATACCCACCAATATGTAAAGGAATAGATTTCTCCGCATCCTGTATCTTCTACGAAACATATCAGGTTGTAAGTGCAGTTGTCATTGAAGTAATCTTGCATCAGAAACTTATTGTATTTAGTTTGATTTCGGTATATAAACTTCCTTCCAGGAACCGATCCCCTTCGAGTTATGGATGATGAACCGAAAGGCTTCATTGTATGAGTCCCATATTTCATGAATTTCTTCTACTTCCTCTGAAAGGATTTCTTCTTCCTCCGGATCGCTATTAAAATCCATCATGCATTTCAAAATATAGGAATCCATTTTTGTCTGTGAATATGTTTGGGTATGAGATATGGTTTGCAATGTTGTTGTTGTATATAAGGTGTGAGGTCTTGGTTATTGGGTAGCTTTATTGTTTCTGTGGTCCTTTATTAAATTGTGTGCATATTTATTAGTCAGAGTGTGCATTGTGTTGTGTGCATCTTTATTGGTTGGAGTGTGCACTGTGTCGATATGTGTGTAAATGCAATGCTCTTTTATTGGACAGAGCACTCTTTTACTGGTACGAGCGCTCCTTCATTGGACAGAGTGGTCCTTTATTGGTACGAGCGCTCCTTTATTGGACAGAGTGCTCATTTAATGGACAGAGTGCTCCTTTATTGGCACGAGTGCTCCTTTATTGGACAGAGTGCTCCTTTATTAGTACGAATGCTCCTTTATTGGTACCTGTGTTGGTCCAATTTGTAGTCTCCAGGGTCATCCTCAAAATATAGCCAAGGAATTTAACAAGTAGGGTCGTCCACGTAATATAGACAAAGAATTTAACAAGTAGGGTCGTCCACGTAATATACAATGGTACAGTTAATAGCATACAGGTTAAAGTGGCTATTGTATCCAATGTCGAGTCTAAATTTATGGCTCTATTTACCTTGCACAAATGTCAAAGCAATTTGCAGGTTAGACTCTAATTCGAGCACTAGTAGTATGTCTTGTCATTCGGCTGGCAATTGCTTTGGAAATCGCAGCCCGTAAAGCAAAGTGGAAACAATGACGCTAGTGGTTGTCCTCTATTTTTAATACGCGACATCATCATCACGATCCTCATGAAAGTCATCCTAAATCCGCGGCATCATCGTGCTCGGACTCCTCACCATCCTCCTCCATGTCATCATCGCTATAATACAGAATAAGGTCGTCATCGTCAATACCCCCTCCCGATCCACCGGCACCACCTGATCCTCTACCCCCTCCGGTCCTCCATCACAACCTATGCATGGATGCATGTTGGTCGTGTACTAGTAGTACCTATACGACAACATTTACCAAAATTCAAACATCTGCTGAGCCTCTCCAAAAGCGTAAGAGTCAAGAGCGGTGTATATATAACCTAATATAACTGACCCCTAATCAATCATATGTAGGTGCTCTAAATCGGCTAGTGCTGCTAGGTAGCCCAATCGAATCGTACTCTTTTGGTTCAAAAAAAATGTCAAACCAAAGAGATATAAAAGGGTAGCCCGAAATACTGTGTCCTGCAAATCCACTACATAGGTACGCGCTATAATGTAGTCAAGTAAATATGTGATGGAGACGACACCATTGGATATATGATCCATGGAAAAATCTGGCAAATACTATAAGTAAGACTCGGGTGACTCATAGGAGGAGCCAAATGGTAGGAGACTCTATCAGGGAGGCCTCTCTCAATCCCCGTAAGCATGTAAAAATTGGCACGGGGGGTGCCTAGCTCAAAGTTGAGGAAGTGGAAAGTGTGTGTCGTAGGTCACCATCTCGCTAATAAGGCCTCTAGCAACGATCGATCGAAGGACTGAGGTGGTATAATCTGTAAGAATTGACCGAACGGACAAGCCAGTAGCCTCTCTCGAATAACTAGTGGTAATATGTCAAGGGCCTGTGAACTAAACTTCTCCCAATTCCCTCGAACGCAAATGTATCGTGTCTATTCAAAACAAGTTTTTTGTTAGTAAATAAACTATAACCATAAAAACAACAATTCATACTACCTATGTAATTTGGTAAGCTATTTAACAATTCGATAAATATACATATGTTAAATTTAGGATTTATACCGAATGGTATCGATCGCGGTAAACGAACGGTGAGTGAATCCCTGTGGCAACTCATGATGGATCTGTAAGTCCTGAGTCATCGTCTCCGCAGGTGGAGGTGGGTGCGCTGGACTAGCTTCGTCGTCCAACTGAGGTCGAACTGTATGTCTACCGATCTTCGTCACGCGTGGCGGTTTCCCGACGTCCCGACCAATAAAAAATTAAAAATGAGGTTTTTGGGAGAGAATGGGGGTGTTCTGGCCTAGCACGCTCTATTTATAGGCGCGCTAAGAGCGCACATCGGTTTTATCGACGTGTTATCTTAACGCGTTGATAAAATCGGAGTGCGTTGAAAATACAAGCACGCTCCGATTAAATTGGCATGCGTCTGTTGGGAAAAACAACTGAATTCACCCTAAATATTACAATCTGTAATATACAGGGTTTGAATTTTGTTGAAGATGCTCTAACTCCTAAGCTGGTTTTGGGTACACAGGCTCTACTGAAAGGCATGATTAATAGTTGTGGATCGAGAAATCAATGTGCAGGTAGCCTCTTCTTTGACTAATCATGTGTGTTGCTTATTAGGTCTTTTGGGGTTTGTTGCTTGTTGGAAGTTTGTCTGTGTTTGCTAGTGTATTAGCATGTTGTGTGTGTATCATCTTGGATTTTTTTTTGACTAGAGTGTTTTTTTACTGTATTTTAGTTGTTGGTTTTGGGTGAGTTATGGTGGTTTTTCGTCGTTCTTCCCCGTGGTTCCTTGTTGTGCTAGATTGGAGTTGGGCAGTCATTAAGTCAATGTTTAGTGGTGAGGTCATCATGTAACTATGCATGTAATTGTCCCTTTCCATGGGGGGTGGTTGTGATTGTTGTTGGTCGTGGTTGCCATTTGGAGTTGGTTGTCATTGGGCTGATTGTGGTTTCCTGCGGCCAGTTCATGTGATAGTGGTTGTCACTGATTTTTAGCTTGCAACTTGTTTTGTGGGACTGCTCTTGCAGCCAATAGTTGTTATTATGTGTTGTACTGTGCATTATATTGCATCGTGTGGTGTAATAGTTTAGCCGTGTAGCTATCGATGTATTGGTTCTGATTATCTCCCTGCGTGGTGAATAAATCAGTCTGTATTATTTTCGCTAGGGCTACGATTATGTCTATAGCAGGTAGGCAGTCTTTCTGTCCCCTGTATAATTATGTAATACTTATTTATTGTAATGAATACAGTGTTACGACTCACTATAAAAATCGGTTGGTCTTGCCAAAATAATAGTATACACTATTAGAGATTTTTTTTATTTTTTTTGAAGAGCCAACTAATTTTTAAAGTGACCACAAACACTTATCATTATAACAAATAATAATAGTTATCACAAGGAGTAGGCAAATCACCAACCAACTATAAATCTGGTTTTTAAGGTGGATCGTCCACCGCAGACGTTTTTATAGTGGAGCATTCACTTCTATTAACCTAGCTTACAACACATAAGCTAATCTCTAGGACTAGACTACTATTACATACCCACACAGGGAATACAAATTCCATGAATGACATAACCTAGAAAACAAAACAAGAGTTTGCATCCAAGCTACACAAACATAAGCCAAAAGGCTTTAACATTCCAAACTTCCTAGTTGCAGATAACAGGCTAGAACACTGCAGCAACACACAGTGTACTGAGAAACATTGTGACCAAGGAAACACTTTGCATTTTTGCTCACCATCCCTAAACAGAGCTAGGGAATTTGATGAAATTGCTTGCATAAAAAGGTAATGCCAACCATAATTCAAGAAAGCAAAAGGATCAGTGTAGCTGCATAGGAAATCCCAACAACCACTACCAACAACTAAAGAACAAGATCTAGGCAAGCTAAAGCAGGAGCAAAGCAGCAGAGCAATCTAACATCAATAGTATGACTTCATCGCGCAGACAAAAGGGGATCACCACCATCCATTAGCAAACAACCTTGTTAGACTGAAGAAGAGGAGAAAACAATATTAAAATTTTATTATCTTTAATTTCTTTCTCACTTGCTTTCACTTTCTCTCTTACTCTTTCACTCTTTTCTTTTTTTCTTACACACAAAATGACCACACCCATATTTATATAGTGGTCTGCATGACCTTACAACTCCAACCGACACCTTTTCATCAATAGACACGACCTTTCACGAACAGACACAACTCTTGACTAATGGACATGACACTTGACGAACAAACATGACTTTGACTCTAAAGACACTACCTTTTCACTAATTGACATAACCATTCACCTTTCTAATTTTCCACTAATCTTTCATTTAATGTTTACCTAACAAACCAGATGCCAATCCCATCTCCTCACTCCCAAAGAAGATAGATCCTCACAGCAGCTCACACAACTCCCGACCTACCAAAAATAACCCACTGCCACCACTCCATTTCCAACAAGATGAGGCACCGATGAAAACATTCAGACAACCACCACAACAGTTCCAACTAAAGCCAACCACAACAAATCAGATAAACCAAGAAAATCTCCTTTCGCTCATCAAGATAGAGACATTGCACAACCACCCCGAGCTACTTGATAATTATTGAAATCTCACATTCAGCTTACTAGACGAGGTGAGCAACTCAGTCGTGAAACATGTCATAATGCTCAACCAAACGAAATTTGCATGGCACTTTACGTTAAAAATAAGATTGTTCCCAATCCCAACCCACTAAGCCGAAACCCTAGCATATTTTCACCACCTTACATCCGAAGCTTTCATAGAGATGCCCCAACAATACCAGTTCCAACACCAACTGACAAAGGTCAGACAAACGATGGACAAAAATTTACCTAGCAATGAATTTTGGTCTAACTTGCTAGGAAACCTATCATTGTGCATTATAGGAGAGGAAAACTGGAAGTCGCGAAAACATAGATGAGAAAGCAGAGACAAGGACAGAAAAATGCCTGGGAGGGCCACCGCATTGAGCAAGGAAAGGGTGAAAGGAGGAATTTTAGACAGAAGGAGGGTAAACTGGGATAAGGATCGAAATTGTGAGGGAAGACAGGAGGAAAGAGCTTCATATCTGAAACATATCTAAAAAATTCTAGGAGACTTCACACTGAAGATAAAAAAAGGCAGAATGGATTAGGAAAAGAAGAGGGGTGGATCAATTAGTTAGGAAAAGGGGAAAGGTGGGGATGAAGTGAAAAGCGAAGAATTTGAGAAGGGGGAAGACGTTGCATTGTCACTACCAGGTATTTATTAGCAGAACAGACTAAATACTTACAAAAAATTATTTAAGTAGCTCTAATTTGTGATTTACAAAGAAAATAATTTAGGAAGTATGATGTTAAAATATAGGTATTTGAAGATAGAAATAGAATTTCGCAATGCAACATACAATTTTTTTTCTTTATTGAGAGTGAAAATAATTAAGAAAGTTAACAGTGTTTATGTATATTATGTGATTTACATATCTTTATATTTGAATTAAAAAAACTAGCTTACCACTATTATCGATATGAATATGATATATACATACTGAGATTGTCGTATTTTAGAATTTACTAGATAAATAACGAATATTTGTTAACCACATTTATTCTAACAGGTTAATTTCAAGATTAGATAATTAATTTATATAAATAGATTTAGATATAATATATTTGGTTATACTGAAGAGGGTTTGGTAAATATCTATAGAAATTTCGAAATATAGATACTTGATGTTAAAAAAGGGAATTTTACAATGAAATGCATGCTAAATATACTGATATTTACGTGAATTTTTTATGTTAATATTTATGTTATGTGATTGGTGTATCTATAAATTTAGGTAAAAATTATTTCCATCTTTAAATATAAATAAGGTATACTAAGTATTAAAGATTTCATATTTTATAATTTAAACAAATCAATGAATTATAATTTACTAAATTTGTCTTAATAATGTTAGTATTATGTAGCTAATTCTATTATATGGATATAGACGTAAAATATTAGAACGGTACTATAGGTGTTTTCGAAAGGATTATAGAAAAATTATAATGTAAGTATTTAAAATAAGTTAAAATAAAACATAACTTTTGTAATGTTCTGTATAGTTAATCTATTGAGATAAACTGTAAATTGAATTTGTTATTATGGCTTGTGCATATACTTTTAAGCTACGTGACCAATGTATCTTTACATCAATGAAAAATAATTTTCTTAATATGAATATGACATTCATACTAAAATTTTCGTATTTTTCTAAATTAGTGAAAGAACTAGCAAATATCAATTAATTGGATTTATCTAATTAGCTTAAGCTTAAAATCGCATAATTAGTTGAAATAAAATGTAAAATATTAGAAGAGTGAAGTAAATTTTGTAAATGGTTATGGTAACTTTAACCTTAAGTACTTGAAGTTAAAAGTAAACATTTTACATTCCGGCATAAATTTATCAAAGATAAATGAACTACACATTATTATTACTTTATTGTTGTTTTGTATATTTTATATATCTTTACGGTTGAATTGAAAATGGAAAAGGCATAAATCCATCAGCTTTACTATCACTTTATTGAAAGAACAGACAATAATGTATAACACAATTAGGACCTTTCATTAATACAGCCAGTTTAGACCATTTTTACAGAGGTTAAACTAATGGTCGTGCACTAGTAATAATAATATCAAATCTGTTATAAAATAAAACAGAACAGATTATAAACAGAAGTCATTAGAGAGAACATAAGAGATAAGGGAGAGACATTTTATTTCTATTGATTCAGGCGTATATAATTTCTATTACATTGGCTCCTTTATATATAGGCTTTGGAGCTAATGTTAAACTTATCTCCATAATGTGTGACTAAACAAAATATTACAAAAGCATATTCACTTTTATATATTACAACACTCCCCCTTGAATATGCGTCTTCAAAATCTTGAACGCTCTGCTAACTTGAAGTTGTCCCTTTTATAACATATATGATATGATGATTGCTCCCCCTTATTATTATCTTGATTGCGTATATCCGTTCAGTCAATACAACTATTGTCTGTTTCCTTTAAAACTCTATCCGGAAAACCCAATGGGAAAAACCTAGAACGAGAAAAAGAGTACAACGTTTGATATTGTGGATATCATATTAAAATGATATTCCTTAAAAGAGTTTGATGCTTCGGGATCTAAACAATGCCTCATTAAAAACTTTTTATGAAAAACCCTATGGGAAAAATCATAAACAAGGGAAAAAATGCAAATTTATTTCATCTTTAGATAACATGTTTTACAATGTTACAGTAAGGATTGATACTTCAGGATCAAGATAATGCCTCATTAAAAACCTTACTAACAAAAGCCCAGAGGGAAAAATATTCGTGAAGGAAAAGAGTACATTATAGCATAATTTTATATGCTCCCCCTTATTTATAATTCATTATTCAATTAGCCTATGATGTAGTCGACGCATGCCACTTTTGTACCTCATCTTCTGAAATGTTGATATAGAAATTGCTTTTGGGAACAAATCTACCCGTTTTTCTTGAAACTGAATTTGCTTCTCCTCTTTCTTGTTATCCTTTCATTCATGTGTGAAGAGAAATTTAGAAGAAATATGCTTCATCTTATCACCTTTGATATAATTCACTTGAATCTGAGTCATGCAAACTGCCTTGTCTTCATAAATAATAATTTACTGCATCAAAAGATGTTTAATACTTCTGGATCAAAATGTAATGCCTCGTTAAAATCTTAATAAGAAAAACCAATGGGAAAAAACTTAAATAAGGAAAAAGAGTACATTATAACTTATTTTCGTATGTTACTATTTGGGTTGATATTTCTGGATCATGACAATGCCTCGTTAAACCTTACTAAGAAAACCCGTGGAAAAAAAATTAGTAAAGGAAAAAGAGTGCATTATAATATGCTTATGGACGCTCCCCCTGATTTAATAATTTCCTCTGAGTTTGTATTCTTCAATCAATAACTCAAATTACTTATAGATACTTCTTAATAAAGTTTTTCTTTAAAAACATCATGTGCATTTTCATGCTTCAGGCATGTTTTCTTATTTAAAACGCTTCTTTTTTGTATTTCAATCAGGTTTGCATATTGCAATACACATTTGATGAATATGACAATTTACATTACAACGACACTATAAGCAGGAAGTAATCTACTCATCTTGAGGTATATCAAAATTCTCATTACGACAATGCTTAAAAGAATGAAGTATCTCAAGATTTTCATTACAACTACACTAAGCAGGAAGTAATCTACTCATCTTGAAGTATATATCAAGATTTCATTACAACAATACTTAGAATAATGTTGTAATCTATCATCCATGTTCTTGGTATTCTTAATAACAACAAATGTTATTTATATTCTTTAGGAACTTATATATTATAATAAGTTTTGCATATCGCAAATACCAATTCAATGGATATTAGGAGTTTCATTACAACAATTCTTGAAAGCATGAAGTGATCTACTCATCATGAATTATATCAAGATTTTCATCACAACAATACTTTAAAAGAATATTGTAATTTACATTTCTTGCTCTTTGCATTCTTTATCACAACCTAAGTTATTTAAATTCTTCCGGAATTAGTATAATTTCATTGTTTATATAGCTTCAGGATATTGTAAACGTTTTAACACTTTCACTATTTTAATCAATTCAATTATCTTTGAAAGTACAATGCTCATGGTACATAACATGTTGTTGACACTTTATGGTGCTTCAGTAACTTCAGTGTGCTTTTATCATTATATATATATATATATATATATATATATATATATATATATATATATATCTTATGAACTACAAATTCATATCTTATGGACTACAGGTTCATATATCTTATTTAAGAGAATTTCATGGTGATCAATCATGTTTCTCTCTAATATGGGAATTTTAATCCATTTATAAATAAGCGCTTTATTATTTATTAATTTATCATCCGTGATTATTTCTTGTCAATTCTATACATGGCTTATTGAGATCTCAAAAATTATCAAGTTTTAAGCACCTAAACCACTTCTAAGGTTATTTGATAATCATGTCATCGGTTTCTTTCAAAGCACCTTAAGTGTTTCTTCAAGACACTCACCTTCATTATTTGGCATCTTTATGACGTACCCCATAAAATATTTTAAATAGACTTTTATATCACATTTTCAGCTATGATTTACACCTTTTGATCATTCGGGGATTCAAATCTATATTGAAGAAAGTCTGTTAGGGACATAATTGATAATTTATGCAAGTTACTTAATACTTTGCATAATTCTATATGTTAGCAAATATTTAACATCGATGGTTCCTTTATCCTCCCCGTCGATGTTGAGAAACATTGTCCCTTTAAAAAATAAACCTTCTTTGAATTCTCATTTTTGATTCATTATCGAATTATAGCTAGCAAATACATTAGATGTATTTTAATTGTAGGAGGATAATACTCTTATTAGTTGATAAGATGCATTCATATTGTATTGCTTATTCTCTTTCATTGATCTGATGATTTGGAGGAATTTTATACCATTTGAATATGTACATGACTTCAGGTCATTCAATATTAATGTCAATCGACTTTTCGAATTACTAAATAATATATGCATAATTTATAATATGAGCTCATAACAACTTCAGATTGTTAATTAAATATTCGCATATATGTATATATACATGCGTCAACGTATTACATATGTAATTGATTTGCATATTCTTTCTCATTCGAGTTATCGATCTTAAAAAAATTGTTTATAAAGTTCCAATCATTAATTTTTGCTTATCAAGCAATGTTAATGCGAATCTTAAAGACCATATCATAATATCCAAAACATCTAATTTGAAACTGTATTGAACTTCTGATTCAAATAAAATACATAAACAACAGAACAAACAATAAACATAAGCTATTAGAGGGAACATAAGAGAAAAGGAAGAGACATTTTTTGTCTATTGATTCAGGTGTATATAATTTCTATTACATTGGTTTCTTTATATATAGGTTTTGGAACTGATGTTAAACTTATCCTCATGATGTGGAACTAAATAAAATAACAAAAACATATTCACTTTTTATATATTACAACAAAATCCACAATCTACTTATTCTCATTTTTACGAATTTGATCCCATATGATTTGAGATTATGCCATTACCAGCATTATCAAAGTCTAAGTGTGTAATTAGTTTAGAAACTGACTAAATCTATTACATGTTCCCTATGTTGGGCTGGGCGGAAGGACTTCCCCGTACAGCTATGGGATGGGTATTTTCTTTCCTGGGGAGTATTAATATATGCAAGAAACGAATAAGAAATTTCAAGGTTTTGTAACTTTTGAAACGCACAAGACTAAGAAACATTGAAATGATCAAATGAAAAGCCTTCATTACTTGGACAATTTGTAAAAAAGTAGCATATGGATTGCTTAGTTCATGGACAAATAGAAAACACAGACTGTGGAAAGATGTCATCCTTTCGACTCCAACTGAAATTATGGCTTAATTCGCATGCTGGTCGTTTATTTTGATGGTTCCTCCCCCTGTTTAAATACTTGCGCTCTTGTTTTCAATTCTTCGGATTGATCTAATTCCTGTAAAAAATACTCCGATTGCGCGATAAATTCCTTCATGTGCAATTTCTTCCACTCCTATTAACATTAATAGGAAAGGTTAGAAAATAGAAAAAAAAATCATGAATAAAAATACGAAATGAAGATACTGATTTGGTAAAGAACATAAATTTGCGATGCAAAATTGGGGCACAGCATAATTGAAAATGATATGGTATGCTGTTGATATCATAAGGATAATCTGTGTTGCAGATCAAGATACCAGGGAAAACATGTGAACTTAGTAGCTAACCATGTTAAATCAAGGGAATGAAGAATGTCAGAAAATTTAAAGGACTATTTATTCAAGCAGAGAACGTTGGCTGCGCATACTAACCTCAAAATCCCAACATCCATAAAGTTCAGTGCCATCTTTATCTCCCCAAATGTACCCATAGACTAGCATCTTTTCTGCAGTATCCTGCACCATTAAGTTAACTAACGTTATTACAGAAGCATAAAGTGCATTAATTGCAAATTCATTATAACTTTAGTGTTCTGTTGATCGCAGGAACTTAATGGGTTGTGTACGTCTTACATTTTCATGCTGAACCGGAAAATTATTGAGCAATGTATGAAATGATATACATCAATTAGATATGTATCAAGGATGCCCTACAAAAAAACAATTAAACTTCTTCAGATAATTGTACTTTGGTTGTTAGGTGATCTTGTTCATGTTAAAGTCGTGTCACGTGTCAATGGAGTGGCCCACTGAAATGTTCCATTCAGGGGAACCATTGAAATTCCACCACTGTCGTCCAAAGCGTCGCACACCAACCCAAAAACTAAAACAACAATTGCATACTCTTATTCAACCTCCTCACTTCTTCTCCATCATCATAACTATACGTAAATCCGAAAATTCCAACACAAATTCCAGTTTAAGTTTGAGGCAACTCTTGTTACATTCGTATTTATTTCATTCTCATCCATGTTAGATTAGAGCGCACACGTGTATATATAGAATGCAAGCTTCACAGCACCCTTGTTTTGCAGCACCCCTAGCTCATATCTTAGCCACAAGTTTTATTTAAATAACGGTTTGATGAGGAAAGAGAATGTGCCAGTGGAGAGAAAAACAAACTTGTGGTTGAAATCAGAGGTCATTATGGTGTATCGCACTATTTAAGGTGCAACAGAACGCTCCTTATATATAGTGTATTGCACTATTTAAGGTGCAACAGAACGCTCCGCTCCTTTATATATATATATATATATATATATATATATATATATATATATATATATATATATATATATATATATATATATATAGTGAGCGTTCGATAACACCTCAAATAGTGTTAGCACCCCTTTGACCCTCATGTTTCCCACCACACAACCGTTTTCTCTCTCCTTCCACTACCTTATTCTAATATAAACAAGTAGCTATAACACGGGTGCAAATGAGGTGCTAGATAATTGATGTGTCATAGAACATGCCTCTACACACACATGTTTGTGTGTGTGTGTGTGTGAGAGAGAGAGAGAGCGAGCGCTAATATAAACATCCCTCTTTATTTAACACTATTTTTAGCCTCCGATATCAAGCACAAGTTTATATTTAAATATCATATATGTGT
Source organism: Allium sativum (assembly GCA_030737875.1). Classification (NCBI taxonomy): domain Eukaryota; kingdom Viridiplantae; phylum Streptophyta; class Magnoliopsida; order Asparagales; family Amaryllidaceae; genus Allium; species Allium sativum. The sequence continues at coordinate 681,681,469 of CM060919.1, forward strand.
GTGTATATGTACGTGCGTTAGGATCAATAGCCTTAGCACCATTTGTAACCTCCGATATGTGTGTATATATATATATATGTATGGTAGAATGCTACAACAAACTGCCTGCAAAAGTCCTAAAATTTGGTCCGATAAAACCACGGCTGAATGCTTACCAAGCAGCCAGAGACAACAAAACGACGTCCAAAAAAAAAAAAAAAAAAAAAAAAAACAACTAACAACAACGACGATGTTTAACCAAATTTTGTTCAGGGAAGTACTGATAACCGATGAGCCAATTTACTACAAATATGAAAGACTCCAGAAAAAATGGTCAAACTGGCAAAATTCTATGCAACTTAACGAAGTATCATTTTGACACTGTACAATTCCAATCAGACACCACGAACTGGGTGTGGTTCAGCTTCTGCTTCAAAAGATTGTGGCGGGGCTAGCAGAAGATGTCGAACTGAGACCGCGACAAAATAAACAAGATTGTTGATATGACACATCAAAGGAATTTTAAGAAATCTCATTCAAAACAGATAGTCCAACTAATATTCCAAGTCCGAATCCAATGGTAAACAGTGTAGGAACTATGAGCTCATCAGTAAACTTTTAAGATAGTAGCTACTACGTATGAACCGGTTTGAAGAAATTCAAATTGCTGAAGCATTATCACTTCTTAAAGTACAAGAGAACAGTTAAATATTTACTCCTATGGATGATGACAATGCCCACAAATTATTGTGGTTAGAGATGAACATTTGCTACACACATCCAAATACCAACAGTTTATGATAGACTTATGACCCTGCCTTCCCATCAGCCCACACACATCTTCCAGACGATTTCTAGTTTTTATTTCTTTGCATGTATCTAAACTTTTTTAATCCAGATGAACTATTGTATTCTTATGTATTCCAAATACTAGTATTTATCCACAAAATGACATTTTTATTGCAAATTTTCCAGTATTCCATGATTTACAGATAACTTAAAACTCAATTAACAACATTATTTACATTTGTTTGAAAAATGATAACAAAAATAATTATTCATAACAAAACAAAAATATACTTTCTGTAAGACAAGAACACATTCCTCATTTTGTTAAACATTCCCCTTTTCACTCCCATTCCAAAATACTCATTTCTCGTGTTTCTTTCATTTTGTACAAGAAAGCACCCTAGATAGTTTAATATTAAAGACAACCGTGTTACATATGTTAAGGTTGTCGGCCAGCATGTTGCAAAAGATGAACGGCGTTTTGGATTTGAAATAATCCCACATCGCAACATGAAACACAGTTGTCTTAGGATTTGAAATAGTCTCACATTGGGGATACCTTTTGTTACAAAGTGTGCGCCAACCCATACGCATGCATCACGTGCTTGCGATGAAGAGTTTAGTCCGACCGACGTTGCATAACAAGATAATATACAAATAAGTCTTCTTTACCTCCATAATAATGTAAGTTCAGGGAACAAAGTATACATCCTTTTGTTTTAACAATTTAACTAAACTAAGTAAAATCATGGGGAAACTGAACGGAGATCTGACAGAAAACTTGGCACTTTGATGTCCCAAAATACATTTTTGTGGTTGGTATGCTAACCTAAACCTTAATGAGTATTCGAAACTGATTCAAACAACTTTTTTTGAATGTATGTATGGTTAATGTCGAAAAAGTGAAAATCGAAGAGAAGCAAATATGGCTTTTTTTTGCAATGATCCCCATTTCCAGTACGTTAAAACAAGATAAATTTTATTTTCAATGTATCTCAGTTGTTATTTAAGTCTTATTTATACTGTTCTTTTCAAGACACATTTTCAGCATATTTTATTTTTCATTATTTTCGCCATGTGTTGGTTATTTCATTCTTTTCACCATGTCTTCTTCTTGAACAAAGAATCTGCTACTTATTTCTAGTTTGGTTTAGTCCATGAATCCTCAATATCTAAGCAAATATATTTATTCCTTAATACAGATTCAATGAGTTTTTTGAGTTTAATCTTTCGATCCTCTGCTAAAATAAAAAGTCCAGAACTGTAGAATTCTTTTACACATAAAAATGAAACTGACAATGGTTGTTTTATTTGGCTTGGGGTATGTAATTGTTCAGAGACCAAATAGGTAATCAAACGAGTGCAAAAGTAGTCAAATAAGCGTTTTGGTGTTTTATTTTAATGCTTTGGGCGGAGTTGCTTGACGCTCATCTCTATGCTTTCTAGACTACTCAATCAGACTACTACAGCATATATAATGAGTTCAATTGAATTCCTAATTCCAAAGTTTTTTCTTGTGGTGGTAAAATCGGAAGTAAATTACAGTTGATTATGCAATGCACGCCCGATTTCAAAACAATATGCATGCAGGGGAGGTCATGTTGGTTCATACATGTTGATCGTAAACAAGATTCCACATGCATGTTAACAATGGCATGTACAAATTTTCAAAGAAGAGAAATAATAAAACATATGTGCATATGTTGATCGTGTTTAACCAGCAATGTCCACAACTTGTATTTTCTTATAATACACTATTGTGAAATTTCATAAATTCAAATTTGCAACTTGCTGATGTGAAATTGACTTGGACCTTCACTATGCAGTGGCAGAGCCAAGTCCATCCAAATTTCAGATAAGGAAAATTTTAATCAGCAAAGTTGTGGTTTAACAAAGCAAAATTAAGCTGACGTCTGGTTTATTTTATGCTTCATTTTTTGGGTTTTCGACATTAATTACAAAAAATGTGAAGTGCAGGGACGATGGAGGAGATGGAAAGAAGATGAGGAGACGACGGAGAGGTTTGAAGGATGACGGAATAATGAAATGTCTTTCGTCCTTCCGTTATTTTCCAAAATTATGAAAAATAAGAAAATGTTGTTTTTGTTTTGTGTGTTACTTCATTTTCTAAAACGGTCATTTTTTTACAATATACATGTGTCATTTGCATTTTTTTACGGATGAAATTCAAAGTTAAAAAGGGTAAACGTACACACCACCTTTTCTACTTTGCAAATATCGTTTATTTTGAATCTTTGATCTTAGATTTACAGCTGAGAAAATGAATCAGTATCAGAGTAACTTGTTAGTGACTGAAAAAGAAATCCAGTACCAATACTTCAGACGATAAAAGCAGCATGTGAAGATCAAAACTCGCAAACTATCCAAGATGGGAAGGAGGAAAGGAAAATAGATTGATTACTATAATAACATGTAAAATGACACTAGACTAGACCCATAAACAATAAGCTCTGGAACTTTCAAGATTTTAGTGGTTAATGTTTTGTTGGCCAATTCAAAAGGTTTATTGAGCTAAGATTTTGAAAATGTTTCAAATGTCGGAACGAGCTCAAATTTTGGATAGATGATAATATATATGCAGATCGAACATGTACAAAATCTTGTTGGATTTGAATTAGTATAACTCACGGTAGTGCAGGGGTACCCCGGAACGTTCCTACACACACACACACACACACACACACACACACACACATATATATATATATATATATATATATATCAAATCATCAATATTTGAAAAAGGTAATAAGACAATTGAACAACCCATTTACTTTAGCCTTCAAATGATTCCTTCATTCTTAGATATATTTAAATAAAGTTCATCTTCATATGTGAGATAAAGCATCCAACATTATCCTCTTCTGCAAAAAAAACCAATTTGATTTGACGCTAGAAATTAGGGTTTTCTGCACAACATGATATCGTTGGATGCTCTCTCTCACATATGTAGACAAACTTCAATTAAATATATTTAAGAACGAAGGAATCACCTAAGACTAAGTAAATTGATTGTTTGATTGTCTCGAGCTTGGGGAGTTATTGAATGGATGGTTGATTCTTGTCCTTTTGGGTTTATACTCCTCTCGATGTTTTAAGGTCGGAGTTAGCGAATGGACAACCAAGTCACATCCATTTTAGGTATATACTACCCTGGTGGATCAAATGTAGGAGTTGGTGAATAAACGGTCAGGTCACATGCATTCCTGATTTATACTACTATCCAAAGAAATACAGTTGATCGATGGATGATCGAATCACATCCACCTCGGTTTATACTTTGCTCGTCGGATCTAAGGAAAAAGCTTATGGTGAGATGGTTGTTTCACACCTATTTTTTTATTACATTTTGTCTGTCAATGTCAAAGAAATAATTAGTGGGTGGACGATCGAATCATGTCTGCTTGTGTTATACTATTTCCATCGAACCAAGGAAAAGAGTTGGTAAATGGATGGTTGAGTCCATTTTGGATTGAACTTTGCCCATCGTATCAAAGGCGAAAATTGGCGAGTAAATGATCAAGTCACATCAATAAAAAATTAATACTTCTATCCAAAGTCCAAGGATTAGATTTGATCGATGAATGGTTGAAACTTGAAACACATTCACCATGATTGTACTTTTACCCCCAAGTTAAGGACAAAAATTAATGAGTGAATGGTCAAGCCACATCCACTTTGTTTGTATACTTCTCTCATTGAATTGTGGGATAAAGTTAGTTGATGGATGGTCAAGTCCTATCCATCTAGGATTATGCTTTGGTCTCTATGTCAAGGGCAAGAGCTCATGTATGGGCGGTCGTACCGCGCCCATTTCGAATTGGTTTCCGACCTTTCTGAGCTTTGAGCAAGACGAAAGTGCTCACCCAAACTCTAACCACAAGCTAGAGAGTGGATGGTTAGTTCGCATCCACTTTATGCCATATCATTGCCCCTTCAAGTCACGGGCAAGAGTCAACTGATAAGTGATCGAATCATGCTTGTCCCTGTTGAGTTCCACTAATCTAAAAATGAGCCATGAGAGTCTGGTTGGCACTTTATTCTCGGTATCTGCATATGGAAATCAATATCAATCCCTAACGCTTGTAATCACAAATTAGTGGGAAATCAATAAAAAAATCTTCAATAGGACGTAAACTACAATCGTCTAACCACTATAAATCATGTGTGGCTACTTTTCTTCTTTTTTCATTTATTTTCTTCATATTTTTTCTTTCTACTCTACTTTTCTTGGGTTGTTCGCACCAATTTTGATGAAACCATTTCGGTGTTGTCAAACTGTAATATACGTCCACTTGAAATTTTCCACAATTTGTTGAGTCTTCATATATAAACTTTTCTTACTTCATATTGCAAATCAGTTACTTGATTGTATCATTTGTTCTTTTCTTTCTTCTTTTCCATATACATGCTAATTGATAAATTCATTAACTTAATTAATTAACTACTCTCTTCTTTGACAAATATTTAAAATCATACAAATTTAACACCCTACACTGACATAAATAAAATAATCCCTCTTCATCACCACATCTCAGCAAATTGATGGGTCTGCACCACATTGCATCAAGCTCAATACGAACTAATTTTGGCATTTTTGCTCAAGCGTAGCTTCCAAATCATTCCAAGCACAAAAAAGATGGTATGCATATCAGCAGACAAAAATGCATACAAGCAAATACCAAAATTCTTCAATGCATTCGATTTAGGAAACGAACAACATATACCGACCTTCGAAAGACCAATGAAGATTTAATAGTGAGTTTTTCCTTACCCATTCAATATTGAGCGAAAACAAACTCAAAATTGTCTACCGCGGTTTCCTTCACAAGAAATTCTTTACCTTCCTAAGTCTACATAAAAGGTCCACATTACTAAAAGTATAAGATGAGGAATCGCCAATGTCGATATGCTCACCAATAAGACCAACGTAATCAAACAACTTTTGCATGCAACTGGACTTCACTTAGAGTTAAACCTTTGCAACCTTTTCATCAATCATCATATCGTTGAAAATACCAATATCTCTCCAAATACATAAATATTCTAATGACTCTAAATGTGTTTGACGATTTTCCTCCGTTCTAACGTCATCACTTAATAATGGTTCCACCTTCAACAAAAATCTCTCATCAAATATCACATGTGTATTACAAATTCTTCTAGTTGTTTTACACAACAACATACGCATCTTTACTCATTCCCTTGTTCCTGACAACACGTGATTGTTTACTTGAGACTTCAATTTATCATGTCCCTCCTAATTTACATAAGCTAAACAACCAAAATTTTAAAGAATGGAATACTGACAGGTTTATCTTTCTGTATCTTCTCACGGATCTTCATATCAATGACAATAGAATGTTTGGTTGATGAGTAATACTATCATATGTACTGGTCCTACACAAAATCTCTCTTTCAAACTAGCAATCAATCTCATGCTCATAACTCTCTCGCATAACATCCGACATATACCTTACGTCACTTCATAAAAATGCAACTCAATAAAAATAGAAAAATATTTAACACCCACAATAGCTAGTGAATTCTTGTGATACATAATTCGCTATTATTTTCAACTTTATCAGCTTTCAAATGCTTTATTTCTCTACTAATATTTTCTCCATATAAAACCGAGAAAATATTCCACCTTTGGTCTTCAAAAAATAGATTCGGACCTTATGCGAAAAACCATCCACAAATAAGATGAAGTAGCTAAACATTAAATGTGAAATGCTTTCTCTTCGAAAAGAAAAATCTCCACATTAGACACATACAAAGCCTACTGAAAGCTCCAACTGACATCAAACTCCTGGTAACATTGGAACATCTTTAACATCCATGATAGTCCTAACAACACCATCAAATATCCTAAATTTCACACTTAACACCCACAACATGACAAGATGTGTCATTTCCTCTATGAACTACTATCTCATCAATCTTTTTATAATTGACAAAATAACCCTTATCTGGCATCATATGATAAGGGACACCAAAATCAATCAACCAACATTATATCATGAAGATAACAAACTAGCTAAAAATATCGATGCGTCACTATTGCTACTATCTTTATCTAATCGAACTATTATCGAAAATGAAGTTTTATCCTTCTCTCGTCTTTCTAAGAGCTAAACTTTTTCTTACAATAATAGCAAATATCCCGTCTAGGACTAATGAAGTGAGACCTGTGCATATATCTCTCCTATCTTGAAGATACTTTGGGCTTTTATCTCTTCTTCCAAAAGAATCAAATTGTTGTTGAATAATACCATGATTAGTTTTCACGTTCCATGTACCAAAAAATTGCTTTTTTAGCAAATAGGATAACAAGCTCTAATATCAATCTGTTGTGCCAAATTTTAATTGCTCTAGTACAAAAAAAGTGAAATACAAAAGCGTGGAAGCAATAAAAATATCTAGTTGGATCTAGTTTATCTATTAATTATCAACAATCAATTCAAAAAACAGTAACCCTCGAACAAAGGAAAAATATAGAGTTGAAAATATAAAGATTTAACGTGGTTCGACCAATATGCCTAAGTCCATGAACTCAACTGGTATTATTTATTGTGTTGAAGAAAGAGAGTACAAAAAAGTGATTACATGGTTATAGGTAGTAAAGTGGAAAATATGATCTATAAATACAAACTGAATAATCAATTTCTCCGAAGACTCGCTTGCATTGAGACTCTTAATTTGATTTAAATGCAGAATTCAAGGTTTTCTACAGAAGATAGTTATAGGTAGTAAAGTGGAAAATATGATCTATAAATACAAACTGAATAATCAATTTCTCCAAAGACTCGCTTGCACTAAGACTCTTAATTTGATTTAAATGCAGAATTCAAGGTTTTCTACAGAAGAAGATAATGTCGGATGCTCTCACACACATATGAAGATGAACTTCATTCATTTAAATAAATTTAAAAATGAAGGAATTACTTGAAGACTAAGTAAATTAATTCCTCAATTCCTGAAACATTCTCATACATTCATGATTTGATTTCAATGTAAATTGATAATGGTGACCTGGGTTTCCATTTTTTTCTGCAATTGATTGAATCTCTACGTATAAATTTTTCTTTCTTTACACTGCAAATCAATCAATAAATGTTCTTTCATATCTTCTTTTCTATATATATCCTAATTTATTGATTGGTTGAATTAATTACTCCCTCCTTTGATAAATATTTGAATGGCACAAATTCAATAATTTTCTCTTTAAAATATGAATTTTCAAATGAAAGATTCTATTCATACATTGTAAATTACTATACATATCCCAAAAAAATCAGGTAGATCATATGTTACTTAATAAGTTTATTAAAAAACACGACAAGATGAGGCGAAAGCGAAAACCGAGGCGTAAGTCAAAAGACGTTTTACCCAAGAGGCTTACGCCTCATACAATTGAGGCACAAAAAAGCGTGGGTTAAGATTGCAGCCTTTCAGGTGAAACCTGAATATCTCTATCTTTTGTCACACATTCTATGGAGAGCTTAAATTTTTTTTTTTTTTCCCTAACTCATGCAAATGCAAATTAGAATTTATTGGAACTGGAATCAAGTCGATTCCAGTAAGTGGAATCAAATTTTGATTTCAGTATTGAAGTCGCCTAGATTCCAATAAGTTAAACTGACTTTGGTTCCACTTACTGGAATCGGTTAAGCAATTTTTTAGTATAACAAACTGCTCACTTGAATGGTTTTTTTTTTCCTTGCACAGTGTAAACTGCAATAAGTATTTTGCTTGAATTGCTTTGAATGCTTCATGTTCCTTATTTAATGTTTGACATTTAATGCTATTTTATTTTAAATTTCATTATATGTTTTCTTTTTCTTTCTTTTACTCGAAAAGCTTACGCATTAGCATTTCAAGGCTTACACCTCGAGTATGCTTTCACATTTTAAAACAATTCTTAGCATACATCATGCATATTGCTCGAAAAGCTTACGCCATAGCATTTCAAGTCTTAAGCCTCGAGTATGCTTTCACATTTTAAAACAATTATTAGCATACATCATGCATATTATAAAACTATCCACTTAGAATTAGAATAACAAAACAGTCAAATCATTTTACTAACCATCTCACATTCATTAATCAAACAAAGGGACCATAATATCAAAATTCTCTATCTCACTTCTGCAAATTTCAGTTTCATATACTTTGAATGAAGTTTAAAATATTTAGTTATTTATATACAGCGGTTTGAAATTAATTTTTTTGAACATCAGAAAGTTAAGCTATTTAAATATTAGTGGTAAATTTGAACTTGATTTAAATAAAAGATTAACAATTTAGTCTTGAATCATATAAATCCTATCACTAATTTTTTTACGTTTAACTTTGATATCTAATCAACAAGGAAAATATTAAAATTGAGGACAAATGAATATAGCTTTAAACAAGAATATAATATATTATCTAAAAGGAATTTAAATTTAATTCAATTGGTGGGGTATAATAATTTTAGTTACTTTGTGAAGAAATTATATTGGTTATACACGATACAAACAAAGAGGGATTATATGCCATTGTCATTCTTAAATATTGATTCTATTTTTTAAATAAGGGCATTTCGGCCTAAAGTTCTATTAAAAAAATTATTGGGTGCACAAAATAATTAATGATGTATGAATAAAATTTGTCATTTCAGATTGACCTTAGCCAAATCCAGATCATACCGAGATTTGTTGCTGTTTTAAGATGCTTCTGATATATAATAAAATTTACATGTGTAAATCGTAAATAAATTTAGAAAAATATCTAAAAAGTGTAAGCTAAAAGATACATTAGGGTTATTTAGTGCTTACAAGAAGAGATATCTCAACCGTGCCTCTCACGTATTCATCTTCAAATGCATCCAACGCAGCTAACTCAAGATCTGTTATCCCCTTAAGAACCTGCAGGATAAATAATTAAATATAACCTGCAGTTCCCACAAAAAAACATGCTTCTAGTGTAAAAATTTTAAAATATGTTAGCTGGTTGTTAACTAGGGATGGCATACCGAATATATGATTTGGAAATCAAAAAAAATTATTGTTCTTTTTTTTTTTTTTTTTTTGGTACGTGGTTTGCTGAAACCAGTTAAACTGCGATATGTGTTTAGCATTTCTTGGAACACAAAATTACTACCGTCATTTCCCCCAAAGGTTTTTTTTTTTCCCGTTATCAGTGGCAAAACACATAATATATTTAGCCTTTTTTCCATTTACTGATGTTAATTACAAAATATGCAAGACAATTGCAATGGCATGCCCAGTATATGATGCCCTAACAGGCCTTACCAAAAATAATTGCCTAATAAGCCCAATAGCATTTTATGATAAATAGATATTAGTTTACGACAAACCTTTCCATTAACAGACTTATTTTCCACAGGTAAAATAGCTGGATATAAACGGTCCTTTATACTAAACCTGTGGCTGCAAGTTAGAAGGCAAGTCAACTGAATAAGCATGACATTAATGACAAGAGAAGTTTCATACATTTTTAAGTTATATATACTATTAAATATGTGCATAATGTGTATTGTTGAGAATAGTCTTATGTCACTTAAGTAATATAATTTACTCTGCATAAATACTAAATAAACCACTCTTTTCATCACCAACAGGTTTTGTGATAACCCAGTTGATCTCTAAGTATCAAAAGGCATTACTCCAAAAACATTTATTCTTCTTCATTTTGTAATTATAACACAGTATCAGATCAAGGTTCTTCCATGTACGTTAAACCTAGAAGTTACATATGATCTTCATCACCCACCTTTCCACGTGTTTTAAGCCTAATAATTACATATGCCCCATGTCATCCCGCATAAAATGTCCACGAGATTGGCTCATAGAAACCCACACATGCAGGGGGTACATTAAGAATTTTCCCAGGTCTTCTAAATAATATAATTCATTCTTCACAAATGCTGAAGATGTCACTTCTTACATTACCAATTGATCATTCCAAAGATATTATAAACATCAAAGTCACTGTCCCAAAACATTTATTCTTATATTACTATTTCATAAATTCTTTTTCTACATGTAAAGCGGTGAACAAAGTGGTGGAAGATATATGATATGACATGGTTGAAAAAAGTCGTGCATGGATAATTATGGAATCTTTAAAAGACATTGTATATTCCTCCAGTTTCTATTATAAACGGTAAAGACAACTATCTTCATTATCCATCAAAAGAACAAGTAATCGAATAGCGAATGTATCCAAAAAAAATAAAAAAAATTGATGATATGGTACAGCTAATAAAACTCCTGCTAGACTAACATCGTTTCGTAGAAAATTGATATGTCATGATAATTATGGACTTGCTTTGAATTGTATACATATGCATTATCAAAATTTGAGTACAATAGGAAATATATTAGAGGCAAAATAAGAATTTTGCCTCTAATAATGGCCAGTTAGTGGCAGAACAAAGTATAACAAGGATATTTACAAGAAAACTAGAATATTTTAATCTTCTTGTCTTTTCATTTGTTTAATTAGATTGAATTCTCAAACTATCTTCTACACTCTTTTCTAGAATTTCTACTTTGGGTTTTAATTTTGGTTAAAGGGGTTGTGATTTTGAAGATTTGAATTTTATTTTGTGTATTAAACTTATTATATTGTTGCATGATTACCTTCAAGTTCGTTGCTTGGTTAGGATTTGAAAATTCAATACGATAATTTTCAAGCTTCTTATATGATTAGGTTTTTAGATTGGTTATGAAATTCAATTGATTTAGTTACACAATTCGAAGATAAATTGATGTTAAGTCCAACTGATTGAATATAATTATTTAAAATTTATAGAAAAAGAGTATTTGGTACCAAGGTTTGAAAACTCGTCTGGCACCCCGAGATTTCGGGGAATCCGGATCGGTTTCGGAGTGCTACGGTCCGAAATTATCCCCCAAAATCGGGGTCAGACTAGGGCTAAGAAGAAAAAAAAAGGGAGAATCTCGTACGCAGAGAAACAGCAGATGTGAAATAAAGTCACCGAAAGCAAAAACGAATCAAACAAAGCGACTCAAATCAAATTCTATCATCATAAAAATTAAAATCCGTGAATCAACAGTAAATTTAACCCCTATAAAACATACAACTTGGAATTCAAACTTACAGCAATCAATTTAACACAAAACCGCATCATTCAGCAATACTTCAGCAACTCATTTCGTGAGTATCCTTTTTTCTTCTGCTGAGATTCAATCATCCTTCGAATCTGTTGTAATCGAATCGAATCGATTCGATCTAATCGATTCAATCGACGGTTTTTTTTTGTTCTCTCTCTCTCTCTCTCTCTCTCTCTCTGATGGAAAAGAAATGCGCCGGCTTTATTTTTTATTTTTATTTTCCGTTCGATTTTGGGTTTGTTTTAAGCAGAGGAAATTGAATTCATTTAATATGAGGATGATGTGGCAATCCATGTGATGCAGCGTTATCATGTGAGAAATTGAATTCATTTATGATGATGATGTGGCAATCCATGTGATGCAGCGTCCACAATCCATGTGAATTCTCAATTCATTTAACATGAAGGACTGACTTGCAGCGTCCACAATCCACATATGTTTCAATTGAAATAAATGCTTTCAGTTTTTTATTTGTTTTATTTATAGCACAATTTTAGAATAAAAAATGTAATTTAAAGTTTTTGATAATATTTTTCACAATTTATAGGTACGTTATGGAGAACCCGACAAACACTACAGAAATCGGTTGGAATTACGGTACCCCAGTCGATGGTAATGTTCGGAAAACGAAGTGCACTTTCTGCAACAAAAAAATCAACGGTGGTGGTGTAACACGTCTGAAAGAACACTTGGCGGGCGCAGGAGGCAATGTAATGGCATGCACAAACGTTCCTCAAGATGTTAAAAAACCTGTACGAGTGCATATCGTTGGAAAAAAAATGATCGTAATAAAGGGAAACTCGAGAAACAACGCATACAAGAAGAACCGATGAGTAAACCTCAACAACATGACTCAGACAGCGAAGATGATGAGAACGAAGATGATAGGACTGTTCGTCGTGCAATGCAGGAAAACAGAGATACATTCAGAGAACAGGAGATGTAAATATCTCAAAGGCAATCAGGCGTCGGTTCTAGTCAAACAGAGCGGAACGTCCGTGGTAAATCTATAAGGATGGAAGGAGATTTTGAAACTCGTACTGCTGCAAGGATCGATTCATATATGCAAAAAAAGAGCTAGTTCTCAACCTTCTATTAAATCCGCAATTAAGGGCATTAAAAATGCTAAAAAGCATATAGGTCGTGTCATTGCTAAGTTTTTTATTTTAACCATATTCCACATAATGCTGCAAGTAGTCCTTATTATGCAACTATGGTTGATGCTATCGCGGAATGTGGTCGTGGAATAGATCCACCTACAGCGTATGAATTATCGCATCCATACTTGAAAATGGAACTAGATGAAGTTGGTTCATATATCAGCACTTTTCATAGTTTCTGGGACGAGTATGGTTGTACGTTAATGTGTGATGGTTGGAGTACTCAAAATCGACGGAAAATTATAAATTTTCTTGTGTACTCCACCCATGGAACGATATTTCTTAAATCTGTAGACGCTACTGATGAATTTCAAAGTGGAGAATATATATGCAGATTGATGGATGAAGTTGTAGAGACTATTGGAGAAAATAGAGTAGTGCAGGTTGTGACAGATAACGGAGCAAACTACAAAGCAGCTGGACAATTATTGATGGAGAAAAGAAAACATTTATATTGGACACCATGTGCTGCACACTGCATTGATCTGATCTTAGAAAATATTTCGAAAGAAGAAGAGGTAAAAACTGTCATTTCAAATTGTCAATTAATAACGACATTCATATACAATCATGGTTGGTTACTTTCGATAATGAGAAAAGAGACAAATGGCAAAGAATTGATTAGACCGACAGTGACTAGATTTGCCACTCATTTCATTGCATTAGACTCTATTCATAAACACAAAAATGATTTAAGAAGAATGATCGCTACAAGAGAATGGGCATCAAAAATGCCTAGGCTCAGTTCTAAGGATAAAAGAACAGCAACCAATGTTGCTGATCTGATTTACAATGAAACATTTTGGACGGCCGTTGCTTCTGTAATTCTCGTATTTAAGCCATTAGTCAAAGTTCTAAGAATGGTGGACAGTGATGACAAAGCGGATATGGGCTATCTTTATGAAGCGATGGATCTCGCAAAGGAGTCGATTAGGAAGAATGTCGGCGTAAGTCAATCAGAAAAATGGTGGGATATTATCGATAAAAGATGGGAAAGACAACTCCATCGACCAATTCATGCTGCAGGTATTTTAAAATTACTACTTTACAAAGTCAAAATTACTACTTTACAAAGTCAAAATTCAAAACATTACATTAATGTTAGCATTTTCCAAAAATATAGGTTATTTCCTCAATCTTATCATTCAATATGGCAATGCGGTAAATGATAATGAGGTAATAAATGGATTTAAGTGTCATTAAAAGAATGGTCCCAGACACATGGACACAAATTAAAATTGGACAACAGGTAAATTACATTACATATTTTTTTTAGATACATAGACCCACATTATATTATATATGTTATTCAATTACATTACATTACGCAAGTGGACATTTATAAAATGAAAGTTGGCGAATTTGGCTCTTCAAAAGCAAGAGATGCCATAAGTGTTTGTTCTCCTGCACAGTGGTGGTCAATAATCGGCAGAGCGGACGCCCCACACCTTACACGTTTAGCAATGCATATTCTCAGTCAGACGGTTTCCTCCTCAAATTGCGAAAGAAACTGGACTACATTTTCCGTGATTCATACAAAACTGAGAAATAGAATCAAAATGGAAAATCTTGAAAAGCTGGTATATGTACATTACAATATGAGATTAAGAGCTAAGAATGTTAAACGTCGTGATACAAATGATCAATTAATTGATCTAAATCATATATTTCACGAGGAGGATCCACTAGCAGAGTGGACTACAGAAGTTGAACCACGGTTGCTTGACGACGATCCTGCGATGGTTGATATGATGCATAATATTGTTGCTGCAGTGGATGGAATACCTGCAACAACAACAAGTCAAAGCACTGGAAATAGCAGTGGCTCTTCAAACGATGATGCTAGTGGTCACGATATCGGTTTAGCAAGTAATTATGGTGTTGGATCTAGTGTTGCAGGTGGTTCACAGAGACCAACTATACCATATGTGTGGAGAGGTGTGGTGCGTCCTCGTGAAAGAAGAGACAGTAATTTAAATGTCCAGTATGAAGAACCACGAAATTACGATTATGCTAATAACCCATATACATCAAAAGATCCACCCAATTACAGGCATTCTACTTCTGATTACACTGGAGGCTATTTCTATCATGGAGCAAATGAGACATACAGCAGCGATATATCAAGTGATCAAAATAGTCAAACTGCATATACAACACAGAATGATGAACCCTCCTCATTTGATAACATGTTGGCAACGTTCATAGGTACAGGACAGATGCAGTATGACTATCCATCGCATCATGCAACAGAAATTGATGAAGAAGATTATGAAAACATTCCATATATAGCTCCAAGAAATAGTTATTGCATGTAGTAAATTTAGAATGGTGTATGTTGTATTCTATTTCTTTATATAATATATTTTCATGTTATTTACCATTAACAAATTTGTAACCAAAATACTGAAAACCGAAATACTGAAAACCGAAATCTGGACCGAAACCGAAACAAAACCGAAACTAACGAAATTTACGAAACTCGCCGAAACTAACAAATTTTCAAACGGCCGAAACTGAGACCGAAACCGAGTTCTTGAACCTAGCTTGGTACTCAAACTAGCACTAAATGAAACGACGGAAACTATAACAGACATTTTCAGGATGAGAAATCTAGATTTGAAAATGTGTGAAAAGTTCGCGATTACGACAGAAAATTACAAAATTTTAAAAAGTGTTCAACATGAAATTTGTAGATAATTTAATTCCACTAAATCTGGAAAGAGAAAAAAACCGACATGGATTTTCTACCGGGAAGTTATGACCTCTGAAATACGGGTAAATTTTTTGATATAACAGAAAAATCAAAAGAAAAAAAATAGTGAAGTCGAGCTTCGGGTTCAAGTCGGGGGCTTTGGTTCAAGTCAGAGGTGGTCAGGTGTTGATGGGTGGTCGCAGGAGACAAGTCAGGTCATGGGTGGCGGCGGTGGCTTCGGTTTGGAGTGGTCAGATTTTGTGCAAGGGAGGGGAAATGATCAAGGTTAAACAAAAAGAAGAAGAAAAAGTGAATCTAGGACTTTAATTCAAGGGAGTCTAGTGGATGGGGCTGGGTGGAGGTCAGGGAAGGCGGTGGAGGTCTGGTACCGTGGCAAGGAGGAGGATGGAGAGTGATGGTTTTAGGATTTAAGGTTTTGATTCTAGATTTAGACTTCGAAATTCAAAAATAGCAAATAGAAAAAAAAAATAGAGAACAAATTAAAAATATAAATTACCTAGGAATTCATTTTATGAGGACAGAGATTCAGATTTGTGGAGGAATTTTACCAAAAAAAAAAAACATGATTTACAGAAGAAGGAAAACAGAAGATATCTCGGTGAACGAAAAAAATGAGAAACACAGAGAAAGAAAACACGTTTTTTAACTTACCAAAGTCTCTTAAGATTCAAACGTGTAATATTAATGAGGCGTTAGGTGACAAATCTTTCCCAAGAAGTCAAATAAACATCTCAATAAAGAGTGAAAGAGGACATGTAAGTATGAACCAGTGTTATCACGGCGAGCGACTGGTCGCGTCTAGTCGACAAGTCGGTCTTGAGTCAGTGATTGGGACTCACGACTTGGTTTTTGTCAATATGTCGGGCGACTGGAACGATTAGGAGCGACTAGTCGACTAATCATGCGATTAGGCGGTTCGACTTAAGTCACTTAACTGACTGGTTTTAAATTGGGCCCAAAACCAAAGAAAAAAAGAAAATAAACAAGTTAGCAGAGATAATTGAAATCAAATTACGCTTTCGAACCAAAAACAACACAGCGAATTGAGGAAAAAGGAAAGTTCGAATAAACCCTAACCGAAAATCCCGTGTTGTCGCTTCTGCCGCCGCCGCTCCTGCCTCCGCTGCACCTCCATTGAAGCTGCCTCCTCTCTCCAGTTTAGCCGCAACTTGAGGCAGGTGCTTTTTTGCGTTCCTTTTTTTTATTTCTTGTTAGCAGTTTTTTGCATTCGAACAAAAAAAACAGCGTAGAAGTATCCGAGTGTTTTATTTTTCCGTTTGCTTTTAAAAAAAACTTCCTGTTCGTTAGCTGATGTTTAATTACCTGCTACTGTTTTTCTTAATTAAATTAGTTGCTGCTGTTTTTTTTAGCTGCTGCTGTTTTTAATTTAGCTACTGACATTTTAATTTAATAAGCTGCCGCTGTTCTTAATTAAAGAAGCAATGAGGTATGTTAGTAAATGTTTGAATTTTTATGCATATGTATTAGTTAAAAATTTATAATTATGTATATATGTATATATTTATTTATTTATCGACTAGTCCACTAGTCGACTAGTTGGACCTCTGTCGACTCGATTCGACTTACCGATGAACACACAAACGATGTCTGTTTGCACCATTTTACACACCGTAAATCCTAAATTTAGAACAAACGAAAGCGGATTTTGACGAAACGAAAAATGCTAATCAATTCAAAATTTAGAGTAGAATCATAATAAAAAAGAATTTTTAAACTTATGATATTTCAACTCGAATTCAAATTTTGCCCAAAATTGGCTTTTTTGGAAAAAATTCCATATCAGTGAATTTGACAAAATTGAAATACTCAATAATTCAATTTCATAATTTACAATTAAAATTTTGAATTAACTTAAGTTCAAATAATAATACAAATTAGGTTAGCTCAGCATTAAGTTTTGACTTAACAACGATTAAATTCTCATTATCAAATTGTACCTACTTATGTTCGTATAAAGAAATCTAATTTATTTGTTTCATATAATTCAAAAATGAATTAAATCTTAAATTTTAAAAATTGATTTCAATTAAATCATTATTCAAAAAATTCAAAGCTCCGGGTTGTTACAATCTTCCCCACTCAAACATTTACGTCCCCGAAAAGGAACGAATCAGGAAAAATAGTAATCAAGTAATTTAATATTATCAAAATCAAATTATTCACATTTGTCATCTTACTTAGTTTTTATATATATACAGATGCTCAGATTAATATTTTGATATTCCAAACAGATTAAATATAAACTCGACGTTTCAACTGGTTCAATATATTCATCTCACTTTCGAAACCTGAAAATAAACATCAATGATATTGCAGTCAGCACCAGAATCATTATCAAGCGACTAGGCTACGATTTAATATATATCCAGTACTTATAGGATTTAGCACATATGTTGATCAGACGCATGCCCAAAATCACTAAGTACTCTAGATAGTTTATGCTTAACGTCACAAAAAATACTTAAACTTTTCCCTTTTAAGATAAAAATATATAAAATTTCTAATATAATATTATAAATAATATTTTCAAATCATTTACTTATTATAAAATGTCAAATAGGGAAAATTGTATATCTCGTGCACTCGTTCACTTATTATAATTTGACTCCTATCGTTTACCCAAGTATACAAACTTAAAGTTTTAAATAGAAATCATATAATATTTCAAAACATGTGTTATATATGATTTCCTAACATACATTAGCATTTCACTTAAGTTATAGTTTGTTGAATACACAATTCATGCTTAAATCCATATTAAAGTTTATGGTATAATTTCATCTTAATTAGGTTCTCAGGTATTAATTATCATTAAGAATACTAATTAAGTTCTTATTTATAATATCAGTACACAAATCTAGTGCATATTCAATTCTATCTCACTGAATCTAATTCACATCACTATCGTTTTTGTTATCCTTAGTATGACCAAAAATTAAATCTCTTTCAACTTTTCCAAATTCGACACTTTTTCTAATTGTCTAATCCTAAACTAAAATGACAATAATCCATTTCATTAGCTTTACAATTTGTCATAAATTAAAGTTTGCCTAAAATCACACTTATAGAATCCATTTAATTCTTATAAGTTTAATTTACAATATATATACATATATATATATATCACAATCACCAATCTTTTGTAAAAAATTATATTCAAATAAAACAGACTTTGTCATCTGACAAACATTCTTCAAAAAATAGATCAATGTTCCTATTACGTTTACTTTAATCAAATCAATGTTTTATACTTATTAACGTTAACATTTTCAAAATATCATGTTTATGAAATATTACTAATATTATGCCTATCAAGAAATCGTTTTTATTTCAAAATCATTTCATATAAATTTTATTAATTCAATAAACTCCTTTTATTTACAGTTTATCGTCTTATAAATCGTATTTGTATAGCACTTTTAAGTTCATACAATAAATTCCAAATATTTTATTATTCCAACTAAGGAACTAAATAATTATTAATTTAGTTATTAACACATTCATATTTCCCATTAGTTCTTAGTATGAGCTATACTTAAAAATTCTTCCATTAATTATTCTGTTAGGTCAAAGATAAGTCTGAATATAAGCTAGAGCTGAACTAACAAAAGAACCTAACCAACATGAATCTACAAAGGATGGAGACCCAAAATAAAATAAACTTAGAGAATATTTAAGATTCTGAAAGCTACTAATTCTAAATTTCCTAAGACGGATTTAGAACAAGAATTGATATTAACTAAGGAAATCCTAATCGAAGAGGAACCTATCAAGGAAGATGAATTCAAAAGGAAGAAAATCCTAAGACAAAGTTATATTTTTAAAATAAACTCTTATATCAAAATCCTTTTTAAAATCATTTATACTATATCAAAATACGCTCTCTCAATAATGATTCTAAAATTGATTTCACTTATTCTAGAGTATCGTTATCTTACCTCTAATGAGTATTAACCTCATAAGCTAAGGTTTTCTCAAACCTCGCTATGATACCACATGCAACGACTGAAACAGTAACAGACATTTTTCGGGTCAGAAATCTGGATCCGAAAATTTGTCCGAAAGATTCGTGATTTTGACACAGAAAAATATAAAATTTAAGAAGTGTTCAACACAAAAGTTGTAGATAATTCAATTCCATCCAATATGAAAAGAAAAAAAGTGGATTTGAATTTTCTATGAGGAAGTTATAACCTCTGCAATATGGGTAAAATGTTTAGTAAAACAAAAAAAAAATCAAAAGAGAAGAAACTAGTGATGTCGGGCTTCGGGTTCAGGTCTGGGGTTTTGGCTCGGATCAGTGGTGGTAAGGTGTTGATGGTAGGGGTAAGCATTTATTGGCCAAAATCAATTAAACCAACCAAACCAATTAAGTCTGGACGGTATGGTTTGATTGTGTAAGTTAATTGGTTGTTTTGGTTCTTTTTATATTACTCCGGTTTATTGGTCGGGTTCGATTTTTAATATTTGAAAACCGAATCAATTAGTTAAACCAAAATTAAATTATTTATTTATTTTAAAGATAAAAATAATACTAACAATGCTATTATTTATAATATTTCCATAACAATATTATTTTTCTTAAATTAACATTTTCAGAAGAAGAGTTTGTTTTTTGAAATATTAGCATCATATGAACTCAATTAGTTGTTTTAATCCTATATCAACAAGTGGAAGAACTATTTCATTTTAAGATAAACCAAATAAATCAATCAAATCGAACCAAATATTATCAGCTCGTTTTTATTTCAAAAAATATCGGTTTGGCTTGGTTTAGTTTACGCTTCATGGATGGTTATTTTGATTTTAATATTTTAAATAGTTTCAAATCGAACCAACCATTTTCTCACCCCTAATTGTTGGATGGTAGCAGGAGGCATATCAGGTCAGGTCATGGGTGGTGGTGGCTCTGATTTAGGATGGTCAAATTTTGTGCAAGAAGATGGGAAAAGACCATGGTTAAACAAAAAAAAGGCGGAAAAGTGAATCTATGGCTTTAATTTAAAAGGGTCTAAGTGATGGTGACTGGGTGGAGGCCAGGGAAGGTGGTGGAGGTCTGGTACCGTGACAATGAGGAGGGTGGAGAGGGTGATGGTTTTAGGATTTAAGGTTTTGATTTTAGATTTAGATTTTGAAATTCAAAAATAGCAAATAAGAAAAGAGAATAGAGAAAACAAATTAAAAATATAAATGACCTAGGAATTTAGTTTCTCAGGATGGAGATTCAGAATTGTGGAGGAATTTTACAGCGAGAAAGATGATTTACAGAGGAAGAAGGAAGACAGAAGATATCTCGATGAATGAAAAAACGAGAAACACAGAGCAAGAAAACACATATTATAACCTATCAAAGTCTCTTAAGATGCAAACATGAAATATAAATGAGGTAAGGTGACAAATCTTTCCAAAAAAGCCAAATAAACATCTCAATAAAGTCAGAAGAAGACATGTAAGTATGAACACACAAACAATGTTCACTGGCTCATTTTACACACTGCAAATCCCAAATTTTAAAAAACGAAAGTGGATTTTGATGAAATGAAAAATGCTAGTTAATTCAGAATTTATAGTAGAATCATAAAACAAAGAAAATTTTGAACTTTTAAACTTTTGAAATTTCAACTATAATCCAAATTTTGACCAAAATTGACTTTTTCAGAAAAATTTCCGTATCAATGGATTTAACAAATTAAAATACTCGGTAATTCAATTTCATAATTTAAATTTATATTTTCGAATTAACTTAAATTCAGATAATAATACAAATTAAGTTAGCTCAGCAATTAAGTTCTGATTTGAGTCATTTGACAACCATTAAATTTCCATTATCAAATTGTACCTACTTATGTTTGTATACAGAAATCTAATTCATTTATTTCATACAATTCAAAAATAAATTAAATCTTAAATTTTAAAATTTAATTTCAATTAAATCATTATTTAAAAAAATCAAAACTTCAGGTTGTTACACTAAAGGTTTGAAACATGAGATTTAAACTGTAAATCCATATGAAATACTTTAAACCAAATTCGGATTCTATAATGTGAATCGTAGTACCAATTGATTCATATTTGAATGATTATATATGTTTTTACGCTAGATCTTTTTTCCATGCGTTGGTTATCATATAATATGTATCTAAACAAAACAAAAAACATTGATTCATCTCTTTCTAGTAATATTTTGTTTTTTAAACTTGATTTCATTTAGCCTAACAATGAACTTTCTCTTTTTGGTTTTTATATCGTCCATGAACTGAAGATTCAAATAGGTGCCTTGCTACTGTTTATTAGCCATGAAACAAAGGATATTTTCAAAGGATGGCCAAGGTGTGTGGTGTGTGGTTTTTGTTCAATGATCAAATATAACGTGATTGAGCATTGATAATGATGACAAACTTATAAAATCCTATTACGATACTTGAAGTATCTATTGTGTTTTACATCTTCAAATTTTTTGAGCGGCATTTGATTCCCTATGTATCAAAAAAAAAAAAGAATGGCTATTTTAACAATTGCAATTTTATTGGAATTTTGAGTTGCAACTTGAAAATCTAATCATTATTGGAGATAGATATATTAGAGATAGATTAAAATAGAAGAGTAGAAGCTTGAGATTATGCTATTGCTTGTTCTTTTTGCCAATGTTTGACTCTATAATATTAAGTATGAAGAATTGCCTCTTGCCTTTGTGTTTATAATAATTCCATTGAAATTTGGAGAAGGATATTTCAATTCAGATGGAGTTACGTTGATAGGAATGGAAGTACATAGTGTGAAGTGTGAAATTCATTGTTCTTACTTTCATTAGAATGCAAAAAATATGGAAGATGTCACTTTAGTTTTTAAACTGAATTTGTTATCGCGAATTTGTCAATATCATTTTGGTAGGATTTTTGTGTTTAATGTGTTTGATGGTGATTTTTTTTTTCTTAAAATTTCAGCATCATCTCTTACTTAGTAGTTAGTACCATCTTATTAACCAGACTTGCCTACGATATTTAGATATCAAAGGTTTGTGTGTTTAAAAGTTGTGTTTGGTGGTACTGCAAATATAATAAAGTTGTAACTCAATGTACCATTTAATCTAGCTTTAAGTTTGAAACTATGTGATTGAACAACAATATTAAATTATTTAGCATCCAATATATTATGTAGCAATGGTGATTGTTTCTATTTGTAACTGTATTGAGCAAAACATTAGAATGGTTTAATATTTTATGTTTTAATTTTAAAAAATGCTTTGTGTTGCCAAAACTCAAAATCAATCCATCATATGTACAGCATTAGTTGGAAACTTGATGCAATTATGCAAAATACCACAAGTACTAATAACACGTACAAGATATCCATTACAATGTAGATACACGCTACCAATGGAAATATGACATAGATAATGGATTCTTGATAATGCTCATTACAAAATAGTATATAGGATACGTATGCGCAAACAAATCGATGCTCCACACATTAGATGCATCTCTATCACCTATTATATCATTCTAAAGTACCACAATGGCACATCAAAATAGGCGTTATTGATCATGCCATATTTCATTTTTGCATTACATGGAAACTTATGTAACATATCATTTTACTATACAAATTCGATGTATGTGACAACTGACTTGATTATAGACTATTTATTGTTTTGATATAATATTAGTATTTGAGAAAGTTGATTATGTCCGCTTATCAAGATTTGGTTATTATTTGCAAGTTACATAGTAAATAGTAAATACCATTCTCGTTTTATATCATCAGAAATGTACAGTTAAATGTAACATACACATATACATCTAGGCTCATTTATAGTAAGTCAATTTTTAAGTGTTTTTATTGTTATCAATTAATACGTGGCATATATAATGCTAGACACTTCAAATGAATTATTCGCTCATGTGATATTATTGTAAACATTCAATTAAAGAGATACTCATTAACCTCCTCCTAAGATTAACTAACAAATATTCTTGCCATTGTTTACTCTTTTTTTTTTTTTTTTTTTTGAGACATTTTCTAATTGTCTCTAATATCTATGTTTTAGTGTGCCGCTATATTCATTAAAGATGCATTACCATAGTTTCGTCAAAAAGAAAATTATGTCCAATGTAAACTCAATTGTTAAAACTAATTTGATGCATTTTGTAAATATTATAATATTTAGCATGCATGCATGCATCCCTCGTAGATATTAGCCAGGAAATATGCAAGTAATTACAAATTTTAAAACAGATTTTGACATAGATACACACACAAACACATGTATATATATTATGTGCATATTATCACGATGATGTGATGTGTTTTAATTAAACTTCAAATAATTTATATTGGCTATATTAAAACTAGATCAACTTACATAAGGCTTTCTCTACGAAGAAAACTATTTCTTCTAAGATACATGCATACAAGGAGGGATCGGCTATACCCCACTCACACTATTCCTCATCCATATTCTTTTGAAGCTACACAATTTAAAATAAAATAAAACTTTGTAGATATATTCTTATATTGTTCGAGATCATAATAAAACAAGGTTTATCTGGATTCTGGATAAACTTAACGTGCTCAAAGTAATTATTCATAGCGATGGTTAAAAATAAATATTTCAAGAATTGATATTGACGATTTTTTTAACATACTGGAGATATAAATACATGAAATTTATATTCCCGGTAAGTCATGTCTTAACCTAGAAACTAACCAACTATGCTACTTTGTTGCCACAACCTTAATCTTATTTGGATGAAGACGCGTTATGTTTGTCATACATATGTTAAACTTTAACACATTCTCTTATACTGAATTTAGTTAGACATACACACAACTTATGGTTCTAAAATGCATCTTTGATAGGCCTTGTATTTATTGTCTTGCGTTTCCGATCTCCGTAACAAAGTGAAGTGAACCAAAATAATCGTTCAATTTTTCTGTTTTTTTTTTTTTTTTTTTTTTTTTTTTTTTACCAAATCTCACTTCATGCTTCAAGATCTTCTCTTTCCAAAAAACTGAGAATAAAACACATGGATGCTTGTATTCAAACTGAGAGGGTATGATAATCATGTTCTATTTTAGTTTTCTGGGCATAAATTTATCCTGCCCAACCAACAAGTTGAAAAACCTTCCCAAAGACTGACATCCCAAAATGCTGCGTAATCTTTTCATAAAGCATATATATATATATATATATATATATATATATATATATATATATATATAGGAATGTTTTTTATAAGCAGTTACCACAGCATTTGTGTCTTCCATTCTAGGCATTAACTCGCTTACATAATAGTATGAGTGTGAGTTGCTGTACCCTCTAGATCACTAGAAAAGATGCTTGCCCATTTACATGTTGATTGATTAGCAACTTATGAATAATCAACAAACTCTTTGGTTCCGTTTGGGAATTCACATTTCATACTCCATATGAGGGAATTTGACCACTGCATCGTCCCGTGCTACCTCCATATCACCAAACGTGTTACTCGACAAGAAACCATATCCTACTTGACATGTATCTATTGCAGCCTTACGTATTGCATCGAATGATTCTTGAATATTTCGCATGTTGCTTGATTTAACTAATGTATACAACTCCTCTTTGCTGATATATCAATACAGAATACCATCACAGTTTTAACATACTAGTCTCTTTGCATCTCCATTTTTTAGCACATTATTTATAGTTTCTAAGCATCTCATTCAGTGAATCCAATTTACATGGTTTTACTTTGTCGTATTGTTGTTTCTCGATTTCAACGACTAAATAATCAGCTGTGCAATAAGCTAAATCATTTGCTGTAAGCCACAGCAAAATTTTCAAACATATCACTGAAGTTGGCTTTAAAAGCTTCCGATGGCTTCCTGAGTACCGATTGTCTTTGTTTTCCAATGTAGTCAAGAGAAGGCCCTCTTCTCCTTCCCATGTGAAACCGGTCGTGTGTGTTCTTTGAAAATGTTTGAAATTTTCATTTTATGATGAACAAAAACAGTCAACTGAGTCAACATCATAGGCCATCACCAGAATTTGTACTTACATCTATAGGTAATTCATTTGCTCATGGACCACCTGCGATCTTTTTTTAATGATTTCTGATGCAGTCCAAAATCATCGTTGTTTCCTTCTGTCGCTGTTCTCTTCTGCATTTCTTCTGACTCTGATAGCTCACTTCTGTGACTCTTAAATTTGAAGCAATTGTTCTAACTTGGCAATCAATAATCTTTGACGATGACTTTTATCGAGGGGGGGAAAAACCTTCTTGGTGTTAGCCGTATGGCTAGAATATCACTTATAGGAAATTTTCAAATATTATATTAAACTAAACAACTTAAAGCTACAACAAAAATAAAAATAGATTAAAAAGTTTATTCCACTAACTCGTTTCTTGACCTAGAAACCTTATACTACGCCTTAAAAGTATGCTATACTTCAACATCGATGAACAGGACTGCGCCACTAAAAGAGCAAGTTGTCATCTGTACTTAACCAATATCGTAAAGCTATGTAATGATTTATGAAGTGGCACCTATGAGGCCATTTGTGAACAACTTATAAGTGCTACTCCTAAGCAATTTATTGTGCTAGGATTGACTTTGTATTAATCAAATTAGTACTATATCACTAGATGTAACTATGCTTATAGTGTTCCACGACAAAATTACATAAAATTTTCAAAGTTACATGAGTAGTTCATGAATACTCTTATAGTTCCATTCATGAAATACTCATGTAAAATCAGCATCTTTGTGTGATTATTGTTTTTAACATGAGGATTTTCTTTTAAAGGACAAACATAGCCAAATTGTTGGTGAAAAGTATACAAAGTTTGGTTTTTAGGGAGAAAGACAGCTTTTAGTGCAAAAGTGGAATTCAAGAGGCCCACTATCATTTCCCTTTTTAGACTAAAATGTGTCATTTTGGCTAAATTCCAAACTTCATATACTTTTCACCAAATTTTTTGCTAAGTTTGTTTTTCAGCCTATTTTCCACTTTTCTTTTAACATAGTAATATTTTATCTCAAAAATGCAACTCTGCTTATACATGGTCCATGAATATAGCTATATTGTGAAGTGGCATATGTGGGATCATTCATGAACTACTTATAGATAATTAAGTATTGCTTACAAGTTATAAGTATGTTTACATTGTTAGGATTATACTAGTTCTCAAAATAGTAATTTTAAATAAAAAAAATCCCTTGAAATGTATCTATATTCATTAGTGGTCCATGAGTAAAGTTATATAAAATGCTTAAAGCGGTGCTCGTTTAAGATGAGGAAATGTAGATTTTTCTGTATTTACTCGTCCACTAGAAGAATGGAATAAAATGAGAATCTTTGACTAGATGTACAAATGAAAGCACATATGACCGTTTATCACACACTAATGTTTTCGTAGAAACGTATTGAAAATCCAAAATAAGTGTTCAAATCAAATGTGATACAATAAGATGCTAGTTAGATTATACAATCTGCATCTTCTGTCAAAAGCATACAAAATTTTATCTCGATATCCAAGAGCATGGATATGTAAATTTTCTTATAAATGAATGTTGTTTATTCCATCCAAAATGAGGGAAAAGATGTAAACCACTGTTGAGATTTCGCAGGCAGTATAGTAATAGAATCATTCAAGTATATCACTGGTTCGCAAAACTAGAAAATTTAAAGTGTGAATTTTCAAAATCATATAAATGTAGACTACATCAAATAGAAACCCTCGTGAGACTGCTCTATTCAAATTCTTCACACAGTAATTGCAAAGCATGTGTTGATAAATATAAGTTCAAAACTCATTTGGATATGTGCTCTTGGAACCATTGTTATGGTAAGAGTTAAATATAAAATCCTAAAAATTAGGAATATATCTTAGTCGCTGTGAGTTGAGTTTCCATTATATACCAAACATCTAATAGCTAATAGATCCAGCAGGTGTGGAGCAATAGAAAAAGGGTGCATACGTCTGATAATAGACCTAGATTTGAGCTCTACCTTGTACAAATTTCTCATAGAAAACAATACCCGATGTGTCATGAGTTAAAACGATACGCACACCTTAATCTTCTTGGGGTTGGTCGGTCTGCCAGCCCTCAGAAGTTTCCTATGTAGGAAGTTTCTAAAATAAAAATAAAAAAGCTAATAGCTAATTTGAATACAATTTCTTTCATTTTCAAAACCTCTTATGCAAATGCATCATCTGACTATCATGATATCCGGATCAGTTCAAATTATCGTCAACACAACTGAATAACCACATCGGTAAAGATATATGTCACACCACATGACTGATTCAATAGAAAAATAACAATCAAACTTGGACCACAAAAAACTAGATATCAAACTAGACCATAATAAAACTAATTCGTAAGGAAAAAGATTGTGCTCACAAGCCATGGAGAACGGCGGGGGAAGCAGCAGGCAGGCGCTTGATAACCAATTGAACAACCTCGTCAGTCATTAGACTTCCGTACACAAATACGTTGTGGAGAGACGAAGATGATCCAGTCGCCATCGCCTTCTTCCTGCTCGTAACCTCTCGCAATTCTGTTCACAAATCGTGAGGAGTTAAATAGAGGAATTCGAAGTAGGTCCCATTGTATACATGAATATTCTCTACTTCTTTAGTCCAGACTCCTATTTGCACGCGGACCCCAAACGGGGTTTAATTGGTTGAAATCAGCATTAGTCTTAAAATGAGCATGATTAATTGTTAATGATACGTCACATTTGAAATAAGGGTAATTCACGTGTGTAGGCTTCTTTTTGAAAACTATAACGGATTTAGCCATATTTCTAACTTAATTACAGGAATAGACCTGTTTCGCTCTAAGGAGTAACGATGGTGAATTTTGAAAACTCGCCTTTGTGCGAATTTTTGAAACTCGGTTTTGAACTATTTAAACATGTCAAACAAGTTTACAAGAACAACATGCAAACTACGTTCATCCAATTCGATAAAAACAAATTACTACGAAGCAGTACAACATAACCAAGAGCCTACAAAACAACATAAATAAGACCCAACAATACAACGTAACTTAGACCCAACAATACAACATAACCACGACCCAATACAACATAACTACGATGCATAGCTTCGGAATGAACCATAGTACCCATGAAACATTTCATTCTTAATTGCCACATTCATTCTTTCCAAGCGATTAACCTCAGCTTGCATCTCAAGTGCGTACTGAACACCCCTCTCTGTTAAAGGTGGATCGATCCATGAAAAAAAAATTACAACTCTGCAACCCTTGGCGATTATGTGCATGAGTGTATGTTTTGCAACCATAAAAGCGATGACATGTATTCGTTTGACTTTCATTACATTCGACTCCGCAATATCAAAGGACTGAACGACCCGTCATACTGGAGCTTGACCTATCGGGGTTCTATCGAGCAAGAACTTCCCTCAAATGAGCATTGAGGGATTTTTGAACCGGTCTGATGCGTTGGACTGCAACGTTTGGCTGCGTTGCACTAAAGAGTTCGGATTCGACCTCTGCGGCATCTACTTGGACTCCCATTTGCTTTTCGGGCACAAAGTCGACATCTTCTACGAGTTGTTTACCACGTTTGTACTCATTTTATATTTGAACCATGGTATCGTCATCGAATTCCCAGTTAGCTATTTTGATGGTGAACTACTTTACAAAAAACCAGGTTTTCAGAGCGTGTTTGATGCCAAAAAATAAAGAAAGGAAGAGAGGCTGGTTGATCTTTAATAAGGGAGAGAGGAAGAGAGGCTGGTTTGAAGCATTGATCATTTCGTACTCTAATTTATGTCAACTTTAATCATTAAGCCTTGTCAACTCAGCTTTATTCATTTCTTTGAACAAGCTCTGCCACATTGTACTGGTTTTGCTTTAATAAGGGAGAGAGTAAAGTGTAGTAACATCACCTGTGTAAATGCAGTACGTAAAGCAGATTCCCTACACGATATCCAAGTGTGTCAGTGTAGGGTTAAAGCCGTGTACATGTGACGACCCCTTAAACCAAGGAATTATGAATCTCTCCTGATAAGACTAGTCAGTGCAGGGTTAAAGATGTATTTATACGCCCAATTTTTATGCCCTGTAAGCTCATAATCCAACAATAACAATTTGAGCTATGGACAACTGGGAAATTGACGATGCTTACGAGCTATCAAGGAATCGTCCACAACTGAGTAAGGGTAAATCAAAGTATGTCCCCGAACCTCAAGTTAATTCAACCCCTCGAACATCAAAGTCGAAAGCCACATCTTTGAACCTCAAGTTAACTACACTTACGGGTGGATCCAAACCTTTCTTCCGTCGTGGAGAGGAATCGGTCGTGGTTGTTGCCAAAACTAAAAAAAATGCTGGTGGTCGATTTTTTTGGTTGTGAAGCCTACGAGGACCACAAGGTTTTTCCTGTACTTTATGCAATGGATAGACCCTCTGATGTGCGAACGTGGACTTCAATATGCACTGGAAGCGCAAGCCGAAATAAGACGCTTGAACAAGATTGTTGCTGAGGCAACCAGAGCTGGATTTCTCAGAACTCCGTAGTAGGTGTACGTGGAAACTATCTTATTGTTTTTGTCGTTGTTGTAGTTCGTATGATTGTAGTTTTGCATTTCTTAATGTTGTAATTGTCGTTGTTGTAATCTTCTCATTTATGTAATTGTCGTTGTTGTAATCTTTTCATTAATGTAATTGTCGCTGTCACTTCAACTTTAATCATGTGATTGTTGTAACACCACCTTAATGTGGCAGAGTGCAGTCCTTTGTCGTGTTTAATGGCAGAGTGTAGTCATGTCACTCATTTTCGAGCATTCTTGGATCAGCTTTGGCCACTAGGTTATAGTATCCAATGTGACTTCTCAACATGATATACAAGTCGAAACAGTGACTGATCACATCATGGTGGTATGTAAAGCAGATTCCCTACAGTATTACGTCAGACGAAACAGTGTCGGGCAGCACGTAAAGCGAAGTTGTACCAGTGACAGTTCACATCATTCTTTGTTTTACCCTTTATTCACTTGTACACGTGCGGCTATATATCTCTGTCAAATTACTCACAACTTACCTCACTTCAACAACTTTGTTTCCATCTACTCTGTGCTTTCCAACAACTATGCCTTCATGGCCATCATCTCCAGACTCTGATGAACAGGCGTATGAACAGATGAGACTTCAGGAGCTTATAGACGAATTCTAGTTTCTAAACTAAATGAGACCTCAGGTTGAACCACCGTCTGAACAACGGAACATACAACCTCCACATCAAGGTCAAGTACCAAATGTTCAACATACGTATGAACAGTCAGTCGTTCAACCACGGCAAGAAGTTGATTCTTATCAAGTACCACATGTTCTAATTTCTTATGAACAAGAAGTTGATTCTTATGAAGTTTGTTACTGCTGTGGTTATCCGGTTGAAGTTGTGGTTCGAGCAGATGGCAATAATACTGGTCGGCACATTCAGAAATGTCCGTCCTATCCGAATGAATGCAATTACTTTGAATGGATAGACGAACCATTGTGCCCAAGGGGAATAATATATGCAAACAAACTTGAACAAGAGATTAGACGTCCCCAAAACGTTATTGAACAGTTGCGGTTTAACTGTAATGATTAGGCGACTTAAAATCCGTAGAGCATGAACGTGAGATGTAGTTTGGTTGCGTACTATTTTCGTAGTTAGCATCTGTTCTGGCGTAAGTTTTAGTACATAGTCTCATGTTAGCATTTGTTCTATCCTAAGCTTTATTATCTATTTCTGTGTTAGTATCTGTTGCATTCAAGTTTTAGTACTTAATTTTGTTGTTAGGATTTATTGTAATCAACTTTTTAGTTAATATTTGTTGTTATTTAGTTTATGAAATTCGCTATATTTGAATGTACAATTTATAATATAATTAAAAATGAGCTCGTAACGTTGTGGTAGTTCGTATTATTACGTTTCGAACTTTAACTGAATATATATGATTTTTTATATGCGGATTCCTTTGAAACAAGAAACCTTCGAAACTACTAAACTACATTTTTATAACGGAGGAGAAAAATGAAGATTTCATATTACATATTTTGAGTTGTGTCCAAATCAAATTTTCAGAAAATCACTGTGGAATCGTTTATAAAGCATAATGATTTATTGAATATACATAAATCGTTTTTAATGTAAATTAAACATCGATTTTAATGTAAAAGGAACTGTCGACATTGCACTACAATGTTTTGTTATTCAGAAATTATCTAGAAGTGAACAATGTAGGATTGTTCTTTGTGAACTTGTTCGAATGAAGAGTTTTTCTTTGAATTTGGGCTTATTGAAGGCGAGTTTTGGGAATTTGCCTTCGTGCGAATTCCCAAAACTCGCCTTCAGTAAACCCAAAATAGGTCTACATTCGTTATTGCTTTTGAAACAAGGCTAAATGTGTTATTAATTTTCAAAACAAGCCTAGAGGCGTGAATTACCCTTGAAATAAAGGGCCATTTGATTGAAATTCAATAAAGTTTTACCATATTCATCCACAGAATTCGACAGAAATGTAATTAAGTCTAAGCCTAAAATTAGACAAAAGGTTGCACACAAAAAAAACCAGAAAACGGTGGGGTATACTGAATTTCTGTTTTTTGATTTGCCCCCTTTATCGATTTTTAGTGTGTCATTAACGTCACTCTTTAAAATGACAACAAAATAAGGATAATGATATTATCGAGGGTCTGTCCTTGACGATGATGAGTTGATGAAATGAACGGGTTGATCGAACGGAGAGTTGAGAGATTAAAGTTTAGTGAGCAAATGATATGTTTCGTGATTTTAAACGGAGAATTGAACGGTGTATTGAACGTTAATAGTGAGTGGAGTATTGAACCGTGTATTGAACAGTTAAATTGTTTGTATTTTTTGTATAGTAGAAATTTTGTAACACAAAACAAATTGTGCAGAATACCGTTAAATATTAATAATTGATCTAAATACATGGATAAAAGGTATGCAAATACATCGATAATTAAATAAAATATTTGTATATGTCTATTATGACATTCATGTTGCAACTAATTCATCTTTTATCGAATCTCTGAGTACGGTCACTTCATTGACTCATCTTTCCACTCGTTGAGTATCGCCCCATGTCCTATTTCTCATATTTTGATATTTTCATGGTACTATACTGATACAAGATTAGGAATATCATCAAATGCCGTAAAATCTATGTCTGCATTATTGTATTTCCTTATAAAATTATGTATAGTCACTGTAGTAACAACAACTTTAACTTGAGTTTCAAAACTGAACGTTGGCATACTTTTTAAAATAACAAGAAAACTACGTCGGCATACTCTTTAAAATAGAGAAAAAAATCCAGATGCCCAAGGTTCTTTCAGTACTCATACGTAAACTTGAATGATAAAAATTGAAAACTTCATTGTTCGATTTCAGTTGATTCGTTGTATCTTGAAAATGAGGAATATAGTACCTTACATTTCGATAAGGTGGTAAATAACCATTAAGAAGAGAATAACGTGAGTCAACCAAATAATATTGTCTCGTAGAAAATAAGAAAAGTTTGAATTTCTATTATTTATAACTGCATCAAAATTTCTGGCATCGTGTGTAGTTTCTTCCCACTCAGCCATCATATAAGTAAATTGTAAATTAAATGAACAAACTACTGAGTAGCATATCATTTTAATCCAATATAAGACATAACTTTGTTTGAAGATAAATACGTCTGAGTACCATTTATAACGTCTATACAATTCATAAAAGAAGACTAATATCGGTTTGAACTTGTAGTTTATTCATGTGTAATGCTAAATAGTGGATCAATCGATTTTATAAGATCTTTATCAAGTAACAATACATTTTCTAAAACAGTATAAAAATATATTAAAATTGTGCTACCTGACATTTGAAATTTCGTTTGATAGCGACGAGGCAATTATATATAGAAATATGGCAGCTGCTTTTTTAATATGAATATGTGGTATTGTAAGCAAACCATAGTTCTACAGCATATCACATGATGAGAGAAAGCAAAGTCTCTGTTCTATATGTCCATTGAGTATTTCTTCTATCCACTATATGCTAGTAAAAATTTACGCATGTGTTTATCGAAGTGGAGTCCTTCCCAATGGTTGTACTCTCTCAAAATGATTAAATCCTTCAAATCTTCGTAATCATAATTATGTTTAGGGTCGGACATTACATGTTTGTAGGTTGAATTTGTGGAGTAGTGTTAAGTTTGTGTGAAGCAGGAATGGTGTTGAAGAGTTGTGTTGTGTTGGAGTGGTGTAGAGGAGTTGTGGAGTTGGAGTTGAGCAGAATGAGTTTTTGTAGAGGATGGTTGAAATAGCCATTGGCGTCCGATACATTGGACGCTAATGCACAAATTCTAGCGGTCTAGCTCAACGATTGGAATTATTGTTATTACAATTCGAATATCTAACACGTAGGACGCGACCACAATGGGCAACCACTCGTAATTGACTCGGAACGATACTTAAGATTTGCTGAACCTAAGCAGACCTGTTTGAATGAAGTTGTAAATTTCTTTGGTCAGTGGTGTTTTGACAAATGATAAATTAGCTTTTTTCGTTAATGCGATAAATATGTGATACAATGCCAATGCATTAACATTAAGAGTGAGGCTAATCATTCTTCTATCTATAAACATATATATAGAAATATCAATCATTCATAATGATTATAGTATAACTTGATAGTTATTATTGAGCCTTTAGCATATGCTAGTTAAATCATTAAGTTTGTTGTCGTAACTAAAATAAAAAGAACAAGAAAAATGGTTTGGCCAAACAATACCATTACCAATAAACCGAAATTGCAAGGCACATCCCTTCTATTAATGGTAAAATAACAGAGAATATGTGTATCCATGGTTCGATTGTTATAGCATATTGGAAGGGGCTGTAACATTACTGTGGTCAGCATGTGAAGAAGCAGTTCTTCAATGAATATCTGTTGGAAATGTTTTAAGTGAGAATTAAATAAGTGTGTACTCTTATGTTATGAATAGTTCCACGTTGTAGGACTCTCTCTTTATATATATATATATATATATATATATATATATATATAGACACACACACACACACACACACACATATGTATATAACTTTTTGTCCGATCGTGAACTTTAAGAATTGCCCTTCAGATACAGTTTTTTGAACAATTGTTATCCTACAAAATAGAATCTAACTAAAAAGCATTAATTTTTACAACTATTAACATTGCTTAAAATTAGGATCTAATAGATATTTTCTTCTTATAAATTCAGAACGTGTTTTCACATATAGTGACTAATTTGATATCGCTTGAAAATCGAATCTTCCAAGTAAACTTCATATACATTTGATAACAAAAACAAAAATCACACAAATAAATATGTTGCAATTTCGAAATTGAAATTCAAACTAATCCCATTAAGCCATAACTAAATATTTATGAAATCATTTCTCCTAAAAAAGTTTTTTTTTTTTTTGCAAAGCTAGTCGGTTTTATAGTGGTCGTACCACTATGTATATATCAGTAAAACAAGTACTCTGCACATGCACAGAATAACTATGTTGATTTTATTGTGTCCAACACACAGATGCTGGTTTGAAATGCCAAAACACTTGAATAAAAAACCAGGAGAGAAGCAAGGTGCTTCTACTACTAAGTATGGTGAAGCTAAGGTTCCACCACATCTGATGGTAAAGCGCCTATCACAAAGGTACAAGGCGTCATGTACTCAACAAATTTAGCAAATCGATGAGCAAGGCCCACCACATAGTCTGTTGAGTGCAAAGGTACTTCCAATCCCAGGTTTTATCCCGCATGAAAACAAAGAAGATCAGAGGATGCAGAAAATAAAAATAAACTTTGTCATTTCATTATTGTGATTGGAATTGATACAAAGTGTATAGATTAAACCTCTATTTATAATAAAGTAGGCATGTATCCGTTGTACCCATATATGTGGAAAGTAATACAAAAGGAAAATAATACAGTTGTATGATAACAGGCATGTAGCCGTTGTACCCATATATGCAGAAAGTAAAAATTATCTTTCTATATGATAATAGGCTTGTAGTCGTTGTACCTGTATATGCGGAAAGTAATAAAAGGAAAATAATCTTTCCATTTACTCTTTCTTTCCTTTATTACGGCCCCTCAAATTAGGGTTAGGGTTTGTAACCTTAATTTGCCATTTCGTGCACAAATGTTGATAGCGAGATGAACTACGATGAAAGGG
Source organism: Allium sativum (assembly GCA_030737875.1). Taxonomy (NCBI): domain Eukaryota; kingdom Viridiplantae; phylum Streptophyta; class Magnoliopsida; order Asparagales; family Amaryllidaceae; genus Allium; species Allium sativum. The sequence goes on from CM060919.1 coordinate 681,717,542, forward strand.
TAAGCAATTTCAACTCTTTGGCATGTCGATTGACATTCAGGTGAGATTTAAGTATGAAAGCTTCAACTTTTACTTCATATTTGGTTGAAATTCTTCAACTCCAAGTTGTTCTCTAAATATGTGGAAATTTTTGGCTGAAAGTGACTTTGCGAGCATGTTTGCCCTCTGCTATTAGGCCGGAATATGATTTACTTGTAGATTTTTCTTCTAAACTTGTTCTCGAAGAAAATAAATACCAATATCTATATGTTTGGTGTGATTATGTTGTTGTCCTGTAGATTGTGCTTAATTGTCACACCAAATTATAGGGTTTCTGCTGGACGATAACTTTAGCTCCTTTAATAATGATTGTAACCATAAGATCTCGCTGTAGTGCTAGCAACACTCCTATATTCTGCTTCTGTTTTGATCTTGAGTTAGTTGTTTGCTTTTTAGAACACCAAAAAATAAGACTTTCTCCTACATAAATGCAGTAACCAAAAACTGATTTTCTATCATCTATGTATGTAGCCCAGTCAACATATGAATAAGCTGCAATGTTTAAGTCTTTGCTGCCTTTTAATGATATGCAAAATTTGACTGTTACTTTTAAATATCTGAGTATTCGTTTCGCTGTTGTCCAATGCTCACTTCTGGGTTCCTGCAAAGATTGAGACACTTTGTTAACACTGAAAGAGAAGCCAGGTCATATTATAATAGCATATTGTAGTGCTCCTACAACGCTTTTATATTTTTTAATATTTGATATATCTTCCCCTCTGTTCTTTGGTAAGTGTTGATTTGAGATCATAGGAGTAGGTTGATCATTTGCTTCAATCATATTTATTTTGCTCAGAAGTTCTGCAATGTATTTTCTTTGACAAAGATGAATTTCTTTATCTGATTTCCTTTTGACTTCTATTCCAAGAAAATAAGATAATTCACTCAAATCTTTTATTGAGAACTGATTGTTTAAGTAATCTGCCAGTTTTCTGATTTCAGTTTCACTGCTTCATGTGACAATTAAATCATCCACGTATATTAATATACATGTGGTAGATGTTTCGCTAATTTTTATGAATAGAGATGTGTCAAATCTGGTAGGTGAATCTCCCAAGGTTGTTAAGCTTACTTGGAGTCTTAGAAAACCATACTCTAGGTGCTTGCTTCCGACCATAGATAGCTCTGCTTAGTTTGCATACTAGTGTTGGATCTTGTATGTAACCTTGTGGTTGTTTCTTGAATATTTCTTCATGTAGATTGCCATTTTAGAATGCATTGTTGACATCTAGCTTCTTGATTTTCCAATTATTATTTAATGTCAGTATAAGTCTAATAGTTGAGGGTTTTACAACTGGTGAGAAAGTTTCGTTGTAATCAAAGCCAAATTCTTGTGTGAACCCCTTTGCAACAAGTCTTGCTTTGTATTTATTAATGGACCCATCTGGGTTCTTTTTTCGGTCTATATACCCACTTACACCCAATAATATTCTTGCTGCTCGGTGGATGCACTAGTTCCCATGTATAGTTGTTCATCAATGCTTAATATTCTTCATCCATTGCTTTTCTCCATTCTTTGTGTTTAACTGCTTGTTGATAACTATTTGGTTCTTCTTCAGTGATGACTGCAGTATAAGTCTTTGGTTTAAATATGCCTCTTTTAGATCTGGTTACCGCTGGATGTCCAGTTTGATGTTGTGGTGGTTGAGAAGGTGAGCCACTTTTTCGGCTACTAGTATTTTCATTGATGTCAATGATGATTTCTTCTCTCACTGCTTCTAATTGTCTGCAACTTGATTTTATAGGTGATTGAATGAAGTGGCTAGTTTGCTCTGGCAGATCATCATCAGTTTCATTATCACTGTGGTGGCCTTTAGATTACTAGCAGCCTTGTCACCTTTCTCATGATGCCACATGTCAGTAATATTATGCAGATCAGGTATACTAAACTTTGGATTGTATATCTTGTTTGAGGTTTGTATATCTCATCTTCTATAAGGGAAGATATTCTCTTCAAAAATAACATGTGTTCTTGTAAATATTCTACCGGACTTATCTATACATCCAAACCCCTTTTTGATTATTACAGTAACCTATGAATGTACATGTTTTAGATCTATAGTCAAGTTTGTGGTTGTTATCAGGCCTTAAGTAAGGAAAATATAAACAATCAAAGGTTTTCAGACTATTGTAATTAGGATTTTCATTAAATAGCCTTTCAAGAGGAGTGATGTCTTTCAGTACTCTAGCGGCCATCCTATTTATTAGATATACTGTAGTTTTGAAAGCATCAGGCCAAAACTTAGGTGGTAAAGATGTTTAGGCTAGTAAAGTTAAACCTAATTCAACTATGTGTCTATGTTTCCTCTTAACTATGTCATTCTACTCAGTGGTATAGGGACATGTCATTCTGTGTATAATGCCCTTATTTTTGAAGTAATCAGTTAGAGGTTTGTATTCTAACCCTCCATCAGATTGCATGATTTCAATTAGACAGTTTACTTGATTTTCAAAATTTTGATAAAACTGATGACTGCATTTTTAGTATCTGACTTAGCTTTTAAGAAGTATATTCACGTATATCTAGAGTAGGCATCAACAAATGATATGTAGTATTTATACCCATAATCAGAAAATATTAGAGATGGACCCTAAATATCAATGGTAATTAATTTTCCAGGTTTAGAATATTCAGTTAATGAATCAGAGAAGGGTAATTTGTGACTTTTCCCCATCTAACAATAAGTGCAAACATAAGGCAATTTTGCAGGAACAAAGTTTATATTATTATCAGTAAGAATTTTGGTTATAATACTAGCACTAGGGCGACCTAATTTATAATACCATAATTCAAGGATGTTTCTAATTTGAATTTCATCAGTTACATCAGTCAGATTGCAATGTAGATGTTCATTGATAGTAGAATTGTAGTTGTTGAGATTGAGTTCATAGAGTTCCTTTACAGCATTACCCTGTAGAAGAATTTCCCTAGTTAGTATGTTTCTAACTACACAGTATTTAGGGAAAAAAATTCAAAGTATACGTTATTATCTCTAGCAAATTGAGACACACTAATTAGATTCTTCGTAATAGTGGGGACTCTTAACAAGTTGTGTAAAAATAATTTCCTATTACCAGTTATACTACCAGGGCCAATATGAGAAATTTTAACACACTTACCATTGCCCATACTTATAATTTGGTTATCTTTGTATTCTTTGTTCCTAAGATTCATATTGTCAAGATTATTGGTAATGTGATGGCTAGCTCCTGAGTCTGGGTACCATGATTCATATTGAATGTGGTCAGCTCTGGTTTGTTCATTTTGATTCCTTGAGTTGTCAGTTTGATTGGTTGAACCACCTTGTGCATGTGCAACATTGGCAGTGAAGTTTGGATTTCTTTGACCATTGTTGTTGGCTTGATTTGCTGAGTAGTTTGAGTTATATCGAAAATAATACTTGATGGCAGTGTGACCCCAACATTTTCATAGATTTGGCACTTTGGTTGATTGTTGTTGTTGCTCCAGCGTCCTCTTCCTCTAGTGGTAGGATTTCCTCTTTGAAAGGTTTGTTCTCCTCTATAAGTATTGTTGGCTTGATTTCTGTTGATATCATTACTTTCGTTAACAACATAATTAATGGTAAAGTCACTTTCTTGAGATTTCTTGCTTTCAAGTCTAACTTCATGTGCTAGTAAAATTGAGGGAACTTCATCCAGGGAGGAAAAATCCTTTTGAGAAGAAATTATGGCTTTGACAGCCTCATATTCTTCACTTAAACCATTGAGTATTGTTAGAATTTGTTCAAAGTCTTGAACCTCAGGTCCAGCTGCTTCAAGCATGTCACATACAGATTTTATTTTTCTTAAGTATTCTCTCATAGTTACATTATCTTTCCAGATCTTTTGTAATTACCTCTTATGGAACATGACTTTAGCTGCAGATTGGTTGTTGAAAGCCTTTTCTATGGTTGCCCATATTTCTTTGGCACTTTTGCAACCAATTACCTGTGGTAGTAAGCTTTGATTGATAGATGATAATAGCCATGAGCGATTAGGCGATCCTATCTATGATATTTGTTGATGACTCTGTTCTCTTAATCAGTGATGAATTTTGAGGGAATATATAAAGTACCTATAATGAACCCTTCAAGGCCATAGCCTTGAATTGCAGTTTCGATTTGCAATTTTCAGATTAAGTAATTATTTTCATCCAACTGTACTGTAATTCGCTGTGATTGTGGACTAATTACTGTTTTGGTGAGTTTGTCTACAACAATTAGGCTTTCGATGGTTCCAGTTGCATTGTCAGAAGCTGATGAAGCAGTTTCATTGGCCATGATGACCAATTAATGAGTTGAAGATGTTGGATCAGTGGCTGCTAAGCCAAGTAAAGAGTTCTGATACCATGAAAACAAAGAAGATCAGAGGATGCAGAAGAGAAAAATAAACTTTATTATTTCATTATTGTAATTGGAATTGATACAAAGTGTATAGAGTAAACCTCTATTTATAATAAAGTAGGCATGTAGCCGTTGTACCCATATATGCGGAAAGTAATACAAAAGGAAAATAATACAGCTGTATGATAATAGGCGTGTAGCCATTATACCCATATATGCGGAAAGTAATAAAAGGAAAATTATTTTTCCGTATGATAATAGGCATGTAGCCATCGTACCCATATATGCAGAAAGTAAAAATTATCTTTCCGTTAGGCATGTAGCCGTTGTACCCATATATGTGAAAAGTAATAAAAGAAAAATAATCTTTTCATTTACTCTTTCTTTCCGTTATTACCGCAAATGCTTCTCAAATTTCTCACTGTATCAACCTTCTTTCCACAGTTGCAAATCATCTCCGAATAGGCGATATAATAGCCTTACGCACTCTCCATTTCTCTTGAATAAGTAAAACACACATAATTTTTTAAATAAAAAATTACCCACAATGCGTGTGCTCTCATCATGTGCGATGTGCATGTCATAACTCTCATGTTACACAAAAATCTATAAAAAAAATAACAATTCATGCGCGTAATGCTGGTATAGAATGATCAAGTATTCATATTTGATTCTTAGATGTCTAGCTGGACCCTTTGGGCAACCAATTATGCTTAATAAATTATGTTATATTCTATTATTACTGCAACATGTAATTATCATTAATTTATGTATATCAGAACTAGTTGAATTTTTAGATTTTATAGGTTTTATTTAGCATTGACTATTTTAATAAGCAATCATTACACCAAATAAACAAATTTGAAACATATGATATTTTTTACTTGAAACACTTTTTTTTGTTTCTAGGCTTGATACATTTATCTAGTGTTTCTATATCTACCAAAATGTTTCTATTATGTTTTGTTTTTTTAATATATAATTTTACTTGTAAAAAAGAATAAACCCTACTCGTCCCGTGTCTCCAAAATAATCGTTCTAGGCCTAAATTTCATTCCCTCCTTTGGCCCGTGTTTCAAAAAAATAGGCCGCATTTTTTTTTCCAAACCCTGCTTGCTGCGATTTTTTCAGATCCCCTATTCCAACCCTTGTCGCTTTCATTTTCATCCGAACGTAATCTAGCGTTCTGCTTTCTCAAATCAATCTAAAGGTATGTCCTTATATACTGATGCGAATTCAATTTTGATCTCTTGATTACAAATGAAAATCAACCTAGTTATACCTCATGTTGATGTACTGGAGCAGAGTTATGATTTGACATTAACTGAGTTTAGGTGATTTCAGTTATGAAATGATCCGGTATTTCCAGATATTATCTGTTTTCCTTGTTTCCGCATGCAAAGTAATTAGTATCTTCAGTATGGAGTTGAATTTTAAAATAATAGTTTAGAGTTTTATTTAACGAGTGCCAACCAATTTGAGCTTGGTTTAATTGCTATGTTAAAATTGTATGAATGTTATCAGTTAAAAAATGTTTCAGATGTCATAAACTTTCATCTCTGTTTATTTAAAAAAAATGTTATTTGTTAAAAAATGTATGAGGCACTTAACTTTCATCTCTTTTTATTTTTATATTGCAGGAGAGTGAATGCTTAACTATTAAATATTAATTTTCTTGTTTACGGTGATGAATGTTTACAGTGAGTGATGGAGCTAATACATAGAGCAGGTTTATTTCAGTAGAATCCAGCCTCTTCTGATTGAATGTTTTGGTCAACTAGTCATAACAAGTTTGTTAACCGGCCTTTTGGTCCGGTTCCCAAAAGTACACAAGATATGCTCGACTCAACGCATCGCATGGAACTAAAGCCGAAAGGGATGCTTAGGAGCGAAGGAAACATGATGAAGTGGGATCGCACCAACAGAGACCTCGCGGCACCCTAAACACCGATTCATGCAGCCTTCGCGCGCCTCATGAAGCAAACTTCGCACCCCTGGGAGGTGCGAATTTTGCACATCCTTAGGGCGCGAATTTCATACCCTTGAGGTGCGAAATCTTGCACCCATGAGGTGCGAAATCTCGCACCCACGAGGTGCGAAATTTCGTACCCTCGAAGTACGAAATCTCGCACCCTCGAGGTGCGAAATTTTGCACCCCAGGCTCAGGTGCGAATTTTCGGGCATATGCAGGCTCCAGGTGCAAATTTCTGCTTGTGGCCCCTTCTTTCTACCTACTCCCACCTATTCCTACCTACTTCCTTTCCTAAATACCACATGACTCCACACTTGAAAGGGTTGGAATTTGAGACCTTGGGACCTCTATAGAGCTCCATTAATGACATCCTCCATTTGAGGAAGAAGAAGGGCAAAAGTGTCCATTTCTCAATATATTTAATATACAATAATTATGGCATCATGTATGAGAATGATGGCATCATCAGCATAAAGATGAATGTAATGAAATGTAATGAGATGTCATGAGAAGGTCTCACACTTGTAACTTTGAGTGATTAATAATATTCCAACAACGCTTCAAAGTGGACGTAGGCCTATCACGAGGCCGAACCACTGTAAATCTCTTGTGTTACTTACTGCTTTTCTACTCACGTCTGTGCGACCAAAATAACTATTCCTAGTAATTGGAATCTTTGGTGTTTACGACATTTTTTGCCGTCAACATTTGGTGCTTTCACTGAGAAATCTCGAATTTTGCGCCTTTGTCGCATGTTGTCATCTCGACCCCCGACGAGCTTGAGGTTCCTTGCTAAACCTGATGTCGAGTCCGCTTACGATGGCAAAGTGACCAAAGAGCGCAATTGTCGGATCTTCAGCCGTAGTCGAGTCCGATACATCCCAACAGCCTCAACCGACGGACATTCCGGCCACTAATGAAACCTTCCCTCCTACTGTGAACCCTGAAGCGCCCGCAACACAAACTCAAATCCGTGCACTTAATGAAAAATATGAGAGCATGGCTGTTGAGATTAATCAAGATTAAAGAATAACATCGACCTTACGCGACAACTTCAAGAAAGTCAGCGCATCGTCGCTCGAATTCAACTAACTCGGGACAATGCTCGACCCCGACCAACTATATCGGAAACTTCCTCTTCCGAGTCGAGGGGCCCGCATCAAAGGAGGAGGTTTAGCCTCATCAACAACGTCGTCGCCCGCACCAATGCCCTTGACAACGGTAATGGCAATGGTTATGTAACACCCCACGCCCGCTAGGGTCACTCACAAAGGGAATGCCATAGCATCGGTGGAGTATTTTAGTGAATATAGAACAGAAAAATTACAACAAGACAGATATAAATAGTACTTGAAATTTTAAAACATCATCTCATAACAGCGGAAATAAACATGTCTGGTTACATCATAAAACCACGATAAAAGTCAAGTACAATATCCATCAAAATAAAGAGGTACATAATCCCACTCTCTCATACAATAGCCATAACAAAAGAAAAGACAACTGGATAACTGGAGCTTTACATCTCCCCAAGCTCCTAAAGACTGGAACAGCAATCCGATCAAGCTCTACTACTGCTAGGATCCACCGTAGGACCTGAGGGTTGGGAAAAAGATAAAAACAACGGGGTCAGACATAAGTCTGAGTGAGTCCTATAACTTTAACAATACAATCATTAAAGTAACCAGAGAAGACATAAACTTGACCTACGGTAATATCTGGGGATGAATGGCTACACTAAGCAGCTTGGTAGACTTAGGATAAACTAAGATAACCGTCAGGACGCATCTACCCACCCAAGGATAATTACTAACTGCACCACACCAGTCATTTCTACTTAAAGGTTGATCCCTTCCAAGGACTTAGAAAATTTCCCCAGTAATCTCATGTACTCCTAGCCCACTACATAGGTGCCGTCTGCCCCTATCTCCACTAGGTGTACCCAGTAATTCTTACCCAGTAGTTTCGTGTACTCCTACATAGGTGCCGTCTGCCCCTATCTTCATTAGGTGTACCCACTACTCCCCATCGATCGGCTCCCTACCGTAGATACCCGTGCTGGTCCCACAGTGGGGTGTATCACTCCCCTAAAGTGGCTACCCAATACTAACGGTGCACGGCTTTATATCTACACGATGCAACAACGGCTTATCTACCAGCCCGGGCCCACACACGCATATGAAGCCCGTTGGACTTGCGTTGCCACCGCTAACCCGTTTTGGCCTCTTATAATCAAGCCCAATATGCGTGTCCCGTCACTCGACATGGGTCGAGCCCACAAAGATACGTTTGGGATATTGGTTGAAATGGGCCCCCACAAGCTACCCACTTAAGCTTGTCAAATATCTAGTGTATCCCACTTAACCCTTTAATCATGTTTAATTACATGTTTCCACTTGGTTAAGTATTCTAATCGTATTTTCCATTGCCACCCAAGGCAACCCACTAGATTCCCCATGCCACCCAAGGCAACCACAAAATTTCCTCATGCCACCCAAGGCACCCACTTAACCCCTCATGTCCCACTACATGCTAATATGGTTAAGTGTTTCTTAATTAATTAAGACCGTGATCTCCATAAAGACCTCCCACATTAGACTAGCTGTTATGACCGCCTGGTTAAGCCGGTAGAGTCCGGGCAGTCTTACGTCATAACAGAGTCTAACCTCGTGTCTTTACCTTAATCACGTATTTAATTCATGGCTAAGACCTCTCACATTGGGCTGACATTTGTAGCAACTGGTTAAGCCGGTCGGGTCCGGGCAGTTTTACACTACAAATGAGTCCAACCTCGTGTCTTAGTCGATTAATTACACCTAATTAATCACCCCCATATTAATTATCCCTAATTAATATCAAGTTTTCCATAACATGGGTAGACCTAACTCAATAGGTAAATTCCCATGGGGTAGACCTAACTCAATAGGTAAATTCCCTCTTATGGTAATTTATTTTTATGGTATGCTTAATCATACCCAATCATTCATTTATTAACATATTTACCAACCCCATCGTTCCCCACGTAAATCGTTCTCATATCATGTCATAATAAAGGGGAAGATCCATCACAACATCATGGGTTTAGCATATAATTTTGTCATGGGTTAAGAGGATGTCAACTTGCATATATGAGCATATATTAACCCAACTACATTTAACCCAAACTTGCATATTATCATACACATGATTTGCATAACATGTTGCATATGAGCTTGCATATTACCATACACATATCTTGCATAACATGTTGAACTTGCATATAGGCATTCTCATAACTTGCATAACATGTTAAACATGCATTTAAGCATACACATAACTTGCATAAGTATTCACATACTTGCATAAGCATCCACATACTTGCATAAGCATTCACATACTTGCATAAACATGAATAACTTGCATATCATGTCATTTAAGCATATCCATATCTTGCATAAACATTCATATACTCGCATAAGCATGCATAACTTGCATATCACATAAATCTTGCATTTAAACATATACATGACTTGCATAAGTATCCATATACTTGCATAAGCATGCATAACTTGCATATCACATTAAACTTGCATTTAAACATATACTTAACTTGCATAACTCACTTTGTTAAACATGCATAATTCCACTCATTAAATATGCATAAATCCACTTGTTAAACATGCATATACCAACTTGTTAAACATGCATAAATCAACTTATTAAGCATGCATAAACCAACTTATCACATATGCATAATCATAGAACAACATAGAGTAACATATCATTATTCATGATTCAAACTCACAAATCCGCATTTAAGACCATAAGTCTCATTACACCCAATCTACTTACTTTAACAATTGATGTTAAAGTGATAGAAACTCACCAAAACACAATTAGCAAGCTAATGAAGAAGATTAAGATACTTGGAATGGATTAGAGAATGATTTGAGAGGGATTTGCTTGCAACTCCTTCATGAACTAGTGGAGGCCATGCTCAAATTTCATTTTGCCATAGTTTAGTTACAAGACTTAATTATGAATGAATTAGGGTAGGGTTGGGGTCTTATTTATAGGATTAGGTGAGTGTTTTAGGCCCTTAGATTAACCCTAGATTAGGTTAGGACCCTTAGATTTAGGAAATCTCTAGAACCAGCCCTCCTAGCCAGCCTGAAACCCAACCTGGTGCAACCTGGTGCACCCAGGTTCACTGGGCGCCTGGACCCTGTCGACAGGCAAGTCGACAGGCATGTCGACACCCCTGTCGACAGGCCTGTCGACAGCCCTGTCGACATGGGTTGGGCGGGAAGCTTCCCGCCTGACCCCGCCTGGCCCATTCCAAATTTGAATATTTTAATTTTTAAATCTGTTTTAGTTTTTAAATTTTCTGCAAACTTCATTGGGCCATAACTGGGCCATACGGACTCCGATTTTCGAAAACTCGGACTCTATTTCGCGTATTTTTCCGAGACGAACGTAATGACGCAGCCCGTTTCCCCTAATTCCCACATCTGAGTTTATTTATCTTGTAATTAGTGAATTTTAGTATTAACTAAAATTCGGGGTGTTACATTCTCCCCTCCTTAAAGGATTTCGTCCCCGAAATCTCTAAGCTAAGGAGAATGCATATCCTACCATCCAAACAACCATCTACTCAATCCATCAAACACTGGCATCCATTGTCCTTAAAACAATTTCTAATGATGTATGAGCATATGCAAAAAGTGTGTGTATATGTTCCCTATCTAATGTATGAACATATGCAAACCATGATAGTGCCATGCATCCATTATGTATGCGAGAAAACCCTATCGACACATACAATATCTACATGAGTGCACAATCATTCACCAAAATGCATCATCCATGTGATAACACAACCATTATACATCCATAAATATTTTCCTACACACAATTTTATGCAATATGCAATATGAAGTGACTGAGCCGATCTAGTGCCTAGAGTGTGTGTATATGCATCCACGAGCAACCACTAGCAAACACTTGCATCCACTTGCATTCATCAACCATAACATGTCTCAAACACATGTTTCAACCATAGGTTTACCCTATCTAAAGGTCAAAGGTACTAACGAGAGGACATACTAAAGATAAGATAAGTACTAGACAAGCGATAAAGGAGAAAGTAAAGACATACCCTCAAAAAGAAATGGGTATAATGAACGCATCTTCGCTTCCATCTCCCAAGTCGCGTTGCTCTCATCTTCTCCCCATTGCACTTTGACTAGCTGAACCTCTCGATTCCTTAATTTCCTAGTCTCTGACCCAAGGATACGAGTAGGAGCTCGTCGAATCGTCGCATCACGCTCAACCTCTACATATCTAAGCAAGCTCGGCTCTACCACCTCTGCGGTCTCATGTAAGCACTTCCTCAAATGGGACACATGGAATACATCATGAACACCACTAAGTCTGTCGGGCAACTCCACCCTATATGCCATCCGTCCAATCCTTTCCTTGATAGGAAACGGCCCAACAAACCTTGGTGCTAACTTCCCAACGGATCCGAAGCGAACAACATTTCTCAACGGAGATACCTTAACAAAAACCATATCCCCAACCTCAAATTCAAGATCCGTCCTTCTCTTGTCCGCATAAGATTTTTGCCTATCCTGCGCTGCCTTCATCCTTCTTCGAATCAAATCGATCTTCTCTGAAGTCTCCCTAACCATATCAGGCCCAAGCAAGATCTTATCCGTAGATTCCCACCAACATGTAGGTGATCGACAAGGCCTCCCATAGAGAGCTTCGAAAGGAGCCATACCAATACTGGACTGAAAGCTGTTATTATATGCGAACTCCACCAATGGAAGATGCTCTTCCCATGTACCTCCAAAATCTAAGATGCATAGCCTCAAAAGGTCTTCCAGAACACGATTCACCCTCTCAGTCTGGCCGTCCGTTTGAGGATGATATGCGGTGCTCAAACACAATTGAGTTCCCACTGCTTCCTGCAAACTTCTCCAGAACTCACTAGTGAAGATAGGATCTCTATCACTCACTATGCTAGAGGGCACCCCATGTAATCGAACTATCTCTCGAAGATATACTGAAGCTAGCCATGGAGCAGTCCTCTTGCTCTTCACAGGTATGAAATGGGCGCTCTTAGTAAGTCTATCTACCACCACCCAAATTCCTGTATTACCCTTTCTCGATCTGGGTAACCCGTCAATAAAATCCATCGAGACGCTATCCCACTTCCATTGCGGAACTTCTAATGGGTGAAGCAACCCACCTGGTTTCCTTTGCTCCGCCTTCACTTGCTGGCACACCAAACATCGAGCGACATACTCGGCTACATCTTTCTTCATACCGGCCCAGAAGAAAACCCTCTTCATGTCCTGGTACATCTTGTCCCCACCGGGATGAATGGTCATCCTAGAACGGTGTGCGTCATCAAGAATAGCCTTCCTCAAACCCTCGTCTTGCGGTACACAAAGTCTACCGTCTCTACGCAAGTACCCCCTATCATCTAGGGTATACCTACTCAAATGGCTGGACGACTCCCCCCTTATGAGCTTCTCTATCAACTCAACCAACTGTGGGTCGTCCCCCTGGGCTTCTTCCCCAATCCGTCCCAAAAGAGTAGGCCTAACTTCCAAGGAAGCTAGCAAATCGGGTACATAATCAATGGAAGGTCTGAAATCAAACATCGAGATAAACTCCAAGCTTCGTCGCTCTACGAACAATGGACTCAAGGACAACCTCTTCCTACTCAAGGCGTCCGCCACCACGTTACCCTTGCCAGGGGTATACGCTATCTCGAAATCATAGGATGCTAGGAACTCCATCCACCTTTGCTGTCTCAGATTCAAATCCTTCTGAGAAAACAAGTATTTTAATGATTTGTGGTCGGTGAACAACTCGAATCTCTCACCAAGAAGATAATGGCGCCAGATCTTAAGCGCAAAAACAATAGCGGCCAGCTCTAGATCATGGGTAGGGTAATTTTTCTCATGTGGCCTTAACTGCCTTCCACCATAGGCTATCACCCTTCCCTCTTGCATTAAGACTGCGCCAAGACCTGTTCCACAGGCATCGGTATAGACAACAAATGGCTTGCTCCCATTTGGCAACACTAAAACTGGAGCAGTGGTTAAAGCTCTCTTTAACCGTCGGAACGCATCATCACAATCTACGTCCCATGCAAAAACAAGATTCTTCTTTGTTAAGCGGGTTAATGGGGCTGATATCTTCGCGAAGTCTTTAATAAACTTCCTATAATAACCCGCCAACCCCAAGAAACTTCTTACTTCGGTAGCATTCTTCGGAATTTTCCAATCCTGAATCGATACTACCTTTGCGGGATCCACAACTATCCCTTCCTTGGAGACCACGTGCCCCAAGAACCGTACTTCCCTCCTCCAGAAGTGACATGTAGAGAATTTAGCCTTAAGGCTATGCGCTTGAAGAGTCCTCAACACTTCCCCAAGATGTAGGGCATGCTCTTCCTCACTCTTAGAAAATACTAAGATATCATCCACAAAGACCACCACGAATTTATTAAGGAACTCCCTGAACACCCTACTCATCAAATCAACAAAGTATGCAGGGGCGTTCGTCAACCCAAATGGCATCACCAGCCACTCATAGAAACCATCCGGAGTTCTAAAGGCAGTCTTGTCTATGCTATCCTCAGCCACCCTCAACTGATGAAACCCCGTGGCCAAGTCCAACTGAGAAAATACTGAAGCGCCAACCAACTGATCGAAAAGATCATCTATTCTCGGCAATGGGTGTCTATTCTTCTTTGTGAGCTTGTTGAGTTCTCTATAATCTACACAAAGTCTGAGGGACCCATCCGCCTTCGTAGCAATTACTACTGGAGCACCCCACTCCGATATGCTCCTTCTTATGAACCCCTTCTCAAGCAACTCCCCTACTTGCTTATGGAGTTCCTTCCTCTCACGAGGAGCCATGTGGCGCACTGGTAAAGATACCGGTTTAGCATTATCCACCAAATATATTCGGAAGTCAATCTCCCGCTTCGGAGGTAAGCCCTTCACCTCCTCAAACACATCCGGATATTCCCGGACCACTCTCACAGATTGCAAACTCTCGACCGAAGCGTCAAGCGATTCAAGATAACTTAGCATAACAGAGTCCCTGGGATTACAAGAAATTTCGAGAGTGTTACCCAAGCGGGTCATGAGCCTAACAACTCTCCTTTCGCAATCGAGAACGGCACCATTACTGGATAACCAGTCCATGCCCAAAATCAACCCATAGCCCGTGAAGCCCAATACAAAAGCATCACATCTAAACTCAATGCTAAGTATAGAAATCTTCAAACCCAAACATATCATAGACAAATAAGTGGAGCCCCCAATTGGGTTTGAAACAACCAAGGGATCATCTACCAGACTGGTGTCTAAGTGCAGTGACTCAACTAATGATGATGAGATAAACGAATGCGATGCGCCTGAATCAAACAATGTACGGACAGGATGGTCAAATAGAAAAACCAGACTTTCAACGGAAATAGTTCTACCTCTCTCCTGAATCGGTGGAACCGCGAGAGCCTGTACTTGCCCCCTAGCCTGACTCGGTGCCATAAGAGCTTGCACCTGTCCTCCTGAGGTAGATCCCGTCCTTTGCCCCTTCTTAGGGCAATCTTTCACTAAATGCCCTGCTTCGCCACAGTTGAAGCAGCCGGTCTTCTTTTTCTTGCGACAATCCTTGCTTAGGTGGCCAGGTGTCCCACAATTGAAACACTTCTTCTTCTTGCTCTTGCCACCGTTGCCTTTCCCACCTTTGCTTTGCTGTTGTTGAGGTCTCTTTTGATCTCCCTTCTTCTCGGGTGCCTTATTAGAATTAGGACCCTTCTCTTCCTCATACATGAGTGCCATGTCAACTAGCTTCTCAAAGGTGGCCCCCATAGGGATATGAGTCATAGCCAACCCATGCATAGGTTCATTCAAGCCTTTCACGAACCGCAAAGCCTTCTTCTCCGGTGTATTCACCATGTCTAGGCCAAACCTTGCCAATTGATTAAACTTGTTAACATATTCCTTCACCGAAAGATTTCCTTGCTTTAGAGTCAAGAATCTTTCCATATACAAGTTTTCCTCCGCCCTTGAGAGAAACTTTGCCACAAATCTTTGCCTAAAATCCGCCCAAGAGTCAACGGGGCGTTCTCCGTTAGTGACCTCCCACCAGAATGAGGCCTCTCCCTTCATTAACCAAGCAGCCAACTTAACTTTCTTTCCTTCTTCCATCTCAAAGATATCTATCAACTCTTCCACCTCCTTAAGCCAATCTCTAGCCTCCACAAAAGTTTCAGATCCTTGAAAAGGTTTTCCTCCCATAGCTTTAAATTCCTTGCAAGTCTTAGCAAAAGTATCCGTACGAGGAGGAGGGGGAGGAGGAAGATCGGGTGCTACGGTTGGTGGAGGAACATTTGCTGGACCCGTAGTGGTGGCCCTAGCCTCCATCAATCTCCTATACCATACTGGTATCGTTACACCCTCTGGAAAATTAAGATTCTCGGTCAAGCTGAAACAAAAAAGGAAAGATTCAAAACGGAGAATTCGAAGGATATAGATATGGCTATTGGGGATTATGTTTTTCTTTCAAAAACTTTTCTCTTTAAAAGACATGTTTTTGAAAATATCTTTTCCAAAAATGTTTTAGAAAAATAGTTTTCTAAAAATTTTATCTGTTCCGGTAACCTTTGCTCTGATACCACGTGTAACACCCCACGCCCGCTAGGGTCACTCACAAAGGGAATGCCATAGCATCGGTGGAGTATTTTAGTGAATATAGAACAGAAAAATTACAACAAGACAGATATAAATAGTACTTGAAATTTTAAAACATCATCTCATAACAGCGGAAATAAACATGTCTGGTTACATCATAAAACCACGATAAAAGTCAAGTACAATATCCATCAAAATAAAGAGGTACATAATCCCACTCTCTCATACAATAGCCATAACAAAAGAAAAGACAACTGGATAACTGGAGCTTTACATCTCCCCAAGCTCCTAAAGACTGGAACAGCAATCCGATCAAGCTCTACTACTGCTAGGATCCACCGTAGGACCTGAGGGTTGGGAAAAAGATAAAAACAACGGGGTCAGACATAAGTCTGAGTGAGTCCTATAACTTTAACAATACAATCATTAAAGTAACCAGAGAAGACATAAACTTGACCTACGGTAATATCTGGGGATGAATGGCTACACTAAGCAGCTTGGTAGACTTAGGATAAACTAAGATAACCGTCAGGACGCATCTACCCACCCAAGGATAATTACTAACTGCACCACACCAGTCATTCCTACTTAAAGGTTGATCCCTTCCAAGGACTTAGAAAATTTCCCCAGTAATCTCATGTACTCCTAGCCCACTACATAGGTGCCGTCTGCCCCTATCTCCACTAGGTGTACCCAGTAATTCTTACCCAGTAGTTTTGTGTACTCCTACATAGGTGCCGTCTGCCCCTATCTTCATTAGGTGTACCCACTACTCCCCATCGATCGGCTCCCTACCGTAGATACCCGTGCTGGTCCCACAGTGGGGTGTATCACTCCCCTAAAGTGGCTACCCAATACTAACGGTGCACGGCTTTATATCTACACGATGCAACAACGGCTTATCTACCAGCCCGGGCCCACACACGCATATGAAGCCCGTTGGACTTGCGTTGCCACCGCTAACCCGTTTTGGCCTCTTATAATCAAGCCCAATATGCGTGTCCCGTCACTCGACATGGGTCGAGCCCACAAAGATACGTTTGGGATATTGGTTGAAATGGGCCCCCACAAGCTACCCACTTAAGCTTGTCAAATATCTAGTGTATCCCACTTAACCCTTTAATCATGTTTAATTACATGTTTCCACTTGGTTAAGTATTCTAATCGTATTTTCCATTGCCACCCAAGGCAACCCACTAGATTCCCCATGCCACCCAAGGCAACCACAAAATTTCCTCATGCCACCCAAGGCACCCACTTAACCCCTCATGTCCCACTACATGCTAATATGATTAAGTGTTTCTTAATTAATTAAGACCGTGATCTCCATAAAGACCTCCCACATTAGACTAGCTGTTATGACCGCCTGGTTAAGCCGGTAGAGTCCGGGCAGTCTTACGTCATAACAGAGTCTAACCTCGTGTCTTTACCTTAATCACGTATTTAATTCATGGCTAAGACCTCTCACATTGGGCTGACATTTGTAGCAACTGGTTAAGCCGGTCGGGTCCGGGCAGTTTTACACTACAAATGAGTCCAACCTCGTGTCTTAGTCGATTAATTACACCTAATTAATCACCCCCATATTAATTATCCCTAATTAATATCAAGTTTTCCATAACATGGGTAGACCTAACTCAATAGGTAAATTCCCATGGGGTAGACCTAACTCAATAGGTAAATTCCCTCTTATGGTAATTTATTTTTATGGTATGCTTAATCATACCCAATCATTCATTTATTAACATATTTACCAACCCCATCGTTCCCCACGTAAATCGTTCTCATATCATGTCATAATAAAGGGGAAGATCCATCACAACATCATGGGTTTAGCATATAATTTTGTCATGGGTTAAGAGGATGTCAACTTGCATATATGAGCATATATTAACCCAACTACATTTAACCCAAACTTGCATATTATCATACACATGATTTGCATAACATGTTGCATGTGAGCTTGCATATTACCATACACATATCTTGCATAACATGTTGAACTTGCATATAGGCATTCTCATAACTTGCATAACATGTTAAACATGCATTTAAGCATACACATAACTTGCATAAGTATTCACATACTTGCATAAGCATCCACATACTTGCATAAGCATTCACATACTTGCATAAACATGAATAACTTGCATATCATGTCATTTAAGCATATCCATATCTTGCATAAACATTCATATACTCGCATAAGCATGCATAACTTGCATATCACATAAATCTTGCATTTAAACATATACATGACTTGCATAAGTATCCATATACTTGCATAAGCATGCATAACTTGCATATCACATTAAACTTGCATTTAAACATATACTTAACTTGCATAACTCACTTTGTTAAACATGCATAATTCCACTCATTAAATATGCATAAATCCACTTGTTAAACATGCATATACCAACTTGTTAAACATGCATAAATCAACTTATTAAGCATGCATAAACCAACTTATCACATATGCATAATCATAGAACAACATAGAGTAACATATCATTATTCATGATTCAAACTCACAAATCCGCATTTAAGACCATAAGTCTCATTACACCCAATCTACTTACTTTAACAATTGATGTTAAAGTGATAGAAACTCACCAAAACACAATTAGCAAGCTAATGAAGAAGATTAAGATACTTGGAATGGATTAGAGAATGATTTGAGAGGGATTTGCTTGCAACTCCTTCATGAACTAGTGGAGGCCATGCTCAAATTTCATTTTGCCATAGTTTAGTTACAAGACTTAATTATGAATGAATTAGGGTAGGGTTGGGGTCTTATTTATAGGATTAGGTGAGTGTTTTAGGCCCTTAGATTAACCCTAGATTAGGTTAGGACCCTTAGATTTAGGAAATCTCTAGAACCAGCCCTCCTAGCCAGCCTGAAACCCAACCTGGTGCAACCTGGTGCACCCAGGTTCACTGGGCGCCTGGACCCTGTCGACAGGCAAGTCGACAGGCATGTCGACACCCCTGTCGACAGCCCTGTCGACATGGGTTGGGCGGGAAGCTTCCCGCCTGACCCCGCCTGGCCCATTCCAAATTTGAATATTTTAATTTTTAAATCTGTTTTAGTTTTTAAATTTTCTGCAAACTTCATTGGGCCATAACTGGGCCATACGGACTCCGATTTTCGAAAACTCGGACTCTATTTCGCGTATTTTTCCGAGACGAACGTAATGACGCAGCCCGTTTCCCCTAATTCCCACATCTGAGTTTATTTATCTTGTAATTAGTGAATTTTAGTATTAACTAAAATTCGGGGTGTTACAGGTTACGTCAACGACAACGGGAACGACGACCAAACCACAATCACATATAGCGAGGGGGTACAGTACCGAGACCGCCCTCGCTTGATCATCAATGACGGACCAGGTCCTACAAACCAACCTCATCCTCGACACAACCCGACGGTGGATAATCGGGATGATAGGCCCGCTATTCCAACGGCCCGCATTCCTCCAGAATAGGAACCACATCACCTTGCTCCACCTCACCGTCCGCACCAAGACCCAATGATAGATGTCGAGGACATGAAGGAAGACGATCAAGACGTCCATCATAGAAGGCTCCCTCGCAACAGAACTCCGGAACCTCGACAAAACCCATGAGTCCCAATGGCGGATCCCCATCCAACTTACCTACCCGATATGGTTCGAAGAATCATGAGGGAAATGCGAGGAAATGTGCACGATTCATGGGAAGCGCATATTAGGCGTAACCCCTTCATAAGAAGGGTAAACGAAGCTGAATGGCCGCGACGCTTCAACATGTCGCAAATGCCGCTTTACGACGACACCACTGACCATTGCGCCTTCCTAAATCGATATGAATGACAAATGGACTCGAGCCGGAGCAACAATCTGGTTAAATGCAAGTATTTCCCAGTCTTCTTATCAGGAACTACTTTGTTATGGTTCTCTCGCCTCCTGCTTGATTCCATTAACAATTTTGGCCAATTAGCGACGCAGTTGATCAAGCAATTTAGAACGCATATACCAACTCCAAAGAATACCCTCACCCTCTCCAACTTGTACCAAGGGCCAGCTGAGTCACTCAAAAGCTACCTCTACAGGTTCAATGTCGCCCTCGCCGAGGTCGAGGATCTAGATCCTCGCACCATACTCTTTCAATTAGCCAAAGGTATCCTCCCTATTTCTAAATTCGGGGCGTGGATCGATCGAAAGCAGTGAAAAAGCCTCAACGCCTTCTATGAGAAGGCGGATAAATACTTATGCCAAGAGGAGGCAAGGCACAACTGATTCTCAGCCACCAGTCCCCCCAATGGCTCTCAAGAAGACACTGCAAATAACAACCTCAGAAGAAATCAAGTAGGAGAGCCCTTTGATTAGAACAAGGGAGCAGGTCCTAACAAGAAAAGATCGAACAATGGTAGGAAAGATGGCTAGAACAACGATCAGGCCCCAATCGAGCCAAGGAAACCCGACCTTTACCGAGCCTTCGAGTCATACACCGCGCTAAATGAGGATCTAGAAACAATTTACTTGGAGACATGCAACATTTTGCCATACAAGAAGCCACGCACCAGGAATCAACCGACCTTGAGAAAAATACTAGGAGGTACTGCCGATACCATGACATGTACGGCCACAACACCAACGCATGATTAGCCCATGGCCTTTCGCCATGTGGGGAATCGACATCATTGGAACTCTTCCAATGGCCAGAGGTGGGATACAATACACCATCATTGCATTTGATTATTTTACCAAATGGGCAGAGGCCGAAGCTCTCGCCACAATTACCACCAAGAAGATGATCAACTTCGTTGTACACAACATCATTACTCGATATGGGGTCCCTCAAGCTATCATCTCTGCAAGGCACTCAATTCGAGAGCTCCAAGTTTAAAGCCTTCTGCCAGCGGCATGACATCGAAAAGAGATTCCCTGCAGTGGCTCATCCCCACGCCAATGGGCAGGTCGAAGCGGTCAACAAACTTATTAAGTCCGTCATCAAGAAGCACTTGGAAAAGGCTGGGGGCATGTGGGCAAATGAACTTCCACTTTCCCTATGGGCATACCGAACCACCCACAAAACAGCAATCGGACATACTCCCTTCGCCCTCACCTACGGATCAGAAACTGTCATTCCTATCGAACTCAAGCTTCCATCTCATCGAGTCACCTATTTCGATCTAAGGACAAACCATGATTTACTTTTAGGATCACTGGACTTACTGGAAGAGAAAAGGAATGAAGCTAATCTCCGAGCTGCTGCCCAACGGCAACGAGTCGCCCGATACTTCAATTCCAGGGTCCACCATAAGGACCTTATAGTCGGCGACCTCGTCTTAAAACGGATCTTTCCTCCACCAACAGGCCTCGCCCCTCATTGGGAAGGTCCATATTCCATACAACGAAAGCTCAACAATGGATCTTTCAAACTCGCAACCATGGACGGAGCTGAACTCTCAAAGGCATGGAACAGTGAACATCTCCGCTGCTACTTTACGTAACTTAGTACACAGTTATTTACGCTTTCCAACAATGTTTTATTTTCTAACAATTCAACGCATTGTAAAGGATATTACTGCCAAAGTTATTAGTGGAAATGATGTTTAACTTCACATCTCTTCATGTTTATGTTTACTCCGCGAATGACACGTTTGACTATTCCTGACAACTAGCTAACGTTCAAACAGTCGACTATCGTATCGACCTCCGAGCATGGAGTCGGTACCACCGTCCGAGTCTTGAGCCAACCTTGAGGCCAAAACACAATGGCTACGACCGACACCCTGAGCATGGGAGCCGACAATGCTACTCGAGTCGCCGGCCAGCAGCGCGACCGAGTATAAATAACCACGAGCTCGAATCTCGGCCCCGTGCCGAGACAGAGGATAAATCGTTCTACGTCCAAATCCCAAGCGACTTGGGGCCACACAACAGTCAGGCGGGAGTGATATAAATCCCTCCCTCGGCTATGGGTATCGGTCGAATCTTGGCGCAACACCGAGACCGACCTTTAAATCGTTTCTTCCCCGAAGCTCTCATGGCTACGGGTAGCCTATGGCCACGATTGGACCCTACGGGCTGATGATGCGAGCTTCTCTTTTCGGGCGAATAAACAACGCCTATGGCTCGCCTCAACCCGATGAACGATGGGAGAGCCACACACCGTACGGACCGCACAACGCGACGTCAAACACCTTCGCTACACTTGGGATTAACCGGATTAACCCCGGGCAAACCAAACATAGTAGGCGCTTAGCTTGGCTTCGCAAACTATGGGTTTCCTGAGCTGAGGGAAACTTACTAAAAGCCTGCGCTTTATCACACCCTTCCGGAATAATTGACTCGGAGCGCGGTATACAATCACACCCCTCTGGAATAATTGACTTAGGGCGTGGCACACAATCGCTTTTTTGTTAGGTGTAAAGATAAGTATGCTTATGCAAGTACGAGACGCCTGAAAACATAAGAAGAACATCCGAACACTTAACACAAATTGCAATCTTTACTAATTCATATTTCATTTCTACACACACACGTTAAGAACAAACTACGTGTCTAACATCTTTCTTTTCTAATGACAGTGTGTACATGAAAACCACACCATGTCTTGAAAAACCAAAAGCGAGGGTCGTACTCGCGTAAACTATCGGCCTACACTTCCAAAATGAACGGTAACTTCTACTTAAAATTTCTAACACTAATCATGTTTCTTCCTCTTGTGCTTGTGCTTTTTTGTAGATTCAGCGCTCGACGGTTCATCCTTTTTCACCAGGCCTCTTCTTTCCAGACCCACTCCTTCCTTCTTGGTCGTTCCGAGAAGTGGTCGATTCATGAGAAGGCGAGAGATGCTTCTCGCCCACACCCTTACCGCTAGAGATCTCGGTGATGTCAACAAGGGTGGCATGCGGTGTAGGCATAGGGGAACTTCCGGTAGCAAGGCCTACTACAGCACCACTCTTCTCCGATATCTCCTTGCCTTCTCGCTCAGCCCGTTCCTTGGCCTCTCTGGCAGCCTGACGCTCAGCAAGCTTTTGGGACTTATGTGGTGTGACAGCTCTACCCTTGATTTTCTCGGGGGACTCGATAGCCTTCTACTAGGCTTCCTCATCCTCCCTCTTCTTCAGGACCTCATCATCAGTCTTCTTCTTCTCAGCCTCCTCATCGGCCTTCCTCTTCGCAGCCGTCTCAGCGGCTCTCGCCTCAACATCCTGCCTGGTCTTCGTTAGGACCTCCTTCCTGGAAGCCTCATCATGCCTCTGCTGCTCCTCCATCTCCTCGCGCTTAGCCACCATTTTTGCTTTTTGGGTCTCCACCATAGCAGCCATCGAAGGCATATCAGCCTCTACTGGGCCTCGGGCAGTCACACTCTGCCTGTCAACTACCTCTCCTTCCTCCATCAGGCTCTCAAACATGCTGGGAGTTATAGCCAAGTAGGTATCTAGCTAATCGTTGCCTTCTCCAAATTGCGATGTTACAGATCCTGGCCCAGATTCAGTTGTGTGTGGGACAATGGGGGCAGGGCCCGATGTCATAGTCAGTCCAGGAAGGGCTATACAGTAAAAACACAACCTTTTAGTCCGACAAATTCGGTAATTACGTCATCCTCGGGGATGCATGGCAAAAGAAATTTACCTCCGGTCAGGGATGGTGTGGAAGTGACAAGGGAGGTACTTCTGGTGGTAGGTAAGGTAAATCCGATCTCTCCTAGCCCTGGGTGCTCAGGATCATACTCAGTCGAAACCCGACTTGAAGCTGCGGGATCGCTCACCATACCCGATTCAGGGGCCAGTGGTCAATAGGAGCTTGCTTCCGCAAATGTGTCCGCAACCACAACGCGCTTAGCCATGACAGACTTCACTTTCTTAGCAGTGAGGCTCTCTAGCCTCTCTCTCTCTCTCTCTCGGCATCCTCAAGCAACAACCTCTTACCCTCCTCCAGCTTCTCGCCCTCTTCAGCGGTCAAGAGATCAATCATAAGCTGTTGTTCGTCCAAGGACCCGACATCCATGTGGAGCAAATAAGCTTCATACGGAACTAACCTCTCCCAAGTCCGAGCTGGTTCCCGGGAATAATCATCAAACCACGAGAGTCTATCGAATCTCAGAACCTTAACATACATGTTCCGAATATCTTCCTCCACAGACGACTGTACCCGGAATTATGTATCCTCCAGCTCCTCCCTCAACCGTTCTACTTCTCTCAGGTGTTCTGCTTTAAGTCCATCCACTGTGCCCAACACATCCCGGTTACTGGCCTCTGCATCCTCCTTAGCCTTTCTCATTTCCTTGAGCTGCCACTTCAAGCTATCATTCTCTGCTCTTAAGGCATTGTTTTCATTTTGGAGTTCAAAGACTCTGACATTCTCCCTTTCCAACTCGATGCATTCTTATCCACCTCAGCCTTGTCCCTCTTAAGGGTCGTGTTTGCGGTGGTCAAATCAACTACAGTTTCTGTGAAAGAAGAGCAGGAATCACTACAACAAAATGGGGCTTTTATAGCGTTTGAAAAACGCTATTATATCCTGATATAGCGTTTCAGAGAACGCCATGTAACGACATGCTATGTTAGATCTTCTGCATAAAATAGCAAATGAAAAAACGCTATAGAAATGAACTTTGTATAGCGTTCTATTTGTATTCTTTTTGTCTGTTTCCATAGCGTTTGTTATTCAGTAGCGTTTTTGAAACGCTATTGTCTGTATTATTAATTTTTAAATTTATTATATATATATATATATGTACATGTGTATATATATATATACACACACACACATACACACAAAACATTTAAACATTTCTTACCTGTATAATACATAAATTATTGCATAATATTTCATACATATTATTCATACAACTTAGTATTTCATACATTGTTTTATCAACTTTTCTATGTCCACATAATATGTCATACATTTTCACATCAATAAGTTACTTATGAAACAAACAACCAATGATCTTAGGGTCCATAACCAGGTTTGCATCGAGATAGTCTGCTCCTTCCAAGCTTTCCATTTCAAATTCTATTTCCACTTCAACCTGGGTATTTAGATGATTTTTTTGTGATTTGTTTAATGCTATACATAATAAATGTAACAAATAATAAGATGAACATATATATCTTTCACGTTCTTACCTATGAACCTGGTATTCCCTTAATCTCAACTAAGCCATCTTTTTGGAGCTTTATACACTACAGAAATTTCAAATATTAGTAACTTTTTTCTATCGCAAGAATAGTACCAACTGATAATCAAGTGGAGTGTCATCCGGCATGGCAACAGAAAAGCTTCATTCCTGTCACACAAAAAAAATTAACCATCCTGTAAGCTGACTGTTCTAATTGTTTTAAACAATGCAAAGTTTGCATCAGCTTACCCCTTGATCTTCACAGCTAAACAGACTACCAGGTTGATCATAATTCATCAAGCCTGTTATAATATTTTTAGGAATGCATCTGATACTATTCTGTTTACCATTTCCGGAATTTTCAGGCATCTGACATTTTTATGAGGTTTCTCTCTGCTTGACGAAGTTTTTATCATGTGCTTCTTCTTTTTTTGGGTTCCAATCGAATTTGCAAACAGACCCATTATTTAGTAGGTGGCAACGTTACTGGTACTGTGTAAAATAAAGGGTACGGGTCTGAATAAAGATAATGAGTAAAAGCAAAAGAAACAAGAGCACAGGCTGAAACAAGAGTGCAGGCGACCATCTGCTCTCATGACTAATTCATGTGTAATCAACATGTGTAAAATAGAAGGATATTTTGATAAAATAAAACAATACATTTGCATAAACAAGAGAGAACACTAACTCTGATAACTTTTTCATTAAAAAATGATGTGCACCATCATTAACTGATTAGTAAATTCCATAGTAGCGACGCATGCTCATGCAATGGCTCAAGTAACTGAGTGTGAACTCAAATTAACAAATAGGTGCAAGAAATAAGCAATTTATTTAAATGCGCTTATTAGTAGTGTAGGGAAAGTCGTTCAAAAGTCAATGACAATTTTGCAACTGATAAAACTCAAAGGCAGAAAGCACTGAACTCAGAGGTCTAGACCAACGGTATCTCATACTAAATTATGCCTTTCAATTAGTGAGTTCTACAAAAAAGAAAACTCAGGTTAAACGTCATTTTTGAGAAATAAATCATATAAAGGTGTACCAATACAAACCTATGAACATTGTTATTCTTTGGGGTATTGTCTCTAAATTTTAGAATAACGTTGCTCATCAACTAACTGAGATAACCATTCTCCTCATCATAATCTCCTTACTGCCTTCTTCACCAAAACAGACCACTCTCATCAACTAACTTCTAGCATATAAATGGAACCAGAACGGAACCGGAATTTAAGTTATTTTACTAGACCGAAATGGAAACATCAAACAGAAACCGGGATTTCAAATCTTGTTATAGTCCTAAATATTTCAGCATTAGATTTTGAATTTTGCTATATTACACTCAAATTTTGTTTCAGTCGCTAACCTCATTACGCACCCCTAGAGCTGTATCAAGCTTAATACAGTAAACTCTAATGTAAAGCATGCTAAAGTATAGCTGTTTTAAGTTGACGTTAACTGTACATGACAATACTCCAGATAATATTCACGGATACATGTTGAAGTCCAGCTGATTCTTCTTTGTACTTCCCTTCAGCATCAACTGCATTGATTTATTTCTCCAGTCCCAACGTTTCTCAGGATTTGACATACCCATAAACCACGTCGTGCATTTCAAGCCTTCTTCTCCCACTGCATTAAAGAGTGAAAATATTAAGAAAATAAAATTTATTCATTTTACTGCTTATAAATTTACATTCAGGAAAGTATTTTCACTTATTGCTGCCAATTCCGGACGCTGATCGTAAGCAGGATAATGCCATGCAAATTCTTTTTTCAACATCTTCTCCTGTGTAAGGTTTTACAACCAGTGGTTATAAGTTCATGTATGGATAAACATATATATATATATATATATAACTGTTTTTCTTGCATTTTCAGAATTGCCTGAATTCCTTCTACTAATTTTGCCAATTCCTCCTTCGAATTCTTCCTATATGGCATTGCACTCTCAGGTGCATCAATCCCCCTATTTACAAACATATTACTAAACTGTGAGCATATAGTAATATAAGCAGTCGTAAACTCAAACGTAGCTCATACTTGAGTTTATTCTGTATTTCTTTGCTAGAGTTTCATCACCATTTGGACTAGTTATTACCCTAACAGTCAATTTCATGTTATTTTGAAAAAGGCAATGAAGGAAAATACTTTTTCTATGTTAGAAACCTATACCCAGCATCAACGATGCTTTTATGAAGATCATCTACAGTCTTGTAGTCTTTTACAACTCCAGCCCTAGCTCTTGAAACTGCAGCTTTACGAACTTCAGGAGGAACCATTGATGATTCCCTTGAATTGGCAGTATCCACATAGACTGTGATTGTATCTCCATCTGCAGTTTAATAAAAAACAATCATAACATTTTTCACAAAATTTGCGTTTCTGTATTAATTTCAAGTCTACATTTAGGGGCGGTACATCTGTTTCTCAACATCGGGAAACTTGACATTTGATCACTTAAATTTTTCTTTTTCAGACTTGGTACTATTGACCCTTTCATTTGCTTGTTTTTTTGTTCAATTTCATGTTTTAACCTACTGCTTGTTTTCTTAAAAGAAAAATAAGTTTTGCTGTTTTTGTTTGCACTTCTGTCTTCCTGTGCATTCTGCTTCTTTTGCACCATCTCAACTTGTGTTCTATGTCATTTAAAAAAAAGAACATGTTACACTTTAGTTCTTCTCTGCTAGTTGTGCTTGCTTCAAATATATTCTGTTCTTTTTTCCGTTACTGCCTAGGTTGATTTTGAGTCATTTTAGTCTTCATTAAGTCATTCAGTGAAAAACAATAGTGAGCATTACAATTTCATTTCATTGTGTGTCTCTGTTTACAATCATTTTTGTGCACTTCTGTTTATACTTTACATTCTGTTTTGCATTACAATAGCAAATGTGTGCACCAATCTCTTGCAATCTATTTTCACAAGCAATTTTTGATTCTACCTAAACTGTGTCATCCATCAAGAACTACAAAATTAAACTCCATCTCTACCCCTCAGTTCAAATTCCTTCTCCTCCACATTTAACAGTTCACCATTTCTACCAGTTTGATAATCATCCTCTGCTCCATCTCTCTGACCAGCCCTACCCACCTACTGGTCTTGCTTCAGTCCATTACATTAACACATCTTCATCCTTTCTCCATAGATATTGCACTAACAGTATAGATAAAACTCCACTAACTCATCAACCATATTTAATCAACCTCCCTCTCCTCGCTATTCATACACTATCTAATCTCTACATACCGCGAACCATCCGCTACCACCTTTACATACTTGAAGCAACCCACAGACAAATCCTGAAGCAAATCCAACCTATTTGAACAGTAGCTTACAACTGAACCATCAACCAGAAATTTCCCCTCCTACTTGCTGGAAACCAGCAGCACAACCATATCCCTTCAACTTCATCTCCTACAAACCTCTCATCAACCCCTCCTTTTAAAAAATCTTATCTCGCCATTGCATACCACTACGAAATGGAGTACCAAGTACGAAGTATCATAAAAGCCTTCCACTACTTAGTTAATCTTAAATACACCAGGGAAACAAATAAAAATAAAATCAAATAGCATATTGTACAATATTAATTCAACACTAACATAGACCGATTTATGTCTTCACGTATAAAACAACTATACAATTCAGTGCCATTAACGAACTCTAAAGATATTTAAAAATTAAAACCATTAGAAAAAAATTACTGCACATTTCAGTGCATGATCAAATTATCAAACTGTCATAACTATGCGGGCGATGAAATAAAAATAGTAAATTAAGAACTAAGGCAAAATAATGGAAACAAATTTGGAAGTCTAAAATGATACCACTAAAACAAAAAGGAAGATGTATAAAGTTAGTGTTGCATCCTAAGAACATATCCGTCCTGTGGCTAGTAGCAGGTGATTCTAATTGTGCACTTGATAATAATGAGAGTATAACTACACAACAATTATCCACAAATATGAATTTTCAAACATGTGCACTGTCAGACTTAAACTACGAAGTCCAAAAATTGAACTTTTACCATTACTATATTGTCAGACCCATTTTCAGTGTATTCATCATAACTTACATGCTAAACTTAAGTTACATTATAAAACTTATAACTATTATAATATATGTACATTTTTTATAATGAGCAATTTTAACTTTTTATGGTCGATAAACTGGTTTTTCCATCACTAATTTCACCACCATGAAAAGGTTAATGTGCAACAGTAACTAACACTCAACAATGAAAAACACAACATCACATGTACGTATTTATATATATCAGCACACATATATACCATAATCAGTTCAATTTGGAAAAAAGATGCCTAGAGAAAACCAAGACATTAAGTATAAATATAAACTCAACACACAGCAGTCATCAATTAGATGGTTAAGCATAGTTGACTTACCTATAGCATACGTTTTTCTCTTCAAATTTTGAATTTCCTGTAATTTATTGAATTTTGATTCTTTTTCTAAGGAAAGTTGGCTTTTATTTTAATGTTAACTTCAAGAGGAAGCTAAAGTGAAAGTAAATAAGCAGCTTGTGTGAATCCTCAAAGAAGAGCTTAGAAGTTCATTTTAACCTGAGACTTATAGGCCTGAACTATTAATATAAATATAAGTGTAAATATAAATATATAAAGTTAATTTTCAATTTTTATCTCCCTTGCTTATAATCTCTATTTAATTTAATTTGGTATAACTTCCAATTTAAATTCACTTCATTGCAAATTACTGAGAAATTCACAACCAAAGTTGATCAGTTACCAAGGTGATACCTCACCATGGAAGTAAAAGAGAATTGCATTTTACAGGACAATTCAAAATCGAATAACTTGTTATTCAGACTTTTCCCAGTGTCCTCCATGTAAATACATACCATTTTCCTATAGGTGAGTAGGAGGTGGTAACCTCTAGAGAACACCCATATTAAGTAAATTATACTAATATATATTATTATATAGTTGTTTACAAATTGATATAGTACAGTTATAGGTATATCCCAGAAAGAAAAGAAAACTAGTTTAAACATACATTACAACATGAGAAATTTCTATAAAAATTGTCCCAGAGCCAAGAAATGGGTTGGATGAGTGAACCTATGGTTCACCCGTCAACAATGAATTATCTGTCCATGCAACATCAATCTTGAAAAAATATGAACTAATAAGTGAAAAGTGTTTCCCACTGTTCATTTGTATAGTGAACTGTAAAATATGTGAAAACTAATGGAAAAGTCAATTATATTAAAAATATATAAATATGTGTTTGTAAGTATAATACCAAAGTACTTATTATAACAAGAAATTTGATAAAATTCAATCATACAAACCACGGTTTTCAATCAAACGAGTTTAAAACAGAGACTGAATGATTTTTCTTTAACAAAACTATGCTAGGTATATATGTATATAATTATCCATAGTGAAACATGTATTTCTATTAAAATTTCTAGAGTATTATATAAATTGAAGCAGTCCAAGTTCAAAGCATATGTGTGGACCTTTAGAGGAAAAGCATAGTTCTGAGTAACATAATATCTATATTAATTTGTTTTTAATCATTTATAGTTCCTTACATTTTTAGTTTCTAAATTGTATATTATGTCATATATAACACTGCAACAAATACAATAAGAAACCATAAATAATTTAAACAACAATTACAACATAGGTCTCATATTATTTATAAATACAAAAATAAACTACATAACTTGCGAAGCATATATAAAATAAAACAGAACAATTAATGTCAGATGCCTAGTTAGACTATGATAGAACAACTGCAACAAAACGAATTATTTGCATAGTATGTTAATTATAGTTATAGGGAGAAAATATAATAATACCTCTCACAGGAATTTAATTCTGAGACGATTCTCTAGGTTTGGGATTGGGAACGACTTGGGAGATGAGTAAGAAAAGAGATTACAGCATCCATCGACCATTGGTGATGGTTACTAGGGTTGACGTCGTAGAGTTAATGCTTTCCAGATGTAGATGAATGGCGGCAATTTATGTTTTCTGGAGGGGATAAAGAAAAAGGAAGAAGAGTAACTGGAGGAGGAGGCGGTTGCGAATTCAGCAATCCACAACATGAAATCGCACAACCATTTCTGCAATTTAGCTTGTTCCACTTGCACAACCAATTCACATCACCAAAACTGCCCTCCGAAACCTAAATCGCAATTGCCAATTAAACCTAAACCCAAAAAAACAACGCAAATTCAAAATCGCGATTTTCGATTTTACAAATCAATAAACTAGTGAAAAATATATAAGGAAGTCAGCGGTACCTTTCATGATTGTTCAAATTGGAGAGCTTCGGGATTGGCTGCTGATGACGAGAGGATTCGATGTTAGATTAGGGATTTTAAGATCTTGGTTCTCTTCTGGAGGCGATAAAGAGGAAAGGAAGAAAAGGGATGTTTCACAAAGGAAAGGGCAAAAGCACGAATTTTTATTTCTCCTGCAAAATAATTCCAGCTCCCGCCTTTCGTATAACTTTGGTACACGGAATTTATTTTTTGAATAGCGTTGAATATTCGTCCGCCCTGGAGCATTCAAAGAGAATTGAAACAAACGCTATCTACTATTGCTATTTAAGCCTTGTTTTGTTGTAGTGAATGATCAGTTTCTTGTTCGAGTTTCTCGTACGCCCTCTTCATTTCAGCTAAAGACAGCGAGACCCGTGAGTTAATATTCAAAGATACAGGGGCAAGTAATGAAAATTCCCCGAATACAAGAAAGGAGGTCTCACCTATTTCTGTGTTCAAGTTTTGGATGGCATTACGCTCGGCGTCAACAACCGACCTCTGGTTGATGAGCTACAGGTTTTTCTTCCTAATCAATTCTGAGATTTTGCGGGAGTACCTCAGAAGGTGGTCGGCCTGCTGATATCCAGCCCTCACGCGCATCCAGACATCCCCGGATTCCCTAACAGAAGACGGGTGGAGATCGGGGATAAACTTTAACTCATCAAAGTAATGTTGAGGAAAGTTAGGCCTTAGCAGCGTTAACTTTTCATCCAAGGAAAGCTCTCGCCCTTTAGGCTCTACAAGACCTTGCCTCCTCGTTGTGGTGTCCATCTCTAGCCTTGGTTAGCCGAGTGGCGGCTCCCTCCCTTTAGCAATTAGAGCCGGATCCAAGGTCGCTGTACGTGCTGTCGAAGACGGACGTCGAGAACCTCTAATTTAAGCCGAGAGTCTCCCTCGGGCACCCGAATCGGAGGAGGAGGAGATCGTCGAGAGAGATCCTCACCACGGTGCTCACTACCGCGACCAGGCGGGGGTGGAAAATCGCATAAGTTGGTCTCTCTTCTGAAGCCTTCAAAGAAAGGATTCCTAGGGCGTTGACGACCTCCATGTCCATAACCTCGTCCTCCACGCCCTCTAGCCATATCACCTGTCAAAGAAATGAAGCAAAGCCAGTCAAGTCACATGCTCAGATAAGCCACTATGCTATGCAGTGTTAATGAGTGTATGCCCTAAGTGTTCTATCAACAAACCAAATTATGGTCCACTCGAAGGAGTTAACCCCTCCGCAGCAAGAGCTAATTCGTCCATGATAGCCGGAGTCGGCCGCGGGGATACTTCTAGGTCAAGTTTATTCAAGCCATGAAACTTGCGCTCGTCCTCAAGTGGGGTGGCGGCTCCCGGAGAAGTCACTGGAGATAATGGCCTGATCGACTCTCCCTCTCTAGCCTCTCCTATCGGGGGTAGGACAGGAACATTCAATGGGCCCTCATTTTCGGCTGCAGCCTCCTCACCACGAGCCCTATTTCCACCGACGTCTCCTTGGAACTTAGCAACCTTCTTCGGCCTGGGCCCAGCAGAGGGCATATTTTTTTCTGACCAGAGGTCATAGGGCTTTCCGCCACCACCTTTTTTGGTACACCACTCGCCACTGCGGGCCTAATTACAGCCCGATCGTCAGGAAGCAACCTCACACGGTGAAGGCGCTCTTGGCTTGTCACAATTTCAGCTCTAGGAGACCCCTCGGGGATTGCCCGTAAGGCATTGAGACGCTGCCTGTACTCCTCACCAGTGGGTGCCTCTGGATTCCCTGTCACAATAAAGAAAGAGTAATAATGTGACGTGGGTTCCGTGACCTTTATAATAGGAAGCAAAGTTTGAGAGTACTTACTCCCTTCAATCCACCTCCTTGCAAATCTAGGAGGGCAGCACACAATGAACCAATCTTGTTTGAACACCGATAGCCTGGGCCATGTCCCATGAAGAATTTGGTGGCGGCTGTTGCTTCCTAGAACCATTGGGAAGGCGATCTGCTAGACGTTCTCCTCAGACTAAAGAAATATCGAATATCTTCTCCGGTTGGCTCCAAGTGTAAATATTCTCGGTAAAGAACGTATGTGCCTAAGAGCAAAGAATAAGCATTTAAATGCAGTTGTGAAGGCGCAAGACAGAAATAGGACAGAACATCCCGGATAAAATCATTGGCTGGGGGCACGCACCCTGCGAAACAAGCTTGCCTATTCCAGGCAGTTAAACCCTCGGGCGGTGCGTGAGCCCTTTAACCTTCTCCCGGCGCATGAGCATCACCTACCGGTATATTGAACCGCTGCGCGATTTTCATGACTGTTGTAGCATCCAGGCATGATGGCACCAAGTCCGTCGGATTTTCCAAGATAATAGCATTGGGTAACATATCTGGGGCTACTGGGCCTACCAGGACATCTTCATTAATAATATCCACATTCTCAACCTCTTCGTCTATGACTGGAGGATATAGCCTCTCAATCGGTTCGCTGTGATCAGATACTTCGGATGAACTAGCCGATTGAGAAGGAACTGATCCTTCAGTAGTCTCAAGCTCGCTGCCACTCAAGCTACCGCTATTGGTAGAATCAGATGAATGTGACGACGACAGGGAAGCCTTGGCTTCCAGGATTTTTCTAGCCTTTGATCTTGTTTGCATGGCTAACTATACTTTAACACACTAGTATTAGACATCGCATCGGAATAACTTGTACCCCTAATGTTGGTGAAAGCTAACATGTGTGTGCGGTGTTATGCAAGATTAAGACATACATAGGAATGTCAAACAGTCCAACAGCTCAGTCATAATTCAGATATATGCGCTATCCTATGTGAAGAATTCATGTCCTTGTCCGCGCGACTGTCGTCATATGCATTCGTGCAATCGCGCAAGCGAAAAGGCAATATGTAAATCTAAGGGTGGGCAATCAAGAGATCGAAGTCCTGTACAAGGGGAGCAATACCCCACCAAAACGTAGCACAGAGCAGTTGAGCTAGTAGCCAATCCGAACCCCGCGGTAGGCGAGAGAGGCTCCATCGAACTTTAAAGTTCGAGACTCGAACCTCGAGGTTCGAAAATTTGGACCCCACAGGGTTCGAAAATTCATGCCCCAGGGTTCGAAAATCCGAACCCCTCATGGTTCAAAAATTCGAACCCCGGAGGTTTGAAGATTTGAAGCCTCCAGGCTCGAAGACTCGAACCCCCCAAGGTTCGAAATTTCGAATACCGGGAGTTCAAAAATCCGACCCCTGCAGGTTCGGTAGTTCGAACCTCTCGGGTTGGAGAATTCGAACCCCCAAGGTTCGGGAACACGAAGCCACAAGGGTTCGAAAATTCGAGCCCATGGAGGGCCTAAATTTTGAAAGCCATAGGGGTCGAACCTAGTTCGGGACTCCACCTCTCTGTCCCTCGCATCGAACTACTCCTCTAAGTTGCAACCCTTCGACCTCTCCCTCCTCATTCTTCAGCCCCAGCCATTACCTATATCGGGTTCAAAATAGTAGGGAGCTTTCACAACAATGGCGGTCGAAATAAGAAAGTAAATGAAAGGAAAAAAGTGAAAGGGCGGCTATTTATAATAAAGGGAAATAGTCCCTTCGCATTTCCAAGAGTTTTGAGCATACGGGTTCGAAATTTCGAACCCACGAGTTCGAAATTTCGAACCTCCAGGATTCGAAATTTTGAACCCACGAGTTTGAAATTCTGAACAACCTCTGTGGTTCGAAATTTCGCATCCAAAAAAAAATCCGGACCCTTGGGTTCGAAACTTCACGCCATACGCTCATGTACACGTATTCCATGCGGACCCCGCGAACACATGGAGTCAGCGCACTGCGAAATACTTAACGACGTGAGCACGACACCACACCAACAACGGCTCTCTCGCAATCATACAGCGAACGAGCCTGCCAACTAACATGTGTCTTCCTTTAACTTACAGGATAAAACAACAACTCGATTACTACTTCAACCAATCCAAAGCACATCATGTTGACACAAGACGTACTTTGGGGGGCAAATGTTAATTGGGTTTTTGGACCTGTTCCCAAAAGTACACAAGACACGCTCGACTCAATGCACCTCATGGAACTAAAGCCGAATGGGACGCTTAGGAGCGAAGGAAACAGGATGAAGAGGGATCGCACCAACAAAGACCTCGCGGCACCCTAAACATCGATTCATGTAGCCTTCGCGCGCCTCATGAAGCAAACTTCGCACCCCCGGGAGGTACGAATTTCGCACCTCCGTGAGGCGCGAATTTCGCACCCACGAGGTGCGGAATTTCGCACACACGAGGTGCAAAATTTTGCACCCTCGAGGTGCAAAATCTCGTAGAAATTTTGCAGCCTTAAGGTGCGAAATTTCGCACCCACAAGGCGCGAAATTTCGTACCCTCGAGGTACGAAATCTCGCACCCTCGAGGTGCGAAATTTTGCACCCACGAGGTGCGAAATTTCGTACCCACGAGGTGCGAAATTTCTGTAGATGCGAAATTTCGCACCCCAGGCTCAAGTGCGAATTTTCAGGCATATGCAGGCTCCAGGTGAGAATTTCTGCTTGTGGCCCTCTATTTCTACCTACTCCCACCACTCTTACATACTCCCTTTCCTATAAATACCCCATGACTCCACACTTGAAAGGGGTTGGAATTTGAGACCTTGGGACCTTTATAGAGCTCCATTAATGACATCCTCCATTTGAGGAAGAAGAAGGGAAAAAGTGTCCATTTCTCAATATATTTAATATATGATAATTATGACATCATATATGAGAATGATGACATCATCTAGCATAAAGATGAATGTAATGAAATGTAATGAGAAGGTCTCACACTTGTAACTTTGAGTGATTAATAATATTCCAACAATGCTTCAAAGTGGACGTAGGCCCCTCACGAGGCCGAACCACTATAAATCTCTTGTGTTACTTACTGCTTTTCTACTCACGTCTGTGCGACCAAAATAACTATTCCTAGTAATTGAAATCTTTGTTGTTTACGACATTTTTTGCCGTCAACATAGTTAATATAATGGATTGTAGCATTGGAAAATCGACCACTCCTTTCGCTGTGGTTATTTTATATTTTTGTGACTGAAAGTGCAGTTTGTGGTTTACATGTTACTAATGTAATGTTACACTCGTAATTTTAAGGTTCCTTAAGTGTTCAATACATTAACGGATTGCTACTTTATAATAACATCAGTTAGATTAACACATTTTGTGTTGTACTTTAAACATAATTTTGCATAGATTAGGAGTAAACTGATTGCTGCCAAGTTTGCAAGGCAGTTACTAATATATGCCAACAGATACAGCTTATTTAATGATCTTATTTCAAGTAGTAATAACTAAAAAATACAAAGATCATTAGTGAAAACTCATAGTTAAAAAATGTATGAGACACTTAAACAAGTTCCTATTGTAGAGAATGAGATGTTAAATTTTTTGTTCAGTTGTTATGTGAAGTGGGCTTCACTCAAGTTGTTTGATAAAACGTCTAAATAACGAAGTTGTTGTGTTGAGATTACTGAACTCTCCAAAATGTTGAGATTATTTTGAAATCATTTCCATTCAATATTTAATATACTAGATATTCAGTTGGCTATATAATCTGATCTTAACATCATTTCCATTCAATTTTTAATATACTCGTTATTCCGTTGGCTTGATGATACTTCCTAAACTGCTACATGGAAAGGAAAAGCACCCCAGCTGGCAAGGAAAAAAGAACTGCTCCTCCTGCACTAGAAGCAAGTTTAACTAAAGGTAAATGTTCCTCTATTTCTCGTGTGCTCTCACTAAGAAAGCGCTGTAATTTTATTTTATTTTATTTTGGTCAGTAAAGTCATTTAGTAACTAATTTGAGATTAGTTGCTATACGTAGGTTTCACTTAGTAAATCTAACTGACTTTGATCAAATTTGGCCTTCAGATTAAAAAAAAGCATATTGAAAGGATTGCAGTAAAATTGTCATTAAATATATTGCATGAAAAGTATTTCTTGGTAATAAAGTTTAAACATCCTATGGCACTTCCATTTCCAATATAATTGTATGATCTTTACTCATTTATGAATCCAGTCTTTCACTTTTTATATGTGTATAGTTTTGTCATTCACTTGAGTGTCGTTATGGCTGAGCTGGTCAATTGATGATCGACGACACGGAGATCACGCTTAAAAGTAGCTTATGCTTAGGTCACTTTTGCTTGATGTGCTACATAGTGGGAAGGACATGAATATGAACTGACCATCAGCTAATTTGATTTCAGATGGAATATATCAACTGTGTACCATTGCTAGAAGAAGTTCGATATAGAGGAGTCAGTCGGGACTGAGCCAGACGTGGTCTCAATCTTGTTTTCGTATGAAGATTCTTTCGAGAAGAAATAATCAAGCCTCATCGTGATGCTTTGCTGAGTTAAAAAATGTAGGTTTGAGATCAACAAAGGCTTAAGTTGGTCTTTTCAGGCTGGTGGCATATTACTTCAGCTATCTTTGATTTGGACCAAATTGTCTTTAACTGATCCTCTAATTACTTATGAAAATTTTGAGAAATAGTAATAGTTGAAAAATTGATTTTCAATATTTGATTTGTTCTATATTTTAGGTACTTAACATTGTGATGGAGAGGTAAGTAAATATCAATTAATGTATACATCGAATCAACTAAAGAATATCCTACTGATAGACAATGAAATTCGAACTTCTATTATTCAAAATTGAATGAAAAACGTCAGCCATATGTGTAGTTTTTAATCACTGATCTTTATTGTACTCATGGTTGGCCAAGAATCAAAATTTTCTCTGTTTTTAGCATTTCTGGTTATATGAAATTGTGTGCTGCTTTATATGAAACCATAGAGCAAGAAGAGTCAGGCTTCATAAAGAACTACAAATACCACTCCCAATGCCATCGTGCTTATTATATTTTTAATTAACCGGGAGAACAGTAAGAATGTTGGGTAAACTTTGAATAAAATATTGGAAATGATAAAAAATGATGAGTCATGTGTCTTTAGAGTCAATTGTCATGTTAGTTTGTAAAGTGTAAAGTGTTGTGTCTATTAGGTGTGTCTATTTAATAAGTATTGGTAAAGGGTCAAGTCAATTAATGATGTGTCAGTTCGTTAAGTGTTATGTCATTTGATGAAGAGGTGTCTACTGGAGTTGTAAGGTCATGTAGACCACTATACAAATATGGGTGTGGTCATTTTGTGTGTAAGAAAAAAAAGGAAAGAGAAAAAAAAGAGAAAAAGAGGAAAAATGTTGTAAGAGAAAAAAAGGGAAAAAGAAAAAAGAGAAAAAAAAGTGAGTGAGGATAAGAAAAAGAAATTGTTGTAAGTGTTGAAAGTTGATTTTAAAAAAGAAAAGTTATTTGTGTATCCAATTCCTCCTCTTCTAAACAATTCCTCTTCAAAATTAGTTTCTTCAAAGAAAGCGTGCATCATTTTTCTTTATACTATATTTGCACGCTGAAACAAAAATGAAGTATGTGTATGTGTGTATGTATACTGAGGGAGATGCTGAACTAATTTGGTTATTAGTGTTTAATTTGACCTATAGTTGACATAATTGAAAGTTTTTTTTAGAACTTGTAAAATAGCATGATGAGAAATTGCAACAATCGATAAGATAGGAAAGGTAGCTGCAATTATAAACAATGCGGAGAAAGCTGTAGTTATTAGAATAGGTCCCAGAAGTTAGCACAATTCTATATTTAGATTCTGATGCTTGTTCTTGCTTCACTCTCCCGGCTCTACCAACATTATTTGATATGGTTTTTGTTTTTGTATGTGGATGATGTGCATAAAAGAATTAATTTAGAGCACTGGTCTCCATCGTGCAACCATTTAATTTTATATTTTCACTGCACATACACTATTTATATACCATTTAGGACTATCGATGAATTATTCTATACAATCTATTGTTTATGCAGGAAAGCAAAAGAGAATATTATGACTTCATGTTTTCTCACTTGCTGGCTTATCTGTCCTTAATTCAATTATAGTCATACATATGTAGTTGGATTTGGATTGAATAGTACAAGATTTATTGGGTATTTATTTAAGCTTGTTTGATCTGTACTTACTTGGTTGTCTTTGTTTACAGATCAAATCCTTGGCTGTAGTCACAAAACTTGTTAACTCAAAGGATATAAAATATTCATGGAATGACATATTATTGATTCGTAAGAATATAATTCCCCACCATAGTGTATGCATATTTTTGCATTTATAGTTCCCTACTGTCTCTAATGGCTCCACCATTTGTTGATGGACTTTTCCAGAATCTTTATTCCTTAGTTTCAACAAATCTATCGGGGTCTTTTCCATTTTCATTTACATCCTTCTCCTTCTTATCTGCTGAGATCTAATATGACACTGATTCTTAATACTGCTGAAGAAAATACAATTCTTACTTCTTGGAGGGGCATTGTCTTATTCAAAATAAATGAACATTTTCTATTGAATGCCTGTAATGCCGTGACAGGTTTCTATTAAGATTGAACTGCGACCAATGAAGAAATAAATCTATTAGGAGATAGGAGTGAAAAATCCAAATTTGCAAAATGGTCATGGATGGCACCTCAGCAAGTAGTTGATAACGCAAGTTTAACACATGCATTATGGGTTCTTCTATCATTCATGTAAAAGCATAAAGAGAGTTCTAATAAAGATGATTAGTTTCTCATGTACTTATCTTATGATGCTTAAATCTACGGAGACAAACTGAAGAAAAGTGTATGAAATGCAACAGGTACTCATCATTTTTTACAAAGATAATTTATGTACCTTTTATCTCAATTCTTCATTTTATATTAAAAATAGTTTTATTTCTTATATATCTAAGTTAACTTAACTATAGTGAAATGACATGCTGGGTCAGAGATTGAGGTCTGGTCAAAAATAGGATGCTCGTCAACATGACTTTATTTGATCTAATCATCGACAAACTAACAAATAGAAGTCAACTCAGCCAGGGTTCAAATATATGGTATTATAGACTATCATCTTATTCATTTGGTCGCATGGTCGATCATCTTGTCATTCAAATTCACACCAATAAAAACATTGTATGCGCTTCAGTTTTAAAGCAAAAGATGTTTTGGTTTATGACACTAAAAAATAATCCTTCTATTTGTGTACTAAATATCTGTTTACACTATATTTTTGGGTGCAAATTTTTATTATATATTAAATTTGGCTCAATATGGCTTCAAATTTGTTCATTAAGCTACAAAATTACTTCATATAAAACTGCAGTTCACAGGTACTTTTAGATTTTAGAGTTTAATTGCCATATAAGAATCATATGTATTAGACCTTAAAAAATAGCGTAAAACTATATTTTAACTATCTTGGATATGTATTTGTGTCTTTATATATTGGAAATAAATTAAACTTGCATTAAATATAGCAAGTGTTAATTGAAATATAATTTCCTGATTTGCTTATTTTGTTATATTAGGTAATGTATTATTGTGATCTTATCTAGAATTTTCTTTTGATTAGAATAAGCATGTATAAAAGAAGAATCTGTGTCAATGTAGGCAATCAAGAAAAGAAAAGGAAAAGAAATAAAATTTGTCTTTCCCAAAACTTCTTCATCTCTTCCTCTCCAATCAATTTTCTACAAACTGGTATCAGAGCTTGTTCGATCAAAATGAACAATTCTTTCATTATTCCTTTTGTTCCTCCGTTAACCAAAGAAAATTATAATGAATGGAGTGTTCAAATGAAATTTCTTCTTGGATCTCAAGAAGTATGGGAGATTTTTGAAAGCTGGGTATACCGAAGTTGAATATAAGGAAAAATTAAGACAAGCTGAAAAGGATAAATTAAGAAGATTGAAAATGATAGACAAACAAGCTTTGTTTTATATCTATCAGGGAATAGATACATATGATGCCGCTTTTGACAAAATATATCGTGCCACTTCTGCAAAGCAAGGTTGGGAGATTTTGCAAAGCTCATTCATTGGAGAAGAAGATGAAAAAGTTGAAGAAGAGAAAGAAAAGAAGATTGTTGATGAAGATCAAGAAAAAGACGATAGCGAGGGTAACGACGCAAAGGAGAAAAAAGAGAAGAAAAAGGGAAAGTAATAAAGAACAAAAATGAAGAAAATGGGGATGAAGGAAGAGAGAAAGAGAAGATTAAATTAACGGAGAAG
The DNA here is from genome assembly GCA_030737875.1 of Allium sativum. Taxonomy (NCBI): domain Eukaryota; kingdom Viridiplantae; phylum Streptophyta; class Magnoliopsida; order Asparagales; family Amaryllidaceae; genus Allium; species Allium sativum. The sequence continues at coordinate 681,759,172 of CM060919.1, forward strand.
AAAGGAAAACAAGAAGAAGATGATGATGGAGATGCAAAGGAGGAGAAAGACAAGAAAAAAGGGGAAGAAAAGAAGGACAAGAATGAAGAAGATGAAGGCAAAGAGGCAGAGAAGAAGAAAGAGAAGAAAAAACAAAAGGAAAAGAAAGGAAAACAAGAAGAAGATGAAAATGCAGACGATGATGCAAAGAAGAAGCGAGAAGGGAAAGAAAAGAAGGATAAGCACAAAAAGGATGAACATGAAGAAGTTGAAAGTGAAGGAAAACACACTGAAGTATCTGCCCTTGTAGCCGAAAAAGCTAAAAGGGTTACAGTGCCTGATGCTGTAGCTAACGAGGGATCATGTATCAATATGAGCGATGACGATGACAAGTCAAACGAAAACAACTCAGCAATGGAAACGGTGACACTGGAGCCACTAAAAGTTGTTTTGAATTCTGACTGCACAACTGCTCAGATTGAAAATGGTACACAACTCAACAAATAAAAGAAAGAAGATTTCTCTCTTAGATTTGCATCTCATAGTGAAGATTGCCATCTATATGTTGAAGGTCAAGTAGTTAAAAATTTGGACTCTTCTTCAATGAAGTGGTCATTTGTGAAATCATCTCCACTGTGGGAAACAATAAAGTCATCAGAATTGTTTTCAATTATGTCGCAACAACCACATTTTCGTCCTTTTGAACAATACTCTAAAAGTCGTCAAGAAGGAATGGCAATAGGTCGGTCCAGTTCTCTACTGTCAATAAAAATGTGTTGACATCCAGTATATCTAACGCTGAAGAAATGATAGACACTCTTAATGGCCTTGAAAGACATGGGTTTAAATTATATAATTTGCGGAATTTATTAGAATATTTTCGAACTTTGAACAAAAATGAGAAACAGGTAATGAATGAGGTACATGCGGCAAAAGATGTAAAGTCCGATGGACAAAGATATGAAGATTTGTTGAACGAAAAGCTTGAAGCAACCGACAAAGCCATCATTGAAATTAAACAATCCATGATCGAATTAAAGCACACCAACAAATTGCAAAATAATGGAAAGATAATTGAGAACTCCTATTCAGCGGTGGAAAATTCTAGTTATTTTGCACGAGGTGTAGCTAGAAAATGTACAGTGTGTATGGGTGCACTGTATGATAAGTTGATGTCCCTACAGAAGAACACAATTAGGAAAGTCTGGATAATATCATTCCTTTTCTTACCAAAGCACGTGAGGTATTGATATACACGTAAATGTGTATATTTTATCCGCTTATTTATCTAATTTTCTATTTAAAATAATTAATATTGTGTATTTATAGCTGTGTTTTCAGAGTGTTGATAAAAAGCTTGGTTTAGAGCATTTGATGGATAAAGCATGAAGAATTTGCTTAAAAAGAGTGAAGTTGAAATTACTAAAGCTTGAAGAGTTTAAATCTTGAAGAACGGTTGCAAATAGAGTTCAGTTGGGTAGATTTGGCTCAATAAAGACTCATACTGCGTTCACATTAGCTCATTTGCATGGCCTCTCACTCTACAGCTATGTTCACACTAGCATATGTGTTAGTTGGGCTAATTCTTTAGTCCCACATTATGGAATTTGCCAAGTAGCCTTTGTCATATCAGCTATAAATACACTCTATCTCATTCATTGTAAAAACACACTTAATTTTATTCTGTAATTCTCTTCTTGGAATAAAACTCTTCTTCTCCATTTCTCTTAGTTGTTATTTTATTTTATTTATGTTCATGTTATTTAGTTTCTTTTTATTTTCTTTTCTTTTAGCTATGTCTAGCTAATCCTCTTTATTTAGGGGGTGATGACGCTGATAGATATGATTCAATATGAATCGCATAGCCAAAAGATTTGAACTTCATGTATGTAGATCTAGATATGAACTAAGGGTTAGATCTGAACCTTCATACCCTGTGTCGTTTAAGAGTTGTGCTCCTTCACAGGGTATATTCGAGTTCGATCTAACACATATCAGATTTAGATTTAATATTTAGGGTTTTAGAAATAAAATAGTGAATCTGTCCTGATAGCCTATGGTTGTTTAAGAGCTGAGCTCCTGCATAGGCTATACTTGTTGTTATTTACATATTTGTTTCTAGAAATCTAATTATCGTTGATTCATGTTTGTGACAGAAACATGAATTAGATCTGTATTTATTCGATTGGCTATTGATGAATATTAATCTAATCTATGTCATTACTCTCTAATTACTTTCTTTATTGTTAAAAACTCGCTTTTTGTTTATTTTCTGTTAATTTGCAATCAATCAAAATTCGGGAATAACTTGATTGGATTTACTAGTTTAAATATTTTTGGTCCCAGAGTTCGACACCCTCTACAACAATCCTTGTTGTTTAGGAAAGCCGAACGGATTTTACAGTTGTTTACAACTGTATAATTTATTCGCAAACAAATTTTGGCGCCGTTGCCGGGGACCAAAATAATTTTTATTTTTATATCCTTCGAGTTATATTTTTTTTTTCTTTAGTTTTCCTTCATAAAAAAAAATAACACATTTTTTTTTATTTTCTCATTTTTTCCGTCATAAAAACTTGCCTTTTGTTTTCTATTTCTTTCCTAGTTTCAATACATTTTCCCTTTCTACAAATTTCTTTCTTTTTCTTACAAATAAAAAAATTGCCAACTCTTTTCTGATTTCTTTCTTAGTTTTCTTTTCATTTTTCTTCTACACAATCTTTCCTTCCTTCTATTTGCAATTTCTTTATTAAAAAAAAATTGCTTCGTTTGATTGATTTGTTTCCTTGTTTTTTATTCCTTTTCCAGTCTTTATGTTTCTTTTTCTACAAGTAAAAAAATAAAAAAATAAAAGATTTTTCTTGGATTCCTTTCCTTACTTATTTTCTGCCGTTTCTTTTCTAAATGTATTTCTCGATCTTCTCTCCAATTTCTTACTTCCTTTCTTTTGCAATTTGACTTCTTTCCTCTTTTCAACAATATAAAATAAAAAATAAAAAAATCTTTCTTTCCTTCTTTGTTTCTCAATTCCAATACAAAATCCCAACTCGCTCTCAACTCCACCACCAATTCATCTAACATATTTCTTACCATCATCCTTCACCAATTCACGTCCTCATCACCACACCACAATGTAAACAAATTTGCCGTAACAATCAACCTGCTTCACCACCAATTCATTCAGCATTCACCACAAGCCCCTTTCACCATAAAACTTCTCTATAGGCATCACCAATCGCGCCATCAAAAATCACGTTCACACTGCCACGCTCGCATCACCTTCCGAGAAGAACTGCTATCCGCAAGCACAAACTACATCGCAACTCCCTGAACCACCACAAACCCGAGATTCAAACAACAACGCCTGACTTCCTCTGCCCCAAATCGGCATCAGATCACCACTGCCACATATCAAACACCCTCCAAATCGCACCCCTTCAGACAACCCCACTCCTGAATTTCACGCAAGCTCCACCAAACACTCGAACTCTCCTAAACCCACCACCCCTTTCGAACCGAATTGATCACAAGTTTGAACTGAGAACTAGTCTAAAGCCTAGCCTCAAGTTCGAAGCCCTCAGAACCGATTAGAAGCCTCAAAGATCCGAGAAATCCAACTCAAGAATCCCAAACGCGATTTGAAAGAGGGAAAGTGTTTTTCTTTTTCTTTTTTTGGGTTCACGGGTATTTTCCTTTACTGGGATTTGCAGCCATATATATTGGGAGTGTGATTTTGTCCTTACTTGGTTGAGTTTGAACAGAGAAAGAAATAGGCAGACAGAGGGTCTATGTAAGTGGTGAACGCGTGGCCTTGCTTCTAGTGTACGCCTGTTTTTCTTTTTCCTTTTGAATAACTGTTGTTCTATGGTTTTCTTTAAACACCAAGTTTGGTTTGACCATTTGATCAGCGCGTCTTGTGTTCTGGTAGAGTAAATTCCTATTCAGTTCAATTTTTGTTTATTTTTATCCTTTTTTTTTTATTATTATTATTTTTGTTTATTTTTTTAGTTGAATTTAGTTTTGTCTAGCCTAGTCTGTTTTTTAGTCTAGTTTAGTTTGTGTTTCCCTTCCGACTTAGTTTTTATTTTTCTTTACTTTTGTTTTATTTCCTTTCTAAACAAAAAAAAGGGAAAAAAATTTCGAAAGCAGGTACAGTGGATATTAGAAAAAGGTCTTAATTTTTTTTTTCGGGCTCTTAGCCCGGACCCGTGCCGCAGCGCAGTCAAGCAATTAATAAGAGGCGACAACAACAGCAAGCAGCGGACAATTCAGGGTTCGAGCGATTGCACACCAAGTGGGGTGTGAACGCGCTAGTACGACTCAATTGCACTGGATGGACCACCGATCAAGGTGAGTATTTTCTATCTCTACAGGGATCGCTGCTGCAAATAAAAATATATATATATAGACATTGCTTGTAAAAATCTTCTGCAGGGCATCGGCTTGTTTGTAAAAAAAATTTGTTCTTTTTTATTTATTTCTGCAATTGACTGTTCTGTGACTGTCCTGAGACTGTTCATTCTGTGACTGATTAAAAAAAAAAATTGCATTCATCTTAGTTTTGTTTTTATTTTCTAGGGACTTCATTATATTTTGACAAATTGGTTTAGTTCTAACGGATTATTTCTCGGTGTCTAGACTACGGCAGAGTAATAACTATTTATAAATATTACGGTGATTCGTATATATTATATCGGTTGTTCCTCTGAAGGTACTTAAACCTTCGGCTGCATTGCTAGGGTGATTCCTGGTGCACCGATAACTCCTGTCCGTTAACTGGCTGAGAAGTCTTTTGTTGAAATAAATCAAACCGTCATTATATAATTCTAGAAATTGTAAATTGCATTAGGTTCATTTAAAAAAAATCTTTTGTGTCTAATTCTTTTTCTCTAACAATTTTTTTCAAAATAATTCTCATTTTGTAAAAAAAAAAAAAATCGCTTCTCAAATTTGTTTTTTCTCGTCTTCCCTTATTCTTCTCGCTAGTGCATGCGTCATTGGACTCGTGATCCTTTAGACAATCGTTTAGTTCGAACAAACATTTCTTTAACCATGGCCGAAGAAAATCCCCCTCGATCTCTTATGGATAGATACTTCCCCGATCGGGTTTCTATTCCTTCTTGCATCATATTGCCCGCCCCAACGGGTAACCACTTTGAAATTCATTCGAATCACATAAATACTCTTCCAAAGTTCGGCAATTTAGAATGTGATGATCCTTATATTTTCTTGACCAAATTTGAACAAGTTTGTGCAACCATGAAATTTCAACAATTAAGTGACGATGGAATCAAACTTAGGTTAATTCCATTTGCACTTACCGATTATGCTGAGAAATGGTTGTATAGCTTGCCTTCAAATACGATTGGAACTTGGGGTGAATTTGTGAACATTTTTCTAAAGAAATTTTTCCCTCTGGAAAAAACATCCAAAATTCGAAACGAAATCGTCAATTTTCATCAATTTGGGGGTGAATCCTTTGCAAAATATTTTGAAAGATTTAAAGAGCTTCTAGTCAAATGTCCACATCACAATTTCGAAAAATGGACTCTTTGTCAAATTTTATACGATGGACTTGAAAATAACTCTCGAACCATGCTCGAATCGATATGCCAAGGAAATTTTCTAGCCCAAGATCACAATGCCGCTTGGCAGTTTCTCGAAAATTTGGCCGAAACATCATCTCAATGGGAAAGATCTAATGAGAAATCGATTTATTCCCGATCTAACGCTCATTCGGTAGGATCATCAGTAGCCTTAGAAGCAAAAATAGACGCGATGATATCCAAATTTGATAATGTCCTTTCATCAACTCAAATAAATCAAGCTCAGGCGTCTCAGACCTCATGTTACAAATGTAACGATCCTAACCACATATCTGATCAATGCCCACATTCATTGTAACAACTCAACGCATTTAACAAAGCTAGGAATGACCCATTCTCCCCAACGTACAATCCAGGTTGGAGAAACCATCCTAACTTCTCTTGGACCCAAAGCAATGCAAATTCGAATGCGGTTCGACCACCTTTTTAGTCATTTTCGAATAATATTTCGAAACCTCCCTTTCAACAAACTCAATTCCAACATCCTGCGCCACCTTCTCAAAATCGAGCGCAACAATCTTTTGTTCCCCAAGACGATAAACGATTGACATCACTTGAGAAAACTCTCGAAGAATTGACTAAAGCGACGACTCAAAATCTCCAATCAAATACCAATCTTCAAAATTTATTGACTTCGCACATGCAAAACACGAGTCAGTCGATCGCTAAACTTAAAATGCAAATGAGTCAGTTAGCCACTTCGGTAAGCGAACGGGAAAGAGGCACTTTCCCGAGTCAACCCATTCCAAACCCCAACCGTCAAAATCCTAACTCCAACCAAATTCACTTCATTCAAGATTCAAACGTTAGTCACTTGAATGCGGTCACGACACTTAGATCTGGCAAAAAGATTGACAACCATGTGGTCAACCCAAATGCTTTACGGGATGATCTTCCAAACCCTATCGAAAATTCGACCAACTCAGATCAAAACATTGAGCCAATTTCTGACAAGGACCATCCTCAAACTCAAGTAGCCCAACCTACTGAGTTGTCTGCTCCATTTCCTCATAGACTCCGACCTAGGAAAAAGACGGATCAGCTAGAAAAAATCCTTGAAATATTTAAGCAAGTTAAAGTGAACATTCCTCTTTTAGATATTATACAACAAGTTCCACAATACGCAAAATTTCTAAAAGATATATGCACTCAAAAACGTCATACACATGTACCTAAGAAAGTGTTTCTAGCGGCAACTCTAAGCGAAGTCTTATCCCAATCGATGCCAGTGAAATACAAAGATCCTGGCTGCCTGATCGTCGCTGATCTATGAATTAGAAAAGCGCGACATTTGTAATAAATTCTGCAAGCATACAGGTGTGTAGCATACAGGTCGAACACAGGGAGGTGAATTAAATCAAATTATTTATCTAATCTCCTGGGCGAGTTAGACAAAACTTTGGAGGTTGATTTTGAAAATAAAACAAAACAAAATTAAAACTGTAATTTGATTCAGAACAGATCTAACTGAACCGACGATCAAATCACAATTTCAATGGAAAAGCAATGAAACTATGAATCAGATTCAAATCTAATCAAATCCAATTTAACCTATGAACGCGATTAAAATACAGAAAATAAAAGTGCAGAATATAAATAACAACAGGAAATAAAATTAGGATTACCGCTGAATCTAATCAGACGGTCAATCACTAATGAAAAGAAATGCAAAATACAAATAGTGTTCTACCGAATCTAATCGTGTAGACAACACTAATTGCTAAGAAATAGAAAATTGCATAAAATAAAGAAAAATGAATTTTATTAATGAAGAAGAGAATAGAATGGGATATATGATAGGATGGTGGCTACAAGGGTATATATAGGGTAGATAGCCAAACCCTAACCCTAATGATAATTGGGCCTGGTCATTACATCACTAATTAGTTTACAATGAGAAACATAAATGGGCCTTAGATAAATAAAGCAAATTTGGGCCTTTTCTCTTTTCCTCTTGCTTCCTTGACACTTCTTCATTGATTTGTGATGTGCAAAGCCTTTTTATCAATCCTTTTCTTGTCCAACAGCAACTAGATGTGAGATCTTCATCTACAATTCTTTAAAATGTAAATATATATCAATTTCATCTCTATTTCTCTACTTTTCTGGTTGCATGCGGGCTGGGTTGGAATATCTGTAAAAGTGACAAAACAATACCCAAGTAATATTTATTTATATACAAAAGATAAGAAATAAGAGCATAAAAATAACACATTTCTATGTTAACCAAATACCCCCACACTTATCTTTTACTCGTCCTCGAGTAAAACAAGAAATGAAAAACTAACTAGATAGGTCACACTTTCGTAGGAAACACGATTGCATTGAGCGTATGCAACAAGCCGTTAAACCTCTAGGTGTCCCTAGTAGGACGAGTGGTGTCTCGTGAGGGTTTTCAGCGGATACTACCCACAAAATCCAAATGCAGTATGATATGGTTCTAATGAACTACATGAATGCAATGGACATATGCAGATAAAAACGAAAAATGAAAACACAACTTATTTCAGGAAGGTGGTACAACAATTTAAGTTAACAATTTCTAATCAGTTGATTTTATTTTAGATACCTCAACTTGTCACAAATTTTCAATATAAATCAAGTTTTCAAATGTTAAATTCCAGTTTGGCCAGTTAGTTCGGTTGATAACATAGTGCAGCCATGAAATAAATTCTTAGTTTGCTTGGCACAGTTTGCAAAGTGGTATTCTAATTTTCTCATGTATGGCTAGTCAAATCAATAAGGTCAAGAAGTGTTTGGGCATCATCGCTTATTCTTTATTCTATAAAATTTTAAGATTTATGATTAAGTACATACACCTAACTTAGAAGACCAAGGTTTACCACCCATGCACTGCCTCGCGGACTAATGGAGAGTAGGTAAAGAGCTTGGCGGATTGTGCAGGCCGACTTTGACTTTGTCAACAACGTGTCGGTAATCCTTAGGTGTCCAATCTCATAAAATGAGACCAAGATATTCCAACGCTGACTTTGTCAACAACATGTCGGACAGAGCTTGGCGGGTTTGCACACCAACGCTCGATATACAAGCAATGTTGGATACCCTTGGATTATTAATTATTATTATTGAATTTATAAGCACAAAAAGAGAGTTACGCGAATTCAACTTAACACAACTTAGTTTTAAAGATTTGAAAAGCCAATATAAGTATTTTAAGTCCTCCACTTATTTAAACAAAGTCTACAATATAGAATAGATTTCATGGCCATCACCTAAGAATCTCCCTATGTACCGGTTACACTATTATCCCTCAAAATTAAACTTTTCATTATATTTCTTATTCGATTTAAATTGAGAGAAAAAATACTATCAATTGACTAAAAATCCTTAACTTATTTTGTTGTATCAAATCTAAAATGAGTCGTATAAAAAAAATTATGGTATGTTACTATGATCTAAAATGCATGATGGTCCTATTTAAATGGCTGAAATTGAAAAAGAAAGAAAAATAAAGAAAAAACGAAAATGAGTGAAATGCAGACTCCGTCCCACACTAGAACTAAACAGTGTCCACACTGTAAACATTTCCTAAATTTGAAAGATCGTACCCAGAGATGGATTAAATGTAAAATTATTTGTAAAATGAAATGCAGTTTAACTATATGGAGAAATGGATCATATGTACAATGATATATGTGTTTGCGGTGCACGCGATGCAAAGAATTCCACCAACTTTTCCCCCCACACTTGGTTCTTGCCCTATGAGTCCCATTCCCACTATGTCTAGACATGTTTTCTAACAAGCAAGAGTTTTTGAAAACCATCTCATCTTTATACCTCGATTAGTAGTCCAGGAGATAAATATCTAGGGTCGTCCTAACCTGAAGTTTTTCAACCAAGCCAGCATTCCAAAAGTAATTCATGTATTCAACAAATTTGTCAGTGTAATTTTTCAAAAATTTGTGATCGTATGTAAATTCAGTGAAATTTGACATCTGAGTGGTGTTCAAGACTGTGTGATCACATTTCTCAATTTCGTTAATTGACAACGTATTTTTGACACTGACAAATTCTAGTTCGTTTGAAACCTCAAAATCGAATTTTTTGAACTCGTGATGTGAATCTACTTCTTCTTCATTTGGCAACTCTTCCTCATACAATCCAAAGAATTCATGTTCGTTAAAATCCTTTTCCACATTTGAATTGAAAAATTCAACATTTTTATTTTGTTCAATTTCAAAGATTTCAAGTTTCTCACAGCCCAAAAGAGGAAGATCAAAATCTAAGCTTAAATCTTTTTCTTGGAAAGAGTTGAAGTCCAAATCATTTACTGAATTTTGAACAACTTCATTTAGATCGTTATTCTCAATTTCGAAAGTTGTTGTTTGAAAATTTTCACTATCAGTAAAGAATGGATTGTTTGCTGATTCATCGCTTAGTTGAATTTGATTTTGTTGCTCGAGTTGTTCTTTATAAGACGTGATTAAACATAGAAGTTCATCCATCTTTCTATCTTTTTCATCAAGTTGTCTATCTAGCCTTTCTACCCTCTCATCAAAATGACATTCTTCATAATCGCTGATTTGAGAGCTTTTATTTTGGATTTCTTGATTCTCAAAATTATCGTCCACATCAATTTCACAATCAAAATTATTCCAATGTGGTGGTTGTTTGAATTTTCAGAAAAATGGTAATGATATTGGAAATCATTTTGATTACAAAAATTATGTTCGTAACAAAAACTGGTGAAATTCGAAGGAAAATTGCAATTTTGTTTATTTTCAAGATGTTGACATGGGTTGTAGTTTTGAAAATTTTGATCGATTTGAAAATCATTTTCAAAATTATTTTCGAATTGGTTTCCAACCCCATATTGATGTTGATCAAAGGTAAGTAGCGATTCAAAACTGTTTTGATGTGGATGTGGCCCATAATCGAAGTTATTGAAATTTAAATTGAAATCATCGTTTCGATTATATCTATGATTTTGTAAACATTGATCATTTGGAAAATTTTGAAAATTGTTGACATTGGGCTCACGAAATTTTGGAAAATCCTGCTTCATGAGTTGTAATTCATACTCATACTCTTCAAGCGGACGTCTACTTCGACTATTATCCCACAATTCTCTCAAAGATTTTTTGAATCAGACATTTGAATGAAATCAAGGAAAGACAGAATTTATTCTCACTTCAAAATAATATAAAATGTCGAGTTGTGTTCTATTAATTAACTGACTCAATTAGAAGGGGAAGAGGGTCTTATGGTCGTTCACGTATAGTATAAAACTAAGGGATATGACCAATGTTTTACGGGTAGTATGCAACCTCTTTTGCTAATAGTTCAATAAATTGAACTACTATATATCCGCGATCCAATTATACGAGACAGTCAACTTCACAAAACACCACTTTTCAATTATATTATTTTGAAATATCTAATCTGATTTTATAATTGAAGTACGACGAGAGATGATTTTTGGTTATGGAAATTCGTTTTTCACAGACAGAATCAGAAATTTCAGTAGCAGAACAGTCACAGAAATAAATCGCAGAATAATTTTTTTTTACAAGCAAGCTGCTGCCCCTGTAGAAGTTTTTTACAAGCAATTTCTATATTTTTAAGCAAGTGCAGCACCTGTAGAGTTTAGAAAAATATTACCGTGGGGTATGGCTGTCCTTCCAGAGAATTTTGAATACTGTTTGCACTTCAAACTCCACCGTCTGCAAATTGGTTCATCTCTAAAATTCTTGATCGTTTGCTTGAACTCTTCACACTTTCGTTTTTAAATAAAGATAAAAATCTAGACCGAACAAGTTGAACAAAATTGAATCACTGACTCTCACAAACGAAACGAACCATGGGAACTAAGTTTGGCGTAGACCGTACGGATTAAACAAAGTAAAGGATTTTTTTTTCAAATACGAAATCACAGCAAACCCACTACATGAACAACCAGACAAGTTTAAAATAAAAAAAACTTTTATTTTCACTGACCACAACTAGCGAAATAAGGTGAAATAAATATCCATGCTATCACAAGAAAAAAACAAAACCTTGCACGTTGCCCATTAAAACCTACACACTCACATGCCACTAAACATACGTCCACAAACCCTAAAAAAAAAACCAGACTTAACCACCCGATAGTCTATATAAAATACTCCAATTATAAAACTCAGGCCGCTATTCTATTATCTCAACAAATCAAATAAAAGAACAACGCCCCCTTTCTTTCCTTTCACAAACCAATTCGCATCCAAAAATAATAATCAAACTCGTTCAGTCCCCTTTTTTTTCGAATTGGGTTTCTCGAAGGACTGGCGGATTTTTGAACGGTTTACTGAGGCGATTTGGAGTTCTTCGCGACTCCGGATGACATGCGATGATCGGTGACTTCTGGGGTGGTTGTAAGTGTGACTTCGGTTGCTGAATTTTGGGCGTGAGGCAGAAGTGATCTGTGGAGTTATTCGATGGTATGTAGTGAAGGTGATGGGTGAATTTGTGATGAAGCTGTGGGTTTGTGGGCGGTGGAATTGTGGTCTGGACTGGATGTTGGCAGAGGAGCGATATTGGGTTTGGACGATGGTAGGGGAAGGTTGGTATTAGGGTTGAAGAGGAGACCGCAAAGGTGGAGGGTGATTGTTGGTTTTGGCGATTTGGGTTGCGGCAGAAATTGAGGTGCTGGTGTAGCGAGATGTATGGTGTTTGCGCAGTGGATAGGGGCGACTTAGATTGAACGGTTGAAGATGAATTGATGATGGATGGTTTTGGTTCAGGATAGTTTTGATGAAATTATGGGTCCAAGTGGGTGGTGAACTGTGGAAGAGAGGTGGGTGCGGATTGGTGGTGTATGAATTAAGATTGCTGGAAGGTTGCGAGTGTTGTCTGTTTGATGGGCATGGGATGAAAGTGTTTTATGGATGGAAGTGGGGTTGTATGTATGACAGAAAGGTGGATGATGTTGAGGAGGGATTGTTGGCTAATGAAAATAGTGTATGTGGGAGTTAGGGGTGATGAACGAAGTGGGTTTGTGGTTGAATGTGGTGTTGTTGAGGCAAGAAAACTGCTGTGGTGGTAGAATTGAGTAGGGTATCGTGATGATGGAAGTGTGACAGGGGTATGGTGGATGCGGCAGTTGTGCTGTGATTTTTGTGGAGTTCTGTGTGTGAACAGAGCTGAAATTGGGTTGATGGTGGTTGTGAGTGCTGATGGAAGGCAGATGATCAGTGGGTTGGTTATGATGGTCGTGGAGCACGGTGATGTTTGGATGTGAAGTATATGTGGGTAGAAATTTGCGGAGGTGGCTTGATGCGCTGGAGGGTGGATGCGTATGGATGAAGGTGAGATGGGGTGATCTGGGTTGTTTGGTGAATTCGGTGAGGAAGCGGGTGGTTTTGGCTTGAAGGAGATGTTGCCTTTATTTTTAATTTTTTTTGGACGTGGGCGTGGTAGTTTGTTAAGAAAGTCAGAAAGAGATGAAGATGGCCTTGGACGGTATGATGCAGTTCGGTGTATGTTTCGTGTGGTGAAGAGGGGATGCTAATCTGGATGATGACCAGTGAACAGAAGGCAGTGGTGACGGTCGGTTATGACAGGGGTATGGTGATGTTTTGGCAGTGGAAGAGAAGAAACAGAAAATGGTAGTGAAGAAAATGAAAGCACAAAGGAAAATATGGAAAGGAAATTTGTTTCTCTTTTTTTTTGGAAAGGAAGCAAATGTAGAAATTGATCAAAGAAAAGGGAAAGAAAGAAAAATTTGGCAAGATCTCTTTTTTTTTGTTTAATAAAATCAAACAAAAAGTAAAAATAAAAATAAAACAAAACTAAAAACTTGATCTGATGTGGACCTGTTCGTGACTAAGGAGAAAATTGAGCGCAGGCAGATGTTATGTTTTGGTGAAGAAGTCTGTTGAACGGTAGGTGATTTTTGAAAACGGGTGGTAGTGATATTTGGATAGACAAAGGAGGAAAGCAATCAAAAGAATTTGTGTTTTTTTTAAGGAGAGAGTAAATTGTAAAAGAAAAAGGGATTGATTGGGTAAAAGGAAATAGATAAAAGAAAATTTGGCAAGCTTTTTATTGTTCTCTTTTTTTTAATTAATGAGAAAAAGAAGATGAAATAGAAAAGGCAACAAATTTTAGAGAAAATATGCAATGAACAAGAAGGGAAGCAAATAGATGAGAAAAAAGGAAAAAAAAATTAAAGGAAAACAAATGGAAAGAATTTTTTTTCTCAATTAGAAGATTGTAGCATCAATGTTTTAATACCCAATCGACCAATTTAGATTTTTTTTTCTATATGTACAAGAACACAAAAGGAAAATAAAATAAAAACTAACACGAATCGGAAATTAAATAAATAATAAAATTCAATTGTTGCCTCCCCGGCAACGGCGCCAAAAACTTGATCGTCGCTGATCTATGAATTAGAAAAGCGCGACATTTGTAATAAATTCTGCAAGCATACAGGTGTGTAGCATACAGGTCGAACACAGGGAGGTGAATTAAATCAAATTATTTATCTAATCTCTTGGGCGAGTTAGACAAAACTTTGGAGGTTGATTTTGAAAATAAAACAAAACAAAATTAAAATTGTAATTTGATTCAGAATAGATCTAACTGAACCGACGATCAAATCACAATTTCAATGGAAAAGCAATGAAACTATGAATCAGATTCAAATCTAATCAAATCCAATTTAACCTATGAACGCGATTAAAATACAGAAAATAAAAGTGCAGAATATAAATAACAACAGGAAATAAAATTAGGATTACCGCTGAATCTAATCAGACGGTCAATCACTAATGAAAAGAAATGCAAAATACAAATAGTGTTCTACCGAATCTAATCGTGTAGACAACACTAATTGCTAAGAAATAGAAAATTGCATAAAATAAAGAAAAATGAATTTTATTAATGAAGAAGAGAATAGAATGGGATATATGATAGGATGGTGGCTACAAGGGTATATATAGGGTAGATAGCCAAACCCTAACCCTAACCCTAATGATAATTGGGCCTGGTCATTACATCACTAATTAGTTTACAATGAGAAACATAAATGGCCTTAGATAAATAAAGCAAATTTGGGCCTTTTCTCTTTTCCTCTTGCTTCCTTGACACTTCTTCATTGATTTGTGATGTGCAAAGCCTTTTTATCAATCCTTTTCTTGTCCAACAGCAACTAGATGTGAGATCTTCATCTACAATTCTTCAAAATGTAAATATATATCAATTTCATCTCTATTTCTCTACTTTTCTGGTTGCATGCGGGCTGGGTTGGAATATCTGTAAAAGTGACAAAACAATACCCAAGTAATATTTATTTATATACAAAAGATAAGAAATAAGAGCATAAAAATAACACATTTCTATGTTAATCACTGCCCCCACAATATCATGTACTATTGGGGACAAGAAAATCGATAGATGCCTGCTAGACTTAGGTGCTAGTGTTAACTTGCTTCCATATTCTGTCTATCGCCAATTAGGGCTAGGAGAACTGAAACCTACCAAGGTTACCCTTCAGCTTGCTGACCGGTCAATTAAGAAACCTGTGGGCGAAATCGAGGATGTGTTGATCAAAATAGGCGAATTCATCTTTCCAGTTGATTTCATTGTCCTAGAAACTCAACAGGTAAGCAATCCTGCAAACCAGATCCCTTTGATTCTAGGACGACCCTTCTTAGCAACCTCTAATGCTCTTATCAACTGTAGAAATGGGTTTATGAAACTTTCTTTCGGTAACATGACCGTCGAGCTAAACATCTTTAGAACCGAAAACTCTCCTAACTCTTATGTGGATCAATTTTCTGAAATCCATGTGGTCCATGACAATGACCCTGAGCTCGATCATCTGAACAACGAAATTGAATCAAATTACGAAACATTATTTCAAGATATTCCCGAAAATGTCTCTGATTCAATTCCTGTTGAGCCGCTCACAATTGAGCCTATTCCTCAACCAATTTCTTCGGTTGAGTCGCCCCCAAAATCTGACCTCAAAGTGCTGCCCAGTCATCTTAAGTACGCTAACTTAGGAGACAATGAAACTTTTCCTGTCATTATCGCTTCTGACCTTACTTTAGAGCAGGAACAATTGCTCCTTCCCATCCTTAAGAAAAATAAGGAAGCAATTGGTTGGTCCATGGCTGATATTAAGGGGATTAGTCCTTCGATTGTCCAACATCGAATCCACCTTATAAATGATGCCAAACCCACTCGTGATCCCCAACGTCGACTAAACCCCATCATGAAAGAAGCAGTTCGGGCTGAAATCCTTAAATGCCTTGACAATGGAATCATCTACCCGATTTCCGATAGTCAATGGGTTAGTCCGATTCATGTTGTACCTAAGAAATCAGGGATTACCATGGTTCAAAATGAAGCTAACGAGATTATCCCAACCCGCACCCAGACTGGTTGGCGTGTTTGCATTGACTATAGGAAACTTAACGCTGTAACACGAAAGGATCATTTCCCTCTGCCATTTATCGATCAAATGTTAGAACGACTAGCCGGTCACGAGTACTATTGTTTCCTTGACGGGTACTCGGGATATAATCAAATCCCTATCGCTCCTGAGGACCAAGAGAAAACCACTTTCACGTGTCCATTCGGTACATTTGTGTACCGACGTATGCCTTTTGGTCTCTGTAATGCACCTGCAACCTTTCAGAGGTGCATGAAAAGCATTTTTTCTGATATGATCGAGCGATTTTTGGAAGTGTTCATGGATGATTTTTCCATCTTTGGGGATTCCCACACTGAGTGTTTACATCACCTGGATCTCGTTCTTAATCGTTGCAAAGATAAACACTTAACGCTTAATTGGGAAAAGTGTCACTTCATGGTTAAACATGGCATTGTTTTGGGACATGTCATCTCTAACAAAGGAATTGAAGTAGACAAAGCCAAAATCGAAGTTATCTCGAATCTTCCCATTCCCAAATCCGTTAAGGACATCCGATCCTTTTTCGGTCATGCTGGTTTTTACCATCGCTTTATAAAAGATTTTGGCAAAATCACTCGACCTTTAACCAATCTTCTTGGTAAGGATGTTCCTTTCGACTTCAATTCTGATTGCATTTCATCTTTTGAGCGTCTTAAAAATGAACTTGTCTCTGCTCCGATCATCTGTTCTCCTAATTGGAAGCTGCCTTTTGAAATCATGTGTGATGCCTCGAATTTCGTTGTTGGCGCTGTCTTAGGACAACGCATCGATAAAATTCTTCATGTAATTTACTACGCGAGTAAGACTTTTAACGATGCCCAAATTAATTATACGACCACTGAAAAGGAACTCTTGGCAGTTGTCTTTGCTCTAGAAAAATTCAGGCCTTATCTAGTTGGCTCACACATCACGGTTTATACCGATCATTCCACACTTAGGTACCTTTTCTCTAAAAAGGATGCTATGGCTCGTCTCATTCGTTGGATCCTTCTACTTCAAGAATTTGACCTTGCCATTAAGGATAAAAAAGGATCCGACAACGTTATTGCGGACCACTTGTCTCGTCTTCCAAATGCCCCGTCTTCTTCTCTTCCAATCAACGAGAATTTCCCTGATGAACAGCTATTTTCTCTATCCACTGATCCTTGGTACGCCGACATTGTCAACTACTTAGTCACCAAGCAGACCCCTTCTTTTTGGTCTAAGCAGGATAAACACAAATTCTTTTCTCAAGTGAAACATTTTTATTGGGACGACCCCTATCTTTTCAAATACTGTCCAGACCAAATCATTCGAAGGTGTGTTCCCGACACTGAAACTCACAGTGTCCTCTCTTTCTGTCATGAACAAGCATGCGGTGGTCACTTCGGTCCCAAAAAGATAGCCGAAAAGGTTCTCCAATCGGGTTTCTACTGGCCCACCCTTTTCAAAGACGCGTACGAATTTTGCAAAACTTGTGATCGATGTCAATTCCTAGGGAAAATTTCTAAACGGAATATGATGCCCCTAAACCCCATTCTAGAGGTCGAAATTTTTGATGTGTGGGGTATAGACTTCATGGGACCCTTCCCTAATTCTTTTGGGAACCTTTACATTCTCTTAGCTGTTGATTATGTTTCCAAATGGGTCGAAGCTGTACCATGCAAAACAAACGATAACAAGGTTGTTGTGCGCTTCTTGAAAGAAAACATCTTTTCTAGGTTTGGCACGCCTCGCACAATAATCAGTGATAATGGTACACACTTCTGTAATCGTTCTTTTGAAGCTCTCATGAGAAAGTATTCGATAACCCACAAGTTATCTACTCCTTACCTTCCTCAAACTTGTGGGCAAGTTGAAGTATCGAATAGGCAGATTAAACAAATTCTTGAGAAAACTGTGAATCGAAATCGTAAAGATTGGTCCCAAAAATTAACCGACGCTCTTTGGGCTTACCGCACCGCTTTCAAAACCAACTTGGGTATGTCCCCTTATCGGTTGATTTTTGGTAAGCCATGTCACTTGCCAGTTTAACTAGAACATAGGGCGTTATGGGCAATAAAAACTTTGAATCTTGATTTAGAGCAAGCAGGTGAACATAGGAAGCTTCAACTTAATGAACTTGATGAAATTCGAAATGATGCCTATGAAAATGA
This sequence comes from Allium sativum, assembly GCA_030737875.1. Lineage (NCBI taxonomy): Eukaryota > Viridiplantae > Streptophyta > Magnoliopsida > Asparagales > Amaryllidaceae > Allium > Allium sativum. The sequence continues at coordinate 681,777,312 of CM060919.1, forward strand.
ACGAATTTACAAGGACAGAACAAAAGTTTTTCATGATAAATCAATTTTACGTAAAACTTTCATGCCAGGTCAAAAAGTTCTGTTATATGACTCAAAAATGCATTTATTTCCGGGTAAGTTAAAATCTAGATGGACAGGACCTTACACTGTACGGACTGTTTTTCCATATGGTGCGGTAGAAATTGAGAATCCAACTGATGGATCATCCTTTAAGGTCAATGGTCAACGCCTTAAACCTTACTTGGAACCAATACCCAACCAAGAGGAAGAGCTCATGGTCCTCCATGAGCCACATTACATTCGGTAAGACGCACTAACCCTCTTTTGTACATATGTAAATATTCTCTTATTTATTTCCCTTTCACTAATATATGTCTGAATAATGACTGTGAGGACACAGTCACACTCAAGTGTGGGGGGATTTACATTACATCAACAATCAAATTTTATTAAGTAAGTCATTCATTGAACAAGGATTAACTTAAATTCATAAATAACACCTTGGTTCTTGTTTGATAAGTTGAATTGTTGGGTGATGGGAATGAACATTATTTATTCATTGAATCGTAATGTGTCTTTTTAAGATGCTAGCTTGAGACTGTGCAGACGTTAGTCGTGTTCTGGAGTAAGCGTGTCAACCTTTGTTATACATGTTAGAATGTGCAAGTAAAAATAATCAAAAAAAAATCATGAAATAAAAATTATTTTGCACCTACATTTGTTGGATTTTCTGAGTTTGTTTTCATGCATAATATTTTTTTCAATTTTTTTCAAACTTGTAAGTTCTAAAGTCCACTTGGCCCAATTAAGGAGAAATGACTCATTGTAGCGTTCTTCTTCGATACCCCACATTATTCAAACCCAAGTTTTAGTCGATTTACATCCATGTTTCGATAAGTTTTTCTTATATTGGTATAGTATAGAACCTTGTACTGATTTATTTTCAAAGGTTCAAAAATGTCACTTTTTATACCAATATTACACTACCCACTCCGTACTTGTTTAAAGATAGGATAACCATATACCACATCTTATTTTATGTGGGTTATCTATCTTACGAAACTTTGCTTATCATTCCTTTCAGCTTTTTATATAACATCAATCCAGACTTGTGTGTTGAATTAGGGTTATAGAAGTAGAGTAACTAGGGCACAAAACTTTCCTTTCATAAAGTGTTGGTTTAGTAGAGAAGGAATCAAATGAAATCATGTACGACATCATTCCATTCCATCTCCAATCATCATTCATCATGCAAAAGAAAGAAGAAAAAAAAAGAAGAAGAAAAAAAGAAGAAAAAAATAGAAAAAAAGAAGAAAAAAAAGAAAAAGAAAAAAAATGAAATTAAGAGAGAGTCTCTCAGAATAAAATAGTCATTCATCATTCTTGACTATAAAGCATTCAGTTCCATTCCATCCACATCCATTATACCATACTTGGAAGTGAGGATTGTAGTAGAGGAGATGAAAGGAAACAAAAATGTTCATATGTGCCTTAGTATTACTTTATCTTTTGTAGCTTGAAATTCAACTAATACACTTGCCCTCTTATCTATAACATTTTTAGAACTTACAAAATTTTCCTTGATTTATGCATAACTCACATCCAATACAGTACAGTTACATTGGTGCAAAATTATTCAAAAAAAAAAAAATGATTGGGTGCACATTATCGATGTGTAGAACTTTGGTTGACACCACACTCTTAACCTTCAAGACAATTACAGTGTTATCAAGGAATTACGATTCAGCTTGAATTTTTTTATTCATTTTTGCACCAACAATGGGATGGACAATTTGGGATTGAACCGTTATTATTGAAGTTAGGTAAAGTCCTTGGAATATGAAAGACCTTAAATATATTGTTTGATTAATATGCGTACACAAGACGCTTTGGATTTTGTGGGTAGTATCCGCTGAAAACCCTCACGAGACAACACTCGTCCTACTAGGGACACCTAGGGGTTTAACGGCTTGTTGCATACGCTAAATGCAATCGTGTTTCCTACGAAAGTGTGACATATCTTAGTTTATTCGAGGACGAATAAAAAGATAAGTGTGGGGGTATTTGATATACACGTAAATGTGTATATTTTATCCGCTTATTTATCTAATTTTCTATTTAAAATAATTAATATTGTGTATTTATATCTGTGTTTTCAGAGTGTTGATAAAAAGCTTGGTTTAGAGCATTTGATGGATAAAGCATGAAGAATTTGCTTAAAAAGAGTGAAATTGAAATTACTAAAGCTTGAAGAGTTTAAATCTTGAAGAACGGTTGCAAATAGAGTTCAGTTGGGTAGATTTGGCTCAATAAAGACTCATACTGCGTTCACATTAGCTCATTTGCATGGCCTCTCACTCTACAACTGTGTTCACACTAGCTTATGTGTTAGTTGGGCTAATTATTTAGTCCCACATTATGGAATTTGCCAAGTAGCCTTTGTCATATCAGCTATAAATACACTCTATCTCATTCATTGTAAAAACACACTTAGTTTTATTCTGTAATTCTCTTCTTGGAATAAAACTCTTCTTCTCCATTTCTCTTAGTTGTTATTTTATTTTATTTATGTTCATGTTATTTAGTTTCTTTTTATTTTCTTTTCTTTTAGCTATGTCTAGCTAATCCTCTTTATTTAGGGGGTGATGACGCTGATAGATATGATTCAATATGAATCGCACAGCCAAAAGATTTGAACTTCATGTATGTAGATCTAGATATGAACTAAGGGTTAGATCTGAACCTTCATACCCTGTGTCGTTTAAGAGCTGTGCTCCTTCACAGGGTATATTCGAGTTCGATCTAACACTTATCAGATTTAGATTTAATATTTAGGGTTTTAGAAATAAAATAGTGAATCTGTCCTGATAGCCTATGGTTGTTTAAGAGCTGAGCTCCTGCATAGGCTATACTTGTTGTTATTTACATATTTGTTTCTAGAAATCTAATTATCGTTGATTCATGTTTGTGACAGAAACATGAATTAGATCTGTATTTATTCGATTGGCTATTGATGAATATTAATCTAATCTATGTCATTACTCCCTAATTACTTTCTTTATTGTTAAAAACTCGCTTTTTGTTTATTTTCTGTTAATTTGCAATCAATCAAAATTCGGGAATAACTTGATTGGATTTACTAGTTTAAATATTTTTGGTCCCAGAGTTCGACACCCTCTACAACAATCCTTGTTGTTTAGGAAAGCCGAACGGATTTTACAGTTGTTTACAACTGTATGATTTGTTCGCAAACAGGTATAAACAAATTAAAATCGAGATGTTCTCAAAGCAAGGGATCAAATGGATGATATTTTGACAAAGACATTAGCGCACAAGTCTTTAAAAAAAAAAAAAAGAAGAAGAATGAGAGAGAGAAGACACCCGGAAGGTTTGAAAAAAAAAGCAAGTTTAATTTAGGGGAAGCATTGTTGGAAATAAATTAAACTTGCATTAAATATTGCATGTGTTAATTGCAATATAATTTCCTGATTTGCTTATTTGGTTATATTAGGTAATGTATTATTGTGATCTTATCTAGAATTTTCTTTTGATTAGAGTAAGCATGTATAAAAGAAGAATTTGTGTCAATGTAGGCAATCAAGCAAAGAAAAAGAAAAACAATAAAATTTGTCTTTCCCAAAACTTCTTCATCTCTTCCTCTCCAATCAATTTTCTACATTATAAGTATTTGCAAGAATATGAATTCCTTCTGACCTTTTTTCATAAAGAATTGATTGGTGAAAAATGTAGGTGCGTTTGATTTACTTTGGTAGTGTCGTTGACAGTCTGTTAAGAGCTGCAACTCTGATTTAGACCACTTCAGAAAGTTTTTATATTCCTATAGTTAAGTATACATGAATGAACGATGTGCTCCCTTGGCATTAACTCGACCTAAGTTAAGTATCCTATAGTTTTTATGTTCCATTCTATTGCATTTTATAATTTATTCTGCTTAATCACATTTTATGTTCACATTTGAAAACATTACATGTTAAATTTATCTATTTATTCAAGTAGTCTTCAGCTGCATCAACTGCCGTTTGAATATTAGATGCTATAAGATCTCTTATTGCTCCTACTTCAGAAGGCAACTGGTTTTCTGCAGAGGTATATTTCACCACTCAAACAAATAGATACATAATTATCAATGTTCATATACTTAAGTATTTTATAGATTACGTATGTATAGCTTTACACGTATGTATAGGTTTACATGAATGGAAATCCATATGGTATTGAGGAGGATATTGTCTTCAGTATGACATGCCGATCAAAGGTTTGCTAACCATTTTACTAACTATACACTTGAATAAATAGTTTGAAAATATAATAAATTCAGGGTGATGGAGACTGAGTTTGCAAAGGATGTGATAATGGATGATTTCCTTTGGCAGCATATCAAAAAAGTAATTCTACATTTCTTTGATGTTGTATGCTTTATTATTGGTATCAATTCTTTTTAATATTTGTTGCATTAGTCTAAACAAAGTGAAGCCGAATTGCTTGCAGAAAAAAGATGGCTAGCTCATCTCACTAGGGAGGTATGTCATCAGATTTAGTCAATGATATTTAGATCTTCTGTGATTCAGTTATAGTACTAACATACAACCTATTTATTTTGGTGAAAAAATAATAAGGTAAAATGAGTTTGATGAGTATACGGTTTACAGTCAGTCTAGGAGTGGGATGGTACAAAATTGGTTAATATTTTACCATCATATTAAGAAGAAAGCTGGCCACAAATGGTGCACTGCCTATATTATAAATGAGGGAGTGACTTCTTATTTTTAACTTATATCGAATAATTTAATTCAATTCAGTCAAACATAAGCATTAAATTTAGAGTTTTAGTTTCATATTAGCTTTTATTAAGATAAATATCATCATTATGTAGTTGTAAATGTAAAATATTCCCTTTTGATATTCTATTTGCATTGATTGTGTAAGCAAGTTACTAAATTTTTACATTGTCTAATATTTTAGCAGTGCATGATTTTTTTTTTTTTTTTTTTGCCTTTTTGCAGGCATGGATGTCAAAACGACAATATAATGAATCATAGTGCATAGAAATTATTTACGAGCAAGTTAGTTACCTTTATCTGTATTTTTATTATATTGTCAACTTTATGCTTGTGTAATTTGGGATTTTTGCGGTATATTTGTACTTTTTTGTTCCTTTAAAGATATGGTTTATCGTTGTTTTATAGCAATTTGTTTATTGTAAATCTGCTTATAGAATTTTTTTTCATATTTTTTAGTTTTAGATATGGAGAATGATTGAATATATTTATATTACCGAAGATTATGATTGCATATTTTAAAAAATAAATCATATCTCGAATTCGTAACACGTCATTGATGTGATTAATTATCAGTTTGAAACATATAATAAGGGTTTCTGATTGTCAATTTGAAACATCTGGTAAAGTGTTGTTGATTACCAACTTGAAACATTTATTAGGTGTTGCTGATTTACAGTTTGAAACACTTATTAAGTGTTGTAGTTTATCAATCTGAAACACTTATTTAGTGTTTCAATTCATTAATCTGAAACACTTATTTAGTGTTTCAATTCGTTAATCTGAAACACCTGCTAAGTGTTCCAATTTGTCAATCTGAAACATAATTTAGGTGTTTCAAAATCTGCAACATACTAATGTGCAACACTTAAAAAGTGTTTCAAAAAAATTTAGCAATATTTTATTACCGTTCCAGATTGGCCATTTTGGTGTTGTGAGTGGGAAATCCAATATAAGGAAAATTGCTTCATTCTAAGGAAACTCACTCAAAGCAATCATAATAAAATGCGCTCACTTTGGAAAATCCAATGCAAAATGTAACATAATTGATCCTACCCTAGAAACTAAGAACAAAACAAAACATTTCTTTTTAGAAAAACTAAATAACATCCATCTTATAGTAATAAAATTATATTAGCTTGCCCTAATCTATATCCGGTAATTTGAAATTTTATTAATCAACATCGTAACCTAGTACTTCAATGACAAAATCAAATTTCCCGACATAAATCCACATTGTCCAAAGTATTTGAATGTCAAAAAGCACAAGCATAATATATACGAGCCACTCATTCACTACAACAAATAGAAAATGTTAATACATACTAGAGAGAAGGCACAACTACAATAATAGTCAAATGAATTAAACAAAGTAAGAAATCGCAACTTTACCTGATGTTGTTAACGATAGGCGAAATTGGGAGAAGAAGATGTTTGCGGCTAAAAAAATAGAGTGTTAAACGTGTTTGATTGTGATATAGGTTTTGGATTTTGCACAAAACAAAATAATATTGTTTTGAGTTTTCTTTATTAATCCCATTTTCATAAATAATAATTTTTCAGTATGAGTTTTTCAAAATGGTAAAAGGAAAAGTTTTTATCATTCTTCTAAAGTCAAAAACGAAAATGGTTTGAAAACTAGATACCAAACTTGTGACGGCCCACCCCGCACCAGCCGATATTTTCAATGAAATGCGCGGTATCGACGTCCAACTAGTACGGGACGGTCGTCAAAAGAAAGGAAAAGGAAGGAATTTGAACGGTGAACCAACAAAGAACCTGTAGTATATCTCACAACGCATGGAATAAAATGTAATAATAACATAACTTGACATAAAACAGGAGAGACAGTGCATAAGCTGAAAACTAAACCATCATAGCAGCGGAGAATTCAAAATGCAGCTTATGATCTAAACCATCATTATTACAACTTTAAAACTGTCTCTAAAGAAAAATGGCAAGGTACACTACTAATGCCCAAAGTAGTGACCAGAAACAGCACAGGGAGAATATATGGGAACAATACCTGTAAGCCTCCTGCTCGTCTTCAGACAGCTACTTGTGCATAACCAGCTAACCTGTCTCTAGCCTGCTCGTTTAGGAGCACCCAGAGTAATAAGAAGAGACATAAAACTCTGGGTCAGACAAAAGTATGGTATATGCGATAAGCAGCAAAAACAGAACAATAACAGGTGAACATAACCATACCTGAACCTGGACCTGCAACCAAAGGGTTAGCACAACAGGATGTACAATACTCTAAGGTAACACTAACACATGGTGTGAAAGTAATTGGGGGGGGGGGGTGTGCATGTCGTGGTGATAGCAAACATCAAACATAGCAATCGTCCTCACATCTCTCACTCAGTGCGTAAAGTATACAATATCCACCACTTTGATCTCCCAATTCTTTGTTACGATCACTCTGCCACATGGAGTCATGACGGCTCCACTGCACTGATCCGTAACCACTAATACTTCGCTATGTTCACTCTGTCCCATGGAGTCATGACAACTCCACTGCACTGGCTCATAGCCCTGCTATGATCACTTTGCCTTATGGAGTCATGACAACTCCACTGCACTGATCCATAGCAAATATCCGTCTCTCAGTGGTGAGTCAAAGCTATAGACATCGATAACCTCTTTGCACACGTCTCGCAGCAAAGCCCAGCTCTGGAAGTTAATCTCGTTGGTTCCCATCTGGATCCTGAGTTACGACTTCCCATTTGGACTACCTTTGCATCTCGGGTTTTGGTCATCATCATCTCGGTTCGATCTCCATTCGGTTCGTGATCGTCATCTAGGCTCGGGTCCTCCATCGGTTTGTGAGCAGCTCCGGTTCGTGGCCATCAAGCGGTTCGGTTCGTAGCACCCTCTCCAGATCGTTTCGGGTCGTGGTGCCTCACTAGATTCGGATCGACCTACCTCGGTTTGAGTAGGAGCTTCGGTTCAATTTGTGAGTGCTCCATGGTCCTGGCCGGTTCGTTGCTTCCTGCTCATGACACTCCAGTTCGGTTCGGAGCAACAGGTCAGTTCGTGATGGTGTTCCACGGTTCGTGGTTCAAACTTCGGGTCGTGCTTCACACCTTGATCCAGCTCGTGGTACTTCCCTCACCACGGGTCGTGGTGCTACCTTGGTCCGGTTCGTGGACCGTAGACCACGAGTGGGGTTGGGTCGTGAGGGGGTGTCACGAATGGGTTACTGTACTGCTCCATGTAACTTTCCCAACAAGCTATTTTATGCCATATGACGGCGTTTTCGACCATTCTAACAGTTCTATACAATCACAAAGCATACGATACAGTAATAGCAACATGTATAATCAACCATTAAACACCAAACCAACAATTTAACATGTTAATATGGACCAAACATACCCAAAACCATATTTTCCCCTTAATCCCCTTAATCATGATTTAACCATACGATTAGCAAAACATGTCCAAATTAACCCAAATTTTTATCAGAATCCTAAAATAATATTTTAGAATTTTTATATATTTTTCCAGAATTTTAACATGCATAATTTCGCTAATTAACACTAATCACCCCTAATTAGCCGTAATTAGTGAAAAACAATGCAAATCACTCACCTTAGCCACAAATGAATTATAGATTTGAACTTTTCTACTATTTTCGGTCGAATTCCTATGCACCACAGCAGCTCCAACTCTGATTTGGCACTAATCTTCCTTGATTTGGTGTAGATTAAGCTAAACACGATTAGAAAGCGGTTTGGGATGAATTTAGAAGGTGGAGGCCATTGTTAGGGTTGAAGAGAGGTAAGTGGCGGCTGTAAAAATGAACAAAAACTGAATTCCCTAACCCTGTTAGCCCTCTCATAACCCTAATCCCGAAATGGGTTATGGGCCTAGCTGCTAATCACTCTAATTAGGCCCGGTTTAGCTGTTTTTCACCTTCCAAACCTTATTTTAGCCATATCTCCCAAACAATAAATCCGTTTGACACATGTGACCATTCTACGGAAAGGTAAACCATCATTCAAATCCAGTGGAAGTGGTTTCAGGTCAAAACTCCATACCAATCAAAAGTTAAAGGCGAAGCAAGATTCGTCAGGGGCAAAACGGTCATTTAAAAATCGGCAAAAATCGTGAACATGGGAAATGACCCCAATAGTCGTTCCCCAAAGTTACACGACCATATGACTTCATACGAGAATGAAATAAATATTCTGCAATCCCCCGATGCGTAGAACGGGGGTCGTTACATTCTCCACCCTTAAGAAATTTCGTCCTTGAAATTCCTTAACTAAAACAAATAAAGGTATCCCGCATGCCTACCAGCCATTTACAAAGAATCAAACATACACAATAACTTAACAGGCCTATCCTAGCATGCGGTTTACTAAAAAAAGGGATAATTGTTACTATATGCGATCTTAACCAAATGCAAATTGTCATATAATGACCCTCCAAAATCCAATATACAAGCTCTCAAAGATCCTATAATGCGCAACTCACCCAAATACCATCATAACCCGATCCAATCCTTGGTAAACCATCGATGAAATCCAATGAGATTTCTTTCCATTTCCATTCGGGAATCTCCAACGGTTGTAACAATCCACTTGGCTTCTTTGGCTCGGCTCTGACTAACTGGCAGTTCATGCACTTGGTTATAAACTTCCAAACGTCTCTCTTCATCACTCAATCCTTTTACGTTGGGTACAAATAGCCTCTCACTCTTTCGAAGCCATTCTTCTCGATCAAGTCCTTGCTTAATCATTCTCTCGCCATAGATACCCATCTCTACCTTAGAGATGATTTCTAATAGGTTAGGATCGTCCCTCTAACTGGAACCAATCCACTCAATCAAAATTGGTCTGATCGTCAAACTTGTTAACATCTCTGGATCTAATCCATACTTAGGTCTGAAATCATATCCCGTGATATACTCTAGTTGCTTCCATCCCAGGAACACAACCCCTATATTGGCATGTCTCCTACTCAATGCGCCTATTACCGCACCTAATCTGGTACAATAGGCACACGTATATACCATCATCTCTTTGTTCCCCATCGCTAGAACCCTATAGGTGATAGTCTACACAAGAGAAGAAAAATAGGAACAAACATTGCAACCATAGCATCCATCAAACAAGCCCTATCTATCACTGCTAAGGCCATGAATACATCGATACCCGTGTGACTGGTCCAACCAATCTCAAGGGCTAATAGAAGCCCCGGCTACGAACGGACTACCACACGTCCAACGTACGTTTATCCTCCATGGATAACTAGATCACGTCCAATGGATCCAAGGCAAATGGGCATCCCCATATACCCCTGCTTCGAGTCCACCTAGAATACTCCAAACTATCGACGATTCCTTGGCCCTTCATCAGAAGAGCTATCCACAACTTCATCTTCAACTCGAGTCCCACCCAAGTCAATCCATTTTCTTGCATCCCTCTCGAGTCCAAATCGAGTCATCTCATTACCTTGCCGCCTTCTTAAGTCCAACTCGAGTCATCTCATATCCCTATCGAGTCCAACTCGGGGCAGTCCATATCATCGAACAGTCTTGTCATATTCCGAGCTGTGCCTTATTCCTCGAGTAAACCAAGACATCATCCAATGGAAATCACAACAACTACCTATATATCACGCAAACCATCCTAGTCAAACTCGATATTCCCCAAGCACAAGCCCCAAAGGCCTAAACCAATATCAGACAAGCACTCAAGGATCATCTCCTCTGAATTCAGACAATCTACGTGAGATGATATGAACAAAACAACCAAACACTCGAGCACTCATAACTAACTCTGGCTATCCTCGCCAATCCTGCTTTAAAACTATCGTTGATCTCATGACAGCCCATGCCATATGTCAAGCATAAATGGCAACCCTAATTCTAACCAGACTACTGCACGTCCAACGTACATTTGCCTTCCAGAGACAACTAGAACTTACAACAACGATATTCTCTCTATAACACTAGTTCGCATCGCCGACGACTATTCACAAACTCAGACTCTGTCTCAAGTATCCCTTAGTTCCAGTTATTATTGCCATTACTAGGTAGGTACCCGATACCACCCTATACCCTTGGAGCCAATCAACTCCCAAAATAATGCTAAACCCAGTAAAGCTTAAAATAAAACAATCACAAGAAAACATGCATCTGTGACTCTATGAGACAAAATCACAACAAATCTCAAGTTCTAATTCCAACCTATCTACCAGGTCACTGGATACGAAAGAACAGGAAGCCTCGTCAAACAAAACTTGAACAGAAACTTCATAAATGGAAAGCATACCTTGAATAACGACAAATTTTCCCTTATGCGCCATAGTTGGGGCATTCGACGAAGAAGGAACAACGTTGATAGCATATGCTTTCATGATCTGCTTCTCTTTAGGGGGTTGTGGACATTCATTCTTATGATGTCCCGCTTGGCCGCAATTGAAGCACTTCCTTTCCCCAGGCCTTTCCTGACAATCTCTGGCATAGTGGCCCTTCTTGCCACAGCTAAAGCACTCGCCGTCTTTCTTATTCTTCTTATTCTGACCATACTTGGTTTCGTTTTGTTTCCACTTATTCTGGGGATTATCCTTGCCTCCACCGCTTACTTGCGACTTTGGCTCCTCTGTAAATGCAGTAGCAACCTCGGCCTTTGCTTAGGGTAAAGACTCTCAGATCTCAATGCCTTTCCCACAATAGATTCGAAAGTCTCATCGATATGGTTTATGAATTTCTCCCCCAAGTACTCATCTAGGCCAGTTATGAACTTCTCGTTCATCTTCTCGACCGTATCGATAAGGGACAACCCATACTTCGATAAAGTTTCAAATTCAGCAATATATCCCGAGACTGCCTTACCATTCTTCTTAAGCTCCAAGAATTTCCTAAATAATTCCAATTTCTGAGCGGCTGGAATAAACTTATTACTGAATCGGACCTTAAACTGATTCCAGGTAACTTGTTCCTTGGGAGTAGTCGCTTTAATGGCATTCCACCAATTCATTGCCCATCCTTGAAGCTGACCGAATGCTAGCTTTCTCTTCGTTGCATCCTCGATTCCCAAATCCTCAAATATGCGCTCACAACTATCTAGCCAGTCTTGAACTTCCGTAGCCGACTCCGTTCCATGGAACGGCTTCCCACCAAGACTAGTATAATCCTTGCATAACTTGGCGAAATCGGCTCTAGGCTCCTGCACTGTTGTACCACCACCAATAGCAGCATTAGGAACAACCCTCTGAACATCCCTAAGCATCTCTCTCATGAAGTCAGTGAACATCGTCCTCATGTCAGGAGCATTCCTACTATTGGCCCCTAAACCCGTATTCCGCGTATATCGGCTCATCATTCAAACTATAAAGAGAAAACGATTAACCATCTCTTTAGTGATGCCAGTGCAGTGCGACTCCATCCTTAGTTATACTAATAGTTTATATATATATAAGTATGTATGTATATCTTTTGAAAACCCAAAATATAACAAATATGCTCTCTCATATACGTACTATCTCTCCATGGTGTCTTTACCTAGGTTAACTACGCAACCTAGAGCTCCGATACCAAATGTGATGGCCCGCCCCACACCAGCCGACATTTCCAATGAAATGCGCTGTATCGACGTCCAACCAGTATAGGACGGTCGTCAAAAGAAAGGAAAAGGGAAGGAATTTGAACGGTGAACCAACAAAGAACCTGTAGTATATCTCACAGCTCATGGAACAAAATATAATAATAATAACATAACTTGACATAAAACAGGCGAGACAGTGCATAAGCTGAAAACTAAACCATCATAGCAGCGGAGAATTCAAAATATAACTTATGATCTAAACCATCATTATTACAACTTTTAAAATTGTCTCTAAAGCAAAATGGGAAGGTACACTACTAATGCCAAAAGTAGTGACCAACAACAATAAAGGGAGAATATATGGGAACAATACGTGTAAGCCTTCTGCTCGTCTCCGGACAGCTACTCGTGCATAACCAGCTAACCTGTCTCTAGTCTGCTCGTTTAGGAGCACCCAGAGTAATAAGAAGAGACATAAAACTCTGGATCAGACAAAAGTCCGGTATGAGCGATAAGCAGCAAAAACAGAACAATAACAGGTATACATAACCATACCTGAACCTAGACCTGCAACCAAAGGGTTAGCACAATAGGATATATAATACTCTAAGGTGACACTAACACATGGTGTGAAAGTAATGGGGAGGGGGTGTGCATGTCATGGTGATAGCAAACATCAAACATAGCAATCATCCTCATATCTCTCACCCAGTGCGTAAAGTATACGATATCCATCACTTTGATCATCCAATTCTTTGTTACGATCACTTTGCCCCATGGAGTCATGACGGCTCCACTGCACTGATCTGTAACCACTAATAATTTGCTATGTCCACTCTGCCCCATGGAGTCATGACAACTCCACTCCACTGGCTCATAGCCCTGCTACGATCACTTTACCCCCATGGAGTCATGACAACTCCACCACACTGATCCATAGCCAATGTTAGACCCAAAAGTGGCTCTAACACCCAAATTGATTAGAAACAAGATTAAATGAGACAAAAATAAAAATGAACACACATGATTTATAGTGGTTCGGCGAAGAAATGCCTACGTCCACTTATCTTTCACTATATTCAATAATTCAGTTGCAAATACAATGTAAGATTCACTCACAACTCACTTTTGTTCACTCAATTGACTAAAACAAGAATTGAAAGATGATTTGGATTCTCCGGGAGTAATGGAGTTCGGATGATGGAGGTAGTTGAATTCTCAAAGTGCTGAAAAAAAGATCCTTTTCTTTGCCTCCAGACGGGGTATTTATAGGTGTGAATTTGCTTGAGACTTGATCCGGGTCGGGCCACGTGTCATCCATCGCACTCTCTTCGGGTTCGGATGAACTATCATGTTGACAACGCATCAAAGGGAAGGACGTTATAGGTAGGAATCAGTCATAGCCGGTCCGGTTATCCAGGCGATTTTGCAGGAGAGTAACATGGAGCATGGGTTCGGGTCGGAGACGCGCAGATAAGGGGTTCGGATCGGGATACCCGATCCGAACCGGTTTGGCTTTGATGCGATGCTCTCTTCTTCTCCAATCTGCTCCGCTCCGATCCATTTTCGTGGCAAACAGGTGGTTTTCCGATCCAATCGAGATTTAGCTGCCCTCCGATCCGATCAGATATGCCTTACCAATTTACTCAACAGGAGTTCACCGATCCGAACAGAGGACTCTTTCCGATCCGAACCGATTGCTTGTTCTGACCCGACCCGAACGGCTGCTGCTATCTAATCTAGACTGTAGTGTTTTCCTCCAATCCGAACCGAAGTCTTACAATTAAAAATACCCTTCAACGTTTGGTTTCTTGACTTTGTGTTGCCTAGTTCACAAAGTAGGCTAACATTTTGCCCCCTCAAAGGATGCTTCTGTTGGAGACGAAGCGTGCTTTGATGTTGTTCGAATACTAGTCCTTGAAATCGAATCTTCAGAAAGTCATTTCTATTCGTTGTGGAGATGCGTTGCTCCATGAAACCATGTCTCTTATCGCCTATATATATGTCATGAAATGTTTGATTCATTTTCTTCGCTTTTGATTTAAGTCCGGAAGTTCTTCACGACACACAGTGCTTCTCTCGGGTATGCTTTTCTTTTATCTCTCTTTTGAACTCAATTCGAGTCGGATGCTAAATTAATGTGTGAAATTTATTCGGTTCGGATTCCGATCCGATGCGTTTTCGTGGATTTGGTTCTTGGACATTGGGCCTTCAGGCAGAGTTGTGCTACTGGGCCTTCACTCCGGTTCGAGCGGGTGAGAAAGAATAGGAATATGAGGAGTCAACACCACCCCTTATATAAATCCACCACCGTCTTCTTTCTTTTCTTCTTCTTTTCTGCCGCCGCTTCCAAACCCTAGTATCGAAAACTTCAGAAACTCCAGTATCCTGAAACTATTCCTTGTAGATTTCTCAAATCAGACATATAGGTAGCTTTTTTAATCTCGAATAACTTCGTTATAACTGCTCTTGATTTCAATTCGTGGTTGATTGGGATGGTTTAGCCACGGGGCTTTGCTTGAACTCCACGTCGTTACTGGCGGATCTGCCGTCACTTCGAGGCGCTGATAGGTTGGAGAGGGCAAATATTTGTCCTCAACTGGAGCTTTGGTAATGGGATGGATTTGTTTGTGAGTGGGGAGAAAGAGGAAGAAGATGAAGAGCGTGATGACAAATTGGAGTTGGTTCGGGTAGGAGACGAAGGAGCAGAAAGGAAGGAGAAGGAAAGGGGATCGGTTCGGGTTGCATACTTTAGAAAGACGGGAAGGAAGGAAAATGTCGGTTCGGGTCGGAGAAGAGAATGGGATAAGGGGTTGAAGTAAATGGACTGGTTAAGTGATGCTGGTTCGGTTCGGATCAGGTCACCCGATCCGATCAGATCAGTCCTTTATCCGAACCCATTGTTTCCCTTGTCTTGAACTGGCCTTGCTTTAATGAAGCATCCGAACCGACCCTATATCTGTATTTGTATTGAGCCAATTATCATATGCATATCCGAACCGAACCGAACGTATCAAACTTGGCACACAAAGACTACCCAACTAATTCAACTAACATTCACTCTAGACAATAACTTCGTGGACAGTTAGGATAGTGCCTTGCGAACATAAACGAGAATTAAGAACAACTCTGACTATCACTTTCCCTTCAAAGCTTCGTCTTACATTGCTGTACTTTTATTTTGCATTTCCCACATTTGCTGCACACACTTTAGTTCACACACATACACAAAGGGGGGCACGGGATAATTTACTCTAATCTGTGCTATTGCTTCTTCAATAGTTCCATGACAATGAGGCTCATACACTCTTCCCGTCTAGCTGAGAGGAAAGAAGCCCCGGAATCTTCTTACAGAATCACTCTTGAGGATATATCTTCTTCGTCTGATCCAGAATGGGACAGTGAGGGTCCAGATTACGGGGTTGGTCATCGGGAAAGCGACGAGGTGTCTTCAGAGAATGAAGTTTCTCTGGGTTTCGAGGAGGAAGGAGGCATTGGTGATAATCGAGCACCCGACGAATTTGAATCAGCCATCATATTGGAATCACCCTCGGACTCCGTTGAATCAACAATTGACAACGATCGACTTGTTCGAATTTGTCTAAAATATGGAATAATGAAAAGGGACACCCTAGTGCCCTCACGCTCCGACCGTCCCCACAACCCTCCAGAAGGATATATGACGGTCACTCGATTGATGTGCATGGTCGGCGCCATTCCTCCATTCTCTCCTTTCATCGTTGATTTCTTAAGACAAATGCGGATTGCCCCCATGCAGTTGCATCCCAATTCATATGCCTATTTGCATACCTTGTACATAGCATATCGTGAAATCCTAGGCATAGAGCTCACGTTCGATGACGTTCACTTCTTCTATAATTTCAAGCATCGGACTCGAGAGACTCCATCCTTCTGCTACTTTGAATCAGTCCCCAAAAGGAAGATAATCTCTGCACCATTTAGCAGTAAAGCTGGAGATTCCAGACTAGAGTGGTTCTACATAAAGCAACAGCCTGGATGCGCCAGGAGATGGACAAAATCAAGTAAAGCGTTGATTTTCTAAATCCGGACTCCATGCACTTGAATCATCATCCTGACCTGTTTTCCTTTTTGTTTGCAGTCGACAATCCCAAACAGATATCAGATCAGGTGTTCTTTGATCGGATGCACCGACTTCTTAATGGCGATCAAAAATTCCTGACTATCGACGAGGTCCTTAAAGATGAATACCTTCACTTTCATGGGCTGCTATCCGTTTTCCGTAGCATCGGTCATGGGACAGTCCCTTATGCATACATCCCTCCAGTGGAGATAGTTCCAGAAACAGGAGAGGGCTCGGGAATTCCTACAGTGCCTCTTCAAACTTCACCTTCTCCATCTTCCACACAAGATGATGAATTGGCTAATCTGGCCGAAAAGCATCGTGAAGGGTATATTGCCCCCGAGGAAACTACTTCTCTAGACAAATCAAAATCTTCCCAAGAGTCGCCACTTCACGCTTCCGAAGGAAATGCTCCTAGCACTGATGAGCACATATTTCAGGGTTTGGGGGATCTCCCCTTACCTGAGACTATATATACTTCAGAGGATTTCAGGAAGGATCCTTTAGTCTTCACTTCTTCCGAAGAAACTACTCCCGCTAAGGCCAAAGAGCCTGCCCGCACTAGTCTAGCTTCAGACTCGGGTTGGTTGGGGGGACACACACCACTTAGGATGCACTTTACAACACAGCATTAGCATTCGTTGCACTTCTTTCTCCGTGAATCCATTAATCCTAAACTTCGTTTATTTTATCGTGCAGGTACAATGTCTCGATCCTACTACGATATAAGAAAACTTCGTCGTAGCATGTCCAATCCTCCTCAGGATGTCGAGTATGATCGCCGGGATGACCGTGGTAGGGAGGAGAGAAGACCTTATGATCCCTACCGTTCTCGACCCTCACGTTCCCGCTCACCAGTCCGATCTGAACAAGAGAAATACAAGAGCTATCAAGGTCGTAGGGAGGAGGATAGACCACCATCTAAAGACTCCACTTCCTCCCATGAAAAGAGGAGTAGAGAGAAAACTCCTCCAAGAGAAACCGGGTCTCGAAGTAAGCAAAAGGTCCCTGCTACTAAACGACCTAGGACAGACAAAGAGACTACTGAATCCTCTTTAGGAAGGGACACTGAATTGACAATCCTCGCTCCTCCCCCACCAGATGCAGGAACTGCAATAAAACGGGCATATTTGAAAGAGCAATTTCCCGAACACTACTTCGAAACTCTGACCTTTCTACCTTCCCTTGAACCTATTTCGTCTAATTGGGCAGATGAGGCCAAAGCAAAGATTGATTTGGTGGAAAAACAATATACCGAGATGTTCAAGTATTCCCGCAATCTTTCTAGAATCATCCGCACTCTAATGACAAATACTGATTCAATGCAAAAGACCGCGGAGGAGGATGCCAAAGCTCTAAAAGCCCTAGGAAAAGATTTGGAAGACACTCAAGCTCAACTAGCTGTCGCTCAAAAGAACGCTTCTAATTTCAAACAACAGTTTGAGGACACGCAAAAACGCTATCATGACTTGCTTGAATCCCACACTCAGGAGCGTTCTGAGTTGAAGAAGCAAGCTGACGAGGCCAAATCAGAGGCTGCTAAGACATGCCTTGCTTATGCTGAGCTTGAACGGAAAAACGCCGAGCTAGCAAAAAAGAGTGCCGAATTAGAAAAGAAGAATGCTGACTTGGCTTCGAAGTTGTTGGAGGCAGAAAACAGGGCTGCTCTGGCCGAGGGCAATGTGGAATGTGCTATTAAATCTGCGGAGGAAGTCCGCAAGCAACTATCAGAGGCGGAGGCTGATATCCAGGGCTTCGGAGAGCTAATGATTGAATTCTTCGCACACATTATTCGTCGTCGAAACATTTCTTGGATCGAGGACTATCCATCCACTCTGGTTCAAGTATGGAATCAAATCGTTGAGTGGGAAAAAGAGGAACTTAAGGTCGATTCCCTCGATGAAGACAAACTGATAGAAAAATACTTGAGAGACGATGAACCGGAGCGCCTAGCTGAAGGGCGTCGTCTTATTGCTGAGGCCATGGAAGAAGAGAGACGGAAGTCTAAACAAAAAACCATTCCCGAAGCTGGTTCCTCTTCTTCTGCTCCTGCACCTCCCGAAGTAGAAGGGTATGATCCCGAAAATCCGGGAATTCCCCGGACAACTTTGCTATCTCCCATTGCTGAAATAACCCCAGAGGTAGTAGTCACCCCCGCTGAAAAGTCTTCGGAAGGTATCCCTATCTTTTCTCCTCAATTTGCCAAAGCTATTACTACTTTTCGCTACGTGATTGAACATTCTATGAGAGACCCATTGTTTTCGCCTGAGCTGATAACTGTTGCTTCTCATTCTGTAGGTGTCGAATCGTCCGAAAAGACAGATGTAGCTCAAGGAGCTACTGCTGGGACAAAGCCCGCAGACGGGGCCAAAAAAGGGGAAGACAAGGCTGCTTCTACAGACTTGGGAGAAGGAAGTGAGCCAACTAAGGTCACCACTCCCCATGATGAAGAAATGATAGCAGCTTTGAAGGACGATGGAGGAGACGGGGGGCATGAAGAGGAACCGGAAGTTGCAATAACTGGGGAGTCGAAAAGCGCTGATGACGTTACCTTAGCTGCCATGAAGGCTGATCAAGACAAGCGCTTGCAATTAAAGGCCGAAGAACTAGACCCTGAGGTCCTCAAGCCCCTCGCAGTTGTGGATGCGGGTTCAAGGTTAGTTGTTAAGGTCTCAACTAGATCTATTACCGAAGAACTTGCTAAAAAATCTTCTCTTGATTCTAGTGTCCCGCCCTCCGGAAAGAAATCTACTGGCTCCAGTACCGCATCTTCAGGGAAAAAGAAATCGAAACGAATCTTGACTGAAGCCGAGAAGGAAGCAAAGGATGCGGAAAAAGCCGCCAAGAAATCCAAGGCTCATTCCAAACCCAAATAGTTGGTTCCCCTGCATCTTTTTAGCGTCTTTGTGAACCAATAATTGCTGCTACAAAAGCAGCTCCTGCACTTTCTTCTTTAGTTATTTCCCTGTACAAATTCATTCATTTGTAAATAAAAAATAATTCACTTTTTGCAATGTTTATTTGTTAGTAGTTCTGCACTTATGTACAAATGCATGTCTATAGTTATGAAACAAAGTTGTGGAAGGGGGAAATATGCGTATGCATACGTGTCCCCAGTCAATTTCCACAAGTTATTCAATGCTTAACCAAGCAATCTGAAAGCTCCCGATTTTCTGACGGGATAACACTTCCTGTGTCATCAATACCTGTCGTCTTTTCTGGCATTTCTTTTATACTCTCTCTCTTTCTCTTGAGAGTTAGAGTTCGAGCTTAGTCATCTATTCATTCCCCGGTCTCTCAACGGGGAAAGATTTCTTTCTCGGCGCTCAGTCGGAGACGCCTTTATACTCTCTTTCTCTCTGGAAAGTTAGAGTTAGGAGGAGAATCTCTTTTTCAGCGCTCAGTCGGAGACGCTTTTATACTCTCTCTCTTTCTCTGGAGAGTTAGAGTTAAGAAGGGAATTTCTTTTTCAGCGCTCAGACAGAGACGCTTTTATACTCTCTCTCTTTCTCTGGAGAGTTAGAGTTAAGAATGTCATTTTCTCATTCTTTTATGTCTTATTGCACAAATAATCGTTGTGCTTCTTTTTATGTCTAAACTGTTTTCAACCTTTTTAGGCTCTGAGTTATCCTGTATTTTATAATCACCACAGAATAACTGATGAATGTAAATGCATAAAAGTAAATAACACACAATATTTTTATAGTGGTTCAGCTAAGTCGTAGCCTACATCCACTTTATAGTCCTTTATTCATATCATCGGATTTTCCCAAGGCAAGTCGTGCCTTATTACAGAGTTCACAGGAAAAATAACAAAAAGTACGGCATTTCTAATCCAAATATCGCATTAAGTGCTGGGCATTCCATGCTCGAGGGATTTCTTCGCCATCTACGGTCGTTAACTTGAAGGTTCCTTTTTCAAGTTTCCGTTGGATGACAAAGGGTCCTTCCCATTTTGGGCCGAGGTGAGGAAGGGACGGAAAAACTCTCTTTAGCACCAAATCTCCTGGTTCAAAAGTTCTGAAGCGAACTTTTTTATCATAATAGCGCGCCATCTGACGCCGATGTCTTGCTGCACGCAAATCTGCTTCGTCCCTTTTCTCTTCGACTTCATCAAGAGACTCAAGTAAGAGCGCCCGATTCGTCATCGGGTCATAATATGTCACCCTGTGGGAAGGAACTTTCAGTTCAACTGGAATTACTGCTTCTGAGCCAAAGGAGAGAGAAAAAGGGGTATGACCGGTGGCCGTTTTAAATGTTGTTCGATATGCCCACAAAGCTAGGGGCAATTCATCAACCCATCTTGCTTTTGCACGCTCTAACCTCTTCTTGAGGATGGATTTTATAACTTTGTTTATTGCCTCTACTTGTCCATTCGATTGCGGATAGGCAACTGCAGTATATCGCTTGTCTATTTTATACTTCTGACAGAAATTTCTGAATTCAGTACTATCAAACTGGGTTCCGTTGTCAGTTATAATCGTCCTTGGAATCCCGAACCGGCATATAATATTTCTGACCACAAAACTTATCACCTTTCTTGTTGTGATCTTAGTCAAGGGCTCAGCTTCCACCCACTTCGTAAAATAGTCCACGGCCACTATTGCATACTTGGCTCCTCCTTTAGCAATCGGTAAAACTCCAATGATATCAATTCCCCATGTGGCAAATGGCCAAGGACTCACCATTGATTTAAGTTGGGTCGACGGTGCCCTGGGGATTTTGGCGAATCTCTGGCACCTATCGCAGCGTCGTGAATAATCAGCTGCATCTTTATTGATTGTAGGCCAGAAGTATCCGTATCGCAATATCTTCTTTGCTAAAGTTTGACCTCCTGTATGATCTCCACACTCACCTTCGTGTACTTCTCTTAGTACACGCTTGATGTCGTCGTGTGCGATACATCGTAACAGGGGCATAGAAAATCCTTGTCTATAGAGAATACCATCTTGTATAACATATCTGGTAGCTTTGCGAACTACAGCTCTTTTCTCACTCTTCTTTGATGGGAGTGTCCCATTCTTAAGAAAATTCTTAATTGGAGTCATCCATGACTCCTTCTCTGGTTCCGCTTCAAAAGCGAATTCAATTTCCATTGACTCAAAGCTTGGCGACTCCAACGTTTCAATTGGAATTACTTCAGTCTCTTCTGGATTGTCGGAACTAGCCAGCTTTGCCAGTCTATCCGCTTTCTGGTTTTCAATTCTGGGAATATGTGTTATGTTGTACCGCTCTAAGCTATTCAATAGCTCTTTCACTTTCTTGAGGTAGGCAATGAGCCGAGGTCCTCGAGCCGCAAACTCCTCTCGTACTTGACAAACAACAATCTTAGAGTCACAAAATATGTCCATCATTTTTACTCCGAGGTCTTTAGCAAGTTTCAGCCCGGCAATCAGGGCTTCATACTCAGAGTCATTGTTAGTTGCCGAAAATTCTAATCGCAGGGCGTAATATAACGACCGTCCCTCGGGAGTGACTAAGACAATTCCAGCTCCGGACCTTCGGTCATTTTTAGCTCCATCTGTATATAATTTCCACGGATTCATCTCTAGCTCATCCTCGGATTTAACCACTCGGTCATTGATTATTTCCTCCTCTGGAATGGTGAACTCCGCAATAAAGTCTGCTAGAGCTTGCCCCCTGATTGACTTTCGTGGTTGAAAATTCAAATCAAACTGGCTTAGCTCTATGTTCCATTTGATCAACCTTCCCGATGCTTCGGGTCTCTGCAATACCTGCCTTAAGGGCTGGTCGGTGTATATGGTTATTGGATGGGCTTGGAAATAGTGACGAAGTTTTCGGGATGCGATCAGGAGGCTGTAAGCAAGCTTCTCAATCTTTGGGTAGTTGCGCTCTGCCGCTGCTAATTTCTTACTTACATAATACACCGGCCTTTGTACTTTGTCTTCTTCTCGAACCAGGGCTGTGCTGACAGCGTGAGCCGAGACTGCCAAATAAACAAATAATTCCTCGTGATCTACGGGCTTTGATAAAATCGGCGGTTTCTCTAGCAGTTCTAACAGATTTTGAAAGGCCTCAACACAATCCGGAGTCCACTGGAAGTTCTTCTTTCCCCTTTTTATCAAATCAAAAAACGGAACACATTTATCTGTGGCTTTGGAGATGAATCTACTCAGCGCCGCTATTTTCCCTGCCAGACTTTGGACGTCTTTAATTCTCCTCGGTTCTTCGATGTTTCTAATTGCTGCTATCTGGCTAGGGTTGATTTCAATTCCTCGGGAACTCACAATGAAGCCAAGGAACTTTCCCGATGCCACTCCAAATGAGCACTTCAGAGGATTCAATTTCATTCGGTACTTTCGCAAGATACCAAACATTTCCGCTAAGTCTTGCGTATGACTGGAAGACTGCTTTGATTTGACAAGCATATCATCCACATAAACTTCCATAGTTTTTCCTATTTGATCATAAAACATTCTATTTACCAAGCGCTGATAAGTAGCTCCAGCGTTTTTTAACCCGAATGGCATTACAACATAACAATATAGCCCCAAATTCGTAATGAAACTCGTATGCTCTTGGTCTGGTACGTGCATAGGAATTTGGTTGTATCCAGAGTATGCGTCCATGAAAGAAAGAAGTTCATGACCTGCTGTCGAGTCTACAAGCTGGTCAATCCTAGGGAGTGGGAAACTATCTTTCGGGCAAGCTTTGTTTAAATCTGAAAAGTCAATACAAGTCCGCCACTTTCCGTTTGGCTTCCTTACTAAAACGGGATTCGATATCAAGTCGGGATATGTCGAATCTCGAATAAATCCATTCTGCTTCAACTTCTCTACTTCCTCTTTGAGAGCACCCGACCTCTCTGGGCCCAGCATGCATCTCTTTTGCTTCACAGGTGGATGCTTCGGATTTACATTCAATTTGTGACTTATAATGGATGGCGATATCCCACACATGTCAGCATGGGTCCAGGCAAACACGTCCAGGTTTGCCTTCAAGAAGTCCGTTAGTTCTTTAGCTCGACGTGGATCCAATTGAGAACCAATTTTCAAAACTTTTGTCGGATCAGCTTCATCAATGGGAATTTCCACTGTCACTTCATTAGGAGTTGCATTCCTAGCCTCTGGTTCCTCGTCTTTTCTAGGATCTAGGTCTTCAGGTGTTCCTTTGGGCAACTCCTTTGGAGTCAATTTCTCTAATTGCTATGCCGAGTCCCCCTTTGAGGGAGACGAGGCATCCTTACTCTCAGCATTAAATCCTTTCATCAACATCTTTAGTTCGGCCACATAGCAGGCCCGTCCGGAAACTTGATCCCCTCTCACTACTCCAGTTCCGGCTTCGGTTGGGAACTTAAGTAACAAGCACCAAGGGGCGATACAAACTCTAAATTCAGCGAGGGCAGGTCTCCCCAAAAATGCGTTATAAGGCGAATCTACGTCCAATACTACGAACTGAAGCATTCGCACTCTTCTACGTTCTCCTTGCCCCAGGGTCACGGGCAACTCTATGTATCCCATAGGAGCTGTCGACGCCCCGTTGAAGCCTCTAATCCATCCTTCACAAGGCTTCAGATCTTCGGGCTCTAGCTTCATCTGATCAAATGAATTCTTGAACAAGATATTAACGGAACTTCCGTTGTCTACTAATACCTTATGGACCAAAGCCGGCCCAATGGTGGTAGTAATAACCAATGGATCACTGGTGGGTGATTGTATCCCAATATTGTCTCGGCTTCGAAATACCACGTCGTCAAACATGGTCTTCTGTTGTTTTATTGGAGTGACATCTTCCAAATCATCACCTTCATTCACGTCTAGATGCTTGGAAGCATTCACATATTGATCCATTGATCTGAAACTTCGGATTGCCGGGTGAGGTCCGCCTACTATGGAGTTGATGACAATCCCTTTACCTTTCTGCTGCGCTGTAGGCTTGGGAGCAGGTAGGATCTGTTTTGGAGCCTGCTCTCCTTGCCCCCTGTCCCTCGAGGCCACCTTGTACTCATCCAACTTTCCTTCACGCAGCAGCTTCTCAATCACATCCCTCAAATGCCGACATTCATTGGTCGAATGCCCATGAGTTCCGTGAAACAAGCAAAATTTCCCTGTCGCCATTTCTTTCTCGGTCGAATCACGAGGTGGCGGTCTTTTGTACTGTAGCACATTGTACGTATCCAGATAAATATTTTCCAGAGTGTCGTTCAATGGTGTATAATTCTCGTAGTTCTGGAATCGGGGTCTTTTATTAGGATCACTTCCCCTATTTCTGTTTCTTCTGTTGCCGTTTGAATTACGGTTACTGTTGTTGTTACCCCCGTTTCCAGCATTGCTGTTTTCTCCCTTGTTTCCAACATTTACTTCAACCTTGCCAGAACTTTCCCCAGACTGCTTCACGGCAATATTACTCTGCACATTCTCCTTTGAAGCTGTCTCAGACTTTCTCTTTCGGTTTGCCCTGGCCTCCTCTCGTCTTAGATAAATATCAGCTTTTTCGTAGAATATCGCCCTTGTGGGGGGTGTTTTCCCAGAAAGGTAGTCTCCAAACTCGGATTCAGGATCGACTCCTTCCTTCAATGCCATCAGAATAGTGGGCTCGTGCGGGTCACTGACCTCAGTTACGGCTTGGTTAAAACGATCAAGATATGCCCTTAAAGACTCTCCGGGCGCCTGCTTGATTCTTGACAATTCAATAACACTTTTGGACTTTCGGGCATGGAGACGGAACTGGTTCATGAAACGCTCGCTTAGTTCCTTGTAATTTGAAATCGAACGAGGAGGAAGTCGGGTAAACCAGAACAGTGCCACATCTTCTAAGTAGATTGGGAACGCTTTGCACTTCACTTCATCAGGGGCAGCAGCGGCATTCATGAGCCATGAGTACCGCATTAAATGCTGTCCCGGATCAGTCCTTCCGTTGTATTTGTCCATCTATGGCAAGTTAAAGCGTCGGGGAAATTGGAAGTCGAGGATATCGTCGGTGAAGGGAGTATGGCTTCGCTCAATGCCATAATCTTCATTTGTATAATTCCGGCTCTCGGACATAATTTGGCGAACCATTGCCTGTACATCAGCATTAGTTAGGGGCCGCTCAGGTTCCCTGGCCCTAGTATCCGAGTTCCTTCTGGGCTCTTGCTCAGGAGATACTCTTCTTCTTCGAGCTGCCTCTGCTCGATTCCGCTCCCTGCGTTCCCGGTCGATCTCGGGATGAGGGGACTGGAGTCTTTGCCCCCGAGTGGGGTCATTGTCTCCTAATGCTCGTGCAATATCCTCACGAGATCCCAAAGATCCAAATGTCAGCTGCTCCACGTTCTGAGGTCGTTCGAGTGGCCTTCGTTCACGGGGCCTCTCTTCCTCGGACGATGAAGATTGATCAACTGGTGTGTGACGAACCGGTGACGGAGTTCTCTGTCGACGGAGTTCACCAAGCTCCCGACTCATGAGCCTCATATTTTCCTGCATCATGAGATTAGTGCGCTCATGAACTCTCATAGCTTCCCTTGTGCTCTCAAGCATGTCAAGCAAGCGCGAAAATTCTCCTTGAGTGATGGGCGCAGATGGATTGACCTGATCACCAACCCTGGCAGCTGGAATTGGAGCGTTCGTAGGGACTCGAGTAGAGGTTCCAGCTTCACCAAGCATCGGGTCGGATCGGAGGTAGGAAGTCGGGTCGGATCGGAGCTAGGGTGCCTGGTCGGATCGGTGCGCAGCGAGCAGCTCGGGTCGGTTCAGATTGGGGGAGTGCACTGCTTCAGAGTCTCCTACCCGGATCGGATCGGAGCTCTCCCCCTGCTGTCGGTTCGGATTTCCTGCATTGATTCTTCCTGCTGCTGAACTCTGCCCCCAAGACCTTGTTACTACAGCATTTTGCTGATCTTCGCCAGCTCCATTTCCTCGAACAGACTGAATTTCCTTGCCTTTTCCTTTGGCCATGAGTCTTTGACAATTACTTCAACGAATATGAAAGAGCGAAAAAACTTAAGGATTTACTTCTTTGAACTCTACGGTCCAAAAAGTAGAGAGAAATCCCGGAAAATAAAGAATTTAGATGAGGTTCTCAGTGAAAGCACCAAAATGTTAGACCCAAAAGTGGCTCTAACACCCAAATTGATTAGAAACAAGATTAAATGAGACAAAAATAAAAATGAACACACAGGATTTATAGTGGTTCGGCGAAGAAATGCCTACGTCCACTTATCTTTCACTATATTCAATAATTCAGTTGCAAATACAATGTAAGATTCACTCACAACTCACTTTTGTTCACTCAATTGACTAAAACAAGAATTGAAAGATGATTTGGATTCTCCGGGAGTAATGGAGTTCGGATGATGGAGGTAGTTGAATTCTCAAAGTGCTGAAAAAAAGATCCTTTTCTTTGCCTCCAGACGGGGTATTTATAGGTGTGAATTTGCTTGAGACTTGATCCGGGTCGGGCCACGTGTCATCCATCGCACTCTCTTCGGGTTCGGATGAACTATCATGTTGACAACGCATCAAAGGGAAGGACGTTATAGGTAGGAATCAGTCATAGCCGGTCCGGTTATCCAGGCGATTTTGCAGGAAAGTAACATGGAGCATGGGTTCGGGTCGGAGACGCGCAGATAAGGGGTTCGGATCGGGATACCCGATCCGAACCGGTTTGGCTTTGATGCGATGCTCTCTTCTTCTCCAATCTGCTCCGCTCCGATCCATTTTCGTGGCAAACAGGTGGTTTTCCGATCCAATCGAG
This sequence comes from Allium sativum, assembly GCA_030737875.1. NCBI lineage: Eukaryota > Viridiplantae > Streptophyta > Magnoliopsida > Asparagales > Amaryllidaceae > Allium > Allium sativum. Next base: position 681,804,467 of record CM060919.1, read on the forward strand.
ATTTAGCTGCCCTCCGATCCGATCAGATATGCCTTACCAATTTACTCAACAGGAGTTCACCGATCCGAACAGAGGACTCTTTCCGATCCGAACCGATTGCTTGTTCTGACCCGACCCGAACGGCTGCTGCTATCTAATCTAGACTGTAGTGTTTTCCTCCAATCCGAACCGAAGTCTTACAATTAAAAATACCCTTCAACGTTTGGTTTCTTGACTTTGTGTTGCCTAGTTCACAAAGTAGGCTAACAGCCAATATCCGTCTCTCAGTGGTGAGTCAAAGCTATAGACATCGATAACTCCTTTGCACATGTCCCGCAACAAAGCCCAACTCTAGAAGTTAATCTCGTTGGTTCCCATCTGGATCCTGAGTAATGACTTCCCATTTGGACTACCTTTACATCTCAGGTTTTGGTCATCATCATCCCGGTTTTATCTCCACTCGGTTCGTGATCATCATCTAGGCTCGGGTCCTCCATCGGTTCGTGAGCAGCTCTGGTTCGTGGCCATCAAGCGGTTCGATTCGTAGCACCCTCTCCGGATCGGTTCGGGTCATGGTGCCTCACTAGGTTCAGATCGGCTTTCCTCGATTCGAGTTGGATCTTCGGTTCGATTCGTGAGTGCTCCATGGTCCTGGTCGGTTCGTGGCTTCCTGCTCGTGACACCCCAGTTCGGTTCGGAGCAACAGGTCAGTTCGTGATGGTGTTCCACGGTTCATGGTTCAAACTTCGGGTCGTGGTTCACACCCTGATCCAGCTCGTGGTACTTCTCTCACCACCGGTCGTGGTGCTCCCTTGGTCCGATTCGTGGACCCTAGACCACGAGTGGGGTTGGGTCGTGAGGGGGTGTCATGAACGGGTTACTGTACTGCTGCATGTAACTTTCCTAGCAAGCTATTGTACGCCATACGATGGCGTTTTCGACCATTCTAACAGTTCTATACAATCACAAAGCATACCATACAGTAATAGCAACATGTATAATCAACCATTAAACACCAAACCAATAATTTAGCATGTTAATATGGACCAAACATACCCAAAACCCATGTTTTCCCCTTAATCCCCTTAATCATGATTTAACCATACGATTAACAAACATGTCCAAATTAACCCAAATTTTCATTAGAGCCCTAAAATGATATTTTAGAATTTTTATATATTTTTCTAGAATTTTAACATGCATAATTTCGCTAATTAACACTAATCACCCCCTAATTAGCCATAATTAGCGAAAAACAATGCAAATCACTCACCTTAGCCACAACTGAATTATAGATCTTAACTTTTATACTGTTTTGGGTCGAATTCCTATGTAATACAGCAGCTCCGACTCTGATTTGGCACCAATCTTCCTTGATTTGGTATAGATTAAGCTAATACGCGATTAGAAAGCGTTTTGGGATGAATTCTGAAGGTGGAGGCCACTGTTAGGGTTGAAGAGAGGTAAGTGGCGGCTGTAAAAATGAATAAAAACTGAATTCCCTAACCCTATCAGCCTTCTCATAACCCTAATCCCGAAATGGATTATGGACCTAGCTGCTGATCACTCTAATTAGGCCCGGTTAAGCTGTTTTTCACCTTCCAAATCTTATTTCAGCCATATCTCCCAAACAGTAAGTCCGTTTGACACATGTGACCACGTTACGGAAAGGTAAACCATCATTCGAATCCGATGGAAGTGGTTTCAGGTCAAAACTCCATACCAATCAAAAGTTATAGGCGAAGCAAGATTCGTCAGGGGAAAAACGATCATTTAAAAATCGGCAAAAATGGTGAACATGGGAAATGATCCCAATAGTCGTTCCCCAAAGTTGCACGACTATACGACTTCATACGAGAATGAAATAAATATTCTATGATCCCTCGATGCGTAGAATGCGGGTCATTACAAAACTGACCCTAAAAGTTCAAATTTTAAACCAAACAGACCCTAAAAGTTCAAAACTTCGTATTCAACACTTAAAATAATCCAATTTTTAACGAATTCAATTAAATTTCAAATTTTATCTTTTAAGATTTAAAACGATAAGTCAAAATTCATTAATAAATTTCTTTAAATAAATTCAAAACTATAAATTTAGAACCATTTTATTTGACCAAATTCAGTTTTCTACCACATGGCCAAGTGATCACTTATTTTAATTTTCAATTAAATAAGTATATATATTAGTTTAACTCATATTAAATGTCATCTGTATATATCATTTCAGCATATTCCTCGGTTCGGGTATACAGTGTCCAAAGGATGCATTCAACAACTTTTATAATTCCAATGATATATATGGTGGTAATAGGGATACATCATAATCAGTAACCTTTAGAAATATAAACACCAAAATAGTCATTTGAAAGTGATGTGAATTAAGGATATCAAGGCAAGATTAACACTAGAGGAGGATGATTAATATTTTCATAAATTGTGAATCTTTTAGAGATCTTTTAGTTATAATTATGAACATATGTGTAGAATGGTCACAGAATCAAATATATAAATAAAAATGAATTAAAAATAAAAATCAGAAAAGGAAAGAACACATGAACTTTTTTTATACTAATTTGGAGTTACTATACGTCCAGTTCTGCACTGTGTACCGCCTTTGTTAATATCAACAATTATACTTCTTGATTTCAAGGTGACATAGAGACATCCTCCAGATTACCTATCTCTAAGCAGGCCAATCTGATTTGCAGATCCAAACTGATTACTGAGAAAATAAGTCACTCTCTACATAACAATATTGTATCAATTGCCAGTTTAGCTTGAACTGATCAAGCAACACAATATTATATATATATAATATACAAATACGCTCTCATATACACACACACACTCAACTTAATCTAGAGTATTGCTAACCTGTGTCTACCGAACTACGCCACAGAGCAGGTTATAACTAAACCTTATGCTCTGATATCACTATAATGACCCGGCAAAATTCGACTCCCGAATTTTGACTTATATCAGATCCTGTATATTCAATTGAAGTTTGAGTCATAAGTTACGAACTACCATGACGTTTTGAGTTCGTTTTATAATTATATATAAATTTAACATTCAAACTTCGTTATATAAACAAATCATATGTTATAAATCCATTTATAATCCCCAATCAATATTTAAAATAATAAATTAAATTAGTTATCTGACTATTAAAAATACGTGATGTTACAACTTCCCAATTCCCGGCTCAAGTTTCAGTTTTGCAAACAAAACCCTCACCTCATTCTCACTTATCCTATCTCATTTCTGAATCGTGCTCTTCTTAGTTTGTGGGCAAGAAGCCTTGGGTTAGGATTGCAATCATCAATTTTTGCAATTACCATTATGGCTACTGCTGCGTCGCCATCTTGTAGTCATCAATTCATATTCGGTGCCTACTATTGGCTGCAATTGCTACTATGCAAAGTAATTTTGAAAAAATGATTAACATATTTTACAACTTAATAGTTGATCAAATTTGACAAATTGGTATGTTATGTATCGTGTAAGCCATTAGTTGATTAACGGGTTAAATGATATATTGGTTGATTAACTTGAATTATTTGTTGATTCATTGATTTAGGAAATACTTTTATTTTATTTATTTTTGTGATTAAAGATTTAAATTTGGTAAGCTACTTTAAACGTATGAAGTAACTCTATTTTAAATGGTTTTGTGGTGACATAATTTACTTAGATATTTTATTTAATAGTAGTTATTAAGTAACATATGCTATCTTACGTTCTAACTTCTTGGTAGGCCTACAGGATGTTGAAGTACCTCTTCTTCGCTTGTTAAGTGACAATCTCTTGTTACATCTATCATTCCCACATACTTGACAGTAATCTATTTATTGGAGAAAAAGTTTAAATGATTCCAATTTCTGATGATGACGACAGTTATATGTTCCTATTATAAGAATACAGATTAAACATAACTGCTTTTCAAAGAAGGAGATAGATAATGACAGAACGCATAGCTGGCAGCAACAATTTATTAAAAGTAGTTATGAAGTAAATCTTTACCCCGCTAATGGAATAGGTATTCATAGTAAACAATGCATGTATAAAAGCGAACCAGAATATGCTACATAAAAGTGAACCAAAATGATACTTGTGCAAGCAGAACTGTAAATAAAATACTTTTATTTGTATTTGATAATATACTAATTTGTTCGCCATCAAAGGCGCATAGATCTCATAGGGAATTACAATTGGACTCTATTTCATTATTTGGTTCCTTGCTTCAGTAGTTCACGCTATCTATTAAAAAAATAACATTGATCATAATTATTCACATGTCTTCTTTCTTGTTTTGGGGGTAATATTCATTAGTTAATACCCTGCATGGTTGGGTAAAAGTTCATATGTAGTTTATCTGGACGATGGTACTGTAAGAGGATACTGGATCACACAGGAATTACCCTCATACTTCAATTTTCTCAATGCAGAAATTTCTGTATAGCGTTTATGTTGGATATAAACTCAAGAGTTAACTTGTGTAAATTAAACTTCGATCGAACTATTTAAATTGTAAAATTTGAAGCTTACATCATATGTGGTATTTTAGCCATAAGCAAAAATCAACAAGTTTTATTATAGATGTTTAAATTCAAGGGTAGTTCTTCCAATATCACATCATAGACATTCAAAGTTTAGCCAAACAATTCATATCAATGAGATATATACTTCATATATATATATATTATATTATATTTTTCATGAGCTCTATTAAATTCCTACAGTTTTTCCTTAAAATAGTTATGAAGCTATTTTTAACATATGTTGCGTGTACAGGGACGGCTTGATGTGTTGGGTTGCCCTAGGCAACCAGCATGAAAGTGAGAAAAAAATTACAATACATTGCCCCAGGCGTATGAACAGGGAAATGGGGACGACAACCAACCAAGAAAATAGATAAAAAATTATAAGACAGAAGCAAGTATTGAATAAAAGATGAGGTTTGAAAGCTACACCAACCAGCCTAGAAGAACATTCAGCAAATATTAGTGGTAATAAATTTAAAACATATAATCTATTGATCACCACCTCCCCGACCGATGCCCCTTGGATGTAGGTTGCCCTATTCCGCCGCCTAGCTTGCCTAGCCTCTAAACCGGCCCTGTGCGTGTATAAGAACTAAATGAATTTTTACCATGAAAAAGATAGCCTAATGGTTTGAGCTTCACTGCTACATTGTTTCCCTTTAACTGTGTTGAAGCGACAATTCAAAATTTTAACTTATTTTCAACTTTGGACAGATTTATCAATGCATACGTCCACCATACATGCCTACATACTCAATCCTTTTTGGTTACATATAAATATATATTGTACTAAGCCATTTTAAGTACAATATAAAAGTTGGAGACTACTTTGTTTTCCAGTAAGTAATCCACCAGGTGTGCAAATGGTATGTGAACAACACACAACTAATCTTGCTAAGCGTCAAAATAGCAGATACTACTTGAAATCCTAGATACCAATTTCTACTGCATATTATAATTTGCAATTTGTAATTGGAAATTATCTGAGCTCGACGTCGTTGTGGATATCAGCTAATATTTAGGATTGAGGGGGTCGATTTAGCTGTAACTTAGGATTTGTACCTGAGCTAATCTTCTTATCCATCATTACAGCCACCAGTAGAAGTGAGGGATAGCCGATTTAGGGGTCATGCATGGAGGATGTCGCGGCAAACGCCAATAGAACTAAGGGAGAGATGATCTAGGGTTCGTACCTGGAAGTTGTGAATTAATTAGTGCAAGAAATATCATGAAAATGGGCAGTGGAATTGGGGGAGAGACGATAAAGGGTTCGTACCTAGAGGATGTGAAGTAATCAGTAGAAGAAATAGCATGGCAGTTAGCAGTGGATTTAAAGGAGCCGACAATCGGCAGTGGAATTGAGGGAGCCCATCTGCAAATTAGAAATAGAAAGTGGATCCATTTAGAAATAGAGAGTGGATTTGCAAAATATCAGCTATAGGCAATGATCGCCATTAGTTGTGAAAAGGCATGTTGTAGCTAGCGAGCGTTAGAAGGATGTAGAACAATAAAACTAAAGGGGTGCTAAGGGTATTTTAGGAAATTCAAAAAGATTCCAAGTAAATTAGTGTAAAGAATTTACTTTATTAGTATATATATATATATATGCTTATATGTACGTATGGGTTGATTATGATGATGAATGGGTTGAATTTGAGTTGATTCAGTTGTAAACAAGTATGGAAAACAAAAGAACTTAGTGTAAAGGGTTAACAATATCACCTTTGCGTGTTTAAAGTGTGCACACATACTTAAAAATGTTAAAATGTGGTCTTTATGTGTTGACTATGTACGCACTTAGTTTGAAGTGTAAAAAAATCATCCTTATGTGTTAACGGTGTGAACACTTTAGCAAATGAACCCCTATGTGGTTATTGGATGTTTAAGTTGGGTTATTGGATGTTTAATTAGATTATTAGATGTTTAAATTAGGCTATTGGATGTTTAATTGGGTTATTGGATGTGTTATGATGTGGTGGACTTTAAGTGTTAAGTGTATTAACACTTATATTAAATGATGCCCATTTGATAACAAAAGGTTAATTTTATTAACACTTAAGTGAACGACATAGATGTATGGATACATATATTTGTGAAGTCTCTTTCGAAAATTGCCAGAACGTTTAAGGATGATAGAGAGTGTAACGACCCGTATTTTTACGGATAATAAATTAATTTATTTAATTATTTAAATAGTGATTAATAGAATTAAATGGTCATTAAATTAAATAACTTTGAATATTTAATTAATACAAATAACAGAATAATATATTTAATTTCGAAATAGTCGGAAATATTGAATTGACAATATAATATGAACTGGACAATTTAAAATATTTAATTAAGCTTCGAATTTGAATTAGAATAACGAATATATTTAAATAACGACAGTTTGAACGTATAATTATAATCGAGCTCGAAATGGCGCTGCAGTTCATAATTTGGCGATTCGAACTTCTACTGAATATAAAGGGTCCGTTTTAAGCCGGATTTCTATGAAACAAGAAATGTTCGGAGCTGGTGAAGTATATTTTTCTAATGGAAGAGAAAAACCAGAATTTCGTCGTGTAGATTTTGATTTATGTCCAAATCAAATTTTAAAATAGTCGCTATGGAATTCCTTTATAATTTATAATGATTTATTTATATTATAAATCAATTTTTCAATATAAATTGAATATCGATTCAACTGGGATTTGAATATAAAGTTATAAATCCAATTGGAGCTGTATGATAATCTATTGTGAATATAAATACAATAATATTTATTTATAAATATGAAATTTAATTATTTTTAAATGTATTAATATTTAAAAAGGGTTTACTTAGAGCCTGAAAAATAGCCAGTTTTGCAAATGACCTCCGTTTTTGATGAAAATAATTTTGTTGGATCCGCAATATTAAATTATTGCTAGATTTCAATTCGTGATTTTTAGAGTCAGTATATGGCCGCATGGGATTTTAATCTGAGAAATAGTTGATATTTTAACGGTTAAAATACGCTGTGTGAGCAAACGGATTCGGAATTCGACGAAACCAGTTTCGTTGGGTCCGTAATGTCGAACTGTAGCTGCGTGTCCATTTTCGTTATTTTGGGTGCCGTATGTGATCATAGGGATTTTTAAAGCCGAACACAAGTAATGATTGATTAAAATTGAATAAACTAATCAATAAAAAAATATTATAAAAATCCTATAAATAACCCTTAACTTTCTCTAAACCCTAAACTCTTTTTCTGCCATCAGTTTCTTATTCCAAACGAGAAAAGTGATCTTCTAAAATCAATACAAATTTAATAAAAAATCTAAAAATTATATTATACACATATATGAATTCGTATCTGAGTTGGAAACAATCTCGTATGGGTTTTATAGGGTTCAAAGTCCATCTTGTATGCTGAGTTTTTCTACAACAAACTTAGGGTTCCGGTTTTGTAGCAAATGAAGCATCATTTGGATTTCTCGATGCTAGATTTGGGTTTGTGGTTAGATTTGGCTTCGGTTGTGATAATTTGGTGGGGATCGAAAGCAGAAAGTGACGCAACAGTCACTGTGTTGGCACGACGGGGTCCTCTCGATGCTTTTTGATTGGCTAGCTCGAGTTTTGCAATGGTGGTATGCTGTTAAAGAGGAGAGCGAGAGGTGAATTTTGATGATTTTAGTTTGATTTTACAAGTGGTAGAGAAGGAGGTGGAAGAAAGAATCGGCAATGGGATGTTGAGGTTTTGGAGCACTGGTTTGTGAAGCTAATGGGGAAGAAGAGGAATAAGGCGAGTTTGGGTTTAAGGGTAATGGACCACAGAAATAAAAGGTTAAGGCCTAAATTCAAAAACCAAATTATGTTTTAATTTGATTTAAATAGCGTATGGACTTGTAAAATTTATATCTCTCCCATACATAATCAGAATTGGACGCGACTGGATCTGTTAGGATCGTATGGACGAAGGCTACACCATGGAACTGATTGGGAGTGAATTGGAGCTCGTTACAATTTATCGCCAAATAAAACGTCCGTCTGAATCAAAGATAGTTAATCGTTATTTAACGATGACCATCCAATGTAAGTAAAACTCGCCAACTCTACCAGTAATATTTTTATAACATATTTTTAGAACTGATAAATGATAATTGACTGCTGTGTGATGATTGTTTGGTTGAATTACTGATGTATTGGTTGAAATTATAGATAACGATATATATATATATATATATATATATATAAATCGTTAATCAAATATTGATTCTGTTTATCAGAATATTTCATATCGAAATGAAATTGATGTTATTATATTGTTTAACATCTGTGGATGTAGGGAAACAGGTTGGAGGATTCCTCAACATTTATTTTACTGTTTTTCAAATATTGTGTTATATTGTGTAATATGAAATCCGTTGTTGATTTTGTATGTTTGAATGATACCGATCATTGTTATATGGTACGTTAAATACCATAAGGAATATTGGAATGTTAAAAGGGAAATTTTCAATGTTATTTTGAAAAAGAAATACTTATAAAATCAAAAGATTTTATAAAAAGAAACATTTTTAAAATAAATAGAATTGAAAAGGGAATATTTATTTGTTAAATAAATGGAATTGAAAAGGGAATATTTATTTGTTAAATAAATAGAATTGAAAAGGGGATATTTATTTGTCAAATAAATAGAATTAAAAAGGAAATATTAGTTGAACAAATAAGAAAGATAAAAGGAAATATTTATTTAGAAAATAAATAAAGTTATATAAAGGAAATATTTATTTAGAAAATAAATAAAGTTATAAAACGAAATATTCATATGAAATAAATATAAACAAATAGAAAAGGTAATATTTGTAAAAAATAATAGAAAAGGAAATATTTGTAAACGAATAGAGTTATCAAATTTAATTTATTCGAATAGAGTTAATTGAAAAAGGAGTTATTCGAATAGAGTTAATTGAATTAGAGTTAGTCGAATTAGAGTTAGTCGGATAAGAGTTAATCGAGTTAAATTTTAATCGAGTTAGAATTAATCGATTAGAGTTAATCGAGTTAGAGTTAAATGATTAGAGTTAAATCGAGTTAGAGTTAACCGATTAGAGTTAAAACGAATTAGAGTTAATCGATTAGAGTTAATCGAGTTTGAGTTAAGTGAATAGAGTTAATCAAACAATAGTTAGTCAAATATTAGTTATTCGAATAGAGTTAATTGAAAAAGGAGTTATTCGAATAGAGTTAATTGAAAAAGGAGTTATTCAAATAGAGTTAATTGAAAAAGGAGTTGTTCGAATTGAGTTAATTGAAAAAGGAGTTATTCGAATAGAGTTAATTGAAAAAGGATTTGTTCGAATAGATTTAACTGAATTAGAGTTAGTCAAATTAGAGTTAGTCAGATAAGAGTTACTCGAATATAGTTTATCCGAAAGGAGTTAATCGAATATAGTTTGTTCAAATGAAGATTAATCAAATATAGTTTATTCAAAAGGAGATTATCGAATATAGTTTATTCGAAAGTAGTTAATCGTATATAGTTTATTCGAAAGAAGATTAATCGAATATAGTTTATTCGAAAGGAGATTATCGAATATAGTTTATTTGAAAGGAGCTATCGAATATAGTTTATTCGAAAGAAGATTAACCGAATATAGTTCATTCGAAAGGAGATAATCGAATATAGTTTATTCGGAAGGAGTTATCGAATGTAGTTTATTTGAAAGGAGTTAATTGAATATAGTTTATTGGAAAGGAGATTATCGAATATAGTTTATTCAAAAGGAGTTATCGAATATAATTTATTCGAAAGGAGTTAATCGAATATAGTTTATTCGAAAGAAGATTATTGAATATAGTTTATTCGGAAGAAGATTATCGAATATAGTTTATTCGAAAGGAGTTAATCGAATATAGTTTATTTGAAAGGTGCTAATCGAATATAATTTATTCGAAAGGAATTAATCGAATATAGTTTATTCGAAAGTGGTTATCGAATAGAGATTATTCGAGAGAGAGTTATATGTTGAAATTCAATTATATCGAATTCGGGAAGGTACACTTTTCGTTTTTAATCAAGATTTAATGATTTATTTATAAATTGTCTATTTAGTAATTTAGTTAAATTAAGGAATAAAAGTTATATTTTGAAGTTAGATATTTCAGAAGTAAGGATTATAACGCTATAGTTATAATAAATGATTTCTGTAAAAGAAGTGGGTTCGTAAATAGAATCCGAGAGTTACGTAAGGAAGTTTGTTAAAAATGTAAAATGTGAACTTTGTCTATTTCGAAGTTAGAAATGTCGTTCAATTAAGGTCTGAGAGATAGTTATACTACAACTTGATTGTGACAACAAAGAATCTCGCTCGATCCGAATCAGTCGCTAAACCGATCTAGACCGTTCGAAACGCCTGATTGTTTCGAGAACATGACAAAATAGAACGCAGACGGAGGAACATTTCATTATATATTACAACAATTCATCAGAATACAAGAATATACAGAGTATAAATCAATATTACACATTTACCAAATATCAGAGATTACATTAAATTACATAGCAGCGGAAAATAATACAATACACAACTTAAGGAGATATACGGATACAAAGCTTTCCGGATATCATTCCAGCTGTAAACCAGGATCCTGTGAATATAAATCTACAAAACCAAAACTACTAGCTGCCCGTGCGGAAAATAGGGGCACCCAGAGTTTAGGTTAAAACAAAAAACTCCAGGTCAGTCATGTGACTGGTGTGAGAACTAAAACAGTTAGTAATCATTATTTTAAAGTTAGGTAAATCAAGGGACCACGCCGTATAACACGGAATGGGTTTCCTCCCAAAAACACCAGTGCATAAAACAACTGCGTAATGCTAAATAAAGAACAATGAAGCTATTATAAGACCCAGTTCCCATCACATAATGCAACGCAAGCCGGAGGATAGGGTTTTTACCTTATAATAGCCAAGAATGCTTGATACGTTTAAAACAAATCATTTGATACTATTATAAGTGCATAGTGTATAAAACAACTTCAAATCATAAGTATCAATAATAGACGACATAAGCGCCCCATCCCACTATGTCGCCATACTAGGATCTACAAATAAAACCGCAGAATCACGTATTTGGAAATTAGATTTCCATCTTTGAACCGAGGCAAAAGATAGACCTCAACCGATTCGAGACTGTCTAGCCCGAGCCTCAGGAACAGCTGCAACTGCCCCTTGGAGCAACAGGGCCGGTCCACCGATGTGGATTAAAATTCCTGAACATTGCGTTTCCCCGTCCTTTGGGGCGTAAGTGAGCCAACGAATGGCTCCATCGGACCCGGAACGTCCGATCAAACTGAGGCGCCTCGTAACACCAACAATCACATAAGTCAAACTCGTCAGGGCATGTAAAACCACTGACGCCACTTCTAGCTAGAAAGAAACGCATGCCCTCCCTGAGGTCCTCTCCCGTTTTTCGTTCATACCGGGTGTGAAACTCGCGAAGTAAACGTTACACAAAGCTACGCCACAAAGGCCGTGCTTCGATCATCAACCACAAGACTTTGCTTTTCAACAGAAGCCTTGATCATTTGCCACTTTGGCATGCCACATAGGCAATTCACTCTATGCGTTTGATATCCATCAGTATATAACCCCTGAGCTCGTACGTCTCAGAGAAGGGCGTTAAGCAAGAGAATAAATTCTCCGCCGCCAAACAGATATATATTTAATAGAAATCAATCACACAGACTAAAATCCAATGTCAGACACACAGTCCATTTACAAGTCCGTTCTGGGTCTGAACGAAACCGGAGGCACCTAGTACCCCGCATATCCATCGATCTCCAAGTATGTCTGGACGATCACCAACTGTTTCCATCTTCTTGGGTGTACATCCCAATCAAGATCATCAGTAATCACCCAAGCGACGTGAAGACCTCCGGTCTTCGACCACCGTCTTCATCTTCGACTTATCGTCATATTAATTATTTAGAATGGGATAAACCCGGTCTTTCTGAATAACTCGCGTATATTATAAACAAGTGTTACACAAACACAACATACGCCTCATTCCAATTCATCAGTCACTAACCGTAAATTAATCAAGAGAATAATCCCCCAAATATTAACCCCGAAGGCCGAAACCAACATCAGATCAATATCTAGAAAACCATTCTGCTTAGCTAACCAACAGTCAGTTTCTAAATTTCACATTCATAGGTAAAGGTTCCCATTAATTTTATCAAAGATAAATTCCTTTAAATTTATTCTTTAATCTTCTTTTGAATATCAATTCAAACTAGTCGGGATTAACGAACCTTACCGAAGTAATCATTTGTTTTAATTTCCCAGCCCCAACCTATTCATCCCATGAAGTAAAACTGGTAATACTTCATATCTAACACCACAGTGTTATTGGTAAATTTAATTACCATTTCACGTTCAAATCTAATTAAAGATTTAACTATCGCCTGGAGCAAAACTGGTGATACTCCATTCTCGATCTTTTCAATCTAATTAAAGATTCATTAAAACTCCACTTAGTTTTAATCTTTGACTGGGTTAAAGAATCAGTGTCATTTAAAACATGGTTCACGATAAACCCCAAAATCACATCACATTTCAATCAGTCCCTAACCGTAAATTAGCAAGTGAGCAATTCCCTAAATATTAACCCCGAAAGCCGAAACCAACATCAGATCAATACCTCAAAAACCATTCAACTTAACTAATCTCCAGTTAGTTTCTGATTTTCTTAACTCCTTTGGGTCTAAGAACAGTATTATTGAAGATACCGTTCACGACAACCCAAAATCACATCTCATTAATTATCGGGTTAAAGAACAAGTGTTATATAAAACACTGTTCACGATAAACCCAAGAATCAATTCGAATTCAATTCCAATTAAATATTATTTAATTGGTACACTTCGTTAAATCTAACTAAAAAGATTTAATCATTTTCTCAACTGGGCTTAAGAACAGTGTTAATGAAGACATCATTCACGACAAACCCAAATCACATTTGATATTAAATACAAGGCTCTGAATAGAAAATATATCGGCTTATATTCAATATCAAATTCTACGACCAACAAATATCGTATTGGAAATAACGATATAAATATATCTTTCAAATTTCCATAACAATATCTGTGTAATCACGAAATCCAACATCGAAATAATCCAAATACAATTTCGATTTAAATCCATTCCAATTCAATTATTTGAAATTCTGGTTACTTTTAAAACCCTTTTCAAATTCAATTTATTTATTTAAAAATAAATAGAATTTAAATTCTAGTTCAAAACTAGTTCATTTCGATAAAAATCTATTTTTATCTTTTCAAATATGGAGATTTTCATCCCAATTTTTCCCAAATCATTTCTTATGATTTTACACAAATTATTACTATTTTTAATAATTTTATCAAGGCCCGTACAGTCGATTTCCATCAACGGCCATCGAACTGCACTTACAGCGACCTTTTCCAAATTTGATTTGGACATAATTCCAAATCCAACCGTTAGATTTCTAATTTCTAATATTCGTTAGAAAGCTCTTTTCAATACGAACCCATCGGTTCCGGTTTTAGGAGAATCCAACGGTCGGATCTCCCGCAATATCCGTTCGAAGTCAATGGTCGAAATTCGCGAACTGCCGCGGCGCGGCGCGTTCTTTTCAGGCCATTATATTATATATATAATATATACTTCGTCGATTTCAATTCAAAACGTTCTTTATAAATCGTTATAAATTCATTTTCAAAACGGTTTCAACTTTATATTCAATTTCAAATCAAAATTGAATATTCCAATATAAATTCGTTTTAAATTCATTTCAAATCGATTTCAATTCAATTTCAATTTAATTCGAATTTCAATTCATTTCAATTTAATTCGAATTTATTTCTATTCAAATTATCAGATTTTGAAATCACTTTCGATGTTCATTATAAAATGAATAAAATCGATATAAATATCGTTCACGTCAAAATGGCGTAAATCTAATCAACACGGCTTCATATATTTTTATTTTCAAATATTCTATTTCAAATATTTCCTTTTCAAATATTTCTATTTCAAACATTTCTTTTTCAAATATTTCTTTTTCAAATATTTCTTTTTCAAATATGGAATGAGGCCCAATCAATTACCATATAATGTTAATTATAAGGATTTTCTACAGCACATGTATACAATAACAATGATGAATAATCAACCATCATCCAAAGTGCATTCTACAATGTATAAGCATCAAATATAAATATCCAACGCTTATAACAGTCTGTCAATCAATCGATCGACATACAACTAAACAATCAGGATTAGTGTACGTCAAATATCATCCCAATACCTGTGTGGGGTTTCAAACAATCAAACACAGATTTTGTTCGTGCAGTTGGGCGATGTGTAAAATTTATCGTCCCAATCAATATCAGTCAAATGTGTGTATATAAACAAACCGTCCGATTTGTTTATTTTTATTTCCTTTCATATACACGTTAAAAATTCTATTTTTAACTATAAAATATTTTTAACTATATAAATATTTTATTTCATTTCACATCACATCACACAATCAACTACACATCAAAATCAAACAAACAAGCATACAAGCCGTCCATGGTCTGTGGACGACGGGTGTCGGGTGCTACTAAACACCGTCTGCATCCTAGTATATATTTTAACTAGAAAATAAAATCAAAGTTGAGAAGTTCTCACCGATAAGCTATCCCAACTCCACGACACTTCAAATGTAGGATATCTTCATCGTTCTTCCTTTTGTCACTTCCACCATCCGTGTTCGCTACATATATAAAAATCGAATTTTTACTTCGCTATTCAATATATAAAAATCGAATTTTTACTTCGCCATTCAATATATAAAAATCGAATTTTTACTTCGCCATTCAATATATAAAAATCGAATTTTTACTTTGCTATTCAATATATAAAAATCGAATTTTTACTTTGCTATTCAATATATAAAAATCGAATTTTTACTTCGCCATTCAATATATAAAAATCGAATTTTTACTTCGCTATTCAATATATAAAAATCGAATTTTTACTTTGCTATTCAATATATAAAAATCGAATTTTTACTTTGCTATTCAATATATAAAAATCGAATTTTTACTTTGCTATTCAATATATAAAAATCGAATTTTTGCTTCACCATTTCAACTATATAAAGATTCAAACTTTTCTAATATAAAAATTCGATTTTCATACTTCCTTCACATATATAAAAATAAATCCCTTATTTCTATGATTAAAAACATAATCTTTCTTCGCTTTCATGATAGCAAAACCCTAATTTTTTTCTACTTTAAAGATCTAACCTTTATTTATATAAAAATCAAATCTTTTGTCTAGAAAAATGTAATCTTTTTCCTAATTAAAATTATCATTTTATTTTTTTCAGTTTCATGCAAAATAATAATAATTATTATAATTATAATTATAAAAACTGAAATAATTGAAATAAACAAAATTTACCTTGGTTTTGAAAAAGGGGGGTGCTGGTGGTCTCGGAGGCTCACATGGGAAGATGGCTCACGGGGGGGGGGGGGGGGGGGGAGGAGGTGGCTCGGCCTCTGGCGAGGTGGGGCTCGCACAGGCGGGCGGCGATGGAGCGAGCTCGAGATCCGGTGTGGTGGCAGCGGCTTAGGGTTGTGGAGGCGCTTCGGGTTCTAGGGATTTGAGGGCTCGTCGATTAGAGAAGTGGCGATCAGAGGGGGCGCGGAGGAGTGCTGCCCAGCCTAGGCGCCGGCGGGTTGGGGTCCTCCGACGATGGTGGGTCTGCGTGGGGGGGGGGGGGGGCGACGAGATAGGGGGTAGCGGTTCTTTTCCCCTTTTTTTTTGACTGTCGGGTTTGACTTCAGAGTTGGGGGGGGGGGAAGATAAAGCGGGGGGTAGTGTTATATAATATATAAATAATATATTATTTTATTTAGTTAATCAATTTTAAAAAGCAACTTTTATTTCCGACTTCGAAACGAGACCCACCGCATGTCGTCCGTAGCTAATAACCCCCATTCCGAACACAATGGGATATGTATCGTAGGCTGATTCGATCGTTTCGATCAGTTTTCGTCAAAATCAACATATAACTCTATATATTGAATTTGAACGCGCATTTCAATTTACTGGGGCCACATACAGACACTAAAAGTTCCCAAAAAATATTTTCTAGCTTCATATTGGCGATACGGTCCTAACAAAACCAATTTCATCGAATTCTGAGACCGTTTGAAAAATGGCCATTTTCCAGTCGATTAAATTCAACTGAAATGGTCAAAACGTGTTTTCCTTTGCCACGCTCACATATTGATTCGAAAAATTATGAAAATTGGCATCTAGCAATAACTTGACATCCCGGATCCAACAAAAGTGGTTTCGTTGAAATCCGAGGTCGTTTGCAAAATTTCAATTTTTAAGGGCTGAAATTCCTTAGCGACTATTCTGAATTTTCAACTAGACATATCTTTTTATCCCCGCTATGAAATTTCGATTTTTCGGATTCGTTGGAAAGATATCCTCAATTAGATTCTATTATTTTTGGTTTCGCTGAAATCCGGTTTATTTTGCACTCGGTACATTCATTTGAATTTTGAAATCGAATTATCGAACTACTGGGCCATTTTCAATTCCTTTTATATATATAAATAAATATTTATATTCTAACTACGATTCGAATAAATATATACGTTCGAATTCTATTCAAAATAAATTTCTCGTCGATATTATTTAAAATAATTCATTTTAAATATTTAAAATTCATTAAAATCGCCAATTTAAAAATTTTAAACTGGCCCAGATTTTTGGGTTATTACAATCTCCCCCACTTAAAACTTTTCGTCCCCGAAAAGGAACGAAGCCGAAAGTTGTTTAACAAATCAACTCAACTTTCATTATTTTCGCTACGGCTTAAGTTCTTCAACTTTTCAGTTTCTAAGAACTATTCAAATTTTTCAAAAATTTGGCTAACACCCTAAATTTTCGAAAAATTTCGCCATAACCTCCCCTGCACCGGGAGCACCGGGAAAATCCCGAAATTGCCATACAGGCCTTCTGATCTCAAAAAGAAAAAGAAAAAGCCAATCGGCTCATAAAATCATCATCACCCAAACAAAACAGTAAATTATGATAAACATGTACCTATTTGTCGGGCAAACAATTTTATTCTTCTGCTCTAGCCTCTTTGCTATGACCTGTTCAATGTAAGTACATGTATATGCAAGCAAACGCGACCAAATTTCAATACTGTTCAATATTTGATTCAATTTGGTTATAGGGTACAAATTTTCATAAATCAACCAATAATCAACAACACAACCATCTATCAATTAGTTGATTATCATTTGAAATTCATAACTTTGATACCTAGTCAAAAATCAAATTTTTGATGCCAAATCACAACAATAGGCCCTAACTAATTTTGGTTCTCACACCAGTCTAATGGAAATATATAGATATCACACCTTCGACACTCGAATATAAATGTTGATGATGATGCACCATCATCAGGATTATCCCCGGGTGACTAGAGTGTGATTCTATATCTATCCAGTATATTAAAACTTCAAATATATGTTTGCAAGGCGCATATGCAAAATCTTTATATATTGGATTGTCCAAATTCAATATAAAATAAATATTCAAATACGTATACAACGATTTAAATTCCAAAACAAAATGGGTTTTCATTTTTATTTTAAAATTTTACTCTTCACAATCGTTCTAGGATACTACTGATCCCATCTCTAACGAGTCATTCTCAATGGATATTACTAATCCAATTTCTGATGAATTCTTTTGTATGGTTCTAATGTGTCTTGTTCTCTGAGCTTTGTAAACCAAAGCTCTGATACCAGCTGTGACAACAAAGAATCTCGCTCGATCCGAATCAGTCGCTAAACCGATCTAGACCGTTCGAAACGCCTGATTGTTTCGAGAACACGACAAAATAGAACGCAGACGGAGGAACATTTCATTGTATATTACAACAATTCATCAGAATACAAGAATATACAGAGTATAAATCAATATTACACATTTACCAAATATCAGAGATTACATTAAATTACATAGCAGCGGAAAATAATACAATACCCAACTGAAGGAGATATACGGATACAAAGCTTTCCGGATATTATTCCAGCTGTAAACCAGGATCCTGTGAATATAAATCTGCAAAACCAAAACTACTAGCTGCCCGTGCGGAAAATAGAGGCACCCAGAGTTTAGGTTAAAACAATAAACTCCAGGTCAGTCATGTGACTGGTGTGAGAACTAAAACAGTTAGTAATCATTATTTTTTAAAGTTAGGTAAATCAAGGGACCACGCCGTATAACATAGAACGGGTTTCCTCCCAAGAACACCAGTGCATAAAACAACTGCGTAATGCTAAATAAAGAACAATGAAGCTATTATAAGACCCAGTTCCCATCACACAATGCAACGCAAGCCGGAGGATAGGGTTTTTACCTTATAATAGCCAAGAATGCTTGATACGTTTAAAACAAATCATTTGATACTATTATAAATGCATAATGTATAAAACAACATCAAATCATAAGTATCAATCATAGACGGCATAAGCGCCCCATCCCACTATGTCGCCATACTAGGCTCTACAAATAAAACCGCAGAATCACGTATTTGGAAATTGGATTTCCATCTATGAACCGTGGCAAAAGATAGTCCTCAACCGATTCGAGACTGTCTAGCTCGAGCCTCAGGAACAACCGCAACTGCCCCTTGGAGCGACAGGGCCGGTCCAACGATGTGGATTAAAATTCCTGAACACTGCGTTTCCCCGCCCTTTGGGGCGTAAGTGAGCCAACGAATGGCTTCATTGGACCCAGATCGTCCGATCAAACTGAGGCGCCTCGTAACACCAACAACCACATAAATCAAACTCGTCAGGGCGTGTAAAACCGATGACGCCACTTCTAGCTAGAAAGAAACGCATGCCCTCCCTGAGGTCCTCTCCCGTTTTTGGTTCATACCGGGTGTGAAACTCGCGAAGTAAACGTTACACAAAGCTATGCCACAAAGGCCGTGCTTCGATCATCAACCACAAGACTTTGCTTTTCAATAGAAGCCTTGATCATTTGCCACTTAGGCATGCCACATAGGCAATTCACTTTATGCGTTTGATATCCATCAGTATATAACCTCAGAGCTCGTACGTCTCAGAGAAGGGCGTTAAGCAAGAGAATAAATTCTCCGCCGCCAAACAGATATATATTTAATAGAAATCAATCACACAGACTAAAATCTAATGTCAGACACACAGTCCATTTACAAGTCCGTTCTGGGTCTGAACGAAACCGGAGGCACCTAGTACCCCGCATATCCATCGATCTCCAAGTACGTCTGGACGATCACCAACTGTTTCCATCTTCTTGGGTGTACATCCCAATCAAGATCATCAGTAATCACCCAAGCGATGTGAAGACCTCCGGTCTTCGACCACCGTCTTCATCTTCGACTTATCGTCGTATCAGTTA
Organism: Allium sativum; assembly: GCA_030737875.1. NCBI lineage: Eukaryota > Viridiplantae > Streptophyta > Magnoliopsida > Asparagales > Amaryllidaceae > Allium > Allium sativum. The sequence continues at coordinate 681,824,486 of CM060919.1, forward strand.
TTCCGAATGGGATAAACCCGGTCTTTCCGAATAACTCGCGTATATTATAAACAAGTGTTACACAAACACAACATACGCCTCATTCCAATTCATCAGTCACTAACCGTAAATTAATCAAGAGAATAATTCCCCAAATATTAACCCCGAAGGCCGAAACCAACATTAGATCAATATCCAGAAAACCATTCTGCTTAGCTAACCGACAGTTAGTTTCTAAATTTCACATTCATAGGGAAAGGTTCCCATTAATTTTATCAAAGATAAATTCCTTTAAATTTATTCTTTAATCTTCTTTTGAATATCAATTCAAACTAGTCGGGATTAACGAAACTTACCGAAGTAATCATTTGTTTTAATTTCCCAGCCCCAACCTATTCATCCCATGAAGTAAAACTGGTAATACTTCATATCTAACACCACGGTGTTATCTGTAAATTTAATTACCATTTCACGTTCAAATCTAATTAAAGATTTAACTATCGCCTGGAGCAAAACTGGTGATACTCCATTCTCGATCTTTTCAATCTAATTAAAGATTCATTAAAACTCCACTTAGTTTTAATCTTTGACTGGGTTAAAGAATCAGTGTCATTTAAAACACGGTTCACGATAAACCACAAAATCACATCACATTTCAATCAGTCCCTAACCGTAAATTAGCAAGTGAGCAATTCCCTAAATATTAACCCCGAAGGCCGAAACCAACATCAGATCAACACCTCAGAAACCATTCAACTTAACTAATCACCAGTTAGTTTCTGATTTTCTTAACTCCTTTGGGTCTAAGAACAGTATTATTGAAGATACCGTTCACGACAACCCAAAATCACATCTCATTAATTATCGGGTTAAAGAACAAGTGTTATATAAAACACTGTTCACGATAAACCCAAGAATCAATTCGAATTCAATTCCAATTAAATATTATTTAATTGGTACACTTCGTTAAATCTAACTAAAAAGATTTAATCATTTTTCAACTGGGCTTAAGAACAGTGTTAATGAAGACATCATTCATGACAAACCCAAATCACATTTGATATTAAATACAAGGCTCTGAATAGAAAATATATCGTCTTATATTCAATATCAAATTCTACGACCAACAAATATCGTATTGGAAATAACGATATAAATATATCTTTCAAATTTCCATAACAATATCTTTGTAACCACGAAATCCAACATCGAAATAATCCAAAGACAATTTCGATTTAAATCCATTCCAATTCAATTATTGGAAATTCTAGTTACTTTTAAAACCTTTTTCAAATTCAATTTATTTATTTAAAAATAAATAGAATTATAATTCTAGTTCAAAACTAGTTCATTTCGATCAAAATCTATTTTTATCTTTTCAAATATGGAGTTTTTCATCCCAATTCTTCCCAAATCATTTCTTATGATTTTACACAAATTATTACTATTTTTAATAATTTTATCAAGGCCCGTACAGTCGATTTCCATCAACGGCCATCGAACTGCACTTACAGCGACCTTTTCCAAATTTTATTTGGACATAATTCCAAATCCAACCATTAGATTTCTAATTTTGAATATTCATTAGAAAGCTCTTTTCGATACGAACCCAACGGTTCCGGTTTTAGGAGAATCCAACGGTCGGATCTCCCGCAATATCCGTTCGAAGTCAATGGTCGAAATTCGCGAACTGCCGCGGCGCGGCGCGTTCTCTTCAGGCCATTATATTATATATATAATATATATAATATATGCTTCATCAATTTCAATTCAAAACATTCTTTATAAATCGTTATAAATTCATTTTCAAAACGGTTTCAACTTTATATTCAATTTCAAATCAAAATTGAATATTCCAATATAAATTCGTTTTAAATTCATTTCAAATCGATTTCAATTCAAATTCAATTTAATTCGAATTTCAATTCATTTCAATTTAATTCGAATTTATTTCTATTTAAAATATCAGATTTTGAAATCACTTTCGATGTTCATTATAAAATGAATAAAATCGATATAAATATCGTTCACGTCAAAATGGCGTAAATATAATCAACACGGCTTCATATATTTTTATTTGCAAATATTCTATTTCAAATATTTTCTTTTCAAATATTTCTATTTCAAACATTTCTTTTTCAAATATTTCTTTTTCAAATATGGAATGAGGCCCAATCAATTACCATATAATGTTAATTATATGGATTTTCTACATCACATGTATACAATAACAATGATGAATAATCAACCATCATCCAAAGTGCATTCTACATTGTATAAGCATCAAATATAAATATTCAACGCTTATAACTGTCTGTCAATCAATCGATCAACATACAACTAAACAATCGGGATTAGTGTACGTCAAATTCATCCTAATACCCGTGTGGGGTTTCAAACAATCAAACACAGATTTTATTCGTGCAGTTGGGCGATGTTTAAAATTTATCGTCCCAATCAATATCAGTCAAATGTGTGTATATAAACAAACCGTCCGATTTGTTTATTTTTATTTCCTTTCATATACACGTTAAAAATTCTATTTTTAACTATATAAATATTTTGTTTCATTTCACATGACATCACACAATCAACTACACATCAAAATCAAACAAGCATACAAGCCGTCCATGGTCTGTGGACGACGGGTGTCGGGTGCTACTAAACACCGTCTGCATCCTTGTATATATTTAACTAGAAAATAAAATCAAAGGTGAGTAGTTCTCACCGATAAGCTATCCCAACTCCACGACACTTCAAATGTAGGATATTGTAACACCCCGTAATTCTATAACACTAGGATTCACAAATCAAGGCAGAATTAAATCTTAAAATCAAAATCAAGGGAAACGGTCTACGCCATTGCATTCGTCTCGGAATTCTGCATGAAAACGAGTCCGAGTTTGCGAGAATCAGAGAGCGTATGAAGGAGATATGACCCTCCGAAGTTTCAGGAATTTTCAGAACAGAAAACTGCTCGAAATTCGAATTCGAAATTCGAATTCAAACCCAGAAGCGGGCTGGGCAGGAAAATTCCCGCCCAGGACCCAGGTCGACTGGGGAGTCGACTGGGTAGTCGACCCCCCCTGACTAGGTCGACTGCCCAGTCGACCTGGGTGTCGACCTGGGTACAGAAACCAACTTTTGGGCCTAGGTGCATTCTGATGTACCTGGTCTCGTTTTCTACCTAGATTCGTCCCCCTAATCCTATATAAACAGCCTCCTCCTCTCTACACCATTTCATTCTATTCCTGCCTCTGAGAAAATGTATAAATAAATAAAAATAAGAAAATAATACGAAAATCCAAGACAAGGTTATGCTGCTCAAGTTTGTCAAGAAGAGATTCGAATCAAGATTAAAGCTTCAAGATAAGAATCAAAGGCTAACTCAAACGGTTTCGAGCAACGTCGCACGAATCATAGCAACACCATCTTTCTATTCTAAAAACCGATCAATGTAAGTCGGTTACTTTTTAGATTTGAACGTTTTCTCTATTCGTGACATGAAATTAAAGGAATAAAAGAATATGCCAAATCTTTCTGTTCGAATCAGTGCTTATATCCTTGGACCTAATTAAGAACTGTTATGATTCGATGACCAATAAGACTATGACTATGAAACTATGGACCTTAAAACCATATGCCTCTTTGACTATGAGCATTGCCTATGACTATGAACACTGCCTATGACTGTGACTCATGACTATGAGAATTATTTCCTTGACTATGAACACAAGCCTATGCCTTTGATTAGGAAATATAAACTATTGCCTATGACATAACAAGAACAGCTGTGATTAAACACCTATGATTCATGACTAGGAAAGTGTTGCTTAAGTTTTGTGACTGTGAAATTGGGTCTAAACCTGATTATATATTCTGTCTATTCTTGATTTTCTTTGGTTTTAGATCTTGGGAATTTACCTATTAAGTTAGGTCTACCCATGTTCTTGAACCTACGTCGTTATTCAACCCTTTTTATGTCATAAGATTTTCAGACCTATAGGCCTTCGATGTTTTAGATCAATTTCAGTGTAATTCGTTAGGTCTGTAATTAGTAAATTATCATTTTATGCCAGTTATTATGTCTATCTTTTTCATAGCATCTTTGGTTCATTCCCTATTTTCTACGTATCTAGATTTATCTATAATCCAGATTGAATCACGATTATACGAATGATGGGAATACGATTTGGGCAAAACATGAAATTTACTAAAAACGTAGTTATAAACTTGGAAATTGGCATAAATTGGGAACATGTATTATGGCATGTTCATAGAAATGCAAATTGGATAAATTTGACATGAATTATAGGATGTGTAATTTGAATCTAGTATTGACTTGTAAATCTAGCATTTACATGAACTGTGAACTAGAATAATAAGTCTAGTTTGACATGAACTATAATTAGAAGGTTAAATCAGAATTGGATTAGCTAATTTGGCATAATAAGTATATTGGCATAAATTTGAAATTGGCCATAATTGGGAATAATTGTCATGTTTAGCAAAATCATGGTTAGTGACACTTAATTTGGTATAGTTTACATACCAAAAAGCATAAATATGATATAGAGGGGAGAATGGGCCATAATAATAAATGTTGACAATTTACATTAAAAGAGTAATTATGAAATAAGTAAATTAGGAATAATTTACTTATAGAATTTGTCCTAAATGAAAAAAATGTAAATTTAGACAAATTAAAGGTTTATTAACGACATCTCTTTTAATAACACACCAGAAAGTTCTAGGGTGACAGAGAGGATAGTGTCTAGGCCTGGGTTTGGAAAATACAAGTTTCCTGCTCTCCCTGGCTATCACTAACTGATCCGACGGACGGGATGGTTACTTTTAAAACCTGATTTGAAAATTAATCAAAACCCTATGAATTTATAAAACACGAATATGCCTAACCCGAGGTTAGACTGAGTTGCGATGTAAACCTGCCCGGAACCAACCGGCACATCCGGTAATAGCAACAATATCTGTCTAATGTGAGTGGTAGAGGCTTTAATTTATTTAGTTAAAGCTAGAACAAGAATGGTAGGGTTAAGTTAACCAAGACACTTAACCAATTCAACATGATAACCAAACCGATGGGAAGGTTAAGTCCATAGGAGCACTTAACCAACTTAACACAGTTAAGCTAGAATGGGAGGGTTAAGTCCATAGGGACACTTAACCAACTTAACATGGTAACAAGACAAGATTTGTAGGGGTTAAGTAACTAACAAAACACTTAGCCAAATTAACATGTTAACTAGACTAGAAGGTGGGGTTAAGTAAAGTTAATACACTTAGCCAAATTAACATGTTAACTAGACTAGAGGTTGGGGTTAAGTAAAATTTAATACACTTAGCCAATTTGATATGTTAGCTGGACTAGACTGTAGGGTTAAGTAAACTTGAACACTTAACCATCAGATTGTGATAAAGGAATAGGGTTAAGTCTAAAACATGAAGGGGTAACACTTAACCATTAATAATAACATGTTAGTGAAAACAGATGGGCAAGGTTAAGTCAGAAAGGAACACTTAACCAATACAGGATGAATGGGTAGGGTTAAGTAATAAGAAATACTTAACCAATATAACTTGGTTTGCGGTAGGGCTAAGTCAACATGAATTACTGATAACACTTAACCAGTTTAACAGGATAAATGAAGAGGGTTAAGTTAGCTTGAATTGACTAATGGCACTTAACCAATCCAAATTGACGGGAAAGAGAACTAAGTAGTAAACCTTAGATAAAAGGAGCTAAGTAGTAAACCTTAGTTAAGAAAACAATGATTCTGGAAACTAAGTGGTAAACCTTAGTTAGCAAAACTAAGTAGTAATTCTTAGTATAACACGGGAAGGAGCGAATGTCCGTCTGAGTAAAAAGAAGGCTCCAACGAATTGGGTTACGAAGCCCGAGGCTTCGAGGGGACGTGAGGGTACTCTTGGTATCCCTCTGTGAGGCTGTAGATGATCCTCCTGGGCTCACAGGGGTTAAGGTCTGCGTTAGAAGAACCAAGGGTATGCCTTGGTTGCAAAATATGGCAACCTAAAGACTAGGATGGACCAGCGTGATTCGGCGAGAAAACGGTAGCCCTGTGATAACAACTCGTCGTCTACCATCCATCTTGAGTCAGTCGAGATACGTGAAGCGGAAAGGCGGAGAACTCCAAAAGACCATATACTTGCTATCTAGTTATGGGTGAGGGTGGCCATAGGTTGGTGGGGCATAGGGGGCCTGCGTACAGTTCTCATTTTTCAAGGTGTGCCTTTCATTAGTTGAGGGAGGGGTCGGGTGGGACCATAGCCACTGGAATAAAAATAGACCTTAGCATCTGCATCGACTGATATCTGAAAGCTCCCGATCGAGTTCTGTGTTTCTTGATTTGCCCTGCCACAGGACTCGGGCCGCACATTACAGGACATGTGCATCTAGACAAGCGATAACGATTCGCAATACATGCGTGGGGAAGTCTAGGAACATATACCACTCTAGGTAGTGCGCCCTAGACTTGGGGGGCATCGTTCGACAGGTAGCATAATCCCTAGTTGGACAGGGTGGCATAAACCCTGAATCCGAGAAGCGTTCAGCAGATAGCATAAACTCTAGTTGAATCTAGAAAGCACTTGATAGAAAACCCTAGATTAGATCTAGGTAATAAATAATAAATGTATGCCTGAAGGCAATGGAAACTAGTGGGATTGGGATCACGTTATCGTTACTAGTTGGGACACTAGTTAGGTGGTGCAGAGATATAGAAACCAGTATAACAAGGAAATAGCGAAGCGGCGAAAGTATTAGAGCATATCCAGTTTATCTTATCTTAGCATATCTTGTGATTATCTTGTCTAATCTTGCTGACCCTATCGTCATGGTGTTATCTTATATTCAGTTAATTCATGTCGTTTTGTTTTTCCATGTTCACATGCTAGAAGTTACTGAACTTACTCAGGCTTTATGTCTGACTCTGTTTTTCTTTCTTCTTCTTTTCTTCCGTCCCCCCCCCCCCCCCAAGGTAGTAAAGAAGGGAATAGTATAGCTCAGGTTAAGTTGGATTGTCACTCTTTCCCAGCTTGAAGATTTGTCGAAGTTTTTCTTGGATTATCTTTTCAGATGCTATGGCTGGCTCTTGCTACATTGGGGAATATAAATGTTGTTTTATGCTTCTTTATTTTGTAAGACAGATGATACTCTTATATTATAAAGAAATCGTTGTATAAACTATTTTATCAATAAAGCAAAGTTTTATTTTCCGCTGTTGTAATTATTGTCTGTCTTGTAATTTATCTGCACCTTTTACCCTAAATGCTCCACAGAACTTAGTGCATTCCCTTTGTGGGTGACACTAATGGATGTGGGGTGTTACACGTGGTATCAGAGCTGAAGGTTACCAGATCAGATAAAGGATTTGAAAAATTATTTTCAAAAACGGTTTTAAAAGAAGCATTTTCAAGAGAAAAGATTTGTTTTAAAGACATATTCCCCAAAGCCATACGCACTATCTTCTCTTCCTCTATTTGAATTCTTGTCTCCTTCTTTCTTGAGTCTCTGGTGCTCCTGGCTTTCTGGGAGGTAACCTGATCGAAGGGCTAAGTAGTGCCCGGCTTCCATCCATAGCCGAATTTGTTTCACCTACGGCCAGTTTTCTTTCAAGCTTATAGGGTTTTCTGTACGATGGAAGCAGCTTTCGAGAGATTTGTCAACATGACTACACACGGAAGAGGATGAGGAATTCATGGATGTAGATTTAGCTCACAAAGAAGGAAGGAATTATAAAACCTAAGACAAGAGGAGGTATCTTTACTAAGGTGTAATTAAGGGCAAAGGACAAGATTTTTAGTAGGGCAAGTACCTACTTTCGCCACCAAGCGTACCTAGGAGAAAGGTAGTAATGTTCTATTGGAAGAATCTAGTTTTGTTGTTCGTACTCTTTCCTTTGGTTTTAGCGCTTCGCATTTGTTCATATCCACTTCCATAGTTAAGTCTCTGCACCATAGTACTTGTATAGTAGAAAGATCCCACTAGAGTCTCAAATCTAATTGGTGGTCCGACCAGTTTATTTTTGGTTAGTAGGGATTTGAGAATAGCTATTGAGATTGCTTATATCATCTCACGTAGATCGTCTAAATTCGGAGGAGATATTCCTTGGGTGCTTGTCTGATATTGGTTTAGGCCTTTAGGGCTTGTACTTGAGGAATGTCGAGTTCGACTAGGATGGTTTGCGTGAGAGATGAATAGTTGTGGTAGGCACTCTAAAAAGCACGTAGTGACCTTTCGACCCTTATAGTTATGGCATGATGGATAAGCTAAGAGGAGAGACCTCTGATCATTCTAGTATATACACTCAGTATCATGGTTGACATTTGTTTATTTTGGAAATGGAGATCTGAAACTTCACAATCATGAAGTTAAATTAGTTAAGATACAGTGGAGTAAAGCTCAAGAAGGCTAGATAATAGCATCATACCCTTTTCCTTAAGGGTGCATCCTTGATTTCTTTTTTTTTGTAGGAGCTTTACGCATAATTGTTTCTCTCTTTCCAAAGTATATCCTCTAGGTCGTATCTTCGATCCTTAGGTAGAAGCCAATGGATGTAAACATGTATTTGAAACATGTTATGGTTGATGGTTGCAAGTGGTTGCTAATGGTTGCTCGTGAATGCATATGCATACGTATTAGGCACTAGATCAGTTCGGACGCTTTCATATTGCATTTACAAATATGTATTTGTTTGTAAGTTGAACTTGATATGTTATCATATGGATGTTGCATACGGATGGATGGCTGTGCACGCATGTAGTATTTACATAACTAGGGATGCTTGCATACATGATTGTACGCATGGCACTGACATGATTTGCATTAAGGAGGTCAACTGAATCAGTAGACCGCATGATTTTGCACTAGATAGAGACATACACACACACTATGCATATGAACATGAAAGCATTAGAAATCTTTTAAGGAAAATGAATGCCTGTGATTGAATGGTTGAGTAGATGGGTGATTTGATGGTAGGACACATTCCTCCTAACTTGAAGATTTCGGGGACGAAATCCTTTTAAGTGGGGGAGAATGTAACACCCCGTAATTCTATAACACTAGGATTCACAAATCAAGGCAGAATTAAATTTTAAGTCAAAATCAAGGGAAACGGGCTGCGCCATTGCGTTCTTCTCGGAATTCTTCATGAAAACGAGTCCGAGTTTGCGAGAATCGGAGTCCGTATGAAGGAGATATGACCCTCCGAAGTTTCAGGAATTTTCAGAACAGAAAACAGCTCGAAATTCGAATTCGAAATTCGAATTCAAACCCAGAAGTGGGCTGGGCGGGAAAATTCCCGCCCAAGACCCAGGTCGACTGGGGAGTCGACTGGGTAGTCGACCCCCTCCCTGACCAGGTCGACTGCCCAGTCGACCCGGGTGTCGACCTGGGTACAGAAACCCACTTTTGGGCCTAGGTGCATTCTGATGTACCTGGTCTCGTTTTCTGCCTAGATTCGTCCCCCTAATCCTATATAAACAGCCTCCTAGCCTCCTCCTCTCTACACCATTTCATTCTATCCTTATGCTGCCTCTGAGAAAATGTATAAATAAATAAAAATAAGAAAATAATATGAAAAATCCAAGACAAGGTTATGCTGCTCAAGTTTGTCAATAAGAGATTCGAATCAAGATTAAAGCTTCAAGATAAGAATCAAAGGCTAACTCAAACGGTTTCGAGCAACGTCGCACGAATCATAGCAACGCCATCTTTCTATTCTAAAAACAGATCAATGTAAGTCGGTTACTTTTAAGATTTGAACGTTTTCTCTATTTGTGACATGAAATTAAAGGAATAAAAGAATATGCCAAATCTTTCTGTTCGAATCAGTGCTTATATCCTTGGACCTAATTAAGAATTGTTATGATTCGATGACCAATAAGACTGTGACTATGAAATTATGGACCTTAAAACCATATGCCTCTTTGACTATGAACATTGCCTATGACTATGAACACTGCCTATGACTGTGACTCATGACTATGAGAATTATTTCCTTGACTATGAACACAAGACTATGCCTTTGATTAGGAAACATAAACTATTGCCTATAACATAACAAGAACAGCTGTGATTAAACACCTGTGATTCATGACTAGGAAAGTGTTGCTTAAGTTTTGTGACTGTGAAATTGGGTCTAAACCTGATTATCTATTCTGTCTATTCTTGTTTTTCTTTGGTTTTAGATCTTGGGAATTTACCTATTAAGTTAGGTCTACCCATGTTCTTGAACCTACGTCGTTATTCAACCCTTTTTATGTCATAAGATTTTCAGACCTATAGGCCTTCGATGTTTTAGATCAATTTCAGTGTAATTCGTTAGGTCTGTAATTAGTAAATTATCATTTTATGCCAGTTATTATGTCTATCTTTTTCATAGCATCTTTGGTTCATTCCCTATTTTCTACGTATCTGGATTTATCTATAATCTAGATTGAATCACGATTATACGAACGATGGGAATACGATTTGGGCAAAATATGAAATTCACTAAAAACGTAGTTATAAACTTGGAAATTGGCATTAATTGGGAACATGTATTATGGCATGTTCATAGAAATGCAAATTGGATAAATTTGACATGAATTATAGGATGTGTAATTTGAATCTAGTATTGACTTGCAAATCTAGCATTTACACGAACTGTGAACTAGAATAATAAGTCTAGTTTGACATGAACTGTAATTAGAAGGTTAAATCAGAATTGGATTAGCTAATTTGGCATAATAAGTATATTGGCATAAATTTGAAATTGGCCATAATTGGGAATAATTGTCATGTTTAGCAAAATCATGGTTAGTGACACTTAATTTGGTATAGTTTACATACCAAAAAGCATAAATATGATATAGAGGGGAGAATGGGCCATAATAATAAATGTTGACAATTTACATTAAAAGAGTAATTATGAAATAAGTAAATTAGGAATAATTTACTTATAAAATTTGTCCTAAATGAAAAAAATGTAAATTTAGACAAATTAAAGGTTTATTAACGACATCTCTTTTAATAACACACCAGAAAGTTCTAGGGTGACAGAGAGGATAGTGTTTAGGCCTGGGTTTGGAAAATACAAGTTTCCTACTCTCCCTGGCTATCCCTAACTGATCCGACTGACGGCATGGTTACTTTCAAAACCTGATTTGAAAATTAATCAAAACCCTTTGAATTTAGAAAACACGAATATGCCTAACCTTTGGTTAGACTGAGTTGCGATGTAAACCTGCCCGGAACCAACCGGCACATCCGGTAATCGCAACAATATCTGTCTAATGTGAGTGGTAGCGGCTTTAATTTATTTAGTTAAAGCTAGAACAAGAATGGTAGGGTTAAGTTAACCAAGACACTTAACCAATTCAACATGATAACCAAACCGATGGGCGGGTTAAGTCCATAGGAACACTTAACCAACTTAACACAGTTAAGCTAGAATGGGAGGGTTAAGTCCATAGGGACACTTAACCAACTTAACATGGTAACAAGACAAGATTTGTAGGGGTTAAGTAACTAAGAAAATACTTAGCCAAATTAACATGTTAACTAGACTAGAAGGTGGGGTTAAGTAAAGTTAATACACTTAGCCAAATTAACATGTTAACTAGACTAGAGGTTGGGGTTAAGTAAAATTTAATACACTTAGCCAATTTGATATGTTAGCTGGACTAGACTGTAGGGTTAAGTAAACTTGAACACTTAACCATCAGATTGTGATAAAGGAATAGGGTTAAGTCTAAAACATGAAGGGGTAACACTTAACCATTAATAATAACATGTTAGTGAAAACAGATGGGCAAGGTTAAGTCAGAAAGGAACACTTAACCAATACAGGATGAATGGGTAGGGTTAAGTAATAAGAAATACTTAACCAATATAACTTGGTTTGTGGTAGGGTTAAGTCAACATGAATTACTGATAACACTTAACCAGTTTAACAGGATAAATGAAGAGGGTTAAGTTAGCTTGAATTGACTAATAGCACTTAACCAATCCAAATTGACGGGAAAGAGAACTAAGTAGTAAACCTTAGTTAAAAGGAGCTAAGTAGTAAACCTTAGTTAAGAAAACAACGATTCTGGAAACTAAGTGGTAAACCTTAGTTAGCAAAACTAAGTAGTAATTCTTAGTATAACACGGGAAGGAGCGAATGTCCATCTGAGTAAAAAGAAGGCTCCAACGAATTGGGTTACGAAGCCCGAGGCTTCGAGGGGACGTGAGGGTACTCTTGGTATCCCTCTGTGAGGCTGCAGATGATCCTCCTGGGCTCACAGAGGTTAAGGTCTGCGTTAGAAGAACCAAGGGTATGCCTTGGTTGCAAAATATGGCAACCTAAAGACTAGGATGGACCAGCGTGATTCGGTGAGAAAACGGTAGCCCTGTGATAGCAACTCGTCGTCTACCATCCATCTTGAGTCAGTCGAGATACGTGAAGCGGAAAGGCGGAGAACTCCAAAAGACCATATACTTGCTATCTAGTTATGGGTGAGGGTGGCCATAGGTTGGTAGGCCATAGGGGGCCTGCGTACAGTTCTCATTTTTCAATGTGTGCCTTTCATTAGTTGAGGGAGGGGTCGGGTGGGACCATAGCCACTGGAATAAAAACAGACCTTAGCATCTGCATCAGCAGAAATCTGAAAGCTCCCGACCGAGTTCTGTGTTTCTTGATTTGCCCTACCACAGGACTCGGGCCGCACATTACAAGACATGTGCATCTAGACAAGCGATAAAGATTCGCGATACATGCATGTGGAAGCCTAGGAACATATACCACTCTAGGTAGTGCGCCCTAGACTTGGGGGGCATCGTTCGACAGGTTGCATAATCCCTAGTTGGACTGGGTGGCATAAACCCTGAATCCGAGAAGCGGTCAGTAGATAGCGTAAACTCTAGTTGAATCTAGAAAGCACTTGATAGAAAACCCTAGATTAGATCTAGGTAATAAATAATAAATGTATGCCTGAAGGCAATGGAAACTACAGGGATTGGGATCACGTTATCGTTACTAGTTGGGACACTAGTTAGGTGGTGCAGAGATATAGAAACCAGTATAACAAGGAAATAGCGAAGCGGCGAAAGTATTAGAGCATATCCAGTTTATCTTATCTTAGCATATCTTGTGATTATCTTGTCTAATCTTGCTGACCCTATCGTCATGGTGTTATCTTGTATTCAGTTAATTTATGTCGTTTTGTTTTTCCATGTTCACGTGCTAGAAGTTACTGAACTTACTCAGGCTTTATGTCTGACTCTGTTTTTCTTTCGTCTTCTTTTCTTCCGTTCCCCCCCAGGTAGTAAAGAAGGGAATAGTATAGCTCAGGTTAAGTTGGATTGTCACTCTTTCCCAGCTTGAAGATTTGTCGAAATTTTGCTTGGATTCTCTTTTCAGATGCTATGGCTGGCTCTTGCTACATTGGGGAATATAAATGTTGTTTTATGGTTCTTTATTTTGTAAGACAGATGATACTCTGATATTATAAAGAAATCGTTGTACAAATTATTTTATCAATAAAGCAAAGTTTTATTTTCCGCTGTTGTAATTTTTGTCTGTCTTGTAATTTATCTGCATCTTTTACCCTAAATACTCCACAGAACTTAGTGCATTCCCTTTGTGAGTGACACTAACGGATGTGGGGTGTTACAGATATCTTCATCGTTCTTCCTTTTGTCACTTCCACCATCCGTGTTCGCTACATATATAAAAATCGAATTTTTTACTTCGCTATTCAATATATAAAAATCGAATTTTTACTTCGCCATTCAATATATAAAAATCAAATTTTTACTTCGCCATTCAATATATAAAAATCGAATTTTAAAAAGCAATATATCCGGCAGGTTGGGGTCCTCCGACGATGGTGGGTCTGCGTGGGGGGGGCGACGAGACAGGGGGTAGCGGTTCTTTTCCCCTTTTTTTTCGACTGTCGGGTTTGACTTCAGAGTTGGGGGGGGGGGGGGAGAGATAAAGCAGGGGGGTAGTATTATATAATATATAAATAATATATTATTTTATTTAGTTAATCAATTTTAAAAAGCAACTTTTATTTTTGACTTCGAAACGAGACCCACCGCTTGTCGTCCATAGCTAATAACCCCCATTCCGAACACAATAGAATATGTATCGTAGGCTGATTCGATCATTTTGATCAGTTTTTGTCAAAATCAACATATAACTCTATATATTGAATTTGAACGCGCATTTCAATTTACTGGGGCCACATACAGACACTAAAAATTCCCGAAAAATATTTTCTAGCTTCGTATTGGCGATACGGTCCTAACAAAACCAATTTCATCGAATTCTGAGACCGTTTGTAAAATGGCCATTTTCCAGTCGATTAAATTCAACTGAAATGGTCAAAACGCTTTTTCCTTTGCCACGCTCACATATTGATTCGAAAAATTATGAAAATTGGCATCTAGCAATAACTTGACATCTCGGATCCAACAAAAGTGGTTTCGTCAAAATCCGAGGTCGTTGGCAAAATTTCGATTTTTAAGGGCTGAAATTGCATAGCGACTATTCTGAATTTTCAACTGGACATATCTTTTTATCCCCACTATGAAATTTCTATTTTTCGGATTCGTTGGAAAGATATCCTCAATTAGATTCTATTATTTTTGGTTTCGCTAAAATCCGGTTTATTTTGCACCCGGTACATTCATTTGAATTTTGAAATCGAATTATCGAACTACCGCGCCATTTTCAATTCCTTTTATATATATAAATAAATATTTATATTCTAACTACAATTCGAATAAATTTATACGTTCGAATTCTATTCAAAATAAATTTCTCGTCGATATTATTTAAAATAATTCATTTCAAATATTTAAAATTCCTTAAAATCGCCAATTTAAAATTTTTAAACTGGCCCAGATTTTCGGGTTGTTACATTGATTGACTTCGTTTTTAACTACGGAATAGTTAAGGTTCAATAGTGAAGGTTGGTTAAGTGAATTTAGTTAAATAGTGTAATAGTTTGAGTTGGCGTCGCGATGTTTTATTTAAACATCTGTTTAAATCCAATGAAGGTGTTTTGGAAATGTTTTCCAAATAGAACCAGAAATGTTTTCTAATATAAAATAAAATAGAAATGATTGAAAAATATGGAGATGTTTTCCAATGATTAATAACATATATTTTCTAAATTTAGAAAATAAGGAATGTTGAATATATGGAAACAGGAAGTAAATAAAGTAATGAACTAAAGAGATAAATGTTAAATGATGATTGAACGATATAATTTCCATCTGGAAATAATATTGTTGTTTGCACACGTGTTTTTCTTTGATAGTTAACTCACCGACTATCGAAGTTTTTGACCATTTCCGTTGTCAATACGGAGAGACCAGGATCAGATTCATTATCTGAAAACCACTCTATATCGTTGTTAGCATTGCGATCAAATACGATGAAGATAATTGAAGATGGAGTTATGAAAGGGCTATTGTGTTAATCCTAGGTAAAAATTGCCTAAAATGGATTTACAGAATAGTGCCTTCGGTTTGTTTAGTCCTAGGATGACCTGTATGGAAGAATGTCTGACAGAGTATATTTAATAGATCACGTAAGTTGATCTCTTCAAACGTATGTACGTTTGGTGTCGAAGGAATTCGTTTCTCTTAGCTGTATACCCGTTGTATTTTTGGGTGATTCGGCGGGTATGACGATGTGACATTCATAGTGAATAAATGTGTGATCTGTCAGAGATAAGCGTGGCCTCTAGCCTCACAACCGGGAAATGATAAATGTAACGACCCAGAAAATCTGAACCAATTTAAAAATTTTAAATTGGCTATTTTAGTGGATTTTAAATATTTAAAATAAGTATTTTAAATAATAACGATGAAAAGTAAGTTTGAATCGATGTTGAAAATAAATATAATTACTTTGAATTATAAACAAGGCCTGAAATGGCGCGGTAGTTTCAAAATTTGAATTCAAATTTCGATTGACTGTACCGGGTGCAAGACAAAACGGATTTGAGTGAAACCAAAAATATTTAAATCTGTTAGTGAATACCTTTCTAACGAATCTGAAAAATCGAAGTTTCATAGCGGAAAGCAAAAGTTATGGCCAAATGAATTATCTGAAAGGTCGCTATGGAAATTATATAACCAGTGAAAATGGCCGTTTTGCAAACGACCTCGGAATTCGACGAAACCACTTTTGTTGGATCCGGGATGTGAAGTTATTGCTTGGTTTCAAATTTCGTAATTTTTGAAGCTAGTATGTGAGCGTGGCAAAGGAAAACGTGTTTTGGTCAATTATAGTTAAATTGGGTCGACCAGAAATGGGCCATTTTTCAAACGATCTCTGAATTCGACGAAACTAGTTTTGTTAGGACCGTATCGTCAAAACATAGCTAGATTTATTTTTCTAGAATTTTTCGAATCAGTTTGTGGCCCTGGCAAATTGAAATGTATGTTCAAATCGAATATTGAATGTTATATATTTTAAATTGAAGGAAAACTGACTGAAACAGTCGAATGGGCCTACGAAACATACCCCATTGTGTTCGGAATGGGGGTATAATGCTAGGGACGACAGTCGTTGGGTTTGGATTGGTGTTTGTGGGTGAAAGAGGGTATTTTCGAAATTTAAAAATATATAAATAAATAAATAAAAACCTCATTCGTCCATCTCAGCACTCTCTCTCTCCCTCACCCACGACGAACGACGGAATATTGATCAAACCTTCCCGTTCGATTTCCGATCAATCCACGCAAAATTAGCCCCTCCTCAAGTTGAAGATTTTGTAGAGCTCCTCGGGATGTTCAAATGAGACGACCCGAAATCCCGTTCAGACGGAGACCAGGGTTATCTTTTGGAATATAACACAGAAACAGATAATAGCAGGACAAAAATTAAATAATTACACCAGATAATGAACAATAGAATATACTGGATAAAAATAATCATCAGAGTTACACAGTATACAGGATCTTACTTAGTACAAATACAGTTCAGCTATACATAAATGTCTACAGCGGAAATAAACAAAATATGTACAATAGGAGCTGAACAGCATAAAAAGAGATAAATGATAGAATCCATCTTCAGCTCCAGCTATCCAGAAAGAACCAGCTAAACCTGAATACAAGGCTGCCCGTGTAGAAAAAGGGGCACCCGAGTTTGAGAGTGAAACAAACTACGAGTCAGTCATGGGACTGGTATGAGAAATCCATTCAACACATATATAGTTTGGTTAATCACAGGACCACGCCACTTTCGTGGAACGGGTTTACTCCATTGGATCGCCAGTGCTTTAAAACAAATCTTTCTTTTAAACATCGCTGTGCTTTTTATAAAAATGAAGCCGTTATAAGACTCAGTTCCCATCACACAATGCAACGCAAACCGGAGGATAGAGTTTTTACCTTATAACGGCCAAAATATGATTGATACGAATAAAACAAAGGGCATTTGATATTATTGCTAGTGTCTATATGTTTTGAAAACATTTTCAAATCATAACTATCAAGCATAGATGGCATTAATGCCCCATACCACTATGTCGCCATATATAGGTATACAATCAAAATCGCATCGTCGCGTATTTGGAAATTGGATTTCCGTCATGAACCAAGGCAAAAGATAGTCCTTACCGAATTCGAGACAATCTAGCCCATGTCTCAGGCAAGTACTCAGTCAAGCCTTTGGAGCAACAGGGCCGGTCCACCGATGTGGATTAAAATGCCTGAACAATACGTTTCCCCGCCCTTTGGGGCGTAAACGAGCCAACGAATGACTCCATCGGACCCGGATCGTCCGATCAAACCGAGGCGCCTCGCAACAGCAACAACCACATAGGTGAAAAGTATATAAATGTCAGGGCTGGTAGGTCACTGACACCACCCTAGCTAGAAGGAAACGCATGCCCTCCCTGAGGTCCTTCTCCCGTTTTAGGTTCATACCGGGGTGTGAGGCTCGCGAATTTACGTTATACACAAAGCTACGCCACACAGGCGGTGCTATGATCATCACCACAAGACTTTGCTTTTCAACAGAAGCCCTGATCACTGCATCTTAGCATGCCACACAGGCAATTCACACCGTGCAACTGATGGCTATCAATCACATAGAACAAATTCCAATGTCGGACACACAGTCCATTTACAAGTCCGTTCTGGGTCTGAACGAAACCGGAGGCACTAAATACCTCGCAAACCCTTCGATCACCACGTAAGTCTGAACGATCACCACTCATTATCCATATTTCGGCATGCCTCCCAATCAGGACCTCGGTTACCATCCAAACGAGGTGAAGATCTCCGGTCTTCGACCACCGTCTTCATCTTCGACTTTCAATCGTCGGTCAATTATTTGAAATGAGAATTAACTCGGCCTTTTCAAATAATTCACGTATATTTAGAATTTCAAATCAATTTATTTCAATGGTTAAATTATTCGACAACACCAATTTTGTTCTTTAATGTAATTTTCACACCAAACACATTCAACCATCAAAAGCCACATAAATCGAGCAAATTCAGTTTATTTCCATTCCATATCGCTTATGAAATTTTATAACTATTTATCGCTATTTTTATTTGTTTTAAAATAGCTAATTTATTCAAAACGACGCTTCGGGCCATAAAGCGGCCGTGGCGCTGTTTTTCTTCAGATTTGATTTACACATATCTGAAAATCTAACCGTTGGATCTTCACAAAATTCACATCATTAGAAAGGTCTTTTCAAAACGAATCCAACGGTTCCAGTTTCGGGAAAATCCGACGGTCGGATCTCCCGGTACAATCGTTTGAAGTTTCGATTTCAAAATACGAACTGCAGCGTCGTTATTCGATTAATTATATAATTATATTTATATATATATAAATATAATCGCTTCTGGCGCTGTTTTTCTTCAGATTTGAATTAAACATTGCAGACAATCCAACCGTTGGATTTTTACAAAGTTGGTGCCGTTGGGAAGATATTTCCAAGGCGAACCCGACGGTTGCGGTTTCGGGAAAATCCAATGGTCGGATTCCCCGTACTAGTTGTTTGAAATCACGGTTTCAAAATGCGAACTGCACGGCCACGTTTCGTTTTAATTTTATTTATATTTATATAATTATATAAATATAGTTCATTCAACAATTTCAATATCGTTTTCACTTCAAATATTTTACTAACGCCTTAAAATTTTGGAAAATTTCGCCATAACCTCCCCTGCACCGGGAGCATCGGGAAATCGCAAATAGCTTTCCCGGTCCTTCTAATCTCAAAAAGAAAAAGAAAAAGCCAAGCGGCTAGCCAACAGGCTCATAAAATCATCACCCAAACAAAACAGTAAATGTGTACCTATTTGTCGGGCACAAAATTTTATTCCTCTTCTCTAGCCCCTTTGCTATAACCTGTTCAATGAATATGCATGTACATATATATACAGTTCTCATCATTTATCATTTTCTATTCAACTTCATATTTGATTTCTATTTGGTTTAAAAACACCATTCATTCTAATGTTACATACATAGGTACAAATCATTTCATTAGCTAATTAATGAATATTTCAACTCATATATGTTTATTTGAACAA
Organism: Allium sativum; assembly: GCA_030737875.1. Taxonomy (NCBI): domain Eukaryota; kingdom Viridiplantae; phylum Streptophyta; class Magnoliopsida; order Asparagales; family Amaryllidaceae; genus Allium; species Allium sativum. Next base: position 681,844,053 of record CM060919.1, read on the forward strand.
GTGGCTATTTTTAACACTTCACATTTCAACGATTCATGCATACAATAAAAATGTGATTTTTATGGTAAAACAACTCATTTCAAAACACTATTATTTTATGTATTTCATATTGGTGATAAAAGGTGATTTTTATTATCAAACAATTTATTTCAAAATATGAATACCATTCAACACATGAACTTCAATTCAACGAATGAATATCGATTCAACACATGAAGGTTTTCTATAGTTTCTATATGTAGATAGAAATGTGATTTTTATATTTAAAACGCGAATACCATTCAACACATGAATTTCAATTCAACGAATGAATATTGATTCAACACATGAAGGTTTTCTATAGTTTCTATATATAGATAGAAATGTGATTTTTATATTTAAAACGCGAATACCATTCAACACATGAATTTCAATTCAACGAATGAATATTGATTCAACACATGAAGGTTTTCTATAGTTTCTATATATAGATAGAAATGTGATTTTTATATTTAAAACGCGAATACCATTCAACACATGAATTTCTAATCAACGAATGAATATCGATTCAACACATGAAGGTTTTCTATAGTTTCTATATATAGATAAAATGTGATTTTTATATTTAAAACGCGAATACCATTCAACACATGAATTTCTAATCAACGAATGAATATCAATTCAACACATGAAGGTTTCCTATTCAATGAATAAATATAGTTTTACCAAATGAAGATAATTCAAACATACGAATATTATTCAAAATTTCGGCAGCGTAACGGCAGGGTAGTTAAAACCGGGACCGTCCCTAGTACGGCTCCTCGCTCTACCTTAAAACCTCGCGGTTTTTGACAATGGGGATCATGCATCTAGTTCGCACGCAGGCGGCATGTATATATTTATTTCATTTCCACAAACTAATCCTATGTGGTTTCAACCAAATATTTCTCAACCACAAACGGGTATTTTTCAACCTCAATCAATCAATATCAACCACAAACAATCCCAAACAATCATTCGCTATCAATCAATTTTCACAACAATTTCAATCAATAAATATCGTCCATGGTTTGTGGACGAGGGGCGTATATATATATATGTATATGTATATTTATATATAGCAATTCACTTTTATTTCAACACACATATATATATATATATAGAAAAAGAAATTGAAGAGTGAGAAAATTCTCACCAATAGCTATCCAATACTACGACTCTTCCTTTATAGAAATCTTCGCCAATCTCGCCTTTCGTCGCTTTCGTTGCCCGTATTCTCTACATATGTAAAAATCGAATTTTTACTATGTTATTCAATATATAAAAATCGAATTTTTATCATGCTATTCAATATATACAAATCGAATTTTTACTTCGATGTTCAATATATAAAAATCGAATTTTTATCATGCTAATCAATATATAAAAATCGAATTTTTACTTCGATGTTCAATATATAAAAATCGAATTTTTATCATGCTATTCAATATATAAAAATCGAACTTTTACTTCGATGTTCAATATATAAAAATCGAATTTTTATCCTGCTATTCAATATATAAAAATCGAATTTTTACTTCGATGTTCAATATATAAAAATCGAATTTTTATCATGCTATTCAATATATAAAAATCGAACTTTTACTTCGATGTTCAATATATAAAAATCGAATTTTTATCCTGCTATTCAATATATAAAAATCGAATTTTTACTTCGATGTTCAACATATAAAAATCGAATTTTTATCATGCTATTCAATATATAAAAATCGAATTTTTACTTCGCTATTCAATATATAAAAATCGAATTTTTATCATGCTATTCAATATATAAAAATCTCGTCTTTAACACTATAAAAATCTCGTCTTTAACACTATAAAAAATCTCGTCTTTATATTGCAAAAATCTCTTCCTTTTTATTGCAAAAATCTCTTCCTTTCAACTTGGTAGAATATATAAAAACTGATTTTCTAAATGCATTAAAACTGGTTTAATAAAGTAAAGGAAAAAAAGGTAAAAGGAAAAAAAAAATTACCTTAATCGATCGAAGGAGGGTGCTCGGATTAGGGAGGAAGGGGGCGGAGGCTCTGCGCGTTCGAATGGGGGAGGGGCGGACCGTCGCTGGTGGGTCGCAGTCGGAGAGGGTGGCGTCCAGGTTGAGGCAGCGGAGGGATTTCTAGGGTTTGGGGGGCCTTGGGGTTCGTGGGCCCTGCTAGGTGGAGGCGCCGGTGGTGAGGAGCTCCTGAGGGCGTCGGCGGCGTTGATCGCGCGAGGGGGGGGGGTAAGCGGGAAAAGGGGATCGGATTTTTTTTTTTGGGAAATAATCTGTTGTGGGGATTATAAAGGAAGGAGGGGCTTAAGTATAAAAGTTTATATATATATATATATATTTTTAATTTTTTTCTTCAAAAAGTTACTTTAAAAATTCGAACTCCTTTTTGAGCCCACCGACTATCGTCCCTAGGGTAATACCCCCATTCCGAACAAAATGGGATATGTATCACAAGCTGATTCGATCGTTTCGATCAGTTTCCGTTAAATTTACATTTAAATCACTATATTGAATTTTAAATGTACATTTCAAATTACCGGGGTCACATACTAACTAGAAAAATTCTCGAAAAATATTTTCTAGCTTCGTATTGACGATACGGTCCTAACAAAACTAGTTTCGTCAAATTCTGAGACCGTTTGAAAAATGGCCAATTTCCAGTCGATTAAAATCAACTAAAACCGGTCAAACGCGTTTTCCTTTGCCACGCTCACATATTGATTCGAAAAATTATGAAATTTGAAACCTAGCAATAATTTGACATCTCGGATCCAACAAAAGTGGTTTCGTCGAAATCCGAGGTCGTTTGCAAAATGTCCATTTTTAAGGGCCTGAATTCCATAGCGACTATTCAGAATTTTCAACTGGACATATCTTTTGATTCCCGCTATCAAATTTCGATTTTTCAGATTCGTTGGAAGGGTATTCACTAACAGATTAAAATATTTTTGGTTTCACTGAAATCCGGATTGTTTTGCACCCGATACAGTCCGACAAAGTTTGAATTCAATTTTCGAAACTGCAGCGCCTTTTCAAGCCCTGTTTATAATTATAATTAATTATATTCGTTTTCAATTGTTGATTCAAACTCAGTTTTCATCGCCATTATTTAAAATATTTATTTTAAATATTTAAAATCCATTATTTTAGCCAATTAAAAAAATTTAAATTGGTTCAGATTTTCTGGGTCGTTACAATCTCCCCCACTTAAAACTTTTCGTCCCCGAAAAGGAACAAAGTCGAAAGTGGTTTGATAAATCTACAATCCCACAATACAACAACCAATTTGTTTTTAACCTTTCAAAAATATTCTGATCAACTTCTATATTCTTTTATAAATCATTCAGAGTATAGAATAAATAGTGCACATCCATGGGAAGAAAATAGCAACAGAATAGAGAATTATATGGTAATGCAAAGTATGGTAAATGTACCTTGCACCAGAGTCAATCAGAGATATCCACTCGGCATCTAGGATAAGCCTTCTGAATGCTCTCCTCGGTTTCCCAAGTACAATCTCGCGGATCTCCACTCCATTGCACTTTGACTAAGTGAACCTTCTTGTTCCTCAGCTCTTTGGTTTCTTTGCCGATAATCTTTAGCGGCTCACGTCTCACGGCTAATTCTGGAGTAATTTCAATGTCCTGTTGAGCTGCTTCTTCCACGATCAAGTCTGGATCATGAACGTGCTTTCGAAGTTGAGATATATGAAATACATCATGAACTCCAGGCAACCAATCAGGCAGTTTGACCCTGTAAGCGAGAGTTCCGATCCGTTCCAGAATAGGAAACGGACCAATGAATTTGGGCGCTAACTTTCCAGTTTTACCGAACCGGATAACTCCTCTCATCGGCGATACCTTCAAATATACGTAGTCGCCAACTTCAAAGGATATATCTCTTCTTCTTCTATCGGCATAGCTCTTTTGTCGGCTTTGAGCGGCGAGTAATCGCTTCTTAATAAAATCGACTTTGTCGGCAGCTTCTCGAATCATATCCGGACCCAACACAAGTCTATTTCCTGGCTCGACCCAACAAGCAGGAGATCGGCACGGTCTGCCGTACAATGCTTCGAATGGCGACATTGTCAGACTCGCCTGGTAGCTGTTGTTATAAGAGAATTCAGCCAAATGCAGATGGTCTTCCCATGATCCACCGAAATCTAGAACACAAGCCCGCAATAGATCTTCTAAAATGCGATTCACCCTCTTAGTCTGACCGTCTGTCTGAGGATGATAAGCGGTGCTCAAGTTCAACTTCGTTCCTAGCTCGACTTGAAATGCTTCCCAGAATTTGCTAGTGAATATCGTATCTCTATCACTTACTATACTGAGCGGCACTCCATGCAGTCTAACTATTTCCCTGAAGTAAATCTGCGCCAGACTCTGAGCGGTTCTGTTTGATCTGACAGGTATGAAATGGGCGGTCTTCGTGAAGCGATCTACGATCACCCAAATACTGTCATTTCCTTTTCTGGTTCTGGGCAAACCATCAATGAAGTCCATAGAAATATGTTCCCACTTCCAACCCGGAACTTCTAGTGGTGGTAACAATCCAGCCAATTTCTGTTGGTCGCTTTTAACTAGCTGGCAAGTAGGGCATCGGCTAACGTATATTGAAACGTCTCTTTTCATAGCCTTCCACCAGAATGTTCTTTTGAGATCGTTATACATTTTGGCCACACCAGGATGGATACTTAGCTTGGACTTGTGACACCCATCTAACACTTCCCTTTTTAGCTCAGGAACGTCAGTAACACAAATCCTTCCTTTTAACCTCAAGGTCTCGTCGTTATCTATTTGAAAACACGAGGGTTCGCCTTTCTGAATCCTTTTGATCATTTCCTTAATAAAGTTATCCTCCTTCTGAAGAATAGATATTTTATCAATCAAGGAAGTCATGATAATAAAGCTGGCGATCATTACATTCTTTCTGCTCAGCGCATCGGCCACGACATTGGCTTTCCCTGGAGTATATATAATTTCAAAGTCATATGCTGCAAGAAACTCCAGCCAACGCTGCTGCCTCAAATTTAAGTCCTTCTGAGTGAACAGATACTTTAATGACTGATGATCTGTAAATAGTTCAAATCTCTCACCCAGAAGATAGTGCCTCCAGATTTTCAAGGCGAATACGATAGCCAATAACTCAAGATCATGAGTGACATAGTTTTTCTCGTGCGGTTTCAGTTGACGGCTAGCATAAGAAATCACTTGGCCTCTTTGCATTAACACTACGCCAAGGCCTTCTCTAGAAGCATCAGTCCAGACTTTCAAATCCTGGTTGCCATCGATGATGGTTAACACTGGAGTTGTCGTTAATCTTAACTTTAGCTCTTCGAAAGCCTCCTCACTTTCTGGAGTCCACCTGAATTTAGAATGCTTCTTTGTAAGCTTCGTTAAATGACCAGATATCTTCGAAAAGTTTTTAACGAACTTTCGGTAATAGCTAGCCAATCCGAGAAAACTGCGGACTTCAGTGGGGGTACTGGGCTGTTTCCAGTTCTGAATAGCTGTGATTTTGCTTGGATCCACAGCAATTCCTTCTTTCGATACAACGTGGCCCAGAAATTTTACTTCATCTTGCCAGAAGATACATTTGGAAAATTTGGCTTTTAATACATTCCGCCTCAGAATTTCTAGAACCTGTTCAAGATGCTTTTCATGTTCGGCCTTCGATTTAGAGAAGATTAGAATATCGTCAATGAAAACCAGAACAAATTTATTCAATACTCCTCTGAATACTCTGTTCATTAGATCGACGAAGTAAGCGGGAGCGTTACATAAGCCGAACGGCATTACTAACCACTCGTAGAATAAGTCGGGGCCTCTGAACGCTGTCATTGGAACACACTCTTCGGCAATTCGAAGTTGATGGAAGCCTGTAGCTAGGTCCATTCTTGAGAATACTTGTGCTCCATTTAATCGATCCAACAAATCATCAATCCGCGGCAATGGATATTTGTTCTTTATTGTCTGTTTGTTCATATCACGATAATCCACACATAGACGCAGAGTACCGTCAGATTTTGGGACAAACACCACTGCTGCACCCCAATCAGAGAAACTAGGCCTGATCAGGCCCTTCCATACTAGATGTCGTGTTTGATTGTCTAATTCCTCCTTCTCTTTCAAGGACATTCTTCGAATAGCGTGAACTACCGGCCTTGCATTTGGAATCAAAGCAATCTTGAAATCTATTTCTCTCTGCGGAGGTAAGCGGATAACTTCTTCGAACACATCCGCATAGTTTTTGACGACAGGAATATCTTTGATGAGGTCAGGAATATTTTCTGTGGCTTCTGGGGTATTTTCTATTTGAGCTGGAGAAACATCGAGAGCTGACCAGAAATCTTTTCTATTTGAAGTCGGGCCTTCACATGGTATGGTTATATAATTCCCCGATTGGGCCTTTGCTTTAACCACTCTCTCGGCGCATTTAACTTCAGCTTCATATCTAGTTAACCAATCCAATCCCAGAATAAGATCGAATTCATTAAAATTCATGACGATAGAGATAATAGGGAATTTATAGCAAGAAAAAGAGACTGGTACTGCACAGATCCAACTGAGATTGATGGAACCCCCAACTGGATTTTGGACAGTCATTGGTTCTTTGAGCTTCTTCAACCTCAAATCTAACTTCTTGACTGCACTCTTTGCAATAAAGCTTCGTGACGCGCCTGTGTCAAACAGTACTTTAACTGGGATGTTTTTGACATTGAGCGTGCCTTCTAAAACATCAGACCTCCCTTGCTTATCTGAGGGCTCAGAAGTTTCCGCTACTTCATTTATATGTACTGCCTCGGATTTCTTTGAGAGTTGACACTCCCGTGCAATATGACCTGCTTGACGACACTTATGGCATTTCCTTTTGCCATGTGTGTTCTTTTGCCTCTTCGTAGGTTTGGATCCGCTCTTTCCTTTCTTCTTTAAAGATCTGCAATTTCCTTGCAAATGCCCTTGTTTATGGCAGTTATTGCATATGGCCGACGTTACTGGTTCCTTTCCAGATCTGGCCCTCTTCCGATTGACTTTCGGTTTGTTACTGACCTCAGACATCATATTGGCCTCTGAACGATCAGTTTCAGACTCCTCTTTGTCACTACAACAAACTTCTTCTTCGCCGCGCAACATTCCTTTCTTATGAAGATCTTCATACTAATAAGCCATATAAATCATTTCTGAGAAAGGAAGCTTCACATGCCCCAATACTTTATTCTGGTATTTCCTTTGAAGGCCATGAATAAATCTCAGATTTTTCCTCTTTGGGTCTTGAATTAGATGAGGAGCAAAGTGAGCAAGTTCGTTGAATTTCTTATGATATTCGGGAATGGTCATGTCACCTTGTATTAGATAAGAAAATTCATCACATAATCTCTCGGTTGCTTCGGGAGGAGTAAATTTTTCTAGGAAAATCTCTTTGAATTTATCCCAGGTGATATCACCTTCTGGATTATCCTTAACAACATAATCCCACCAGAACAAAGCTTCATCTTTGAGTGCCCAGGAGGATAGTAATCTTTTCTGGTCATCCCTCAACTTCAAACCATCAAAGATCTTTTCAGCCGAACGAATCCAAGCCTGTGTCTTCATAATAGATTCTTCACCAGAGAACGGTATGCCACCCATATTTCGATATTTGATTAATAGGGCCTCAATATCCGGTTCTGCATTTCTCCTGTTTCTGACACTCATTTTTCTAGTACTTCTGCAAATGACAGATCAAGTGTCAGGTCACAGAAAAGAAAATTTAAAATATAGAAACATATACTTCAAGTGTAAATGTGTCTATCGAAGTGTAATTTCATTATGCTTTACTCATACTAGGATATTGCTGATCCTATCTGTATAGAGTTACCCATCCTAGAACACTACTGGTTCTATTTCTGACGAGTTCGTTCAAATGTTATATTCCAGAGCTAAGCTTAACCAAAGCTCTGATACCACGTTGAGACGACCCGAAATCCCGTTCAGACGGAGACCAGGGTTATCTTTTGGAATATAACACAGAAACAGATAATAGCAGAACAAAAATTAAATAATTACACCAGATAATGAACAATAGAATATACTGGATAAAAATAATCATCAGAGTTACACAGTATACATGATCTTACTTAGTACAAATACAGTTCAGCTATACATAAATGTCTACAGCGGAAATAAACAAAATATGTACAATAGGAGCTGAACATCATAAAAAGAGATAAATGATAGAATCCATCTTTAGCTCCAGCTATCCAGAAAGAACCAGCTAAACCTGAATACAAGGCTGCCCGTGTAGAAAAAGGGGCACCCGAGTTTGAGGGTGAAACAAACTACGAGTCAGTCATGGGACTGGTATGAGAAATCCATTCAACACATATATAGTTTGGCTAATCACAGGACCACGCCACTTTCGTGGAACGGGTTTACTCCATTGGATCGCCAGTGCTTTAAAACAAATCTTTCTTTTAAACATCGCTATGCTTTTTATAAAAATGAAGCCGTTATAAGACTCAGTTCCCATCACACAATGCAATGCAAACCGGAGGATAGAGTTTTTACCTTATAACGGCCAAAATATGATTGATACGAATAAAACAAAGGGCATTTGATATTATTGCTAGTGTCTATATGTTTTGAAAACATTTTCAAATCATAACTATCAATCATAGACGGCATTAATGCCCCATACCACTATGTCGCCATATATAGGTATACAATCAAAATCGCATCGTCGCGTATTTGGAAATTGGATTTCCGTCATGAACCAAGGCAAAAGATAGTCCTTACCGAATTCGAGACAATCTAGCCCATGTCTCAGGCAAGTACTCAGTCAAGCCTTTGGAGCGACAGGGCCGGTCCACCGATGTGGATTAAAATGCCTGAACAATACGTTTCCCCGCCCTTTGGGGCGTAAACGAGCCAACGAATGACTCCATCGGACCCGGATCGTCCGATCAAACCGAGGCGCCTCGCAACAGCAACAACCACATATGTGAAAAGTATATAAATGTCAGGGCTGGTAGGTCACTGACACCACCCTAGCTAGAAGGAAACGCATGCCCTCCCTGAGGTCCTTCTCCCGTTTTAGGTTCATACCGGGGTGTGAGGCTCGCGAATTTACGTTATACACAAAGCTACGCCACACAGGCGGTGCTATGATCATCACCACAAGACTTTGCTTTTCAACAGAAGCCCTGATCACTGCATCTTAGCATGCCACACAGGCAATTCACACCGTGCAACTGATGGCTATCAATCACACAGAACAAATTCCAATGTCGGACACACAGTCCATTTACAAGTCCGTTCTGGGTCTGAACGAAACCGGAGGCACTAAATACCTCGCAAACCCTTCGATCACCACGTAAGTCTGAACGATCACCACTCATTATCCATATTTCGGCATGCCTCCCAATCAGGACCTCGGTTACCATCCAAACGAGGTGAAGATCTCCGGTCTTCGACCACCGTCTTCATCTTCGACTTTCAATCGTCGGTCAATTATTTGAAATGAGAATTAACTCGGCCTTTTCAAATAATTCACGTATATTTAGAATTTCAAATCAATTTATTTCAATGGTTAAATTATTCGACAACACCAATTTTGTTCTTTAATGTAATTTTCACACCAAACACATTCAACCATCAAAAGCCACATAAATCGAGCAAATTCAGTTTATTTCCATTCCATATCGCTTATGAAATTTTATAACTATTTATCGCTATTTTTATTTGTTTTAAAATAGCTAATTTATTCAAAACGACGCTTCGGGCCATAAAGCGGTCGTGGCGCTGTTTTTCTTCAGATTTGATTTACACATATCTGAAAATCTAACCGTTGGATCTTCACAAAATTCACATCATTAGAAAGGTCTTTTCAAAACGAATCCAACGGTTCCAGTTTCGGGAAAATCCGACGGTCGGATCTCCCGGTACAATCGTTTGAAGTTTCGATTTCAAAATACGAACTGCAGCGTCGTTATTCGATTAATTATATAATTATATTTATATATATATAAATATAATCGCTTCTGGCGCTGTTTTTCTTCAGATTTGAATTAAACATTGCAGACAATCCAACCGTTGGATTTTTACAAAGTTGGTGCCGTTGGGAAGATATTTCCAAGGCGAACCCGACGGTTGCGGTTTCGGGAAAATCCAATGGTCGGATTCCCCGTACTAGTTGTTTGAAATCACGGTTTCAAAATGCGAACTGCACAGCCACGTTTCGTTTTAATTTTATTTATATTTATATAATTATATAAATATAGTTCATTCAACAATTTCAATATCGTTTTCACTTCAAATATTTTACTAACGCCTTAAAATTTTGGAAAATTTCGCCATAACCTCCCCTGCACCGGGAGCATCGGGAAATCGCAAATAGCTTTCCCGGTCCTTCTAATCTCAAAAAGAAAAAGAAAAAGCCAAGCGGCTAGCCAACAGGCTCATAAAATCATCACCCAAACAAAACAGTAAATGTGTACCTATTTGTCGGGCACAAAATTTTATTCCTCTTCTCTAGCCCCTTTGCTATAACCTGTTCAATGAATATGCATGTACATATATATACAGTTCTCATCATTTATCATTTTCTATTCAACTTCATATTTGATTTCTATTTGGTTTAAAAACACCATTCATTCTAATGTTACATACATAGGTACAAATCATTTCATTAGCTAATTAATGAATATTTCAACTCATATATGTTTATTTGAACAAGTGGCTATTTTTAACACTTCACATTTCAATGATTCATGCATACAATAAAAATGTGATTTTTATGGTAAAACAACTCATTTCAAAACACTATTATTTTATGTATTTCATATTGGTGATAAAAGGTGATTTTTATTATCAAACAATTTATTTCAAAATATGAATACCATTCAACACATGAACTTCAATTCAACGAATGAATATCGATTCAACACATGAAGGTTTTCTATAGTTTCTATATGTAGATAGAAATGTGATTTTTATATTTAAAACGCGAATACCATTCAACACATGAATTTCAATTCAACGAATGAATATTGATTCAACACATGAAGGTTTTCTATAGTTTCTATATATAGATAGAAATGTGATTTTTATATTTAAAACGCGAATACCATTCAACACATGAATTTCAATTCAACGAATGAATATTGATTCAACACATGAAGGTTTTCTATAGTTTCTATATATAGATAGAAATGTGATTTTTATATTTAAAACGCGAATACCATTCAACACATGAATTTCTAATCAACGAATGAATATCGATTCAACACATGAAGGTTTTCTATAGTTTCTATATATAGATAAAATGTGATTTTTATATTTAAAACGCGAATACCATTCAACACATGAATTTCTAATCAACGAATGAATATCAATTCAACACATGAAGGTTTCCTATTCAATGAATAAATATAGTTTTACCAAATGAAGATAATTCAAACATACGAATATTATTCAAAATTTCGGCAGCGTAACGGCAGGGTAGTTAAAACCGGGACCGTCCCTAGTACGGCTCCTCGCTCTACCTTAAAACCTCGCGGTTTTTGACAATGGGGATCATGCATCTAGTTCGCACGCAGGCGGCATGTATATATTTATTTCATTTCCACAAACTAATCCTATGTGGTTTCAACCAAATATTTCTCAACCACAAACGGGTATTTTTCAACCTCAATCAATCAATATCAACCACAAACAATCCCAAACAATCATTCGCTATCAATCAATTTTCACAACAATTTCAATCAATAAATATCGTCCATGGTTTGTGGACGAGGGGCGTATATATATATGTATATGTATATTTATATATAGCAATTCACTTTTATTTCAACACATATATATATATATATATATATATATATATAGAAAAAGAAATTGAAGAGTGAGAAAATTCTCACCAATAGCTATCCAATACTACGACTCTTCCTTTATAGAAATCTTCGCCAATCTCGCCTTTCGTCGCTTTCGTTGCCCGTATTCTCTACATATGTAAAAATCGAATTTTTACTATGTTATTCAATATATAAAAATCGAATTTTTATCATGCTATTCAATATATAAAAATCGAATTTTTACTTCGATGTTCAACATATAAAAATCGAATTTTTAACATGCTATTCAATATATAAAAATCGAATTTTTACTTCGATGTTCAATATATAAAAATCGAATTTTTATCATGCTATTCAATATATAAAAATCGAACTTTTACTTCGATGTTCAATATATAAAAATCGAATTTTTATCCTGCTATTCAATATATAAAAATCGAATTTTTACTTCGATGTTCAATATATAAAAATCGAATTTTTATCATGCTATTCAATATATAAAAATCGAACTTTTACTTCGATGTTCAATATATAAAAATCGAATTTTTATCCTGCTATTCAATATATAAAAATCGAATTTTTACTTCGATGTTCAACATATAAAAATCGAATTTTTATCATGCTATTCAATATATAAAAATCGAATTTTTACTTCGCTATTCAATATATAAAAATCGAATTTTTATCATGCTATTCAATATATAAAAATCTCGTCTTTAACACTATAAAAATCTCGTCTTTAACACTATAAAAAATCTCGTCTTTATATTGCAAAAATCTCTTCCTTTTTATTGCAAAAATCTCTTCCTTTCAACTTGGTAGAATATATAAAAACTGATTTTCTAAATGCATTAAAACTGGTTTAATAAAGTAAAGGAAAAAAAGGTAAAAGGAAAAAAAGAAAAATTACCTTAATCGATCGAAGGAGGGTGCTCGGATTAGGGAGGAAGGGGGCGGAGGCTCTGCGCGTTCGAATGGGGGAGGGGCGGACCGTCGCTGGTGGGTCGTAGTCGGAGAGGGTGGCGTCCAGGTTGAGGCAGCGGAGGGATTTCTAGGGTTTGGGGGGCCTTGGGGTTCGTGGGCCCTGCTAGGTGGAGGCGCCGGTGATGAGGAGCTCCTGAGGGCGTCGGCGGCGTTGATCGCGCGAGGGGGGGGTAAGCGGGAAAAGGGGATCGGGTTTTTTTTTTTGGGAAATAATCTGTTGTGGGGATTATAAAGGAAGGAGGGGCTTAAGTATAAAAGTTTATATATATATATATTTTTAATTTTTTTCTTCAAAAAGTTACTTTAAAAATTCGAACTCCTTTTTGAGCCCACCGACTGTCGTCCCTAGGGTAATACCCCCATTCTGAACACAATGGGATATGTATCACAAGCTGATTCGATCGTTTCGATCAGTTTCCGTTAAATTTACATTTAAATCACTATATTGAATTTTAAACGTACATTTCAAATTACCGGGGTCACATACTAACTAGAAAAATTCTCGAAAAATATTTTCTAGCTTCGTATTGACGATACGGTCCTAACAAAACTAGTTTCATCAAATTCTGAGACCGTTTGAAAAATGGCCAATTTCCAGTCGATTAAAATCAACTAAAACCGGTCAAACGCGTTTTCCTTTGCCACGCTCACATATTGATTCGAAAAATTATGAAATTTGAAACCTAGCAATAATTTGACATCACGGATCCAACAAAAGTGGTTTCGTCAAAATCCGAGGTCGTTTGCAAAATGTCCATTTTTAAGGGCCTGAATTCCATAGCGACTATTCAAAATTTTCAACTGGACATATCTTTTGATTCCCGCTATCAAATTTCGATTTTTCAGATTCGTTGGAAGGGTATTCACTAACAGATTAAAATATTTTTGGTTTCACTAAAATCCGGATTGTTTTGCACCCGATACAGTCCGACAAAGTTTGAATTCAATTTTCGAAACTGCAGCGCCTTTTCAAGCCCTGTTTATAATTATAATTAATTATATTCGTTTTCAATTGTTGATTCAAACTCAGTTTTCATCGCCATTATTTAAAATATTTATTTTAAATATTTAAAATCCATTATTTTAGCCAATTAAAAAATTTTAAATTGGTTCAGATTTTCTGGGTCGTTACATCAAATCCATATAAAGGTTGGATTTTTTCATTGCGTGGCGAGGCCGAATCGACCTCCTAAAGTCGACGACTTCGAACTGCCGCCGCCACCTCTAGGCACCGTCGCACCTAGCACCGCCACCACCCATTTGCGCGCCTCTCGAGGCTCTCCGCGGTGGTACAACCCGATCGACACCTCGCTGCACCATTTGATCGAAAAGTGAAAACCTAGTTTCGAATCAAAAACTGAGGTAACAGCTATGTTTATTTTCAACATTTTTAACACCTTTAAACCGTTGCAAACTTTGAAAAATCATATCTTTTTCGTGTATTGACGAAATTCAATGAAACAGGAAACATCGTGACCGTGTGGACGTCTTCTACATTCTAGAAGAGACCGCATATTTTTCTAAGCCTTCTGCTATTTTTGGTGGAGTGGAACCCAATGTGAGATTTCTATTTTATAAACGATATGGAAAAAGACGATGTATAAATTATATAGTCGATGTATGGGTTATATAACCGTTGTACACCTCTTGTATAAGCGTTGTATAAGTTGTACGTTCGATATATAAGTTATATATGCGTTGTAAAAATTATATATGTGTTGAAATAGAAGTGAAATGCTATATATAAATTTTTATATATATATATATATACGCCCCTCGTCCACAAACCATGGACGATATTTATTGGATGTGATTGGTGTGAAAATTGGTTGATTACGAATGGTTGATTAGAATTGTTTGTGGTTGAAATTGATTGGTTGTGGTTGAAAAATACCCGTTTGTGGTTGAGAAATATTTGGTTGAAACCACATAGGATTACTTTGTGGAAATGGAAAAAAATATACATGCCGCCTGCGTGCGAACTAGATGCATGATTCCCCATTGTCAAAAGCTGCGAGGCTTTAAGGTAGAGCGAGGAGCCGTACTAGGGACGGTCCTGGTTTTAACTACCCTGCCGTTATGCTGCCGAAATTTTGAATAATATTCACGTGTTAGAATTACTTTCATGTGTTGAAACTATATTCATGTGTTGAATCGAAATTCATTCGTTGAATAGAAATTCATGTGTTGAATGGTATTCGTGTTTTAAATATAAAAATCACCTTTATATATATATATATAAACTATAGAAAACCTTCATGTGTTGAATCGAAACTCATTTATTGAATAGAAATTCATGTGTTGAATGGTATTCGTGTTTTAAATATAAAAATCACCTTTTTATCTATATTTATAAACTACAGAAAACCTTCATGTGTTGAATCGAAATTCATTCGTTGAATAGAAATTCATGTGTTGAATGGTATTCATGTTTTAAATATAAAAATCACCTTTTTATCTATATATATAAACTATAGAAAACCTTCATGTGTTGAATCGAAATTCATTCGTTGAATAGAAATTCATGTGTTGAATGGTATTCGTGTTTTAAATATAAAAATCACCTTTTTATCTATATATATATAAACTACAGAAAACCTTCATGTGTTGAATCGAAATTCATTCGTTGAATTGAAATTCATGTGTTGAATGGTATTCATATTTTGAAAGAAATTGTTTTATAATAAAAATCCTATTTTTATCACCTATATTAACTATATAAAATAGTCGTGTTTTGAAATAAATCGTTTTACAATAAAAATCACTTTTTTATTATATACATGAATTGATAAAAATAGTGAAGTGTTGAAATAGAAGACAGTTAGATAAAAATATCATTTTTATCAAAAGTATGAAAATCATATAGTTTTGAAATCGAAGAATCGATATATATATATATGTAAATAGAATGGAAATATATCAAATAATGAAGCTGCAGTTCGTATTTTGAAACCGTGATTTCAAACGATAAGTGCGGGAGATCCAACCATCGGATTTTCCTGAAACCGCAACTGTTGGGTTCGCTTTGGAAATATCTTTCCAACGGCACCAACTTTGTAAAAATCCAACGGTTGGATTGTCTGGAATGTTTAATTCAAATATGAAGAAAAACAGCGCCAGAATCGATTATATATATATATAATTATATTAAATCGAATAACGACGCTGCAGTTCGTATTTTGAAATCGAAACTTCAAACGATTATACCGGGAGATCCAACCGTAGGATTTTCCCGAAACTGGAACCGTTGGATTCGTTTTGAAAAGATCTTTCTAATGATGTAAATTTTGTGAAGATCCAACGGTTAGATTTTCAGATATGTGTAAATCAAATCTGAAGAAAAAAAGCGCCATGGCCGCGTTATGGCCAGAAGCGTCGTTTTGAATGAATTGGCTATTTTAAAATAAATAAAAATAGCGATAAATCATTATAAAATATTATAAACGATATGGATGTGAAATTTAGAAACTAACTGAAGGTTGGCTAAGTCGAATGGTTTCCTGGGTATTGATCTGATGTTGGTTTCGGCCTTCGGGGTTAATATTTAGGAAATCATTCTCTTACTGATTGACGGTTAGTGACTAATCAATTGAAATGATGCGTAGTAGTGTTTGTGTAGCACTTGTTTATTATATATGCGGGTTGCTCAGAAAGACCGGGTTTATCCCATTCTGAATAACTGAATCTACGATAAGAAATCGAAGATGAAGACGGTGGTCGAAGACCGGAGATCTTCACTTCGTTTGGATGGTAATCGATGTCCTGATTGGGAGGCATCCCGAAATATGGATAATGAGTGGTGATCGTCCAGATGTACGTGGAAGTCGATGGGTTTGCGAGGTATATAGTGCCTCCGGTTTCGTTCAGACCCAGGACAGAATTGTAAATGGGCTGTGTGTCTGACATGGGAATTTATTCTGTGTGATTGATAGCCTTCAGTTGCATGGTGTGAATTGCCTGTGCGGCATGCTAAGATGTAGTGAGCAAGGCTTCTATTGAAAAGCAAGTCTTGTGGTGATGATCAAAGCACCGCCTGTGTGGCGTAGCTTTGTGTATCACGTGAATTCGCGAGCCTCACACCCCGGTATGAACCAGAAACGGGAGAGGACATCAGGGAGGACATGCGTTTCTTTCTAGCTAGAAGTGGCGTCAGTGGTTTTACATGCCCTGACGAGTTTGACTTATGTGGTTGTTACTGTTGCGAGGCGCCTCGGTTAGATCGGACGATCCGGGTCCGATGGAGTCATTCGTTGGCTCATTTACACACCAAAGGGTGGGGAAACGCAATGTTCAGGAATTTTAATCCACATCGGTGGACCGGCCCTGACGATCCAAGGGACCACCTGTGTTTGGGTCCTGAGACACGGGCTAGAGCGTCTCGAATTCGGTAAGGATTATCTTTTGCCTTGGTTCATGACGGAAATCCAATTTCCAAAATACATGACTGTGCGGCTTTGATTGTATATATATATGGCGACATGATATATGGTGCCCATGCCATCTATGATTGATAGTTATGATTGAAATTGTTTTTGAAACATATAAACACTAGTAATAATATCAAATGCTTTTTTTTATTCATATCAAGCATATTTTGGCCATTATGAGGTAAAACTCTATCCTCCGGTTTGCGTTGCATTGTGTGATGGGAACTGAGTCTTATAATGGCTTCATTTTTATAAAAAGCATTGCGATGTTTAAAAGAATGATTTGTTTTAAAGCACTGGCAATCCAATGGAGTAAACCAGTTCCACGAAAGTGGCGTGGTCCTGTGATTAGCCATATTTTAAATGTGTTGAGTAGATTTCTCATACCAGTGTCATGACTGACTCGTAGTTGTTTCACTTTCAAACTCGGGTGCCCCTTTTTCTACACGGGCAGCCTTGTATTCAGGTTTTAGCTGGCTTCCTCTAGATAGCTGGTGCTGAAGATGGATTCTATCATTTATCTCTTTTTATGTTGTTCAGCTCCTATTGTACATATTATGTTTGTTTCCGCTGTAGACATTTATGTATAGCTGAACTGTATTTGTACTAAGTATGATCCTGTATACTGTGTAACTCTGATGATTACGTTTATTCAGTGTATTATTTGTACATTATCTGGTGTATTTATTTATTTCTGTTCTGCTGTTATCTGTTTATGTGTTATATTCCAAGGATTACCCTTGCCATCGTTAGTACGGGGTTTGGGGTCGTCTCATTTGGTATCAGAGCTTTGGTTAAGCTTAGTTCTGGAATATAACATATGAACGAACTCGTCAGAAATAGAATCAGTAGTGTTCTAGGACGGGTAACTCAATACAGATAGGATCAGTAATATCCTAGTATGAGTAAAGCAGAATGAAATACAACCCACTAGACACATTTACATTTGAAGTATATGTTTCTATGTTTTAAAATACCTTTTCTGTGACCTGACACTTGATCTGCTATTTGCAGAAGTACTTGAAAATGAGTGTCAGAAACAGAAGAAATGCAGAACCCGATCTAGAGGCTCTATTAAAGAGATATCGAAATCTGAATGGAGCACAGTTCTCGGGCAATGAATCTATAATTCAGACTCAAGCTTGGATGAGTTCTGTCGAAAGAATTTTTGAGCGTATCCAGTTGAGAGAAGATCAGAAAAGATTAGTAGCATCTTGGGCGCTCAAAGAAGAAGCTTTAATCTGGTGGGAAACAATCATCAAAGATAATCCAGAAGGTGATATCACCTGGGATAGATTCAAAGATATTTTCCTAGAAAGATTTACTCCTCCTGAAGTGACGGAGCGATTATGTGATAAATTCTCTTATCTGATACAAGGAGATATGACCATTCCCGAATATCATAAGAAATTCAACGAACTTTCTCACTTTGCTCCTCATCTGATTCAAGATCCAAAAAGGAAGAATTTGAGATTTTTTCATGGCCTGCAAAGAAAATATCAGAATAGTGTGATGAGAAATGTGAAGCTCCTTTTTTTAGAAATGGTTTATATGGCTTATCAGTATGAAGATCTCCATAAGAAGGGTATGTTGAGCGATGAAGAAGAAGTCAGTTCGAGTAACAAAGTGGAGTCTGTGACTGATAGTCCTGAGGTCAACAAGAAGCCCAGTGCCAAGAGGAAAAGGGCCGGATCTGAGAAAGAACCCATAACGACCGCCGTATGCAATAACTGCCATCAGAAAGGGCATTTGTCGATAAATTGCGGGCCCTTAAAGAAACGAAGCAAGGGTGGATTCAAACCCGGTGGGAAGTCTCGAGAAGTTAGGAAATGCCGGAAGTGCCATCGCGCTGGTCATATTGAGAAGAATTGCCAGCTATTAAAGAAAGAATCTGAAGCAGTACATATAAATGAAGTAGCAGAAACTTCTGAGACCTCAGCTAGTCAAGAAAGGGCTGATGTTTTGGAAGGCACGCTTAATGTCAAAAATATTCCAGTTAAAGTACTGTTTGATACAGGCGCGTCGCGAAGCTTCATTGCAAAGAATGCGGTTAAGAAACTGGATTTGAATTTGAAGAAGCTCAAAAAACCAATGACTGTCCAAAATCCGGTCGGGGGTTCCATCGATCTCAGTTGGGTTTGTGCAGTACCTGTCTCTTTTTCCTGCTATAAATTCCCTACTATCTCCATCGTCATGAATTTTACTGAATTCGATCTTATTCTGGGATTGGATTGGCTAACCAAATATGAAGCAGAGGTTAGATGCGCCGAGAGAGTTGTTAGGGCTAAGATTAAATCAGGGAGTTATATAACCATGCCATGTGAAGGTCAGAATTCTAATAGAAAAGACTTTTGGGCAGCTTTGGATGTTTCTCCTGCTCAAATAGAAAATATCCCTGAAGTCACAGAGAATATTCCCGACCTGGTGAAAGATATTCCTGTCATCAAAAATTATGCGGATGTGTTTGAAGAAGTTGTTCGCTTACCTCCGCAGAGAGAAATAGATTTCAAGATCGCTTTGATTCTGAATGCAAGGCCGGTAGTTCACGCTATCCGAAGAATGTCCTTGAAAGAGAAAGAGGAATTAGACAATCAAACTCGACAGCTAGTATGGAAGGGTCTGATCAGGCCTAGTTTCTCTGATTGGGGAGCAGCAGTGGTGTTTGTCCCAAAATCTGACGGTACTCTTCGTCTATGTGTGGATTATCGTGATTTGAACAAGCAAACAATAAAGAATAAATATACATTATCGCGAATCGATGATTTATTGGATCGTCTGAATGGAGCACAGGTATTTTCAAGGATGGACCTAGCTACAGGCTTCCATCAGCTTCGAATTGCCGAAGAGTGTGTTCCAATGACAGCATTCAGAGGTCCAGACTTATTCTGTGAGTGGTTAGTAATGTCGTTCGGCTTATGTAACGCTCCAGCTTACTTCGTCGATTTGATGAATAGAGTGTTCAGAGGGGTTTTGAATAAATTTGTTCTGGTTTTTATTGACGATATTCTAATCTTCTCTAAATCAAAGGCCGAACATGAAAAACATTTGGAACAGGTTCTGGAAATCCTCAGAAGGAATGTATTAAAAGCAAAGTTTTCCAAATGTATATTCTGGCAAGAAGAAGTCAAATTTCTTGGCCACGTAGTGTCAAAGAAAGGAATTTCAGTGGATCCCCGTAAGATCACTGCTATTCAGAATTGGAAACAGCCTCGTACGCCAATAGAAGTTAGAAGTTTTCTCGGGTTAGCCAGTTATTATCGGAAATTCATTAAGGATTTCGCGAAGACATCTAGTTCCTTAACAAAACTGACTAAGAAACATTCGAGATTCAATTGGACTCCGGTATGTGAGGAAGCTTTCCAAGAGATGAAATTAAAACTGACAACTGCTCCAGTGTTAACAATAATAGATGGCAATGAGGACATGAAAGTCTGGACTGACGCTTCTAGAGAAGGCCTTGGTGCAGTGTTAATGCAAAGAGGTCAAGTGATTTCTTATGCTAGCCGTCAGCTGAAGCCGCATGAGAAAAACTATGTAACTCATGATCTTGAGTTGTTGGCTATCGTATTCTCTTTGAAAATCTGGAGACACTATCTTCTGGGTGAGAGATTTGAACCGTTTATAGATCACCGGTCGTTAAAGTATCTGTTCACCCAGAAAGACTTGAATCTGAGGCAGCAACATTGGCTAGAGTTCCTTGCAGCATACGATTTTGAGATTATATACACTCCAGGGAAAGCCAATGTCGTGGCCGATGCGTTAAGCCAAAAGAATGAAATGATCGTCAGTTTTATTATCACGACTTCATTGTTAGATAAAATATCTTCTCTTCAGAAGGATGATCACTTCATTCAAAAGATCAGAGAGATAATTCAGAAAGGCGAACCCTCGAGTTTCCAGGTTGATAATGAGGGGATTCTAAGGCTGAAAGGTCGAATTTGTGTTCCTAACATTGCTGAGCTCCGAAAGGAAGTACTGGATGAATGCCACAAGTCAAAACTTAGTATCCATCCGGGAGTAAGCAAAATGTATAATGACATCAAACGCACTTTCTGGTGGAAGTCGATGAAGAGGGACATTTCTTTATATGTTAGTCGATGCCCAACTTGCCAGCTAGTCAAAAGCGACCAACAGAAACTTGCTAGATTGTTGCAACCGCTGGACGTTCCAGGTTGGAAGTGGGAACATATTTCCATGGACTTCATAGATGGTTTGCCCAGAACCAGAAAAGGAAATGACAGTATTTGGGTGATCGTAGATCGCTTCATGAAGACCGCCCATTTCATACCTGTCAGATCAAACAGAACTTCTCAGAGTCTGGCACAGATATACTTCAAGGAAATTGTTAGACTACATGGAGTGCTGCTCAGTATAGTCAGTGATAGAGACCCGATATTTACTAGTAAATTCTGGGAGGCATTTCAAGTAGAACTGGGAATAAAGCTGAATCTAAGCACCGCTTATCATCCTTAGACAGATGGTCAAACTGAGAGGGTGAACCGTATACTAGAAGATCTATTGCGGGCTTGTGTTCTAGATTTCGGTGGATCACGGGAAGACCATCTGCATTTGGTTGAATTCTCATATAACAACAGCTACCAGGCGAGTCTGACAATGTCACCATTCGAAGCGTTGTATGGTAGACCGTGCCGATCTCCTTCTTGTTGGGTCGAACCCGGTAATAGACTTGTGTTAGGGCCAGATATGATCCGAGAAGATGCCGACAAAGTCGATTTTATCAAGAAACGATTACTCGTTTCTCAAAGCCGACAAAAGAGCAATGCCGATAGGAGAAGAAGAGATATGTCATTTGATGTTGGCGACTATGTATATTTGAAAGTATTGCCGATGAGAGGAGTTATCCGGTTCGGTAAAACTGGGAAGTTGGCGCCCAGATTCATTGGCCCATTCCCTATACTAGAACGGATTGGAACGCTCGCTTATAGGGTTAAATTGACTGATTGGTTGCCTGGAATGCATGATGTATTTCACATATCTCAACTTCGAAAGCACGTTAATGATCCAGACTTGATCGTGGAAGAAGCAGCTCAACAAGATATTGAAATTACTCCAGAATTAGCTGTGAGAAGAGAGCCGCTAAAGATCATCGGCAAAGAAACCAAAGAGCTGAGGAACAAGAAGGTTCACTTGGTCAAAGTGCAATGGAGTGGAGATCCACGAGATTGTACTTGGGAAACTGAGGAGAGTATTCAGAAAGCCTATCCTAGATGCTGAGTGGATATCTTTGATTGACTCCAGTGCAAGGTACATTTACCATACTTTGCATTACCAATTAGTTCTCTACTCTGTTGTTATTTTCTTTCCATGGATGTGCACTTTTAATTCTATAGTCTGAATGATTTTAAAAGAGTACAGAAATTGATTAGTATATTTTTGAAAAGTTAAAAACGAATTGCTAGTTGTTTGCCTTGTGTGATAGTAAATTGGATTAATTAAATTATTGAAACGATAGTTAATTTAATTAATAAGAGAATGAATGGTAGCATTTATTCGATTAACTCACACATTGAAATGATTTAAAAATAGATAGAAATATATACATGTGCATTATATATGTTTGAACAGGTAATTGGATAGCTGTTGAGTAAAGATTTTATTTGCGTGCCCGACAAATAGGTAAACCTTAATGAGTTGGATGCGAAATATTATCATATCAACTCCTGTGAATGCCATTGGATGCGGTGTGCTGGTTATTCTGTGTGTAATAATAAACATCGCCATAGGATAGTAACAATTAATTTTGAACTACATTACATGGCATA
Source organism: Allium sativum (assembly GCA_030737875.1). NCBI lineage: Eukaryota > Viridiplantae > Streptophyta > Magnoliopsida > Asparagales > Amaryllidaceae > Allium > Allium sativum. The sequence continues at coordinate 681,867,112 of CM060919.1, forward strand.
CTTCTGGAAGATAGGCATACTTCATCATATACCACATAAGCATTTGGAGCTTGTGTGACGAGGTGGAAGACTTACCGTACGAGCGAGAGCTTGTATGGCGATGACTATATTTTACAGGTTGAACTGATGACTGATATGACCATATAAAATTTGTAACGATAAATTGCCAGATTAATAAAAACCCCACACGGGTCTGGAGTTGACAATAATCACGTCTCTCTAGTCATTAGATACGGCACATGGACTATTTATTTCCCACACGGGACGAGGTGACGAGGATTTATCCTCTGAAGCAATTAAAATACACACTCCCTCAGGCTTTGTCAGGGTGACGAGAATTTATTCTCTGGAGTTATTATCTATACACGCTCCCCTGTAAACACCAGAATATATCACTATAAATATGTGTATGCTTATTAGGATTTATTGGGTACCTAATACGGCCCAATAAATTTCCAAACCTCTCCCCGTACAAAGGAGGTTATGGCGAAATTTTTCGAAAATTCCGGGTGTTAGCCAAATTTTTGAAGAATTTGAAAATTCTCAGAAACTGAAAAGTTGGAGAATGGAAGCCAGATCGAACGTAGAGTTGATTAATCAAACCACTTTCGACTTTGTTCCTTTTTGGGGACGAAAAGTTTTAAGTGGGGGAGATTGTAACGACCCGGAAAATCAGAACCAATTAATTTTTTTAAAATTGGCTATTTTAGTGGATTTTAAATATTTAAAATAAATATTTTAAATAATAACGATGAAAATTAAGTTTGAATCGAAGTTGAAAATAAATATAATTACTTTGAATTATAAACAAGGCCTGAAATGGCGCGGTAGTTTCAAAATTTGAATTCAAACTTCGACTGACTGTACCGGGTGCAAGACAAAACGAATTTGAGTGAAACCAAAAATATTTAAATCTGTTAGTGAATACCTTTCTAAAAATCTGAAAAATCGAAGTTTAATAGAGGAAAGCAAAAGTTATGGCCAAATGAATTTTCTGAAAGGTCGCTATGGAAATTATATAGCCCGTGAAAATGGCCGTTTTGCAAACGACCTCGGAATTCGACGAAACCACTTTTGTTGAATCCAAGATGTGAAGTTATTGCTAGGTTTCAAATTTCATAATTTTTGAAGCTAGTATGTGAGCGTGGCAAAGGAAAACGTGTTTTGGTCAATTATAGTTAAATTGGATTGACCAGAAATGGGCCATTTTTCAAACGATCTCGGAATTCGACGAAACTAGTTTTGTTGGGACCGTATCGTTAAAACATAGCTAGATTTGTTTTTCTAGAATTTTTCGAATCAGTTTGTGGCCCTGGCAAATTGAAATGTACGTTCAAATCGAATATTGAATGTTATATATTTTAAATTGAAGGAAAACTGACTGAAACAGTCGAATGGGCCTACGAAACGTATCCCATTGTGTTCGGAATACGGGTAAAACACTAGGGACGACAGTCGTTGGGTTTGGATTGGTGTTCGTGGGTGAAAGAGGGTATTTTCGAAATTTAAAAATATATAAATAAATAAATAACCTCATTCGTCCATCTCAGCACTCTCTCTCTCCCTCACCCACGACGAACGACGGAATATTGCTCAAACCTTCCCGTTCAATTTCCGATCAATCCACGCAAAATTAGCCCCTCCTCCAGTTGAAGATTTTGTAGAGCTCCTCGAGATCTTCAAATCCATATAAAGGTTGGATTTTTTCATAGCGTGTCGAGGCCGAATCGATCTCCTGAAGTCGACGACTTCGAACGCCGCCGCCACCTCTAGGCGCCATCGCACCTAGCGCCGCCACATCCCATTTGCGCGCCTGTCGAGGCTCTCCGCGGTGGTACAAACCGATCGACGCCTCGCTGCACCATTTGATCGAAAAGTGAAAACCAGTTTCGAATCAAAAACTGAGGCAACGGCTATGCTTATTTTCAACAGTTTTAACCCCTTTAAACCGTTGCAAACTTTGGAAAATCATATCTTTTTCGTGTATTGACGAAATTCAATGAAACAGGAAACATCGTGACCGTGTGGACATCTTCTACATTCTAGAAGAGACCGCATATTTTTCTGAGCCTTCTGCTATTTTTGGTGGAGTGGAACCCAATGTGAGATTTCTAATTTATAAACGATATGGAAAAAGACGATGTATAAATTATATAGTCGATGTATGGGTTATATAAGCGTTGTACACCTCTTGTATAAGCGTTGTATAAGTTGTACGTTCGATATATAAGTTATATATGCATTGTAAAAATTATATATGTGTTGAAATAGAAGTGAAATGCTATATATATATATACGCCCCTCGTCCACAAACCATGGACGATATTAATTGGATGTGATTGGTGTGAAAATTGGTTGATTACGAATGGTTGATTAGAATTGTTTGTGGTTGAAATTGATTGGTTGTGGTTGAAAAATACCTGTTTGTGGTTGAGAAATATTTGGTTGAAACCACATAGGATTAGTTTGTGGAAATGGAAAAAAATATACATGCCGCTTGCGTGCGAACTAGATGCATGATTCCCCATTGTCAAAAGCTGCGAGGCTTTAAGGTAGAGCGAGGAGCCGTACTAGGGACGGTCCCGGTTTTAACTACCCTGCCGTTATGCTGCCGAAATTTTGAATAATATTCATGTGTTAGAATTATTTTCATGAGTTAAAACTATATTCATGTGTTGAATCGAAATTCATTCGTTGAATAGAAATTCATGTGTTGAATGGTATTCGTGTTTTAAATATAAAAATCACCTTTTTATCTATATATATAAACTGTAGAAAACCTTCATGTGTTGAATCGAAATTCATTCGTTGAATAGAAATTCATGTGTTGAATGGTATTCGTGTTTTAAATATAAAAATCACCTTTTTATCTATATATATAAACTATAGAAAACCTTCATGTGTTGAATCGAAATTCATTCGTTGAATAGAAATTCATGTGTTGAATGGTATTCATATTTTGAAAGAAATTGTTTTATAATAAAAATCCTATTTTTATCACCAATATTAATTATATAAAATAGTCGTGTTTTGAAATAAATCGTTTTACAATAAAAATCACATTTTTATTATATACATGAATTGTTAAAAAAAGTGAAATGTTGAAATAGAAGACAGTTAGATAAAAATATCATTTTTCTCAAAAGTATGAAAATCGTATAGTTTTGAAATCGAAGAATCGATATATATATAAATAGAATGGAAATATATCGAATAACGAAGGTGCAGTTCGTATTTTGAAACCGTGATTTCAAACGATTAGTGCGGGAGATCCGACCATCGGATTTTCCCGAAACCGCAACCGTTGGGTTCGATTTGGAAATATCTTTCCAACGGCACCAATTTTGTAAAAATCCAACGGTTGGATTGTCTGGAATGTTTAATTCAAAACTGAAGAAAAACAGCGCCAGAATCGATTATATATATATATATTAAATCGAATAACGACGCTGTAGTTCGTATTTTGAAATCGAAACTTCAAACGATTATACCAGGAGATCCGGCCGTCGGATTTTCCCGAAACTGGAACCATTGGATTCGTTTTGAAAAGATCTTTCTAATGATGTAAATTTTGTGAAGATCCAACGGTTATATTTTCAGATATGTGTAAATCAAACCTGAAGAAAAACAGCGCCACGGCCGCGTTATGGCCCGAAGCGTCGTTTTGAATAAGTTGGCTATTTTAAAATAAATAAAAATAGCGATAAATCATTATAAAATATTATAAACGGTATGGATGTGAAATTTAGAAACTAACTGAAGGTTGGCTAAGTCGAATGGTTTCTTGGGTATTGATCTGATGTTGGTTTCGGCCTTCGGGGTTAATATTTGGGAAATCGTTCTCTTACTGATTGACGGTTAGTGACTAATGAATTGAAATGATGCATAGTAGTGTTTGTGTAGCACTTGTTTATTATATACGCGAGTTGCTCAGAAAGACCGGGTTTATCCCATTCTGAATAACTTAATCGACGATAAGAAATCGAAGATGAAGACGGTGGTCGAAGACCGGAGATCTTCACCTCGTTTGGATGGTAACCGATGTCCTGATTGGGAGGCATCCCGAAATATGGATAATGAGTGGTGATCGTCCAGACGTACGTGGAGGTCGATGGGTTTGCGAGGTATATAGTGCCTCCGGTTTCGTTCAGACCCAGGACGGACTTGTAAATGGACTGTGTGTCTGACATGGGAATTTATTCTGTGTGATTGATAGCCATCAGTTGCATGGTGTGAATTGCCTGTGTGGCATGCTAAGATGCATCTGTTGAAAAGCAAAGTCTTGTGGTGATGATCAAAGCAACGCCTGTGTGGCGTAGCTTTGTGTATAACATGAATTCGCGAGCCTCACACCCCGGTATGAACCAGAAACGGGAGAGGACATCAGGGAGGACATGCGTTTCTTTCTAGCTAGAAGTGGCGTTAGTGGTTTTACACGCCCTGACGAGTTTGACTTATGTGGTTGTTACTGTTGCGAGGCGCCTCGGTTAGATCGGACGATCCGGGTCCGATCGAGTCATTCGTTGGCTCATTTACACCCCAAAGGGTGGGGAAACGCAGTGTTCAGGAATTTTAATCCACATCGGTGGACCGGCCCTGACGATCCAAGGGCCCACCTGTGTCTGGGTCCTGAGACACGGGCTAGAGCGTCTCGAATTCGGTAAGGACTATCTTTTGCCTTGGTTCATGATGGAAATCCAATTTCCAAAATACGTGACTGTGCGACTTTGATTGTATATATATGGCGACATGATATATGGTACCCATGTCGTCTATGATTGATAGTTATGATTGAAATTGTTTTTGAAACATACAAACACTAGTAATAATATCAAATGCTTTTGTTTTATTCGTATCAAGCATATTTTGGCCATTATAAGGTAAAACTCTATCCTTCGGTTTGCGTTGCATTGTGTGATGGGAACTGAGTCTTATAATGGCTTCATTTTTATAAAAAGCATTGCGATGTTTAAAAGAATGATTTGTTTTAAAGCACTGGCAATCCAATGGAGTAAACCCGTTCCACGAAAGTGGCGTGGTCCTGTGATTAGCCACATTTTAAATGTGTTGAGTAGATTTCTCATACCAGTCTCATGACTGACTCGTAGTTGTTTCACTTTCAAACTCGGGTGCCCCTTTTTCTACACGGGCAGCCTTGTATTCAGGTTTTAGCTGGCTTCCTCTAGATAGCTGGAGCTGAAGATGGATTCTATCATTTATCTCTTTTTATGTTGTTCAGCTCCTATTGTACATATTATGTTTGTTTCCGCTATAGACATTTATGTATGGCTGAACTGTATTTGTACTAAGTATGATCCTGTATACTGTGTAACTCTGATGATTACGTTTATTCAGTGTGTTATTTGTACATTATCTGGTGTACTTATTTATTTCTATTCTGCTGTTATCTGTTTATGTGTTATATTCCAAGGATTACCCTTGCCATCGTCAGTACGGGGTTTGGGGTCGTCTCAACAAAAATCGGGCAGGCAACATGGCTAAGTGGGTTGCTTCCAATTAGGGTGTATTGTCACCTGATCTAGAGTTTCATTTACTTCATTAATCTATTCGATGTTGTCCCATTCGTGAAACGGTTGCTGATCCCAACCGTTGGTGATATACATTCGATACACTCAAGCGAAATGAGTGGTCGGTCATGTGCGGCCGAGTTGCAAGATGTTCTTGTTGAACCCAGTGTATTCCTCTCTAGAGGTACACTATCAGAAGGTGGTTCCATACCTTGTCATAGTTGGTAATCCATTATCAAATAAGTGCTCGCAGTTTTGTTTATATACTATATATGTAGAACATGATATGAAAACATTTCTGCTAGATGATTATTTAGTTGTGGTCGATAGACATTATTATAATATCAAAAGAGTTTTGATATAAAGATTATCGTTTCTTTCAAAAGGATTTTGAAAGTTAAATCAAATGTTTTAGATTCTTATAAGGGAAAAACCGTTCCGTTATACAGCGTGGTCTTATGAGATATCGTTTAATTGCTCAAATTGTTTTAAATGGTTTTACTCGTACCAGTCCCATGACTGACCCAGAGTTTATTTTGTTTTGTTTTCCCTAAACTCTTGAGTGCCCAATTTTGTACGGGCAGTCAAGTAGTCAGGATTTTACAGATATACTTGGAGAGCTTGGGGCGGGAGGCTTCAGGATTTTATAGCTATTGTTATTTCCATTGTGTTGCAAGTGTTGTGCTTTGATAATGTTACTGTATACATATAGTGATTTTATTTCAAAGATATGTTATCTATTATATGTTGTTCGTTCCGCTGTGAGATTCGCGTTACTCTAATGTTGTATGTTCTTCTTCTTCTTCTATTCTAAGTTTATAGCTTATCTATTCTCACCCTCTAATTTCTTTCATGGACTATCTGGTGTTTTCCGATGCTTGGGTAGTTGACATTGAATTTATGTCGATAACCAGGATCGTGAAATACCTGGGTTGTTACAGTGGTATCAGAGCTGAAGGTTGAGTAATTACCTTGGCTCTGTGGCATGACTTAGTAGAGATAGGGTTAGCAATAACCTAGATTGAGTTGATTGTATATATACGAGAGAGCGTATGTGTAGATTTTATAAAAATGGTTTTATATTGTGGAGATTTATTGGTTGTGTTGTTTATGGATTCTGGTCGACCAGTTTGATCCACTATATCGATAGGAGTTTCTAAACACTCTAATACGATGAACCGACACAGTACGTTTTGAAAAGAGGGTAAAACAAAATAATTTTATCCAAAGAATATTTTGATATAAAGGATTTATATTGGAATTATTATAGTATATTGGACGTGTTGGTTGTTATTACAATAGTATAATTGAGAAGGTTATATATATATATATAACCAAATAAAATTCTTATAAGTGTGGTGTGTGAAATCAAATGAAGTAAATCTAAATTTAAATCCGAATTGAAATTAAAACCCTGGAAATTTGGAAAGGTGCTTGTAAATGGATTTGGATTAAATATATGAGAATTTTAAAATCCTGGGAGATTTTAAATTGTTTTACAAGCATTGCAAATGATATTTTGAACTGATTTCAAAATAGAAATGTTTAGAAATGGTTTTGAAAGTGATATAGTATTGAAATCACTTCGATAGCTGGAAAGTACATTCCAATAATGATCATGACATCATCGGTGTTCATTTTCGAGTTTTAAGTGACGGATTACTACTTAAGGTTTTGTTTTTGGAAATGTTTCGCAAAAACAAGTTGTTTGAATTTCAGAAAGGATTGTATGAATTTTGTGAAAAGCGAAGCTGTTTAAAAATTCCCAAGGAAAAGATTGTTTGAATCAAAACCAAACTGAACTAAAATTTGTGAAAGCAAATTGAAAATTGAATAAAAAACCAGTTAAGTGGAAACTGTATTGAAATGGAATTGGACTGGTAAGTTAAGAGTTGAATTTAAAAATGGAATCTGAGTTAAGAACAAAAATTGGCTTGGGTATAACCAAATGATTGGGATGACATTGGTATATGCAGAATTAGTAACACATGGAAAGGATATATTGATATGCACGACAAAAAGGTACAAGTATATATTTCATATTGGATATGAGATTTTATGAGCCTGTTTGGCAAGCCGCTTGGCTGTTTGATTTTCTTTTGGGTTGAAGAAGGCCTAGAGAGGCGAGTTGGAGTTTGAGCATTTGACCAGTTCAAAGGAGGCACTGGCGAAATTTTTCGAAAAGTTAAAGTGTTAGAAAAATTTTAGGATTTTTGAAAATTTTTGTTAATAGAAATAAATTAATAATTTAATTGAAATTAATTGGTATAGTGAAACTGGAGTTAAGTAAACGAATAATTTTTACCCAGTTAATAGGGTTTGTTTTTCTACCTTAGCAATTTCGAGGACGAAATTATTTTAAGGGGGGAAAAATGTAACGACCAGTATTTTTATGGATAATAAATTAATTTATTTAATTATTTAAATAGTGATTAATAGAATTAAATGGTCATTAAATTAAATAACTTTGAATGTTTAATTAATACAAATAACAGAATAATATATTTAATTTCGAAATAGTCGGAAATATTGAATTGACAATATAATATGAACTGGGCAATTTAAAAAAATTAATTCAGCTTAGAATTTGAATTAGAATAACGAATATATTTAAATAATGACAGTTTGAACGTATAATTATAATCGAGCTCAAAATGGCGCTGCAGTTCGTAATTTGGCGATTTGAACTTCAACTGAATATACAGGGTCCGTTTTAAGCCGGATTTCTGTAAAACAAGAAACGTTCGATGCTGGTGAAGTATATTTTTTTAATGGAAGAGAAAAACCGGGATTTCGTCGTGTAGATTTTGATTTATGTCCAAATCAAATTTTAAAATAGTCGCTATGGAATTCCTTTATAATTTATAATGATTTATTTATATTAAAAATGATTTTTTCAATATAAATTGAATACTGATTCAACCGGGATTTGAATATCGAGTTATAAATCCAATTGGAGCCGTATGATATTCTATTGTGAATATATATACGATAATATTTATTTATAGATATTAAATTTAATTATTTTTTAATATATTAATATTTAAAAAGGGTTTATTTAGAGCTTTAAAAATAACCAGTTTTGCAAACGACCTCCATTTTTAAAGAAACTAATTTTGTTGGATCCGCAATAGTTGATTATTGCTAGATTTCAATTTTCGTGATTTTTGGAGTCAGTATGTGGCCGTACGGGATTTTGATCTGAAAAACAATCAAGATTTTGACGGTTAAAAATACGATGTGTGAGCAAACTGAGTCGGAATTCGACGAAACCAGTTTCGTTGGGTCCGTAATGTCAAACTGTAGCTACATGTCCATTTTCATTATTTTTGGGTGTCGTATGTGATCATGGGGATTTTTAAAGCCGAACACAAGTAACGATTGATTAAAATTGAATAAACTAATCAATAAAAAATTTATAAAAATCCTATAAATAACCCTTAACTTTCTATAAACCCTAAACTCTTTTTCCTATGGTCAATTCTTTTTCCGTCGTCGGTTTCTTATTCCAAACGAGAAAAGTGATCTTCTAAAATCAAAAGAAATTCAATGAAAATTCTATAAATTATATTATACACATATATGAACTCGTATCTGGGTTGGCAACAATCTCGTATGGGTTTTATAGGGTTCGAAGTCCATCTTGTATGCTGCGTTTTTCTACAGCGAACCTAGCGTTCTGGTTTTGTAGCAATTGAAGAATCGTTTGGATTTCTCGATGTTAGATTTGGGTTTGTGGTTGGATTTGGCTTCGGTTGTGATAATTTGGTGATGATCGAAAGCAGAAAGTGACGCAACAGTCACTGTGTTGGCACGACGGGGTCCTCGACGCTTTTTGATTGGCTAGCTCGAGTTTTCCAATGGTGGTATGCTGTTAAAGAGGAGAGCAATAGGTGAATTTTGATGATTTTAGTTTGATTTTACAAGTGGTAGAGAAGTAGGGAGGTTGGAAGAAAGAATCGGCAATGGGATGTTGAGGTTCTGGAGCACGGGTTTGTGAAGCTAAAAGGGAAGAAGAGGAATAAGGCGGGTTTGGATTTAAGGGTAATGGGCTGTGGAAATAAAAGGTTAAGGTCCAAATTAAATAACCAAATTATGTTTTTATTTGATTTAAATAGCGTATGGACTTGTAAAATTTATATCTCTAGCATACATAATCAGAATTTGAAGTGACTGGATCCATTGGGATCGTATGGACGAAGGCTATACCATGGAACTGATTGGGAGTGAATTGGAGCTTGTTACAATTTATCGCCAAATAAAACATCCGTGTGAATCAAAGATAGTTAATCGTTATTTAACGAAAATCGTCCAATGTGAGTAAAACTAACCAACTCTCCAGTTATATTTTTATAACGTATTTTTAGAACTGATAAATGATAATAGAATGTTATGTGATGATTGTTTGGTTGAATTGCTGATGTATTGGTTGAAATTATAGATAACGATATATATATATATATATAAAAATCATTAATCAAATATTGATTCTATTTATCAGAATATTTCATATCGAAATGAAATCGATGTTATTATATTGTTTACCATCTGTGGATGCAGGGAAACAGGTCGGAGGAATCCAACTGGATTCCTCAACATTTATTTTTACTGTTTTTCATATATTGTGTTATATGATGTAATATGAAATCCGTTGTTGATTTTTTATGTTTTAATGATACCGATCATTGTTATATGGTACGTTAAATACCATAAGGAATATTGGAATGTTAAAAAGGAAATTTTCAATGTTATATTGAAAAAGAAATATTTATAAAATAAAAAGATTTTATAAAAAGAAACATTTTTAAAATAAATATAATTGAAAAGGTAATATTTATTTGTTAAATAAATAGAATTGAAAAGGGAATATTTATTTGTTAAATAAATAGAATTGAAAAGGGATTATTTATTAAATAAATAGAATTGAAAAGGAAATATTTGTTGAACAAATAAGAAAGATAAAAGGAAATATTTATTTAGAAAATAAATAAAATTATATAAAGGAAATATTTATTTAGAAAATAAATAAAGTTATAAAAGGAAATATTTATATGAAATAAATATAAACAAATAGAAAAGGAAATATTTGTAAAACAAATAGAAAAGGAAATATTTGCAATCGAATAGAGTTAGCCGAATAGAGTTATCAAATACAATTTATTCGAATAGAGTTAATTGAAAAAGGAGTTATTCGAATAAAGTTAATTGAATTAGAGTTAGTCGAATTAGAGTTAGTCGAATTAGAGTTAGTCGAATAAGAGTTAATCTAGTTAGAGTTAATCGAGTTAGAATTAATCGACTCGAGTTAATCGAGTTAGAGTTAATCGATTAGAGGTAAATCAAGTTAGAGTTAATCGATTAGAGTTAAATCGAATTAGAGTTAATTGATTAGAGTTAATCGAGTTAGAGTTAATTAAATAGAGTTAATCGAATAAGAGTTAGTCGAATAGAGTTAATTGATAAAGGAGTTATTCGAATAGAGTTAATTGAAAAAGGAGTTATTCGAATAGTGATAATTGAAAAAGGAGTTATTCGAATAGAGCTAATTGAAAAGGGAGTTATTCGAATAGAGTTAATTGGAAAAGGAGTTATTCGAATAGAGTTAATTGAAAAAGGAGTTATTCGAATAGAGTTAATTGAATTAGAGTTAGTCGAATTAGAGTTAGTCGGATAAGAGTTATTCGAATATAGTTTATTCGAAAGGTGTTAATTGAATATAGTTTATACGAAAGAAGATTAACTGAATATAGTTTATTCGAAAGGATATTATCAAATATAGTTTATTCGAAAGGAGTTAATCGAATATAGTTTATTCAAAAGAAGATTAACCGAATATAGTTTATTCGAAAGGAGTTATCGAATATAGTTTATTCGAAAGAAGATTAATCGAATATAGTTTATTCGAAAGGAGATTATTGAATATAGTTTATTCGAAAGGAGTTATCAAATATAGTTTATTCGAAAGGAGTTAATCGAATATAGTTTATTCGAAAGGAGATTATCGTATATAGTTTATTCGAAAGGAGTTATCGAATATAGTTTATTTGAAAGAAGTTAATCGAATATAGTTTATTCGAAAGAAGATTATCGAATATAGTTTATTCGAAAGGAGTTAATCGAATATAGTTTATTCGAAAGGAGATTATCGTATATAGTTTATTCGAAAGGAGTTATCGAATATAGTTTATTCGAAAGAAGTTAATCAAATATAGTTTATTCGAAAGAAGATGATCGAATATAGTTTATTCGAAAGGAGTTAATCAGATATAGTTTATTCGAAAGGAGTTAATCGAATATAGTTTATTCGAAAGGAGTTATCAAATAGAGATTATTCGAGAGAGAGTTATACATTGAAATTCGATTATATCGAATTTGGAAAATCGTTTTTAATTAAGATTTAATGATTTATTTATAAATTGTCTATTCAGTTATTTAGTTAAATTATTGAATAAAAGTTGTATTCTGAAGTTAGATATTTCATAAGTAGGGATTGTAACGCTATAGTTATAATTAGTGATTTCTGTAAAAGAAGTGGGTTCGTAAATAGAATCCGAGAGTTACGAAAGGAAGTTTGTTAAAGATGTAAAATGTGAACTTTGTCTATTTCGATGTTAGAAATGTTGTTCAGTTAAGGTTTGAGAGTTAGTTATACCCCAACTTGATTGACTTCGTTTTTAACTAAGGAATGGTTAAGGTTCGATAGTGAAGGTTGGTTAAGTGAATTTAGTTAATGAGTGTAATAGTTTGAGTTGGCGTCGTGATTTTTTTATTTAAACATTTGTTTAAATGTAATGAAGGAGTTTTGTAAATGTTTTCCAAATAAGAACCAGAAAAGTTTTCTATTATAAAATAAAATAGAAATGAGAGAAAAATATGGAAATTTTTTCCAATGATTAATAGCATATATTTTCTAAATTTAGAAAATAAGGAATGTTGAATATACGGAAACAGGAAATAAATAAAGTAATGAACTAAAGAGATAAATGTTAAATGATGATTGATCGATATAATTTCCATCTGGAAATAATATAGTTGTTTGCACACGTGTTTTTATTTGATAGTTTACTCACCGATTATCGAAGTTTTTGACCATTTCCGTTGTCAATACGGAGAGACCGGGATCAGATTCATTATCTGAAAACCACTCTGTATGGACGTTAGCGTTGCAATCAAATATGATGAAGATAATTGAAGACGGAGTTATGCAAGGGCTGTTGTGTTAATCCTAGGTAGAAATTGCCTAAAATGGATTTATAGAATAGTGCCTTCGGTTTGTCCAGTCCCAGGACGACCTATATGGAAGAATGTCTGATAGAGTATATTTAATAGATCACGTAAGTTGATCTCTTCAAACATATATACGTTTTGTAGCAGAGGAATTCGTTTCTCTCAACTGTATACCCGTTGTATTTTTGGGGAAACCAATTTGTGATTTGGCAGGTATGACAATGTGACATTCAAAGTGAATAAATGTGTGATCTTTCAGAGATAAGCGTGGCATCTAGCCTCACAACCGGGAAATGACAAAAATCGGGCAGGCAGCATGACAAAGTGGGTTGCTTCCAATTAGGGTGTATTGTCACCTGATCTAGTGTTTCATTTACTTCTTTAATCTATTCGATGTTGCCCCATTCGGGAAATGGTTGCTGATCCCAACCGTTGGTGATATACATTCGATACACTCAAGCGAAATGAGTGGTTGGTCATGTGTGGCCGGGTTGCAAGATGTTCTTGTTGAACCCAGTGTATTCCTCTTTAGGGGTACACTATCGGAAGGTGGTTCCATACCTTGTCATAGTTGGTAATCCATTATCCAATAAGTGCTCGCGGTTTTGATTGTATACTATATATGTAGAACGTGAGATGAAAGCGTTTCTGCTAGATGATTATTTAGTTGTGGTCGAAAGACATTATTATAATTGCAAAAGAGTTTTGATATAAAGTTTATCATTTCTTTCAAAAGGATTTTGAAAGTCAAATCAAATGTTTTGGATTCTCAAAAGGGAAAAACCGTTCCGTTATACGACGTGGTCTTATGAGATATCGTTTAATTGCTCAAACTGTTCTAAATGGTTTTACTCATACCAGTCCCATGACTGACCCAGAGTTTATTTTGTTTTGTTTTCCCTAAACTCTTAGGTGCCTAATTTTGTACGGGCAGTCAAGTAGTTAGGATTTTACAGATATACTTGGAGAGCTTGGAGCAGGACGCTACAGGATTTTATAGCTATTGTTATTTCCGCTGTGTTGTAAGTGTTTTACTCTGATAATGTTACTGTATACATATACTAATTCTATTTCAAAGATATGTTATCTATTATATGTTTTCCGTTCTGTTGTGAGATTCGTGTTACTTTGATGTTGTATGTTCTTCTTCTTCTTCTATTCTAAGTTTCTATCTTATCTATTCTCACCCTCTAATTTCTTTCATGGACTATCCGATGTTTTCCGATGCTTGGGTAGTTGACATTGAATTTATGTCGATAACCAAGATCGCGAATTACCTGGGTCATTACAGAGTGGATGGTGTCTAGGATTGGGTGTGTATAATATAATTTCCTGCCCTCCTTGGCTATCCCTAACTAATCCAGCGAACAGGATGGTTAATTAAAAAATTAATTTGAAATTTGGTTTGAAATTAGTTTGTAAATTAATTTGAATTTAAAAATGTTTTATTGTTTTTTTAAAATACTAAATTTGCGTTATAAAAAGGTTGAAAAAAAGTAGATTTTTGAAAATTAATAATATTTTATTATTTAAGATAATAATATAATATTCATAAATTTGAATATTTGATTTTAAGTTTGAACTTATTAAAACATAGTTTTTCAAAGGTCTTATATGTATTTGAATCAAATATAGACAACTGGAAGTGAATCAGACGAATTTCGAGTCTGAGTCACAAAACGGTCAGAATAGGAAAAGTTGTGCAGCGGTAGTTCGCAAAGTTGGGCAGTTAACTTTAAATTGACATACCGGGAGATCCGACCATCAGATTTTCTTGAAATTGAAAATGTTTGGTTAAAAATAAAAAGAATTTTCAAATGCAAAAGAAAAAATTAAGATCCAATGGTTAGATTTTTAAATAAGTCCTGTAATGTCTCTTATTTTTGGTAAATCGGATATTTAATTTATTTTATTATTCTAAATCTTGAATTGGTATTATAAATGGATTTATAATATTGAATTCGTTAATATAGCGAAGTTTGGACATTAAATTTATATCTAATTATAAACGAGCTTGTAACGTCGTGGTAGTTCGTAATGTAGGTTTTAAACTTTAATTGAGTATACAGAATCCATTTTAAGTTAGAATTCTTTGAAATAAGAATCGTCTGAATCTAATTGATTATATTTTTCTAATGAAAGAGAAAACTGAAGATTCCATATTATATGTTGTCAGTTACGACCAATTCAAAATTTCAAATAGCCGTTTTGGAATCGTTTTGTAACGACCCACTTTTCCGTAGTGTTTAAGCCAACATCTTACAATCCATGTTAACTCAAATTGCATAGAAAAGGAGATAGTTAAGAGAAAGAAATCAGAGGGTGAGAGAAGAAAGAAATATCATAATAGAAGAATAAGAAGATCAGAGTCTCATAATGGAATGGACAAATTATGTAACGACCTAGATTTTTAACCATTCAAATCGACAATGATCCTCAAATGTCGACTTAAAAAAATCAAAAATACAGATAGTTATTGGTATTTATATAAGAAAAAGAAGAAAGAAGAAAACAAATACAAAATCTCGCAATAGAAGGACAAAATATAATAAATAAATAACAGTTCATGAAGCTGTTAAAAACATACATTTGATTATATTTTACAACAATTATCAGAGTTAACTAAAATAAACATACCAATATTTGCAGCGGAATAATAATAATAAATACGTTTGTTGAGCTCCATCTTCATCTTCATAACTATGTCTTCAATAACTGAAAAACTAAGGCTTACCCGACCACAAAGGGAAAGATAAAAATGCTCAGATCAGAACTAAAATATTCTCATATCAGTTAAATCAAATTCATGTGATAATATGAGTGTAATAACTTAAGAGATGTTACGGTTATTTCGATCTCCTAAGGATCCATCAAACTAGATACTATATAATACAATACGCTATTATAATAATGTCTATGGTTAAATATAAAATATTAAAATAGCGTAAGTGGGATTACATTTTTACCCTTACACCTTTTATAATACGATAGTCTATGCAGATACGCAAAGTCCATTATAAACCAGTGGCTATCAGAGGGCACTTCATAGGTACAGTACAAATCAAAGTCATAGGGGGCTCGATCAGGATAATATGACAAGGCACACGAGGAATGCCCAAAGTAGGAATATACTAGTTGCATGCTCGGACTAGTGGTAATACATAGCCGCACCTACCGCCCACCTCGAACAACATTCCCAAATCAAGGATGCGCATCAAATCAAATCAATCAAACCGAGGGACAATAGTAATAAAGGAAGAAGTGCGGCCGACGGAGGTTGCTAACCCCACTTTGTCCGGTATATTCCTGTTTTAGTCATTTTAATTATGATCCGAAGGTCGAGGACATCCATTATCGTTCTCTTACTTCATTCCGGTAACGTTCGCCAAACCAGCCTACTTCATTCAGGATTCTCCACCACGTACACAGTTGTTAAAGTGGTTTTCGGTGTTGGTGGAGAGTATGACAATATCTAATTCCGGTCTCTTTAACAATCAAACATTTACATTTTCACACCGATCAGTTCTTTTCATTTCAAAAAGTTTCATACTTCATATCAAAATATCATATTTTCTTAGAAATCATTACATTATTCAAACTAGAATATTATTCATATTAAAATCTCCACTTAAAAGCCAAACTTAGAATCTTGAAACAGCTCCAATTCCAAATAATTTGTATATTTAAAAATAGTAGAAAAGCATGTTAAAATAATTTAGATGTATAAAAAATAGTTAGGAAATAAATAGTTATAAAATAAAAGTTCAAAAATAAAAATAGGGTTTATCAAAATTTTGTAAAATACATATATATGTAGTAAAATATAAAGTAGTTGTAAAATAGATGATTAGTTGATAAAATAGTTTATTTAAATAGTAAATATATATATATATACGTATATAATAGTTTATAAAGATACTACAACATAAATATATGTTAAATAGTATAGTTTGTAAAATAAAATAAATATTTAGTAAAATATCTTATAAAATGTATTAAAATATTATAATTGGTATTGTTCCTTTCTGACTAACTTGGAGTCATATTTAAATTTCTAATTAGTGCAGCTCAATTTCGGTATTTCAATTCGATTTAGCCCTTTTCCCAAATCAATTCAATTCAGACAATCTGATTTATATCTTTAAAGTTTAACATAGAATTCTCATTTGGAATCATTTCAGTTTGTAGTAAATCTAAAGTTCACAAATCAAATATTACTTTAAATAAGATTCAAAGTAAATTTTAAAGATTGGCATTTGTTTATATTTTTAAACAACGTCAGCACCCTCAACAACGGCTTCTCCTTCGTGAATTCATGCTACAGAAGAACCTGAACTTGAACCCATTTCACGCGTTAACCCTCAATCCGCGCGCTCTCCAGAAGGCACCGCACCCCACTAAATTGTCATGGTGGATGCGCCTCCCTACCGTGAACCTACCAACACCGACGCCACCACTTCACTCATCACCAACTCAAGATCAAAGGAAAAAACCGCACCCCAAACAATCCAGAACGCGGGTCCCTAGCACCACCTTCACAGCTCTGTTTTAGATCATGGCCGTTGGATTCGAAGATCTCGAAGGGCTCTACAATATTTTAGTTAGAAGATTTTACAATCATTGAACTGATCATGAGGAATCAAGGAGAGAAGATGGTGAATTTTCTACCATAGAAAGGCTATGGAGGCGACTGTCAAAATTAAGGTTAAGTAACCATATTTCAATAATAACATTCATTGTTTTGCGTGTTATAAAGCAAAAAATCGATCTAAGTCCAAATCAGGCCTACTTACAGCCTAACAATAGGTTTTGACGCCTTCTGAACGCAATGGAATATGTTTCAAAGCCAAATTCCAAAGTCTCTGGCAGCTTCCTCTAAAACTCGATTATTTAATTAAATTGTATACACAAATTTCTACATGTTTTAATTTATAACGATCAAACTATAACTCCGTTAACTGGCTTCGAATTTTTAGATCTCACAATAGTTTACAATTCTAGATCCAATAAAATTAAATTTCATCGATTTCTAAGATAATTTGCAAAATAACAATTTTAACCAGTTCATCAATATATTAAAATATGCATTCTTCGTAACTTTAAATTAAATTCAAAGGTTTATAAATTTTATTCAAATCAAAATAAGATTCATATAAACTTATAAATTCTATTAAAATTTCATTATTTACAAATTCAATTTTTTTTTCAATTATTAAATACATCAATCCATTTCATTAAAATATATTAATATTAGATTCAGACTTTCATTATTAATCAATATAAACAAAATCACAAGCTTACCTACAACCCATACACGTTACAATTATCAAAATAAGTTAAAATTAATCACTTAAACAATTTATTTAAGTTTCCACCATACATTAATGCAATTTGAATATTTAAAGTTTAATTCTAAATTTATTTACTTAATTAAGTCCAAATAATCCAGAATTAAATTTCAACCCAAAAAATTTGCCATACAAACAAATTTATAATTTATATTTTCAGTCCACATAAATAATGACACTTATTACTAGTTGACCGTCATTATACAAACAACGAATTTATGTTATTACCGTATTAATTAAATTAAAATTTTCAACATATATGAAATTCCAAAATTAATTAATCCATTATAATTTGTTAATCCAACGTTAACTTCAATTTCTATATAATTAAATTATCAAACAGAAGTCAGTATCATATATAGCCATTGGAATTCATTATTTGACATGTCAAATCAAGTTCATATCTTATCAGTATACGACATAAATCATTAATTTTAATATTTAAAACAATTTTGTTCAAAGTCACATTAAATTTAATATTTTGAATTATCGCAAAATCTCGGGATGTTACACTCTCCTCCACTTAAAACTTTTCGTCCTCGAAAAGTCGTAGAAAGAAAGTCGTTCCCCTATATTTTTAACTGTACAATTTTTTCTCAATAATAATTTAGATTTCCATGATTTACACTCAATAAATAAATAAAGGATCCATTTTACAAACAATTTCGATTTACATTTCTTAAGCTAACCATTATTTCATTATTACTCTTTTCCATTTCACTTAAATTATAGTCTTGTTTTCTTACCATTTCACTTTAGTACAATTTAAATGAAAGTCCACATCATGATACTTGAGTTTCACTGATTGGCATATTATATAATTACAAATCTATATTAACACCTTTAATTTTTTACATTTTTGGTAAGTTTTACCGTGTAATAAGATGTAATAGTGTCATTCAATATGACCATTTCAAATTAGTATTACAAATTCAATCAGTAGGAAATCATTATTTATTATATTACGAACTACCAAAACGCGACGGTTTTGAAAACTTGATTTAGACATATCTCAACGTCTACAATAAGAAATCAAAATTTTTCTCCTACATTAGAAAACTGTATTCTAAAGATCTGAAATATTCTTGTTTCACAGAATTCTGACTTATATTGGATGTTATATATTCATTTAATCTTCAATACGAAAAATTTACAAACTACCACTGTGCGTTGAGCTTGTTTTAATCAATTTATTTAATTCATTCAACCTTTATTAAGTTTGTAAATTATAAACCCATTCCATTTTGTTTCACCTTAATACCAATGCATTTTATAACAATTCACTTTAATATTTTTCTTTTTCATTGATTCAGGGTAATTACTCAACTTGGTTTCATCTACAATACAAAATAGTATACATCATCCAAAATCATGACTTAAGTTTTATTCAAATTCATAAACCATAACATTTTTCTATTATTCGATTTCTTATTCCCTTGACATTTTAACTTCTTAGATAAATTTGGTAAGTTATATATGCTATGGCAGAAGATTGATTATTCTACAAGTTCACTAGTCTCCAATTTATTTCAAATCCACTTTACGATTTCAAACGGTTTCCTTTTCATTTATTCTTCTTTTATGCTCATTTCCTTATTTCACAATTCAAAAGTTTAACTATTTCAAATTTGGTTCATTTCCTTATTTTGAAAATCATTCATTACTTGAGAACTTAAGAATTCAATTTCGGGTTCATTTCCTAATCAAACTTCAAATATTATATATATTACATCTTTATATAAACCATATTATAAACGATTTAAAAAAAATCAATTTCTCAAAACAAGGTATAAAACTTCTAAGCGGTCTCCCCCACTTAAGCTCTTGAAAATGAGTGTCGGTGATGCGTGCACTCATCACTGAAATCATTTCCAAGGACAGGAGGGGAGTATATACTTAGTTCTAAAATTCATTTGAAAACAATTTCTATATGAAACAGCATTAAAAATAAAATGACATTATTTAAAACTATTTTTAAATCAATATTTGAAAACCACCCAAAACTATATTCTCAAACTCATATTTATCTTCTTATATCATTACCTATTAAATTTCAACATTTCATTTCTCGAAACATCATTCAATTGTCAAAATTCTATTTATATTGACCAATTAAGCAAATTTAATTGGTTTTCAAATAATTCCTTATATATAAATATAATCCAAATCAATATTGTGTCGATTAGTCCTAATCAAGTGTTTAAAAATCCCTATTGATGCCTTAGCATCCCAAGTACCGATCGGAATTCATAATTACTTAACGGAACAAATAAACACAATAAAAACCATTTTTATATCAAATTTACAAGTACGCTGTCTCATATACACATAAACTCATTCTAGGGTATTATTACCCCATTTTTAATGAGTTAACCCCAAATAGAGCCAAGGTTTTCGCTAAACAAAAGCTCTAATACCAACTGTAACGACCTAGATTTTTGACCATTCAAATCGACAATCATCCTCAAATGTTGACTTAAGCAAATCAAAAATACTGATAGTTATTGGGATTTATACAAGAAAAAGAAGAACGAAGAAAACAAATATAGAATCTTGTAGTGTAAGGACAAAATACAATAAATAAATAACAGTTCATGAAGCTGTTAAAAACATACATTTGATTATGTTTTATAACAATTAACTAAAATAAACATACCAATATTTGCAATGGAATAATAACAATAAATACTTCTATTGAGCTCGATCTTCATCTTCATAACTACGTCTTTAATAACTGAAAAACTCAGGCTGACCCAAGCACAAACGGAAAGACAACAAAAATACTCGGATCAGAACTAAAATATTATCACATCAGTTAAATCAAATTCATGTGATAATATTAGTGCAATAACTTAAGAGATGTCACGGGTATTTCCATTTCCTAACGATCCGTCAAACTTGATAGTATATAATACAATAAGCTATTATAACAATGTGCATGGTTAAATATAAAATATTAAAATAGCGTAAGCGGGATTACATTTTTACCCTTACACCGTTTATAATGCCATAGTCTATGCAGATATCGCAAATTCCAATATAAACCAGTGGCTATCATAGGGCACTTCATAGGTACTGTACAAATCAAAGCCGTAGTGGGCTCGATCAGGATAATATGACAAGGCACACGAGGAATGCTCATAGTAGGAATATACTAGATGCACGCCCGGACATAGCCACGACTACCACTTACCTCGAACAACACTCCCAATTCAAGGATGCGCATCAAATCAAATCAATCAAACCGAGGGACAATAGTAATAAAGGAAGAAGTGTTGCCGACGGAGGTAGCTAACCCCACTTTGTCCAGTATATTCCTGTTTTAGTCATTTTAATTATGACCTGAAGGTCAAGGACATCCATCATTGTTCTCTTACTGCATTCCGGTAGCGTTCGCCAAACCAACCTACTTTATTCTGGATTCTTCACCACGTACACTGTTGTTAAAGCGATTTTCGGTATTGGTAAAGAGCATGACAATATCTGATCCCGGTCTCTTTAACAACCAAACATATACATTTTTCACACCGATCAGCTCTTTTCATTTCAAAAAGGTTCATAATTCATATCAAAATATCATATTTTCTTAAAAAATATTTCATTATTCAAGTTAGAATATTATTCATATTAAGATCTCCACTTAAAAAACAAACTTAGAATCTTGAAACAAATCCAATTCCAAATAATTTGAATATTTAAAAATAGTAGAAAAGCATGTTAAAATAATTTAGATATATATAAAATAATAGGAAATAAATAGTTAGATAATTAAAGTTCAAAAGTAAATATAGGGTTTATCAACATTTTGTAAAATATATATATATATAGTAAAATATAAAATAGGCTTAAAATTGATGATTAGTTAATAAAATAGTTTATTTGAATAGTAAATATATGTAATAGTTTATAATGATAGTACATCATAAATATATGTCAAATAGTATAGTTTGTAAAATTAAATAAATATTTAGTAAAATATCTTATAAAATGGTTTAAAATATTATAATTGTAATTGGTTGTTCCTTTCTGAATAACTTGGAGTCATATTTAAATTTCTAATCAATGCAGCTCAATTTCAATATTTCAATTTGATTCGGCCCTTTTCCCAAATCAGTTCAATTCAGACAATCTGGTTTATATCTTTAAATTTTAACATAGAATTCTCATTTGGAATCATTTCAATTTGTAGCAAATCTAAAGTTCAAAAATCAAATATTACTTTAAACAAGGTTAATTTAAAATAATTTTAAAGATGGAAAATTGTTTATATTTTTAAACAATTCATTTTAACAGGTTCAATTCATGCTAAGTTACAAATCTTTAGCTTCGATTTACAATAATAATAATAATCATAATCATTTAACTTTAAATTCCACAATTTTAATGTTCATTTTCAGGAAAAATCAATTCATAAAATCTTATTTATACTATTTTTAAAATAATATTTAAAAATCCAAAATTTAATTAACAAAATTGTTTAACCAATCGGTGTCCGTATATAATTTTCTATCTTATGGCCAAATAATACTTAAAATTTAATTTTAGTATTTTAGGAAAGGATATATATCATTTTAATCCAAATCAGGGTCATAGGTATTTATCATTTCAACCTACGTCCTTAATTCATTTTAATGATTATGTTAACGATATTTTTCGTCAACACCCAAATTACAGAGTGTAATATGTGTATCCACGAAGTTTGCGGCAGCTACGACTCAGAATCCTCAGGCAATGATCCTGGAGTTGGGATGATAGGATTCTGAGCCATGGCAACTGCTCTGTATATTTCAGTACGAAGAAAATAGTCTAACGCCTCCTGTGAGTTCATGGATGAAAGCCTCGCATTATTCGCTTACTTCAATAACTCCTTTGTACTAGACCTTCCCGAGGGAGGAGTCAGAAATACAACGAAGACCGAGCTAAGAACTCATACACGATTTTGTCACATCGATGCTTGGGGAAGCGTTAGGCTCAGTATGAGGGCATGGATCAATTATGGTAGTCCCGTGAGGTGAGGAGAAAGGGGGTTTCATTATCCTACAAAGTCCTCCTTCTCTCCCACTGGAGCACCTTGATTGTTGCCCTTATCCGAAATATTACTGTTAACTCCCTATTTCATCATTATGATACTACAAGATTATCAAACCGCAGGATATATAGGACTCCGAATTCTCCATTTTATAAATTGAAGATGTATTACTAGAATTGATGACTTGCTCTCCTTGAGAAAGAAGGACCTAAATTGAGGAATTAAAGGTTCGTTCACCTTTACAGAGTATCAGAGTCCTATTTATAGAGAATCCGGTGTCTTTCCATCGATAGGTTGATGGGCATGGGCGATCCCGGTCGGCCGCCTTTTCTTCGGGTTTCGGGTATCGGCCTGTTAGTCCTTTTCGCGGTGCCATTTACAGCTTTTGAAGGGATGGTCCCGGGTGAATTGGACTTTCTTTCAAGCGGAAGGGTCTTGTTGCTGCAACAGGTTGCGGAGGCATTTTGGATGTCTTGGCGAATGCTCTTAGTGTCGGTCCTTTGTTGCGGGCTTTCGGACGTAGGCTTTCGGCTTTATTATTGATACTCGGAGGGGTCCGCACTCATGATGTACGTAAATATCTGCTGATTTAGAACCGTTGATGGTTCAGGTACTAAGTGGATTAGTACGAATGGCCTGTACCGCTGCTTGAGTTCCGGTTTAGCCTTCCGGTTTAGCTTTCTGGAGGGTAGCTTTCGGTGATATTTGTGTTACTTACGAAAGTAACCCCTTTCTATATCCATGAAGTCGTTCTTCAAGGATTGGTTCCAAATCATCTTGATGCTTTGTCCCAATTATAAGAACCCGATACTTCCCCGGTCTCCGAAGAGGAGAGGAAGAACGGATTGCCTTGAGGACAAGATGAATCGGAACAAAAACAGAAGAACATTTCATTGTTTCTTACAACAATTTCATCAGAATACAAGAATTATCACAGAGTATGAATAAATAATACACATTTGATAAATATCAGAGATTTAAATTACATTACTACAGTGGAAAAATAATACAATACACAACTGAAAGAGATATATGGATACAGAGCTTTCCGGATATCGTTCCAGCTGCAAATCAGGATCCTGTGAATATAAATCTCCAAAACCAAAACAACTAGCTGCCCGTGTCAAAATAAGGGCACCCAGAGTTTAGGTTAAAACAATAAACTCCAGGTCAGTCATGTGACTAGTGTGAGAACTAAGACAGTTATTTAAAACTTTACTTAAAATTAGATATATCAAGGGACCACGCCGTATAACACGGAACGGGTTTCCTCCCAAGAATACCAGTGCATATAACAAGACAGCGCAATGCTTTTTTGGAAAAATGAAGCTATTATAAGACCCAGGTCCTATCACACAATGCAACGCAAGCCGGGGTATAGGGTTTTCCCTTATAATAGCCAAACATGCTTGGTACGTTAAAAACAAATCATTTGATACTATAATAAGTGCATAGTGTCAAAACAATTTCAATCATAAATATCAAACATAGACGGCATAAGTGCCCTATACCACTATGTCGCCATATATAGGTTTACAATTAAAACCGCAAAATGTCGTATTGGAAGTTGGATTTCCATCTATGAACCAAGGCAAGGGATCGTCCTTACCACTTCGAGACAATCTAGCCTACCATGTCTCAGGATCAGAGCTCGAGTGACTCTTGGATCGTCAGGACCGGTCCACTCGATGTGGATTAAACTTAAACCCTGAATAATGCGTTTCCCTGCCCTATGGGGACTAAATGAGCCAAATGATTCCATCGGTCCCGGATCGACTGATACAACCGAGGCGCCTCGCTATCCATCATCCACATAAGTAAAATGCCAGAGCATGTAAAACACTGACACCACTCTTAGCTAGAAAAAAATGCATGTCCTCCCTGAGGTCCTCTCCTGTTTCTGGTTCACACCGGGGTGTGAGGCTCGCGAATTAACGCTACACAAAGCTACGCCACAAAGGCCGTGCTTTGATCATCAACCACAAGACTTTTCTTTTTAGCAGAAGCCTTGATCCTTTGCATCTCAGCATGCCACACAGGCTATTCATGCCATGCGACTGATATCTATCGATATATAACCTCTGAGCTCGTACGTCTCAGAGAAGGGCGTTAAGCAAGAGAATAAATTCTCCACCGCCAAACAGATATATATTTAATAGAAATCAATCCACACAGAATAAAATCCAATGTCAGACAACAATCCATTTACAAGTCCGCTCTAGGTCTGAACGAAACCAGAGGAACCTTATTCCTCGCATATCCATCGATCTCCAAGTACGTCTGGACGATCACCTACTGATTCCCTCCTCTTGGGTGTACAGCCCAGTCAAGATCATCAGTAATTATCCAAACGATGTGAATACCTCTGATCTTCGACCCCCGTCTTCATCCTTGACACCTCGTCGAATCAGTTATTCAGAATGGGATAAACCCGGCCTTTCCGAATAACTCGCATATATAATAAACAAGTGTTATAAAAACACAACATACGCCTTATTCCAATCCAGAATATTCCTTTATTTCCCATTAATTTTATCATAGATAAATTCTTTGAATTTATTCTTTAATCATACTTTGAATATCAATTCAAACCAATTTTTTTTATCCAAACTAGTCGGGATTAACGAACCTTACCGAAGTAATCATTTGTTTTAATTTCCTTACCCCAACCTTTTCATCCCATGAAGTAAAACTGGAAATACTTCATATCTAACACCACGGTGTTATCGGTAAATTCAATTACCATTTCACGTTTAAATCTAATTAAAATTTAACTATCGCCTGGAGCAAAACTGGTGATACTCCATTCTCGATCATTTCAATCTAATTAAAGATTCATTTAAACTCCACTTGGTTTTAATCTTCCAAAAATCAATATTAATGATTTTTAACTTGGGAAATCATATCAAGTCTTTAACTGGGTTAAAGAAACAATGTCATTTAAAACACGGTTCACGATAAACCCAAAGTCACATTCTATTCCATCAGCCTTTAACCGTAAATTAGCAAGTGAATAATTCCCTAAGTGTTAACCCCGAAGGCCGAAACCAACATCAGATCAATACCCAAGAAACTATCCAACTTAACTAATCTCCAGTTAGTTTCTGATTTTCATAACTCCGTTGGGTCTAAGAACAGTATCATTAAAGATACCATTCACGACAACCCAAAATCACATTCCAATAACTATGGATTCTTCATAGAAAACAAATCGATGTATATAATTGATATAAACTTCCATATCCGACTAACAATATAAATGGAATAACGGCAAAGCCTTTTAAATTCCATATTTATTAACAGCCCTCATCCACAGAAATTCACTTCGATTATTACCAAATCGAATTCCATTCCATTCCAATTTATTTTATTTGAATTGGAAAACATTACTTTGGAAAATCTCCTTTAAATCTTAACAAAAGATTTATAAATTCCAAATTACATTTCACTGTGAATCGGGTTAAAGAACGAATGTCGTTAAAACACAGTTCACAATAAACCTAATCCACATTCCATTAATTATCGGGTTAAAGAACAAGTGTTATTTAAATCACCGTTCACGATAAACCCAAAAATCAATACCAATTCAATTCCAATTAAATATTATTTAATTGGTATACTTCACTAAATCTAAATAAAAAGATTTAATCTTTTTCCCAACTGGGTTTAAGAACAATGTTAATGAAGACACCATTCACGAAAAACCCAAATTCCATTTGATATTAAATACAAGGCTCTGAATAGAAAATATATCGGCTTATATTCAATATCAAATTCTACGACCAACAAATATCGTATTGGAAATAACGATATAAATATTTCTTTCAAATTTCCATAACAATATATGTACAATCACGAAATTCAACATCGAAATATTCCGAAGACAATTTCGATTCAAATCCCTTTCCACTTTGTATATTGGAAATTATGGTTATTTTCAAAACCATTTCGAATCCAATTTATTTATTAAAAAAAATGGATTATAATTCTAGTTCAAAACTAGTTCATTTCGATAAAAATCTATTTTTATCTTTTCAAATATGGAATTTTTCATCCCAATTCTTTCCAAATCAATTCTTATGAATTTACACCAATTACTGATATTTTTAATAATTTTATCAAGGCCCATATAGTCGATTTCCATAAACGGCCATCGAACTGCACTTACAGTGTAACAACCCGCATCGGAGGATCGTATAATATTTATTTCTTTCTTATATGAAGACGTATGGTCATGTGGCTTTGGGGAACGACCATTGGGGTCATCTCCCATGTTCATGATTTTTGCCGATTTTTAAATGACCGTTTTGCCCCTAGCTGATACTGCTTTGGCCAAAACTTTTGATTGGAAAGGAATTTTGACCTGAAACCACTTCCATTAGATTCCTTTGACGGTTTACCTTTCCGTAGAGTGGTCATAATAGCCAAACGGACTTACCGTTTAGGAGATATGGCTGAAATAAGGGTTTGGAAGGTGAAAAACTGCTTAATCGGGCCAAATATGGTGATTAGTGAATGGGCCCATAACCCATTTCGGGATTAGAGTTATGAAGAGGCTGAAAAGAGTTAGGGATTCATTCCATTTCAGTTTTCTAGCCTCCACTTACCTCTTAGAAACCCTAAAAATGGCCTCCAACCTCTAAATCACCTCCAAATCACTTTCTAATCAAGAATTAAGCTTAGCAACATCAAATCAAGGGAGATCTTCACCAAATCAAGATTAGAGCTGCTGATTTGCATTGTTATTCGCGCCCAAACAGAGATTTATTTCAGATCTAAGGTTTATTTGTGGCTAAGGTGAGTGATTTGCATAGTTCCTCACTAATTATGGTTAATTAAGGGTAATCAATGTTAATTAGCGAATTTAAACATGATTAAATTCTGGAAAAATATTTATAAATTCTTAAATGATGTTTTAGACCTTTAATATGAACTTGGCTTAATTTGTTTAAGTTTTGCTAATCCTATCATTAATTATGTTTGAACATGTTTAAGGGAAAATATGGGGTTTTGGCTATATTTGATCCATTTTAACCTATCATATTGATGTTTTGGTGTTTGAGGTCACTTCTATTTGTTGCTATTACTTTGTGGTATGCTTTGTGATTGATTAGAATAGAAAGAATGGTCGAAAACGCCGTCGAATGGCGTAAAACACTCGCTGGAAAAAGTTGCAGAAAATGGTGCAGGCTTTCGGATCGGATCGGAGGGATGGGCTCGGATCGGATAGTGGACTGGGCATGGGATCACCGAACCGAACCGAGGTTTGGCATGAGGGAAAGCATGGTGAAAAGGAAGGCCACAATAGTTGAACTGGGATCGGATCGAGTTAAAGAAGGGGGAATCGGATCGACTGAAGGGAAGAGAAGGGGATCGGAACTGAAGAGGAAGGGGAAGTGGATCGGAACGGAGACCAGGAACCCCATTCAAACCGATGGAGCAAGGATACACCGACCCGACCCGCCAGGGGGCACCCGAACTGAATCAAAGTAATACGAAGGGACTTGAAGGCCACGACCCGACCCGGAGCACTTGGAAGGAGGCCGATCCGAACCGACAGAGAAGAAAGACTGGGGATCCGAACCGATCCAGTGATGACCAATAACCCGAGATGCAAAGGTAGTCCAAATGGAAGTTTGAGCTCAGCATCCAGTTGGGAACCAATGAGTTCACTTCATGGTTGGGCTTTGCTGTGGGATGTGTGCTAAGGAGTTGTCGATGTTCATAACTTCGATTCACCCATGAAAGATGAATGTTAGGCTACATATCAGTGCAGTAGAGTCGTCATGACTCGAGGGGCAAAGTGATCGTAGCAGGACTATGAGCCAGTGCAGTGGGGCCATTGTGACTCCATGGGGCAGAGTGGACATAGTAAAGGATTAGTAAGGCTATCAGCCAGTGCAGTGGAGCCATTGTGACTCCATGGGGCAAAGTGGACATAGCGAAGGATTAGTGGCTATGGATCAGTGCAGTGAAGTCGTTGTGACTTCATGGGGCAGAGTGATCATAGAAAAATATTGGGTGATCGAAGTGGTGAATATCGTATGCTTTACGCACTGAGTGAGAGATGTGAGGATGGTTGCTATACTTGGTTGTTTGCCATCACTATGACATGCACACCCCCACCCCCGTTACCTTTACACCATTTGTTTAGTGGCACCTCAGAGTGTTGTACAGTATGTAGTGCTAACTCTTTGGTTGCAGATCCAGGTTCAGGTATGGTTTAGTATACCTGTTATTGTTCTGTTTAGCTGCTTATCGCTCATACCAGACTTTTTGTCTGACCCAGAGTTTTATGCTCTTCATATTACTCTGGGTGCTCTCATGAGAAGACTAGAGACAGGTTAGCTGGTGATGCACGAGTAGCTGATTCGGAGGCGAGCAGGAGGCTTCCATGTATGATATATATATATATATATATATATATATATATATATATATATTCTCCCTGTGTCGTTGGTGGTCACTACTTGGGCATTAGTAGTGTACCTCCTTTATCTTGCTTTTACCTTTAGAGACAGTTAGAAAAGTTGTAATAATGATGATGTGGAACATAAGCTGTATTTGGATTTTCCACTGCTATGATAGTTTGTTTTCAGCTTATGCACTGTCTCACTTGTTTTATGTCAAGTATGTTGTTATTATATTTTGTTCCATGCACTGTGAGACATTCTACAGGTTCCTTGTTGATTCTTCGTCTTCTTTCTTTCCTTCTGACGACCGTTCCGTACTAACTGGACATGTGTACAACGCACTTTTGGAGTAAATGTCGGTTGGTGCGTGGCGGGCCGTCACATTTGGTATCAGAGCTCTAGGTTGCGTAGTTAACCTAGGGAGAGATAGTACGTATATGAGAGTGCGTATTTGTGATTACTTTGGTTTTCAAAAGCTATATATATTATTAGTATAGTTAAGGATGAAGTCGCACTGCACTAGCACCACTATGGAGATGGTTAATCGTTTTCTCTTTACAGATTGAACGATGAGCCGATACGCAAGAGGTGCTGGTAGAGGAGCCAATAATGGGAATGCTGCTGACATGAGGGTGATGTTTACTAACCTCATGAGAGAAATGCTTAGGGATGTGCAGGGGGCAGCTCCCAATGCCGGTAATGGTGGTGGTCCAATAGTGTAGGCGCCTAGGGTCGATTTCGCCAAGTTGTGCAAGAATTACACTAGCCTTGGAGGGAAGCCGTTCCACGGAACGGAGTCGGCCACTGATGTTCAGGATTGGTTAGATAGCTGTGATCGTATCTTCGACGACTTGGGTATCGAGGATGCGATGAAGAGAAGGCTAGCGTCTCGTCAGCTGCCAGGGCGAGCGATGAATTGGTGGAATGCTATTAAGACAGCCACTCCAGATGATCAGGTTACTTGGGATCAGTTTAAGGCTCACTTTAGCGACAAGTTTATCCCAGCTGCTCAGAAGTCAGAATTGTTTAGGAAGTTCTTAGAGCTTAAACAGAATGGAAGGGCAGTCTCGGACTATATTGCTGAGTTCGACACTTTGTTGAAGTATGGATTATCCCTTATCGATACTCCTGAGAAGAGGAATGAGAAGTTCATTACTGGTTTTGATGGATACTTGGGGGAAAGGCTTATCAACCATATCGATGAGACTTTTGAATCAATTGTGGGGAAAGCTTTGAGATCGGAGAGTCTTTACTCTAAGTCAAAGACTGAGGTTATATCTGCAGAAGGGCTGAAGCCGCAAGCAGGCGGTGGAGGCAAGAATAACACTCAGAACAAGAGGAAGCAGAACCAAACTAAGGATGGCCAGAAAAAGAGCAAGAAAGATGTTGAGTGCTTCAGCTGTGGTAAGAAGGGCCATTATGCCAAAGAGTGTCGGGCCAAGCCAGCGGATAAGAAGTGCTACAACTGTGGCTAAGTGGGACTTCATAAGGATAAATGTCCACAACCTCTTAAGGAGAAGCAGATTGTGAAAGCATATGCTATCGGTGCTATTCCTTCTTCGTCGAATGCCCCAACTGCGGCGAAGAAAGGAAAGAATGTCGTCATTCAAGGTATGCTTTCTATTCATGATGTACCTGTTCGAGTTTTGTTTGATACTGGGGCTTCCCGTTCCTTCATATCTAGTGACCTGGTAGATAGGTTAGGACTGGAACCCGAGATAGTCGATAGACCGTTGGTTGTGACGAAGCCGATTGGTGGTTCGACTAACCTTAGTATGATTTGTCGAAATTTGGTCTTATCGAGTCATGGATGTATGTTTGTTTGTGATTGCTTTGTGTTGGGCTTTACTGGGTATGTCATTATATTGGGAGTCGATTGGCTCCAAAGATACGGGGTGATAGTAGACTGTGAGGGCTTTTTGGTGACAGTTAGGGTGGATGATGGGCAGATGGTAGTGTTTGGTAGTCTACCTAGTGATGGGGTAATGGCTAGTTTTATAAATTCCTTCGACATCCCGCATGATGAGTTCTCAGATGTGCCCGTGGTTGGCCAGTATCCGGACGTCTTTGAGGAAGTGACCGGGCTTCCACCACACCAAGAGATTGAGTTCTGTATTGATTTAGTGAAAGATGCCAAACCTATAGTGATGCCACTTCGTCGTATGGCACCAAGGGAGCAGCGAGAGCTCGAGGTGCAAGTAAGTGATCTTTTGAAGAAGGGGTTTATTAGAAGAAGTGTCTACGAGTGGGGAGCACCAGTTGTGTTTACCACTAAGGCAGATGGTTCCCTTCGTTTGTGTGTGGACTATTGCAAGTTGAATAAGGCGACGAGGAAGAATAAATATCCTCTACCGCGGATATTTGATTTGTTTGATCAACTGGAAGGAGCAAGAGTATTCTCCCAGTTGGACCTTGCGACAAGATTTCATCAGCTTCGAGTAGCGGCTGAGAGTGTTCCGAAAACGGCATTTACGACGCCATCTGGATTCTATGAGTGGTTGGTCATGCCATTTGGGTTGACCAATGCACCAGCATATTTCATGGATCTTATGAATAAGGTGTTCAGAGATCAGTTGAATAAGTTCGTTCTTGAGTTCGTAGATGACATCCTTGTTTACGCGAGGACAGAGGAAGAACACAAGGGGCATTTGAGGATAGTGATGGAGGTGTTGAGAAAACACCAATTGAAAGCGAAATTTTCTAAGCGTCAATTCTGGAGGAGGGAAGTGAGATTCTTGGGCCATGTTGTTTCAGAAAATGGTATTGCCGTGGACCCTATGAAGGTGGCTACGGTACAGGATTGGCCTATGCCCACGAATGCAACAGACGTAAGAAGCTTCTTGGGGTTAGCTGGATATTATCGTAAGTTTATCCAGTACTTCTCCAAGATAGCAGCACCGTTGACTCAGTTGACTAAGAAGAATCAAGCCTTCGTCTGGGACGTAGTGTGTGAGAATGCATTCAAGAGTCTAAAAGAAAAGATGATGCGTGCGCCAGTGTTAGTCATTCGTAAAGGGAATGAAGAAATGATGGTATACACGGATGCTTGTGGTACCGGACTAGGTGCTGTATTGATGCAAGGAGGTAGGGTTGTAGCTTATGCTAGTCGGCAACTAAAGCCGCATGAGAAAAGGTATCCTACCCATGATTTGGAACTGGCAGCGATTGTGTTCGCCTTGAAGATGTGGAGACATTATCTCTTGGGAGAGAGATTTGAGTTGTTTACCGATCATAAATCGTTAAAGTATCTCTTCCTCCAGAAGGATCTAAATCTCCGTCAGCAGAGATGGTTAGAGTTCTTGGCTTCGTATGATTTTGATATCGCATATACACCTGGGAAAGGCAATGCGGTAGTCGATGCCTTGAGTAGGAGACATGCCAGTTTAGGGGCTATGTTTCTTGAATGGAAGCAACTGGAGTATATCGCAGGGTATGATTTCAGACCAAAGTGCGAATTGGATCCGGAGATGTTAGTTAGTTTGACGATCAGACCCACCTTGATTGAGCAGATTGGTTCCATCCAGAGGGACGATCCTAATCTATTGGGAATCATCTCCAAGTTAGAGATGAATATCGACGGCGAGGAGATGAGTTTGTATGGGCTTGATCGAGAAGGATGGCTTCGAAATAATGGAAGACTAGTTGTACCCAACATGAATGGTTTGAGAGATGAAGTGCTTAAGGAATTTCATCACTCAAAACTGACTATACACCCCGGTGGTGATAAGATGTATCGAGACATGAAGCAGACTTACTACAGGGAAGGGATGAAAAGAGACGTTGGAAAGTTTATATCCAAGTGCATGAATTGCCAGCTAGTTAAAGCCGAGCAAAAGAAGCCTAGTGGTTTGTTGCAACCATTAGAAATTCCCGAATGGAAATGGGAGCAAGTCTCGATGGATTTCATTGATTGTTTACCAAGGACCAAATCGAGACATGATAGCATTTGGGTAAATGTGGATCGATTGACTAAGAGTGCAAGGTTTTTGCCAGTCAAATCGACCAGAACGGGAAGTAAGTTAGCAGAATTGTATATGAAGTGGGTAGTGGATTTCATGGAGTACCTAAAAGCATTGTGAGTGACCGAGACCCGTTGTTTACTAGTGGGTTTTGGAAGAGCTTACAAGAGGCTCTAGGGTCGGAATTATATCTTAGTACCCGTATCATCCTCAAACCGACGGTCAGACAGAGAGGGTGAATCATATATTGGAAGATCTCTTGAGAGCTTGTGTATTGGGTTTTGGTGGATCATGGGATGAAAATTTGCATCTAGTAGAGTTTGCATATAATAATAGCTACCAATCCAGTATCGGTATGGCTCCATATGAAGCTTTGTACGGAAGACCGTGCAACTCACCATCATGTTGGATAGAGACCGGCGAGAAGTTTGTGCTTGGACCAGATGTGGTGAGGGAAACTTCAGATAAGATTAAGATCATTCAACAACGGATGAAGGCTGCTCAGGATAGGAAGAAGAGTTATGCTGATAAGAGGAGAAGAGACTTAAAATTCTCCGTTGGTGACTTGGTGTTTGTCAAGGTTTCTCCGTTGAAGAGCGTGATACGATTTGGCAGGAGGGGCAAGTTGGAACCAAGATTTGTTGGCCCATTCCCTGTTCTCGAACAAGTTGGGAATTTGGCATATATAATTGAATTACCAGAGAAGATGGCAGGAGTTCACAACGTATTTCATGTTTCCCAGCTAAGGAAGTTCGTGCATGACCCAGATATGACTATTTCACCTGATCAGTTAGAGGACTTCGAAGTGGAACCCGAGGCGGTTGGGAACCGCAAGCCGATTCGTATTGTCGAGAACGATATGAAGCGACTTCAGAGAAAGGCGGTGAAGCTAGTCAAGGTTCAGTGGGGCGAGAACGAGAATGACTGTACTTGGGAGATAGAGGATAGCATTAGGAAGACGTATCCAGAACTCTTTGCCTGGTAAGATTTACTTTCCAATTTAGTTATTTTGCATGCTAGGATAGGCTTGTTTTGCATGTTTGACCGTTGTTTTATGGTTGATAGGCATGCGGGACCCTTTGTGTGTTTTGGTTAGGGAATTTTTGGGGCGAAATTTCTTAAGGGGGAAGAATGTAACAACCCGCATTCTATGCATTGGAGGATCGTAGAATATTTATTTCTTTCTTATATGAAGACGTATGGTCATGTGGATTTGGGGAAACGACCATTGGGGTCATCTCTCATGTTCATGGTTTTTGCCGATTTTTAAATGACCGTTTTGCCCCTAACTAATACTGTTTTGGCCATAACTTTTGATTGGAAAGGAATTTTGACTTGAAACCACTTCCATTAGATTCGTTTGACGGTTTACCTTTCCGTAGAGTGGTCATAATAGCCAAACGGACTTACAGTTTGGGAGATATGGCTGAAATAAGGATTTGGAAGGTGAAAAACTGCTTAACCGGGCCAAAAAGGGTAATTAGTGAATGGGCCCATAACCCATTTCGGGATTAAGGTTATGAGGAGGCTGAAAAGAGTTAGGGATTCATTCCATTTCAGTTTTCTAGCCTCCACTTACCTCATAGAAACCCTAAAAATGGCCTCCAACCACAAAATCACCTCCAAATCACTTTCTAATCAAGAATTAAGCTTAGTAACATCAAATCAAGGGAGATCTTCACTAAATCAAGATTAGACTTGTTGATTTGCATTTTTATTCGTGCCTAAACAGAGATTTATTTCAGATCTAAGGTTTATTTGTGGCTAAGTGAGTGATTTGCATTGTTCCTCACTAATTATGGTTAATTACGGGTAATTAGTGTTAATTAGCGAATTTAAACATGATAAAATTCTGGAAAAATGTTTATAAATTATTAAATGAAGTTTTAGACCTTTGACATGAACTTGGGTTATTTTGGTTAAGTTTTGCTAATCCTATCATTAATTATGCTTGAACATGTATAAGGGAAAATATGGGGTTTTAGCTATGTTTGATCCATTTTAACCTATCATATTGATGTTTTGGTGTTTGAGGTCACTTCTATTTGTTGCTATTACTTTGTGGTATGCTTTGTGATTGATTAGAATAGATAGAATGGTCGAAAACGCCGTCGAATGGCATAAAACACTCGTTGGAAAAGTTGTAGAAAGTGGTGCAGGCTTTCGGATCGGATCGGAGGGATGGGCTCGGATCGGATAGTGGACTGGGCAAGGGATCACCGAACTGAATCGAGGTTTGGCATGAGGGAAAGCATGGCGAAAAGGAAGGCTACAATGGTTGAACTTGGATCGGATCGAGTTAAAGAAGGAGGAATCGGATCGACTGAAGGGAAGAGAAGGGGATCAGAACGGAAGAGGAAGGGGAAGTGGATCGGATCGGTGACCAGGAACCCGATCCGAACCGATGGAGCAAGGGTACACCGACCCGACCCGCCAAGGAGCACCCGAACCGAATCAAAGTACTACGAAGGGACTTGAAGGCCACGACCCGACCCAGAGCACTTGGAAGGAGGCCGATCTGAACCGACAGAGAAGAAAGACTGGGGATCTGAACCGATCCAGTGATGACCAATAACCCGGGATGCAAAGGTAGTCCAAACGGAAGTTAGAGCTCAGGATCCAGTTGGGAACCAATGAGTTCACTTCATGGTTGGGCTTTGCTGCGGGACGTGTGTTAAGGAGTTGTCTACGTTCATAACTTCGATTCACCACTGAAAGATGAATGTTAGGCTACGTATCAATGCAGTAGAGTCGTCCTGACTCGAGGGGCAAAGTGATCGTAGCAGGACTATGAGCTAGTGCAGTGGGACCATTGTGACTCCATAGGGCAGGGTGGACATAGTAATGGATTAGTAAGGCTATAAGCCAATGCAGTGGAGCCATTGTGACTCTATGGGGCAAAGTGGACATAGCGAAGGATTAGTGGCTATGGATCAGTGCAGTGAAGTCGTTGTGACTTCATGAGGCAGAGTGATCATAGCAAAGTATTGGGTGATCGAAGTGGTGAATATCGTATGCTTTACGCACTGAGTGAGAGATGTGAGGATGGTTGCTATGCTTGATTGTTTTCCATCACTATGACATGCACACCCCCACCCCCGTTACCTTTACACCATTTGTTTGGTGGCACCTCAGAGTGTTGTACAGTATGTAGTGCTAACTCTTTGGTTGCAGGTCTAGGTTCATGTATGGTTTAGATACCTGTTATTGTTCTGTTTAGCTGCTTATTGCTCATACCAGACTTTTTTCTGACCCAGAGTTTTATGTCTCTTTTTATTACTCTGGGTGCTCTCACGAGCAGACTAGAGACAGGTTAGCTGGTGATGCACGAGTAGCTGATTCGGGGGCGAGCAGGAGGCTTCCATGTATGATATATATATATATATAGATATTCTCCCTGTGTCGTTGGTGGTCATTACTTTGGCATTAGTAGTGTACCTCCTTTATCTTGGTTTTACCTTTAGAGACAGTTAGAAAAGTTGTAATAATGATGATGTGGAACATAAGCTGTATTTGGATTTTCCGCCGCTATGATAGTTTGTTTTCAGCTTATGCACTGTCTCACCTGTTTTATGTCAAGTATGTTGTATTATATTTTGTTCCATGTGCTGTGAGACATTCTACAGGTTCCTTGTTGATTCTTCGTCTTCTTTCTTTCCTTCTGACGACCGTTTCGTGCTAATTGGACATGTGTACAACGCACTTTTGGAGTAAATGTCGGTTGGTGCGGGGCGGGCTGTCACATACAGCGACCTTTTCCAAATTTGATTTGGACATAATTCCAAATCCAACCATTAGATTTCTAATTTCTTGTATTCTTAGAAATCTCTTTTAGACACGAACCCAACGGTTTCGGTTTTAGGAGAATCTGACGGTCGATCTCCCGTAATGTCCGTTCGAAGTCAATGGCCAAAATTCACGAAATACCATAGCGCGTCGCGTTTTATTCAGGCCATTATATTATATATATATACAATATATTTTGTCGATTTCCATTTAAAACGTATTTTATAAATCATTTTAAATTCATTTTCAAAACGATTTCAACTTCCATCTCAAATTCAAATCAAAATTGAATTTTCCAATATAAATTCGTTTTAAATTCATTTCAAATCGAT
Organism: Allium sativum; assembly: GCA_030737875.1. Classification (NCBI taxonomy): domain Eukaryota; kingdom Viridiplantae; phylum Streptophyta; class Magnoliopsida; order Asparagales; family Amaryllidaceae; genus Allium; species Allium sativum. Next base: position 681,904,734 of record CM060919.1, read on the forward strand.
TTCAATTCAAATCGATTTCAATTCAATTTCAATTCGTTTTAAATTCAATTGAAAACGATTTCAATTCTATTTCAATTTAATTCGAATTTCAATTCTACTTCGATTTCAATTCGAATTTCAAATTCAATTTCAATTCGAATTTCAAATTCAATTACAATTTAATTCGAAATTAAATTCTATTTCAATTTGTTCGAATTTCAATTCTATTTCAACTTCATATTCAATTTCAATTCAAAATTGAATATTCCATATCATCGATATATAAATGATAATATTTTCAAAACAGTATATTTTGAAATCAATTCCTTTTCGATATTCATTATAAAAATGAATAAAATCGATCTAACTATCGTTCACGTCAAAATGGCGTTACTCTAATCAACTCGACTTTATATATTTAAATATATTCGTGTCCATCCCAAATCGGACATCAAAATCATATTTTGATTCTTTTCTGAATATTATTTGAAATTATTTGTTATTTTAAAATAATCGTTATTTTAAAATATTCATTCTTTTCTGAACTAGAATCAGACACAGTCAATTACCATTTAATTTGATTATATGGATTTCACACTACAAATGTGTATAACAACAATGAAAACAGCAATCCATCATCCAGAGTGAATTCTACACTGTATAAGCATCAAATATAAATATTTAATGCTTATCACTTCCTGTCAGCCAATCGATCGACATACAGCTAATTATTGGGATTAGTGTATGCCCAATTTCATCCCAACACCCGTGTGGGGTTTCAAACAATCAAACACAGGTTTTATTTGTGCAGTTGGGCGATGTGTAAAATTTATCGTCCCAATCCATATCAGTCAAATGTGCGTACATAAACAATGCGTACATAAACAAATCGTCCGATTTGTTTATAAATATTTATTTTATATACGCGTTAAAAATTATATTTTTAACTATAAAACATTTATTCAATCCACATCACACAATCAATTTTCATAACAAACCAATGAAACAAACAAGTCATCCATGGTTTGTGGACGACGGGTGTTGTAACACCCCGTAGTTCTGTAACACTAAGATTCATAAATCAAGGCAGAATTAAAAGTTAAAATCAAAATCAAGGGAAACAGGCTGCGCCATTGCGTTCGTCTCGGAATTCTTCATGAAAACGAGTCCGAGTTTGCGTAAATCGGAGTTCGTATGAGGAAGATATGACCTCCGGAAGTTTCAGCAAGGTTCAAATTTCAAAACAGACTCAGAAGCGGGCTGGGCGGGAAATTTCCCGCCCAGGACCCAGGTTGACTGGGGAGTCGACTGGGTAGTCGACCCCCCCCCAGGTCGACTGGGGAGTCGACTGGGTAGTCAACCCCCCCCCCCCCCCCAGTTCGACAGGGTAGTCGACCTCCCCCGCTTTTTCCAGCTTCCTGAACCAGATTCATTTCTCTGTATTTGGACGCCCTTCTGACCAGATTCGTTGACTTCTACACTATATAAACAGCCCTGGTCTTCTTCTCTATTCACAATTCTTTTCTATCCTTATGCTGCCTCTGAGAAAATATATAAATAAATAATATGTATAAAATAAACCAAGACGAGGAAATGCTGCTAAAGGTTTCAAGAAGGGGTTCAAGTCAAGCTAGGATTCAAGAGGAGGTTCAAACAACTTCAACGACTGTTTTTCTACGAATCATAGCAACGCCATCTTTCTAATCTAATCTCTGTAAGTCAGTTATTTCTAGATTTGAACGTTTTTCTCTGTTCGTGACATGAAATTAAAGGAATAAAAGAATATGCAAAATCTCTCTCTCTATTCGAATCAGTGCCTATACTCTTGAACCTAATTAAGAACTGTTATGATTCGAGGACAAATAAGACCGTGACTACGAAACTATGGACCTTAAAAACCATTGCCTATGACCATGAACATTTGCCTATGACTATGAACATTTGCCTATGACTATGAACATTGCCTATGACTATGGACATTGCCTATGACTATGAACATTGCCTATGACTGTGACTGTGACTATGAGGATTATTTCCTTGACTAAGCCTATGCCTTTGATTAGGAAATATAAACTATTTCCTATGACATAACAAGGACATCTGTGATTAAACACCTGTGATTCATGACTAGGAAAGTGTTGCTTAAGTTTTGTGACTATGAAATTGGGTCTAAACCCGATCATCTATTCTGTCTATTCTTGGTTATCTTTGGTTTTAGACCTTGGGAATTTACCTATTAAGTTAGGTCTACCCATGTTCTTGAACCTACGTCTCTATTCTGTCTATTCTTGGTTTTCTTTGGATTTAGACCTTGGGAATTTACCTATTAAGTTTGGTCTACCCATGTTCTTGAACCGACATCGTTATTCAACCCTTTTTATGCCAGTTAGTATGTCTATCTTTTGCATAGCATCTTTGGTTCATTCCCTATTTTCTACGAACCTAGCTTTATTTATAATCTAGACTGAATCACGATTATACGAACGGTGGGAATGCGGTTTGGGCAAAATATGAAATTTACTAAAAACGTAGTTTAACTTGGAAATTGGCATAAATTAGGAACATGTATTATGGCATGTTCATAGAAATGCAAATTGGATAAATTTGACATGAATTATAAGATGTGTAATTTGAATCTAGTATTGACGTGTAAATCTAGCATTTACATGAATAGTGAACTAGAGTAATAAGTCTAGAATTAGAATGTTGAATCGGAATTGGATTAGCTAATTTGGTACGGTAAGTATATTGGCATAAATGTGAAATTGGCCATAATTGGGAGTAATTGGCAGGTTTAGCAAAATCATGGTTAGAGACACTTAGTTTGGTATAGTCCACATACCAAAAAGCATAAATATGATTTAGAAGGGGAAATGGGCCATAAGAATGAATGTAGACAATTTACATTAAAAGAGTAATTAGGAAATAAGTAAATTAGAAATAATTTACTTATAGAATTTGGCCTGAATGAGGAAATATAAATTTAGACAAATTAAATGTTTATTAACGACATCTCTTTTAATGACAAACCAGAAAGTTCTAGGGTGACAGAGAGGATAGTGTCTAGGCTTGCGTTTGGAAAATACAAGTTTCCTGCTCTCCCTGGCTATCCCTAACTGATCCGACGAACGGGATGGTTACTTTCAAAACTTGATTTGAAAATAAATTGAAACCCTTTGAACTTAGAAAACACGAATATGCCTAGCCCGAGGTTAGACTAAGTTGCGATGTAAACCTGCCCGGAACCAACCGGCACATCCAGTAGTCGCAACAATACCTGTCTAATGTGAGTGGTAGCAGCTTTAATTTATTTAGTTAAAGCTAGAATGGGAGGGTTAAGTCCATAGGAACACTTAACCAACTTAACACAGTTAAGCTAGAATGGGAGGGTTAAGTCCATAGGAACACTTAACCAACTTAACACAGTTAAGCTAGAATGGGATGGCTAAGTCCATAGAGACACTTAACCAAACTCAAGGTAGCAAAACGAGACTTGTAGGGGTTAAGTAAAGTTAATACACTTATCCAAATTAATATGTTGACTAGATTAGAGGTTGGGGTTAAGTAAAATCTAATACACTTAGCCAATTTTGATATGTTAGCTGGGCTAGACCGTAGGGTTAAGTAAACCTGAACACTTAACCATCAGGTTGTGATAAAGGAATGAGGTTAAGTCTAAAACATGAAGGGATAATACTTAACCATTAATAACATGTTAGTTAAAACAGACGGGCAAGGTTAAGTTAAAAAGGAACACTTAACCAATACAGGATGAAGGGGTAGGGTTAAGTAATAAGAAATATTTAACCAATATAACTTGGTTTGTGGTAGGGTTAAGTCAACGTGAATTGCTGATGACACTTAACCAGCTTAACAGGATAAATGAAGAGGGTTAAGTTAGCTTGAATTGACTAATGACACTTAACCAATCCAAATTGACGGGAAAGAGAACTAAGTAGTAAACCTTAGTTCAAAAGGAGCTAAGTAGTAAACCTTAGTTAAGAAAACAATGATTCAAGAAACTAAGTGGTAAACCTTAGTTGACAAAACTAAGTAGTAATTCTTAGTATAACACGAGGAGGAGCGAACGTCCGTCTGATTAAAAAGAAGGCTCCAACGAATTGGGTTACGAAGCCCGAGGCTTCGAGGGGACGTGAGGGTACTCTTGGTATCCCTCTGTGAGGCTGCAGATGATCCGCCTGGGCCCACAGAGGTTAAGGTCTGCGTAGAAGAACCAGGGGTATGCCTTGGTTGCAATACATGGCAACCTAAAGACTAGGATGGACCGGCGTGATTCGGTGAGCAAACGGTAGCCCTGTGATAGCGACTCGTCGTCTACCATCCATCTTGAGTCAATCGAGATACGTGAAGCGGAAAGGCGGAGAACTCCAAAAGACCATATACTTGCTATCTAGTTATGGGTGAGGATGGCCATAGGATAGTGGGGCACCGGGGGCCGGCGTATAGTTCTCATTTTACAAGGTGTGCCTTTCATTAGTTGAGGGAGGGGTCAAGTGGGACCATAGCCACTGGAATAAAAACAGACCTTAGCATCTGCATCGGCAGATATCTGAAAGCTCCCGACCGAGGTCTGTATTCCTTGATTTGCCCTGACACAGGACTCGGGTCGCACATTACAGGACATGTGCATCTAGACAAGCGATAACGATTCGCGATACATGCGTGGGGAAGTATAGGAACATATACCACTCTAGGTAGTGTGTTCTAGACTTGGGGGCATCGTTCGTCAGGTAGCATAATCCCTAGTTGGACTAGGTGGCATAAACCCTGAATCCGAGAAGCATTCAGCAGATAGCGTAAACTCTAATTTAGAAAGCATTTGATAGAAAACCCTAGATTAAGATCTAGGTAATAAATAATAAATGGATGCCTGAAGGCAATGAAAGATACATGGATTGGGATCACGTTATCGTTACTAGTTGGGACACTAGTTAGGCGGTGCAGAGATATAGAAACCAGTATAACAAGGAAATAGCAAAGCGGCGTATTAGAGCATATCCAGTTTATCTTAGCTTAGCATATCTTGTGATTATCTTGTCTAATCTTGTTGACCCTATCATCATGGTGTTATCTTGTATTCAGTTAATTCATGTCGTTTTGTTTTTCCATGTTCACATGCTAGAAGTTACTGAACTTACTCAGGCTTTATGTCTGCCTCCGTTCCCCCCCCCCCCAGGTAGTAAAGGAGGGAATAGTATAGCTCAGGCTAGGTTGGACCGTCACTCTTTCCCAGCTTGAAGATTTGTCGAAGTTTTGCTTGGATTCTCTTTCCTGATGCTATGGATGGCTCTTGCTACATTGGGGAATATAAATGTATTTTTATGCTTCTTTATTTTGTAAGACAGATGATACTCTGATATTGTAAAGAAATCATTGTACAAACTATTTTATCAATAAAGCAAAGTTTTATTTTCCGTTGTTTAATTTTTGTCTGTCTTGTAATTTATCTGCATCTTTTACCTTAAAATGCTCCACAGAACTTAGTGCATTCCCTTTGTGAGTGACACTAACGGACGTGGGGTGTTACACGTGGTATCAGAGCTGAAGGTTACCGGATCAGATAAAAGATTTGAAAAATTATTTTCAAAACGGTTTTAAAAGAAGCATTTTCAAGAGAAAAGATTTGTTTTAAAAGGCATATTCCCCAAAGCCATACGCACTATCTTCTCTTCCTCTGTTTGAATTCTTGTCTCCTTCTTCCTTGAGTCTCTAGGGCTCCTGGCTTTCTGGGAGGTAACCTCATCGATGGGCGAAGTAATGCCCGTCTTCCATCCATAGCCGTAGTTGTTTCACCTACGGCCAGTTTTCTTTCAAGCTTATAGGGTTTTCCGTAGGATGGAGGCAGCTTTCGAGGGATTTGTCAACATGACTACACACAGAAAGGGATGAGGAGTTTGGCTAAGGAGCACAACCCTAGGATGAGGAATTCATGGATGTAGATTTAGCTCACGAAGGAGGAAGAAATTATAAAACCTAAGACAAGAGGAAGTATCTTTACTAGGATATGATAGGGTATATAATTAAAGACAAGGGAAAGGACGAGGAACAAGATTTTCAGAAGGGCAAGAACAAACTTTCACCACCAAGCGTACCTAGGAGAAAGGTAGTAAAGTTTTGTTGGAAGAATCTAGTTTTGCTGTTAGTACTCTTCCCTTTGGTTTTAGCGCTTCGCGTTTGTTCATATCCACTTCCATAGTTGAGTCTCTGCACCATAGTACTTGTATAGTAGAAAGATCCCACTAGAGTCTCAAATCCAATTGGTGGTCCGACCAGTTTATTTTTGGTTAGTAGGGATTTGAGAATAGCTATCGAGTTTGCTTATATCACGTAGATCGTCTAAATTCGGAGGAGATATTCCTTGGGTGCTTGTCTGATATTGGTTTAGGCCTTTGGGGCTTGTACTTGAGGAATGTCGAGTTCAACTAGGATGGTTTGCATGAGAGATGAATAGTTGTGGCTGGCACTCTAAAAAAGTACGTAGTAACCTTTTGACCCCTATAGTTATGGCATGGCGGATAAGAGGGAGACCTCTAATCATCTTAGTACATATACTTGGTACCGTGATTGACATCTGTTTATTTTGGAATTGGAGGTCAGAAACTTCACAATCGTGAAGTTAAATTAGTTAAGATACAGTGGAGTAAAGCTCAAGAAGGCTAGATACTAGCGTCATACCCTTTTTCTTAAGGGTGCATCCTTGATTTCTTTGTGTAGGAGCTTTACGCATAATTGTTTCTCTCTTTCCGAAGTATATCACCTAGGTCGTATCTTCGATCCTTAGGTAGAAGCCAATGGATGTAAACATGTTTTTGAAACATGTTATGGTTGGTGGTTGCAAGTGATTGCTAATGGTTGCTCGTGGATGCATATGCATATGTATTAGGCACTAGATCAAGTTCGGACGTTGGCATATTGCATTTACAAATATGTATTTGTTTATAAGTTGAACTTGATATGTCATCATATGGACGTTGCATATGGATGAATGGCTGTGCACGCATGTAGTATTTACGGAACTAGGGATGCTTGTATACATGATTGGACGCATGGCACTGACATGATTCGCATTAAGGAGGTCAACTGAATCAGTAGACTGCCTGATTTTGCATTAGATAAAGACATATACACACACTATGCATATAAACATGAAAGAATTAGAAATCTTTTAAGAACAGTGAATGCCTGTGATTGGATGGTTGAGTAGATGGGTGATTGGATGGTAGGACACATTCTTCCTAACTTGAAGATTTCGGGGACGAAATCCTTTTAAGTGGGGGAGAATGTAACACCCCGTAGTTCTGTAACACTAAGATTCACAAATCAAGGCAGAATTAAAAGTTAAAATCAAAATCAAGGGAAACGGGCTACGCCATTGCGTTTGTCTCGGAATTCTGCATGAAAACAAGTCCGAGTTCGCGTAAATCGGAGTTCGTATGAGGAAGATATGGCCTCCGGAAGTTTCAGCAAGGTTCAAATTTCAAAACAGACTCAGAAGCGGGCTGGGCGGGAAATTTCCCGCCCAGGACCCAGGTTGACTGGGGAGTCGACTGGGTAGTCGACCCCCCCCCCAGGTCGACTGGGGAGTCGACTGGGTAGTCGACCCCCCCCCCAGGTCGACTGGGGAGTCGACTGGGTAGTCGACCCCCCTAGGTCGACTGGGGAGTCGACTGGGTAGTCGACCTCCCCCGCTTTTTCCAGCTTCCTGAACCAGATTCGTTTCTCTGTATTTGGACGCCCTTCTGACCAGATTCGTTGACTTCTACACTATATAAACAGCCCTGGTCTTCTTCTCTATTCACAATTCTTTTCTATCCTTATGCTGCCTCTGAGAAAATATATAAATAAATAATATATATAAAATAAACCAGGACGAGGAAATGCTGCTAAAGATTTCAAGAAGGGGTTCAAGTCAAGCTAGGATTCAAGAGGAGGTTCAAACAACTTCAACGACTGTTTTTCTACGAATCATAGCAACGCCATCTTTCTAATCTAATCTCTGTAAGTCAGTTATTTCTAGATTTGAACGTTTTTCTCTGTTCGTGACATGAAATTAAAGGAATAAAAGAATATGCCAAATCTCTCTCTCTCTCTCTATTCGAATCAGTGCCTATACTCTTGAACCTAATTAAGAACTGTTATGATTCGAGGACAAATAAGACCGTGACTACGAAACTATGGACCTTAAAAACCATTGCCTATGACCATGAACATTTTCCTATGACTATGAACATTTGCCTATGACTATGAACATTGCCTATGACTATGGACATTGCCTATGACTATGAACATTGCCTATGACTGTGACTACGAGGATTATTTCCTTGACTAAGCCTATGCCTTTGATTAGGAAATATAAACTATTGCCTATGACATAACAAGGACATCTGTGATTAAACACCTGTGACTCATGACTAGGAAAGTGTTGCTTAAGTTTTGTGACTATGAAATTGGGTCTAAACCCGATCATCTATTCTGTCTATTCTTGGTAATCTTTGGTTTTAGACCTTGAGAATTTACCTATTAAGTTAGGTCTACCCATGTTCTTGAACCTACGTCTCTGTTCTGTCTATTCTTGGTTTTCTTTGGTTTTAGACCTTGGGAATTTACCTGTTAGACCCAAATGTGGTTCTAACACCCAAATTAATTAGAAACGAGATAAAGTAAAGCAGAAATAAAAAAAAGAACACACAAGATTTATAGTGGTTCGGCGAAGAAATGCCTACGTCCACTTAGTTTTCACTATATTCAGTAATTCAGTTACAAATGCAATGTAGGATTCACTCACAACTCACTTTTGTTCACTCAAATGATTAAAACAAGGAATGAAAGATGATTTGGATTCTCCGGGAATAATGGAGTTCGGATGATGGAAGAACTTGGATTCTCAAAAGTGCTGAAAAAAGATCCTTCTCTTTGTATCTAGATGGGGTATTTATAGGTGTGAATTTGCCTGAGACTCAATCCGGGTCGGAACACGTGTCCTCCATCGCACTCTCCTCGGGTTCGGATGGACTATCAAGCTGACAACACATCAAAGAGACGGACGTTAGGGGTAGGAATTAGTCATATCCGGTCCGGTTCTCCAGGCGATTTTATAGGGGATTTTCCTGGATCATGGGTGCGGGTCGGAGACGTGCAGGTTGGGGGCTCGGATCGGAATACCCGATCCGAACCGGAGTAGCTTGGACGTCTCTCCTTCTCTAATCATACTCCGCTCCGCTCCAGCGTCGTAGCAAGCTGATGGCTTTCCGATCCATCTGAGATCTATTCGCCTTCCGATCCGATCAGATAAGCTTTGCTAAATTACCAAGTAAGAGCCATCCGATCCGAACGGGGAACTCTATCCGATCCGAACAGATATGCTGCTATCAATCTGAAGTGTGGTGTTTCCTTCCGATCCGAACCGGAGTCTTATATCTTGAAATATTCTTCAATGGTTGGTTTCTTAACTTTGTGTTGCCTAGTTCACAAAGTAGGCTAACATTTTGCCCCCTCAAAGGATGCTTTCGTTGTACAAAGCGTGCTTTGATGTCGTTTAACCAGAGCTGTCAGGAGTAATGCGCAGATTTCTGTTCGGTTCGGTGTCCGATCCGAGTACCTTTTCTTCATTTCTGAGCAAATTTGGGAACTCTTCTCGCCATGTAACGCTTCTTGCAGGTATGCTCCTCCTTTACTTTCCTTCTCTTCAATTCGAGTCGGATGCTAAATCAGTCATGTGAAATTTCCATTCGGTTCGGACCCCGATCCGAAGCGTTTTCGTGGGTTAGGTCCTTGGACGTTGGGCCTTCAGAGGGAGTTGTGCTTCTGGGCCTTCATCCCGGTCCGAGCGGGTGAGACAAAATAGGAAGACGAGGAGTCATCGCCATTCCTTTTATAAACTCGCCACCATCCTCATTTCTTCCTTCTTCTTTTTTGCTGCCGCTCCCAACCATAACATTGAAAACTCTAAGAACTTCAATATTCCGAAATCATTTCTTGTAGGTCTTTCAAATCAAGAACATAGGTAGCTTTCTAATCCCGGACAACTTTGTAGTAAACATACTTGATTTCAATTCGTGTCGGATTGGGATGGTTTAATCGTAGGCTTCACTTGAACCCCCCGCCGCCGTCGGTGGATGCGCTACCGCTTCAAGGCATTGCGAAGCTGGAGAGGGCAAATTTTTATCCTCAACGATGGCCTTGATGATAAAAATGGACTCGTCTGTGAGTAGATGGGAAAAGAGGAAAGAGATGAAGAGTGGGATGACAAGCTGGAGTCGGTTCGGGTAGAAGACGAAGGAGCAAAAAGGAAAAGGAGGGAAAGGGGATCGGCTCGGGTTTCGTTCTTTGGAAAGATGGAAAGGAAAGAAAAAGTCGGTTCGGGTCGGAAAAGTGAATGGGATAAAAGGTTGAAGTAAACGGACCGGTCAGGTGGTGCTGGTTCGGTTCGGATCGGGCTACCCGATCCGAACAGATCAGTCCTGCTTCTGAACCCGTTGCTTCCCTTGTCTTGAACTGACCATGCTTTAGTGAGGCACCCGAACCGACTGTTATCTGTGCTTGTGTCGAGCTAGTCATCATATGCATATCCGAACCGACCCGAACATACTAAACTTGACACACAAAGACCACCCAACCAATTCAACCAACACTTATTTTAAACGAATATGCCTCGCGGACAGTTAGGATAGCGCCTTGTGAACATAAACGAGAATTAAGAACAATTCTGACTATCACCTTCTTTTTAAAGCTTCGTCTTACATTGCTGTACTTTTATTTTGCACTTCCCGCATTTGTTGCACACACTTTAGTTCACACACATACACAAAAAGGGAACACGGGATAATTCACTCTAATCCGTGCTATTGCTTCTTCAATAGTTCCATGACAATGAGGCCCAGACGCTCTTCTCGTTTAGCTGAGAGGAAAGAAGCTCCAGAAACTTCCAACAAAACCACTCTCGAGGATGTATCTTCTTCATCTGACCCAGAATGGGACAGCGAGGGTCCGGATTACGGAGTTGGTCATCGGGAAAGCGATGAAATATCTTCAGAAAATGAAGTTTCCCTAGGCTTTGAGGAGGAAGGAGGGATTGGTGACAATCGAGCACCCGATGAATTCGACTCAGCCATTATATTGGAATCACCTCCAGATTCTGTAGAATCAACAATTGACAATGACCGACTCGTGAGAATTTGCTTGAAGTATGGAATAATGAAGAGAGACACTTTAGTGCCCTCACGCTCTGACCGTCCCCATAACCCTCCAGAAGGATATATGACGGTCACTCGTCTGATGTGCATGGTTGGCGCCATTCCTCCATTCTCGCCTTTCATAGTTGACTTCTTAAGACAAATGCGGATTGCCCCCATGCAGCTGCATCCTAATTCATATGCCTATTTGCACACTCTGTACATAGCATATCGCGAAATCCTTGGCCTAGAGCTCGCATTTGATGACGTTCACTTCTTTTATAATTTCAAACATCGGACTAGAGAAACCCCTTCTTTCTGTTACTTTGAGTCGGTCCCAAAGAGGAAGATAATCTCTACGCCGTTTAGCAGCAAAGCTGGAGATTCCAGACTAGAGTGGTTCTATATAAAGCAACAGTCTGGATGCGCCAGAAGATGGACAAAATCAAGTAAAGCACTGATCTTCTGAACCCGGGCTCTATACACTTGAATCATCACCCTGACCTGTTTTCCTTTTTATTTGCAGTCGACAATCCCAAACAGGTATCAGACCAAGCGTTCTTTGATCGAATGCACCATCTCCTCAACGGCGACCAAAAATTCCTTACCATTGACGAGGTCCTTAAAGATGAATACCTTCACTTTCATGGGCTGCTATCTGTTTTTCGCAGCATTGGACATGGGACGGTTCCATACGCGTACATTCCTCCAGTGGAAACAGTCCCAGAAATAGGAGAAGGCTCGGGAATTCCTGCAGCTTCTCTTCAACCTTCACCCTCTCCCTCTTCCACTCAAGACGATGAACTGGCTAATCTGGCCAAAAGACATCGTGAAGGGTATATTGCCCCCGAGGAAACTACCTCGGTAGACAAATCAAAATCTCCCCAAGGGTCGCCACTTCACGCTTCCGAAGGGGATGTTCCTAGCACCGACGAGCACATATTTCAGGGTTTGGGGATCTCCCCTTACCCGAGACTCTATATACTTCAGAAGATTTCAGAAAGGACCCTTTAGTCTTCACTTCTTCTGAAGAGACTACTCCTGCTAAGGCCAAAGAGCCTGCCCGCATCAGTCTAGCTTCAGACTCGGGTTGGTTGGGGGGACACACACCACTTAGGATGCACTTTACACCACAGCATTAGCATTCACTGCACTTCTTCTTTCCATGAATCCATTGATTCTAAACTTCGTTTATTTTATATGCAGGTACAATGTCTCGATCCTCTTATGACATAAGAAAGCTTCGCCGCAGCATGTCCAATCCTCCTCAGGACGCCGAGTATAACCGCCGGGATGACCGCGGTAGGGAGGAAAGAAGACCCTATGATCCTTATCGATCTCGATCCTCACGCTCCCGCTCACCAGTTCGACCGGAACAAGAAAAATACAAGAGCTATCAAGGTCGTAGGGAGGAGGATAGACCACAATCTAGGGATTCCACTTCCTCTCATGAAAAGCGGAGTAGAGAAAAAACTCCTCCAAAGGAAACTGGGTCTAAAAGTAAGCAAAAAGTCCCTGCCACCAAGCGACCTCGGACAGACAAGGGTTCTACAGAATCTTCTTCAGGAAGGGACACTGAACTAACAATCCTCGCCCCTCCTCCACCAGATGCGGGAACCGCAGTAAGGCTGGCATATTTAAAGGAGCAATTTCCCGAGCACTACTTCGAGACTCTGACCTTTCTACCTTCCCTTGAACCTATTTCTTCTAATTGGGCAGAGGAGGCCAGAGCAAAGATTGATTTGGTGGAAAAACAATATACCGAGATGTTCAAGTATTCCCGCACTCTTTCGAGAATCATCCGCACTCTAACGACAAATGCTAACTCAATGCAAAAGACTGCAGAGGAGGATGCTAAGGCCCTAAAAACTTTAGGAAAAAATTTAGAAGATACTCAAGCTCAACTAGCTATCGCTCAGAAGAACGCTTCTAACTTCAAACAACAGTTTGAGGACATGCAAAAGCGCTATCATGATTTGCTTGAATCCCACACTCAGGAGCGTTCTGAGTTGAAGAAACAAGCTGACGAGGCCAAATCAGAGGCTGCCAAGACACGCCTTGCTTATGCTGAGCTTGAGCAGAAAAATGCCGAGTTAGCGAAAAGGAGCGCTGAGTTAGAAAAGAAGAATGCTGATTTGGCTTCGAAGTTGCTGGAGGCAGAAAACAGGGCTGCTTTAGCCGAGGGCAATGTAGAATGCGCTATTAAATCTGCGGAGGAAACCCGCAAGCAATTATCTGATGCAGAGGCTGAAATTCAGGGTTTCGGCGAGCTAATGATTGAATTCTTCGCGCATATTATTCGTCGTCGAAACATTTCCTGGATCGAGGACTACCCATCCACTTTGGTTCATGTGTGGAATCAAATCGTCGAGTGGGAAAAAGAAGAGCTCAAGGTTGATTCCCTTGATGAAGATAAGCTGATGGAGAAGTACTTGAGAGATGACGAACCGGAACGTCTAACTGAAGGGCGCCGTCTAATTGCTGAAGCCATGGAAGAAGAGAGGCGGAAGTCTAAACAGAAAACCATTCCTGAAGCTGGTTCCTCTTCTTCTGCTCCTGTAACTCCCGAAGTAGAGGGGTATGATCCCGAAAACCCGGGAATTTCCCGAACCACTTTGCTATCTCCTATTCCTGAAATAACTCCAGAGGTAGTAGTTACCCCCGCTGAAAAGTCTTCAGAAGGTATCCCTATCTTTTCTCCTCAATTTGTCAAGGCTACTACTACCTTTGGCTACATAACCGAACGTTCGATGAGAAATCCTTTGCTCTCGCCTGAGTTGATAACCAATGTTTCTCATTTTGCAGGCGTTGAATCATCCACGAAGACAGATGTAGCTCAAGGAGCTACCGCTAGGACACAACCCGCTGATAGGGTCAAAGAAGGGGAAGACAAGGCTGCTTCAACAGACCTGGGGGAAAGAAGTGAGCCAATTAAGGTCACTACTCCCCATGATGAAGAAATGATTGCAGCTTTAAAAGACGACGGAGGAGACGAGGGGCATGATGAGGAACCGGAGGTTACAATAACCGGGGAGTCAAAGAGCGCTGATGACGTTACCTTGGCGGCCATGAAGGCTGATCAAGACAAGCGCTTGCAATTAAAGGCTGAAGAATTAGACCCTGAGGTTCTCAAGCCCCTCGCAGTGGTGGATGCAGGTTCAAGGTTAGTGGTTAAGCTCTCAACTAGATCTATTACCGAAGAACTTGCTAAAAAATCTTCTCTTGATTCCAGCGCCCCGCCCTCCGGGAAGAAGTCTGCTGGCTCCAGTACTACATCTTCAGGGAAAAAGAAATCAAAGCGGATCTTGACTGAAGCCGAGAAGGAAGCAAAAGATGCGGAAAAAGCTGCCAAAAAATCGAAGGCTCATCCCAAACCCAAATAGTGGGTTCCCCTGTATCTTTTTAGCATCTTTATAAACCAATAAGTGCTGCTACACCAGCAGCTTCCGCACTTTCTTTTTCAGTTATTTCCCTGTACAAATTCATTCATTTGTAAATAAAAAATAATTCACTTTTTGCAATGTTTATTTGTTAGCAGTTCTGCACTTATGTAAAAATGCATATCTATAGTTATGAAACAAAGTTGTGGAGAGGGGAGATATGTATATATATATGTGTCCCCAGTCAATCTCCATGGGTTATTCAGTGCTTAACCATGCAATTTGAACGCTCCCGATTCTCTAACGGGATAGCATTTCCTGTGTCATCAATACCTGTTGTTTTTCCTGGCATTTCTTTTATACTCTTTCTCACTCTCTTGAGAGTTAGAGTTCGAGTTCAGTTATTTGTTTATTCCCCAGTCGTTCAACGGGAAAAGATTTCTTTCTCGGCGCTCGGTCGGAGACGCCTTTATACTCTCTTTCTCTCTGGAAAGTTAGAGTTCAGAGTTGAACCTCTTTCTCAGCGCTCAGTCGGAGACGCTTTTATACTCTCTCTCTTTCTCTGGAGAGTTAGAGTTCAAAATAGAATTTCTTTTTCAGCGCTCAGTCTGAGACGCCTTTATACTCTCTCTCTTTCTCTGGAGAGTTAGAGTTAAGAATGTCGTTTTCTCATTCTTTTATGTCTTAACTGTTTCAACCTTTTTAGGCTCTAAGTTATCCCGTATTTTATAATCGCAACTGAACAACTAACGAATGTAAATGCATAAAAATAAATAACACACAATATTTTTATAGTGGTTCAGCTAAGTCATAGCCTACATCCACTTTATAGACCTTTATTCATATCATCAGATTTTCCCAAGGCAAGTCGTGCCTTATTACAGAGTTTATAAGAAGAACAGCAAAAAGTATAGCATTTCTAATCCAAATACCGCATTAAGTGTTGGGCATTCCATGCTCGAGGGACTTCTTTGCCATCTACGGTCGTTAACTTGAATGTTCCTTTATCAAGTTTCCGTTGGATGACAAAGGGTCCTTCCCATTTTGGGCCGAGGTGAGGAAGAGATGGAAAAACTCTCTTTAGCACCAAATCCCCTGGTTCAAAAGTTCTGAGGCGAACTTTTTTGTCATAATAGCGTGCCATCTGACGCCGATGTCTTGCTGCACGCAAGTCTGCTTCGTCCCTTTTCTCTTCGATCTCATCAAGAGACTTAAGTAGAAGTGCCCGATTCGTCATCGGGTCATAATACGTAACCCGGTGGGAAGGAACTTCCAGTTCAATTGGAATTACTGCTTCTGAGCCAAAGGAGAGAGAGAAAGGGGTATGACCGGTAGCCGTTTTAAACGTTGTTCGATATGCCCACAAAGCTAGGGGCAATTCATCAACCCATTTTGCCTTTGCACGCTCCAACCGTTTCTTGAGGATGGATTTTATAACTTTGTTTACCGCTTCTACTTGCCCATTCGATTGTGGGTAGGCGACTGCAGTATATCGCTTGTCTATCTTATATTTCTGGCAAAAATTTCTGAACTCAGAGCTATCAAACTGGGTTCCGTTGTCAGTTATAACCGTTCTTGGGATCCCGAACCGGCATATAATATTTCTGACCACAAAACTTATCACTTTTCTTGCTGTGATCTTGGTCAAGTGCTCAGCTTCCACCCATTTCGTGAAATAATCCACGGCTACTATGGCATACTTAGCCCCTCCTTTAGCAATTGGTAAAACTCCAATGATATCGATTCCCCATGTGGCAAACGGCCAAGGACTCACCATCGATTTAAGCTGGGTTGACGGTGCCCTGGGGATTTTGGCGAATCTCTGGCACTTATCGCAGCGTTGTGAATAATCAGCTGCATCCTTGTTGATCGTAGGCCAGAAGTATCCGTACCGCAATATTTTCTTTGCTAAAGTTCGACCTCCTGTATGATCTCCACACTCACCTTCGTGCACTTCTCTCAGTACACGCTTGATGTCGTCGTGTGCGATACATCGTAACAGGGGCATAGAAAATCCTTGTCTATAGAGGGTATCGTCTTGCATAACATATCTGGCAGCTTTGCGAACTACAGCTCTTTTCTCACTTTTCTTCGATGGGAGTGTCCCATTCCTAAGAAAACTTTTGATTGGAGTCATCCATGACTCCTTCTCTGGTTCCGCTTCAAAAACGAATTCAATTTCCATTGACTCAAAGCTTGGCGATTCCAATGTTTCAATTGGAATTACCTCAGTCCCTTCTGGATTGTCAGAACTAGCCAGTTTTGCCAGTCTATCCGCTTTCTGGTTTTCAATTCTGGGAATATGTGTTATGCTGTACCGATCTAGGCTATTCAATAGCTCTTTCACTTTCTTGAGGTAGGCGATAAGTCGAGGTCCTCGAGCCGCGAATTCCCCTCGCACTTGACAAACAACAATCTTGGAATCACAAAATATGTCCATCATTTTTACTCCGAGGTCTTTAGCAAGTTTCAGCCCGGCAATCAGGGCTTCATACTCAGAGTCGTTGTTAGTTGCCGAAAATTCTAACCGTAGGGCGTAATATAACGACCGTCCCTCTGGAGTGACTAAGACAATTCCAGCTCCGGATCTTCAGTCATTTTTAGCTCCATCTGTATATAATTTCCACGGATTCATCTCTAGCTTATTCTCGGATTTGACCACTCGGTCATTGATTATTTCTTCATCTGGAATGGTGAACTCCGCAATAAAGTCCGCTAGAGCTTGCCCCCTGATTGACTTTCGTGGTTGAAAATTCAAATCAAACTGGCTTAGTTCTATGTTCCATTTTATCAACCTTCCCGACGCTTCGGGTCTCTGCAACACCTGTCTTAACGGCTGATCGGTGTATATGGTTATTGGATGGGCTTGGAAGTAGTGACGAAGTTTTCGGGATGCAATCAGGAGGCTGTAAGCAAGCTTCTCGATCTTTGGATAGTTGCGCTCTGCCGCTGCTAATTTCTTACTCACGTAGTATACTGGCCTTTGTACTTTGTCTTCTTCTCGAACCAGGGCTGTGCTGACAGCGTAAGCCGAGACTGCTAGATAAACAAATAGTTCTTCGTGATCTACGGGCTTCGATAAGATTGGCGGTTTCTCTAACAGCTCTAACAGATTTTGGAAAGCCTCGACACAATCGGGAGTCCACTGGAAGTTCTTCTTTCCCCTTTTTATCAAATCAAAAAATGGAACACATTTATCGGTGGCTTTGGAGATGAATCTACTCAGCGCCGCTACCTTCCCTGCCAGACTTTGGACGTCTTTAATTCTCCTTGGTTCTCTGATGTTTCTAATCGCCGCTATCTGGCTAGGGTTGATCTCAATTCCTCGGGAACTCACAATGAAGCCAAGGAACTTTCCCGACGCCACTCCAAATGAACATTTTAAAGGATTCAATTTCATACGGTATTTTCGCAAGATACCAAACATTTCTGCTAAGTCTTGCGTATGACTGGAGGACTGCTTTGATTTAACAAGCATATCATCCACATAAACTTCCATAGTTTTTCCTATTTGATCGTAAAACATTCTATTTACCAACCGCTGATAAGTAGCTCCAGCGTTTTTTAACCCGAATGGCATTACAACATAACAATATAACCCCAAATTCGTGATGAAACTTGTATGCTCTTGATCTGGTACATGCATAGGAATTTGATTGTATCCAGAGTATGCATCCATGAAAGAGAGAAGTTCATGACCTGCTGTCGAGTCTACAAGCTGGTCAATCCTGGGAAGTGGGAAACTATCTTTTGGGCAAGCTTTATTTAAATCTGAAAAGTCAATACAAGTTCGCCACTTTCCGTTTGGCTTCTTTACCAGGACGGGATTCGATATCCAGTCGGGATAGGTCGAATCTCGAATAAATCCATTTTGCTTCAATTTCTCTACTTCCTCTTTGAGGGCAGCCGACCTCTCTGGGCCCAGCGTGCGTCTCTTTTGCTTCACAGGCGGATGCTTCGGATTTACATTCAATTTGTGACTGATAATGGAAGGCGATATCCCACACATGTCAGCATGGGTCCAGGCGAACACATCTAAGTTTGCCTTCAAGAAGTCCGTCAGCTCTTCAGCACGACGTGGATCCAATTGGGAACCGATCTTCAAGACTTTCGTCGGATCAGCTTTATCAACAGGAATTTCCACTGTCGTTTCGTTAGGAGTTGCATTCCTAACCTCTGGTTCCTCGTCTTTTCTAGGATCCAGGTCTTCAGGTGTTCCTTTGGGCAACTCCTTTGGGGTCAATTTCTCTAATTGCTATGCCGAGTCCCCCTTTGAGGGAGACGGGGCATCCTTACTCTCTGCATTAACTCCTTTCATCAACATCTTCAGTTCGGCCACGTAGCAGGCCCGTCCAGAAACCTGATCCCCTCTTATTACTCCAGTCCCGGCTTCGGTTGGGAACTTTAGTAACAAGCACCAAGGGGCGATACAAACTCTAAATTCAGCGAGGGCAGGTCTCCCTAAAAATGCGTTATATGGCGAATCTACGTCCAATACCACGAACTGAAGCATTCGCACTCTTCTACGTTCTCCTTGCCCTAGGGTCACGGGCAATTCTATATATCCCATGGGAGCTGTCGTCGCTCCGTTGAAGCCTCTAATCCATCCTTCACAAGGTTTCAGATCTTCGGGCTCAAGCTTCATCTGATCAAATGACTTCTTGAACAAAATATTAACGGAACTTCCGTTGTCTACTAATACCTTATGGACCAAGGCCGGCCCAATGGTGGTAGTAATAACCAACGGGTCATTGGTGGGAGACTGTATCCCCGTGTTGTCTCGGCTGCGAAACACCACGTCATCGAACATGGTTTTTTGTTGTTTTATAGGGGTGACATCTTCCAAATCGTCACCTTCATTCACATCTTGATGCTTGGCAGCATTCACATATTGGTCCATTGACCTAAAACTTCGGATTGCCGGGTGTGGTCCGCCTACTATGGAGTTGATGACAATCCCTTTACCTTTCTGCTGCGCGGTAGGCTTAGGAGCAGGGAGGATCTGTTTTGGAGCCTGCTCTCCTTGCCCCCTGTCCCTCGGGGCAACCTTGTACTCATCCAACTTTCCTTCACGCAGCAACTTTTCAATTACATCCCTCAAATGCCGACACTCATTGGTCGAATGTCCATGTGTTCCATGAAACAAGCAAAATTTCCCTGTCGCCATTTCTTTCTCGGTCGAATCACGAGGTGGCGGTCTTTTGTACTGCAACACATTGTACGTATCCAGGTAAATATTTTCCAGGGTGTCATTCAATGGTGTATAGTCCTCGTAATTCTGGAATCGGGGCCTTTTGTTAGGGTCGCTTCCCCTATTTCTGTTTCTCCTGTTACCGTTCGAATTACGGTTGTTGTTGTTTCCCCCATTTCCAGTATTGCTGTTTCCACCCTTATTTCCTACATTTACTTCAACCTTGCCAGAACTTTCCCCAGACTGCTTCACGGCAATATTACTCTCCACATTCTCCTTCGAAGCTGTCCCAGACTTTCTTTTCCGGTTTGCCCGGGCCTCCTCTCGTCTTAGGTAAATATCGGCTTTTTCGTAGAATATCGCCCTTGTGGGGGGTGTCTTCCCAGAAAGGTAGTCTCCAAACTCCGATTCAGGATCGACTCCTTCCTTCAATGCCATCAGAATAGTGGGCTCATGCGGGTCACTGACCTCAGTTACAGCTTGATTAAAACGATCTAAATATGCCCTTAAAGTCTCTCCCGGCGCCTGTTTGATTCTCGACAATTCGATAACACTCTTGGACTTTCGGGCATGTAATCGGAACTGGTTCATGAATCGCTCGCTTAGTTCTTTGTAATTAGAAATTGAACGAGGAGGAAGCCGGGTAAACCAGAACAATGCCACATCTTCCAGGTAGATTGGGAATGCTTTGCACTTTACTTCATCAGGGGCAGCAGCGGCGTTCATAAGCCACGAATACCGCATCAAATGCTGTCCCGGATCAGTCCTTCCGTTATACTTGTCCATCTGCGGCAAGTTAAAGCGTCGGGGAAACTGGAAGTCTAGGATATCGTCAGTGAACGGAGTATGGCTTCGCTCGATGCCATAGTCTTCATTTGTATAATTCCTGCTCTCGGACATAATTCGGCGAACCATTGCCTGTACATCGGCACTAGTTAGGGGCTGCTCAGGTTCCCTGGCCCTAGTGTCCGAGTTCCTTCTGGGCTCATGCTCAGGAGATGCCCTTCTTCTTCGAGCTGCCTCTACCCGATTCCTTTCCCTGTGTTCCCGGTCGATCTCGGGAAGAGGGGACTGGAGTCTCTGCCCCCGAGCGGGGCTATCGTTTCCTAATGCTCGTGCGATATCCTCGCGAGATCCCAAAGATCCAAACGTTAGCTGCTCCACGTTCTGAGGTCGTTCGAGTGGCCTTCGCTCACGGGGCCTCTCTTCCTCGGAAGATGAAGATTGATCTACGGGTGTGTGACGAACCGGTGATGGAGTTCTCTGCCGGCGGAGCTCATTGATCTCCCGACTCATGAGCCTCATATTTTCCTGCATCATGAGATTAGTGCGCTCATGAACTCTCATGGCTTCCCTCGTGCTCTCAAGCATATCAAGCAAGCGCGAGAAATCTCCTTGAGTGATGGGAGCAGATGGATTGACCTGGTCTCCAACCCTGGCAGCTGGAATTGGAGCATTCGCGGGGACTCGAGTAGATGTTCCAGCTTCACCAAGCATCGGGTCGGATCGGAGGTAGGAAGTTGGGTCGGATCGGAGCTGGGGTGCCTGTTCGGAGCGGTGTGCTGCGAGCAACTCGGGTCGGTTCAGACTGGGGGAGTGCACGGCTTCGGAGTCTCCTACCCGGATCGGATCGGAGCTCTCCCCTTGCTGCCGGTTCGGATTTCCTGCATTAATTCTTCCTGCTGCTGAACTCTGCCCCCGAGACCTTGTTACAACAGCATGTTGCTGATCTTCGCCAGCTCCATTTCCTTGAACAGACTGAATTTCTTTGCCTTTTCCTTTGGCCATGAGTCTTCAACAATCACTTCAATGAATGTAAAAAAACGGAGAAACTTAAGGATTCACTTCTTTGAACTCAACGGTCCAAAAAGTAGAAAGAGATCCCGGAAAATAAAGAATTTAGATGAGGATTCTCAGTGAAAGCACCAAAAATGTTAGACCCAAATGTGGTTCTAACACCCAAATTAATTAGAAACGAGATAAAGTAAAGCAGTAATAAAAAAAAGAACACACAAGATTTATAGTGGTTCGGCGAAGAAATGCCTACGTCCACTTAGTTTTCACTATATTCAGTAATTCAGTTACAAATGCAATGTAGGATTCACTCACAACTCACTTTTGTTCACTCAAATGATTAAAACAAGGAATGAAAGATGATTTGGATTCTCCGGGAATAATGGAGTTCGGATGATGGAAGAACTTGGATTCTCAAAAGTGCTGAAAAAAGATCCTTCTCTTTGTATCTAGATGGGGTATTTATAGGTGTGAATTTGCCTGAGACTCAATCCGGGTCGGAACACGTGTCCTCCATCGCACTCTCCTCGGGTTCGGATGGACTATCAAGCTGACAACACATCAAAGAGACGGACGTTAGGGGTAGGAATTAGTCATATCCGGTCCGGTTCTCCAGGCGATTTTATAGGGGATTTTCCTGGATCATGGGTGCGGGTCGGAGACGTGCAGGTTGGGGGCTCGGATCGGAATACCCGATCCGAACCGGAGTAGCTTGGACGTCTCTCCTTCTCTAATCATACTCCGCTCCGCTCCAGCGTCGTAGCAAGCTGATGGCTTTCCGATCCATCTGAGATCTATTCGCCTTCCGATCCGATCAGATAAGCTTTGCTAAATTACCAAGTAAGAGCCATCCGATCCGAACGGGGAACTCTATCCGATCCGAACAGATATGCTGCTATCAATCTGAAGTGTGGTGTTTCCTTCCGATCCGAACCGGAGTCTTATATCTTGAAATATTCTTCAATGGTTGGTTTCTTAACTTTGTGTTGCCTAGTTCACAAAGTAGGCTAACATTACCTATTAAGTTAGGTCTACCCATGTTCTTGAACCGACGTCGTTATTCAACCCTTTTTATGCCAGTTAGTATGTCTATCTTTTGCATAGCATCTATGGTTCATTCCCTATTTTCTACGAACCTAACTTTATTTATAATCTAGACTGAATCACGATTACACGAACGGTGGGAATGCGGTTTGGGCAAAATATGAAATTTACTAAAAACGTAGTTTAACTTGGAAATTGGCATAAATTGGGAACATGTATTATGGCATGTTCATAGAAATGCAAATTGGATAAATTTGACTTGAATTATAAGATGTGTAATTTGAATCTAGTATTGACGTGTAAATCTAGCATTTACATGAATAGTGAACTAGAGTAATAAGTCTAGAATTAGAATGTTGAATCGGAATTGGATTAGCTAATTTGGCACGGTAAGTATATTGGCATAAATGTGAAATTGGCCATAATTGGGAGTAATTGGCAGGTTTAGCAAAATCATGGTTAGTGACACTTAGTTTGGTATAGTCCACATACCAAAAAGCATAAATATGATTTAGAAGGGGAAATGGGCCATAAGAATGAATGTAGACAATTTACATTAAAAGAGTAATTAGGAAATAAGTAAATTAGAAATAATTTACTTATAGAATTTGGCCTGAATGAGGAAATATAAATTTAGACAAATTAATGGTTTATTAACGACATCTCTTTTAATGACACACCGGAAAGTTCTACGGTGACAGAGAGGATAGTGTCTAGGCTTGCGTTTGGAAAATACAAGTTTCCTGCTCTCCCTGGCTATCCCTAACTGATCCGACGAACGGGATGGTTACTTTCAAAACTTTATTTGAAAATAAATTGAAACCCTTTGAACTTAGAAAACACGAATATGCCTAACGCGAGGTTAGACTGAGTTGCGATGTAAACCTGCCCGGAACCAACCGGCACATCCAGTAGTCGCAACAATACCTGTCTAATGTGAGTGGTAGCGGCTTTAATTTATTTAGTTAAAGCTAGAATGGGAGGGTTAAGTCCATAGGAACACTTAACCAACTTAACACAGTTAAGCTAGAATGGGAGGGTTAAGTCCATAGGAACACTTAACCAACTTAACACAGTTAAGCTAGAATGGGAGGGCTAAGTCCATAGAGACACTTAACCAAACTCAAGGTAGCAAAACGAGACTTGTAGGGGTTAAGTAAAGTTAATACACTTAGCCAAATTAATATGTTGACTAGACTAGAGGTTGGGGTTAAGTAAAATCTAATACACTTAGCCAATTTTGATATGTTAGCTGGGCTAGACCGTAAGGTTAAGTAAACCTGAACACTTAACCATCAGGTTGTGATAAAGGAATGAGGTTAAGTCTAAAACATGAAGGGATAATACTTAACCATTAATAACATGTTAGTTAAAACAGACGGGCAAGGTTAAGTTAAAAAGGAACATTTAACCAATACAGGATGAAGGGGTAGGGTTAAGTAATAAGAAATATTTAACCAATATAACTTGGTTTGTGGTAGGGTTAAGTCAACGTGAATTGCTGATGACACTTAACCAGCTTAACAGGATAAATGAAGAGGGTTAAGTTAGCTTGAATTGACTAATGACACTTAACCAATCCAAATTGACGGGAAAGAGAACTAAGTAGTAAACCTTGGTTCAAGAGGAGCTAAGTAGTAAACCTTAGTTAAGAAAACAACGATTCTGGAAACTAAGTGGTAAACCTTAGTTGACAAAACTAAGTAGTAATTCTTAGTATAACACGAGGAGGAGCGAACGTCCGTCTGATTAAAAAGAAGGCTCCAACGAATTGGGTTACGAAGCCCGAGGCTTCGAGGGGACGTGAGGGTACTCTTGGTATCCCTCTGTGAGGCTGCAGATGATCCGCCTAGGCCCACAGAGGTTAAGGTCTGCGTAGAAGAACCAGGGGTATGCCTTGGTTGCAATACATGGCAACTTAAAGACTAGGATGGACCGGCGTGATTCGGCGAGCAAACGGTAGCCCTGTGATAGCGACTCGTCGTCTACCATCCATCTTGAGTAAATCGAGATACGTGAAGCAGAAAGGCAGAGAACTCCAAAAGACCATATACTTGCTATCTAGTTATGGGTGAGGATGGCCATAGGATAGTGGGGCACCGGGGGTCGGCGTATAGTTCTCATTTTACAAGGTGTGCCTTTCATTAGTTGAGGGAGGGGTCAAGTGGGACCATAGCCACTGGAATAAAAACAGACCTTAGCATCTGCATCGGCAGATATCTGAAAGCTCCCGACCGAGTTCTGTATTCCTTGATTTGCCCTGACACAGGACTCGGGTCGCACATTACAGGACATGTGCATCTAGACAAGCGATAACGATTCGCGATACATGCGTGGGGAAGTATAGGAACATATACCACTCTAGGTAGTGTGTCCTAGACTTGGGGGCATCGTTCGTCAGGTAGCATAATCCCTAGTTGGACTAGGTGGCATAAACCCTGAATCCAAGAAGCATTCAGCAGATAGCGTAAACTCTAATTTAGAAAGCATTTGATAGAAAACCCTAGATTAAGATCTAGGTAATAAATAATAAATGGATGCTCGAAGGCAATGAAAGATACAGGGATTGGGATCACGTTATCGTTACTAGTTGGGACACTAGTTAGGCGGTGCAGAGATATAGAAACCAGTATAACAAGGAAATAGCAAAGCAGCGTATTAGAGCATATCCAGTTTATCTTAGCTTAGCATATCTTGTGATTATCTTGTCTAATCTTGCTGACCCTATCATAATGGTGTTATCTTGTATTCAGTTAATTCATGTCGTTTTGTTTTTCCATGTTCACATGCTAGAAGTTACTGAACTTACTCAGGCTTTATGTTTGACTCTATTTTCCTTTCGTCTTCTTTTCTTCCGTTCCCCCCCAAGGTAGTAAAGGAGGGAATAGTATAGCTCAGGCTAGGTTGGACCGTCACTCTTTCCCAGCTTGAAGATTTGTCGAAGTTTTGCTTGGATTCTCTTTCCAGATGCTATGGCTGGCTCTTGCTACATTGGGGAATATAAATGTATTTTTATGCTTCTTTATTTTGTAAGACAGATGATACTCTGATATTGTAAAGAAATCATTGTACAAACTATTTTATAACTAAAGCAAAGTTTTATTTTCCGTTGTTTAATTTTTGTCTGTCTTGTAATTTATCTGCATCTTTTACCTTAAAATGCTCCACAGAACTTAGTGCATTCCCTTTGTGAGTGACACTAACGGACGTGGGGTGTTACAGGTGTCGAGTGTTGCTAAGCACCGTCTGCATCCTAGTATATATTTCAACCAGAAAATAAAATAAAAGTGAGGAGTTCTCACCGAAGGTTCCACTCCACCGGTTTTATTTCTGTATTTCCGAACAGTCGGGATTTGCCTGACATTCCAAAGCAGTCTTTTCTACGTTGTTCATATTCAAAATCACATTTTTAATATGATGTTTTTTTTAATAATCGCATTTTTATATTGGCACTTCATATATGAAAATCATATATTTTTACAACGCTTCTTTCTATATAAAAATAATATTTTTATATTTCTCCCTCTTATATAAAGATCAAATTTTTATTTCGCTTCATATATAATAAAAACCGAATTTTTATCTTAATGATATCCATATAAAGATTGTATCTTTATCAAAATGAAAACATTATAAAAATGTGATTTTTATTTATAAAAATCACATTTTTATAGTTCTTCCTACTAAATAAAAATTATATTTTTATTGCCATTCTACATGTATAAAATCGAATCTTTATTTATTCACTTTTATTATAAAAATTCTATTTTTATATTTCTAAAAATCCAATATTTTCCTATTCTAAAAATCAAATGTTTATCCTACTATAAAAGTATAATCTTTTTAAATATAAAGATCAAAATTTTATTATCTATATATTATAAAAATCATATTTTTATTATTTCTATAATATAAAAATCATATTTTTATTATTTCTATAATATAAAAATCATATTTTTGTTCGATTAAAAGTCATACCTTTCTAGCGAAGTTCATATCATCAAAATTATATCTTTCTATTATAAAGATTCAAACTTTTCTATAAAAAAACTCTAACTTTTCTATTATAAAAACTCTAACCTTTCTATTTGAAAAACTCTAACCTTATCGCATAAGGATATAAAATAGAATAAAACCACTAAAAACTCATTGTTTTGGGCATTCGTGGTTGGGGAAGAGGTCGGTGGGGAGCTAAGGGGGCGCTGGCCGCAGTTGGAGGTGGTGGCAGGCTCGCGGTGGGAGGTGCGAGTAGGGTTTGGGATAAATCGATTTAGGGGCGTCGGTGGGCTGGAGTGGAGGGAAGAGGAGAGGTCGGGCATCGGAGGGGGGGCTCGCCGGAGGCAGGCGCCACGCATGGCGCGGCGGCTGACGGCGCACGAGAGGGGGGCGGTGCGTCGAACGGGGGTCTGGTCTCTCGGCTAGGGCTTCTTCGATAGCGCGATGAGGTGAGGTCGGGGAAGAAAGGAAGGCGGAGGAGGAGGGGGACGGGATGGAGGAGATGGAGGCGGCGCCGCCTCTGCTGGGGGGGGTGCGATTGACCTCCGTCGGTCTTCCTTTTTTTTGTTTTTTCTCTAATTCGTGGGAAATGAAATGGGAAAGGGGAGGGGGTAAGTGAAAACAAATTTATATATTATTATTTTTTTATTATTCTTCTTTAAAAGGTTGACTTTTTATTCAAACTTCAAACGAGACCCAACGACTGTCGTCCCTAGCGTATTACCCCTATTCCGAACACAATGGTATATGTTTCGTAATCCATTTCGGCTGTTTCAACCCGTTTCCGTCAAAATCAAAATATGAATCTATATATTGAATTTGAACGCACATTTCAATTTATCGGGGCCATGTACGGACTCTAAAAATTTCCGAAAAATATTTTCTATCTTCGTATTGACGATACGGTTCTAGCAAAACTAATTTCATCAAATTTGAAGACCGTTTGAAAAATGGCCATTTTCTGGTCGATCGAAATTGACTGAAACTGTCAAAACACGTTTTCTTTTGCCACGGTCACATATTGATTCGAAAAATCATGAATTTTGGAATCTAGCAATAACTCGACATCCTGGATCCAACAAAAGTGGTTTCGTCGAAAACTGAGGTCGTTTGCGAAATTTCCATTTTTAAGGGCCAAAATATCAAATCGACTATTCTGAAGTTTCAACTGGGCATAACTTTTTATCCCCGCTATGAAATTTCAATTTTTCGGATTCGTTGGAAAGATATTTTCAATTAGACTCTAATATTTTTGGTTCCGCTACAATTCGGTTTCTTTTGAATCCTGTACATTCATTTGAAATTTGAAATTGAATTTTCGAACTACCGCGCCATTTCCAATTCCTTTTATAATTAAAATAAAATATTTATATTCTAACATCGATTCAAGTAAATATATTCGTTCTAATTCTATTTAAAATATTTTATCGTCGCTATTATTTAAAATAAATCATTTTAAATATTCAAAATTCATCAAAATTGCCAAAATAAAAATTTTAAATTGGTTCAGATTTTTCGGGTTATTACACCAATGTTCTTCCTCTTTTACTATGTTGGTGTCCATTGGTTGTTTCTTGGTGGACAGACCCCGTCGGATGAACCTTTACCGATACCTGGTAGGTTTCGGGTCCCTTTTCTCCAGAGGGGGTATCGGCCTGGATTGCTTTCGAGTTCCTTATTCCCACCTTGAATTATTTAACATCCCTTCACCCGCTATCTTGTGCCAAGATAATTTTGGTAGTAATATTTGCCCCCCCCCCCAAGCGGTGTCTTCGACTTTTCAAGTCAAGCTTCTATTGCTTGACCCTTGCCTGTTTGCTTGCCAATTATTTTTCCAATGCTACGTTATGTCATGGGTCTCGCCAAAGTGATCTGTTTTTGACACCATACAGAGGAATGAAGTGTCCTAAATTAAGGTTAAATGGGGGATTGAAATCCTTTTCTGATAATGATGTTGAGTAGAACACCATCCAGGTTTGGATGAACCAAGATGTAAGAGCTAAATTCCCCAAGATTTAGGAACTTAAAGGCTAAAGTCCGGGAATTTTCTCGGTTTCAATGGATGGCCGAATCCACCCAGATTCGAGTGTTTTTAGACTGAGGACCGGAAACCCTTCCGGCGTTAATGAAGAGTCGAATACATTCAGATTCAGGCATTAGTAAGGAGAACCGGAACCTCCTCCAGTTTAATAAAACATCAAATCGACCCAGATTCGGGTATTAATAGAGAGAACTAGAACCTCTTCTGGTATTAATAGAGTGCCGAATCAACCCAGATTCGGGTATTAGCACAGAGAATTGAAACCTCTTTCGGCATTAAGAGAACACCGAAATGAACCAGATTCGGGTATTAGCATAGAGAACTGAAACCTCTTTCGGTATTAACAGAGCGCTGAATCGACCCAGATTCAGGTATTAGCATAGAGAACCGAAATATCTTTCAGTATTAAGAGAACGCCGAATCAACCCAGATTCGAGTATTAGCATAGAGGACCGAAACCTCTTTCGGTATTAATAGAGCGGCGAATCGACCCATATTCGGGTATTATCATGGAGAACCAAAACTTCTTTCGGTATTAAGAGAACGCTGAATTGACCCAAATTCGGGTATTAGCATAGAGAACAAAACCACTTTTGGTATTAATAGAGCGCTGAATCAACCTAGATTCGGGTATTAGCATAGAGAACTGAAACCTCTTTCGGTATTAATAGAGTGCCGAATCGACCCAGATTCGGGTATTAGCACAGAGAACCGAAACCTCTTTCGGTATTAATAGAGCGAGTGTCCCCTTCGGATTTGATTTTGAAGCAGAGGTTGTACGTTCTTCTTGAGCCTCCCCTTAGGCTTTCGTAGTCAAAGAAAAGGAAGTACGTGCTTTGTTGGTCACTCTTTGGGCCTGTGCGTCTGGTGCGCTTGGCTAGTTTATCCACAAGCAGGGCCCAAGGACTTACCTAACATCCCTCCAGGAGGCGCCTTATCCTGACCATTGTAGGCGATGATAAGGTCTTAGAAACTTAGATGGGGCCATCGCAGGATAGAATTAAGGTTCACTCTTTTGATGCTCTACACGGGCCATCGCAGGCATTGATAGAGGCTTATACGCCACCCCCTCCAAGGGGTGCCCTATCCTGACCATCATAGGCGATGATAGGGGTTTGCGCTCCCTTTTGCGGGTAACACGGAACATAAGCAGAGGTAGGACGTGCTATTCTACGACCAAAGGTAAGACGTGCTTAGTTCGAGCAGAGGCAAGGCGTACTCTTCTACGAGCAGAGGCAAGGCGTGCTAATTTTCAGATGCACCGCCACGACCATTTCTGTTGTGAAACGGCGGCTTATGCTTTCGATGCTTTAACCCTGCCCCCTCTGGTTTGGGCAAGGGGAAAGACTAACACAATCATCCCCCCTTCGGGGGGATGCCTCACCCAGACCAATTTGGCGATGACGAGGGATTCAATCCTATTTCCAGCTCGACCCCCTTTTTGGTTTCTTACGATCTATCGGGGGGGTTCCCATACCTCTAGTTGTTTGACAATTTCTTAGGAAAAAGATCTTATCCTTTATTCCTTTATAGTTGGAAAATATGGCCTCAAATGTTCCGAGTTCCATGTCCTTGGAACAAGATCGCCATTGGGCCTGCACAGTCGATATGTGCCAGGTATGACTTCTTTATGAAAAATCAGGGGTCCTTCCCAATTCGGGATGAGAGGACCATCAGCCGGATCTTTGGTGTTAGCCACTACTCTTCGTAGTACTAATTCGC
Organism: Allium sativum; assembly: GCA_030737875.1. Taxonomy (NCBI): domain Eukaryota; kingdom Viridiplantae; phylum Streptophyta; class Magnoliopsida; order Asparagales; family Amaryllidaceae; genus Allium; species Allium sativum. The sequence goes on from CM060919.1 coordinate 681,935,073, forward strand.
CCTTAGCGAAGGTCCTAGCTTTGACCTTCGAATTGTAATTTTTGTGATTCTTCTTTGGTACTCGGCGGTTCTGACTGCAGCCTCATCTCTTAGTTCCTATATCAAATCTAATGACTCCTTTCTTAATTCCTGATTGGGGTCAAAAGCGAATGCTATCCTTCGATGTGACCGAACTTCAACCTCAATCGGAAGCATAGCCTCGCAGCCATATGTCAGGGAAAAGGAGGTGTGTCCCTTAGCTATTTTGGTGGAAGTTCTTATGCCCATAGCACTAGAGGCAACTCCTCTTCCCAAATCCCTTTAGCCTGATTTAGGCGTTTCTTAAGGATTGTCTTAATGGCCTTATTTGCAGTATCCACAGCTCCGTTAGCTTTCGGATGGGCTACTGAGGAGAAACTTTTGATGATTCCATTTTTCTCACAGAATCAGGTGAATTCTTCACTCTCGAATTGTGTTCCGTTATCCAAATGATCTTTTAGGGAATCCCGAAGCGGGTAACGATATTTTTTATTGCGAATCTTAACACCTTCTTGGATGTGATAACCGGAAGGGGTTCGCCTCCACCCACTTGGTGAAGTAGTCGATAGCTACTACGACATACTTGGCTCCTCCCTTAGCGAGTGGTAAGGGCTCGATCAAACCTATCCCCCATACGTCGAAAGGCCAGGGGCTCGATATAGTGGTTAGGTTACTAGGAGGAAGTCATGGTACCTTAGAGTACTTCTGACATTTGTCACATCTCTTGACTTATTCGACTGCTTGACTAACCATCCATGGCTAATAATAACCCTATCACATGACCCTCTTGGCCAGTTTAATCCCATTGGAATGGTCCCCGCACCATCCTTCATGATCTTCTTTTAAAATGTTGAGTCCATCTTCGAAACTTATACACCTTAGATAAGGAAGTGATTGTCCCCTTTATAGAGTACACCGTTTATGATCGTGAATGTGGGAGCTTGGTGTTTTATCTTCCTTGCATCTTGCTTATCAAAAGGTAACGTCCCTTTTAAAAGGTAGTCCTCTATGGGAGACATCCACGTATTTTCCTGTTGGGGGATGTGTTTCCGCCATGGGAAATTCCCTCTCGGGGTTTCCCTCTTGGCCTTCTCCTTTTCCCCTTCTCAAGGCTTGGGATCGGGTCAAGACTAATGACTCTTTTACTGCTTCCGATTCTTCCTTTTCGATGCTGGGCATCTCCTGATATCCCACCAGCACTATCCGGGTTTTGGGAGCTTCTCGGGAGCTGGCGAATCCGCTTGGGTACTCTCCCCGTGTGGTATTTGTTGAACTGAGAAATCTTCAAACAGGGAAAGCATCTTTATTACCTTTTTCACGTATAAGATGAGCCTCTTATCTTTGGTTTGATACGTATGTTTTAATGGTTTACCATTAGTTGCAAGTCGCTGAAGATTTCTATCCTTGATATCTTCAACTGTAATGCCAGATTCAGACCAGCTATCATGGATTCATATTCAGCCACATTGTTGGCTGTCGGAACCCTAATTTCATGGCGTAGTGCAAGCGGTACCCGTCAGGGGTGATTATAACATAACATTCCCCCGCCCCTTGTTCGTTGGAAGCTCCATCTACAAAGAGTTGCCATTTGGCCTTCGAATCATTTTCTTTGACCGACTGTTCTGAAATGCAGTTCGTACACTCGTTCACGAAATCTGCGAGAGCCTTCCCTTTAATTGCTGCTCGATGATGGAACCCGATTTCGTATCGTCTGAGCTCAATACCCCATTAAATTTGCCTCCCTGAGGTTTCTGGAATGCTGAACACCTGTTTGAGCGGGAAGCTGGTTAGGATTTTAACAGGGTGTGACAGGAAATAACCTCTAAGCTTTTGTGCAGTAAGGATTAAGCAATACATCAATTTCTCTATGACAGGGTATTGAGTTTCCGCCTCTTTTAGCCTTCGGCTAACATAATAGATAGGCTGTTGAGTCCGCTTATTCTCTCTTATAAGTACTGAGCTCACTGCATATTCGTAGACTGCCATGTACAGGCATAGAGTTTCTCCCTTCTCGGGACTGGACAGAACCGGAGGTTTTCCCATGTAAACTTTCAATTCTTGGAATGATTTCCTACATTCCTCATTCCATTCAAAATTCTTCTTTTTCCCTATTACATTGAAGAAATGGACACATTTATCGGTGGCTTTAGAAATGAACCTGTTCAGTTCCGCTACCTTCCCGTTCAGGCTCATGACTTCCTTGTTGGTTTTAGGTTCCTCCATGTCCTTAGTGACCTATATTTGGTTGGGACTAGCTTTAATTCCTTGATCGCTTCCTACATATCCCAGAAACTTCCCAGACTGAACTCCGAAGGAACACTTTTGAGGGTCCAACTTCATCTGGTAGCTTCTCAGGATACCAAACATCTCCTCTACGTCCTTTAGATGATTCTATGTTTTGGTGGACTTCACTAGCATGTCATCGACATACACTTCCATATTGCACCCTATCTTCTCTTTGAACATTTCACTAGCCATTGGTATGTCACCCCTGCATTCCTTAAACTGAAAGGCATTACTTTATAACAAAATGTTCCCCATTCGGTAATAAAGCTTGTATGCTCCTTGTCGGGTTTATGCATTGGGATTTGGTTGTACACCGAATAAGGGTCCATAAAAGATAGTATCTTGTGTCATCTCGTAGCATCGACCAACTGATCGATTCGCGAAAGAGGGTAACAGTCCTTCATACAGGATTTGTTTAAATCCTTGTAATCGACACACATCTTCCACTTCCCGTTGGGCTTCTTCACTAGTACGGCATTGGCTAACCATTTCGGGTAATGGACCTCTTGGATAAACCCGTTAATTTCCAACCTTTTAACTTCCTCCTTCAAGGCTTCAATTCGGTCCCTATTATATTGCCTCTTCTTCTGTTGGATCGGGGTTATTGATGGGTCGATGTTTAATGCATGACTCATGATTGAAGGGTCAATACCAACCATGTCCGAGTGGGTCCGAGCGAAAACATCTATGTTGAATTGCAGAAAGTGGATTAAGTCACCTCGAAGAGGTTTCATTAGCCTCTTCCCTATGTTGATAACCTTTGATTTACGTTTCGCGTCGACGTTTACTTCTTCTATCGGCTTGATCCTCTCGATGTCTCCTCTAGAGTCTAAATCTGTGATTATGTCTTCTTATTCAGTCGAGTTCAACTTATTGGAACTTTTCCTCTTCCTTTTCAGAGAATCGTACCTATCATTTGTGTGTTTTCAGTCTTATTTATTTTTAACTTGGTTTCAGATGCAGGATATAAGAATCCCTTATCCGAGGGCATAAAAACGGTGGAAGAATCAAAATACGAAGAATACTCCCTTTTGTATTTTTCGACCGTGGCAAAGTACAACTTTCAGGAGCTAAATTGTTCTCCCCGAATGGTACCCTATCCCTGTTTGGTCAGAAATTTCAACTTAAGATATTTGGAAGAAACAAAAGTATCCATCTCCTCTAAAGCTGGTCGCCCAAAGAAGGAATTGTAATAGAATGGCTGGTCAATTACGACGAAGAGAGTTTCGAAAGTCCTGTGAAGAGGAGACACCCCTACTTGAACTAGGAGGTTGATTTGACCCACTGCAGTTGACCCTTTATTGTTGAACCCGGAAATCGGCTCATTGCTAGGCTCTAGCTTCTTTTTGGAAATTCCCATCTGATCGAAGGTGAGCTTGAAGATGACATTGACAACGCTTCTGGTATCCACCAATATTTTAGAAATGAACGAAAGACCTATCTGCTCGTTATCATGAAGGGGTCGTTATGTGGGTGACGGACCCCTTTCTTCATTTCTTCTGGGGAAACCATGAGGTTATGCATTTTGAGGGAGTAACACATATTCTTCAATGATGGTTCCTCTTGGATGGAGAAGATTCCCTCCAAAGCTTCTTTCCCTAGATTTCGGACAGCTTCCAGCAGGATGCGGTCCCCTATGAATCACATTGATTTGGTTCTTGGCAGGCCCCAAATCCAGGTTATTCTCCTCTGTAATGACTCTCATCATGTTTACCGAAACCTTCTGCTGTCCTTCTGCATGTTGAGCTGGTGCTGCTTTATTTGAAACAAACTCCTTCAGGTGCCTTTCTTGAATTAGTTTCTGGATAATCCCATATAAGACCTTGCACCCGTCTGTCTTGTGCCCGTTGGTTTTATGGAACTCGCAGTATTTACCACCAGCATGAAGTTCAGGGCAATTTTTGGCTTTGAACGAGACCAGGAAATTATTGACCGTTTCTTTTGCGATAGCATACACATATGAGATGGGCTTGTTCAAGGTAATCAGGTTCGTGTTAGAGTCTTCCCATCTTGATCTCCTCTGATTTCCTTTCGGGAGCTTTTGTCTGAAGTTTGGCCTTCCTCCTTCTCTCCGAGGCCCGAATTTCCTTTTTGTGAAGTATAGTTCATCCATGTAGATAAACTTGTCGGCTTGGAAATGGAAATCATGTAAATCCTTGCAGCCGTGGATATATAACTCCTTCTAGACGGGGGTGTTTTCTATCAACCTGAATGCACGGTGATCAGCTCTTCACGGTCATTCATATCTTTGGCTTTTAAGGCTTCGACGTTAAACCTTTTGAGGTAGTTCCTGAGAGACTCCCCTTGTCTCTGTTTGATGTTGGTGATGATCGTATAGTCTACGGTTGGATCTTTGCAGATGCAGTACTGCGCGGAGAATTCGTAGGAGAATTGTTTCCACGAGTAAATGGTATTTTCCCTGTACTGGCGATACCATTTCGCCGCTGCACCTTGGAAGTCCACAGGGAAAAGGTGGCATCTGAAAGCTCCGGAAGCGTTGTAAAGATCCATCTGGTTGTCGAAAGCTATCAAATGGTAGTCGGGTCTATGGTTCACAGATATTTCATGGTTAGGACTTTGACCCTGGACGGTATCACAGTGTTCATAATCTCATTAATGAATGGGGCTGCCCACTCATTGTCGTTAACCTTATCATCCTAGGTTCTCGTCTCCTTGCTTCCGAGCAAGTCCTTGACGGTCTTCTCAGTGACATCTTTGATATAGGCCTCCGTGTTGTCATAATCTTCTCTCTTGGGGTCATAGCCTTTGGAGGCGGAGCTCCCAGACTGTTCCTAGTTGCATTGATTTCCTTGGTGATCTACTCCCATCAGATGAGATTTTCTTTTCTTGGAATATGTTACTTTGGGCCCCCCTTTCGCTTCTGACTGTTGAACGTGGACCCTCCATTTTGGAGATTCATCTGTCTCTTTCAAGCTAGATCTAGTGAGCCTCGAGGACTTCTGTGTCTGTACTGCGTCAACCTAAGCCCATATTTCTTGGATTTTCTCTTCCAAGGCTAAGATCCTTGTGACATTATTCCCCATGGCTTCGTACCTAGTAGTAGCTGTGGGTTGGACGTGATCTCTTTTTCGTTATTAATTGGGTTGAGTGCTGGGGCCTCATTTCCTTCAAGGATGACATTGGGGTCCAGTTCTTTGTTTTGCTCCTTTAATTTCTTCGTCTTCATTGTTTCCTACCATGGAACGATGAATTCAACCATTTAGTTTAAACAAATTAACCACAAGGTCGGAGGTTCAGGCCCTCCTTTTAGCGTTAAAATATTAACGATATTTTTCATTAACTCTCAAATTACAAAGTGTAATATGTGTATCCACGAAGTTTGCAGCGGCCATGACTCAGAATCCTTAAGCAATGATTCCGGATTTGGGATGGTTAGGATTCTGAGACATGGCAACTACTCTGTATATTTCAATAAGAAGAAAACAGGCTAATGCCTCCCGTGAGTTCATGGATGAAAGCCTCACAATATTCGCTAATTTCAATAACTCCTTTGTACTAGACCTTCCGGAGGGAGGAGTCTAAAGTACAACAAAGATCGAGCTAAGAAATCGTATGTGATTACGTCACATCGATGCTTGGGGAAGCGTTTGGCTCAATGTAAGGGCATAAATCAATCATGGCGGTCCTGTGAGGTGAGGAGAAAGGGGGTTTCATATTTCTACAAAGTTCCCTTTCTCCGCCACTAGAGCACCTTGACTGATCCCCTTATTAGAAAGATTAGTGTTAACTCCCTGTTTCATCATTATGATACTACAAGGTTATCAAATCGCAGGATATATGGGACTCCGTATTCTCCATTTTATAAATTGTAGATATATTACAAGAATTGATGATTTGCTTTGCTTGAGAAATAAGGAGCTAAATTGAGGAATGAAAGGTTCATCCCACTTTATGGAGTATTTGGAGTCCTATTTATAGATAATCCGGTGTCTTTCCATCGATAGGTTGTTGGTCCTGCGCAATCTCTATCGGCCGCCTTTTCTTCGGGTTTCCGGTATCGGCCTGTTGGTCCTCTTCATGGTGCCATTTATAGATTTCGAAGGGATGGTCCCGGGTGAATTGGACTTTCTTCCAGGCGTAAGGGGCTTGTTGTCGCAACAGATTGAGGGGGCATTTTGGATGTCTTGGCGAATGCTCTCAGTGTCAGTCCTTTGCTGCAGGCTTTCGAATGTAGGTTTCAGCTTTATTGTGGGTACTCGGATGGGTCCGCCCTGACGCCGTACGTAAATGTCTGCCAATTTTGAACAGTTGATGGTTCCGGTACTAAGTGGGTTAGTACGAATGGCCTATATCCTTGCTTGATTCCCGGTTTAGCCTTCCGGTTTAGCTCCCGGGAAGGTAGCTTTCGGTGATATTTGTGTTACTTACAAAAGTAATGTAACACCCCATATTTCTGTTAACACTAATGTTCACAAATTAAACTAATCTAAGACGTGAGAATTAAGGGAAACGGGTTGCGCCATTGTGTTCGTCTCGGAATTCTGGTTGAGATAGAGTCCGAGTTTGCGTGAATTGGACTTCGCATGAAGAAGTTATGGCCATCGGAAGTTTCAGAAAATTCAAAACAGATTTCAAAGTTTAAAAGTTCAGAGTTAGATGGGCTAGGCGGAAATTTTCCCGCAAGGGCCAGGTCGACCATAGGGTCGACTTGGGGGTCGACCTACCCTGACCAGGTCGACCATAGGGTCGACCTGCCCCCTCCTCCCCCCTCCCCCCGGGCAGATTTGTTTTGTGACCTGCGGATGACTAGATGCTGACTGATTAGGGTTTCTGATATGCTCTGATTGGCTGGGATTAATTATGGGTTGATCGGACGGCTTAAACTAATCCTAAACTCTATAAAAACACCTCTAGACTCAAACCCTAAAATCAAAAAAAAATTAGATTCATGGCCTCCATGCCTTCACCTAGCAACTCAGCATAGCCGCCACCAATTAGAGAGGAAGAAAGCCAATCTAATTCAATCCTTTTCAACTTAAACAACGAATCTTCTTCAAGGGAAAGCTATTACAACTTCAAAACTCAGAATTCAAGACTTTCTCTGAATTGTGAGTTCGATAATTTTAATAAATTAATTGGATTGAGTTATGATGTGGATTATTTGGACATGATGTGAATTATTGACCGCATGTTATAATTATGTTGTAAAATTGTGATGAATTCTATGATGGTATGTTGTGATCATCTATATTGTAAAGTTATGATGCTATCATCCATGTTGTTCATATGTTAGTTTGGATATGTTGATTCATGTGATAAATCATAAGTATGTATGCAAGTTTAGATATTTATTAAGACATGAACCATATGCAAGTTGGGGAAAATTATATGTATAACCTTATATGCTTCTTGACATCTATTTTTAGATCTAAAGTTAGGCTATGACATGTGTGAGTTATATGCCAAATTCTACATGCTAGTTTACATGTTTAGATGTAAGTTTATACCATTGTTATGTTGCATAAATCACATATGCAAGTTTATATGAATACATGTGTTTGAATATGAATCATGTTATGCAAGTTTGTGGTTATTGCCTATTCAAGTTTACACCTTTAGATGTAGATCTATGACATACATGATTTATGCAAGTTTGTGACCATTATCCTAGCAAGTTCACACCTTTAGATTTGGATTTATGACATATGTAATTTTATGCAAGTTGTAACTTTGGCCTATGCAAGTTTTATATGTAGAACATCATTCACACATGCAAGTTCACCCCTTATGTTTAGAGCTAATTTTAATTATATGTATGTTGTGATGTTTTCTCTTTATTCCATGAGTTAGACTATTCGAGTCTAACGTATATTTTATGTTAAACGAACGAACGTACAACGTGGGGTAAAGGGGATAATATTAAAAGATTTAATTGGCATAAATGCCTTAAAAAGGCATAAAATAAATTTGTGATGAAATTGGTATGATTTTACATACCATAAATAGATGAACATAATTGAGTCAATTATGGTCATAGTTAAATTGGGAATTAATTGATAATTTGAATAGGGAATGTAATTCAAAGTGGGGAATGATTAATTAGGAGTAATTAATCGTCTAAGACATGAGGTTAGGCTCTTTTGTGGTGTAAGACTGCCCGGACCCGCCCGGCAAATCCAGCTGCCACAAATGCCAGTCTAATGTGGGAGGTCTTAGGCACAAATTAAATATGTAACAATTGCAAAGACATGAGGTTAGGCTCTTTTGTGGTGTAAGACTGCCCGGACCCGCCCGGCAAATCCCGCTACCACAAATGCCAGTCTAATGTGAGAGGTCTTTATGAGGTTACGGTCTTAATGAATTAAGAAACACTTAACCAGATAAACATGTAGTGGGACATGAGGGGGTTAAGTTGGTTCCTTGGGTGGCATGTGGAATTTAGTGGGTGCCTTGGGTGGCATTTGAAATACGATTAGAAATACTTAACCAAAATTGAAACATGTAAGTAAACATGAATAAGAAGTGGGTTAAGTGGGATGTACTAGAGGGGACCAAGCTTAGGTGGATAGCTTGTGTCAAGTAATGGGGGCCCATTTCAACCAGTAACCCATACGTATCTTTGTGGGCTCGACCCAAGTCGATGACGGGACACGCATACGGAGCCTGACTGTAAGAGGCCAAAACGGGCTAGCGGTGGCAACGCAAGTCCAATGGGTTCATATGCGTGTGTGGACCTGGGCTGGTAGGTAAGACGTTGTTGCATCGTGTAGGTATAAGCCGTGCATTATTTGTGGTATCGGGTTGCCAGTTTGGGGAGTGATACACCCCACTATGGGGCCAGCACGGGTATCTACGAGTTAGGGAGTCGATCGTTTGGGGGTAGTGGGTACACCTAGTGGAGATAGGGGCAGGCGGCACCTGTGAAGGAAGCTAGGGGTGCACGAAACTACCAATATCATTATTAAGTTTTGTAGGCGGGATCAACCTTAGGGTGACTAGTGGTGGTGCATTACAGCAATTATCTTACAGTGTTGGTGTAGTTTAGTAATTATCTTATAGTGGTTTATGTGCGCTTTAACGATATCGTTGTTCATCTTATTTCCTTGTTTACTCTGCCATACTCAATGGTTCATGGTCATTTCCTGATTTTCCAACTTATGCCTCAGCTTAGTTACTTTGGTGATTATATTGTTAAAGTTATCGCACTCGCCAGACTTTATGTCTGACCCCCTTTGTTCCCTCCTCTTTTCTTCCCCCCCCCCCAAGGTGCTCAGGTTGGAACTAGCACCAGTGGAGCTTGATTTTGGACAGCTGTATTTCTTGCTTTTAGAAGATTGCTTGGATCGCTGAAGTAAAGTTCAGCCTCTCTTTTATTTATGGCTATTTTTCATTGGGGATTATGTCTTTCAATTTATGTACTTTGATTTAGTCAAGATGGATATTATGTACTTGGCTCTGGTTTTGATGATGTAATCAAACATATGTATTTTCCGCTGCAATGAAATAAAGTTTTTAATTTTTCAAGTACTGTTTATATCTGTCTTGTTGTTAAGTTTCTGTTCTATACTCACTTAAAATGCTACATAGAAGTTAATGCATTCCCTTTGTGAGTGACATTAATGGACGTGGGGTGTTACAAGTAACCCCTTTCTATATCCATGAAGTCGTTCTTCAAGGATTGGTTCTAAATCATCTTTATGATCCATCCCAATGATCTTCCTCTTTTACTATGTTGGTGTCCTTTGGTTGATTCTTGGCGGATAGATCCCGTCGGATGAACCTTTGCCGATACCTAGTAGGTTTCGGGTTCCTTTTCTCCAAAGGGGGTATCGGCCTGGATTGCTTTCGAGTTCCTTATTCCCTCCTTATATTTATTTAACATCCCTTCACCCGCTATCTTGTTCCAAGATAATTTTGGTTATAACATATTAATCCCGGGTTTATTTGATGCTCATAACAACTAGGGTAATGGTTGGGATTAATTAACATAATCAATAATCATATATAAACAATGTTGATAACAAAATGAATTACATACCAATACATTAAATATATAAATCCAAAGTATTCATCAAAATCAATACATATAACAATTCAATATAATATCGGTTTACTAGTCATCAAGTATGAGGTTTTTAACTAGAAATTAAATTCTAACGGTACAATTTATAACAAGAGTTAAATTAAATTATACTGTCTATGCCGATTAACACAAATAAGCAGTTTAAACAACCAAACATCAAACAATACAATCATATCATAACATAAATTTAATTTAACTAATAATCAAATATTTTAGTTAGGTGTAAGTGGGTTTAATCACTCACCTTTGATTTCAAATGAGTTTGAAATCTAATTTTTTCCTCAAAATTCAACAGTCTCAGGATCAGAATGCATTAATTCTATATTGTTCGGAATTTCGTTACGATCCTAACGGATCTAACTGCGCATAAAACTGAATTCGTATGAAGAAGTTATTCAAGTTTTATCGTTGTAAATTCAAATTAAAAGAAAAAAATAAACAACTCTCTCACCCTATGGAACGCTGCCACGTCAGCACCCTCAACAACGGCTTCTCCTTCGTGAATTCATGCTACTGAAGAACCTGAACTTGAATCCATTTCACGCGTTAACCCTCGATCCGCGCGCTCTCCAGAAGGCACCACATCCCCACTAAATTGTCATGGTGGATGCGCCTCCCTACCGTGAACCTACCAGCAGTGACGTCGTCACTTCACTCATCGCCATGGTCAAGATCAAAGGCAAAAACCGCACCCCAAGCAGTTTCGAATGCGGGTCCCTAACACAACAATCGTAGCTCCGTTTCAGATCATAGTTGTTGGATTTGAAGACCTCGAAGGGCTCTACGATATTTTAGTTGGAAGATTTTACAATCATTGAATTGATCGTGAGGAATCATGGCAAGAAGAAGGTGAATTTTCGTCCATAGAAAGGCTATGGAGGCAACTGTCAAAATTAGGGTTAAGGCACCATATTTTAATAATAAAATTCATTGTTTTGTGTGTTATAAAGCCTAAAATCGGACTAAGTCCAAATTAGACCTGCTTACAACTTAACAATAGGTTTTGACACCTTCTGAACGCAATGGAGTATGTTTCAAAGCCAATTCCAAAGTCTTTGGCAACTTCCTCTAAAACTCGATTATTTAATTAAATTGTACACACAAATTTCTGCATGTTTTAATTTATGACGATCAAACTATAACTTCTTTGGCTAAGAAATTTTAGATCTTACAATAATTTACAATTCTATATCCAATAAAATTAATTTCAATGATTTCCGAGATCATTTGCAAAATAATAATTTTAACCAGTTCACTAATATATTAAAACATTCATTCTTCGTACCTTTAAATTAAATTCAAAGGTTTATAAATTCTATTCAAATCAAAATAAGATTCATATAAACCTATAAATTCTATTTAAATTTCATTATTTACAAATTCAAATTTTATTCAATTATTAAATACACCAATCCATTTCAATAAAATATATGAATACTGAATTCAGACTTTCATTGTTAATCAATATAAACAAAATCACAAGCTTATCTACAATCAATACACATTACAATTATCAAAATAAGTTAAAATTAATCACTTAAACAATTTATTTAAGTTTCCACCATACATTAATGTAATTTGAATATTTAAAGTTTAATTCTAAATTTATTGACTTAATTAAGTCCAAATAATCCAAAATTAAATTTCAACCCAAAAAAAGATTACCATACAAACCAATTTATAATTTATATTTTCAATCCACATAAATAATGACACTTACTACCAGTTGACCTTCACTGTACAAACAACGAATGTATACTATTACTATATTAATTAAATTAAAATTTGCAACATATATAAATTTTCAAAATTAGTTAATCCATTATAATTTGTTAATCCAATATTAACATCAATTTCTATATACTTAAATTATCAAACAGAAGTCATTATCATATATAGCCAATGGAATTACTATTTAACACATCAAATCAAGTTCATATCTTTTTAATTTTTATATTTAAAACAATTTTGTTCAAAACCACATTAATTTGATATTTTGAATTATTGCAAAATCTCATGATGTTACAAATTATAATATATCAAAATGCTTTGCAAAAAGAAACTATATATTTATGCTTACAACATTAGAGCATAACACAGATCAATTCAACTCACATAGAGGAATTAATACTAGTAAATATAGGTATACATCTCGACTCTAGCTCCTCTTCTGAGGCTCCAACCGATGTATAACCTGATAATATACTCGCTCTGACTCGAGCGCATTTGAAGCAAAGCAAAATTCACCCTGATCAGTCTGGAATACTTTCAGTGACAAATTCACATGACAAACAACTTGCTTAACTTTAGAAATTCTTTTTGAAAGGAAAGGATAATCGTAAGACCAATCCACACATAAACAAGGATGGTTTTTACCTTACGATAAGTCAAAATATTTTTTATATATCGAATCCAGTGATAATATAATAGTGACTATTAAACCACAAATAAATAAACATCTAGTAGAACGCTTGCCTCTCATGCTCTACATATTCATTATATAATCAAAAACCGCGAGACGCTTATTGGAGATTGGATTTTCAACATGACAAGGTATGAGACCACTTTCTGATCATTATGCTCTAAAGGTGATACACTGGGTTCAACAAGAACATCTTGTAACCCGGCCACACATGACTGACCACTGATTTAACTTGAGTGTATCGAATGTATTGTCACCATATGCTTTTATAGGCCCACAATACTTCCCAGGAGATACAAGATCCAAAGAAGAACAAATATAGTTTTTCTATAGATTGTAACAATACACCCTACTTGGGTGCGACCCAACTAGCCATGCTGCCTACCCGATAATTTCATTTCCCATTTGTATGGCTTGAGGTTACGTTTACATTTTTAGAGAACATCTCATAACTTTGAATGCCACATCGTCAGATCCATCAAATCACTGATTGACGTCTACAAATATACTCTGGGTGTCAAACAAGAGAATTTCTCCACCACCAAACTTGGTATATTTGTAAAAATCAATGGACATGAGTTTCAAGAAATACTTTGTCAGACATTCATCCATACAAGTCATCCAGGAACAGGATGAACAGAAGGCTCCCTTCTACTGCATCCTAGGAATCACCCTATACATCGGTAGCGAGTATTCCTTGCAATTCATAGATTTCAGCCACGACAGAACCAAAGTAAGTATCTAGGGATCAACTAGAGATTTTAATTAATTCTTCTATTTTATGAAGATCTATGGTCTTTAATGCTCTACGTATCCCTGCAGATTTGTTTCAAGCGTTACATTGGTTTGAAGTTGTTTTGGGTTAAGTTCCCATCCCGGTCACTTCGAAACATCACGTCAAAAGTTCAATATATACTTCATTGATAGTCGAATTTTAAACTATCAATTTACAAAAGTATTGTCTAGTACATTGCTAGCTCAGGCTCTTATTATTTAAAATCATTCATTAAAACTCTTTATCGATCTTTAAAATCATTTCATCGATTTAGAATCGATTTCATTTACTTGCCTCGATAAAACTATATTCTTGACTCTTAAGAATAAACATATTCACTAATCTCCCATTTATTTTCATCATTTCAGAAATATCACCACATTTTCCAAAACTCTTTCCATTTTCTTAATCTTTGAAATATTACTTAATATTCAAATATCTTTTATTTTTCCTTTACTTCAGAAAATGTCGATATATATTACTAAGTAAATGGTATAAAACCAATTGTCATTTCTTATTTGGCCAAGCAACGTCAAGTGATGTACTTATTATTATATAAACTTCGACGGCTTCATCAAATTCCAAACTTCGAAGTTATAAATTAATATGAGTACTTATGGGATACATATACATAAATTTCAAACATTCTATTTCATCTCAAAATAATCCTCATTGCCCTTTTCTTATTATTTTGAATAAGTATATTTCTGAACCTAACTATTTTTTATCTAGAAAATAGTGATATAATATATATATATATATATATCTCTGTGTGTGTATATATATATAACTAAATGGTATCATATTTTAAACTTGGGCCAAACAATCATTAATATATATATATATATATATTGTTTGCTTCAAAACCAAACGGTCTACTTTATATTCCAACTTCTTAACTAACGTTTTGCATTTCAAATCTCATTATCCTCTACCATCACAAACTAATATTATACCTCGATAATAGTGAAGCCATTCAAGTTGGGGTATTTTATTTAACTTTCAGACCTTGATTGACAACGTTCTTATCTTAGAGTAAATAATAGTTCGTAACTCAAAAACCAATAATTCTATAGTATCAATCAAATCTTATATTTTTATTTCAAAATATGGATTTATAAGACATATTCTTACTTATGAAATCTTTCCCCATTATGACCATTTCTGCTAAATGTTAACCTTTCGCTTTGTTACACAATTCCAATTCTAATTGAAAATATAATAATCCATTTCCAAAAATACTTCGTCTAAAACTATTTTAGAACATAATATAAACTAATTAAAATAAACTTCTTCACTTAAAACCAATAATTGATTTCTTCTACATTCTTGGAAACTCTTTCCTTTATCTCGATTCGAGTTTAAAACAAGATATTAAACTTATTGCGTTAGCTTGATAGCCGTCAATAACTTCATTATGAAATTTAGATTGTATTATCCGATCTCTTTATAAATCCTTTTCATTTTAACTAAATCTTATTATATATCCAATTGTCTTCTTTAATAAATTTCATTTAAGAAGAAATCTCTTTAAATACAATTAATTTCGTAATTTACCGAAGTAAAATCAGTTTTACTTTTTCGTTAACTAAAACATTATAGTTAATCACCTTAGAGATTATAATTATCAAACAATAACTAATTACCTTAATAACTTTTATACGCAATTTTTCAAAAGATAAATTACAATTAAGAAAATTTTATTAAATTTAAACAAATATTCAGTAATAACCACTTTCGATTAAACAGTTGGCTCAGTCAACTTTAAATCATCTATTAACGCGTTAACCGTTTTCAGCTACCTCTTCTTATTAGATTAATATAATTAATCTAATAATATTGCTTAGTCATTCACTTATAAATAATTTTCCTAAAATATTAACTTGTAGGTTAATTACAGCTTTAATATATTTATTAAAACATAAAATTCTTATAATAATATCATTTCATTAATATTTTTATAAAGCAAATTATAAACATCGATTAATTTTAAAAAAAAACTTCATTATAACATATAAAGTATAATTAAAAATCTTACTTTAGTTATAAAAATAAATATTATAACTTAACTTCATTAATTCGCCTGATAGTAAATCAACGTTCTAACAAAAAGGTGGATTCTAGACTATTTGCTGTCAATCCCTTAATCAATATTGTATATTGATTCAAATCATAACAATGTTGAATTTTAATTCAATGTTCAACAACCAAATAGATTTTAATGTCAATGGGATTTAAACAGTTCCTATATAACAACATCGAAACAAATAACATTCATAATATTTGAGGAATCCGATTGGATCTCTCCAACCTGTTCTTCCCTGCATCGCAGTTCATTATTGTAACGAACTAGAATTTTCGACTCCGAAAATCAACATAAAACTGCCATGTTGACTATTCAGACATCGGAAATACCTGATCATTAATATAAAGAAGTTAGAAGGTGAGAATAGATAAGATAGAAAATTAGAATAGAAGAAGAAGATCACCACAGAACAGAATCAGAGTACTACGAATCTCACAGCGGAACGAATAAAATATAATATATAACAGAACTTTGCAATAAAACAGTATATGTATATAGAATAACATTTATCATAGTACAACACTTACACGCAGCGGAAATAACAATAGCTATATAATCCTGAAGCCTCCTGCCTCAAGCTCCTCCAAGTATATCTGTAAAGACCTGAACTACTTGACTGTCCGTACAAATTTGGGCACCCAAGAGTTTAGGGAAAACAAAACAAAATAAACTCTGGGTCAGTCTTGGGACTGGTGTGAGTAAACTCAAATCATTTGCTTTAACTTTTAAAAATCCTTTCCAAAAGAAAAGGCAATCGCAAGACCGATCCACACATAAACACGGACGGTTTTTACCTTACGATAACCCAAAAATAGTTTTCGGAAAACAATATTTCTCTGATATTATAATAGTGTCTAATCACAAGTAATCACAATCTAGCAGAACGCTTGCATCTCACGTTCCACATATATAGTATACAAATAAAACCGCGGGCGCTTATTGGATATTGGATTCCGGCGATGACAAGGTATGGGACCACCTGCCGATAGTGTATCTCTAGAGGCGAATACACTGGGTTCAACAAGAACGTCTTGCAACTCGGCCCACACATGACCGACCACTCATTTCGCTTGAGTGTATTGAATGTATACCACCAACGGTTGGGAGTTACCCACCGTTTCCCGAAAAGGGACGACATCGATAATAGATAAAAGAATGAAATGGATTTTCTCTAGATAGGTGATATACACCCTAATGGGAGCGACCCACTTAGCCATGCTGTCTGCCCGATTTCTGTCATTTCCCAGTTGATGAGGCTTGATGTCATAACATATCTTTGATATACCTGACCACCAATCACTTTGAATGCCACATCGTCATACCCACCAAATCACAAATTGATTTCTTCAAAAATTCCATGGGTAAAAAGCTAAGAGAAACGAATTCCTCCGCCACCAACGTAAGTACGTTTGAAGAGATCAACTTACGCGATTAGTTAGATATACTTTGTCAAACATCCATCCATTCACGTTGTCCTGGGACTGGACAAACCGAAGGCACTATTCTGTAAACAGGATAGCCCTTGCATAACTTCGTCTTCAATTATCTTCCTCATAATTGATCACAACGCTAACGTCCATACAGAGTGGTTTCCAGATAATGAATCTGATCCCGGTCTCTCCGTATTGACGACGGAAAAATGGTCGGAAACATCGATAGTCGGTGATTTAACTATCAAAGAAAAACAGGTGTGCAAACAACAATATTATTTCCAGATGGAAATTCTATCAATCAATCAACATTCAATATTCATCTTTTTTAATTAAATTATCATTAATTTATTCATTTTCCCTTTCTATATATTGGTAAATTATTATTTTCTAATTTTAGAAAATATACTTTATTAACATTGAATACATCTCCAGATTTACTCCCTTTTCTCGTTTTCTATATTAGAAAACATTTCTGATTCTTTTATTGGGAAAAACATTTCCAAAACTCCTTTATTGGATGAACAGATGTTTAAATAAAACATCACTAAACCAATTCAAACCATTACACTCATTAACTAAATTCGCTTAACTAACTTTCACTATCGAACCTTACCCATCCCTTAGTTAAAACGAAGTCAATCAAGTTGGGGTATAATTACCTCTCAGACCTTAACTGAACAACATTTCTAACCTCGAAATAGACAAAGTTCACCCTTTTAAATCTTTAACAAACTTCCTTACGTAACTTTCGGATCTTATTTACGAATTCACTTCTTTATTTTAAAACATTGATTATAACTATAGCGTTATAATCCCTTTTTCTTAAATATCCAACTTCAAAATATAACTTTTATTCCTTAATTTAACTAAATAACTAAACCACTAATTTATTAATAAATAAGTAAATCTTGATTAAAGACGGAAAGTAAATATTACTTTCCTGAATTCGATATAATCGAATTCAATGTATAATTCTCTTTTTCAAATAATCTTTATTCGATAACTCCTTTTCGAATAACTATATTTGATAATCTCTCTTCGAATCATTTACATTCGATTAACTTTCTAAGAATGATTTACATTCGATTAATCTCCTTTCGAATAAACTATATTCGATTAACTCCTTTAATTTTATTGGAATAAACTATTTCGAATAACTCCTTTGGATTAACTCATTTGGATTAACTCGGTTTGATTAACTCATTTTGATTAACTCAACTCGATTAACTCAACTTGACTAACTTAACTTGATTAACTTACTTATTTAACTCAACTTATTTAACTCCTATTGTATAACTAATATTCGACTAACTTATATTCGAATAACTATGTAACGACCCAGAGATTTTCGGCCCCCGAAAATCGACATAAATACCCTTACCGTAATCCATATCGACCTTCCAAACACCGAAACACTAGAACGTCTATAGAAAGAATTTAGAGGGTGAGATAAGAAAGAAAGAAATATTAGAATAAAAGAAAGAAGAAGAACACATCAGAATCTCACATCAGAATAGATAAAATATAATATCAAATCTCTTTATACAAAGGAACTGTATATATATACCAATCATCAGAGTACAACATATAACTACACAGCTAAAATAACACTATATAACTAGCGGTGAAACCACCTGCTTCCAGCTCCGGAAAACTCCAAGCGAACCTAACCTGGAACATACTCGGTCTGACCCGAGCATATTTGAAGCAAAGCAAAATTCACCAGGTCAGTCTGGAATACTTTCAGTGATAAATTCACAGAACAAACAACTTGTTTAACTTTGGAAAATCCTTTTTAAATCAAAGGATAATAGTAAGACCAGTCCACACATAAACGCGGATGGTTTTTACCTTACTATAACCCAAACCATTTTTGAAATCAATATCTTATTCTGATATTATCACAGTGTCTAAATACAAGTAATTAACAATCTAGT
The DNA here is from genome assembly GCA_030737875.1 of Allium sativum. Taxonomy (NCBI): domain Eukaryota; kingdom Viridiplantae; phylum Streptophyta; class Magnoliopsida; order Asparagales; family Amaryllidaceae; genus Allium; species Allium sativum. The sequence goes on from CM060919.1 coordinate 681,954,074, forward strand.
GGAATGCTTTCATCTCACGCTCCACGTATATAATATAAAAACCAAAACCATGGGCGCTTATTGGATATTGGATTCCAACTTTGACAAGGTATGGGACCACCTACTGATAGTGTATCTCTAGAGGCGAATACACTGGGTTCAACAAGAACGTCTTGCAACCCGACCCACACATGACCGACCACTCATTTCGCTTGAGTATATCGAATGTATATCACCAGCGGTTGGGATCAGCAACCGTCTCCTGAATAGGGACAGCATTGAATAGAGATTTAAGAAGCAAATGGAATTTCTCTAGATAGGTGATCATATACCCTAATGGGAGCGACCCACATAACCATGCTGCCTACCCGATTTTTGTAATTTCCCGGTTGTAAGGCTTGAGGCTAGAATTTATCTTTAAATATCTGGTCATCATTTACTTTGAATGCCACATCGTCAGATCCTCTGGATATCACTAATTGACGTCCACAAAAATACTCTAACTGGGAGCTAACCAACTATAATACGTTTGAAGAAATCAACGTACGTGATCCTTTGGAAATACTTTGTCAGACATTCGTCCATACAAGTCATCCAGGAACAGGATGAACCGAAGGTACTCTCCTACTGCATCTCATATAGGAATCACCCTATGGATCAGTAGCGAGAAGTCCTTACAACCCGTAGATTCCAATCATGATAGAACCACAGTTTATCTCTGGTTGCAACATCAGAGATTATTAGTGATTCCTCCGTTTATGAAAATCCATAGTCTTCAATGCTCCATCACGATCATCTTCCGATATCTTCACGTATTTGTTGGTCGAAATGGTTTTCGAATATAAATTCGATCCTAGTCTTTCCATACCAACAAGCGTATTAGTCGAGTTTGATAGTCGGTGATTTAACTATCAAATAACAATAGTGTTAATGAAATGATTTCTCTGATTCTATATTTGGCATTACCTGGCCTATTTAAAAAATATATATTTAACCAAACAGTAAATCAACTTTTAAATCTTCCAATATATTTAAAACATTATGTTTATTCTTCCTTATTTATAACAAAAATATTTCAGATACTTTGGAGCATATATATATATATATATATATATATATATATATATATATATACACACACACACGCACACACACATATACTCCCAGCTTTCCATTAGTTTTGGAAATGTTGGTATAATTCCTCAAGACCCTTTTCCCCCTTTTCTTTATATTCGAGCATCTCACATATATGTCTATACTTAATTGTATAGCCCAAATTACCCATTTCTGATATGATAAATCAAATCTCAATTTATATAATTCAAAACCAATTATTCTTATTTGCCTTGTAACTAGCCTTATGTTCAAAACTTCTTATTCCTGTTCAATATTTCTTGCTTAGGATAGTTAACCAATTTCAACACCTTCCCTTGTTTCAAACTAATACAATTCCTCGATAATAGTGAAGCCAATCGAGTTGGGTTTTTTTATTACCTCTCAGACCTTGATCGACCCCGTCCTTATCTCAGAATAACATTTGTTTGTCACTTAACACTTGATATTAAAATCTCATTTCTCTCTTTGATTTCAAATCTGGTTTTTAAAAACCCATTTCCTATATTTGAAATCCTTATTCAAAATCCTTTTACTTAATTCCTTCAATTAAGTAAATATTCACTAACCATAACTTTTACTCAAAACATTATTTCACTTATTTTATTAATTAAGAAAAACCCTATTTAAAATTGCTATATTTACTACCAAATCCATTTTCTCATCTCGTTTGAACGCTTGGGTTATGAACCCCTTGACCACACTTATCGCTAGTTAATTATTCCTTACTTGGATTCCAATTAAAGATCTTCACCTTAAATCATTATTAATTAAAATAATGATTAACCTTAATATTAACTATATTAAAAATAGTTAACCTTGTTATTAACTAAAAATAGAATAATTATTACCTTTAAAAGCTTATCCAATAATAATTAATTTCATTAAAACCAAATACTTCAATAATTCCTTAAATTATAGTAAATCAAAGATTTAATCCTTAATTTATGGTTACCGAAAGATTTACTAATATTTAACACTATTCAATTAGAAATTTCCTTAATTTATAGTTAATCGAAGATTAACAAATGTTTAACCATAAACATCTCAATAAATTTTCTTAATTTATAGTTAATCAGAGATTAACTAAATCTTTTTCCCTATTCGTTAAATTTAGTGAATATTTAGAAAACCCATTTCATTACCAATTTAATTCCATTGACAAATTAAATTAAACATGGTCGATTTTATCAACTGTACCTATCAGTTATCCATTAACTGATTTGCATTATCATTTCCCCCTTTTATATTAACTTAATTAATTTAAAAATCACTATCTAATTGTTTGAAAAACAATTATCCTATCTTACCAATCCGTCGGTAGATTCTTGGCTTCCGACTTTTAAAATTGGTCTTAACCATTTAAATAATTCTCTTTAAAAACTCGATCTAATATATTTATTCGAAAATTTCAAATTTATATCCTTATATACAATAATTGAAAACTTTAACCCGGTTATAAAATAATTTTTAACTTTAAAACTGCGTCAATTCACCTGACGGTCAAACGACGTTAAAGCCATACATTTAGGCCATTTACTGCTAATTACCCTATTGACCCGCTTTTTAGTCAAAGCAGTCACATATGGAATCTTTGATCAACAACACGCTCGAGTATTGGAAGCATCGTCAGAAGACAGGCAACGATTTGGTCGAAATCACATCACGAATAAATAAAAGCCCGAAACTCCTATCAGATGATCTCTTTTGGGCCCGAAAACAGCAATTACGGAGTCGAGCTTTGTAACTCTTGTATCTCTCTGAATCAGCTTCGAATCGAGCTTTCGTTTGGCTAAAACGGACTTACGGTTTGAAAGTTATGCTCGTTTCCGTGAACGCGTGCAGAACCGGAAACTTGGAATTTAGCATTGAATAGATCCTCGGATCGGATCGGATAAGTCGGTTCGGATCGGATAGAGGCATCCCGCCTTCACCAACTCAGCATCTTCACTTCAACACTTAGATGTCGGCTCGGACCGGAGTCCCCGGTTCGGATCGGGATAAGGCAGACCCGACCCGCTTCACACCAAATCCTCACAAGAGCACGCTTGGCTTTGGACACTCCGGTTCGGATCGGATGGAGAACTGAACCGACACCAATCGACCTGCTGCTGCACTTCAAAATTGACCTATTTATGTGACACCATTTCCTCCTACTTTCATGTATCACCTTCCACATGGCCTTACACGAATTGGAGAGGCTTTCTCCCATTTTGCCACTTAGCCACCACGTTCTATCAAGGCGTTGGATTGGGGACACTTGTCATTCATCCGGATCTCCCTAGGGCTTCTTTACGCCTATAAATACACCATCATATGGCGATTTGAAGGGAGCTTCTCGGTTCGACTATTTCCAATTCTTATCTTCCACCATTACAAAGGACTTTTTGGCTCTCACTCATTATGGCTTCCACCATTACTTCACGCAAGGCCATTGCTCAATAAGGAAGCCAAGTTCCACATTACAACACGAGGCTATCGTGTATAATCTTCCCTTTAATCTCCTCTTCTTCAGTGTAAACACGAGGAATTCGTGTATAAACAGCAAGCAAACAGTATTGTAATAGCTTCTTAGGATTTAAGAAACTATAAAGTGGACGTAGGCTTGGTTTGAGCCGAACCACTATAAAAATCTTGTGTGTCTCCTCTTATTTTTACTTCTTTTTCTGCATTGATATGTGATTGTGAGGTTTTCACATACCAGATTTCGGTCAAACATTTTTGGCGCGCCAGGAAGGGGGTACACGACAACTTCAATTTTTGCTTGGATTATTTGGCTATTGGATCGATGGCTAAGCAAAAGGTTTCCCGTGTTGAAGGCGAAGGCACGAGAAATGAGGCAAGCCATGAAGCTTCATCACATGAAAACCCGTTAGCATACTTGACGCGAGAAGAGATGGATGGCGTTCTCACCGAATTGAGATCCCAGATGGCAAGGCAAGATGACTTCCTTCGCAAACAACAGGAGATGATCGACCAATTCTTCGCTCGGATGGAAGGAAGGCCGAGCAAAAGCGTACAACTCATGGGAAATGGAATATAATCAGCCCCAGCAGCAGCTGCAAACCAGATCGATTTGGATCCGATCCGAACCGGAGGCACGAATGTACTTGGGGGCAATACCCCTGAACAACCAATAGCTCCGAAGATTAATATTTCTGATGGAAATGTAGAAGCTCAAGGTTTAGGGCAAGCACCACCAGCCTCCGCACCAGTTCGGATCGGCAATACCACACAGCTTCAGCATCAAGCTCCCCGGTTCGGAACAGGAGAACCTGATCGACTCGGCACATCCGACCCGAACCGTGCACCTCTCCATGACCTCCCTCGCTTCTCCGAGCCGCAACAAGGGGGCACCTCCGAACCGAACCGAGTGACCTTCCAAGCTCCCCGTACACTTCCATACTCTACTAGATTCAACGCTGGGGGCACCAGCTCTGAACTTAGCAGCTTGCAAAAGCTCTTTGAGGGCGTCCGGCTCGCCAATCTCATCGAACGCCTCTCAAGAGGTCGCACTTATCAGAATGACATGGATGATGTCAATCACAACCCATTCACTCAGGAAATCAGGAATTCCCGCAATCCACCAGATTTCAAACTTCCACAACTGGAGCCCTACAACGGTAGGACAGATCCCACCGTGCACCTAATGCGCTACAAACGTCATATGGAAGTTCAATCGGCTTCGGAAAACGTCATGGCAAAGTGCTTCCCTCTCTTTTTGACCGATATAGCTGCTATGCGGATTTGGCAGCTGGAATCTGAATCGATCAACAGCTGGAACATGTTGGTCGCTCGCTTTATTGAACAGTTTCGGGTCCACATTGCTCGACCTAAGAATGTCATGTCTCTCAACACAATCAAGCAGAGGCCTAGAGAAAATCTACGCTCATTTTTGGAAAGGTTCAACATTGCAGCAGCATCAGTGGATCGACCTGAGCCATCTATGGTATTGATGGCGGCAGTATCCGGTGTTCTGGACAACTCGAAGTTCAAAAAATCCTTGTATCGAGACCCACCACGGAATCTCAGCGAGTTCTACCTTGAATCGGATAGATTTCTACGTGAAGAAGACGCAATGTCCGAAAAGAAAATCCTCGATGTCAACATGCTCAAAGACGGAGAACTGTCTGATTCTGGTAAAGGCAAAGCAAAAGCTGCTGTCAAGAATGACCGCAACGCTCAGCCCCGGAGAAGGCCCAGATATGAAAAGTACACCGAACTCAATTCAACCTTGACTGATATCTACGTGAACACAAACGGTGACGTCCCTTATCCAAAGCCTCCCAGGAGGGAGCCATCGCAAAGAGAACGCAATTCTAGAAAATACTGCATATTTCATGATATGGATGGTCATGACACAAATGACTGTTGGCACTTACGAGATTTGATTGAGGAACGGGTTAGACGTGGAGAGCTACCCGAGTATGTGGAACAACCTACAGCGCCTGCACCCGCACTGCCACCACCTGCTCCCCGGAGAGGGAATGACCCTGGATCAAGCTCTCGCGGGCTCATCATCAACTGATCTGGATGAGATCAGTCTGGATTTATTGCATTTCTTAGGATTTAAGATATGTTTCTTTGCTTTCTTTAGGTTTTCCGATTGGCTAAATTGGAGTACACACGTTCGGGGTTAGGATTTAGCTCCAACGCGTGCTCTGCACTCGATAACAAACCAATCAGGATTTGGTTTTGTACTTTGAATTGAATAAGGAAGGACTTCCAGAGAATGGATTACGTTTGGCAATTTAAGTATCTTGTCAGGTTTTGGCAGGATTCCCAATCTCAACTAAAGTATGGCTTATACTTATCTCGGACCCATAGGCATGGATTATGCCTAGGGACAGACTGTCTTGTCAGGTTTTGCAAGTACAGATCTATCCGGACATGAGTATGGATTGTACTCACTAGGATTATTAAGCATGGATTATAATCAGGAACAACGAACGATCTTGTCAGGATTGGGCAAAGGAACTCAATAAAACTCGAGTATGGCTTATGCTCAGTTTGAACTTCCTGATATGGCTTATACCTGGAAGGTTTGGTCCCTCGTCAGGTTTTGGCAGGATGATTTGAACGTCTCTTGAGTATGGTTCATGCTCAAACAAACGCCCAAGCATGGTTTATTCTCGAAACTGTAATCAATCTTGTCAGGTTTTGACATACCCATTTGTTTTCTCTTCTTCGCAGGTATGGATTATACTTGCAACTGGCAGGCCCGGCGTGGCCTCGGATTTGTTGGATTATCCAGAACACATCTTCCTTCAACCAGCAAGATATGTTCTGGGGGGCAAAATGTTGACCCGCTTTTTAGTCAATCACATATGGAATCTTTGATCAACAATATGCTTGAGTATTGGAAGCATCGTTAGAAGACAGGCAACGATTTGGTCGAAATCACATCACGAATAAAGAAAGGCCCGAAACTCCTATAGATTGATCTCTTTTGGGCCTGAAAACAGCAATTACAGAGCTGAGCACCGTAACTCTGTAGCTCTTTGAATCAGCTTCGAATCGAGCTTTCGTTTGGCTAAAACGGACTTACGGTTTGAAAGTTATGCTCGTTTCCGTGAACGCATGCAGAACCAGAAACTTGGAATTTAGCATTGAATAGATCCTCGGATCGGATGGGATAAGTCGGTTCGGATGGGATTGAGGCATCCCGCCTTCACGAACTCAGCATCTTCCCTTCAACACTTAGATGTCGGCTCGGATCGGAGAGCCCGGTTCGGATCGGGATAAGGCAGACCCGACCCGCTTCACACCAAATCCTCACAAGAGCACGCTTGGCTTTGGACATTCCGGTTCGGATCGGATGGAGAACCGAACCGACCCCATTCGACCTGCTGCTGCACTTCAAAATTGACCTATTCATGTGGCACCATTTCCTCCAACTTTCATGGATCACCTTACACATGGCCTTACACGAATTGGAGAGGCTTTCTCCCATTTTGCCCCTTAGTCACCACGTTCTATCAAGGCGTTGGATTGGGGACACTTGTCACTCATCCGGATCTCCCTAGAGCTTCTTTACGCCTATAAATACACCATCATATGGCGATTTGAAGGGATCTTCTCGGTTCGACTATTTCCAATTCTTATCTTCCACCATTACAAAGGACTTTTTGGCTCTCACTCATTATGGCTTCCACCATTACTTCACGCAAGGCCATTGCTCAATAAGGAAGCCAAGTTCCACATTACAACACGAGGCTATCGTGTATAATATTCCCTTTAATCTCCTCTTCTTCAGTGTAAACACGAGGATTTCGTGTATAAACAGCAAGCAAACAGTATTGTAATAGCTTCTTAGGATTTAAGAAACTATAAAGTGGACGCAGGCTTGGTTTGAGCCGAACCACTATAAAAATCTCGTGTTTCTCCTCTTATTTTTACTGCTTTTTCTGCATTGATCTGTGATTGTGAGATTTTCACATATTATTTGGGTGTTAGGCCCAGATTTCAGTCTAACATTTTTGGCGTGCCAGGAAGGGGGGCACACGACAATTTCAATTTTTGCTTGGATTATTTGGCTATTGGATCGATGGCTAAGCGAAAGGTTTCCCTTGTTGAAGGCGAAGGCACGAGAAACGAGGCAAGCCATGAAGCTTCATCACATGAAAACCCCTCAGCGTACTTGAAGCGAGAAGAGATGGATGGCGTTCTCACCGAATTGAGAGCTTAGATGGCAAGGCAAGATGACCTCCTTCGCAAACAACAGGATATGATCGACCAATTCTTCGCTCGGATGGAAGGAAGGCCGAACAACAGCGTACTACTCATGGGAAATGGAATAGAATCAGCCCCAGCAGCAGCTGCAAACCAGATCGGTTCGGATCCGATCCGAACCAGAGGCACGAATGGACTTGGGGGGCAATACCCCTCAACAACCAATATGCTCCGACGATTAATATTTCTGATGGAAATGCAGAAGCTCAAGGTTCAGGGCGAGCACCACCAACCTCCGCACCGGTTCGGATCGGCAATACCACACAGCTTCAGCATCTAGCTCCCCGGTTCGGAACAGGAGAACCCGATCGGATCGGCACATCCGACCCGAACCGAGCACCTCTCCATGACCTCCCTCGCTTCTCCGAGCCGCAACAAGGGGGCACCTCCAAACCGAACCGAATGGCCTTCCAATCTCCCCGTACACTTCCACACTCTACTAGATTCAACGCTGGGGGCACCAGTTCTGAACTTAGCAGCTTACAACAACTCTTTGAGGGCAACTGGCTCACCAATCTCATCGAACGCCTCTCAAGAGGTCGCACTTATCAGAATGACATGGATGATGTCAATCACAACCCATTCACTCAGAAAAATCAGGAATTCCCGCAATCCATCAGATTTCAAACTTCCACAACTAGAGCCCTACAACGGCAGGACAGATCCCACAATGCACCTAATACGCTACAGACGTCATACGGAAGTTTAATCGGCTTCGGAAAACGTCATGGAAAAGTGCTTCCCTCTCTTTTTGACCAATATAGCTGCTATGTGGATTCGGTAGCTGGAATCTGAATCGATCACCAGCTGGAACATGTTGGTCGCTCGCTTTATTGAACAGTTTCGGGTCCACATTGCTCGACCTAAGAATGTCATGTCTCTCACCACAATCAAGCAGAGCCCCGGAGAAACTCTGCGCTAATTTTTGGAAAGGTTCAACGTTGCAGCAACATCAGTTGATTGACCTGAGCCATCTATGGTACTGATCGCGGCAGAATCCGGTGTTCTGTACAACTCGGAGTTCAAAAAATCCTAGTACCGAGACCCACCATGGAATCTCAGCGAGTTCTACCTTAAATCGGATAGATTTCTGCGTGAAGAAGACGCAATGTCCGAAAAGAAAATCCTCGATGTCAACATGCTCAAAGGCGGAGAACCGTCTAATTCTGGTAAAGGCAAAGGAAAAGCTGCCGTCAAGAATGACCGCAACGCTCAGCCCCAGAGAAGGCCCAGATATGAAAAGTACACCGAACTCAATTCAACCTTGACTGATATCTACGTGAACACAAACGGTGACGTCCCTTATCCAAAGCCTCCCAGGAGGGAGCCATCGCAAAGAGAACGCGATTCTGGAAAATACTGCATATTTCATGATATGGATGGTCATGACACAAATGACTGTTGGCACTTACGAGATTTGATTGAGGAACGGGTTAGACGTGGAAAGCTACCCGAGTATGTGGAACAACCTACAGCGCCTGCACCCGCACTGCCACCACCTGCTCCCCGGAGAGGGAATGACCCTGGATCAAGCTCTCGCGGGCTCATCATCAACTGATCTGGATGATATCAGTCTGGATTTCTTGCATTTCTTAGGATTTAAGATATGTTTCTTTTCTTTCTTTAGGTTTTCCGATTGTCTAAATTGGAGTACACACGTTCGGGGTTAGGATTTAGCTCCAATGCGTGCTCTGCACTGTATAACAAATCAATCAGAATTTGCTTTGGTTTTGTACTTTGAATTGAAAAAGGAAGGACTTTCCGAGAATGGATTACGTTTGGCAATTTAAGTATCTTGTCAGGTTTTGGCAGGATTCCCAATCTCAACTAAAGTATGGCTTATACTTATCTCGGACCCATAGGCATGGATTATGCCTAGGGACAGACTGTCTTGTCAGGTTTTGGCAAGTATAGCTCTATCCGGACATGAGTATGGATTGTACTCACTAGGATTATTAAGCATGGATTATAATCAGGAACAACGAACGATCTTGTCAGGATTGGGCAAAGGAACTCAATAAAACTCGAGTATGGCTTATGCTCAGTTTGAACTTCCTGATATGGCTTATACCTGGAAGGTTTGGTCCCTCGTCAGGTTTTGGCAGGATGATTTGAACGTCTCTTGAGTATGGTTCATGCTCAAACAAACGCCCAAGCATGGTTTATTCTCGAAACTGTAATCAATCTAGTCAGGTTTTGAAATACCTATTTGTTTTCTCTTCTTCGCAGATATGGAATATACTTGCAGCTGGCAGGCCCGGCGTGGCCTCGGATTTCATGGATTATCCAGAACACATCTTCCTTCAACCAGCAAGATATGTTCTGGGGGGCAAAATGTTGACCCGCTTTTTAGTCAAAGCAGTCACATATGGAATCTTTTATCAATAACACGCTCGAGTATTGGAAGCATCGTCAGAAGACAGGCAACGATTTGGTCGAAATCACATCACGAATAAAGAAAGGCCCGAAAATCCTATCAGATGATCTCTTTTGGGCCCGAAAACAGTAATTACCAAGCCAAGCTCCGTAATTCTTGTAGCTCGCTGAATAAGCTTCGAATCGAGGTTTCGTTTAGCTAAAACGGACTTACGGTTTGAAAGTTATGCTCGTTTCCGTGAACGCGTGCAGAACCGAAAACTTGGAATTTAGCATTGAATAGATCCTCGGATCGGATCGATTAAGTCGGTTCAGATCGGATTGAGGCATCCCGCCTTCACCAACTCAGCATCTTCCCTTCAAAACTTAGATGTTGGCTCGGATCGGAGACCCCGGTTCGGATTGGGATAAGGCAGACCCGGCCCGCTTCACACCAAATCGTCACAAGAGCACGCTTGGCTTTGGACACTCCGGTTCGGATCGGATGGAGAACCGAACCGACCCCATTTGACCTGCTGCTGCACTTCAAAATTGACCTATTCATGTGGCACCATTTCCTCCTACTTTCACGGATCACCTTACACATGGCCTTACACGAATTGGAGAGGCTTTCTCCCATTTTGCCCCTTAGTCACCACGTTCTATCAAGGCGTTGGATTGGGGACACTTGTCATTCATCCAGATCTCCCTAGGACTTCTTTACGCCTATAAATACACCATCATATGGAGATTTGATGGGAGCTTTTTGGTTCGACTATTTCCAATTTTTATCTTCCACCATTACAAAGGACTTTTTAGCTCTCACTCATTATGGCTTCCACCATTACTTCACGCAAGGCCATTGCTCAATAAGGAAGCAAAGTTCCACATTACAACACGAGGCTATCGTGTATAATCTTCCCTTTAATCTCCTCTTCTTCAGTGTAAACACGAGGATTTCGTGTATAAACAGCAAGCAAATAGTATTGTAATAGCTTCTTAGGATTTAAGAAACTATAAAGTGGACGTAGGCTTGGTTTGAGCCGAACCACTATAAAAATCTCGTGTGTCTCCTCTTATTTTTACTGCTTTTTCTGCATTGATATGTGATTGTGAGGTTTTCACATAATATTTGGGTGTTAGGCCCAGATTTCGGTCTAACATTTTTGGCGCGCCAGGAAGGGGGGCACACGACAACTTCAATTTCTGCTTGGATTATTTGGCTATTGGATCGATGCCTAAGCGAAAGGTTTCCCGTGTTGAAGGCGAAGGCATGAGAAACGAGGCAAGCCATGAAGCTTCATCACATGAAAACCTGTCAGCATACTTGACGCGAGAAGAGATGGATGGCATTCTCACCGAATTGAGAGCTCAGATGGAAAGGCAAGATGACCTCCTTCGCAAATAACAGGAGATGAACGACCAATTCTTCGCTCGGATGGAAGGAAGGCCGAGCAATAGCGTACAACTCATGGGAAATGGAATAGAATCAGCCCCAGCAGCAGCTGCAAACCAGATCGGTTCGGATTCGATCCGAACTGGAGGCACAAATGGACTTGGGGGCAATACCCCTCAACAGTCAATAGCTCCGACGATTAATATTTCTGATGGAAATGCAGAAGCTCAAGGTTCTGGGCGAGCACCACTAACCTCCGCACTGGTTCGGATCGGAGCTTCAGCATCAAGCTCCCCGGTTCGGAACAGGAGAACCTGATCGGATCAACACATCCGACCCGAACCATGCATCTCTCCATGACCTCCCTCGCTTCTCCGAGCCGCAACAAGGGGCACCTCCGAACCGAACCAAATGGCCTTCCAAGCTCCCCGTACACTTCCACACTCTACTAGATTCAACGCTGGGGGCACCAGCTCTGAACTTAGCAGCTTGCAACAGCTCTTTGAGGGAGACCGGCTCGCCAATCTCATCGAACGCCTCTCAAGAGGTCGCACTTATCAGAATGACATGGATGATGTCAATCACAACCCATTCACTCATGAAATTAGGAATTCCCGCAATCCGCCAGATTTCAAACTTCCACCACTGGAGCCCTACAACGGCAGGACAGATCCTACCGTGCACCTAATGCGCTACAAACATCATATGGAAGTTAAATCGGCTTCGGAAAACGTCATGGAAAAGTGCTTCCCTCTCTTTTTGACTGATATAGATGCTACGTGGATTCGGCACCTGGAATCTGAATCGATCAACAGCTGGAACATGTTGGTCGCTCGCTTTGTTGAACAGTTTCGGGTCCACATTGCTCGACCTAAGAATATCATGTCTCTCACCACAATCAAGCAGAGGCCCAGAGAAACTCTGCGCTCATTTTTGGAAAGGTTCAACGTTGCAGCATCAGTGGATCGACCTGAGCCATCTATGGTATTGATGGCGGCAGTATCCGGTGTTCTGGACAACTCGAAGTTCAAAAAATCCTTGTATCGAGACCCACCACGGAATCTCAGCGAGTTCTACCTTGAATCGGATAGATTTCTACGTGAAGAAGACGCAATGTCCGAAAAGAAAATCCTCGATGTCAACATGCTCAAAGACGGAGAACTGTCTGATTCTGGTAAAGGCAAAGCAAAAGCTGCTGTCAAGAATGACCGCAACGCTCAGCCCCGGAGAAGGCCCAGATATGAAAAGTACACCGAACTCAATTCAACCTTGACTGATATCTACGTGAACACAAACGGTGACGTCCCTTATCCAAAGCCTCCCAGGAGGGAGCCATCGCAAAGAGAACGCGATTATGAAAAATACTGCATATTTCATGATATGGATGGTCAGGACACAAATGACTGTAGGCACTTACGAGATTTGATTGAGGAACGGGTTAGATGTGGAGAGCTACCCGAGTATGTGAAACAACCTACAGCGCCTGCACCCGCACTGCCACCACCTGCTCCCCGGAGAGGGAATGACCCTGGATCAAGCTCTCGCGGGCTCATCATAAATTGATCTGGATGATATCAGTCTGGATTTCTTGTATTTCTTAGGATTTAAGATATGTTTCTTTGCTTTCTTTAGGTTTTCCGATTGGCGAAATTGGAGTACACACGTTCGGGGTTAGGATTTAGCTCCAACGCGTGCTCTGCACTCTATAAAAAACCAATCAGGATTTGCTTTGGTTTTGTACTTTGAATTGAATAAGGAAGGACTTTCCGAGAATGTTTTACGTTTGGCAATTTAAGTATCTTGTCAGGTTTTGGCAAGATTCTCAATCTCAACTAAAGTATGGCTTATACTTATCTCGGACCCATAGGCATGGATTATGCCTAGGGACAGACTGTCTTGTCAGGTTTTGGCAAGTATAGCTCTATCCGGACATGAGTATGGATTGTACTCACTAGGATTATTAAGAATGGATTATACTCAGGAACAACGAACAATCTTGTCAGGATTGGGCAAAGGAACTCAATAAAACTCGAGTATGCCTTATTCTCAGTTTGAACTTCCTGATATGGCTTATACCTGGAAGGTCAGGTCCCTCGTCAGGTTTTGGCAGGATGATTTGAACGTCTCTTGAGTATGGTTTATGCTCAAAAAAACGCCCAAGCATGGTTTATTCTCGAAACTGTAATCAATCTAGTCAGGTTTTGAAATACCTATTTGTTTTCTCTTCTTCGCAGGTACGGATTATACTTGCAGCTGGCAGGCCCGGCGTGGCCTCGAATTTCATGGATTATCAAGAACACATCTTCCTTCAACCAGCAAGATATGTTCTGGGGGCAAAATGTTGACCCGGTTTTTAGTCGAAGCAGTCACATACGGAATCTTTGATCAACAACACACTCGAGTATTGGAAGCATCGTCAGAAGACAGGCAACGATTTGGTCAAAATCACATCACGAATAAAGAAAGGCCCGAAACTCCTATAGATTGATCTCTTTTGGGCCTGAAAACAGCAATTACAGAGCTGAGCTCCATAACTCTGTAGCTCTTTGAATCAGCTTCGAATCGAGCTTTCGTTTGGCTAAAACGGACTTACGGTTTGAAAGTTATGCTCGTTTCCGTGAACGCATGCAGAACCAGAAACTTGGAATTTAGCATTGAATAGATCCTCGGATCGGATGGGATAAGTCGGTTCAGATGGGATTGAGGCATCCCGCCTTCACCAACTCAGCATCTTCCCTTCAACACTTAGATGTCGTCTCGGATCGGAGACCCCGATTCGGATCGGGATAAGGCAGACCCGACCCGCTTCACACCAAATCCTCACAAGAGCACGCTTGGTTTTGGACACTCCGGTTCGGATCGGATGGAGATACGAACCGATCCCATTTGACCTGCTGCTGCACTTCAAAATTGACCTATTCATGTGGCACCATTTCCTCCTACTTTCATGGATCACCTTACACATGGCCTTACACGAATTGGAGAGGCTTTATCCCATTTTGCCCCTTAGTCACCACGTTCTATCAAGGCATTGGATTGGGGACACTTGTCATTCATCCAGATCTCCCTAGGGCTTCTTTACGCCTATAAGTACACCATCATATGGCAATTTGAAAGGAGCTTCTCGGTTCGACTATTTCCAATTCTTAATTTCCACCATTACAAAAGACTTTTTGGCTCTCACTCATTATGGCTTCCACCATTACTTCACGCAAGGCCATTGCTCAATAAGGAAGCCAAGTTCCACATTACAACACGAGGCCATCGTGTATAATCATCCCTTTAATCTCCTCTTCTTCAGTGTAAACACGAGGATTTCGTGTATAAACAGCAAGAAAACAGTATTTTAATAGCTTCTTGGGATATAAGAAACTATAAAGTGGACGTAGGCTTGGTTTGAGCCGAACCACTATAAAAATCTCGTGTGTCTCCTCTTATTTTTACTACTTTTTCTACATTGATATGTGATTGTGAGGTTTTCACATAATATTTGGGTGTTAGGCCCAGATTTCGGTATAAAAATTTTGGCGTGCCAGGAAAGGGGGCACACGACAACTTCAATTTCTGCTTGGATTATTTGGCTATTAGATCGATGGCTAAGCGAAAGGTTTCCCGTGTTGAAGGCGAAGGCACGAGAAATGAGGCAAGCCATGAAGCTTCATCACATGAAAACCCGTCAGCATACTTGACGCGAGAAGAGATGGATGGCGTTCTCACCGAATTGAGAGCTCAAATGGCAAGGCAAGATGACCTCCTTCGCAAGAAAAGGAGATGATCGACCAATTCTTCGCTCGGATGGAAGGAAGGCCGGGCAACAACATACAACTCATGCGAAATGGAACAGAATCAGCCCCAACAGCAGCTGCAAACTAGATCGGTCCGGATCCGATTCGAACCAAAGGCACGAATGGACTTGGGGGCAATACCCCTCAACAACCAATAGCTCCGACGATTAATATTTCTGATGGAAATGCAGAAGCTCAAGGTTCAGGGCGAGCACCACCAACCTCCGCACCGGTTCGGATCGGTAATACCACATAGCTTCAGCATCAAGCTCCCCGGTTCGGAACAGGAGAACCTGATCGGATCGGCACATCCAACCCGAACCGTGCACCTCTCCATGACCTCCCTCGTTTCTCCGAGCCGCAACAAGGGTGCACCTCTGAACCAAACCAAATGGCCTTCCAAGCTCCCTGTACATTTCCACACTTTACTAGCAACGCTGGGGGCACCAGCTCTGAACTTAGCAGCTTGCAACAGCTCTTTGAGGGCGACCGGCTCGCCAATCTCATCGAACGCCTCTCAAGAGGTTGCACTTATCAGAATGACATGGATGATGTCAATCACAACCCATTCACTCAGGAAATCAGGAATTCCCGCAATCCACCAGATTTCAAACTTCCACCACTGGAGCCCTACAACGGCAGGACAAATCCCACCGTGCACCTAATGCGCTACAAACGTCATATGGAAGTTAAATCGACTTCGGAAAACGTCATGGAAAAGTGCTTCCCTCTCTTTTTGACCGATATAGCTGCTATGTGGATTCGGCAGCTGGAATCTGAATCGATCAACAGCTGGAACATGTTGGTCGCTCGCTTTGTTGAACAGTTTTGGGTCCACATTGCTCGACCTAAGAATATCATGTCTCTCACCACAATCAAGCAGAGGCCCAGAGAAACTCTGCACTCATTTTTGGAACGGTTCAACGGTGCAGCATCAGTTGATCGACCTTAGCCATCTATGGTGTTGATGGCGGCAGTATCCGGTGTTCTGGACAACTCGGAGTTCAAAAAATCCTTGTACCGGGACCCACCACGGAATCTGAGCGAGTTCTACCTTGAATTGGATAGATTTCTATGTGAAGAAGACGCAATGTTCAAAAAGAAAATCCTCGATGTCAACATGCTCAAAGACGGAGAACCGTCTGATTCTGGTAAAGGCAATGGAAAAGCTTTCGTCAAGAATGAACGCAACGCTCAGCCCCGGAGAGGGCCCAGATATGAAAAGTACACCGAACTCAATTCAACCTTGACTGATATCTACGTGAACACAAATGGTGACGTCCCTTATCCAAAGCCTCCCAGGAGGGAGCCATCGCAAAGAGAACGCAATTCTGGAAAATAATGCATATTTCATGATATGGATGGTCATGACACAAATGACTGTAGGCACTTACGAGATTTGATTGAGGAACGGGTTAGACGTGGAGAGCTACCCGAGTATGTGAAACAACCTACAGCGCCTGCACCCGCACTACCACCACCTGCTCCCCGGAGAGGGAATGACCCTGGATCAAGCTCTCGCGGGCTCATCATCAACTGATCTGGATGAGATCAGTCTGGAATTCTTGCATTTCTTAGGATTTAAGATATGTTTCTTTGCTTTCTTTAGGTTTTCCGATTGGCTAAATTGGAGTACACATGTTCGGGGTTAGGATTTAGCTCCATCGCGTGCTCTGCACTCGATAACAAATCAATCAGGATTTGCTTTGGTTTTGTACCTTGAATTGAATAAGGAAGGAATTTCCGAGCATGGATTATGTATGGCAATTTAAGTATCTTGTCAGGTTTTGGAAGGATTCTCAATCTCAACTAAAGTATGGCTTAAACTTATCTCGGACCCATAGGCATGGATTATGCGTAGGGACAGACTGTCTTGTCAGGTTTTAGCAAGTATAGCTCTATCCCGACATGAGTATGGATTGTACTCACTAGGATTCTTAAGCATGGATTATACTCAGGAACAACGAACGATCTTGTCAGGATTGGGCAAAGGAACTCAATAAAACTCGAGTATGGCTTATGCTCAGTTTGAACTTCCTGATATAGCTTATACCTGGAAGGTTAGGTCCCTCGTCAGGTTTTGGCAGGATGATTTGAACGTCTCTTGAGTATGGTTTATGCTCAAACAAACTCCCAAGCATGGTTTATGCTCGAAAGTGTAATCAATCTTGTTAGGTTTTTACATACCTATTTGTTTTCTCTTCTTCGCAGGTATGGATTATACTTGCAGCTGGCAGGCCCGGCGTAGCCTCGGATTTCATGGATTATCCAGAACACATCTTCCTTCAACCAACAAGATATGTTCTAGAGGGCAAAATGTTGACCCGCTTTTTAGTCAAAGCAGTCACATATGGAATCTTTGACCAACAACACGCTCGAGTATTGGAAGCATCGTCAGAAGACAGGCAACGATTTGGTCGAAATCACATCACGAATAAAGAAAGGCCCGAAACTCCTATCATATGATCTCTTTTGGTCCCGAAAACAGCAATTACGGAGCAAAGCTCCGTAACTCTTGTAGCTCGCTGAATCAGCTTTGAATCGAGCTTTCGTTTGGCTAAAACGGACTTACGGTTTGAAAGTTATGCTCGTTTCCATGAACGCGTGCAGAACCGAAAACTTGGAATTTAGCATTGAATAGATCCTCGGATCGGATCGAATAAGTCGGTTCGGATCGGATTGAGGCATCCCGCCTTCACCAACTCAGCATCTTCCCTTCAACACTTAGATGTCGGCTCGGATCGGAGACCCCAGTTCGGAACGGGATAAGGCAGACCCGACCCGCTTCACACCAAATCCTCACAAGAGCACGCTTGGCTTTGGACACTCCGTTTCGGATCGGATAGAGAACCGAACTGACCTCATTCGACTTGCTGCTGCACTTCAAAATTGACCTATTCATGTGGCACCATTTCCTCCTAGTTTCATGGATCACCTTCCACATGGCCTTACACGAATTGGAGAGGCTTTCTCCCATTTTGCCACTTAGTCACCACGTTCTATCAAGGCGTTGGATTGGGGACACTTGTCATTCATCCGGATCTCCCTAGGGCTTCTTTACGCCTATAAATACAACATCATATGGCGATTTGAAGGGAGCTTCTTGATTCGACTATTTCCAATTCTTATCTTCCACCATTACAAAGGACTTTTTGGCTCTCACTCATTATGGCTTCCACCATTACTTCACGCATGGCCATTGCTTAATAAGGAAGCCAAGTTCCACATTACAACACGAGGCTATCGTGTATAATCTTCCCTTTAATCTCCTCTTCTTCAGTGTAAACACGAGGATTTCGTGTATAAACAACAAGCAAACAGTATTGTAATAGCTTCTTAGGATTTAAGAAACTATAAAGTGGACGTAGGCTTGGTTTGAGCCGAACCACTATAAAAATCTCGTGTGTCTCCTCTTATTTTTACTGCTTTTTCTGCATTGATCTGTGATTGTGAGGTTTTCACATAATACTTGGGTGTTAGGCCCAGATTTCGGTCTAACATACCCAATCAACACTGTCAATTAACCTTAATCACAACGATGGTGAATATATATTCAACCATCAACATTCAAACAGGTTTTGGTGTCAGTCAGAGTGAGCAATCCATATATATGCACAACAAACAAAAATACAGTTTATTTGAGGAATCCGGTTGGATCCCTCCAACCTATCCTTCTCTACATCACAGATATCAGTCATACGAATTTAATTTCAATAATATATTATTTAAACTGACGAACATAAATAACACCAATCAATCAAACAAACAATAGCATCCATAGCAGCAAATCAACCAATTTCTACTATTTAACGGTCAATTATATTTTTCTATGGATTTACCACATCACAGAATTCTAGAGGGTGTGAGAATTAACTCACCAGATTAGATTCTGGTTGATGGTTGATGCATTTGTTGTATCTAATTTGAGACGAATGTTCAAAATTTGCTGAAATTTCAACTATACCTAATCAGCTCCTAGTCAGTGTCATCAGATAGGTCTCGTCCCTGAGATCCCAATGGATCCAGTTTCGTTAGATTTAGTTATCGTATGCGAAAGTTACACTAATTTAAAGTTCGATATATATATATATATATACGATAAATTAACAAGCAAATTAGTAATTTTAATTAAATTATTAATACTAATTACCTTTATTAAGGTGCCACGTCATCATCGTATGTTGGAAAACATGGTTTCCTTCTTCCCAATTTCTGAAGCCCGTAACTCTCCATTCCTTACCGTGCTCGACATCTTCTGGACCTCGCTGGCGCCGCTACCGATGACCTGAGAGCCCCCACGACCCATCGCCTGAACCGCCGTGTCGAGACCCTCCTCTGCCCTGATCGCCGCCCCTCAAGACGGACCCAGCTCGCCAGAAAAGCCCCATGACCAACCTCCGTTCATGCTTTGATTTCATCGCCACCAGACCCCCAGGCGCCACCGCACCACCGTGGAATTGACCGCCTCACTCCCTGCTTCGACCAACCTTCAGATCCCGACACCCACGACCACCAGATCCGTTGTAAATCCACCAATTCTGACCGCCACTTTCAAAAACAGCACCCAATAACCAGTCTCCGTTCATCTACCTCTCATGGCAACCACACACCATTTCAGACCCTCCGACCAGTGCCAAACGAAAGCCTTACCTCTCCTCCACAAAAACCCCAAGGTCCCGCCTCTCAAATCAATCAAATCTCCTCAATTTTGACCAAAAAGGAGAATGGTTTTCCTCGGTTTAACACCGATTCCAGCCACCTCCGACCACCATTTCACCCCAACTTTTTACAGTAGCTAGACAACACCCCGATCTACCGCTTTTGCTTTGGAACCCCCCTCGAATTCATCACGGATTGGAAGATATAAATTGTTTTGTAAACAAGGACTTTTTTGCAAATTTGATGAAGAGAATTTAGTTTGGCTAGAAATTTCTGTTTGGTGGGGTATATATAGTCGGGCTTTATTATATTTTAAGTTGACGTGACGCGTGATGACGACTAACAATATTTTATTTCGTGTCTATCGCTATTTTAAACGTTGTTTATTCGCTACTGCGCTCACATACAAGCCTCGTTCGAGATGCGAATGGACAGCATAGTATAATTTGACGATACGGTCCTAATGATACTTGCTTTGTCGAATTCCGAGTCCATTTGCTCGAATGGCCCTTGTTCATGTTCAAATGGTCGTTTTTATTTACATTTTATTTTGCCACGCTCACAAATTAACCCCGATTGACGCGCTACTTGAAACCTAGCAATAATTTACTATTGCGGTCTCAATAAAATTTGTTTCGTCGAAAACGAAGGTCGTTTGAATAAAGGCCCTTTTATAACTGCCCAATTCAAAGAAAATAAACAAATTTTAAAATACCTCAATATAATAATATTAAAACATTGAAATTGGCCATATACGACCAGAATATTGTATATTACCAAAATAAAATAGCACGGGTTGAGTTTGAAGCCAAATCGATATTATAAATATTTAAAAACCCTTTATTCTATATAATAACGATATAATATATAAAGGAGATTCCACGTCGACTATTTCAAAATTTGATTTGGACGTAAAACAAAATCTACAACACGAAAACTCGATTTTTCTTTTTCATTAGAAAAATATCACTCAACAGATTCGGACGTTTCTTGTTTCGAGAAAATCCGACTCATATTGGGCCCTGTACGGCTGTTTGAAGTTCAAAACGCCAATTTACGAACTGCCGCGCCGCTGCAGCTCGTTTTATAATTAAATTATAAATTCAACGTTATAACGTCATTTTAATAACGAAATTGCCATGATAATTTCAATACAGACCATATTAAACCATTTTAAAATCGCCCGATCATATCATACTGCAAATTCGACATTTTCCCAAATATGCCAAAAATAAAATGTTATTATATTATTAATATAATTTAAATATTCAAATAAAAATGGTTAGAATCGATTATTTATATTCAAGTCAACAATTAAAATAATAAAATAATTTAAATAATTGGCCGGAAAACACGGGACGTTACAAACTATGTCTGTTTTAACTTTATTTCGAATGGCTAATATTCAATTTAACTCCATTCGCTTGACTCTAGGTCGCAGCAATCACAATTGTTACGCCTGATTTCCTCAGGAAACATCCGACCGTCGTAGGCTATATGCAGCCCTGCGAATTATGCTAGCAGTCATACGAAATGGCAACTCATCCTGAATAACTATGTTTAACTAACTCTATCCCAAATAACTATATTCGATCAACTCTAATTGAATAGCTAATATTCAATAAATCTTAATTCGATTAACTATGTTTAGTTCACTCTAATTCGATTAATTCTAGCTCTAATCGATTTACTCTAACTGATTTACTCTAATGGATTAACTCTAACTGATTAACTCTAGTTGATTAACTCCTTTGATTAACTTACGTCCCTATTCAGTTTCAGTTGTCGATGTTGAAATCGATTCTTACTTCTCTGTAACGACCCGCATTCTACGCATCGGGGGATCGTAGGATATTTATTTCTTTCCCGTGTGAAGTCGTATGGTCGTGTAACTTTGGGAAACATCTATTAGAGTCATTTCCCATGTTCATGATTTTTGTCGATTTTAAAATGACCATTTTGCCCCTAGTTGGTACTGTTTTGGCCATAACTTTTGGTTGGAAAGGAATTTTGACCTGAAACCACTCCCATTGGATTTGTTTGATGGTTTACCTTTCCGTAGAGTGGTCATAATAGCCAAACGGACTTACCATTTGGGAGATATGGCTGAAATAAGGTTTGGAGGGTGAAAAACTGCTTAACCGGGCCAAATCGGGTGATTAGTGAGTAGGCCCATAACCCATTTCAGGATTAGGGTTATGGAAAGGCTGAAATGAGATAGAGAATCATTCCATTTCAATTTTCTAGCCTCCACTTATCACCAAGGAACCCTAAAAATGGCCTCCAACCTCTAAATCACCTCAAAATCACCTTTTGGTCAAGGATTTGGCTTAGCAACCTCTAATCAAGGAAGATCTACACCAAAGCAACATTGGAGCTGCTGTTTAGCATTGGGATTCACATCAAATCAGAGATTTATTTCAGATCTTAGTTTATTTGTGGCTAAGGTGAGTGATTTGCATAGTTTTGCACTAATTAAGGGTAATTAGTGTTAATTAGCGAATTTATACACTAATAAATTCGGGAAAAATGTTCATAAATTCCTAAATGATGTTTTAGACCTCTGATATGAATATGGGTTAATTTGGTTAAGTTTTGCTAATCCTATCATTAGTTTCACCTAAACATGCTTAAGGGAAAATATGGGGTTTTGGCTATGTTTGATCCATTTTGACTTATCATATTGATGTTTTGGTGTTTGAGGTCACTTCTATTTGTTGTTATGACTGTATGGTATGCTTTGTGATTGTTTAGAAGTGTTAGATTGGTCGAAAACGCCGTCGAATGGCGTAAAATAAGTCGCAGGGAAGTTGTGCAGGAACTGGATCGCGTATCGCCCTATGTGTCACGACCTGGACTGGAGACCACGATCCGATGGTGGGAGGAGCTCGAACTCGAACCGCGTCACGCGCTGGAGCACCCGATCGCATCCCATCTCCGATCCGACCCGATCCACTTCAGAAACTCACGATTTGAACCGATGCGCATCCACGATGTGAAGGGGAAGTAGCATCACGACCGAAGGGAAGCGCCACGAGCTATGGGGCACGACCCGAACCAGTGGGAGTGCCCCGATCCGACCTGACGAAGGGGGAGCACGATCCGAACCAGTGAGGAAGCACGGTCACGAACTGAAGGGCGCCAGGGAACCATGAACTGGAGGGTACCACGATCCATTGAAAGACGATAAAGACCGAACCGATCCGGTGATGACCAATAACCCGAGATGCAAAGGTAGTCCAAATGGAAGTTAGAGCTCAGGATCCAGTCGGGAACCGATGAGTTCACTTCATGGTTGGACTTTGCTGTGGGACGTGTGTTAAGGAGTTGTCGATGTTCATAACTTCGATTCACCACTAAAAATGAATGATGGGCTACTTATCAGTGCAGTAGAGTCATTGCGACTCGAGGTGCAAGGTGATGGTAGCAAGACTACGTTATCAGTGCAGTAGAGTCATTACGACTCAAGGGGCAAAGTGATGCGTAGTAAGACTATGAGCCAGCACAGATGGGGTGAATAACTCCATGGGGCAAGTGGACATAGTAAGGATTGGTAAGGCTATGAGCCAGCACAGATGGGGTGAATAACTCCATGGGGCAAGTGGACATAGCAAAGGATTAGTGGCTACGTTATCAGTGCAGTGAAGCCATTTATGACTTCATGGGGCAAAGTGATCGTAGCAAGGGTGGGTGATCGAAGTGGTGAATATCGTATGCTTTACGCACTGAGTGAGAGATGTGAGGATGGATGCTATGTTTGATTGTTTGCCATCACTATGACATGCACACCTCCCCCACCTCCGTATCTTTACACCGTTTGATATGGCACCTTAGAGTGTTGTACAGTACGTAGTGCTAACTCTTTGGTTGCAGGTCCAGGTTCAGGTATGTTTTAGTCTACCTGTTATTGTTCACTTTAGATGCTTATCGCTCATACCAGGCTTTATGTCTGACCCAGAGTTTTATGTCTCCTCTTATTACTCTGGGTGCTCACACGAGCAGACTAGAGACAGGTTAGCTGGTGGTGCGCGAGTAGCTGATTCGGAGGCAGGCAGGAGGCTTCCACGTATGATATATATATACACATTCTCCCTGTGTCGTTGGTGGTCGCTACTTGGGCATTAGTAGTGTACCTCCTTTACCTTCCTTTTGCTTTGAGACAGTTGAAAAGTTGTAATAAGCTATATTTTGGATTTCCGCTGCTATGATGCTTAGTTCTGGTTTTTAGCTTATGCACTGTCTCTCCTGTTTTATGTCAAGTATGTTATTATTATATTTTGTTCTATGCGCTGTGAGACATTCTACAGGTTCTTTGTAATTCATTTCCTTCTTCTTCTTTTTCCTTCTGACGACCCGTTCCGTGCTAACTGGACATGTGTACAGCGCACCTTTGGAGTAAACGTCGGTTGGTGCTGGGCGGGCCGTCACACTTGGTATCAGAGCTCTAGGTTGCGTAGTTAACCTAGGGAAAGACACTAGGGAAAGATAGTACGTATATGAGAGCGCGTATTTGTGATTACTTTGGTTTTCAAAAGTTATGTATATATATACTATTAGTAGTATAAGAATGAAGTCGCTTTGCACTAGCACCATGATGGGGTCGTTAATCGTTTCCCTTTTTCAGATTGACGATGAGCCAAGACACGAGGGGTGCTAGTAGAGGGACTAACCATGGGAATTCCGCTGACATGAGGGCGATGTTTACTAACCTCATGAGAGACATGCTTAGAGAAGTGCAAGGGGCAAATCCCAATCCCAGAGTTGGTGTTGGCCCAATAGTGCAGGCGCCTAGGGTCGATTTCGCCAAGTTGTGCAAAGATTACACTAACCTTAGTGGGAAGCCGTTCCACGGAACGGAGTCGGCCACAGATGTTCAAGATTGGATGGATAGCTGTGATCGTATCTTCGATGACTTGGGTCATGAGGATGCGATGAAGAGAAGGCTAGCGTCTCGTCAGCTGCAAGGGCGAGCGATGAATTGGTGGAATGCCATTAGAACAGCTACTCCAGAGGACCGGGTTACTTGGGTTCAGTTCAAGGCTTGCTTTAGCGAGAAGTTTATTCCAGCTGCCCAGAAGTCAGTGTTGTTCAAGAGGTTCTTGGAACTCAAGCAGAATGGGAGGGCAGTTTCTGACTATATTGCTGAGTTCGACACTTTGTCAAAGTATGGACTGTCTCTTATCGACACTCCTGAGAAGAAGAATGAGAAGTTCATTACTGGCTTGGATGGATACTTGGGGGAAAGGCTTATCAACCACATCGATGAGACTTTTGAATCGATCGTGGGGAAGGCTTTGAGATCAGAGAGTCTTTACCCTAAGTCAAAGACCGAAGCTGCATCTGCAGAAGGGCCAAAGCCGCAAGCAGGCGGTGGAGGCAAGAATAACTCTCAGAATAAGAGGAAGCAGGACCAATCTAAGGGTGGTCAGAAAAAGAGTAAGAAGGATGTTGAGTGCTTCAGCTATGGTAAGAAGGGCCATTATGCTAAAGAATGTCGGGCCAAGCCAGCGGAAAGGAAGTGCTACAACTGTGGTCTAGTGGGACATCATAAGGATAAGTGTCCGCAACCTCTTAAGGAGAAGCATATTGTGAAAGCATATGCTATTGATGCTGTTTCTTCTTCGTCAAATGCCTCAACTGCGGCGGAGAAAGGAAAGAATGTTGTTATCCAAGGTATGCTTTCTATTTATGATATACCAGTTCGAGTTTTGTTTGATACTGGGGCTTCCCGTTCCTTCATATCTAGTGACCTGGTAGATAGGTTGGGACTGGAACCCGAGATAGTCGATAGACCATTGGTTGTGACGAACCCGATTGGTGGTTCGACTAGCCTTAGTATGATTTGCAGGAACTTGGTCTTATCGAGTCATGGATGTATGTTTGTTTGTGATTGCTTTGTTTTGGGCTTTACTGGGTATGGCATTATATTGGGAGTCGATTGGCTCCAAAGATACGGGGTGGTGGTAGACTGTGAGGGCTTTTTGGTGACAGTGAGGGCGGATGATGGGCGGAGGGTAGTGTTTGGTAGCCTACCTAGTGATGGGGTTATGGCTAGTTTTGTAAATTCCCTCGACATCCCGCAGGATGAGTTGTCAGATGTGCCTGTGGTTGGCCAGTATCCGGACGTTTTTGAGGAGGTG
Organism: Allium sativum; assembly: GCA_030737875.1. Lineage (NCBI taxonomy): Eukaryota > Viridiplantae > Streptophyta > Magnoliopsida > Asparagales > Amaryllidaceae > Allium > Allium sativum. The sequence goes on from CM060919.1 coordinate 681,980,233, forward strand.
ACCGGGCTTCCACCACACCGAGAGATTGAGTTCCGTATTGATTTAGTGAAAGATGCCAGACCTATAGTGATGCCACTTCGTCGTATGGCACCAAGGGAGCAGCGAGAGCTCGGGGTGCAAGTCAGCAATCTTTTGAAGAAGGGACTTATTAGAAGGAGTGTCTCCGAGTGGGGAGCACCAGTTGTGTTTGCCACTAAGGCAGATGGTTCCCTTCGTTTGTGTGTGGACTATCGCGAGTTGAATAAGGTAACGAGGAAGAATAAGTATCCTCTACCACGGATAGATGATTTGTTTGATCAACTGGAAGGAGCAAGAGTGTTCTCCCAGTTGGACCTCGCGACAAGATTTCATCAGCTTCGAATAGCAGATGAGAGTGTTCCGAAAACGGCATTTAGGACGCCGTCTGGATTTTATGAGTGGTTGGTCATGCCATTTGGGTTGACCAATGCACCAGCTTACTTTGTGGATCTTATGAATCGAGTATTCAGAGATCAGTTGAATAAGTTTGTTCTTGTGTTCATGGATGATATCCTTGTTTACTCAAGGAAAGAGGAGGAACACAAGGGACACTTGAGGATAGTGATGGAGGTGTTGAGGAAACACCAATTGAAAGCGAAATTCTCTAAGTGTCACTTTTGGAGAAGGGAAGTGAGATTCTTGGGCCATGTTGTTTTAGAGAGTGGTATTGCCATGGACCCTGCGAAGGTGGCTACGGTACAGGATTGGCCTACGCCCAAGAATGCAACAGATGTAAAAAGTTTCTTGGGATTAGCTGGATATTATCGTAAGTTTATCCAGGACTTCTCCAAGATAGCAGCACCGTTGACTCAGTTGACTAAGAAGAATCAGTCCTTCGTCTGGGACGGAGTGTGTGAGGATGCCTTCAAGAGTCTAAAGGAGAAGTTGACGCGTGCGCCAGTGTTAGTCATTCCTAAAGGGAATGAAGAGATGACGGTATACACGGATGCTTGTGGTACCGGACTGGGTGCTGTATTGATGCAAGGGGGTAGGGTTGTGGCTTACGCTAGTCGACAGCTAAAGCCTCATGAGAAGAAGTATCCTACCCATGATTTGGAATTAGCAGCGATTGTGTTTGCGCTAAAGATGTGGAGACACTATCTCTTGGGAGAAAGATTTGAGTTGTTTACCGATCATAAATCGTTAAAATATCTCTTCTCTCAGAAAGATCTGAATCTCCGTCAACAGAGATGGTTAGAGTTTTTGGCTTCGTATGATTTTGTTATCGCATATACACCTGGGAAAGGTAATGCGGTAGCCGATGCTTTGAGTAGGAGACATGCCAGTTTATGGGCAATGTTTCTTGAATGGAAGCAACTGGAGTATATCGCGGGGTTTGATTTCAGACCAAAGAGCGAATTGGATCCAGTTATGCTAGCTAGTTTGACGATCAGACCCACTTTGATAGAGCGGATTGGTTCCAGCCAGAGGGACGATCCTAATCTATTGGAAATCATCTCCAAGTTAGAGATGGACATCGACGGTGAGGAGATGAATGTGTATGGGCTTGATCGAGATGGATGGCTTCGAAAGAATGGAAGACTAGTTGTGCCCAACGTGAATGGTTTGAGAGATGAAGTGCTTAGAGAATGTCATCACTCAAAACTGACTATACATCCCGGTGGTAATAAGATGTATCGAGACATGAAACAGGCTTACTACTGGGAAGGGATGAAAAGAGTCGTTGGGAGGTTTATATCCAAATGCATGAATAGCCAGCTAGTTAAAGCCGAGCAAAAGAAGCCTAGTGGTTTGTTGCAACCATTAGAAATTCCCGAATGGAAATGGGAGCAAGTCTCGATGGATTTCATTGATGGTTTACCGAGGACTAGATCGGGATATGATAGCATTTGGGTAATTGTGGATCGATTGACTAAGAGCGCAAGATTTATACCAGTCAAATCGACCAGAACGGCAGCCAAGTTGGCAGAATTGTATATGAAGTGGGTAGTGAGATTCCATGGAGTACCCAAAAGCATTGTGAGTGACCGAGACCCGTTGTTCACTAGTGGGTTTTGGAAGAGCTTACAAGAGGCTCTAGGGTCAGGATTACATCTCAGTACCGCATATCATCATCAGACCGACGGTCAGACGGAGAGGGTGAATCATATATTGGAAGATCTCTTGAGAGCTTGCATATTGGATTTTGGTGGATCATGGGATGACCATTTGCATCTAGTAGAGTTTGCATATAATAATAGCTACCAATCCAGTATCGATATGGCTCCATATGAAGCTTTGTATGGAAGACCGTGCAACTCACCATCATGTTGGATTGAGACTGGCGAGAAGTTTGTGCTTGGACCAGATGTGGTGAGGGAAACTTCCGATAAGATCAAGATCATTCAACAACGAATGAAAGCTGCCCAAGATAGGCAGAAGAGTTATGCTGATAAGAGGAGAAGAGACTTGAAATTCTCCGTTGGTGACTTGGTGTTTGTCAAGATTTCTCCGTTGAAGAGCGTAATACGATTTGGCAGGAGAGGCAAGTTGGCACCAAGATTTGTTGGCCCATTCCCTGTTCTTGAACTAGTCGGGAATTTGGCATATAGAGTTGGCTTACCAGAGAAAATGGCGGGAGTTCACAATGTATTTCATGTTTCCCAACTGAGGAAGTTCGTTCACGACTCAGATATGACTATTTCACCTGATCAGTTAGAGGACTTCGAAGTAGAACCCGAGGCGGTTGGGAACCGCAAGCCGATTCTTATTGTGGGGCACGATACGAAATAACTTCGAAGGAAGGCGGTGAAGCTAGTCAAGGTTCAGTGTGGCGAGGACGAGAATGATTGTACTTGGGAGACAGAGGAGAGCATTAGGAAGGCATATCCAGAACTCTTTGCCTGGTAAGATTTACTTTGCAATTTAGTTTTCCGCATGCTAGGGTAGACTTGTTTTGCTTGTTTGCATGTTTGATTGTTGTTTTATGATTGATAGGCATGCGATTCCTTTGTGTGTGTTTTGATTAGGGAATTTCGGGGGCGAAATTTCTTAAGGGGGGGAGAGTGTAACGACCCGCATTCTACGCATCAGGGGATCGTAGGATATTTATTTCTTTCCAGTGTGAAGTCGTATAGTCGTGTAACTTTGGGAAACATCTATTAGAGTCATCTCCCATGTTCATGATTTTTGTCGATTTTAAAATGACCATTTTGCCCCTACTTGGTACTGTTTTGGCCATAACTTATGATTGAAAAGGAATTTTGACCTGAAACCACTCCCATCGGATTCGTTTGATGGTTTACTTTTCCGTAGAGTGGTCATAATAGCCAAACGGACTTACCGTTTGGGAGATATGGTTGAAATAAGGTTTGGAGGGTGAAAAACTGCTTAACCGGGCCAAATCGGGTGATTAGTGAGTAGGCCCATAACCCATTTCGGGATTAGAGTTATGGAAAGGCTGAAATGAGATAGAGAATCATTCCATTTCAGTTTTCTAGCCTCCACTTATCACCAAGGAACCCTAAAAATGGCCTCCAACCTCTAAATCACCTCCAAATCACCTTTTGGTCAAGGATTTGGCTTAGCAACCTCTAATCACGGAAGATCTACACCAAAGCAACATTGGAGCTGCTGTTTAGCATTGGGATTCACATCAAATTAGAGATTTATTTCAGATCTTAGTTTATTTGTGGCTAAGGTGAGTGATTTGCATAGTTTTGCACTAATTATGGCTAATTAAGGGTAATTAGTGTTAATTAGCGAATTTATACACTAATAAATTCGGGAAAAATGTTCATAAATTCCTAAATGATGTTTTAGACCTCTGATATGAATTTGGGTTAATTTGGTTAAGTTTTGCTAATCCTATCATTAGTTTCACCTAAACATGCTTAAGGGAAAATATGGGGTTTTGGCTATGTTTGATCCATTTTGACTTATCATATTGATGTTTTGGTGTTTGAGGTCACTTCTATTTGTTGCTATGACTGTATGGTATGCTTTGTGATTGTTTAGAAGTGTTAGATTGGTCGAAAACGCCGTCGAATGGCGTAAAACAAGTCGCAGGGAAGCTGTGCAGGGACCGGATCGCGGATCGCCCTATGTGTCAAGACCCGGACCGGAGACCACGATCCGATGGTGGGAGGAGCTCGAACTCGAACCGCGTCACGCGCTGGAGCACCCGATCGCATGCCATCTCCGATCCGACCCGATCAACTTTAGAAACTCACAATCTGAACCGATGCGCATCCACGATCTGAAGGGGGAGTAGCATCACGACCGAAGGGAAGCGCCACGAGCTATGGGGCACGACCCAAACCAGTGGGAGTGCCTCGACCCGATCCGACCTGACGAAGGTGGAGCACGATCCGAACCGGTGAGGAAGCACGGTCACGAACTGAAGGGCGCCAGGGAACCACGAACTGGAGGGTACTACGATCCATTGAAAGACGATAAAGACCGAACCGATCCGGTGATGACCAATAACCCGAGATGCAAAGGTAGTCCAAATGGAAGTTAGAGCTCAGGATCCAGTCGGGAACCGATGAGTTCACTTCATGGTTGGACTTTGCTGCGGGACGTGTGCTAAGGAGTTGTCGATGTTCATAACATCGATTCACCACTAAAAATGAATGATGGGCTACTTATCAGTGCAGTAGAGTCATTGCGACTCGAGGGGCAAGGTGATGGTAGCAAGACTACGTTATCAGTGCAGTAGAGTCATTACGACTCGAGGGGCAAAGTGATGCATAGTAAGACTATGAGCCAGCGCAGATGGGGTGAATAACTCCATGGGGCAAGTGGACATAGTAAGGATTGGTAAGGCTATGAGCCAGCACAGATGGGGTGAATAACTCCATGGGGCAAGTGGACATAGCAAAGGATTAGTGGCTACGTTATCAGTGCAGTGAAGCCATTTATGACTTCATGGGGCAAAGTGATCGTAGCAAGGGTGGGTGATCGAAGTGGTGAATATCGTATGCTTTATGCACTGAGTGAGAGATGTGAGGATGGATGCTATGTTTTATTGTTTGCCATCACTATGACATGCACACCTCCCCCACCTCCGTATCTTTACACCGTTTGATATGGCACCTTAGAGTGTTGTACAGTACGTAGTGCTAACTCTTTGGTTGCAGGTCCAGGTTCAGGTATGTTTTAGTCTACCTGTTATTGTTCACTTTAGATGCTTATCGCTCATACCAGGCTTTATGTCTGACCCAGAGTTTTATGTCTCCTCTTATTACTCTGGGTGCTCACACGAGCAGACTAGAGACAGGTTAGCTGGTGGTGCGCGAGTAGCTGATTCGGAGGCGGGCAGGAGGCTTCCACGTATGATATATATATATATATATATATATATATATACATTCTCCCTGTGTCGTTGGTGGTCGCTACTTGGGCATTAGTAGTGTACCTCCTTTATCTTGCTTTTGCTTTGAGACAGTTGAAAAGTTGTAATAAGCTATATTTTGGATTTCCGCTGCTATGATGCTTAGTTCTGGTTTTTAGCTTATGCACTATCTCTCCTGTTTTATGTCAAGTATGTTATTATTATATTTTGTTCTATACGCTGTGAGACATTCTACAGGTTCTTTGTAATTCATTTCCTTCTTCTTCTTTTTCCTTCTGACGACCCGTTCCGTGCTAACTGGACATGTGTACAGCGCACCTTTGGAGTAAACGTCGGTTGGTGTGGGGCGGGCCGTCACATTCTCTATATAAGTCCCGACTTATATATTCTATTTATCCAATGTTAAACATTTCATTTGATTTATCAAATATTATTTATAAATTTATCTTCTCCACTTATCTGTTAAATAGATTTCTATTAAAAATCTACTTTAAATTCATATTCTATTATACCCGTGTGCGAAGCACGGGTCTAAACTTTCCTAGTGTAAAATTCTCTTTTTATACACTTCTTCATTTTTCAATTATTTCCTTTTATAATCTATTTATTTTCTAAATAAATATCACTTTTATTTTATTTATTTATCAAATGATAAATATTCCTTTTATGAAATCCTTTGATTTTATAAATATCTTATTTCTAGTATACACTTTTAAAGATCTTATTTATTTTCTAAATAATATATCCTTTACTATTTGTTATACAAATATTTCCCTTTTCTATTTGTTATACAAATATTTTCCTTTTCTATTTCTTTGATTTTATAGTTATTTTCTTTTATAAAATCCTTTTCCTTTTATATATAAAATCCATTGATTTTATATAAATAATTTTTTTCAAATATACTTTGAATATCCCCTTTTTTTTCCATCCCAGTATTCCTCACGGTATTTAAAATACCAAATGACAATGATAGATATCATTCAAACCCATAAAATCAACATCAGATTATATATCGCATCATATATCAAAATATATGAAAAACAGTAAAATAACTGTTGAGGAACCCAGTTGGGTCCCTTCGACCTGTTTCCCTGCATCCACATATGTTATACAATAAAATTAACATCAATTTCATTTCACTATGAAATATTCTGCTAAACAGAATCAATATTCGATTAACGATTTATATTTATATCTTTATTTATATTTTCAATCGACTGACTAGCGTTCAACCAAACAGCCAACAAACAGCAGCCAACCATCATTTATAGATTCAAAAAAATATTTTGTAAAAATATTAACTGAGCAGAGTTAGCGAGATTACTCACATTGGCCGGTGATCGTTAAATACCGATATATCGGTCATTGATTTGATCCAGGTGCTAAATTTCACCATAAATCCAAACGAGCTCCAATACACTCCCGGTCAGTTCCATTGGGTAGTGTCCGTCCACACGATCCCAACAGATCCTGTTTTGCCTAATTCCGATACCGTATGAGAAAGTTATTCACTCCTGAATTTTATACACATCAAATTTTAATTTAAACTAAAAATTAACTTTAAACGGCCCTCACCCTCAACCCTATCGTCCCAAGTCCATCCCAACAAGGCCTACCCACACCGAGCTAATCCTCTTCTTATTTCAGGAAGAATTTGACGCGGATTCCTCCAACCGAACACACCATTAGCCGATTATTCGCTCCACTTATCTCCTCCTTCTTCCACCTTTAAATCAAACAAATATTACCATGATAATCCTCATCAAACCCTCTCCAACCTCAACCCAAAAAGACCAAACTCGAATCGCTATTCTCAAACGCGATTTCCAAACCTAGCTCGTGCATCATACAGGGATTGCGACACCCAATTCAACCGATCAGACCCAAAACCTTCTCGCCGGTTCTAATCCTTTTGCTAAACTCAGAAATGACCTTGAATTCGAGTATCAATGCTCCAAATCCACGGTTTTGCAAACCCTAGGTTCACTGTTATGAAACCAGCAAAAAAATTCTTGCGTCGAGTACCACAAATTTGGTATGAGGTGGAAGCTATGGATCTCAGGAACTCAGATATATTAACTTTGGGATTTTATGATTTTTGTTTGAATTGTATGGAATTATCGAAGATGATGTTTTACTGTAGATTTTCATTTGGGGTTGCGGCGCCTAGTTTTGACTAAGGAAAAATAAGAATAGGGTTTAGAGAAGTTAAGGGTATTATATAGGATAGTTATAATATTTTTATATTTGATTAAAATATTAATTTTTAATCCTACGCTATTTGTATTCGTCTTTAAAAATTCCTATGGTCACATACAATACCCAAAAATCACGAAAATGGAGATGCAGCTACAGTTCGACATTACGGTCCCAACGAAACTGGTTTCGTCGAATTTCGACTTCGTATGCTCACACAGCGTATTTTTAAAGGTCACATTATCGAATGTTTTTCACTCTAAAAATCCGTATGGCCACACAGTGACCCCAAGAATCACGGGACTTGGAATCTAACAATAATTTAATGTTGCAGACCCAACAAAATTAGTTTCGTCGAATTCCGAGGTCGTTTGCAAAACTGGCTATTTTTAAAGCTCTAAATAACCCTTTTAAATATATAAATATATTAAAAAACAATTAAATTTAATATTTAAAAATATTTATTATTGTATATATTCACATTGGAATACCATACAGTTCTAGAATTTTCCTATATGAATTTCTAGCTTGATATTTCAAATCCCAATTAAATCGATATTCGATTTATAATGAAATTCCTTTTATAAATATAAATAAATCATTATAAATTATAAAGGAATTCCACAACGACTTTTCTAAAATTTGATTTGGACATAAATCAAAATTTACACGACAAAATCCCGACTTTTCTCTTCCACTAGAAAAATATACTTCACCACCTCCTAACGTTTCTTGTTTTACAGAAATCCGATTTAAAACAAACCCTGTACATACAATTGAAGTTCAAATCGCCAAATAGCGAACTGCCGCGTCATTTCGAGCTCGATTTTAATTATAATATAATTATACATTCAAACTTCCTTCAAATAATATATTCGTTATTCTAATTCAATTTTAAACTAAATTAAATATCATAGATGATCCAATTCACACCATTTTGTGAATTCCACTATTTCAGAAATTAAATATATTATTATATTATTTATTTTAATTAAATATTCAATATTATCTAATTCTGGTCATTTTAAATAACCAAACCATTATTTAAATAATTAAATAAATTATTTATATACCATAAAAATACGGGTCGTTACAATTATTACATTTCATAACAGTATATAAAATACAAATTTTAATCCAATAAATGATGATAATATGATTTATGTCAACCATTTAATCAAACAATAGGCATCCAAGGCATCCAAAGATTTAATTTATACTATCAACGATTAAATTTAATTATATGAATTTAATCACATCATAGGATTCCAGAAAAGTGTGAGAGTTAACTCACTTTTATTTTCGATTCGACGATGTCTGGTTGTTTCATTTAATTTTAAACAGGCGTTTAAAATTAAATGATATTCTAGTTGCATTCAAATTCAACTAAACCAGCTTGACTTCGTTGCCTTCGCCACCCTTATCACAACAGATCCTATTTCGTTGAATTCTATAATCGTACGAATAAGTTATGCATTTTATAAATTTGGACGTATATATATAATATAACGACGATAATTAGTTTGTTATAATTAATTACCTCGTTAATATACTAACCATGTCATTAGCTTTTCCTAATCCACCCATTTTATCACACGGTTCTATCTGATAACCAAGGCAGCCCATCATGATCCTCCAAAACTAACGCTTCATCCACATTTTTTTTATAGACAGGTCCCAATCCCATAATCGTATATAACAACACGCCTCTCCCTTTATTTCTTCGCCAACGGTTGAACAGTTCCAGAAATTGCCATAAACCCATACTGTCACGATTTCAAAGCTTCTGCATCTCTACACCATTTGAGCCACCATCACCATCTCTACACTCCTCACCTCCCTCTCCTCCTCACGCCACATCACCACGTCATTGCCACCCATAGCTCGTCACTCCCTCTTTGAAATCGTCCACTCGACTTCACATATCTGGTAAGGATATCAATTAGTGTATTTTTGTGGAAATATATTAGTGATTTTCTGGTGAATTTGGCAATGTGGCATTCAAAGTGAATGGTGATGTGTTATCTTAGAAAGGTAATTATTAACCTCAAGCCTCACAACTGGAAAATGACAAAAATCGGGCAGCCAGCATAGCTAAGTAGGTCGCTCCTAATTAGGATGTATTCTCCACCAACCCTGGCTCGATGCCCAGACCCTCCGTCGAACTCGCAATAACCCATACATCACGTCAAACTTACTTACATAGCATAACAGCCTGTCCTTCAAGTTATCATCCCTAATAGTTACGCTTCCCCGGTCCATTACGCGACTCTCCGCACAATTACCTGTACCCTACACATGACAGCCTTCAAAACACGCACACCAGAAAGCCTTCAAAAACACGCACCCAAACTGTTCACTACTGCCACTATCGGACAAAAACGTACCCTCTCGGACCAGTGCCGAACTTCAGCTGAGCATCACCGTGACGACCCCAACTCCAGTCAAATCATGTTACTCCATATTTCGGACACCATAAAATATTGTTGTTCCCAATATCGTGTGTATGAGAGCGAAGCTCACACCATTGATATTTTATCAGATGATCGATACATATTTTCGTTGTGAATTGGATTTTATCTTATTTCGAAAGATCTAGTTTGCTGTAAAGAAAATTAGAAGAAGGAGAGCGACCACACAAAGGTAACGGTGCATTTGTTTTGAGGAGAAAGCTTATAGGCTGATGGGTATATATAATACACACAGATATATATATATATATATATACACACACATTAAGATAGACGTTTTTTGTACAATAGAGACATATGCTTGTTTTGCAGAAATCATGTGCAAGTGCATTTTTTTGACTGATTTGGACTGAAGATTTTTATTTGAAGTAACTATAGATTTTTACTGAAATGACGAGCGATGTTTTCTCCATATCTATCGCCAATTCCATACGATATCTTGCTAATTTTTATGGTTACGACATTCACGACGAAAATGAACGTATAGCCATAGTTTGACGTTACAGTCCTAATGAAATTAGTTTCGTCGAATTCCGAGTCCGTTAGCTCAAAACGGTGCTCGTTCGAGTCCAAATGGTCGATATATTTGCGTTTAATTTTGTCGTGCTCACAAAATAACTTCAATTGACACAAAACTTGAAATCTAGCAACAATAAGCCATTACGATATTAATAAATTTCATTCCGTTGAAAATGGAGGTCATTTGAATAAAGTCCCCTTTTAATGGTCCAAATTAAATTAAAATAAATCAATTTTAAAATACCTCAATATAACAATAATAAAATATTATTATCTAACATAATCGAGAAGAATTTCGTGTAGTTTCAAAATAAAATACTCTGGATTGAATTTCAAGCCAAATCAATATTCAATAAACTAAAAACCCTTTTATTTTATATAATAAATCATTAAATTTATAAACGACTTCTATTGCGACTATTTGAAAATTTTATTTGGACATAAAACAAGATCTACGACATAAAAAATATTTTTCTCTTTCATTAGAAAAATATTATTATACCAAAGATTCAGACATTTCTTCTTTCGAAGAAATCCAACTTATATTGGATCCTATATGTCCAATTAACATTCAAAACGTTATATTATGAACTACCGCACTGTTGCAGCTCGTTTTATAATAAAATTATAAATTATACGTTTTAACATCGCCTGATAAACGAATACGTTTATATAATTTAACAAACTAAAATAAATACTTCTATATTAACCAATTTACATTATACAACATATTTAACTAATCCCGACTATTTCAGCAATAAATTATTATCATGTTATTTATATTAATAAAATATTCAGAACCATTAAATTTCAAGTCATTAAATTTCCAAAACAATGTTTAAAGCCATTTTAAATATTAAAGTGGACGGTTAAAAATCTAGGTCGTTACATGTTTAAAAATGATAACTTTAATTTAATAAAATGCAAAAGGGTTTTTATATAATTTGAGTATCGTTTAACCCAGAATTTGTAATGTTGAGTTTCAAATCCATATTGGTTTATACTGGAAGCTATATATATTCCATTTGGATATATATATGTTAATACTAATTTATTATTATTTAATTAGGTTATTTAAAATTTATATATTTTATCGATATTATATATGAGCCTTAAGAATAGCCATTTTTCAAACACCCTCGGATTTCAATAAAAATTGGTTTCATTGGAATCGCAATGTTAGATTATAGTTGGAAACCAAATTCCGTGGCAATCCGATGTCATATGTGACAACGGTGGCATAAATCTTAATTGTTTTCTATAGCGCATAATTAATTAAATTTAATTTAAATGAATGGGTATTTTAGCATAACTTTAACAAACGATCGAGTTAAGCTACGAACCAATTCTGTTGGATTCGTATTGGTGGTTAGAGTCGAGATAGATAGGTAGTTCGTTGTTTTTTTACATCGGGTATTTTGGTGTCCAAAATAGCGTTGTTGTGCGTATAAAATATCATTTCGAGAAACAATCTTGGAATGTGATGAAACTTGCCATTGGATTCATATTAGTTAGTTATTATAGGATTTCTATTTTTATGTCGATTGGACTTATCGTTTGATCATGAGAATAGTAAACGCTTAGATTTTTATTTATTCGTTTTATCGATTTAATTTGGAATTCAAGAATAATCGATTTTCAAATGAACTCCACTTTCAATGAAACTAATTATATTGAATCCGGAATGTCTTATAATTGTATGATTTTAAGTTCCAAGTTAATTAGATTTTAATTGTGATCGCACGCAATTTAAATGCGTGTTTATTCACGTGTGAATTAAAAAGGTTTTTTTACAGATGATCTCGGAATTCAACAGAACCTGTTTCATCATGTCTGAAATATTATTTTATACTAGGATTACGAGTTTTATCTTGATTTGAGGTCGCGTGCATCGATTTCAATGCGTTACTTCATCGGTAAGTTTTATAATATAATATTATAATATGAATGCCTACCCTATATAAAGCAACCAAAACTTAAGTCAGTGTTTGCTCCAAATTTGGGATCAAACACCAAAGGTGTAAAACTACACTTCACCGATTCTGTAAGAATATGGAACCACGTAATCGCAAAGTAAACGGATAAAAGCAAGTAAGAACACAAAGGAATTTTTATAGTGGTTCGATTCTCTATGAATCTACGTCCACTTTCAATCTATTCTCATTATGATATTCAAGCTTACAACATATGAATTTTTCCTCATTTCAATCATTTCTCTCCTTTAACCCTCTTTTCACTCGCTTGATGATCTGCTTTCACTTGAATTTGGCGAAGAAAAGGAAAGAAGTTTAGCTTTGTGATGAATCTTCAACCACTTGTGTGCTTTGATCCTTTTCCATGATCTTCATAGATTTCATAGTGAATTAGCATTCAATTTAGGCTCTGGAGAGGATTAGAGATCGCTTGAATGATTATTGAGAGACCTACTATGTAGCTTGAATGAGATTGAAGGTCCTTAGATTTGATTGGAGAAAGCTTTTATGATCATTGATTTGGATTTGATCTCCATGAAGTTAGAAAAGTGTTGATGAATCCATAGAAGCCATTAAAGAAGTTGTAGTTGAGCTTTGAATTTGACGGAGTCTCCTCGTAAGAATGAATTTTCGGTCCCCATTCCAAATGAATTAGGAGGGGTATTTATCGGTGATTTTAGCCCGGGTGGCAATTCTGTAATTATGCAGAAAACGCCATGACTTCGACTCACCATAACTCGAGACGCCATGAGTCAACTCTGACATGACTCACTATAATAATGTCTCCAGCGATATGGATGAACGCGCCATGGATTAAATTGCTCTACGTAGCATGAAGGATCCTTACGCTTTGGTTTCTTTGATGACGACTCGCTTTTCTATGTTGTTAGTTGTTTTCACGTGATTGTACTGCCATGACTGTACTTTTTCCATTTGAAAGCTGTCCACTTTGATGCAATGACTCACAGGATGAATTAGATTATCCCATGCAACATGCTTTACTCGGGCACCCTGTACGCGATATGGACGAACATCGAATGATTTTAACCAACACGCCATGAGAGCACCGACTTGCTGAACTCAACCCCATGGATTCCAGACATGACGAGACGGCTTGACTCTTTTGTGGGCCAGATATGATGATCCAATGGATCAGCAGCTCATGTCCCCTTGTTAACTCATGTTGCATTATCCCTTATGCAGTCGCCACGTGTCCCATGTGTTCATGTTAATGCATATAACGTCAGGATTTTTTTTAATGGTCTAAGGCCTGCGAACCGACCTGGAGAATGCTCTTTATGTTATGCGGCATGCAGGTGCCTCATGCTTTGCGTCATGAATCATAGAATGCCCATAATGCCTTGACTAAGGTTGCATCAGTATAACGATATGGATGAACCGACACAACAACATGTTGTTCAAAACCATGGCGTTGGCCATATTCATGCCAACATGGTTTGCGGCATGAGTGGGAACAACATAAATTGGTTGCGCCTTGTTGACGGTTTGACACTGTTCGACAAGATGGCCTTACGATTGACATGAGACGCACGCGGTATAGAGCAAACGACATGATCTCTTAATATGTCGTCCTTTCCTCAAGTCGCCGTAACGGGTTGGTTACTTTGTACCATGTCGTTCTAACGACTTTGTACCATGTCGTGGGAATGACTTGGAAAGGAACAGTATGACTTAGTCACGCCATGCTAAGGGCCTGGTTGTGAGCGACTTGACTTGGCTCGACATGGTTCTATGTCGTGTCAGCGACTTGGTAGCATGTCGTACTGATTATTCAATAACATGTACACTTCACTACTTAAACCGTGATCAAGTTCTTCGATGTCAATTCTTTGAACCGCGTTGAACTAACGGGGTTAACATTTGCCCCTCGAAGCTTGTATTTTTTTCTTGCGAGAAATGCAGGCTTTGAAATAAACATCGTTGTTGATACATTCTGCTTGCTTACTTTGATCTTGCATGATGCTGGATTGTTTATAATGTGATTTGGTTTCCGTTATCAACCTCTCGTGTGATCATGAAATGGATTTGCAGCAGGCCTTGAACTTGCTTGAATGTCCATCTCGATCTCAGACTGCATTTGAGATGCCATGTTGTCCGAACAACCTTAATTCCCAACTTGATAGAATGACTTGAAATTCTGAGGGTGCTTCAATGACTCGGCTTTCCGATGACTCGAATCCACTGAATCAATGACTCGACTTGATTACCCTAAGTTTCCTTCGACTTAAATAGCCAATGACTTGAGTCCTTTGCGACATGAGCTATTCAACAGCTTAAATCATATCGCGACCCAATCTCTGAATGACTTAAGTCCACCTACGACTTAAATATTTATCGGCTTAAGGATTAAGTCGGCATGAGCTTTTAAAGATTAGATGGTTATCCAATCACTTGAGCACCGTAGAATGTAAGTAATTCATGGTTCTTCCTTTGAAATTGAGCACCTTTGTGGCTTGTTTCCTGCCTTATGAAAGCAATAAACATTTGTATCTTTTTCCTTTTTTTCTTTTGATGAATAGTGGTGCAACATTAGCTCAGTCTCATTGGAGGGTCCTCATTAGCATAGGTCCCTTTTTAATAAATCTGACAATTTGTCTGATGGAATTTCGAATTCAGTCTGACTTGTTAAATTATTAGCGATGCCCCTGTGAGCATGACTCATGTTTTCTACCAATCCTTTTAGATAATCGTAACCGTAGGATTTTCGGTAAACTGAGTAGCCTTGTGTATTATTAATAAATTGTGCCAAACCAGTATCTTGCGCAATGCTTTTGCAGTATCCATCCTGAGGATTGTGAGCCTTGGAACTGGGTTTTTGGAATTTGAGTGTTGTACATTAATGAATTGCTTCTTGCATTATTTTCACATCTTCCCATATCAGCTTTTCTACAGCCCGAGATACTTCATTGTATATTACAACCTTGCGGTACTATCGTGTTTTCAACCGTGTTTGGTATTATAGTTCATCCCGGGCTAGACAAAACTTTGAATCTTCGCTTCACAATTGTTTACCCTAACGCATGATTATTGCTTAACCTTGTTTATAACTCATGTTGATACCGTTGATGGATACTAGCTTTAATTCCTAGAGAAATGATATCTCTCTATGGGACTATGCCATGTCAGCGTACTTACCTTTTAGGCATTGTTTATTATCGGGTTTGAAGTAGAGTATCATCATGTTCTTTGATTTACAAACGATTGGAGGTTTGTAGGCGAGGAAGCTTTTGTGTTGAAAGACTCTTAATTTTCCTGTGGCAAGGAAATTCTTTTTTTTTTCACAAGAGATTTCTTGTGATCTATTTTGACTGATATTTCAACCTTCTTTTCTTAATGAGGCTTGCAGCTGGTCGTTGTTACCTAGCTGAATTTCCAAGGTTGA
Organism: Allium sativum; assembly: GCA_030737875.1. Taxonomy (NCBI): domain Eukaryota; kingdom Viridiplantae; phylum Streptophyta; class Magnoliopsida; order Asparagales; family Amaryllidaceae; genus Allium; species Allium sativum. The sequence continues at coordinate 681,996,112 of CM060919.1, forward strand.
GTTTTATCAGCACAATGGACTTCGTCGATGTATCAAGTTATATCGAATTTGTCAGGTTTTTCCTTGATTTAAATTCTTACACTAGAATCTTTTGATTTGTTAATAAAATCATTTTGCATTTACCGACTTATTTTAGAGCTTCTGAGCATGCTGATACATCCAGGAACCTCGTTTTAATCGCTGGTTATATGCTTAAATCTTTTGAGGATGCTAATGAATAAAGTAGGGCCAAGATATTTCTTATCACAGAGAAAATCCTTTCTGAAGCTGGACTACTTGTATGCACTCAATCTTTTCCTTCTAGAGGAATTGCTTTTGCGTCCCGCTCTATGCTAAAAGCATTAGATTCCGCGATTTCTAATAGGGAGCTTATATTGGAAAATTCCACCGAGAAGTTCCAAATTAAGAAAGATTTAGGATCCTTCTATACACTTGGCTACGACTTTCCTTTTGTAAGCGGAAGAAGGTCATGTTGACTGACCAAATTAGATGTGATTGATGAGCTCAAAGGGCTGCTGAAAATAGATTAGTCATGGAGGAGGGAGTCAATGCCAGTTTACGGGAACGGTTTGAAAGCTAGAGTAAATGGAGCTTGAGCAAGAGAGAGATTAGGTTCGTTTTTTTACAAAGTAGCTTCTTCATCGCTTTAGCTGACGGTTGGAAATTAAATGTCGACGGCCTTGAAGGTTATGTTAATAACGTGAGTCAACTAACCGCTGCTCCCATAATTAATCCTGAAAGCTTTCGACAGTCCTATTGGTTCTTTCAGATGCAGGAAGAAGAGCTGAAGCTTTACCGATTGCTCTTTTATGCCTCATGCAGCTTTTTGCTTATAATTTCTTTTGACCGATATTGTGCGATTGTCAACCTTCGCTTCTGGACTGTATACACAACTCATTCGATGATATAGAAATGCTTCTGTTTTGCTGTAATTTAGCTTGTGCATTTCCATATGATCGATTCTTTGCTGAGTATACGTCTTCCAGTTTCTTCAGTGTCGTGACGAGCTGGTGGCATGTTTTCCAAGCATTGATTTTTTTTCTCAATGTGGTGGTGTTGCCCCCGTGCCAAAGCTCATCACAAGCTTAAAGGTTAGACGTGTCCGACTATAATTGGAATTTCTTGGTCATGCGCTTTTGCCGTCATATTTGGGACTTCTTGGCTTGTTCATGATCCAAGGACTCCTGGTTTAGTCAATCTGACTCATGCCTGTCAACAGAGAAGAATTTTCATTTTTATATATTCAATTATGTTTCTTGCTAATCTGTCAGTCCAAACACTTCGGAGACTAAATTTGAATATATGCCTCTAGGAAGGTCTTGGTTTTCGCGCCTCCGAAGAGGTCTTTGTAAATCCGTTATTCGTTGTGACTGAATAATTCAGTCACTTGCAAAATTTGTCGGACGCCTTTGAGAATGTCTTTGGGTCCGTCACTAACCAAATTTGGAGGACCCGGCTTATGATCGGACACCCCCGAAGATGTTTTCGAATCCGCCACTGACTGGATTTGGAAGACCCAGCATATGGTCAGACACCCCCGAAGAGGGTTTTGAATCCGCCACTAACTGGATTTGGAAGACCCAACATATGGTCAGATGCCGTATCACTCCACGGGGCAGACACTGACTCTTTTTTCTGGACACTTGGTTTAACAAGTGGTCTCAGTTATAGAATCAAGGCCTTGAACCTTCTTGTTCAGGAGGTGCCCCTTCGGTGGAATGTATGGGCTTTGATCCGTTGTTCGGTGAGTCTGAATAATTCATATGCTTGTCGAACTTGTCGGACGCCTATAAAGAGGTCTTTGATCCGTTGTTCGTTGAGTTTGAATAATTCAGATGCTTGTCGAACTTGTCGGACGCATCTGAAGAGGTCTTTGATCCGTTGTTCGTTGAGTCTGAATAACTCGGACGCTTATCGAACTTGTCGGACGCCGGTCTTTGATCCGTTGTTCGTTGAGTCTGAATAATTCATACGCTTGTCGAACTTGTCGGACGCCTCCGAAGAGGTCTTTGATCCGTTGTTCCTTGAGTTTGAATAATTCAGATGCTTGTCGAACTTTTCGGACGCCTATGAAGAGGTCTTTGATCCGTTGTTCGTTGAGTCTGAATAATTCAGACGCTTATCGAACTTGTCGGATGCCTCTGAAGAGGTCTTTGGTCCGTTGTTCGTCGAGTCTGAATGATTCAGACGATTGTCGAACTTGTCGGACGCCTCCGAAGAGGTCTTTGGTCCATTGTTCGTTGAGTCCGAATAATTCAGACGCTTGATGAACTTGTCGTACGCCTCTGAAGAGGTCTTTGATCCGTTGTTCTTTGAGTCTGAATAATTCAGACGCTTGTCAAACTTGTCGGACGCCTCCGAAGAGGTCTTTGGTTTGTTGTTCGTCGAGTCTGAATGATTCAGAGGTTTGTCGAACATGCCGGACGCCTCCAAAGAGGTCTTTGGAAACCTTGTGTTTATATCGCTATCCGGCCATGTATTAATGGCGTTGACGATCAACCGGGTGCCCCTCGGGGAGGTCTTTAGTTTGAAGAGTTGCATTGTTTCACAGGGCGAACGCTATTCCATTTATCGGACTTTTCATCGCAATTTGTTAGACCTAGGGCCCTGAACCTTGCAATTAAGAAGGTGCCCATATGGTGAAACTTACAATTTTGTTTGTAGTCGGAGTGCCACATCATTTGATTTCTCAATTCCTGGTGCCCCTGTCTACAACTTTATACTTCATACCTTCATATTTACTATAGACGATGTTCGAGTATTAGGCAATGGATGCTTGAGATATCCTTGTCAGGATGTGCCGTAGCGGTCACCAGGTTTTATTTATCTATGTATGTGCTTCCGCTCTTTTAGAAGATGGTTGCTTCATCTGGTTCCTTCTTCCTTTCTTCTTAAGTCATAAGGATGAGGTAGTACGAGCCTATAGAACATATCCATATCATGAAATTGGCTGAAGCCGGACCATTTATAGGTCGTCGAGGATAGTAAGTAATGTCATATTGGCTAAGCTCAATATTCTATTTTAACAATCTTCCCGAAGCATATGGGCGGAAGAGAACTTTCTTTAGCGGCTGATCGGTAGGAACTTCGGTAAAGTGGGCTTGGAAGCATGGCCTTAGCTTCCCTGAGCCGATGAGCAGACAATATGCTAACCTTTCCTACTTAGGATAGTTTAGCTTTGCCTTGGTAAGCTTTTTGCTAATGTAATATGCTAACCATGGAACCATTTTTCGTAGAGATGCCCTTTCAGTGACACTTATGACCCTCTGGTTTGATTATCGCGACATTTTCTCATTGTTTGACCCTTTGCGACCCCTTCCTTTTCTTTTTCAAGGCAGTGTTTCTTATTTCTATATTTGAGTATATTCGGCATTTGGATCAGCGTTGTTGGGGGTCACGAAGTATCGTCGGCTTTCAACGGAACAAGCGCTCGTTAGGCGTCATTTGTCACAATCGAGCTGAGTAAACCTGGCTTTAGCGATCTTGTTTAGTACACCGCTTGACTTCCCTTTTCGATCTTCCAGATGGTGCATTACACTTTCACTTTACATGTAGAATGATGCTCGTTGCACCCGACACCTGGAACATCATTGTCGAGGCGTGTTATAAATATCACTCAGACTTGTGGGATTACAAGGAAGTAAACAATCCTTGAACCGCATGGTACTTAACTCGACAAGTGACTTGCAGTACGAGATTTGATGTTTCCAGCTTCCTACTTTAAGTAGTACCCCTTTCATGAAATATGTGGCTTTATGACATAGTGCCCATTTGTTATGCTTTTCATTGTTTGATTCTGGATAAATTTTCCATTTGATTTGTAAAGTGGCACTTCGCATCATCGGGTTTACTTCATATGATGCTCTCGGTACCCAACAATTGGGCTGTCCAAATAGGGTATGTTAACAGGGGTCACCAGAATTTATCAGATCGCGAGCCAGTAAGCATCCTGCAGTATTAAATCGATTTTAGTGACTTTCGATATAATGGAATAATCGAAGTAAAGCAGATGCAAACTTCTCATTATATGAAAATCGTCACAGCAATTGCTCAATTACAATTCCCCTTTTTACCATAAGAGGTTAATATTGTAAAGGAAAGCATAATAATTTCTCATAAGAACTAAGCAGTGTTTTTATGTAGAATGTTGACACAAGCGGTCGTTATCCCGGATTCCCAGTATTGAAACTTCATCAAAGGTCGACAGTTTGTTGATGCCATTTTGATGCTTTTGGCTGATAACATATCTTTGCCGATTAGACTCAAATATTTCAACACCGACTTTTACTAAGCTTCGGTATGGAAGTGTCGGGCGATCATTGGATGAACAGGAGCTTGTAATTCCATTGGGATCATTGCTTCCGTCGGGCTATACTCTTGAGAACTTGCATAGCTTTGCATATTCCCCCAACTTTTATTGTTTGAACGAGAACTATTCGTCATAGTATCAAACACTGGCTTCGCACGGTTTCTTGTTGGAACCTTCCCACCTGGGCTTGATCGTTTGACGGATATGCTTCGTTTTTGAGGTGTTGTAAGAGGATTTGTCGTATGTGATTTCCTGACATATTTTTGCTGCTTGTTCTTCCTAACTAACATCTCAATTGAGCTTTTTAGATGTCTGCAATCATTAGTATCATGACCAGGCTGGTTGTGATAATGGCAGAAACTTCCAGATGTCGCTGCTTCATTTGAGATTTTTAATATTGGTGGTGGCTCTGGAAAGAACCCTGCGCCTTTAGTGGCAAAGAAGATGTTCTCCAAGGTATCATTTAGTGGAGTTAATTCTTTAGACTTGAAGAAGTGAAATCTCTTATTCTCTTTTTCCTCTTTGTCTCCATATGTTCTTTTCCGCCTTCCGACATCCTTCTTGTGGCTTACTCGATAGGTGGGGGAGAAAGGTCGCTTGGACTCATTTTCCTTATCACGACTACAGTTCTCTATGCGAAAATCTGAAGCAGTAAGGTACATGCTCCTTTCCACACCAATTTGTTCTACACGGTCTGCGAGGCTGGCTTGAGTGGCTTCAAGAGCCCGTATTTGATTCAGCAACACCTCATTTGAAGCATCTATTTTCTGGTGCAAATTGGTCACAGCAGCAACGAAGTCTTTTGGAGTTACATAATCCCTTGGAATTTCGTTTACGGTTTGGTTGTTGGCTTGGGAAGCGACGGAAGTGTCCATAACAACATTGTTAAAGGTTCCTGCAAGCTTAATGCTGCTTCCTGAGATAGGCTCCTTTTTTCATGTTGTCCCATTAGGCTGACATCAACCCTTTTCTTCGACATTTGTTCGGGCAGGGAATGACAGCTAGCAAGATGAGGGTCTGTACTTTTGGTCTGAAGAAATGCCCCTTCGTCAGGATTTGCAACCTTCTGGGAAACATACTTGCTTTCGTGTCTTTTCCTTGACGGGATTTGTTTGAACACTTCGAGATCTGTTTTGAAATTTTCAATGACGGTTTCATCTCCAATGTTCAACAGAACATCAACTTCCTTTATATCGTGATTGCGGTTATGGTCTGACACCAACGAGGGTTCATTTCCATTTAGGTCAATTTCAATTTTACGAGGTATCGGATTAGCTTGAGCAACAAGGAGAGTTTCCGCCTTATCCAACAGTGTTTCATTTTTCTTATCGGAATCGGTGTTAACAGCTTTAAACCTGCCATGAGTTAATCCAGCTTCCACAGTTTTAGCGATAGTCGGGTCATTGGTTTGTGGAACGGCGGAGACATTTTTATGGCTTTGTCACATCTTTGCGAGTCACCTTTTACAGATATGATATCTGTTTGAGTGGCCAAAAACATATCAAGCTTATCCCTTAAAACTTTGCTTGAAATCGCCATTTGTTGATTTAAGTCGCCCACAACCGTACCTAGTTGATCTTGAGTTATGCCAACTCCACTTCCCAAAGATCGATTCATATTCGGAAGATTAGCTCGTGGGGTGGTGATAATTTTATGACCGATACTTCCTGAACTTCTAGCTGACTTATTGTACTTTGTCGGTAGTGGTATAACTTCGTGCAACTCTTCTAATTTTGGTAGAAACCTTTTGAATTTGAAAGAGAATTGGTCGATTAGTCTGGATCAAGGATTTATGGAATCTACGGTAGAAGTAGGCTAAGAACCTCAATGGTAGGCACTTAAGACTGAGAGAAGTGCGAACGCGGCCCCATGGTGGGCGCCAAATGTTTGCTCCAAATTAGGGATCAAACACCAAAGGTGTAAAACTACGCTTCACTGATTCTGTAAGAATATGGAACCGTGTAATCGCAAAGTAAACGGATAAAAGCAAGTAAGAACACAAAGGAATTTTTATAGTGGTTCGATTCTCTATGAATCTACATCCACTTTCTATCAATTCTCATTATGATATTCAAGCTTGCAACAAATGAATTTTTCATCATTACAATCATTTCCCTCCTTTAACTCTCTTTTCACTCTCTTTATGATCTACTTTCACTTGAATTTGGAGAAGAAAAGGAAAGAAGTTTAGCTTTGTGATGAATCTTCAACCACTTGTGTGCTTTGATCCTTTTCCATTATCTTCATAGACTTCATAGTGAATTAGCATTCAATTTAGGCTTTGGAGAGGATTAGAGATCGCTTGAATGATGCTTGAGAGACCTACTATGTAGCTTGAATGATATTGAAGGTCCTTAGATTTGATTGGAGAAAGCTTTTATGATCATTGATTTGGATATGATCTCCATAAAGTTAGAAAAGTGTTGATGAATCCATAGAAGCCATTAAAGAAGCTGTAGTTGAGCTTTGAATTTGACGGAGTCTCCTCGTAAGAATGAATTTTTGGTCCCCCTTCCAAATGAATTAGGAGGGGTATTTATAGGTGATTTTAGCCTGGGTGGCAATTCTGTAATTATGCAGAAAACGTCATGACTCAACTCGCCATGACTTCGACTCGCCATGAGTCAACTCCGACATGACTCACTATAATAATGCCTCCAGCGATATGGATGAACGCGCCATGGATTAAATTGCTCGACGCAGCATGAAGGGTCCTCACGCTTTGGTTTCTTTGATAATGACTCGCTTTTCAATGTTGCTTGCTGTCTTCACGTGATTGTACTGTCTTGACTGTACTTTTTCTATTTGACAGTTGTCCACTTTGATGCAATGACTCACAGGATGAAATAGATTATCCCATGCAACATGCTTTACTAGGGCACCCTGTATGCGATATGGACGAACAACGAATGATTTTAACCAACACACCATGAGAGCACCGACTTGCTGAACTCAACGGCATGGATTCCAGACATGACAAGGCGGCTTGACTCTTTTGTGCGCCAGATATGATGATCCAATGGATTAGAAGCTCATGTCCCCTTGTTAACTCATGTCGCATTATCCCTTATGCAGTCGCCACGTGTCCCATGTGTTCACATTAATGCACATAACATCATGAATTGTTTTTAATGGTCTAAGGCCTGCGAATCGACCTAGAGAATGCTCTTTAAGTTATGCGGCATGCAGGTGCCTCATGCTTTGCGTCATGAATCATTGAATGCCCCCAACGCCTTGACTAAGGTTGCATCAGTATAACGATATGGATGAACCGACACAACAGCAAGTCATTCGAAACCACGGCGTTGGCCATATTCATGCCAACATGGTTTACGGCATGAGTGGGAACAACATAAATTGGTTGCACCTTTTTGACAGTTTGACATTGTTCGACAAGATAGCCTTACGACTGACATGAGACGCACGCGGTATGGAGCAAACGACATGATCTCTTAATATGTCGGCCTTTCCTCAAGTCGCCGTAACGAGTTGGTTACTTTGTACGATGTTGTTCTAACGTCTTTGTACCATGTCATGGGAATGACTTGGAAAGGAACAGTATGACTTAGTCACGCCACGCTAAGGGCCTGGTTGTGAGCGACTTGACTTGGCTCGACATGGTTCTATGTCGTGTCAGCGACTTGGTAGCATGTCGTACTGATTATTCAATAACATGTACACTTCACTACTTAAACCGTAATCAAGTTCTTTGATGTCAATTCTTTGAACCACGTTGAACTAACGGGGTTAATAGTCAGCGTTTCTCCTTGGTCAACCAAATTTCCGGCTCTACCCTAATAAAATGAACAAGCAGAAATTCGTGAACTTCCAACTCAAATCCATGCTAATTCGTAAATCTTTAGACAAATTATTCAAAACCAAAAACATAGAGCTCTGCGGGCTTGTTAAAAAGGTCGGCGGCGATGTATTCTTGATCGCTGTGGTGGTCGAAATAATGTCCAACAGTGGCGACTTTCGTGGGGATTTTTCAGGAAACAAGGGAGATTGATTGGAACAGCCTCTGCAGCGATGATGAACGGCGTGGAGGTGCTCGCGATGGAATATTCTGATGGACCTCCGATGCACCGATGAAGGAACGACAGGTCGGTGGAGCTTGCGAACATCGGTTTCGTTGAAGAGCAGTATTCGTGAAATCAATCGAGAAGAAAAGAAAGTCGGTTGTTTGCAAATGAATGAACATGAAGGAATCGAACCCATGGTTAACGAAATCAAGTATATCGACCATTTAATATAAAGGTAATTAGATTAACATTTTAATTATTAATTAAGTAATTAATTATAACTAAATTAGAGTTAAGATAAATATTTATAACTTGTACCCAGGTTATCATAATTTAACAAAACAGGTAGCATTCGAATCGTGGAAACAAGAAGAACATTATGGAACAAATTTGGACAGGATTGGAAGCAACTAAAATTTGTAGTTAAATTAAACGGTTGTTTAATTTAACTGTAACCAAACTGCTTCAGAAATAAATTAAATCAAAGTGAGTATAACTCACTTAGTTTTTAATCCACTTATATTTGTATAAATCAGGATTTATTTTGTGTGCTATGGTTGACAATTGTTTGTTGTATGCTGAATGTATGTGTATATATATTGGATGAATTGGTTTATTTAAAATGTTAGTTAAATTTAAATGAAATCTAATCGTTATTTTAACGATTATTTCCAAACGAGGTAACTTATCTTGTTGGTTACGTTTATAATAATACAAATATATTAAACTGAAAGACGAACACTTGAATTGGTGTTATTGATTGATTGTTGAATATTATTTCTGTTTATTTGAATTGAATGATATTATTTGAGGTAATCTATTTGGATGCAGGGAAAAACAGGTTGGAGGGATCCAACTAGATTTCTCAAATTTATAATTATTTTAATATTATAATCATATGAACTGTTTAACCGATATATTTTGAATGATTGATTTGTTTGTCGGTTGTTGAATCGTAATTCAACAACTGGTTGTTATTAATTGATGGGCATTATTGGTTAAGTAATTGGCATCAAATGGCCTAAAATCCAATGTTTCATAAATATTGATTTACCGTTAGTTGAATCGACAGAAATGAAGTTATAAAATTTAATTTATAACTGAGGAGATATTTTGAAATCTATTATTGAATGGAAGTTATTAAAAAGGAAATTAATATTTATTATTGATTATTTAAGTTTATAAATAATCAGTAGAATGATTTTATAACGCAAATTCTTATGTTTTATAAGTAGGTATAATTTAACCTAAGGGTTAAAAGTGGGATCAATTGTTTTGAAGAGACAATTAAATGGAGTTATTAAAATTAATAATATTTTTAATTAATTTAAAGGAAGGACTTAATGAAATTGGTTAACGAGATAACCGTATTTTGAGTTGACTAAGTCAACCGTTTTAACTGGGATTTATTATTAAATTACTTTGTAGTAAATTAATTTAATGAAATTGTTTAGCAAGTATTTTTTTTCACTGGGTTTGAAAACCACACAGCAAGAGTACACACGGCATGCGATGTTCTTATTCCATCTCCAGGTGACCCTGCAAGTCATCCCGTTAATCCATCTTTCACCAAAGCCTCTCTTTCCCTTTCTGTAACTCACACATTAACAATCCCTATGTATTTTCATGCAAGGCACCGGCTACATTCTTCAGTTGCTCATGCATCCTTTGCTTGCACCCAAACCTTTTTCCTTTCCAAGCTTATCCTCTTCTACACTTCCCTAATTACTTTTTCATCTTCTACCATTCCAGATTTATTACTCCTACTCTCAACCGTACTTCGATCTAACAAGTTTCCATAAAACCAGTTTATGCTCTCATACATACAAGTTGCCAGAGGCGAAAGCGGATACCATGATGAATGACAGAAATATGGTAGATAAAGAAGATGGTTGTGAAATAAGCTTTAATTCAAAGATATTATAAAATCTGTCCAATCATCATGAGATTTAAAATAACTTCTCCTCTAGTTATGAATTATACCATAGTCATAACTCATCACAATTTCATAAATCTATTAATAATTTTGACGAGTCACAAACGGTTCAAATTAAGCAATAATTTCAATTTTTGAATAAATAATCAAAAATAATTTTAAAATTGAAAATATCAAATTCATGAGGGTTTTTTTAAAAAAATATCAATGCAAGTTAAAAATCAGTTTCAAAAATCAATTAGTAGATTGTGAATTTATCTAATATTTATAATGCTGATTGCTCCAACCCATCGTTCAATCACCAAGACACTTAAACGAATCAAATAATTTTCCTTATCAGAGCAGCACAAGATCATTTTCAAAGCAAGAATCACAAGTGATTTTTTCAGAGAAATTTTAAAAAAGCATAAGAAGCAGTTAACGATCAAATCTGAACGTAATTATTTGAAATCAACTGAAAGAAAAAAAATCAAATTTTATAATCCAAGGAGTTCAACAATCAATCACATTGATTTCAAAATCAGTATAATCAAGCCAAAAAATGAAAATTTCAAAACTAATCAATCATGGCTTTTAAGTAGTCCGCTGTATTGAGTTTAGATTTTTCAATATTTTCCAACGTGAATAAGAAGAAACTCAAAACAGCAAAAATGTGTGAGGTTCTGTTTTCTTATAAGAACATCATAAATTTTAAAATTCCAATTTACAGTGTTCAAGATATGCTAAAAAATTGCAGCCTTATCAACAAAAATCAGCATAAAAAAATAAAAGAAATAAAAACTAAAAGGGAAATAAAATAAAAAGGAAATAAAATAATAAAAATACGAGTTTAGAGATCATACCTTTCTTACCATAATCGATGTGATCCAATGAATCTCCAACTCTGAATCTATGGCTAAGGAACTTCAAACAATTCAATAAAGTGGAATAACTTGAATTTATCTCACAGTTGTTCCTTAGCCTCCCTCGGTACCTAAATGTTTATAGGATCGACTGGTCTAACAAATGTTGTTTTACCACTCTTATCTTCATTTACACATTTTGGTATCCAAACCCGTTTATATAACAATCCATTACTATCCACTATAGTGCCCTTTGGAACCCAAATTCATTTAGACTTATTCAAAATCATTTTGCTATTTTCTGGAATCCAAACAAGTTTAAATGAATTGCTTATAAATGAGTTATTATTTTATTTATGATTCAAAAACCCTTTGAAATTATTAGATTTCAAAATTTCAATTCGATCGATTTCAAAGCCATTTAAAGGATTTTGTTTTTCAACTGGATCAAATCCAAAACAATGTCCCTTTTTATTCTAAAAAAAAAATTTGGTTTTTTAACAACATATTCTATGATTTCTCTCCTTTAGAAAATTTAGTCAAAGTTGGCTCAAGTCGTTGAATTTTAAATTTATGCTCACTATTTTCTTTTACTAAATTTGAACAACGATTAATAGCTATTTTCCTCTTTTCAACATTAGTTTGTTTTAAAACCAAATTTTCGTTTTCAAGTGCTTTGATTTTAGCATTGGACTTAGAAATTTCAATTTCAAATTGTTTTCGCTTTTCGAAATCAAGTTTTTCAGATTCTCGAAGCTTTTCAATCTCCTTTTCAAGTCACGATTTTCATTCTTCAAATTCACGTTTTCACTTTTAAGTAACTCAAAATCAGTTTTGAATTTTAAAGCATCATTACTCAAAAATTGACATTTTTCGCATTCTGAAAACGGTGAATTTTTAACCTTTTCAAGTTTTCTTTCTAAACTATTATTTTCTTTAACTAGTTTTGACCTATCAAATTTCAATTTATTAACTTTTTGTTCAAGAGAATCAACGGTTTTTGTGAGATCATGACACATTAAAATTAAATCTTTATAAGTAAAATTCGATACCTCACTTGAATCCTCTTCACTACTTTCCGAATCAGATTGAGCCATAAGACACAAATTAGGATCATAAGACACAAATTAACTTCCTCTTCATCACTTTCAAAAACTTCTTCTCCTTCCTCGTCATCCCATGTAGAAGTAAAAGCCTTCTTCTTTCTTCTGAACTTCTTCTTCTTTTCATTTTTAAGTTGTGGGCAAATTTGGTTTGATATGTATGGGTTTATTACAATTGTAGCAAAACACTTCATCGTCTGAACTTTCTGAGCTTTCTTACTTGTTAGTTTTTGAATTCTTCTTTTATGGCTTATAATTTCCTTTGGCCCACTTTCTCAAAACCATGGCAAGCTCTTCAGTGGGATCTTCATTATCACTTTCAACAGTATTATTAAGAGCAATCGTCTTTTTCTTTGGTTCAGAATTCTTTCATTCTTCTCTTGCTTTCAACTCCATCCCGTAAGTAATCAGATTTTCGATCAACTCTTCCATGCTTATTTTATTCAGATCTTTTGATTCTTGAATTTCCATCACCTTAGCTTTAAAATTCATTGGTAGCACTCTCAATATTTTTCTGATCAATTCCACTTCGGTATAAGTTTTTCCATGAGCTTTTGCATTGTAGACTAGTGACGAGAAGCATCCATACATCTCTTTTATATCTTCATCTCTTTGCATGGAGAAATTATCATATTCATTGCTGAGTAGAGCGAGACGAGATTCCTTCACTTGAGATGTTCCTTCGTGTGTGACCTCCAACGTATGCCATTTTTCCTGCGCAGTTTCATAATGAGAAATTTGATTAAATTCAGTTTTATCAAGAGCAAAAATTAAAGCATTCATCGCTTTAGCATTAGTTGAAAATATTTTTTTATCATTAACATCCCACCTGTCTTTTGATTTAAGAGCTTCAACATTATTAACAATAACCGTGAGAGATCTATAACCCATTTCGATAATATCCCACACATCATAATCGACTGAAATCAAATTAAGTTTCATCCTAGCTTTCCAATAAGCATAATCAGTTCCATTAAACATTGGTGGCCTAGCTATGGACTGACCCTCAGAAAAAGCGTTATTAGACAGATTCATGACTCTAGAGTTAAAAAAAATACCAGCTCTGATGCCACTTGTACGATCTAAATTAACCCTAGAGGGGGGTGAATAGGGTTTATTGCATTTTTTACTGAATAATTAAATAATAACAATCCCAAATAATAATCAGAGTAAATGCGGAAAATAAATAACACACTAACATACCCAGCTTTGGCAAAACCCTGCCTACTACTGCATTCCCTAAGGTTTCTATTAGGAGTTAAAACGATCTTTATGCTTACAATCCCCTGTAAACTCACGACACTCGCTCCCAACTGTTCTTAACCCTACGCTCAAAACCCTGCACTGGTTTCTATCACCTAAACCAGATTTCCTCGAGTTACAAATCCCGTAATTCGTCTCCCTAGTTTTATAGACAAACTAGAAAACTATAAACCCGATTACAAATTGAAAAGAAAGACAAATAAAAAACAATTTAAAACACTTGGAAATTTAAAACCCTAGTTTATAATAAATTCCTTAAATCCCTTAGCCTTTTAAAAAACTTGGCCGGCCATTCATGCTTTATCCATTTCTTTTATTTGCGCTGCTACACCACCACCATTTGCAGCATTGGGAACTGCTCCTTGCACATTTCTAAGAATCTCTCTCATGAAGTCAGTGAACATCGTCCACATATTAGGATCATTCCCATTATTAGCTCCTCTATTAGTGCCCCTAGTATATCAACTCATAGTTCAATCTGTAAGGAGAAAACGATTAACCATCTCTTCAGTGGTGACAGTGCAGTCCGATTTCATCCTTAGATATACTAATAGTATATATATAGCTTTTGAAAACCAAAATATCACAAATACGCGCTCTCATATACGTACTATCTCTCTCTGGTGCCTTCCCTAGGTTAACTATGCAACCTAGAGCTCTGATACCAAATGTGACGGCCCGCCCCGCACAAGCCGATATTTCAAATGAAAGTGTGTTGTGCCTATGCCTGACCAGCATGGGACGGTCGTCAAAGAAAGGAAAGAAGGGAATTTGAACTAACAAGGAACCTGTAGAATGTTTCACAGTGCATGGAATAAAATATAATAATAACATATTTGACATAAAACAGGCGAGACAGTGCATAAGCAGAGAACTAAACCGTGATAGCAGCGGAAAATTTAAGTTACAGCTTATGTTCCACATCACCATTATTACAACTTTTCAAACTGTCTTTAAAGAAAAATAGGAAAGGTACACTACTAATGCCCAAAGTAGTGACCAGCAGCGACACAGGGAGAATATATATATATATATATATATATCATACATGAAAGCCTCCTGCTCGTCTCCAGATCAGCTACTCGTGCATAACCAGCTAATATGTCTCTAGTCTGCCCGTTTACGAGCACCCAGAGTAATAAGTAGAGACATAAACTCTGGGTCAGACAAAAGTCTGGTATGAGTAATAAGAAGCAAAATAGAACAATAATAGGTATACTAAACCATACCTGAACCTGGACCTGCAACCAAAGAGTTAGCACAACAAGATATACAATACTCTAAGGGGACACTAACGTATGGTGTAAAGATACGGAGGTGGGGGTGTTCATGTCATAGTGATATCAAACAATCAAACATAGCAACCATCCTCACATCTCACACTCAGTGCGTAAAGCATACGATATCCACCACTTTGATCACCTAAATCCTTGCTATGATCACTCTGCCCCATGGAGTCATAGCGACTCCACTGCACTTATCCACAGCCACTAGTCCTTGCTATGTCCACTCTGCCTCATGAAGTCATGATGACTTCACTGCACTGGCTCATAACCATGCTACGATCACTCTGCCCCATGGAGTAATAACTAACCCCACTGCACTGATCCGTAGCCTAACATCCATCTTGGTGGTGAATCGAAGGTATGGACGTCGATAACCCCTTAGCACACATCCCGCGGCAAAGCCCGACTCATGAAGTTAACTCGTTGGTTCCCATCTGGATCCTGAGTTCTACTTCCTATTTGGACTTCCTTTGCATCTCGGGTTTTGGTTGAATTGGAGTCGTCGCGTCGCAGTAGTGGGAGCTCGAACTCGGTTCAGTTCATGGTCATTGCCTCAGTTCGGTCGTGAAACTCCGTGGTGCAGTTCAGTTCGGTCCTCAAAGTGCTCCTTCCCAAGTCAGTTCGGTTCGGTGTTCCTCCATCTCCTGATCCCGGTTCGGTTCGGTGCTCCTGCCTGGGTTCGGTTCGGTCCTCTAGTTCTCCAGTTGGTCCGATCCGATCCCATTCCAAGCTCCGGTCCGATTCCAACTCCAACTCAATGCAAGTGGTGGCCTTCCTTCTTGCCATAACCTAATCCGATTCAGCACTTCTGACCCGATCCCCTAGCCTATCCGATCCCTTTAGCCGATCCGATCCGGATTGCTCCAGAATTTCCAGCAAGCTTGTATCGTCTATTCTTGCCATAAGACGGCGTTTTCAGCCATTCTAACTTTACTAAACAATCATGAAACATATCAATCAGTCATAGCAACATGTATAATCAACCATAAATAGAAAAACAACAATTTAACATGTTTATATGGATCAAACATACCCAAAAACCCATGTTTTTCCCTTAATCCTCCTTAATTATATTTAAGCATACAATTAGCAAAACTTATCCAAATTATCCAAAAATTTTATCAGAGCCCTAAAATAATATTTTAGAATTTTACAAATTTTTCCAGATTTTTCTATGCCATAATTTCGCTAATTATCACTAATCACCCCTAATTAGCCGTAATTAGTGAAAAACAATGCTTATCACTCACCTTGGCTACAAACAAACTATAGGTCTGAAATATTATCTGTTTTTGGTCGAATTCTAATGCAGCACAGCAGCCCCAACTCAGGTTTGGTGTTATTTCCCCTTGATTTGACGTAGCTTGGCTTAATCTTCGATTAGAAAGTGATTAGGAGCGATTTGGGATGAAATTAGAAGGTGGAGGCCATGACTAGGGTTAGAGAAATGTTTTAGGCGGCTGAAAAATGAAATAAAAATCGTTTTCCTACTGTTCTCAGCTCCCCATAACCCTAATCCCGAAATGGTATATGGACCCTCTTGTTAATCACCCTAATTAGGCCCGCTAAGTTGTTTTTCACCTTCTAAATCTTGTTTCAGCCATATCTCCCAAACGGCGAGTCTGTTTGGCTAATGTGACCACTCTACAGAAAGGTAGACCATCATCCGGATCTAATGGAAGTGATTTCAAGTCAAAACTCCTTACCATTCAAAAGTTATGGCCGAAACAAGACCAGCTAGGGGCAAAACGGTCATTTAAAAATTGGCAAAAATCATAAACATGGGAAATGACCCCAATAGTTGTCTCCCAAAGTTACATGGCTATACGACTTCACATGATAAAGAAATAAATATTCTACGATCCCTTGATGCGTAGAATGCGGGTCATTACATTCTTCCCCCTTAAGAAATTTCGCCTCCGAAATTCCTTAACAAAGAAACAAGTAAAAGGATCCCACATGCCTACCAACCATTTACAACAATCAAACATACAAAACAACAAACAAGTCTATCCTAGCATGCAGAAAACTAAATTGTAATTAAAATCTTACCAGGCAAAGAGTTCTGGATACGTCTTCCTAATGCTCTCCTCCGTCTCCCAAGTACAGTCATTCTCATTCTTGCCCCCACTGAACTTTGACTAGATTCACTGCTTTCGTTCGAAGTTGCTTCGTATCGTGCTCGACAATACGAATCGGCTTGCGGTTCCCAACCGCCTCGGGTTCTACCTCGATATCATCCAACTGACCAGGTGAAATAGTCATATCGGGGTCGTGCACGAATTTCCTTAACTGGGAAACATGAAATACGTTATGAACTCCTGCCATCTTCTCTGGTAATTCAACTTTATATACCAAATTCCCAACTTGCTCGAGGATTGGGAATGGACCAACAAATCTTGGTGCCAGCTTTCCTCTCCTTCCAAATCGAATAACATTCTTTAATGGAGAGATCTTGGCAAACACCAAGTCGCCAATGGAGAATTTTAAATCTCTTTTCCTCTTATCAGCATAATTCTTCTGCCTATCTTGGGCAGCCTTCATTCGATGTTGAATGATCTTAATCTTGTCTGAAGTTTCTCTTATCACATCTGGTCCAAGTACAAATTTCTCACCAGTTTCTAACCAACATGACGGTGAGTTGCACGATCTTCCGTACAAAGCTTCAAATGGAGCCATACCAATACTGGATTGATAACTATTATTATATGCAAACTCTAATAGATGCAAATGGTTATCCCATGATCCACCAAAATCCAATATGCAAGCTCTCAGGAGATCTTCAAATATACGATTTACCCTCTCTGTTTGACCATCAGTTTGAGGGTGATACGCGGTACTGAGATATAATTATGTCCCTAGAGCCTCTTATAAGCTCTTCCAAAACCCACTTGTAAACAACGGGCCTCGGTCACTCACAATGCTTTTAGGTACTCCATGAAATCTCACTACCCACTTCATATACAATTCTACTAATTTAGTTGATGTTCTATTCAACTTGACGGGTATAAATCTTGCACTCTTGGTCAATCGGTCCATAATCACCCAAATGCTATCATGACCCGACCGTCCTTGGTAACCCATCAACGAAATCCATTGAGACTTGTTCCCATTTCCATTTTGTAATTTACAATGGTTGCAACAAACCACTAGGTTTCTTTTGCTTAGCTTTAACTAACTAGCAATTCATGCACTTGGATATAAACTTCCCAACGTCTCTTTTCATCCCTTCCCAGTAGTAGGTCTGCTTCATGTCTCGATACATTTTATTACCATTGGGGTGCATAGTCAGTTTTGAGTGATGGCATTCTCCAAGCACTTCATCTCTCAATCCATTGACATTGGGTACAACCAGTCTACTATTATTTCTAAGCCATCCATCTCGATCAAGCCTATAGTCATTCATCTCTTCGTCGATTCCCATCTCTAACTTGGAGATGATTTCCAATAGGTTAGGATCGTCCCTCTAACTGGAACCAATCCGCTCAATCAAAGTGGGTCTGATCGTCAAACTTGCTAGCGTCTCTGGATCCAATTCGCACTTTGGTCTGAAATCGTACCCTTCGATATACTCCAGTTGCTTCCATTCTAGAAACATAGCCCCTAAATTGGCATGTATCCTACTTAATGCATTAGCTACAGCATTGCCCTTTCCTGGTGTATACGCAATATCGAAATCATAGGAAGCCAAAAATTCTAACCATCTCTGCTGTCGGAGATTTAGATCCTTCTGGGAGAAAGGTACTTTAATGACTTACGATCAGTTAACAACTTGAATCTTTCTCCCAAGAGATAATGTCTCCACATCATCAACACGAACACGATTGCTGCCAATTCCAGATCATGGGTAGGATATCTTTTCTCATGCGGTTTCAGTTGCTGACTAGCGTAAGCTACAACCCTACCTCCTTGCATCAATACAGCACCTAGCCCGGTACCACATGCATCTGTGTATACCGTCATCTCTTTATTCCTTTTAGGGGTGACTATCACTGGCGCGCACGTCAACTTTTCCTTTAGGCTCTTAAATGCATTCTCCACTTTTTGTTCCAAATAAAAGCTTGGTTTTTCTTAGTCAACTGAGTCAACGTTGCCGCTATCTTGGAGAAGTCTTGGATAAACTTACGATAATATCCAGGCAATCCCAAGAAACTTCTTACATCTGTTGCACTTTTGGGCGTAGACCAATCTTGTACCGTAGCCACCTTCGCAGTGTCCACGGCAGTACCATTCTTTGAAACAACATGGCTCAAGAATCTCACTTTCCTCCTCCAGAAGTGACACTTAGAAAACTTTGCTTTCAATTGGTGTTTTCTCAACACCTCCATTACTATCCTTAAATGTTCCTTGTGTTCTTCCTCTGTCCTCAAATAAACCAAGATATCGTCTACGAACACAAGAACAAACTTATTCAATTAATCTCGGAATACTCTATTCATAAGATCCACAAAATATGTTGGTGCATTAGTCAACCCGAATGGCATGACCAACCACTCATAGAATCCAGACGGTGTCCGAAAGGCCGTTTTAGCTATACTCTTAGCTTCCACACTAAGCTGATGAAAACCTATCATGAGATCCGACTGGGAGAACACTCTTGTGCCACTAAACCGATCAAACAAATCATCTATCCGCGGTAGAGGATACATATTCTTCCTCGTCACCTTATTCAACTCACGGTAGTCCACACAAAATCGAAGGGAACCATCTGCCTTGGTAGCAAACACAGCTGGTGCTCCCCACTTAGAAACACTTCTTCCGATAAATCCCTTCTTCAAAAGATCACTTACTTGCACTCCGAGCTCTCGCTGCTCCCTGGGCGCCATACGACGAAGTGGCATCGCTATAGGTCTGACATCTTTCACTAAATCAATCTGAAACTCAATCTCTCAGTGTGGTGGAAGTCCGATCACTTCCTCGAAGACATCCGGATACTGGCCATCCACAGGCACATCTGACAACTCATCATGCGGGATATCGAGTGAATTTGGAAAACTAGCCATTACCCCATCACTAGGTAGACCACCAAACACTACCCTCCGCCCATTATTCGCTTTAACTATCACCAAAAAGCCCTCACAGTCTACCACCACCCCGTATCTTTGGAGCCAGTCGACTCCCAAAATAATGCTAAACCCAGTAAAGCC
This sequence comes from Allium sativum, assembly GCA_030737875.1. NCBI lineage: Eukaryota > Viridiplantae > Streptophyta > Magnoliopsida > Asparagales > Amaryllidaceae > Allium > Allium sativum. The sequence goes on from CM060919.1 coordinate 682,016,020, forward strand.
CAAAACAAAGCAATCACAAACAAACAAACATCCATGACTCGATAAGATTACATTACGACAAATCATACAGAGGCTAGTCGATCCACCAATCGGGTTCAACACTGCTAAAGGTCTATCGACTATCTTGGGTTCCAATCCAAATTTATCTACCAAGTCACTAGATACGAAGGAACGGAAAGCTCCAGTATCAAACAATACTCGAACAGGAACATCATAAACATAAAGCATACCTTGAATGACGACATTCTTTCCTTTCTCCGTCGCGGTTGGGGCATTCGACGAAGAAGGAACAACATTAAGAGCATATGCTTTCACAATCTGCTTCTCTTTAGGGGGTTGTGGACATTTATCCTAGTGATGTCCCACTTGGCCGCAGTTGAAGCACTACCTATGCACTGGCTTCGCTCGACATTCTTTAGCATAATGGCCCTTCTTGCCACAGCTAAAGCCCTCCACATCTTTCCTATTCTTTTTCTTCTGGTCGTCCTTGGTCTGATTTTGCTTTCTCTTATTCTGAGAACCATTCTTGCCTCCACCGCTTGCTTGCGGTTTTAGCTCCTCTACAGATGCAACCTCAATCCTCGACTTAGCGTATAGACTCTCTAATCTCAAAGCTTTCCCCATAATCGATTCAAACGTCTCATCGATATGGTTTATAAGCCTTTCCCCTAAGTACTGATCTAAGCTTGTTATGAACTTCTCATTCTTCTTCTCGGGAGTGTCGATAAGAGATAATCCATACTTTGATAAAGTATCGAACTCAGCAATATACTCCGAGACTGCCCTACCATTCTCCTTAAGCTCTAAGAACTTCCTAAACAACTCTGAATTCTGAGCAGCTGGGATAAACTTTTCACTGAATCGGGCTTTAAACTGATCCCATGTAACTTGATCCTCGGGAGTAGCTACCTTAATAGCATTCCACCCATTCATCGCCCGTCCTTGCAGCTGACGGGATGCTAGCTTTCTCTTCGTCGCATCCTCGATACCCAAGTTTTCGAAGATACGCTCACATCTATCCAACTAATCCTGAACTTCTGTTGCTGATTCCGTTCCGTAGAACGGCTTCCCACCAAGACTAGTGTAATCCTTGCAAAGCTTGGCGAAATCGGCTCTAGGCGCCAGCACCGCTGCACCACCATCATTTACAACATTGGGAACTGCTCCTCGCATATTTCTAAGCATCTCTCTCATGAAGTCAGTGAACATCGTCCTCATATCAGGAGAATTCCCGTTATTAGCTCCTCTACCTGTGCCCCTAGTATATCGACTCATCGTTCAATCTGTAAGGAGAAAACGATTAACCATCTCTTCAGTGGTGACAATGCAGCGCGACTTCATCCTTAGATATACTAATAGTATATATATAGATTTTTAAAACCAAAATATCACAAATACGCACTCATATATACATATTATCTCTCTCTGGTGTCTTCCCTAGGTTAACTATGCAACCTAGAGCTCTGATACCAAATGTGACGGCCCGCCCCGCACCAGTCGACATTTCAAATGAAAGTGCGTTGTGCCTATGCCTGACCAGCACGGGACGGTCGTCAAAGAAAGGAAAGAAGGGAATTTGAACTGACAAGGAACCTGTAGAATGTCTCATAGCATATGGAATATAATATAATAATAACATACTTGACATAAAACAGGCGAGACAGTGCATAAGATGAGAACTAAACCGTGATAGCAGCGGAAAATTCAAGTTACAGCTTATGTTCCACATCATCATTATTACAACTTTTCAAACTGTCGCTAAAGAAAATTAGGAAAGGTACACTACTAATGCCCAACGTAGTGATCAGCAGCGACATAGGGAGAATATATCTATATCATACGTTGAAGCCTCCTGCTCGTCTCCGGATCAGCTACTCATGCATAACCAGCTAACCTGTCTCTAGTATGCCCGTTTAAGATCACCGAGAGTAATAAGAAGAGACATAAAACTCTGGGTCAGACAAAAGTCTGATATGAGCGATAAGCAGCAAAATAGAACAATAACAGGTATACTAAACCATACCTGAACCTGGAACTGCAAACCAAAGAGTTAGCACAACAAGATATACAATACTCTAAGGTGACACTAACATATGGTGTAAAGATACGGGGGTGGGGTGTGCATGTCATAGTGATATCAAACAATCAAACATAGCAACCATCCTAACATCTCTCACTCAATGCGTAAAGCATACGATATCCGCCACTTTGATCACCTAAATCCTTGTTATGATCACTCTGCCCCATGGAATCATAGCGATTCCACTGCACTGATCCACAGCCACTAGTCCTTTCTATGTCCACTCTGCCCCATGAAGTCATGACGACTTCACTGCACTGGCTCATAGCCATGCTACGATCACTCTGCCCCATGGTGTAATGACTACCCCACTGCACTGATCCGTAGCCTAACATACATCTTGGTGGTGAATCAAAGTTATGGACGTCGATAACCCCTTAGCCCGCAGCAAAGCCCAACTCATGAAGTTAACTCGTTGGTTCCCATCTGGATCCTGAGTTCTACTTCCTATTTGGACTTCCTTTGCATCTTGGGTTTTGGCCGAATTGGAGTTGGTCTTCAGAAGAGTCGTCACGTCATAGTAGTGGGAGCTCGAACTCAATTCGGTTCGTGGTCATTGCCTCGGTTCGGTCGTGAAACTCCGTGGTGCAGTTCGGTTCGGCCCTCAAAGTGCACCCCCCTAAGTCAGTTCGGTTCGGTGTTCCTGCATCTCCAGATCCCGGTTCGGTTCGGTGCTCCTGCCTGGGTTCGGTTCGGTCCTCTAGTTCTCCAGTTGGTTCGATCCGATCCCATTATAAGCTCCAGTCCGATTCCAACTCCAACTCAATGCAAGTGGTGGCCTTCCTTCTTGCCATAGCCCAATCTGATTCAGTTCAGCTCTTCCGACCCGATCCCCAAGCCTATCCGATCCCTTTAGCCGATCCGATCCGGATTGCTCCAGAATTTCTAACAAGCTTGTATTATCTATTCTCGCCATACGACGGCGTTTTCAGCCATTCTAACTTTACTAAACAATCATGAAACATATCAATCAGTTATAGCAACATGTATAATCAACCATAAACAGTAAAACAACAATTTAACATGTTTACACGGATCAAGCATACCCAAAAAACCATGTTTTTCCCTTAATCCCCTTTAATCATGTTTAAGCATACAATTAGCAAAACTTATCCAAATTATCCCAAATTTTTATCAGAGCCCTAAAATAATATTTTACAAATTTTTCCAGATTTTTCTGAGCCATAATTTCGCTAGTTATCGCTAATCACCCCTAATTAGCCGTAATTAGTGAAAAACAATGCTAATCACTCACCTTGGCCACAAACAAACTATAGATCTGAAATATTATCCGTTTTGGGTCAAATTCGAATGCAACACAGCAGCTCCAACTCTGATTTGGTGTTATTTCCCCTTGATTTGACGTAGCTTGGCTTAATCTTCAATTAGAAAGCGATTAAGAGCGATTTGGGATGAAATTAGAAGGTGGAGGCCATGGCTAGGTTTAGAGAAATGTTTTAGGCGGCTGAAAAATAAAATAAAAGTCGTTTTCCTATCGTTCTTTGCTCCCCATAACCCTAATCCCGAAATGGGTTATGGGCTCTCTTGCTAATCACCCTAATTAGGCCCGGTTAAGCTGTTTTCACCTTCTAAAACTTGTTTCAGCCATATCTCCCAAACTGTGAGTCCGTTTGGCTAATGTGACCACTCTACGGAAAGGTAAACCATCATCCGAATCTAATGGAATTGGTTTTAGGTCAAAACTCCTTACTAGTTAAAAGTTATGGCCGAAACAAGACCAGCTAGGGACAAAACGGTCATTTAAAAGTCGGCAAAAATCATGAACATGGGAAATGACCCCAATAGTCGTCTCCCAAAGTTACATGGCTATACGACTTCGCATGAAAAAGAAATAAATATTCGACGATTCCTTGATGCGTAGAATGTGGGCCGTTACAAAATACCCCATGCAGTATTGAACGTTTGCATTTGACTTGAACTGTTGCCTAATATACCATGCTGCTCCAATGATTATGCTACTACTCCTATGCATGAAACTGTCTTATTGGTTGGACTTGTTTCACACATGTATTTTGCTGACTTGGTTTTGCTGAAACTTGTATCCTTGCATTTGCTGTTCTGCTACTGTTTGCATACATGTACATTCTCAAGTTCATGCATATTTGTACTTGATTGTGTATATGTGAATGAGTATATTTATGCACTGCCTTGAATGTTGCACTTGTGTCTTTGAACCAGCTCGACTAGTTTAAATATACTTGAACTTTGAACCTTGCATCCCTTATTACTTTTGGCAGTTCACTTTTGCTGTTTGACATGTATTTTCATTCACATATACATATATGTATATATGCATGTATGCGTATGTGTGACTGTCCGAATGAAATTTTATCAGCAAACCACTACACTAAGTTGGGCTGTTCAGAATTAGTTACTGGTTCTGATCAGCAAACCGATGTAGTGTGTTGAGGCTAATCAGTGGGTACCAGAAATATATACATATCAGATCAAGTCATGAAAGACGATAAGAAACACACCAAAATTATGAGGAAAATAAAATTTAAAATAAATTTATATTTGTACGTATTTAGTTTTATTTCTATTGCAGTTTACTGTGTGTATTTTCTTATATGTAACAGGTATGAAGAGATTGGACTGGTTTGGAACACGTGAAGCTTCAGTGTATCAGTGTCAATGTTTGTGAATATGTAAATGAGCGAACGAGTGAATATGCACTGAGTGATGAGTGATGTAGTGAGGAACAAATGTACTATATGAGAAGATTATACTAATATTTGTAATAAACAAATTTAACTAAAATAAAATATTATTTTATTGTGTTCAAAACAATTTGTCTATCATATCAAATTAATTCAGTAGTACAATTCCATGTAAAATATTATAACTGTGAATATACAATAGTGGAATTTGAATGTTGTACTATTTCAGATTTTGAAATAAAATATTTAATTGAATAAATATACTGTGAACTGCGTATAATAGTGTATTATTCAAAAAATATTTATTTCTATGAAATGAAATATAAAATAGTACAGTTACAAACACATTTAAATAATATTATATGTTTGTTATCATCAAACAAAAATCAAACAACACATTGTTGTACCCAACAATCTCCCCCTTTTGATGATGAAAAACATATACAAGATTTTTGAATGTGTTAAATGTGTTTGAATGTGAAATATATTACTCCCTCTATTTGTTTGCTCCCCCTACAACTGAACTCCCACTATATATGTGGAAAATATATAAATAATAGAAATTTAATTTGACCATTCTCCCTCTTTTAATTTCCGAACTTAAAATATTCTTGAATTAAATACTCATCAATCAAAAATCTTGACCATTCTCCCCCTTTTGTTATCATCAAAAGGATAGTAGAAATCGAAACAGTGATAAATATAGACTATAAATATAAATTCAGATTAAGAGAGAGAATATATATGGCAAATCCAATTTAATCAAACAAAAATCATAATAATCTTTAAATCAGAAGCAAATTTCACTTTCAGAATGAATGGATTTACGATGTGTTTTATAGAATGAGGAGAGTTCAATAAAAAATGAATATTTGAATATGAATTTTAAAGATTTTAAATAAGCTCAAACTGTGTTAAGCACTTGCTAACCACGCATAACCCAAAGGTTTTTTAAATGGGGTTAGTAGTAACTTAACTTTATCCTCTCTAATGAGTTCCATCCATGCACAACCCAAAGGTCTTTTAAGTGAGAATGGAAGCACATAGAGATTAAGGTAATTCACCCACACATAACCGCGAGGACTTTTAAATGGGAGCAAGTACCAAGGATAAATAATATAATATTTTTTTTTTCTCTTCTTTTAATTCTAATTTTATTTCCAAGAATAATTAGAACTCCCCAAATTAAATAAAACCATGATGAATGACAGAAATATGGTAGATATAGAAGATGGTCATGAAATAAGCTCTAATTTAAAGATATTATAAAATATGTCCAATCATCATGAGAATTAAAATAACATCTCCTCTAGTTATGAATTATACCATAGTCATAACTCATCACAATTTCGTAAATCTATTAATAATTTTGATGAGTCACAAAACAGTTCAAATTAATCAATAATTTCAATTTTTGAATAAATAATCAAAAATAATTTTAAAAATATCAAATTCATGAAGGTTTTTTCAAAAAAAATATCAATGCAAGTTGAAAATCAGTTTCAGAATTCAATCAGTAGATTGTGAAATTATCTAATATTTCTAATGCTGATTGCTCCAACCCATCATTCAATCACCAAGATACTTAAAAAAATCAAATTAATTTCCTTATCAGAGCAGCACAAGATCATTTTCAAAGTAAGAATCATAAGTGAATTTTTCAGAGAATTTTTAAACAAGCATAAGAAGCAGTCAACGATCAAATTTGAAGGTAATTATTTGAAATCAACTGAAAGAAAAAATCAAATTTTATAATACAAGGAGTTCAACAATCGACCACGATCGATTTCAAAATCAATATAATCAAGCCAAAAAATGAAAATTTCACAACTAATCAATCATAGCTTTTAAGTAGTCCCCTGTATTGAGTTTAGATTTTTCAATATTTTCCAAAGTGAATAAGAAGAAACTTAAAACAGCAAAAATGTGTGAAGTTCCATTTTCTTATAAGAACATCATAAATTTTAAAATTCCAATTTACAGTGTTCAAGATATGCTAAAAAATTGCGGTCTTATCAACAAAAATCAGCATAAAAAATAAAAGAAATAAAAACTAAAAGGGAATACAATAAAATGGAAATAAAATAATAAACGTATGAGTTTAGAGATCATACCTGTCTTACCATAATCGATGTGATCCAATGAATCTCCAACTCTGAATCTATGCCTAAGGAACTTCAAACAATTCAATAAAGTGGAACAACTTGAATTTTATTTCTTTTAAGCACAGTTGTTCCTTAGCCGCCTTCGGGACCTAAATGTTTATAGGATCGAGTGGTCTAACAAAAGTTGTTTTACCACTCTTATCTTCATTACATGTTTTAGTATCCAAACCCGTTTATATAACAATCCATTACTATCCACTACAGTACCCTTTGGAACCCAAATTCATTTAGACTTATTCAAAATCATTTTGTTAATTTTTGGAATCCAAACATGTTTAAATGAATTGTTTTTAAACGAGTTATTATTTTGTTTATGATTCAAAAACCCTTTGAAATTATTAGATTTCAAAATTCAATTCGATCGATATCAAAGTCATTTAAAGGATTTTGTTTTTCAATTGGATCAAATCCAAAACCAAGTCCCTTTTTATTCTAAACAAAAAATTGGTTTTTTAACAACATATTCAGCGATTTCCCTCCTTTAGAAAATTTAGTAAAAGTTGACTTAAGTCGTTGAATTTTAAATTTAAGATCGCTATTTTCTTTCATTAAATTTAAACAACGATCAATAGCGATTTTCCCTTTTCAGCATTGGTTTGTTCTAAAACCAAATTTTCGTCTTCAAGTGCTTTGATTTTAGCATTGGACTTAGAAATTTCAATTTCAAATTGTTTTCTCTTTTCAAAATCAAGTTTTTCAGATTCTCGAAGCTTTTCAATCTCCTTCTCAAAATCACGATTTTCATTCTTTAAATTCACGTTTTCACTTTTAAGTAACTCAAAATCAGTTTTGAATTTTAAAGGATCATTAATCAAAAATTGACATTTTTCGCATTCTGAAAACGGTGAATTTTTGACTTTTTCAAGTTTTCTTTCTAAACTGTTATTTTCTTAAACTAGTTTTGACCTATCATATATCAATTTCTTAACTTTTAATTCAAGAGAATCAATGGTTTTTGTGAGATCATGACATTAAAATTAAATCTTTATAAGTAAAATTTGATACCTCACTTGAATCCTCTTCACTACTTTCCGAATCAGATTGAGCTATAAGATACAAGTTAGCTTTCTCTTCATCACTTTCAGAAAGTTCTCCTTCCTCGTCATCCCATGTAGCAGCAAAAGCCTTCTTCTTTCTTCAAAACTTCTTCTTCTTTTCATTTTTAAGCTGTGGGCAAATTTGGTTTGATATGTCCTAGTTTCTTGCAATTGTAGCAAAACACTTCATCGTCTGAACTTTCTGAACTTTCAGACTTGTTAGTTTTTGAATTCTTCTTTTATGGCTTGTAATTTCCTTTGGCTCACTTTCTCAAAACCATGGAAAGCTCTTCAGCGGGATCTTTATTATCACTTTCAACAGTATTATTTAGAGCGATCATCTTTTTCTTTGATTCAGAATTCTTTCGTTCTTCTCTTGCTTTTAACTCCATCTCGTAAGTAATCAAATTTCCGATTAACTCTTCCACACTTATTTTATTCAGATCTTTTGATTCTTGAATTGCCGTCAACTTAGCTCCAAAATTCATCGGTAGCACTCTCAATATTTTTCTGATCAATTCCACTTAGGTATAAGTTTTTCCAAGAGCTTTTGCATTGTAGACTAGTCACGAGAAGCGTCCATACATCTCTTTTATATCTTCTTCTCTTTGCATAGAGAAATTTTCATATTCGTTGCAGCGTAAAGCGAGACGAGATTCATTCACTTGAGATGTTCCTTCGTGTGTGACCTCCAACGTATGCCATATTTCCTGCGCAGTTTCACAATGAGAAATTCGATTAAATTCAGTTTTATCAAGAGCACAAATTAAAGCATTCATTACTTTGGCATTAGTTGAAAATAATTTTTTATCATTAGCATCCCACCTGTCTTTCGATTTAAGAACTTCAAAATTATTAACAATAATCGTGGGGGATCTATAACCTGTTTCGATAATATCCCACACATCATGATTGACTGAACTCAAATAAATTTTCATCCTAGCTTTCTAATAAGCATAATCAGTTCCATTAAACATTGGTGGCCTAACTATGGACTGACCCTCAGAAAAAGCGTTATTAGACAGATTCATGACTCCAGAGTTAAAAAAATACCTGTTCTGATATCACTTGTAGGATCTAAATTAACCCTAGAGGGGGGGTGAATAGGGTTTATTGCAGTTTTTACTGAATAATTAAAGAATAACAATCATAGATAATAATCAGAGTAAATGCGAAAAATAAATAACACACAAATATACCCGCTTCGGCAAAATCCTGCCTACTGATGCATTCCCCAAGGTTTCTACTGGGAGTTAAAACAATCTCTATGCTTACAATCCCCTGTAAACTCGCGACACTCACTCCCAATTGTTCTTAACCCTATGCTCAAAACCCAGCACTGGTTTCTATCCCCAAAACTAGATTTCCCCAAATTACAAATCTTGTAATTCGTCTCCCTAGTTTTATAGACAAACTATAGAACTATAAACCTGATTACAAATTGAAAAGAAAGACAAATAAAAACAATTTAAAACAATTGGAAACTTAAAATCCAAGTTTATAATAAACTCCTTAATTCCCTTAGCCTTTTAAAAAAACTTGGCCGACCCTTCATGCTTCATTCATTTCTTTTATTTAGCCTGAGCTTCTTTGTCCCATTCTCTTTTAATTCTCCAATAGAAATGGCGGCGGCTCGAGGGTTTAAGAAATTTTCCCAAAATTAATTCGATGGCTTCTGGAATTGCTAAAACGATGTAATCTCAGATGAGCTTCACTGATGATCGAATTCAACTAGTGCATGCCGATTTGATTTTGCCTCTCTCTCAAGCGATCGAAAATAAGTAAGATTATTTGTAAATTGATTTCTTCGATTTTCACTTTGAAAAGTTGGTCGGCTTTCGATATACAACGCCGACGATGATGTGGTGTTTATATAGGATTAAAATCCGATATATTTGCTTTGATTTTGTAATGACTTGGTAGTGATACATACGAAATTTTTGGGCTTGATTTCAGATGAGTTTTGACTTTGAAATTGCATGATTTTTGGCTTGAAATCGTCAAACATTCAGGAAACTTGCGTGAGTTCTTGATTTTAATGCCTTGAACAAATTTCTGAACATTTGCGTGATGAATTCTTGATTTTTAGTTTGTCAACATAATTCCAACTATTATTTTGTTGAGTAACTTCTGCCTAATGCACTTGGATTTTTAGATATTCGAGCTATTGCTAAAGTTTAACAATTCCTATGAAATTTAAAATGGTACTAGGCTTGCCATTTTGTTTTTGCACTTGAAGCCGAGGATATACAATTGTTGTTACTTGCTACTGTAACTTGCTCGCCAAGTAGTCTGTTTTGATCTTGTAACTATGTTTGAGCAGTCTTGTATAGAGTCGTGGCTTTACCTCATTGTATATGCCAAATCGTTGCTGCATATAACCTGATATGAAAATTCTTGAGCATCATTTAAACATGCTTTCCATCTCATATGTGTGTACCATCCATGTTAGTTTGGCTTGACTGCTTGTTGCTTGTGACTGATCAGTTTGGCGTTTTCCAGTTTGACAAATGTTTGTCTTAGTGCTGCATATTACTTGTATTCACTGTATATGTTATGTTCATTTGCAACCATGAGCATGGTCACGACACTTTGTACTCGACTTAGCTGAAACTGTTATGCTTGTTTCTGAATTGAAATTAGCACTTGACATTGTTGTGAAACAATATATTTGAAGTTGCAATATGGTATATGTTAGATCAAAATTTGGACCTAACACCCAAATTGTTCTGATTTGTAAAGAATTATAACTGGAGAATGAAGGAAAAGCAGAAAACACACAGAATTTATAGTGGTTCGGCGTTAACGAGCCTACGTCCACTTTATATGTTATCGATTATACTTTTAATGCTAGTACAATCAATGATTTCTCTCAAACTCACTCTTACAATTGTGATTTCTCTCAGTAATCTCGTAATAAAACTGACAAGAAATAGTGGTATGACAGTAATGGTGGAATCAGTGCTCAATACTGCCAAAAGATCCTGAAAAATGCCAAGCTCTGGGCTATTTATAGCTGATTTTGTCAGGCGGACCGCGGTCACACGTGGCACGGATCCCGAGAATATCGGATCGTATCGCAGCTTGATGAAGAATTAGTCAAATTAGCCATTGTGGACAGGTGTCGCGATCCCCTTAAATATCGGATCGAGCAAGGAGGAGGAATTGGTCAAAGTGACAGTTGGGGACACGTGTCGCTGGATCCGTGCATCTCGGATCGCCGAAGACTAGCTCATGCTTGAACAGGTCAGAGGCTTCGTTGTGCGTCGGGGAATCAGATCGGTCCGTGCAGGGTAATGGTGTAAGTACGGATCGGGTCGTGTAGAGGTAGTCGGATCGCTGATGTTATGGGGCGATCCGATGGGGGGGCGATCCTATGGTGCGATCCGATCCTTCATGGACTTAAGGAACGTAGTTTCATACTTTCTTCTTGTGAGTGAACCTTGGTGGCTTGGTCAAAAAGCTAGCCAACATTTTGCCCCCTCGAAGTATGTTTTATCGATGATGGAACATGCTTCGAAACTATAGAGATATTTTTTCATAAAGAGATGCAAATCAATGGTAGCGTCTATTCGAAAGACCATATCCTTTACGGAAAGTTGTCCCTTTGCTCGTTATAAATATCGGATAAATCTTTAATAGTTTCCCGGTTTATTGGACAATTCTTTTCTGGGATCTTTTTGAGTCTTCATCATCGAATCTACCAGGTACTTTTTTGGAATTTTCTGCGATCATTTCTGAATTTTCATTCCTGTCGGTCATTTATCGGCTCGGATCGCATGTGCAAGTCACGGTCCGTTGGCAAGTCGTTCGCCTCGTCCTTTGGTGAGCATTTGGGCCTCTTCGCGGAACGAGGCGGGCTTTTCTTCGAGACGTCGTGGGCTTTTGGTTCGTGGCCCGCCTATTTTCACGGATCGAATAAGACAAAAAGGGGGAGACTAACGGTCGCCCCTTAGCCTATATAAATCGGACCCCCTCTCCACTTTCTTCTTTCTTCTCGCTTTTGTATCGCGCCGCCAGCTCCATCGAGGAAAAACCCTAGTTTCGATTTCCAAATTCCTACCCGATTTCGAACTTTAAAAAGGTAATTAAACGACTTCTCTTTAGTTTCTACCGTGTTCGCACCGGTTTAGAGAGTAGAGACAGCGTAGTTTTGTAGGATTTGGTGATGGTAAACATGAACGTGCCTGGTTCGGTTCCATGGGTTTAAGGGTGGAGAGGAGAGTTGAGGAAGAAGGAAGGGATGACCAGGACGGTTCGTGGGTAGGAGCTTCGACTCGGGTCGCGGTAATGGTGAAAGCAACGAGAGGAGTGGGAGAGCAGTCTTGGATCGGAATGAGGTAGCAGGAGCGGGTCGGACCGGGTCGTGAAAAGTCACTGGTTCACGAGGGAATAGGAGGAAGTGGATCGCGGTGGGCACTCACGATCCGGATGGGTTTCGCGAATCGATGCTGTTTTCCACGAGACGATGCCATGAGCTCATAGCGGCTTCACGATCTGGATGAGTGCGATCCGCTACGTGTATCACGATCCGATTATACCTCTCTTGTGAATTGAGTCCTCAACCCACGATCCAAACACACATTTTTTAACTTCAAGCAATACACTGTTGTCACAAGAATCTGGACAGTTAGGTTTAGAGCCTTGAAGTTGGACTTTCTGGACTGGACGACAACATAATTGGACTGCATAATTTGACTGCATATCTTGATGATCTTGTTGACTTTTATGTTTTTTTTTTGATGCACGCACAGGCACACACTTACACTTGCACACACAGGGGAAAAAGGGCAATTATATTCTTATATCTCATGTTTACTCGCCTAAACAGTAATGTCGGATAACCACTCCCCTTCAAGATCTAACACAGAGACGGATCCCGAGGTGTCTGAGCACCATAACCCTGAGGTCCCTCCAACTAACCCAAGGGGGCGAGGATTTTGGATCCGAATATGAGGCAACGGAATCGGATCCATCTGAAAGTACTTCACTTGACGAGGAGTCAGAGGTAGATGGTCGAGCTCCCGACGAAGTCCCCGGTGCCGTAGAAATAGAGAAATTCACAGACTCTCTAGCTTCCAAGCTCGACGACATAAAGCTTAAGAGAATTTGCTTGAGACATGGGATTCCCTGGGAAGATGTGAGGACACCCGGCGGCGAAGATAGACCTCACTTAGCTCCGGAAGGATATATGACAGTCAGCCGACTCATGTGCTGGGTAGGAGCTATTCCTCCGTTTCCTCCAATCGTGATTGAGACCTTAAAACGATTGGGTATCGCTCCGATGCAGCTCCATCCCAATGCCTACGCAGCTCTATACACTCTGTATATCGCATACGCGGAAATCCTGCATTCCGAGCTTACATTTAAAGACTTAAAATTCTTTTATCTTTTCAAGCACCGCTCCTCGGCAACCCCAAATTTCTCTTTCTTCGAATCGGTAGCGAATAGGAAGGTTTTGTATGACGGATACAGCAACATAGGGGATCCCAAGGCTGATTGGTTCTATATAAAGAGACAGGCTGGGTGCTCAAGAAGATGGCTTAAATCAAGTAAACTTTAATCTTTTGACTGAATATCTTGCTTAAGAAATCGAAGCATTAACATCCGCCCTTCTTCTTTTTTAAGCAGATCACGTCTTTCCCAAGACGGAAGGCTTGGTATACAATAATCGATTGTCTATTCTTCTACAAAGCAGATCCGATTTTCTAAGGATCAAGAAGTGCATTACTGACGAGAATCTTCACAAGCATCGCCTTCTGGATATAAGGTTTGGACTTGGTGCAGGCGGCAAACCCTACAAATACGTGCCCCCAACAGAGGGAGAAGGAACATCACGGGCAGCAGAAAAAACTAAATTCCGTAAGAGTCCTTCCCCGATAATCATCCAGGACGACGAGGACCTAAACATATATAGAGGAGATGAGGCCCGTGGTGACAAGTCTAAGGAAATCCCAGTTTCTCCGGGGGGTTTCCCCTCAAGGACTTCTCTTCCGATCGAACCTGCTGCTCCCGATGATTTGACAGAAGAACAGCTATTTAAAGAGCTGAGAAAAATTCCTTTGCCTGATGATGTATACACAGAGGGGGACTTTGAAGGGGAGCCATTTTTCCTACTTTTGAGGAAACCACCGTTCCAATTGGAGGACAAGAAACTACTCAGATGAGCCTGACTTCAGGCCCGGGTCTGTTAGGGGGAATTATATGGGACGCACAAATCACACGCACTGCCTGACCCCACACTTTTATATCAACAGTATTCAAGGTTTTAATATGCTCTTTTTTCTTTTGCAGGAAAGATGTCTCGCAGGCGGTCTTATTCTTATCGCTCTCTTCGTGAAGGTACACCCAGTCTTCACCCAAATCCTGAGCGTTCTCGCGGCCTTTCTCACAAGCCTACTTCTTCGCAATCCCGATCTCCACCAAAATCAACCTCTGGCAAGCTTCCCAGTTATTCGGTGCCTCCTACAGGGGGAAAACAACTTCCTAAAGAGCTAACCCCTGCGAAGAGTGCACCCTCTCACAGCAGGTCATCGAAAAGACACTTCGAGCCCAAAGATAAAAGCAAGGATCCAATCAAGGATTCTGAGAAAGAGAAAAGCGACATTGTCCCTTCCAACCAGCAAGACTTGGTTGCCCCCGGGTCACGACATTACATCCATGGTCCCGAGATTCGGGCTAAGCTGGAAAAGTTGCGAGAACAATTCCCTAACATCTTCTTCGAAAGGATGACGTTTGTTCCTGCCTTGGAACCAGTCCCTAGGAACTGGGATTCTGAAGTCATTGGGCACATTCGCCATGTAGCCAGGCAGTATGAAGTGATGAAGAAACATGCTGTTAATCTTTCAGAAGTCATCCGAACGCTTGAGATGGAAGCACATAGATCCAAGGTGAAGATAGATAACAATGAAAGGGCTAGAACAAAGATGGAGAAGGACTTGGAAGACGCTCAATCCCAACTTGCCCTAGCGCGGAGAGATGCTGAAAATTATAAGATTGAATTGGAGAACGCTAAGAAACGCTTTCATTCTGAACTTGACTCAAATAGTCAAGAGAAAATGGCCTTAAAGAAGGAGGTAGAAGATCTTAAAATGGCCAATATTGAGTTGAAGACGGCGCAGGGCCATTTTGAAGCTGAGAGAGCTGCTTGGGAGGAAGAAAAAGCAAGTCTGAGAGAAAGTCTAGCTTTGGCTGAAGCGGAGAAGGTAATTTTAAATGATCAAGTCGCGGATGCAGAGAGGCGTGCGGCTCTCGCCGAAAAGAATGTAGAAAGTGCCATTGAGATGGCTACTGCTTCTAACAACAAACTCCTCGAGAGATAAAAGGATATCGAAGGGTTTGAAGAGATGATATTTGACTTCCTCGGCCACGTCCTTAAAACCCGTAACATTTCGTGGATCCCGGACTACCACGTTACTTTAGCCAACTTATGGGATGCCATCGTCGAGGGTGAGAAGCAGAGATTGGGAGTTGAAGAGATTAACGAAGATGAGCTGATGAAGACCATTCTGAGGGATAACGAGCCCGAGGATCTGGCAGAAGGCCGTCGTCTAATTCAAGAAGAAATGGAGAAAGAGAGGGCCCTGGCTAAGGGCAAAAACAAGATTAACGAAGGTTGGAGCTCAGCTGTTGAGCCCAAGGCCTCCGGAGTTGAGGAATACCATCCTGATGATCCATTAATTCCTTTGGGCCTAACTCCTGTGGTTGTCGGAGCTTCTGCAGGTAGCCTAGATGGAGTATCAGTGGAAGGTATCTCCCTTTTTTCCCTACAATTTGTCAAAGCAATTGTGAATTGTCGTCGTCTGGTAGAGTAACCAATCGAATTAATAACATGTGTTCCCCATAATACAGGTGGCGAGCCCGTCGACAAGGATGTCAAGAAGAGGACAGAAGCAGAGAAGATTGTCGTCTCGCCTAGCGCTGGCGTTGATATACCGAAGCAGGCTGAGGGTATAATAGCAGAGAAGGGCGTCCTGGCACCCAGTGCTGATGCTCCCAAGGATGATGAAACCATCGAGGCCTTGAAAGATATGGATGGGCGCCATGTAGAGGATGAGGAGGATATCATTAGTACCAAAGAGACCGAAGATGATGACGACGAAACTTTAGCTAAAAGAAAAGCTAGATAGGAAAAGGAGCTGGCTTTAAAGAAGGTGGGACAAGAGCCTTTGAACGTAGCTCCTATCTCGGAGTTTAATCCCAAAACTGGGATGGTTCTGAAACTCCAGCCCAAATCCATCAGCAAACAGCTTCATTTTGCAAATCCTGATGATTTCCCAGCTTCCTTGACTGATAAAAGAAAGAGAAAGGAGGTGGAGGAGGAGTCTTCTGATGAGTCGGACGTTCCTCTTATAGACAAACGGAAAAGAAAGAAGGGTGATCAATCCGAAACTGACAAGGCAAAGCTGGAGAAGCAGAAACAGGAGAAGAAGTCCAAGCGTAAATAGGATATTGTCGCTTGTCTATATTTTGTCTTTAGGCTTCCCACTGGCCAGAAAATGTAATTATGAGACTGGCCCTTTTTTTGTTTTAGGTTGTTTTTCACTTTGTAGGCTTGCACTTTATAAATGAAAGTTTATCTCTTTTGCATCATCGTGTACCTGCATTTAATAAACTTTTCATGCTTAGTCGTAAATCATCTGATTATAACTACAAATCAGTCAAGCAACAGAAGGAAAATTTTAAAAATTTCCGTGCTGTATCAAGGTTCATGTGTATATGTATATGGCCCCCAATCAATTGTTAACGTAGCGCCTGACTAGGGCTTATTAAGGATTGATTACCGTTGTTTGCACGTTGCCCCCTATTTCTGAATATGGGGGACTTAGAAAATTTAGTAAGATAGTTGTCCTTATGGTACTGAGTTTCTGGCACCTTTCTCAGCGCTTAATCATAGAATCTCTTATGCTCTCCTGGCGGTCGCCGAGGTTAGAGTTTGAATTCAGCAGTTCAGTCGCTCCCCGATCCTTCAACGGGGCAAGAGCTTTTTCTCAGCGCTCAGCCGGAGACGCTTTTTTACTCTCTCTCTGTTCTGGAGAGTTAGAGCTCGAGCTCAGCAGTTCAATCGCTCCCCGATCCTTCAGCGGGGCAAGAGCTCTTTCTCAGCGCTCAGCCGGAGACGCTTTTATACTCTCTCTGTTCTGGAGAGTTAGAGTTCGAGCTCAGCAGTTCAATCGCTCCCTGATCCTTCAGCGGGGCAAGAGCTCTTTCTCAGCGCTCAATCGGAGACACTTTTATACTCTCTCTCTGCTCTGGAGAGTTAGAGTTCGAGCTCAGCAGTTCAATCGCTCCCCGATCCTTCAGCGGGGCAAGAGCTCTTTCTCAGCGCTCAGTCGAAGACGCTTTTATACTCTCTCTCTCTGCTCTGGAGAGTTAGAGTTCGAGCTCAGTAGTTCAATCGCTCCCCGATCCTTCAGCGGGGCAAGAGCTCTTTCTCAGCGCTCAATCGGAGACGCTTTTATACTCTCCTAGCAGTCGCCGAGGTTAGAGTTCCGTCAAGGCAGTTCCGATCATGGTACACCTCCATGACTTACGGACATCGCCTTCATGTCCGTTATGCTCTCTCTCGGCTCTGGAGAGTTAGAGCGCTATTAATGATATGATTCACTTTATCGCACCCTCAGAGTTTTGACTGGTGATTGCATTCCATTCTGATGGAAGGCACCTATAATTATACGCTTCTGTGATCGTTGCATGATTCACAGCAATTTCAATAAAAATAGAAAGGCAGATAAATAATAGTGCAATAAAGGTAAACGACACACAATATTTTTATAGTGGTTCGGTCGAATCATGACCTACGTCCACTTTATAATTTTTTGCTTAAGAAATCGGACTATTCTAGGCAAGTCGTGCCTTGTACATGGTCCTTAATAAAGCAAAAGAACAGATCTGACATCTTTACGTTAGGTACAGCCGTAAATGTTGGGCATTCCACACTCTGGGGATTTCCTTTCCATCTACGGTTGCTAGCTTGAAGGTTCCATTATCAAGCTTGCACAGAATAGAGTACGGTCCTTCCCACTTCACGCCCATATGAGTTGGGGCTGGAAAGACACGCTTCAGAACCAAGTCTCCGGGTTCAAAGGTTCGGACTCGAACCTTTTTGTTGTAGTATCGGGCGACCTGTTGCTTGCATCTCAAGGCACGCAGGTCTGCTTCGTCCCTCTTTTCTTCGATCATATCCAGGGATTCAAGGAGCAATTCGTTATTAGTCATCGGATCGTAATAAGTCACTCGGTGAGAAGGTACTTTTATTTCAACCGGGATGACTGCTTCTGCTCCAAAAGCAAGGGAGAAGGGGGTATGGCCTGTTGCCGATTTATATGTTGTCCTGTAGGCCCATAGTGCTAAGGGTAATTCATCAACCCACATGGCTCTGGCCCGTTTCAGTCTTCTTTTCATAATGGACTTAATCACTTTATTCGCCGCTTCGACCTGTCCGTTCGATTGCGGGTGCGCCACAGAGGTGTACCGTTTCTCGATGTGGTATTTCTGGCAGAAGTCTCTGAATTCAGTGCTATCGAACAGAGTTCCGTTGTCAGTTACAACAATCTTTGGAATCCAAAATCGACAGATGATGTTTCTGACGACGAAATTGATCACTCGTTTGGTTGTGATTGTAGTCAGTGGCTCAGCCTCGACCCACTTAGTGAAATAATCTACGGCTACAATAGCGAACTTCGCTCCGCCCTTAGCTATGGGGAGACTTCCGATGATATCAATTCCCCACATAGCGAAAGGCCATGGGCTCGTCATCGTTTTTAACTGATTAGGAGGTGCTCTAGGTATCTTTGAAAATCTCTGGCACGCATCACACCGTCGTGCGTATTTCGCCGCATCTTTGTTTACGGTAGGCCAGAAATAACCATGCCGCAACACCTTTTTCGTCAATGTTTGCCCTCCAGTGTGATCGCCGCATTCACCTTCATGTACCTCTTGCAGCACACGCTTGATGTCGTCATGAGCTATACACCGGAGAAGGGGCATTGAAAATCCCTGTCTGTAAAGAACTCCGCCTTGTAGAACGTATCGGGCAGCTTTACGAATTACTTTACGCCTCTCGCTTTTCTTGGTCGGAAGCGTTCCATTCATCAAGAAATTCTTTAGAAGGGGTCATCCATGACTCCCTTTCTGGTTCCGTCTCTAGTACCGAATCAATTTCCATCTGATCTATACTAGGAGACCGAAGTACTTCGATTGGGGCCAACCCGGTCTCTTCAGGATCGTCGGAACTAGCCATCTTTGCCAACTTATCCGCCTGTTGATTCTCTGACCGCGGAATATGAGATATGCTGAAATGATCGAAGCCATTCAGCAACTCCTCCACTTTCTTCAAGTATAAAATCAATCTTGCGCTTTTGGCTTGGAATTTTCCAGTAATCTGGTTCACAACTAACTTGGAGTCACAAAATATGTCTAGCTTTGTGATTTCCAACTCCTTTGCGATCCTTAGCCCGACTATCAGGGCTTCATATTCAGAGTCGTTGTTAGTGGCGTGAAACTCCATCTGGATAGCATAGGATATCAGCCGTTTCTCGGGAGTTTCAAGCACTACTCCAGCGCCGGATCTTTTGTCGTTCCTAGCGCCATCAATATACAATCTCCAGGCACTAGGGTCGAGAAGTAATTTTGAGGGGTCAACCTCTTCGTTTGCTATATCTTCCTCCGGGACAGTAAACTCTGCTATGAAGTTGGCTATCACTTGCCCCCGTATTGACCGCCGGGGCTGAAAGTTCAGATCAAATTGACTTAACTCAATGTTCCATTTGAGTAATCTTCAAGACGCCTCTGGTCTCTGTAGAACTTGCTTGAGTGGATGATCAGTGTATACGGTAATGGGATGAGCCTGAAAATAATGTCGAAGCTTTCTAGAGGCAATCAGCAAACTGTACGCCAATTTTTCTATCCTTGGATAATTACGCTCTGCTGCCGTCAATTTTTTGCTCATGTAATACACTGGTCTTTGAACTTTATCTTCTTCTCTTACCAATGCTGAGCTGATCGCGTGGGATGACACTGCCAAGTACACGAATAAGTCCTCGTGATCCAACGGCTTAGATAATATCGGAGGTTTCTTTAGGTGTCTTAGCAAGTTCTGAAACGCTTCTATGCAGTCGGGCATCCATTTGAAGTGGCGTTTTCCTCGCTTTATCAATTCGAAGAATGGGATGCATTTGTCCGTAGCCCTAGAGATAAATCTGCTTAGTGCGGCTACTTTCCCTGCAAGGCTTTGCACATCTTTAATCTGCCTAGGTTCCTGAATGTCTCTAATTGCTGCGATCTGGTTTGGATTAATCTCAATTCCACGAGAACTGACGATGAATCCTAAGAATTTTCCGGAGGCAACTCCGAATGAACATTTTGTTGGGTTGAGTTTCATCCCGTACTTTCGAAGAATGCCAAACATCTCTGCCAAGTCTGTAGTGTGATTGGAGGATTGCCTGGACTTAACCAACATGTCGTCGACGTATACTTCCATTGTTTTCCCAATCTGGTTATAGAACATTCCGTTCACTAACCGTTGATATGTAGCGCCTGCATTCTTCAAGCCAAAGGGCATTACCACATAGCAGTATAACCCCAGATCCGTAATAAAGCTAGTGTGTTCTTGATCTGGAACGTGCATTGGAATCTGGTTATATCCTGAATAAGCATCCATAAAGGAGAGAAGTTCATGACCCGCCGTTGAGTCCACCAACTGATCGATCCTGGGTAACGGAAAACAGTCTTTCGGGTAGGCTTTATTCAAATCCGAGAAATCGATACATGTTCGCCACTTCCCGTTGGCCTTCTTTACTAGAACTGGATTTGAAATCCAGTCTGGGTAGATTGAGTCTCTGATAAATCCATTACTCTTTAGCTTTCCAACTTATTCTTTCAAGGCCGCGGACCTCTCTGGGCCCAGCATTCGCCTTTTTTGTTTTACCGGAGGATGTTTAGGGTTAATGCTTAATGAATGGCTCATGATTGATGGAGATATCCCGCACATGTCTGCGTGGGTCCAAGCAAATACATCCAAATTATTTTTTAAGAAATTCGTCAGTTCTTTAGCCAAATTCGAATTTAACTGGGATCCAATTTTAAGGACCTTCTCTGGGTCACTATCATCGACCGGTACATCCACAGTCGTCTCGTTGGGAGTCGCCATTCTGCCCCCAGGTTCTTTGTCCTCTCTGGGATCTATATCCTCGGGCAATTCTCTGGGCGACTCTCCTACGGTTATTCTCTTTAATTGCTATAAGGTTTCCGCCCTTGCGGGGGGAGAAGCGCCCTTGGTTTCTATGTCTCCTCCATTGCGGAGTAGCTTTAGCTCTGCAACATAACATGCTCGTGCGACAACCTGATCTCCTCTGACAATACCAACACCAGCTTCCGTAGGAAACTTCAATAATAAGCACCAGGGGGCTATACAGGCTCTAAACTTTGCGAGGGCCGGTCAACCCAAGAAGGCATTATAGGGTGATTCAATATCCAAAACCACGAAGGGAAGGATCCTCACTCTCTGGCGTTCTCCTTCCCCAAGCGTAACTGGTAGCTCTACATAACCCATTGGAGCGGTAGATGCTCCGTTAAATCCATGGATCCATCCCTGACAGGGCTTCAAGTCTTTTATCTCGAGATTCATCTGGTCGAATGTCTTTTTGAAAAGAATGTTGATGGAACTCCCGTTATCCACCAAGACTTTATGAACAGTGGCCGGGCCAATAGGTACTGTGATTACAAATGGATCTTCAGTCGGAGCATGGACTCCAATGCTTTCTCGTTCGCGGAAAACAACATCGTCGGACATCATCTTTTGTTGCTTTACCGGGACGTTGTCCTCAGGGTTGCTACACTCCCCTACCTCAAGGTGTTGCTTGGCTGCATTGACATACTGATCCAATGCCTTGGAACCGTGTCCGGCGAGATAAAGCCCTCCGATTACGGTATTGATAACAAGGTCCTTTCCCTTTTGCTGGGCAGTTGGCCTGACAGCAGGTTGATTCTGGTTCTGATTTGGGGCCTGTACGGCTTGCCCCCTGTCTCTGGGTGTCACTCTGTATTCATCCAATTTTCCTTCTCGGAGAAGCCTCTCGACTACATCTCTTAGGTGACGGCATTCATTTGTCGAATGGCCATGAATCTGATGAAAGAGACAAAACTTCCCCGTTTCACGTTCTTTCTCCGTCGACTCTCTGGGAGGAGGCCTTTTATTTTGGAGGACGTTGTACGAATCCATGAAGATATTCTCCAAAGTATCGTTTATTGGCGTGTAACTCTCAAAAGACCTGGGACGAGTCCTTCTCTGGGAGTCGTTCCCTCGATTCCTCTTCAGGTTGTTGCCATTACTGTTACTATCATTGTTTCCTGACTGACGACCACCCTGATTCCGATTTCCTACATTAACCTCGACCTTCCCCGAGCTATCTCCTGTTTGCTTAATGGCGACATTGCTCTGGATTTCCTCTTTATCGACCGTTTTTGCCTTTCGGTTAGCATATACTTCCTATCGGCGTAAGTGTACCTTAGCTTTTTCGTAGAATAATTCTCTAGTATGAGGTGGCTTGCCGGCCAGATATCTCCCAAATTCAGTGTCTTTATCTACCCCATCAATTAGGGCTGCCACAACAGTTGGCTCATGAGGATCTTTGACTTCAGCAGCGACCAGGTTGAAACGGTCTAGATACACCCTCAAACTCTCGCCTGGTCGTTGCTTGACAAGGAATAAGTCAATCACACTCTTCGTCTTTTGTGCATAGATGCGGAACTGTTCCACGAACCTTTCACTCAACTCCCTGAAGCTGGAAATTGATCTTGCTGGTAAGCGAGTAAACCATAATAATGCTACATCCTCCAGGAATATGGGAAATGCTTTGCACTTGACAGCATCAGAAGCTGCGGCAGCGGTCATTGACCAAGAATATCTCATCAGATGTTGGACGGGATCAGATCTACCTGCGTAACGGTTCATCTGCGGCATGTTGAAGCGCCTCGGGAACGTCGCATCTAAAATGTCATCAGTGAAAGGGGTGTGACTACGGTCAATTCCCCAATCTTCATTCCGTTGTCCACGGCTATCTGCCAGAATTTGATGGATCATGGCTGCAACATTTGCACTGGTCAGCGGAGGTTCGGGGTCAGCGCTTCTTGCTCGGTGGGGTTCTCTAATCTCTCTTCCAGGAGCGGTCACGAAATTCGAGGCTCGGATTGGGCTTCGCTGCCCCCTGTTACCATGAGCATTTGTACGGCGACGGGGCTGAGGTAGTCTGTTCTGTACAGGGTTGTCCACACCTCGAGCTCTGGGAGTTGCGGCGTGATCGTTCACATTGCGGTTTGAGGGCCCTGCACCCAGTGCCTCTTCTTCCCGTGATGGCAGGGTTCCAAATCGAAGCTGCTCTATATTTTCAAGCCTCTCATATGGTCGCCGCGGAGTTCTCGGCGATTCCTCTGACGAAGAAGAGTATTCTGGGGTGAGCGGACGAACTGGGGGCGTCCTTTGCCTTACGAGATCATTAAGCCTTCTATCCATAGCAGTCAAGTTCTGTCGCAGAACGGAGCTCTCCTGCCTTTGAGCAGCCAATTCATCAAACAGCCTCTCCCACATTTCGGAAAAGCGAGAGAGATCCCCCTCAGTAACGGGAGCAGAAGGGTCATATTGATCATCATCATTTTCTCTTATGCGCAAAGAGCTTGAACCAGGTCGAGCGGAGGGGCCAGGACGGTAGGAGCGAGTCATAGGCTCCTTTCCAGGTCGAGTTGTAGTCTGGTCATCAATTTGGATCGCTATGGATCGAGGTTGGTGGCTCGCAGCGCCCCGCTGGGATCGGTTCGTGGTCACGGTATGCGGAGGATTCGGGGCGATATCACGGGATCGAGTAACAACCCCTCCAGCTTCGCGGTTCGCAGCACCACCCTCAAGTCGGATCGTGGAACCTAGATTGCTTCGGGTCGCCCCCCTGTCCTCGCGATCCGTGACCCCCTCAACTACCTGCTCGTGTGCACTTTCGCCAACCATTTCATTCGCGACTTCATTCGCTTGCGAAGCTCGCACTTCCTTAGACTTCTTTCCAGCCATGATATCAAATGTCGCAGGAATCTTCGAAAATCTGAACAGTGAAGTTTTGGGACTGTTTTCTTCGGACTTTCAAATCCAAATAGTAGAATAGCAATCCGATAGGTTGAGAATTCGTTTCTCAGTGAAAGCACCAAAATGTTAGATCAAAATTTGGACCTAACACCCAAATTGTTCTGATTTGTAAAGAATTATAACTGGAGAATGAAGGAAAAGCAGAAAACACACAGAATTTATAGTGGTTCGGCGTTAACGAGCCTACGTCCACTTTATATGTTATCGATTATACTTTTAATGCTAGTACAATCAATGATTTCTCTCAAACTCACTCTTACAATTGTGATTTCTCTCAGTAATCTCATAATAAAACTGACAAGAAATAGTGGTATGACAGTAATGGTGGAATCAGTGCTCAATACTGCCAAAAGATCCTGAAAAATGCCAAGCTCTGGGCTATTTATAACTGATTTTGTCAGGCGGATCGCGGTCACACGTGGCACGGATCCCGAGAATATCGGATCGTATTGAAGCTTGATGAAGAATTAGTCAAATTAGCCATTGTGGACAGGTGTCGCGATCCCCTTAAATATCGGATCAAGCAAGGAGGAGGAATTGGTCAAAGTGACAGTTGGAGACACGTGTCGCTGGATCCGTGCATCTCGGATCGCCAAAGACTAGTTCATGCTTGAACAGGTCAGAGGCTTCGCTGTGCGTTGGGGAATCGGATCGGTCCGTGCAGGGTAATGGTGTAAGTACGGATCGGGTCGTATAGAGGTAGTCGGATCGCTGATGCTATGGGGCGATCCGATGGGGGGGCGATCCTATGGTGCGATCCGATCCTTCATGGACTTAAGGAACGTAGTTTCATACTTTCTTCTTGTGAGTGAACCTTGGTGGCTTGGTCAAAAAGCTAGCCAACAGTATACTTGAAACACCTCATGCGGTATTGAACTTTTGCATTTGAATTGAACTGTTGCCTAATATACCATGCTGCTCTAATGATTATGCTACTACTCCTATGCATGAAACTGCCTTATTGGTTGAACTTGTTTCACACATGTATTTTGCTGACTTGGTTTTGCTTAAACTTGTATCCTTGCATTTGCTGTTCTGCTACTGTTTGCATACATGTGTACTCTCGAGTTCATGAATATTTGTACTTGATTTTGTATATGTGCACGAGTATATTTATGCACTGCCTTGAATGTTGCACTTGTGTCTTTGAACTGGCTCGACCAATTTAAGTATACTTAAACTATGAACCTTGCAGCCTTGATTACTTTTGGCAGTTCACTTTTGCTATTTGACATGTATTTTCATTCACGTGTACATATATGTATATATGCATGTATGTGTGTATATACATATGTGTATATACGTGTGACAGTCCGAATGCAACTTTATCAGCAAACCACTACACTGAGTTGGGGCTGTTCAGAATCAGTTACTGGTTCTGATCAGCAAACCGGTGTAGTTTGTTGAGGCTGATCAGTGGGTACTAGAAATATATACATATCAGATCAAGTCATGAAAAACTTTGAGAAACACACCGAAATTCTAAAGCAAATAAAATTTAAAATAAATTTGTATTCGTACGTATTCAGTTTTATTTCTATTGCAGTCTACTGTGTGTGTTTTCTTATATGTGACAGGTATGAAGAGATTGGACTGGTTTGGAGCACGTGAAGCTTTAGTGTATCAGTGTCAATGTCTGTGAATATGTAAATGAGTGAACGAGTGAATACGTAATTAGTGATGAGTGATGTAGTGAGGAACAAATGTACTGTATGAGAAGATTGTACTAATATTTGTAATTTGAAATAAAATATTATTTTATTGTGTTCAAAACAATTTGTTTATCGTATCAAATCTATTATATTATATGAAAGCAAAACCCTGCTCTATCTCTTAAAAAATCAGGATGTTGACATGTGTACAAATCCTAAATCTATCGGCTAGCGTTTCCCTTCTCTCCTACCTCCATTTGGTTTTTCCTTCGGTTACTTCAGATCCACGATCTACCTTTAATTCCCCTTTTCCCTTTCAGTGTTACATACCGACATATTTTTCTACCCCAGTCGCTAAAGCTTCCCCTTCTGTGCAAAATTTCTTTTTCCTTTTATTCCGATGCCTACCGGATCGTAGTGGCTCATCTTCCCCACTGTACCTTTGTTCGACACTAAGGCAAAAACGCCATATTCAGTCGCCAGTTTCTCAACCCCATCTACCTTCTCTTCTCCTCCTTGCCCTAACGCAAAATGAAATTTCAAACCCTCCGTTCTCTTTCCCCTATCGAATCGCCAATTGAAGTCCAAAACCTGAAAAAATGGAAGGTTAATTTTCAATCAATAATTGAATAAGTTCCAGGTATGTTCATCAAATCTTCGTGGTTTTCCCGGTTTATTCCAACGTACGATTTGTTGTTTGCCCAATTTTTATATGATTTCGTGGTTTCAGTCTGTCCAACGCCTGCTTTTGGTTTCAATTTTGTAGTTTCAATTTAACTTCTGCTCTTTTGCCTTATATCAATCTGTCAAGTTCTTCAATTTTGATCTTTGGTATTTTGAAAATCTTGATTTTTTGTAGATATTATAAAGTATAAACTATACTTTATTGAACCTTATTTCATAAAGAATAGAATTGCAACTTGATAATTGGTTTTCTTTAGGAATATGATTAGGCATAAAATTGGAATATTACTTTGTAGAAATTGGTGAAAAAGAAGATATGGTTATTGCACCGGTACTTGGAAAATTAAGTTCAGCTGATAAGATGATGGTCAGCCAATGTTGCTTTATATTCCAAACATGATTTCTCATTTCACATATCTGCTCAATATTTACTATTATCACCAGTTGTGCTTACAGATCAAATTACCGCATCTGCGTGGGGTTCGATTGGTAATTGATTTATATTTGTAGCCTTCGAATGCTATTACTCCTTCGTCAATGAGTGCAGTTGTTTGCTTTAAGACATTGGTATTCTGATATGCGACTTCTAACCTTATACAAATTCACATCTTTGTTCTGATTCATGGGTAACAGGTATGTCAACTTGATTTTTTAAAAAGAAAAATCTACTTCCTTTTTTTTCAATTAGGAAGTTATTGGTTTAGCACTATTTCATTTTGTTGGTAATTGCAGTGTCAAAACTCTGCGTTTCATTGTTTATGGATTATCAATTAAACTGCAACTGTTCCCTTTGCCGTTCATTTAATGTAAGGAGTTCATAGCCTTTGTTTTAAGTTTTTTTTGTCCGTGTTTCTTTTATATTTTGTTTCTTACATAGAACCACTTGCTGTTCTTTTATTTTATTTTATAAGTTGATGCAAACATGACTATATGCCTTAAGGGTCCCACCAAAAATTTGAAATGGTTCCACCTATATTATCATTGTTATAATATGATATCAACTTCCAAATTGGAACACTTGATATTCGAATTAACAAAAATTGATGCATTTATTTCTCATTTCACAATTTTGGTGTTACAGTACTGTTATTCTATATAAATGCAGTGATAAACCTTTATATTTCCTCATTTCAGGAATAATAAATTAAACTTTGTAATGATGATTTGCTTGCCGTACTTTATGCAATAACACATTGCTTATGTAATCAAGATTCATAGTTTAAACTTCTTTTTCATGCAATAGTTGTCCTTGGGATTAAATGATCTAAATTGGACCATTTGTTTTCCTTTAATTATGCAAGTTTTTCGTAAATCTTCCAAGTTTTTGATTTTTGAACGTATCTGTGATGCCCTTCTGTAGCACAAGCTGCACAACCTTAAGGTTTAACCTACGTTTATTTTGGCTTTAACCTGACCTTCATATCGGGTGTGGATTTTATTATATCCATGACCATTATTTCCATATTAGCTTATTTTCATTCTTACCTATAATGCTTTTTTTCCATTATGTATGCTTCAATATGACCCTTCCTTGCATTTCTCTTTCTTAGATTCGTATTTCGTTTTAATTAATCCACTTGCTATGCTTGCTTGACTTTAATTTATCCACATTCCCTGTTCCCCTGATTTCTCTTTAGCATGTCTGCATTTAGCCAATGGATTAGTCCCGCCGATTAAACTGCTTTATACTCATATTTAGTTATATTTTTTTATCTTCTTATATTGGATAATGCTAATTTTCAATGTTTCCTTTTATAATATTTATTTATATTCTAAACCTTTTTTTGGTATTCAATGCCTATTAGTTATTTTTGACTATGTTGTCCAATTGCCCAAGCCACATTAAATGGGATAAGTAAATGCCTCTAAAGAAGAATGGCAGAACCATTCTAACCATATATATTTCTGAACTCCCATTTAAAACTTTGAACTTGATCATTTGGTAAAATATTTGGTGTTATCTTTAGATTTCTAAATTTGGAATCTACATTATAGTTGGAATTGTTGGACTAATGTGTTGGTTTTTGATGGAAATTCTAAATTTATGCATTTAAAACTTTTTCCTGTGTAGTTTCCTGTTAATACTATTTATCTATTGCTAACTTCCTTTTTTGATAAAACATGAATATTACATTTAGTACCACAGATAATTTGTTTTCCTATGGTTATACAATATTTTTCAAAATCTTCAAATTTACATTCTCTTTCCTCGATCGAATCGCTAACAACTGGAAAAATGGAAGGTTAATTTTCATTCGATAATTAAATAAGTTCCAGGTATGTTCATCAAATCTTTCGTTGTTTTGCCGGTTTATTCCAACGTACGATTTGTTGTTTGCCCCGTTTTTATATGATTTTTTGGTTTCAAATTGTCAAACGTCTGCTTTTGGTTTCAGTTTGACTTCTGCTCTTTTTCCTTATATTAATCTGATTTTTTTCTGTACATGCCAAGTTCTTCAATTTTGGACTTCGATATTTCGAAGATCTTGAATTTTTATAGACATTGTCACCTATTCTTTTATTGAACCTTATTTCACTAAGAACAGAATTGCAACTTGATAATTAGTTTTCGTTAGAAATATGATTAGACATTAAATTGGAATATTACTTTGTAGAAATTGGTGAAAAAGAAGATATGGACCACACGGCTATTGCACAAGTACTTGGAAAATGAAGTTCAGCTGATAAGATGATGGTCAGCCAATGTTGTTATGTATTTAGTTGTCGGTAATGCTGCAAATGATCACTTTTGTCTGGTTAGTCTAAGATAAGTACAACTTAAAAATTGGTATTAATAAAGTTAAAATTTCCACCTTTTTTTGGTTGAACTGGAGCATAACCACTTCATTTTACCAGGATTAAAAATCAGTTCACATATACACCATATTATTTTAATAAATGCATTGTTGGTCAGCTTTCCTAAGTTAATTCTAACATAGCAATTTTGATGGCAATGTAGGACGGACCACCTAGACGCCAATAAGACATGGAAGGTTCAATTGTATGGTAAATAATGACAATGTAAGAAAACTAATATGGTGTAAGTTCTTACTTCATGCGTGACATTTTTTTTAAATTACATTATATATATATATATATATATATATATATATATATATATATATATATATATATTATAAGCCATGGATGTACATGTTTTATGTACTCAATAATGATAACAACACAACAATCAGTCTATTATCTTGGAAGTTAATCCATATAGAACCAAAACTTTCTAGCCTTCTCATCTTATCTATGAGATTAAAATTATTGGTTGGAAATGAATGAGCATGTTATGTTTGTCTTTTCACAAGCTTGAAAAAATACAACCTATAAGCGCTGCTTGGTTCTGCACTTATATTTGTGGAAAATATGCTTGTGACTTCTACTACATGTTATAATATCTTCAAAAACTCTACAGCAAGAAAATTGAGTATTTGCTATAAGGTCACTTTTTCCTCTTCATTCGTTTTTCATCCACTTCAATCCACTTAAGTTGTTTTTGGTTCATAATGAAATATTAACAAAAATGAATAATAAAAATGAACAAGCTCGATCATCATAATTAGCTTGAGTCTGCATATGATTTTTGAAAGAGCAACGTTCAACTTTTGTCACCCTAATAAAGACTTGAAGATATGAGTTGCAATGGGCTAAGTTTAGATTTTATTTATAGGGAGACACCTATTACAAGGGGGTAAGCATCGACTTTTATTTGTTAGTTTTAAATCATCAAATAATACTGCTTGCATATGTTAAATATGTCATCACTATAAGAATTTGGTGCAATTGTATTTCATATGATTATAACGTTTACTGGTTATCATTTGCAGTAATTCTTTTTATGTATTCATTTTGACATATTGTACTGCTCATACATATATTGGAGGATCAATACTTGTGATATGAAATTAGTTGATGTTTTGCTAGTTCCAATTGAGGAACAAGCCTTATGCTTCCAAATGAGATTAGTTGATATTTTTTTCTTCCTATCAAACAACATGTGTGGATCACATTATATTTCAAAGCACTTATGATTGTGTGTCATAATTATTTCCTCTTGAGATTGTACTTCTGTTGTAGTTTTTTTTTCCTCAGAAACAAAATGAGAAGAAATGACTTTCGTGTTTAGCTATTCTGTCTTTGCCAAAAAAATGTCTTTTGTGTTTACTAGCAGATCACAGTAGAAATTTTTGTCCTAAAAGAGCATCATAACGGTCTAAAGTTGCAAACATCCAGTTCCAGTGAATATAAGAAGTTAATGGTAAACAAAATAAAAATCCACATTGAATTTTTCAAAATTAGAATATACACCTGCTTGCATATGCTATCATCAAGTAAATTGATTTATATTAGTTGATTGTTTATTCATGCTATATTATATTAATTATGGAGCATTCTTTTTCATCGATATTGTTATAGAGCAATAATACATTATTGTAGTACTTTACATTGTTTGTAAGTTTACTGAAGTTTATGTTATTAATACTTTAGTTGGTTGTGTTTTATAGTATATGCGTGGTGGTGGAAGTTAGCGATCTAGAATGTCAACATTCAACTCAATATAATTCACAATTTTATCTTAAAATTCACTTTATTTAGAAGGCTTTTTACTGTAAATGGGAAGCATGAAGTGCGGACTTGTTTTAAATATTTTTTAAAGGGTACTTAGGTTGTAATGGTTAGTAATGCCAAAGTCTTAGAGAGTATTCGGCATGTTACGTGTAAATTACTGTCCAGCAGTATGGATCAATCATGATATGCAAGTTTTGTATCCATGATTTCTTAAACAAAGTTGGAGCGCCCACCAATTGGCAGAGCATAGTGGTTGTGAGAGAGTCTACGTCACTATTTTTCTTATGGAAAAAGGAGAAAAACATTGCGAGTCCTTCAACATTATTTTGTCAGTGAGAAAATTAAACTTATTAAAATAAAACATAGTACACAAGTAAAATGATGGTCAATAGTTGAAAACTTACACACATACTCTTTATTATCTAAAAATTTCTCAATAAACAAATTCAAGTAGTATAAGTTTTCATCTTATTCAAATGTAATAATGTGTAGTTAAAATTCAGCATTGAGTTATTACATTTTCATCTTCTCCATTTCGCACTTCAATTAACGGTTCCGTTTATGTATTTACCAGACATGAAACTAATTCATATGGATGATTATGGCTGCATAAAGAGAGTAATTGTAGGTATTCAATAACTTGAATGTTGCCAGTGTTTATCGGATGTGCATTGGTAAATAAATCAACTTATTGTAGAAGGTGTAGTAACAACCAATTTTCTTCTACTGTTGATATGCTAATTACTATATTCTCTTAATTTCAAATTTAGTTATTATGTTTCAAATCTAGCTTTATTACCTTGCACAATTCCAATCTAACATGCTAGAAATAAAGGACATAATGTCAGTTATCCATTACCAATAACGATAAACAGATTATCCGTGCTTTGAAATTCATTGTTTATCTGTGCAAATTCAGTCTTAAAGAAATGGATTTGATTTCGTTCATGTTGGATTAACTAAGCAATAAATCAATGTAGAAAAAAGCAAGTCAAATAGTCGATGTGTTTAGTTCATTATTAGTCACTGATATTTAATGTATTTTTAACGTCACACATTATATACATACATACATATATACACACACACATACATATATATATATATGTACGTATGTATATATATGTATGTATGTATGTATATATATATAGATATATATATATATATATATATATATATATTTCATAGTCGTATGAAACTTAATCAATATCACAACTGGCTTAAGGGGCAGTGATAGGTAATATAATTTTACCTTCATAAAGCAATAACCTGATGAAAAGATTACATTAAAATTGGATTACTAATCAATAAATGTAATTCCCTCCCAACCTTTATATGATACAAGTTTTTATTGAACCGGCCATAAAATCCACGTTTAATTCTAAGATTCATCTTAAATTTTCAAAAAATAACACCTATTGCAGGTTTAACGAAAAGGTATGAAGACATAACTTGCATTGGTTGAATGTTTGATGCCAGGATTATCTAAAGGTAGCATCCATAATTAATGCATTAGAAGAAAGCTTCCAGTTAATCCTAGGATGAGTCAGGTGTGGATGTACATTTGAATTAATTACTGATTTGTACACATTGTAGTTGTGCGCAAACAAATACTTTTATGTAATCAATTTTATTGTCTGGAAAGAAATATTTTCATATTGTTGTGTAGTCATCTCTTTATTACTCAAGTAATTATTTGATACATCAAAATTTCCAGTAAAGTATCATATGCTATGGTTGTTTTTACTAAAGATTGACTCCCCATCATGAAGTTTCCAATTTCAGAAACTGACCACTTATATATCGCAAATTAAGTTCATATGTGATTACATGTGCAGAGTTGAGCTTGGCACACATTGATGACCTGTTGTTGTACTTGATGAGATATGTATTTTTTTGCCTATTTTTGATAAAAAATCAACTATGGCTAATACTGCATTAGTCTTCAAATAATATTTTTCAACAGCCTATTTACATTTGAAATTAAATTAGAGCATCTTTGATATTCTTATCTTCTGAGCCAACATCAAATCATGCTCTTAAGTCCAACATATAATGATACAGCGATAATTGGAACAGTTTTCTATTTTACAAATTTATTATTTTTTCTTTAACAAAAAATTGAATAAGGAAATAAAAGTACGCTTCTAACTTCTGTTTATATTGTCTATAGATTTTTCATGTGGTGTTATGATTCCCATAACACCAGCTGATGTATTTCAAAAAGGACTTATTGATAAATTTCCCTGAAAAAACAATTTTTGACCACATTGAATCAACAATGCTTTCATATCAACAGTAAAATGGATTAAGTCATGAAAACATCTTAACACTATGTTTTACTAATTGAAATTTAAAGCAACACCCGTGTGCGTAGCATGGGTTCGCACTAGTTAATTCAGTAGTACAATTCCATGTAAAATATTATAACCGTGAATATACAATAGCGGAGTTTGAATGTTGTACTATTTCAGATTTTGAAATAAAATATTTAATTGAATAAATATACTGTGAACTGTGTATAATAGTATATTATTCAAAAAATATTTATTTCTATGAAATGAAATATAAAATAGTACAGTTACAAACACATTTAAATAATATTATATGTTTTTTATCATCAAACAAAAATCATACAACACATTGTTGTGCCCAACGGACTGTTGGTTGGCGGCGACTGTGGTGGTTCAGTGGTTGGGCTTCTGATCAGTGAGATCTTCTTCTTTCTGTCACATGTTTTAGGCTCTAACGGAGAGGAGAAACACGTCGGCTGAAGCGACCCGAACTTCCCCGGTCTCCGAAGAGAAGAGAAAGAACGAATTATTTTGAGGACAAGACGAATCAGAACGCAGACAGAAGAACATTTCATTGCTTATTACAACAATTCCATCAGAGTACAGGAATATACAGAGTATGAATAAATATTACACAGAAAATATCAGAGATTTAAATTACATAGCAGCGGAAAATAATACAATACACAACTAGAAGTAATACACGGATACAGAGCTTTCCGAGTATCGTTCCAGCTGTAAATCCGGATCCTGTTAATATAAATCTGCAAAACCAAAACTACTAGCTGCCCGTGTCAAAATAAGGGCACCCAGAGTTTAGGTTAAAACAATAAACTCCAGGTCAGTCATGGGACTGGTGTGAGAACTAAAACAGTTATTAATCTTTATTTTTAAAGTTAGGTAAATCAAGGGACCACGCCATATAACACGGAACAGGTTTCCTCCCAAGAATACCAGTGCATAAAACAAACAGCGCAATGCTAATTAAAGAAAAATGAAGCTATTATAAGACCCAGGTCCCATCACACAATGCAACGCAAGCCGGAGGATAGGGTTTTACCTTATAATAGCCAAAGAATGCTTGATACGCTAAATTTCTTCTTTTATTACTATAAGTTTATAGTGTCAAAACAATTTCAATCATAAGTATCAATCATAGACAGCATGGGTACCATATATCATGTTGCCATACTAGGCTCTACAATCAAAACCGCAAAGTCACGTATTAGAAGTTGGATTTCCATCTGTGAACCGAGGCCAGGGATCGTCCTCAACCGATTCGAGACTCTTCAGCCCGAGCCTCAGGACCCAGACTCAGGTGGGCCCTTGGAGCGACAGGGGCGGTCCACCGATGTGGATTAAAATGTCTAGACACTGCGTTTCCCCGCCCTTTGGGGCCTAAATAAGCCAACGAATGACTCCATCGGTCCCGGATCGACCGATATAACCGAGGCGCCTCGCAAGAGCAACATCCACACAGGTGAAAATAATATAAATGTCAGCCAGTTTAAGCACTGACACCACCTCTAGCTAGAAAGAAACGCATGTCCTCCCTGAGGTCCTCTCTCATTTCTGGTTCACAACCGGGGTGTGAGGCTCGCGAATCAACACTACACAAAGCTATGCCACACGGGCCGTGCTTTGATCATCAACCACAAGACTTTGCTTTTCGACAGAAGCCTTGGTCATTTGTCACTTAGGCATGCCACACAGACCATTCACTCCATGCGATTGATATCCATCAATATATAACCCCTGAGCTCGTACGTCTCAGAGAAGGGCGTTAAGCAAGAGAATAAATTCTCCGCCGCCAAACAGATATATATTTAATAGAAATCAATCACACAAAATAAAATCCAATGTCATACACATAGTCCATTTACAAGTTCGTTCTCGGTCTGAACGGAACCGGAGGCACCTTGTACCTCGCATATCCATCGATCTCCAAGTACATTTGGACGATCACCAACTGATTCCCTCCTCTTGGGTGTACAACCCAATCAAGATCATCAGTAATCACCCAAACGATGTGAAGACCTCCGGTCTTCAACCACCGGTCTTCAACCACCGTCTTCCTCTTCGACACCACGTCGAATCAATTATTCAGAATGGGATAAACCCGGTCTTTCTGAATAACTCGCGTATATAATAAAACAAGTGTTACACAAACACAACATATGCCCCATTCCGGTTCATCAGTCACTAACCGTAAATTAGTAAGAGAACAATTCCCCAAATATTAACCCCGAAGGCCGAAACCAACATCAGATCAATACCCAGGAAACCATTCATCTTAACTAATCTTCAGTTAGTTGCTAAATTTCACATGCTTAGGGATAGGTTCCCATTAATTTTATCACGTAAATTCCTTAAATTTATTCTTTAATCTTCTTTTGAATATCAATTCAACTAGTCGGGATTAGCGAACCACACCGAAATAATCACTTATTTTATTTTATTTCTCAATCCCAACTTATTCATCCCATGAAGTAAAAGTGGTCACACTTCATATCTAACACCACGGTGTTATCGGTAAATTCAATTACCATTTCACGTTCAAATCTAATTAAAGATTTAACTATCGCCTGGAGCAAAACTGGTGATACTCCATTCTCGATCTTTTCAATCTAATTAAAGATTCATTAAAACTCCACTTAGTTTTAATCTTTAACTGGGTTAAAGAATCAATATCATTTAAAACACGGCTCACGATAAACCCAAAATCACATTCCATTCTATCAGCCTTTAACCGTAAAATAGCAAGTGAGCAATTCCCTAAATATTAACCGCGAAAGTCGAAACCAACATCGAAATATTCCAAAGACAATTTCGATTCAAATCCATTCCAACTTAATTATTAGAAATTATGGTTACCTTTGAAACCATTTCAAATCCACTTTATTTATTTTAAAAATAAATAGAATTATAATTCTAGTTCGAAACTAGTTCATTTCGATAAAAATTTATTTTTATCTTTTCAAATATGGAGTTTTTCATCCTAATTCTTCACAAATCATTTCTTATGATTTTACACAAATTATTACTATTTTTAATAATTTTATCAAGGCACGTACAATCGATTTCCATCAACGACCATAGAACTGCACTTACAACGACCTTTTCCAAATTTGATTTGGACATAATTCCAAATCCAACCATTAGATTTCAAATCTCTAATATTCGTTAGAAAGCTCTTTTCGATACGAACCCAACGGTTCCCGCTTTAGGAGAATCTGACGGTCAGATCTCCCACAATGTCCATTCGAAGTTAATGGTCGAAACTCACGAACTACCGCTGCGCGGCGCGTTCTATTCAGGCCATTATATATATAATATATATTATATATATTTCGTCGATTTCCTTTTAAAACGTATTTTATAAATCATTTTAAATTCGTTTTCAAAACGATTTCAACTTCCATCTCAAGTTCAAATCAAAATTGAATCTTTCCAATATAAATTTGTTTTAAACTCATTTCAACTCGATTTCAATTCAAATCGGTTTCAATTCAAATCGATTTCAGTTCAATTTTAATACGTTTTAAATCCAATTCAAAACGATTTCAATTCTATTTCAATCTAATTCGAATTTCAATTCTTTTCAATTTAATTCGAATTTCAATTTATTTCAATTTAATTCGAATTTCAATTCATTTCAATTTAATTCGAATTTCAATTCATTTCAATTTAATTCGAATTTAATTCGTTTCATTTTTATTCGAATTTCAATTCATTTCAATTTAATTCGAATTTAAATTCATTTTAATTTAATTCGAATTCCAATTCATTTCAATTTAATTCGAATTTCAATTCATTTCAAAATATCAGATTTTGAAACCACTTTCGATATTCATTGTAAAATAAATAAAATAGACAAAATTCTCGTTCGTGTTAAAATGGCGTTTAACTACTTAACACGGCATCACCTTTCAATATTCACTTAATATTATTTTAAAATATTCGATAATTCTGAACTGGAATCAGACACAGTCAATTACCATATAATGTGATTATATGGATTTCACACAACAAATGTGTATAACAATAATGAAAACAGCAATCCATCTTCCAGAGTGCATTCTACACTGTATAAGCATTGAATATAAATATTCAACGCTTGCACAGCCTGTCAATCAATCGATCGACATACAACTAATTATTGGGATTAGTGTATGTCATATTTCATCCCAATACCTGTGTGGGGTTTTCAAACAACAAACACAGGTTCTATTTGTGCAGTTGGGCGATGTGTAAAATTTATCGTCCTAATCAATATCAGTCAAATGTGTGTATATAAACAAATCGTCCGATTTGTTTATAAATATTTTATTTTATATACACGTTAAAAATTATATTTTTAACTATAAAATATTTATTCAATCCACATCACACAATCAATTTTCAAAACACATCAATCAAACAAGTCATTCATGGTCTGTGGACGACGGGTGTCGGGTGCTACTAAACACCGTCTGCATCCTAGTATATATTTCAAATTAGAAAAATAATAAAAATGAGGAGTTCTCACCGACTAGCTAAACCAATACACCGCGACTCTTCATATGTAGGAATCTTCGTCGTGCTCGCCTTTTGTCACTTTCGCCTAACGTATCCACCACACATATAAAAATCGCATTTTTATATTGTTGTCATGTATATAAAAATCACATTTTAATTCACTCTATATGGATAAAAATTATATTTTTATACCGCTACTACATAGATAAAAATTATATTTTTATACCGCTACTTCTAATGAAAAAAATCATATTTTTACTTCGTAAACTTCATAATAAAAAACTAAACTTTATATGTATAAAAATCATTTTTTTATAACGTTAAAAATCATATCTTTGTATTGATAAAAATCATGTCTTTATCGTTTTAAAAAATCATGCCTTCTCTATTATTACAAATATAATTTTTATAAATAAAAATATAACTTTCCATTTCAACAATCATACCTTATTTTTCGCATTTTAAAAATCTGAGCTTCATGTTATTAAAAATCCTATTTTTCTTTTGCTATTTTATTTAGTGAAAATTAGGCACACATCCTTAGAATTAATCCTAATTAAGCTCACATCCTCCCTATAAAAAAAGTTTAAATTACATCCTTCTTTTTGAACTAACCTCCTATTTGTGACTAATTTGCCCCTTCTCAATATTTCGGCTGAACTTAAGGATCTAAATACCGAGTAAGGTTTTAATTTTTACAGAAACAAAATTTTATAATTCATGGTGGCGGCGGCTACAAAACCTATTCTCAAAATTAAGAAATCCAAGTCCTCGATTCGGCAGTTCAATCTTTCTTCGAATCTCATAATTTTCAGATCTCATAATTTTCAGATCGATTCGGATCCTCTTCCCGTTGAAAAAGAGGACGGCCTCGATTCAGATCCTCTTCCCGTTGCATCAGGCCCTCAAGTCGCTGCTGCGGCCGTTGTCTCTTTATCTGTTCATACGCCTCAACCTTCTGCTCATTATCCTGTACCAGCGTCGACGGGGAGTGGTGGTTCAAGGAGTAAGACTAAGAAAACGAAACGTTCGGGTGGTTTCCAGACGCTTGCTGATCTTAAAAGTGGTTCTGGATCCGACAACGACGAGGAAAGGCCACATGAGTATTATACTGGTGGAGAAAAAAGGTGACTCATAACCATTTTTTAACTGATTTGATTGATACTTTGAAAAACATCCTGAGCTGAGAAAGAGGTTTGATGATGAAATTAGGAACGATAACTGGGGCTACTAAACTTACAGTTTAGAAAAGTCAAATTTCCATTTGTTCAAATAACTATTTCGCTCAGTTTTACATTTTCTGTGTTATTTCATCGTCTGGTTTATTATTGATAACCGGTTTTGTGTCTGTATGAATAAATGTCTTTACAGTGCTTTCTGAAGAACTGGGTGAATTATATGAGTTCATGATTTGGAATTCCCTTTATTAAGTGGAAAGCTATACATATTTCCCCCTTCCTTTTCTTATACTGAATCAGGTCCAAAATTGTTTCTTGATTTTGCATTTCTCCTTTGTGTTATAAAGGACACTCCAAATTTGATTATGAGGGGGCATCCAAAGACGGTGGAATTTGATGTAATTTCATTGAATATCATTGAATATAATTATTGTTATTTTGCTGAATGTACGCATGTATTTATATTATTCTTTGATTTTTGCTGAAAATATCTTTGATTTTTGGTGAACTTCTAACAAAAAGTTGCAGACAAGTATGCATCTATTCTTAATGTATGCATATATGTATGCAATTTTTTATGAAACAAACACAAAAATATATTATTTTACAAATATATTCATATTTCTATGCATATATGTAGAATACTTGCATATAAATATTCAGAAATTATTGTTTTTTTGCTGAATTGTACGCATGTATTTATATTAATCTGAAGCTGTTTTTTTTTCCTTTTTTTTTAAATTTTATTTTTAGGATAAATGTAATTTTTTTATTAGCATAAAAATATGATTTTTCATATGATAAGGACTTGAAAAAAACATATATCCATGAAACCATTGTTAGAACTTGTGGGTTTTTGCTGAAATTCTGATAAAAAGTTGCGGACAAATATGCATCTATTCTAAATATATGCATATCTGTATGCAATTTTTTATCAAACAAACAGAAAAACATATTATTTTAAAATATATTCATATTTCTATGCATAAATGTAGAATACTTGCATATAAATATTCTGAAATTATTGTTATTTTGCTGAATTGTGCGCATGTATTTATATAATTATGAAGTAGTTTTTGTAATTTAGGTTACTGCACATTAAGCTTATTAATGTTGATTTTCTTTTTTTTTATAACAGTGTTCCGGCGGATATTGGTGTTATCGTGTTGTTGAAGATTGGTCGTCCATTCTTTTCCAAATGATTGAAATCTGCATGTGTTTCTACGGAGACTACTAGATGTAGTTTGCGCTGGGTCTTAACAAAATTATTTGGTCTTTAAAAGACCATCATCTCTGCTTTGTAAATGTGATGAAATTTTTGATGTAGTACATGTAAATGTGGTCTGTACTTATATTTTGATGCAGTACATGTAAATGTTATGAAAATTTTCATGTAAGTATGCACATATTTCTGTTATTTGCATATATATATGCACCTTGTTATAATTATCTGTATTTACTTTTTTGTCATTTCTTTTGTTTCAGCAATTATGCAGTACAGTTTTGGATATGTATGCAATTATTTCACTTAGTTGCGCAAAACTAATAATCTATTTTCTGCATAATATTAATATACGTATGCAATTATTACACATAGTTGCATAAATGTATGCAATTTTACATAATATATGTATATAATTGTCTAGTTTTTCGTAAAAATAAAAAAAAGTAATAAAAAAAATCATTTTACGTAATATATGTATATAATTGTCTATTTTCTCGTAAAAAAAAAAAAAAAAAAAAATCGTTGTTGGAGTGATCGACTGTTTTCCAAAATTGTGGGATTAGGTTTATGAGCGAGATAATGGGAGCGATAGACTGAGTAAATGAGGACAAACTGTTGTTGGATAGTTTTTTAGGTGTGTAAGGGTAGATCTGGAATATTTTTAGCGGAAATTCAAAAATAGGGATGTATTCCATATTATTTTTATCACCGGGTTTTTTTTATATTTTGAAACTTAATAGGGACCTGTAAAAAACGCACCCTTTTATTTATAATATCATATCTTTCACATTTAAAATTCTCATCTTTTTAAACTATAGAAATCAAATCTTTTAAACCATAAAAATCAGATCTTTTATCTTAAAATCCGATTTTAAAACTATGCTTTAATATATAACTAAAAGAAAACGGAATAAAACAAGTAAAGGAATAAATAAACGATAAACACTTACAGTTGTTTGACTGAGGGGGGGGTTGCGTGTTCACCGGAGGTGGTGGGAGCTGAGGAGGCGCTCAGGCCGGTGGTGGGCCAAGGAAGTGGAGGCGGTGGGTTTCAGTGGGGTGCTAGGTCTTTAACGTGGAGAGGGAGCTGAGGAGGGCGTCAGCGGTGTTGGTCGGAGGCGCGCCGGCCAAGGGAGGGGGTGGCGGTAAGGCGACAGCGGAAGGGGGGATGCCTTGGGAGCGATTCGATTTGGGTTCTTTTTTTTTCTCTTTTCAGTTTGACTGAGTAAAAGAGGGGGGGAGGGAGAGATAAGGTTGAGGGCCCTATATATATATATATATATATATATATATATATATATATATTATTTTCTTTAATTTCAAAAAGAATTTTTTATTTCGACCTCGAAATCGAACCCACCGACTGTCGTCCATAGCTAATTACCCCCATTCCAAACACGATGGGATATGTATCGCAGGCTGATTCGATCGTTTCAATCAGTTTTTGTCAAAATCAAAATATAAGTCTATATGTTGAATTTGAACGCGCATTTTATTTTACCGGGGCCACATACTAAATCTAAAAATTCCCG
The DNA here is from genome assembly GCA_030737875.1 of Allium sativum. NCBI lineage: Eukaryota > Viridiplantae > Streptophyta > Magnoliopsida > Asparagales > Amaryllidaceae > Allium > Allium sativum. The sequence goes on from CM060919.1 coordinate 682,057,770, forward strand.
AAAAATATTTTCTAGCTTCGTATTGGCGATACGGTCCTAACAAAACTAATTTCGTCGAATTTGAAGACCATTTGAAAAATGGCCATTTTCCAGTTGATTAAAATCAACTAAAACTGGTCAAACGTGTTTTCCTTTGCCACGCTCATATATTGATTCGAAAAATTACGAATTTTGGAATCTAGCAATAACTAGACATCACGGATCCTACAAAGGTGGTTTCGTCGAAAACCGAGGTCGTATGCAAAATTTCCATTTTTAAGGGCCAGAATTCCATAACGACTATTCTGAATTTTCAACTGGGCGTATCTTTTGATTCCCGCTATGAAATTTCGATTTTTCGGATTCGTTGGAAAGATATTCTCAATTAGATAAAAATATTTTTGGTTTCATCAAAATCCGGTTTATTTTGAATCCTATATGTTCAATTGAAATTTGAAATCGAATTATCGAACTACCGCGCCATTTTCAATTCCTTTTATAATTTAAAATAAATATTTATATTCTAACGACGATTCAAATAAATATATACGTTCTACTTCTATTCAAAATAAATTTCTCGTCATTATTATTTAAAATAATTCATTTTAAATAATCAAAATTCACTAAAATTGCCAAAATAAAAAATTTTAAATTGGCTCGGATTTCCAGGTTATTACAATCTCCCCCACTTAAAACTTTTCATCCCCGAAAAGGAACGAAGCTGAAAGTTGTTTAACTAATCAACTCAACTTTCACTATTTTATTTACGGCTTAAGTTCTTCAACTTTTCAGTTCCTAAGAACTTTTCAAATTTTGTTACCACCCTAAATTTTCGAAAAATTTCGCCATAACCTCCCCTACATCGGGGACTTCGGGATATTTCAAATAGCCTCCCATGGCCCTCATCAATCCAAAAAGAAAAAGAAACAGCCAAGCGGCTAGCCAATCGGCTCATAAAATCATCCAAACCCAAAAAAATACAATAAACATGTACCTATTTGTCGGGCAAACAAATTTTATTTCTCTGCTCTAGCCTCCTTGCTATGACCTGTTCAATGTAAGTACATGTACATGCATGCATATGCGATAAATTTTCAATATAATCCACTATTTGGTTCAATTTGGCTAAAGGTTCAACATTTTAATAAACCAACCAATAATCAAACAACACAATCAGCAATCAATTAGTTGATTAGTTTTTCAAATACATAACTTTGATATATAGTCATAAAATCAGATTTTTGATGCCAATTCACAACAATAAGCCCGATTTAATTTTGGTTCTCACACCAGTCAATTGGAATCATATAGAAATCCCACTTTCGAAACACGAAAATAAATTCTGATGATGCTCGAGCGATCATCAGAATCATCTTCGAGCGACTAGAGTGTGATTCTATATCTATCCAGTATATTAAAACTTCGAATACACGTTCGCAAGGCGTATATGCAAAATCTTTATATACTGGATTGTCCAAATTCAATACAAATAAATATTCTAATACGAATAATTGAATTAAATTTCAAAACAAAACTTGTTTTCACTTTTATTTCAAAAACAGTACTCTTCACACTCGTTCTAGGATACTACTGATCCTATCTCTAACGAGTCATTCTCGTTGGATATTACTAATCCAATCTCTGATGAATTCTTTTGTATGGTTCTAATGTGTCTTGTTCTCAAGCTATGTAAACCAAAGCTCTGATACCAAATGAAGCGACCCGAACTTCCCCGGTCTCTGAAGAGAAGAGAAAGAACGAATTACTTTGAGGACAAGACGAATCAGAACGCAGACAGAAGAACATTTCATTGCTTATTACAACAATTCCACCAGAATACAGGAATATACAGAGTATGAATAAATATTACACAGAAAACATCAGAGATTTAAATTACATAGCACCGGAAAATAATACAATACACAACTAGAAGTAATACACGGATACAAAGCTTTCCGAGTATCGTTCCAGCTGTAAATCCGGATCCTATGAATATAAATCTGGAAAACAAAACTACTAGCTGCCCGTGTCAAAATAAGGGCACCCAGAGTTTAGGTTAAAACATGAAACTCAAGGTCAGTCATGAAACTTGTGTGAGAACTAAAACAGTTATTAATCTTTATTTTTAAAGTTACATAAATCAAGGGACCACGTCGTATAACACGGAACAGGTTTCCTCCCAAGAAAACCAGTGCATAAAACAAACAGCGCAATGCTAAATAAAGAAAAATGAAGCTATTATAAGACCCAGGTCCCATCAAACAATGCAACGCAAGCCGGAGGATAGGGTTTTACCTTATAATAGCCAAAGAATGCTTGATACGCCAAATTTCATCTTTTATTACTATAAGTGTATAGTGTCAAAACAATTTCAATCATAAGTATCAATCATAGACGGCATGGGTACCATATATCATGTCGCCATACTAGGCTCTACAATCAAAACCGCAAAGTCACGTATTGGAAGTTGGATTTCCATCTGTGAACCGAGGCCAGGGATCGTCCTCAACCGATTCGAGACACTCTAACCCGAGCCTCAGGACCCAGACTCAGGTGGGCCCTTGGAGCGATAGGGCCGGTCCACCAATGTGGATTAAAATGCCTGAACACTGCGTTTCCCCGCCCTTTGGGGCGTAAATGAGCCAACGAATGACTCCATCGGTCCCAGATCGACCGATATAACCGAGGCGCCTCGCAAGAGCAACAACCACATAGGTGAAAATAATATAAATGTTAGCCATTTTAAGCACTGACACCACCTCTAACTAGAAAGAAATGCAAGTCCTCCCTGAGGTCCTCTCCCGTTTCTGGTTCACAACCGAGGTGTGAGGCTCGCAAATCAACGCTACACAAAGCTATGCCACACATGCCGTGCTTTGATCATCAACCACAAGACTTTGCTTTTCAATAGAAGCCATGATCATTTGCCACTTAGGCATGCCACACAGACCATTCGCTCCATGCGATTGATATCCATCAATATATAACCCCTGAGCTCGTACGTCTCGGAGAAGGGCGTTAAGTAAGAGAATAAATTCTCCGCCGCTAAACAGATATATATTTAATAGAAATCAATCACACAAAATAAAATCCAATGTCAGACACACAGTCCATTTACAAGTTCGTTCTAGGTCTGAACGAAACCGGAGGCACCTTGTACCTCGCATATCCATCGATCTCCAAGTACATTTGGACGATCACCAACTGATTCCCTCCTCTTGGGTGTACAGCCTAATCAAGATCATCAGTAATCAACCAAATGACGTGAAGACATCCGGTCTTCAACCACCGTCTTCCTCTTCGACACCACGTCGAATCAGTTATCCAGAATGGGATAAACCCGGTCTTTCCGAATAACTCGCGTATATAATAAAACAAGTGTTACACAAACACAACATACGCCTCATTCCAGTTCATCAGTCACTAACCGTAAATTAGTAAGAGAACAATTCCCCAAATATTAATCCCGAAGGCCGAAACCAACATCAGATCAATACCCAGGAAACCATTCATCTTAACTAATCTTCAGTAATTTGCTAAATTTCACATGCTTAGGGATAGGTTCCCATTAATTTTATCAAAGATAAATTCCTTAAATTTATTCTTTAATCTTCTTTTGAATATCAATTCAACTAGTCGGAATTAGCGAACCACACCGAAGTAATCATTTATTTTATTTTATTTCCCAATCCCAACCTATTAGATATGAAGTAAAATTGGTCATACTTCATATCTAATACCACGGTGTTATCAGTAAATTCAATTACCATTTCACGTTCAAATCTCATTAAAGATTTAACTATTGCCTGGAGCAAAACTGGTGATACTCCATTCTCGATCTTTTCAATCTAATTAAAGATTCATTAAAACTCCGCTTAGTTTTAATCTTTAACTGGGTTAAAGAATCAATGTCATTTAAAACACGGTTCATGATAAACCCAAAATCACATTCCATTCTATCAGCCTTTAACCGTAAAATAGCAAGTGAGCAATTTACTAAATATTAACCCCGAAGGACGAAACCAAAATCGAAATATTCCAAAGACAATTTGAATTCAAATCGATTCCAACTTAATTATTGGAAATTCTGGTTACCTTTGAAACCATTTCAAATCCACTTTATTTATTTTAAAAATAAATAGAATTATAATTATAGTTCGAAATTAATTCATTTCGATAAAAATCTATTTTTATCTTTTCAAATATGGAGTTTTCATCCTAATTCTTCACAAATCATTTCTTATGATTTTACACAAATTATTACTATTTTTAATAATTTTATCAAGGCTCATACAGTCGATTTCCATCAACGGCCATCGAACTGCACTTACAGCGACCTTTTCCAAATTTGATTTGGATATAATTCCAAATCCAACCGTAAGATTTCAAATCTCTAATATTCATTAGAAAGCTCTTTTCGATACGAACCCAACGGTTCCGGTTTTAGGAGAATCCAACGGTCGGATCTCCCGCAATGTCCATTCGAATTCAATGGTCGAAATTCACGAACTGCCGCAGCGCGGTGCGTTCTATTCAGGCCATTATATATATAATATATATATTATATATATTTCGTCGATTTCCTTTTAAAACGTATTTTACAAATCGTTTTAAATTCATTTTCAAAATGATTTCAACTTCCATCTCAAATTCAAATCAAAATTGAATCTTTCCAATGTAAATTCGTTTTAAATTCATTTCAACTCGATTTCAATTCAAATCCATTTCAATTCAAATCGGTTTCAATTCAAATCGATTTCAGTTCAATTTCAATACGTTTTAAATTCAATTCAAAATGATTTCAATTCTATTTCAGTCTAATTCGAATTTCAATTCTTTTCAATTTAATTCGAATTTCAATTTAATTCGAATTTCAATTCATTTCATTTTAATTCGAATTTCAATTTAATTCAAATTTAACTCGTTTCAATTTAATTCGAATTTCAATTCATTTCAATTTAATTCGAATTTCAATTCATTTCAATTTAATTTGAATTTCAAATCATTTCAATTTAATTCGAATTTCAATTCATTTCAAAATATCAGATTTTGAAATCACTTTCGATATTCATTGTGAAATAAATAAAATCGACAAAATTCTCGTTCGTGTTAAAATGGCGTTTAACTACTTAACACGGCTTCACATTTCAATATTCGATGAATATTATTTTAAAATATTCGATAATTCTGAATTGGAATCAGACACGGTCAATTACCATATAATGTGATTATATGGATTTCACACAACAAATGTGTATAACAATAATGAAAACAACAATCAATCTTCCAGAGTGCATTATACACTGTATAAGCATTGAATATAAATATTCAACGCTTACACAGCCTGTCAATCAATCGATCCACATACAACTAATTATTGGGATTAGTGTATGTCATATTTCATCCCAATACCCGTGTCGGGTTTTCAAACAACAAACACAGGTTCTATTTGTGCAGTTGGGCGATGTGTAAAATTTATCGTCCCAATCAATATCAGTCAAATGTGTCTATATAAACAAATCGTCCGATTTGTTTATAAATATTTTATTTTATATACACGTTAAAAATTATATTTTTAACTATAAAATATTTATTCAATCCACATCACACAATCAATTTTCAAAACACATCAATCAAACAAGTCATCCATGGTCTGTGGACGACGGGTGTCGGGTGCTACTAAACACCGTCTGCATCTTAGTATATATTTCAAATTAGAAATAATAAAAGTGAGGAATTCTCACCGACTAGCTAAACCAATACACCGCGACTCTTCATATGTAGGAATCTTCGTCGTGCTCGTCTTTTGTCACTTTCGCCTAACGTATCCACTACACATATAAAAATCGCATTTTTATATTGTTGTCATGTATATAAAAATCACATTTTTAATTCGCTCTATATGGATAAAAATCACATTTTTATACTGCTACTACATAGATAAAAATTATATTTTTATACCGCTACTACATAGATAAAAATTATATTTTTATACCGCTACTACATAGATAAAAATTATATTTTTAAACCGCTACTGCATAGATAAAAATTATATTTTTATACCGCTACTACATAGATAAAAAATATATTTTTATACCGCTACTTCTAATGAAAAAATCATATTTTTACTTCGTCAGCTTCATAATAAAAATCTAAACTTTATATGTATAAAAATCATATTTTTATAACGTTAAAAATCATATCTTTGTATTGATAAAAATCATGACTTTATCGTTTTAAAAAATCATGCCTTTTCTATTATTACAAATATAATTTTTATAAATAAAAATATAACTTTCCATTTCAACAATCATACCTTTATTTTTCGCATTTTAAAAATCTGAGCTTCATGTTATTAAAAATCCTATTTATCTTTTGCTATTTTATTTATAAAATCATATCTTTCACATTTAAAATTCTCATCTTTTTAAACTATAGAAATCAAATCTTTTAAACCATTAAAATCAGATCTTTTATCTTAAAATCCGATTTTAAAACTATGTTTTAATATATAACAAAAAGAAAAAGGAATAAAACAAGTAAAGGAATAAATAAACGATAAACACTTACAATTGTTTGACTAAGGGGGGAGGGGGGGTTGCGTGTTCCCGGAGGTGATGGGAGCTGAGGAGGCGCTCAGGCCGGTGGTGGGCCAAGGAAGTGGCGGCGGTAGGTTTCAGTGGGGTGCTAGGGCTTTGACGTGGAGAGGGAGCTGAGGAGGGCGTCGGCGGTGTTGGTCGGAGGCGATAGGCTATCTAGGGAGCGATTCGATTTGGGTTCTTTTTTTTTCTCTTTTCGGTTTGACTGAATAAAAAGGGGGGGGGGAGGGAGAGATAAGGTTGAGGGCCCTATATAAATAAATAAATATTATTTGCTTTAATTTCAAAAAGCAACGTTTTATTTCGTCCTTGAAATCGAACCCACCGACTGTCGTCCATAGCTAATTACCCCCATTTCAAACACGATGGGATAGGTATCGCAGGCTGATTCGATCGTTTCGATCAGTTTTCGTCAAAATCAAAATATAACTCTATATATTGAATTTGAACGCACATTTTATTTTACCGGGGCCACGTACTAAATCTAAAAATTCCCGAAAAACAATTTCTAGCTTCGTATTAACGATACGGTCCTAACAAAACTAATTTCATCGAATTTGAAGACCGTTTGAAAAATGGTCATTTTCCAGTTGATTAAAATCAACTGAAACTGGTCAAACACGTTTTCCTTTGCCACGCTCACATATTGATTCGAAAAATTACGAATTTCGGAATCTAGAAATAACTAGACATCACGGATCCAACAAAAGTCGTTTCGTCGAAAACCGAGGTCGTATGCAAAATTTCTATTTTTAAGGGCCAGAATTCCATAGTGACTATTCTGAATTTTCAACTGGGCGTATCTTTTGATTCCCGCTATGAAATTTCGATTTTTCGGATTCCTTGGAAAGATATTCTCAATTAGATTCAAATATTTTTGGTTTCATCAAAATCCAGTTTATTTTGAATCATGTATGTTCAATTGAAATTTGAAATCGAATTATCGAACTACCGCGCCATTTTCAATTCCTTTTATAATTTAAAATAAATATTTATATTCTAACGACGATTCAAATAAATATATACGTTCTATTTCTATTCAAAATAAATTTCTCGTCGTTATTATTTAAAACAATTCATTTTAAATAATCAAAATTCACTAAAATTGCCAAAATAAAAATTTTAAATTACCTCGGATTTCTGGATTATTACATCGGATGTTGAAATAAAGGAGGAAGGGAGGAAATGAATCAGTTTTCGAGTTTGAAGGGCTGCGCATTTTATTTCAGGAAGAAGAGTTTTTTCATGGCAGCCATTTTCTTCTTCTTCTTTTTTTCTTTTCTTTTTTTGGTATGAGGAGACGGGTTTCGATTTTAAACAATGAAAAAGAAATGGCATAAGTGAAAGAGAATGTTGAGAGGGAAGAAAGCAGACACTCGTTTAAAATAAAAAAAGCATGAATAGTGGTGATCAAAACAGATTAATTCAAACGGTAGAATAGGCACGAATTGTGGAGAGAGGACATATTCAAATATGAGAGAACGGTTGCTTTGATTAAGTAAACAACACTAACACACATTTTGTTTAAATATAACTTATGTTCTTTTTATTTTATTTACACGCATGAACATAATACGTTTGCATGTGAACGTGGCACTTGACAAATGGAAAAAGATGGCTGTTTGTTTCTGTTAGATCGAAATTTGGACCTAACACCCAAATTGTTATGAACAGTAAAGAATTTCGAATGAAGAACAAGGAAAAAGAAAATAACACTCAGAATTTATAGTGGTTCGGCGTTAACGAGCCTACGTCCACTTTATATGTTATTAATTATGCTTTAGAAGCTAATACAACAATGATTTCCCTCAATATTTCAGTGGTTTGACAGCAATGGCGGATTCAGTACTCACTCTTCCCAGAAAGATCCCGAAAAATGCCAAGCTCTGGGCTATTTATAGCTGATTTTGTCAGGCGGATCGCGGACACGTGGCACGAATCCCGAGATTTTCGGATCGCATCGCCACCATTGAAGAAACAGTCAAACTAGCCGTTGTGAACAGGTGTCGTCAGATCCGTGCGATTCGGATCGCTGAAGACCAGCTCGTGGTTGAACGGGTCAGAGGGTTCGGTTCGTTACAAGGGATCGGATCGCCTGGAGGTGTCGTTCGTCGACGAGATGGGAGCGATCCGTTCCTGGGCGAGTCGATAGAGCGCGATCTAGTCCTGGGCGAGACGATGGCGTGCGATCCGTTCCTGGGCGAGACGATGGCGTGCGATCCGTTCCTCCAATTTCTTGGGGGACTTGGTTTCCTGGTTTCCTTTTATGAATGATCCTGGATGGCTTGGTCAAAAAGCGAGCCAACATTTTGCCCCCTCGAAGTATGTTTTATTGATGATGAAACATGCTTCGAAGATGCTTATTTACTCTCTCTTGAAGGGATGTAAGTTAACAGTCGCATTGGTTCAAATTGACACATGCATGAGTCGGATCGCCATAGGACGACACGGTCCGATTTGGTCATCTGCTCGTCTCGTGCTGAGTTCCTAGGGTCTTGTGCGATACGGGGCGCATCTTCCTTCGAGTCGTGTCGGGCTTTGAGTTTTGTGGGCCATCATTTCAAAGCGGTCCGTGGGCTTCTTTGCGATTCCATCTTTGGATCGTGGCCTGTGGGGCGCTTCGTGGACCGAATAAGACAAAGGAGGGGAGACAAACGGTCACCTTCTTTGCCTATATAAGCCGACGCTCCCCTCTTCATTCTCCTTCTTCTTTCTCTCTGCCGAATCGTTTCGCGTGAGCCATTGAAAAACGAACCCAACCTTTTAAGTTTTCGAAAATCCAAGTATTCTCTCCGTTTTTAGAAAGGTAACTTTATAGAAAGCACTCTCATATTACTTTCCTGAATTCCTACGGCTGATTCGAGGGAGAAACAATATAAATCCGCGACTTTCTGAACAAATTACCAAGCCGCCATGGCCATCGAGCGTGGAGCTCAGAATTTGAGGATGGGAAGGAGACGAGGAAGAAGAAGGATGCAGAGGGGGAAGGAAGGCCGACTCGGATCGTGGTCAAGGGTTGAGGACGAAAGCAAGTGGCGAGACGAAAGATGGCGGTGGCAACAAAAGGTCGTATCGTGGCAGTCGCAACGGTTCATGAGGGAGCCTTCCCTTCGTCCGGCGATTCGATGAGGGGCGATCTCTTTGCTCTGCGATCCGGAAAGGGGCGATCCCTCTGTCATGCGAGTCGAAGGGGGCGATCCCTCTGTTATGCGATCCGTCTCACGGCCGGTGATACGAAGAAATTTCAGTCTTTAATCGGCGCCTTGTCGCTACAAAACTCTGGACAGTTAGGATAGAGCCTTGATGTTGATCTTTCTGGACTAAATGACCTCATGATTTGACTGCATATGACGACTAACGACCTTTAATAACCTTGACTGCTTTCATGTTTTATTATTGTTTTTAATAATGCGCACACACAAGCACACACAGCAGCACTTGCACACACGGGGGACGGGTAGTGTTGATCTTATCGTTCATATTTTCTCGTCCTAGCAGCAATGTCGAACGACCACTCTTCCTCAAGATCTGTAGCCGAAACGGAATCCGAGACTCCTGAACAACATAATCCTCAAATTCCTCCAATCAATCCAGAAGGTGAAGATTCTGGGTCTGAATATGAAGCCACAGAATCAGATCCGACAGAAAGTACGTCATCCAGCAACAACTCCGAGTCTGACGAGCGAGCTCCGGATGAAGTCCCAGGCGCAATCGGGATAGATAAATTCTCTGATTCTTTAGCGTCCAAGCTTGACGAGATAAAACTCAAGAGAATCTGCTTAAGACACGGCATTCCTTGGGACGATGTCTTGACACCTGGAAGCGAAGACAGACCCCATCTAGCACCGGAAGGGTACATGTCGATCAGTCGAACAATGTGTCTAGTGGGAGCCATTCCTCCGTTCCCTCCAATTGCCATTGAAACTCTGAGACGACTAGGCATTGCTCCGATGCAGCTTCATCCAAACGCCTACGCTTCTCTATACTCTTTATATGTTGCTTATGCAGAGATCTTGCATGTCGAACTTAAATTCAGAGATCTGGTGTTCTTCTTTCTCTTCAAGCACCGTTCTTCTGCGACTCCAAACTTTTCCTTTTTTGAATCAGTGGCGAACAGGAAAGTTCTGTACGACGGATACAGCAACATCGGGGATCCTAAGTCTGACTGGTTTTACATAAGAAGACAGGCTGGATGCTCACGGAGATGGCTCAAATCAAGTAAACTTTGATCGCTAGCTGAATATCTTGCTTAAGGAGTCTAAGTAATAACATTCTTCCGCTTTTTCCTTTGTCTCAAACAGATCATGTCTTCCCGAAAACAGAGGGTGCATTATACAACAACCGGTTGTCCATTCTTTTGCAAAGCAGATCCGACTTTTTAAGGATTAAAAAATGCATTACGGATGAAAACCTTCACAAGCATCGCCTCTTGGATAGGAAATTTGGACTTGGAACCGGCGGCAAACCTTATAAATATGTGCCCCCAACGGAAGAAGAGCGAACTTCACAAGCGGTGGAAACAACCAAATTTCACAAAAGTCCTTCTCCGATAGTCATCCAAGACGACGAAGACTTGAATGTATACAGAGGGGATGAGTCCCGCGATGATGCGTCCAAGGAAATCCCTACCTCTGCTCCAATGGAAACTGTTGGTGATGACGACTTGACAGAAGAACAATTATTCGACGAGCTGAATAAAATCCCTCTGCCCGACATTGAATACACGGAAAAAGACTTCGGCGAGGAGCCTTTCTTTTCTGCTCCCGAAGAGGCGACTGATTCAACAAGGGGACGTGAAACGGGCCAGACGAGCCTGTCTCCAGGCCCGGGTCTGTTAGGGGGAATTATATGGGATGCACACCTCACACGCACTGCCTGACCGTGCACTATTATGTTGTGGATATTCGATGTGATAATATGCTCTTCTTTTCTTTTTACAGGAGCGATGTCTCGCAGGAAATCCTATTCGTACCGTTCTCTTCGCGAAGGCACTCCCAGCCTTCGTTCGGGTACCGAGCGCCCTCGCGGTCCCCCTCATAGGTCGAGCTCTTCGCAACCTCGATCTCCACCCAAATCAACTTCTACCAGGCCTTCGAGTCATCTGACTATTCCGACCGGGGGAAAGACACTTCCAAAAGAGTTGACTCCTCCAAAGAGTGCGCCTTCCCACAGTCGGTCGTCCAAAAGGCGTCACGAATCCAAAGATGGGGACAGAGATTCATCCAAAGAAACTGAGCGAGAGAGAAGTGATATTGTCCCTACTAGCCAACCAGAGTTAGCTGCCCCCGGTTCACAGGATTACGTTCATGGTCCCAAAATCCAAGGTAAGCTGGAAAAGCTACGGGAACAATTTCCAGGAATGTTCTTTGATAGGATGGTCTTTGTTCCTGCCTTGGAACCGGTCCCTAAAAACTGGGATAAAGAAGTTATCGGGCATATCCGTCACGTGGCCAAACAGTACGAGATAATGAAAAAGCATGCACTTAATCTTTCGGAAGTCATCCGAACACTTGAAATTGAAGCTCACAGGTCTAAAGAAAAACTTGAAAATAACGAAAGGGCTAGGACAAAATTAGAGAAGGACCTGGAAGACGCCCAAGCCCAGCTCGCTTTGGCACAGAGAGACACTGCAAACTATAAAACTGAATTAGAAAATGCCAAGCAGCGCTTCCATTCAGAACTGGATTCCAATAGCCAGGAAAAAATGGCCTTAAAAAAGGAGGTTGAAGACCTCAGAATGGCCAACATCGAATTGGTAACGGCACAAGGCCATTTTCTGACGGAGAAGGCTGCTTGGGAGGCGGAAAAAGCGAGTCTAAAAGAAAAGTTGGCTCTGGCAGAGGCGGAAAAAGTGATCTTGAATGATCAGGTGGCAGACGCGGAGAGACGGGCAGCTCTTGCCGAAAAGAACGTTGATAGCGCCATTGAAATGGCCACTGCCTCCAACCACAAACTCCTTGAAAGAGAGAAAGAAATCGAGGGGTTTGAGGAGATGATTTTTGATTTCCTTGGTCAGGTTCTCAAAACCCGCAATATCTCATGGATCCCGGATTATCATGTTACTTTGGCCAACTTATGGGATGCCATCGTGGAGGGCGAAAAGCACAGACTGGGGGTCGAAGAGATTGATGAAGATGAATTGATGAAAAGCATCCTAAGGGACAACGAGCCTGAGGATCTGGCAGAAGGTCGTCGCTTAATCCTGGCGGAAATGGAAAAGGAGAGAACCTTGGCTAAAGGTAAAAGCAAAATCGATGAAGGTTCCAGCTCCGCCGCGAAGTCTAAAACCTCCGAAGTTGAGGAATACCATCCCGACGATCCGCTAATCCCCTTAGGTCTAACTCCCGTGGTTGCTGGAGCATCCGGATCTACTCAAGAGGGAGCATCTGCTGAAGGTATCTCTCTCCTTTCCCCGCAATTTGTTAAAGCAATTATGAATTGTCGTCGTCTGGCAGGACAACCAATTGAGTTAGTAATGTATATCTCTCATAATGCAGGTGGTGAGCCTGTTGATAAGGGTGCTGAAAAAGAGAGAGAATTGGAGAAGGAGGCTGTCCTGCCGGGTGCTGGTACCGATGTCTCAGAGCGGGTCGAGGCCACCACAGTAGAAGGAAGCATCCCAGCAGCTAGCACCGATGTTCCCAAGGATGCCGAGACCATTGAAGCTTTAAAAGACATGGATGGTCACCATGTGGATGAAGAAGAGGACATTACCGGCCCCAAAAAGGCCGATGATGATGATGATGAGGAACCCCTGGCCAGCCGAAAAGCCAGACAAGAGAAAGAGTTGGCTTCAAAGAAGGTGGGAGACGAGGCTTTGGACGTGGTCCCTCTCGCAGAGTTCGATCTCAAAACTGGGATGATTATGAAAATCCAGTCCAAGTCTATCAGCCGGCAGCTTCACTTCGCAAACCCCGATGACTTCCCGGCTTCCCTCTCCAGTAAAAGCAAGAGAAAGGAGGTGGGAGAGGAGGCCTCAGAGGAGTCGGACGTTCCCCTTGTAGACAAGCGGAAAAGGAAGAAGGGAGATCCATCTGAAGCCGACAAGGAGAGGCTGGAGAGGCAGAAGCAAGAGAAGAAATCAAAGCATAAATAGGATGTTTGTAGTTTGTTGGTATTTTGTCTCTAGGTTTTTCACTAGCCAGGGAGGGTAATTGTGAGACTGGTCCTCACTTTTGTTTCTAGATTGTTTTCACTTTGTTGATTTGCAGTACATAAACAAGGATTTGTTTCTTCTTACATCATTGTGTACCTGTATTCATAGAAACTTTCCACGTTTAGTCGTTAGCCAACTATTAATAATTATAAGTCAGTCAATCAACAGGAAGAAGAATGTTCATGCTATGTTACACTATTATATCAAAGTTTAGTGTTTGCATACGAGTGCCTGGCTTCCCCCAATCAGTTGTTACCGTAGCATCTGACTGGGGTTCGCTAGGGATAAATTAGTACTAGCAGCAAGTTGCCCCCTATTTCTGAGTACGGGGGTAAAAGAGATTTCATGGGGTATCAGTAGTTCAGTCAACCCTCATTCTCTTAACAGGGAATAAGTTCTTTCTCAGCGCTCAATCGGAGACGCTTTTGTACCCTTTCTCTCTCTGGAGAGTTAGAGTTCGAGCTCAGCGATTCATTCGCTCCCCGATCCTTCAGCGGGAAAGGAGCTCTTTCTCAGCGCTCAATCGGAGACGCCTTTATACTCTCTCTCTCTCTCTCTCTGGAAAGTTAGAGTTCGAGCTCAGCGATTCATTCGCTCCCCGATCCTTCAGCGGGAAAGGAGCTTTTTCTCAGCGCTCAATCGGAGACGCCTTTATACTCTCTCTCTCTGGAGAGTTAGAGTTCATGCTTAGGCAGCTCCGATCATGGCACACCGCCGTTATTCGTAGATGTCGATTTTTGTGTCTTTTATACTCTCTCTCTTCTCTGGAGAGTTAGAGTCACGGATTAAGCAGTCTGCAATCATGCATTCTTCATCAAACTCATCCTTGGGGTATACTTTAACCCATACTCTGTGGATTAGAGCTAGTCGGACAAGCAGTTAGAGCTTTTACTAAAACTTTGGGTCCCTCCGATTAGTCTACGGGATGAACTGTTGGCACCAGACTTCAGGTACCTGGATTATTCACATTGATTTTTCATAAGAATAAACAGGCAAATAAATAAAGGTGCAGTAAAGGTAAATAACACACAGTATTTTTATAGTGGTTCGGTCGAATCATGACCTACGTCCACTTTATAATCTCTTGCTTTAAGAAATCAGACTATTCTAGGCAAGTCATGCCTTGTACATAGTTTTTTAACAAAGCAAAAGAATAAATTTGAAACTCTCATGTCAAATATGGCCGTAAATGTTGGGCATTCCACACTCTGGGGATTTCCTGTCCATCTACGGTTGCTAGCTTGAAGGTTCCATTATCAAGCTTGGTCAAAATGGAGTACGGTCCTTCCCACTTCGCTCCCATATGAGTTGGGGGTGGGAAGACACGTTTCAGAACCAAGTCTCCGGGTTCCCAGGTCCGGACTCGGACCTTTTTGTTGTAATATTTGGCGACCTGTTGCTTGCATCTCAGAGCACGCAGGTCGGCTTCATCCCTCTTTTCTTCGATCATATCCAGGGACTCAAGGAGCAATTCATTATTGGTCATTGGATCATAATAGGTCACCCGATGAGAAGGTACCTTTATCTCAATCGGGATGACTGCTTCTGTTCCAAAAGCGAGGGAGAACGGGGTATGTCCGGTCGCCGATTTATATGTCGTTCTGTGAGCCCATAGTGCCAAGGGCAATTCATCAGCCCACATGGCTCTAGCCCGCTTCATTCTTCTTTTCAGAATGGACTTAATTACTTTATTTGCAGCTTCGACTTGCCCGTTTGATTGTGGGTGTGCCACGGAGGTGTATCGATTATCGATGTGATATTTTTGGCAGAAGTTTCTGAATTCAGCACTATCAAATTGAGTTCCGTTGTCCGTTATCACAATCTTTGGAATTCCAAATCGGCAAATGATGTTTCTCACAATGAAGTTGATCACTCGTTTAGTTGTGATTGTAGTTAGTGGTTCTGCCTCGACCCACTTAGTGAAATAATCTATGGCCACAATAGCAAACTTTGCTCCGCCCCTTGCTATGTGGAGACTTCCTATGATATCAATTCCCCACATAGCAAATGGCCATGGACTCATCATTGTTTTTAACTGGCTTGGAGGCGCTCTAGGTATCTTTGAAAATCTCTGGCATGCATCACATCGTCGTGCATATCTTACTGCATCCTTGTTTATGGCAGGCCAGAAGTAACCATGCCGCAATATCTTTTTTGCCAAAGTTTGCCCTCCAGTGTGATCGCCACATTCGCCCTCATGGACTTCTTGCAGCACACGTTTGATGTCATCGTGGGCTATACATCGAAGGAGGGGCATTGAAAACCCTTGCCTATAAAGAACTCCGCCTTGCAATACGTATCGGGCGGCTTTACGAATTACTTTACGCCTCTCGCTTTTCCTGGTTGGAAGCGTTCCTCCCATTAGGAAATTCTTTATAGGGGTCATCCAGGATTCCCTTTCTGGTTCCGTCTCTAGTACTAGGTCGATTTCCATCTGGTCAATGCTGGGGGACCGAAGTACTTCAACGGGGGCTAGCCCTATCGTTTCAGGATCGTTAGAACTAGCCACCTTTGCCAACTTGTCTGCCTGCTGATTTTCTGACCGCGGAATATGAGATATGCTGTAGTGATCAAACTCATTGAGCAGCTCTTTCACTTTCTTTAAGTATAGAATCAATCTTGCACTTTTAACTTGGAATCTCCCAGTAACTTGGTTCACAACTAATTTGGAATCGCAGAAGATGTTCAATTTTGTGACTTCTAGCATCTTTGCAATCTTTAATCCGGCTATCAAAGCTTCGTATTCAGAATCGTTGTTAGTGGCCTGAAACTCCATTCGAATTGCATAAGTTATCAATCGTTTCTCGGGGGTTTCAAGCACTATTCCAGCGCCGGATCTTTCATTGTTTCTAGCACCATCAGTATATAATTTCCAGGCATCAGGATCGAAAAGTAACTTCGAGGGTTCCACTTCTTCGTTTGCTATATCTTCTTCAGGGACAGTGAATTCTGCTATGAAGTCGGCTATCACTTGCCCCCGAATTGACCGTCTAGGCTGAAAGTTCAAGTCAAATTGACTTAACTCTATGTTCCATTTGAGTAACCTTCCAGATGCCTCCGGTCTCTGTAAAACTTGTTTGAGTGGATGGTCAGTGTATATGGTGATCGGATGTGCCTGAAAGTAGTGCCGAAGTTTTCTGGAGGCAATTAGTAAACTATACGCCAGTTTCTCTACCCGCGGATAATTACGCTCTGCTGATGTCAATTTTTTGCTCACATAATACACGGGTCTTTGGATCTTATCCTCTTCCCTTACCAACGCTGAGCTGATCGCATGGGATGACACGGCCAAATACACGAATAAATCCTCGTGATCTATTGGTTTAGATAGGATGGGAGGTTTCTCCAAGTGGCTGAGCAAATTCTGAAACGCCTCTACGCAGTCAGGAGTCCATTTAAAGTGGCGTTTTCCTCGCTTTATTAAGTCGAAGAATGGAATGCACTTATCCGTAGCCCTGGAGATAAATCTGCTTAGTGCGGCCACTTTTCCGGCAAGGCTTTGCACATCTCTAATTTGCCTAGGTTCCTGAATGTTCCTGATTGCCGTGATCTGGTCCGGATTAATCTCGATACCGCGCGAACTGACAATGAATCCTAAGAATTTTCCAGAAGCAACACCGAATGAACATTTGGTGGGATTGAGTTTCATCCCATACTTTCGAAGAATGCCGAACATCTCTGCCAAGTCAGTAGTGTGTTGAAAGGATTGCTTGGATTTAACCAACATATTGTCGACGTATACTTCCATTGTTTTCCCGATTTGGTTATAAAATATTCTGTTGACCAGACGTTGGTACGTAGCGCCTGCATTCTTCAAACCAAAGGGCATTACTACGTAACAATATAATCCCAGATCAGTGATAAAGCTAGTATGCTCTTGGTCCGGAACATGCATCGGAATTTGGTTGTATCCTGAATAAGCATCCATGAATGAGAGAAGCTCATGACCTGCCGTCGAGTCTACCAACTGGTCAATTCGAGGTAATGGGAAACTATCCTTTGGACAAGCTTTGTTTAGATCCGAGAAGTCGATACACGTTCGCCACTTTCCGTTGGCCTTCTTTACCAGGACTGGATTCGAAATCCAGTCTGGGTAAGTGGAATCTCTGATAAACCCATTACTCTTTAGCTTTCCGACCTCTTCTTTCAAGGCAGCGGACCTCTCTGGGCCCAGAATTCGCCTTTTTTGCTTTACTGGAGAATGTTTGGGGTTAATGCTCAAAGAATGGCTCATGATTGATGGGGATATCCCGCACATGTCTGCATGGGTCCAAGCAAATACATCCAAATTGTTCTTTAAGAAATTCGTCAATTCTTCAGCAAGATTTGGACTTAACTGGGATCCAATCTTAAGGACCTTCTCCGGGTCACTGTCATCGATTGGTACATCCACAGTTGCCTCGTTGGGAGTCGCCGTTCTGCCCCCGGGTTCTTGATCCTCTCTGGGATCTATATCCTCGGGCACCACTTTAGGCAACTCTCCAACAATTGTCCTCTTTGGTTGCTATAAGGTCCCCACCCCCGAAGGGGGAGAAGTGCCTTTAGTTTCGATATCCCCTCCATTGCGAAGTAACTTTAGTTCAGCGACATAACATGCTCGCGCAGCAACTTGATCCCCTCTGACGATACCAATGCCAGCTTCTGTGGGGAATTTCAATAACAAGCACCAAGGGGCTATACAGGCTCTGAACTTTGCGAGGGCCGGTCGGCCCAAGAAGGCATTGTATGGTGATTCAACATCCAAAACCACAAAGGGAAGGATTCTCACTCTCTGGCGTTCTCCTTCCCCAAGTGTAACTGGCAACTCTACATAACCCATTGGAGCGGTGGATGCTCCGTTGAATCCACGGATCCACCCCTGGCAGGGCTTCAAGTCTTTTATTTCAAGATTCATCTGGTCAAAGGCCTTTTTGAAGAGAATATTAACGGAACTCCCGTTGTCCACCAGGACCTTATGAACAGTGGCTGGCCCAATGGGTATTGTGATTACAAGTGGATCTTCAGTTGGAGCATGGACTCCGACGCTTTCCCGTTCTCGAAAAACAACATCATCAGTCATCATCTTCTGCTGCTTCACCGGGATACTGTCCTCGGGATTGCTACATTCCCCCACTTCGAGGTGTTGTTTGGCTGCATTGACGTATTGATCTAACGCTTTGGAACTATGCCCAGCAAGATAGAGTCCTCCGATCACGGTATTGATAACAATATTCTTTCCTTTTTGCTGAGCAGTCGGCCTAGCAGCAAGTTGATTCTGATTCTGATTCGGGGCCTGCACTGCTTGCCCCCTGTCCCTAGGCGCTACTCTGTATTCATCTAGCTTCCCTTCTCGAAGTAGCCTTTCGACCACGTCCCTAAGGTGACGACATTCATTCGTCGAATGACCGTGAATTTGATGAAAGAGACAAAACTTTCCTGTCTCACGCTCTTTTTCTGTCGATTCTCTAGGAGGTGGCCTCTTATTTTGGAGGACTTCATACGCATCCATGAAAATATTCTCCAAAGTATCATTGATGGGTGTATAACTTTCAAAGGCCCTGGGACGAGTCCTTCTCTGGGAATCGTTCCCTCGGCCCCTCTTCCGATTGTTGCCGTTACCATTGTTATTGTTGTTACCCGGCTGACGGCCACCCTGATTCTGATTTCCGACGTTAACTTCAACTTTCCCCGAGCTGTCTCCAGTCTGTTTGATGGCGACATTGCTCTGAACTTCTTCCTTATCAGTTGTTTTAAGCTTTCGGTTTGCGTATACCTCTTCCCGGCGCAGATGTACGTTGGCTTTCTCATAGAATAACTCTCTGGTGTGGGGTGGTTTGCCTGCCAAGTACCTCCCGAATTCAGTGTCCTTATCCACTCCGTCAATCAATGCTGCGACGATGGTCGGCTCATGAGGATCTTTAACCTCAGTGGCGGCCAAATTGAAACGATCCAGGTACACCTTTAAACTTTCGCCTGGTCGCTGTTTGACAAGGAATAAATCGATCACGTTTTTCGTCTTCTGTGCGTAGATACGGAATTGCTCTACGAACTTCTCGCTTAGTTCTCTGAAGCTAGAAATCGATCTCGCCGGCAGGCGAGTAAACCATAGCAAAGCCACGTCCTCCAGGAATATGGGAAACGCTTTACACTTAACCGCGTCAGAAGCGGCGGCAGCAGTCATCGACCAAGAGTATCTCATTAGGTGCTGCACAGGATCAGACCTTCCTGCATATCGGTTCATTTGTGGCATGTTGAAACGCCTTGGAAAAGTTGCATCCAAAATATCGTCGGTAAAAGGAGTATGACTGCGGCCAATCCCCCAATCTTCGTTCCGCTGCCCACGGCTGTCGGCCAAAATCTGGTGAACCATGGCTGCGACGTTTGCACTAGTCAGAGGAGGTTCAGGGTCAGTGCCTCTGGCCCGACGAGGTTCTCTGATCTCTCTTCGGGGAGTAGCCACAAAATCTGGGGCTCGGACGGGGCTTCGCTGCCCCCTGTTATCATGAGTATGCGTGCGGCGACGGGGCTGAGGTGGTCTGTCGTGCACAGGACTGTTCACATCTCGAGTCCTGTGAGCCGTTGCTTGACCATTCATATTACGGTTCGTGGGTCCTGCCCCTAGTTCTTCTTCTTCCTGTGAGGGCAGGGTCCCGAACCGAAGCTGTTCTATGTTTTCGGCTCTCTCATACGGTCGCCGCGGAGGTCTCGGCGATTCTTCAGATGAAGAGGAATATGCTGGGGTGAGTGGACGAACTGGCGATGATCTTTGCCTTGTTAGCTCATCAAGTCTTCTATCCATAGCCGTCAGGTTTTGCCGTAGGATAGAACTTTCCTGCCTTTGGGCGGCCAACTCATCAAATAACCTATCCCACATTTCGACAAAGCGGGAAAGATCCCCCTCAGAGACAGGAGCAGCAGGATCATAGTGGTCATCATCACCCTCTCTCATGGGCAAAGTGCTCGGACCGGGTCGAGCAGAGGTTCCAGGACGATAGGAGTGGGTCATAGGTTCTTTTCCAGGTCGAGTTGTGTTCTGATCATCAGTTCGGGTAGCTGCGGTTCGTGGAGGGCGGTTCGCTGCGCCCCCCTGAGATCGACTCGTGGTCGTAGTACGCAGAGGTTGCGAGGTGTTGCCTCGGGATCGAGTGACAACACCTTCGGTAGCACGGATCGTCTCGTTCCCATCGACTCGGAACGAGGTGTCTTCGTCGGATCGGATCGCCCCCTGCGCTCCGCGATCCAGAATTTCTTCGTTGACCAGTTCGTGCACATTCTCCTCGATCGTTTCGTTGATCTGCGAAACTTTAGATCTTTTTCCAGCCATGATATCCGAATCGCTGGAATCTTCAAGAAAACGAATGACGAAACTTTAAGACTGAGTCTCTCAATGAAAGCACCAAAAATGTTAGATCAAAATTTGGACCTAACACCCAAATTGTTATGAACAGTAAAGAATTTCGAATGAAGAACAAGGAAAAAGAAAATAACACTCAGAATTTATAGTGGTTCGGCGTTAACGAGCCTACGTCCACTTTATATGTTATTAATTATGCTTTAGAAGCTAATACAACAATGATTTCCCTCAATATTTCAGTGGTTTGACAGCAATGGCGGATTCAGTACTCACTCTTCCCAGAAAGATCCCGAAAAATGCCAAACTCTGGGCTATTTATAGCTGATTTTGTCAGGCGGATCGCGGACACGTGGCACGAATCCCGAGATTTTCGAATCGCATCGCCACCATTGAAGAAACAGTCAAACTAGCTGTTGTGAACAGGTGTCGTCAGATCCGTGCGATTCGGATCGCTGAAGACCAGCTCGTGGTTGAACGGGTCAGAGGGTTCGGTTCGTTACAAGGGATCGGATCGCCTGGAGGTGTCGTTCGTCGACGAGATGGGAGCGATCCGTTCCTGGGCGAGTCGATAGAGCGCGATCTAGTCCTGGGCGAGACGATGGCGTGCGATCCGTTCCTGGGCGAGACGATGGCGTGCGATCCGTTCCTCCAATTTCTTGGGGGACTTGGTTTCCTGGTTTCCTTTTATGAATGATCCTGGATGGCTTGGTCAAAAAGCGAGCCAACAGTTTCAAATATGCAAGTTATGTTGCATATACTTTACTTACTTATTTTTGCCTTTTTTGTGTTTCTATATGGATAGCACGTTATACTTTTTCCCTTGTTTATGTATACTGAACACGCATGCATGGAAGATCATAGCGGGTTGTTTACCAACGTGAAGGCATGCATGGCAACATAGCAAATGTAAAGTAGTGACACATTTAATTTTTTTTTATATTTGCAAAATTTTACTTACGGTTGTCCATATAGTGGTCTGAATGTCCGAATTTCACAAAATGAAAAATGATGTTCACTTCAGAATAAAGTCTAGTATTTTTAGTTCAGGTTTACTCAAATTCCGACAACGTTACATTCATAGATATTTATTAAATCCTTAATTAAATTAATGGAACGATACAAATTTGCATGTTTTTCTATGGAATTAATTCCTACGCTATGTTGAATTAGACGCATCTTAAAAATAAAATTTTCGGATTTTTATTTTTATTTTACATTTTATTAATATTTGAGATACATCAGTTGCCGCTACAAAAAATAATCATCAAAATCGATTCAAACGGAGTGACTAAACTTTGACGTTTTCAATACAACATTATGTAAATCACTTCTAAATGAATATAAAAAATTTCGAACATCAATATTTCATTGTAAATCGATTTCATGATTTAAACCAATACATTCTAAGTTATGTTTATCGTTTTATTCTTATTTTAACACCATTTTAAATTGATAAATAACTTAAGTTCAATAACTTAAATAGTCAAAATTAACGGGATGTTACAGTCTCTTTAACCATAGTCTAGGAACTAGTGTGGATTACCGTTTTTTGTTTAAATTTATATATATATATATGCATGATTATTAGATATTACTTACTACTAATGATTATACTTTAAATATCTCTTACTAAAATACATATCATCATCAAATCATTCTGCATATTATTGTTTTTAATTCATTGTCATATTATCATTATACATCTTATTTCAGATTACACTTCATTATCATAAATTACTGTGCATGTCATATTAAAATTATTTACATCACAAGTTAAACTTCATTCTATATGTCATCTCACATTGCTTTGCATATGACATTCATTTCATACTACATTACAAGCAACATATTGTGTATGCATTACATATTAACTTTAACTCCACACATAACAAATGTACTTATGTTATTGTCTAAAAAAGGTACAGGATTATTAATCAGCATATAACATGTTTATTTTGATTTGATTAACTTGGTTAACATGATAACTTGGTTGGCTTGATTGACATGATTGGATTTGATGTGTGTGTGTGTTAATGTGTATGTTTGAATATATTTATACGTATGAAGTTATTGGATAACTGTAATATAATTATACTCATTTTTTCACATTCTTTAATTATATATAATTCTTCTGGTATTAGTTTGAAAGGGAATTTTATAGTTTTATAGCTTCGTAGTTTTATTTTGAAGGTAGAAGTTACAAGAAACACTTGATTTTATGTTTGAATTTGGTATGGTGTATATTTAGTACGTTCGAATTTGAATTAATGGTGTATAAAAAAATAATTTGAAGTGGTTGTATAAATTGGTTTGGATTGATTCTATGATTGGTTGTAACATTATTCTAGTTTATTCTTGATATTTCTTGCTTAAATCTAGATATTGTTTGTTTAAGTGGTACCGAAATTTAAGGAGAGTATTAGAGTCATATTTAGTATGCGTTAGTTATATATTAGTTTAAGGAGGGGTGCCATAGATTAAACATACTTACATAGTTCTTGTTGATGACAAAGGGGGAGAATTATAAAATAGGTATTAGATCAAGGGGTGTTTGTAGTTTCAAATGAGTTATTGGACTTAGAGGGATTAATTGAAGAATTAAGGTATCAAGTAACTATATGGTAATTATATTTTACAAACAAAGGTTGTCATCATCACAGAGGGGGAGATTGTTAGGGACTAAGATGATGGTTATGATGACTATTATTATAAAATATACACTAACATTATTGACTATATATATATGTATATGTGTGTGTGTGTATATATATATATATATGAAAATTGTATATATATATATATATAGGATGCGTATGCATGTATTTTATGCAGGTATAG
This sequence comes from Allium sativum, assembly GCA_030737875.1. NCBI lineage: Eukaryota > Viridiplantae > Streptophyta > Magnoliopsida > Asparagales > Amaryllidaceae > Allium > Allium sativum. The sequence goes on from CM060919.1 coordinate 682,081,675, forward strand.
ATTATTGAAGATTATACAGTTTAAAGATTCAAGATTACAAAGTAGAAGAGTTCAAGATTTAAGACTCATGAATAACAAGAGTTCTAGAGTTCAAGAAATCAGGATAAGTAATAGAGTCTAGAATTTTTAATTAAAACTTCGTAATAGCACAAAAATCTTTATTCCAAATCACACACCAATTTTGCCTTATAATATTTTAAAATACTTTTAACTTATTTCAAAATTACTTCCTGTTTAATATATATATATATTCTGACTTTAAGTTGTTCAAAATATTTTTGAATTTAAATCCAATCCCTAGATTAAATATTTTAATTTTTCTTATTTATATTTCAGTTTTAATTATATATGTTTACTTGAGTTTTAATATTTTTATTACCTTAAATTCATATCTATAGTTTTATACCTTAAGTTTTAAGTTTCTCATATTTATATTTTTTAAGTTTTTGATGTCACTTTTATCTATTATAAATATATGTTTTTAATTTTTATTCTTACTTTGTTATACTACTTTATTATATAGAAAAATAGTTTGTTTAAACTGTAGAATTATCTTGATTTATTTAAACAACATTTCCATTATTTTCAAAATTTTAAATTTCTTAATTATAAGGGGAATGTTGACATAACTACCTTAGGTCGACATGGTAGCTATTATTTTTAAAATTCAAATTTCAAAAGAAGTTACTATTTATTTGAAACTTCTCCTGAAGAGACGTGACTTTTTATTCCCTATAAATACTTATCTAAATTTGGGTTTTTAACTACTCTCTTTCCTCGGCGCATCCCCATATACTCGCAAATATTCATCTTCCCGAATTAAAAATCCGCAAGCTTCTGTGCATACTTCGAACACCATTGCCAACTTTTCATGCACAGTTCCTCTTCTATCCTTCATGAAATCTAAAAATGTTTCCACTAAATCATCTTTTTGAAATCTCCATCGACTCCACCCATTATTATTCAGCTAGCAAACTTCATCACCGATCGCAATATTAGGGTCGAATGCAGCTTTCTATAGTGACTTGCGTCACTTTCTTCCATCTTGAAACCCATCCAAAGCTTGCGGCTAAATGTGATGTTCCCTCAATAACTCGAAGTCGATCTTCATTTCGTACATTGAATCTCATATATTGCGAAAAACAGAACCCTAAGTCTACTATGTAAAATTCAGATATAGTAAAACGTGATCGCACTAAGTAAAACACAGACGTGAGTGAAGCTCAGGGTTCAAGGATTTCAAACATATACATTTCTTGATTTTTAGAGGAGAGTTGATGTCGAAATCAATTTTTTAAGCTATTACCATGTAAGATCTTTAATTCCATCAAGAAGAACAAAACCATGTCTTGGATCGTGTATTTATACGGTTCAATCCTTGGTGGCCAAGGAAGTGGGTACATGTAGGTCGACTTCAAAGCATATGTAGGGTAGCTAAAATTTCAAACTAGGCGGTACGTTAGGTAATAGACATAGCCTGCGTTTGGGGAGGGGGGGGGCAGCTATACACTTTTCTTGGTAGCCAAGGTAGAGGGAATATATATATTTATGTAACCTAGGGTTGAAGGCATTGGGATTCGATACATACATACATACATACATACCGAAACTTGCATACGAAGTAACAAGCAAAATCATCACATACGAGCTCCGTTTGTGGTGAAAAATGTGACCTTACAATAATTAAATATTTCTGACACGATGGAACCGATTTCGTCGAATTCTGAGTTCGTTTGTAAACACTCATTTTTAATTGCAAACGGTAAAATAATATACGTTTAAATTGCGCATGATCACAAAATAAATCCAATTTACATGAAACTGAAAATCTTACAATAATTAATCACTATGGATTTTATAAAATTAGTTTCGTCGAAAACAAAGATCGTTTGAAAGTTGGTTATTCTTGCATTCCATATTAAATCGATATAATATCAATCGATTAAAATAATCTAATTTAATAATAATAAAATATTATTATTATATATATATTCAAAAAAAAAATTGTTTCAGAAATAAACAAAATATATATTTTTACTTGACGTTTCAATTTCAAGTTAAAACAACGTTCCATTTATATTAAAACCCCTTTTATTTAATAAACAAATCGTTATAATTTATAAAAGATTCCATAGCGATTTTTTGAAAATTTGATTTGATTATAACTTACAATCTATAAGACGAAATCTCGATTTTTCACTGTCATTAGAAAGATATAGTTAAATAGATTCCAACGTTTCTTGTTTCAAAGAAATCCGACTTATAACAAATCATGTATACTTAGTTAAAGTTCAAAACGTAAAACTATGAACTACCGCGACATTACAGGCTCGTTTATAATTATATTATAAATAAATACGTTCCACCGTCGTTTATTATTACTAAGTGTTTGCGGTCACCTTAAAAATCGGTCAGCTTTGCCAAAAAAAAAATTGTCGTTTGTTAAATAAATTCATTATTATAACTCGAATCAAAATTAAATAGAATATCTTATATTATCCAATTCACACAATATTGCAAAATTCAACAATTTTCGATTATTTCGAAATTAAATTTTATTATCCCATTATTTATATTAATTAAATATTTATAATATTTGAATTCAAACCATTTAAATTACCAAACCATTAATTAAATAATTGAATAGGTTAATTATCCATTCGCTCAAAAATTCGGGTCGTTTCACATCACATGAGTTATTCATTACCTTAAAATACAAATATATGATTTTATGTATGCTCACCATTACTGCTTTTTGAATATTATATGATGAAATTATTGTATATTCTGCTGTTATATTTTGCTTTTATAGAAACTAGGGGCTCGATCATTTTTCATTTTATACTGACCTCTTTATTTTTGTCAAGTTCCAATAAAGGAGCTTGCAATATAACACAATTCATTCAAAGTTCACAAAGTCTTCAAATATCACAAAGCCCAAGAAAAGAATTGTTTCAAGTCCATGCTATTCAAATTTCCCCTATTTTGATGTATTAATACTATATATATATATATATATATATATATATATATAGGCGTGTACATATGTAATTACCAATGGGCGTTTATTTCTAACTTTGAAATACATCCTGATATTTGATGAAGTCCTGATTTCGTTTCATTGTATAATCAAAATAAATACAGGAAGATGCCCTGAATGACAAAATGAACAAAAAATTAATCCATAAGGACAAGGGGATAAAATTTTATTCTTAAAGACAAAATTGAGTGTAAAGGGAGGAATTCAAGGGCCCACTATAATTCCTCCATTTACTCTAAAATTTGTCTTTGAGGATAGAATTTTGCCTTCTTGTCTTTATGGAACATTTTTTTGTTTCTTTTGTCCTTAAGAGTAAAACCCCATATTAATATTCAAACTTTTGGTCCTCTCAACTATATTAACGTCAATAACTACTGTAGATATTAGCAGAGCACATTCCCTGATATGAAGGTGGAAATTAATATCATTCAAAATAGTAATAATTGGGTTTGTCATATACAATGACAAACATTTTTTATTTGAACAGCTCTAGCAAATAGCATATCAATTAGTAATAGTCCACGATATAAAATGATGACATTTGGATTATTATACCCAAACATGTTACTTTCTCTTACCCCTAATTAACTTGAAATGTTTGCAGAAGTTTTTGTTTATTGAACGCACTACTAGTTTGTTGACACTAGTGTTAAGTAATCTCACATGATGATTGGAGGAAATTAGTGAGGCATATATGTGTCTTCTGATTTCCTCCAATCACCAAATGAGGTTACTTGACACTAACGTCAACAAAATAGGACTCCGCTGAACGTTGGATGTCAAATTTTACCTAGATTGCCTCAAATGCTTAATAGATAAGCTGCCCGTATAAAAATAATACATGAACTTTACTGTTACAATTTGTATATATTAAAAAAGGCAATTAAATACAAATAAGTAATGTAATATCCTGTATGCAGCACGGGGGTTCGCACTCTAAAGAAATTAGAGAGTGAAGGCATACGTCCGTGTAGATCTTGGCATAAAACCCCAAATTCCCTTGCCCATCTTCTCCAAAACCCTACCTACCTTATCCACCCATTTTTTAGCAGAACAAAAGAAAATGGAGCAGCCATTAATATCTGAAAACTCCTCCGCCACTAAAGAAACCCCGATCGCCAAGGAAACATCTGCAAGCAAGAAACGCGTGCCGCCGAGTCCGGAAGAGGTTCTGGCCCACTACGAATCCCAAGGCTTGGAACCAAAAGAAGCCTCCCTGAAAGCAATTTCCGATCTCCAAACCCTGCTTTTCCGCTCCGCGTCCTCAAGCCGAAGCAAGAACGACCGAATGTTGACCGATGCCGCAAGAAAGATTGATAACCTCAACACGAGACTTGCCATTCTTGAACTGAAACTTGATTCCAAGCCTGGGATTTTGGAGTCTGTTGCTATTGGTGTTGTTTCTGGTGCTGTTGTTCAGACTATTGGATCCGCTGTCAATATTTGGAATTCTGTCAGGAACGCTGCTAATGGTAATCATTAGAAGTTTTAGTTAATCCGTTGAGTCTTAAGTAGTTTAAGTTTGTTTTAATGGAATTGCATTACTGGCGATGTTGCTTTATTTACCTAAATTCTCAGTTGGTTTCAATCAGTTACAATGATAATTATTTGGTTTACGTTGTTTCCTTTGCATTAACTTATGGATTCAATGTACTATCGTAGGAGTTGTAGCATCAAAATGTAGGAAAAACAATTGTAGGACCAAATCATTCTGTACATTTGGGCATGCCAGACTGTTATGAAATAGCACCATTATTGTTCACCACAGAAGAAATGTACAAAATGAACTAGTGATGAAGAAATCTGCAAAATGAAAAAGTTCAGATTTTGATTGAGTAACAAAGTTTAAAGATGTGAAATTCAACTAACAATTTTGTTGGGTGCGATCTGATGGTATTTGGAAAAAGAAACAGAACGCCTTTTATATAAATGATCAAAGTAGCACATCCATACGGTTGTATTCTTTCTAATATTTGGCAGCATAATTTTTGTATTGTAGTTTTATGTAAGTTGGAGAACGAAGGTCTGATCCAAGTTGAAATGAGGCCTTAGTCAAAAAGGTCGCTGAAGTTAAAGCCCAAAAAGTTTTAGTGTAAAATTTGTAGGCGCAAGGGATTGAAACATGCACTTTGCACTTGCCAAACGAGGAACTTATCACTTACAATAATGCAACTTTTATTTAATTTTACAGTTGCCGTTCTTTGATTTTAGAAGACAACCTGCAAAGCGGCCCTCTCTATGAGTTGGGCTTTGGCGATCCCCCTAACAGCCCGGCCCAAGGGTCGGCCTTGGGGTAACCAGTCAAAAGGTTAATGGAACAAATTATAAGTTAATGAGACCTACATGATAAACTTAAACAAGTGATAATGATAATTAATATTTTAAAATGAGAAATTCAACAACATAATTTGTCATTAATCACCTAAGGTCCTTGAAAAGTTCCAGTCTATGGTATTAGTATAATCTCATTTTGAATGGTTTAAGGTGGGTGAAGCCATTCAGTGTATTATGTTTACTTGTTAATGAAATTGTGGGAGCGAGGAAAGAGAATTGATTTTTCTTGGAGATAATATCAGTAAAACTTTGATAACTTAAGGTTTAAGATTTGAATGGTTCGACCAGTTAGAGCACGAAAACCGTGCTTGTTTTTTGTTTGTAAAATTATACAATAAATGAGCATAAAGCACAACATATCGTACTCATGCAAATTAAAGCACATCAATTTCTCATATCATTTTCAATTATAGAGAAAAAGGAATCTCACTCCCGAGAGAATTGTGATTTCTTACTTAGTACCAATACCTTGTTGTTAAAATTTGAGTTAGACTATCATTTATGTAAGTTCATTTTCAATTACCATTAAACTGTAATTTCAGTGAAATATATATGGTTTCTTGGCATGAAAACTATTAACTACATTGAGAAGCAACATTAATTATAGTGAAAACCATTGATTAAAGTATTCTAAAAAAACTATGGATCGGTGAAAACTAATATAATTCTCATTAACACCTAAAAATAAAAGCTACAAGACAGAAAACATTAATAGTGCAAAAGGTTCGTTGGATTACTAATAACTAGAATACTAAAAATTAACGCGACTAGGCTATCCTCAAGGTAAGCCTATATCGGTGTCCTGCTGCTTGGTGATAACAATTGTGGCAATATCGATAACGATTTCGGGAGTAGGATTTGATAATTCATCTAGGGATTAGGGCTTGAACGGTTTAATGGCACGGCTCAATCACCGATTTAGGGGTTTAACCTGATTATGGCATGGGGATGTTGAATTAAATTCCTAATCGTGCCTCACGGCCTCCGGCTTTCACGATCGGGCCTGCTCATGAAAACATTTTGTGTGAACATTGTGTTAAACAGAAGTAAACAAAGTAAAATCAATTAATTAAATGTTGCCTGCTTTATCAACTTCCTAAAAGCTTTCAAAATGGGCGTTATTAATACCCATCTAAACATTCACTAACACCCGTTAAACATTTAATAACATTAAATCATAATAGTTACTTTAAACATCTATCTTAAACCAATAACAACAACTAAGCCATTAGTCCCAAACAAATTGGGGTTAATTGGAGATGGAACCAAAAACCAAAAGACAAAATCAATTCAAATGAATAACAACAACACGAGATTTAAAGGTGAAGACATAAATATAAAATCTAAAATAATCAAACAAATAGTAATAGTTATAAGTAAATAAACCATGATGCTGAGGGTAATGAAGATAATGATGATGATAATGTAACAGTAGCAGTAATATATACTGAAGACCAACAGTATGCCTTATACCCATGTACACTGGTCTTATCAACTAAAAATAGTAACAAACTCCTTAAACTATCAAATAACTCAAGGTTTTGGTACATGGATCACTAACTTTCATGTGTTCTTGTTCGATGCCTGTTCTTCAGATATACTTCAATTTCTCAAGTTTCTTTTTACAATCTCCTTCCATGTCATCCTTGGTCGATCTCTACCTTTCTTAGGGTATTCAGTGCGGTTTATAATTCCAACGTGCACATGTGCATCATGAGGTCTTCGTCAGAGATGTCCAAACCATCTTAAGTGGTGGTGTACTAACCTCTCATCAACTGATGTAACTCCAAGTTTGTCCTGAATATCAGCATTTCTAATTTGATCTCGCTCGGTATGCCCAAAGCTCCATCGTATCATACGCATCTCTGCTACATTTATCTTATGGACGTGTTGTCTTTTAGTAAGGTAACATTCTGCATCATATAACATCGTAGGCCTGATACTTGTCCTATAGAACTTTTCTTTAAGCTTCTGTAGAATTTTCCTATCATAGAGAATGTCAAATGCTAGTCGTCTTTTCATCCATCCTGCTCGAATTCTTAAACTAACATTTTCATCAATCTTACAATGAAACTGCCACATAGATTCTAAATATAAAAAAGATTCTTTCTTGGGTACTACTTGACCGGCTAGTGTGATCTCTCCGTTATCTGACCTAACACCACTCAACTCACCGTTCGATTTCAAAGTCTTCCTCCACATCTCCAGCTGTTTATTAACTCCTATCCTACTTTCATCAATCAACACCACATCATCAGAAAAGAGCATAAACCAAGAATTCTCATCTTGTATACCCTAGATGACTTCATCCATCATTAAGGCAGAAATATAGGGGATCAAAGTCGTCCCTTGATGTAATCCTATATTAATGGGAAAATAATTGGTTTCACCTTCGCATACTCTAACACTAGTCAACCTCATCGTATATATCCTTGATAAGGGTAATGAACTTTATTAGGACCTCTTCTTTTCCAGCACACACCATATAATCTTACTCGTTACTTTGTCAATAGCTTTCTCCAAATTGATAATTATACAGATCTTTCTTTTGCTCCCTAAACCTCTCCATAAGTCGTGTTGTCAGGAAAATCGCCTTTGTGGTTGATCGTCCAACCGTGAAATCAAAATGATCTTTTTGAAACGCTTGTCAATCTCCCAACGATATTTGCATACTCTCTTCCAAAGCTTCTTTGTATGACTCATAAGCTTAATTCTTTTATAATTTGTACAACTTTGAATATCTCATTTATTCTTGAAGATTGTAACTAAAATACTTCTCCTTCACTTATCTAGTATCTTATTTGATTTGAAAATATTGTTGAACAACTTAATAAGTCAGGTTATCCCTGCACCTCCAAGGCATCTTCACACCTCAATAGGGATGTCCTTAGGACCTATCAACTTGCATGTTTTCATCTGTTTCAGCGCTTTTTTATCTTTAACCTCTTGAATTCTTCGAACAAAATGTCTACTGAGTTATGGGTTAATCAGATGGGCGATGATTAATCGAGAATTGATCGAAATTAGGCATTTTTTTTTGATAAACTTGAGCATTTTAAATAAAATTTTAGTATTTAGTATGTACCGATCCAAATGAATTTGATAGGTTTTCGATATTTTTGGAAGCAAACATGGAGGAAAATCCCCATGTATAAAACACTTTGATGCTGATAGGAAGAGTGAAATTAAATTGATGCATTAGTGCTTTCTATAATTTTGGTTATATGTTTTGATAAACAGTATGTCTTTTCTAAGTGGATAAGAAAAAATGTTAGGTGGTAGGATTTATCCAAGGCCTAAGGGAGGATTGGGCGGGAGTCTAGAAGGATTTTCACAATGGCGCCTAAAACATGAGAGAGGATTTAAAGGTGGGCACATTGAAAAAATGAAATGTAAACCTCAAACAAAATTATTTCTCATCATTTCAATCAATAGTTAATATTAAAAAAATAAGGTAAATGACATAATTATAAATGTTCTATCAATTCATGATATGGGTTAATAAGCTAAGATATTCGATTATGTATAAAATATGCATACAAATCAGTATTGTTGTGACTTTGTTAATGTCATAGGGAAGTATGATGAAATTAAATATATTCAAGTGAATATCAGGGACGTATCCCTAAAAAGAAACTTAATTCAAAGCGGATCTTTCTCTAAGTTTCAATATAAAGCAGACTCCTATTTTACTTTAGCAACGTATTTTCGTGAATTTTTGCACTACTGTACAAAAAAATTGTAAATATTAATGGAAGAATACTAAAAAAAGAAAAAAATTGTTGAAATGTCTGCACTTATGATTAAAAAAAATACAAATATATCAGGAACTATTACATAGTATATTGCTGATATTGGAAAAGAAAAATAAGCTGCGGAAATGTCTGCACTTAATGTGAAAAGGTGCAGACATATCAGCAACTATTGCATAGTGTATCGTGAAAAGGAAAATAAGTTGTTGATATGTCGGTACTTATTGTGAATAAGTGCTGATATATCTAAAACAATCCCCCAGTGGATTGAAGACATGTCTATGTATCAAAAAATTGCAGACATGTCTGTAGTTTTTATGTATGGTTGCTGCTATTTTATTGAATTTTTACTGGAATTGATATATTTTTCATTTGTATGCATTGCATTATTTTTTTGATAATTTTTCTGTAATACTGTGATGTTTGAACAAGTTTAGACATTGAATTTGAAAATTTGTAGTAATCAACAAAAATGGCATAAATACATGCAATTTTTTGATATAATTGCAGTGATGTCTGCATTTAAAAAAAAAATTGTTTTTTTTTTTTTACATTTTCGTAGATGCATGATTTTTTTGAAGTATTTTTGCGTACTTTTCTTACATGAATACGAAGATGATCATATATTGTTGAATAAAGTCATGAAGTTTAGTAGTTTTTTAGGTTGATTTTTGAAGTTTTTTGATGATTTTGGAAAAATATGGACTTAACTTACAAAATTATAAGACAGAGTGATTATGTATTTGAAATTTAACACAGACCTTAGCCAAATTGTCACTTTATTTAAGTATATTATACCGCTTTCTATTACACTTTCTTTCATTGTTCTTTTTTCTTTTCTCATTGAAGTAACAACAAAAGCAATAATGATTAGATATAGTTGATTGAAGCGATAACATAAGCTCATTAATGTCTCATGATAGCAATAATTTGAGTTGTAAATTATTCTTTACTATACTAGTCTTAGTTAGGGTTACATAATTTACAAAATAAAAATAAAAATATACGTACTGTTAAAGTCAATAATGTCGTTTCTATAACCAGATTTGATAGATTCATATTTATTGATCAAACATTAGATAAAAAGAATATGATATTTTGGATGAATTTTTTAATTTCATTGTCTAGGGAGGAATAGAGAAAATTTTACGTTACATTACAATAAAATATAACAAAGTTGTGTGCTGGTGGATGAGTGAAATAACTGAGTGAGCGAGAATAAAATAGATGATAAAAGTGTATAGATGGGTGTAAATAGTAACACCCTTTAAAATATGGCTAAACTTCTTCTTATTATTACTATTGACAACCTACAAAATATTTCTTTCACTGTACCACATATAAACCCTATCATATGTTTTGATATATAAAGTCCTAATATATTTTTATGAAAAAATCAATTTTTTTAACCAATAAATCATTCATTGTGTTTTTCTAATAAGATACAGTGAAGACTATGGGTACCAATAAGTGGAGGAACTAGAAACGATGATGGATTAGCAAGCCAGAAGTTTACTAAAGGGTGCATTCAACGTGAGCGACAATGAAACATTTGAGTGTGGTATTTGTTGAACGAATAATATATTTGGCGCTATGAACGAGTTATTTAAGCGGAATATTTAATTGTGTATTTTAATTTTATTGATTTACAGTTTTTAATTAATTATTAGTTTTTTAATAACTAATGTGTGTCAGTAATTTGCAAAAATAAATTGTTCGAATTCTGTTTAAATTGACTCTACAACGTAGAGCATTTTAATGTGATCATTATGCAAAAAACCGTGTCTTAAAGAACATCATTTGCATAAGTTATTAATTTTAAATTTTATAAAAGTATAAATTTCATTAATTAACGTAATTGATTCAATAGACATGGCAAAGCTCTTTATTCATCTGAATGGGGAATTTGGCTCGTTATCACTAACATCATGTCTCATGCGTCGGATGTGTCAGACATATCAGCAATGATAACGAGATAAAAATGACTACAAACAACACTTAAGGACATGTCATGTTGACTGCGAAAGTTTTTGATGATTAAACTAATCAACTCACTGAGTTCCATCGACTGAACAAATGCAAGGAAGCTTTATGGTGCGTTCAACACGAATGATAACATGGCATATGAGCGACAAATCTTAGTGAGGTGTTTAAGTGGCAATGTTTGATGAATGAGAAATGCGTTTGGCGATGCTAACTAGGTATTTGATCGGAATATATCAGCAAAGTATTTAAGTCATGATTTTTAATTTAATTGATTTATATTTAATTATTTATGTTTATTGTATAATATGCTTTTAATTGAATAACAAGACAAAAATAGAAACAAATGCAAATTTATCAAGTACATGCAAAATGATATAGTACTAGTTAGTGCAACCCTACTACAACAATTTAATCTCTTAGGATATTTCGAATTTTTAATATTTCATGGCCTATTTAATGTTTATACTTGTTAAGTTGCTCTATTTGGTGATGTTCTCACACCATTTTATTCATTCTTATATTCCTATGTAATAAGATTATGATCATCATTATATGCCATAAAATTTGGATCACCGTTACTGAATTTCTGTATGTAATTACCACTATTTTAGATCTTGGACATATCGTCTAATATCTTGTTTGGGAACTCGTTTTGATCTGCTTTCGAAATGAAACACCAAATCTCGCTATAACTCTCATTTTGAAACTATCGTCTGAGATATGACAATATCGACCAATATATTAGTCGAATGAGAAATTGAAGTATTGTCGAGATTTTGTTTTTTAGGTTGAAACTTAATTTTGTGCCCTGCTTAAAATAATAATTTGAAATACAAATCTTGTCGTTGTAATCTTCTGTTATTTTAATATTGAATCCCTCTTCTCTTAGTCGCTGAAATTAACCCTTGAAAAATGTTCTAAATCGATCAGCCACATACGAAACATCTGAGCCACATCTCAAGTCACTTGAAGAATGGTCTTTTAAGATATATTAACAACTCCTTTTGCTAGTTAGTTTGTGAAAATCTCTAATGTCACATCCTGAGATCTATATTAATAAAGAGCATTAAAGGTTAACACTGTCTATTAGAGCAAAGAATAGGGCTAGTTGAGGGAGACCTTCTGTAATTTCGTATTGGACGAGTATCGAATACGTCGATTATGTATATAAAATTTTCTTTCTTAACTGAAATGGATCGACGTACTCAATTCATATCTAATATAAACTATGGTAGCTAAGGACTATATTCCGAACAGAGTACAAGTATAAACATACAACAGATTACAGATAAGATCACATATAATTACAAATTGTGGAATCATAACAATACGTGTACAAACTCAAATGATACAGATGAACATATATAAATACAATGACTTAAATAAAAATGCTTCAAGAGACTCGAATACTCTAACATAAGCTCCAAAACGATATGGCTAAAGTGACAACGAAGCAGCTCGAATCTACAGATTTACCTGAAACAACTCCATCTGATCCGAGTATAAATACATGGATCAGTCCACCTCCGACCCCTTTGACGCTGCTCTTGCCAACCTGTCTTTGAACAAACAACACCACGTCCAACTCAGTCCAACCACTTGTACCCGCCTTCACCCACACCGTCTCGCCCTACTCATTCCAACCTCCACCTCCGGCGGCTTACATCGGTCCAGCACCATGTCCAACTTTAAAGGGAAGCCAACCTGTCTTTGAGCCTTGCACAACTACGCTTTGATCAACCCCGTTGTATTTAGATTGGATGAACATAATTTAGTAATCAAGGTGTGGTGTTTTCGGAATTGAATCCATTTGGGCAGAGCTTTGTTCGTATTGTGTGTGTCTAAGCCTATGTGAATACCTTGTTGCTTGAGTCGTCATTCTAACACACAAGGTGAGAATCACTCTCACAATTAATATTCATTTGCTAGGAACTAACATCATATGAATTGATAATGATATTGGATTTATTTTGTGCGTTTTGGGTTGATAACTGCTTGAATTATTAATTTGAATTTTTTTAATTTGTTAACCGTTAATTTCATGAATCGTAGTCGTTAAGTTACCCGTCGAAATTTAATGAATTGTTAGTTGAAAATGATTTGACTTATTTGTTGAATAATTCTTGAATTGTTGATTTAATCATATGAAATGATAGCTGAAATTTACATGGAATAATTTTTGATGATTCACCTGAAATAACTGTTGAAAATTGGAAGTAACAGTAGTATTTGACTTATTTGTTGAATTATGGTAATGGTTGTATATTTGTTGTTTTGACTATCTATCACCCCTGCTATCATATTTGCAAGTTTCCGACATCGTATGAAATTTTATGGAAATTTAGATATGAGTTAATGAAACATACCAACATTCTCGATAAAGTGAATCAATTTAGAAATGTAATTGAAAACTTTAAATTTAAATTTGAGTTTGAACTTAAAAATTAAGCTTGAGAATTTGATTTAATGAAAGAAATGATTTAGCCAAAAGATTGAATTTAATTTTTAATATAGTGATCTAAATTGATATTTAATTTAAAATTAAATTCACTGATTTAAAGGTTAAATCAGTCTTAAAATATTTGAGTTGATTGGATTATATAGAGTTAATTAAATGGGAAGATTTAAATTTAAGAGTTGAAGTTGTTAGTTTTGTATTTAATTGAAAGTACGTAGAATTTAACATGATTGATTTAACTTATTTAATATGACGATTAAATCCTGGAATAAATTTGTTTTGATTTGATGAAAGTCTAAGTTTAAATTAAGATTTAAACTTGTTTGAATTAATTAAATTCAATTTTGAATTGGTGAATGTTTAATTTGATTTGAGTTAAGATTTTATTGATTTGTTTAATTGATAAAGTGGTACTAAAAGAAATTACTAAATTTAAAAATTTAATATTACTAATTTGAACTTTAGAAATTGAATAAATCAATTGAGTTAAGATTTGAACTTGGATAAATAATAAAACGGATTTGGAATGTTCAATATTGGATCGAATTGAATCAGATTGGACTTGATCTTTGAAATGCTTAAATTAATTTTATTTTATATTAACTACTCTATTTTACAATTTAACTAAATATTTTATGTATAATTATTTTAAATTATAGTATATTAAATTTTAAAAAAAATAGTTTTATATTCATTTTAAATATAAATATTTTATATTATATTTATCTATTTTACTGAAAGTTATTTTAATTTGAATATTATTTTTTGCAAGGCTTACGCGGTTGAGTGGACCCCTACCACTTTATTGGTGTACTGAAGAAAAGACCAAAAATACAACACATACAAGAAGACGCAGTAACAAAGTACATCACACTAAGAGTGAGACAACAAAAAACATAGAAAATAAGTTACAACAAAGCAACCAAAATTCCCGGGTCATACGTAAAACTTAAGAATTTAATGCCTTCACGTATCTTCATTCTGATTCTCTTTGCAAACTGATTCACATTCAAGGCTTTACTCGGTTCAAAGATGCACACATTTCTTTCTTTCCAGACTGCGTAAACATACTTCTTCACAACATAGTTAAGCACTCTACCCTTTCGCCTTTTTCTGCTTGTTTGATTCTTGAGTTTCCTCCATTCCAATACTGAAATGCTAGTTGCATCCATTCTACCAATATCCATCATCAGCTTACGCCAGATTTGGAACAACACGCCGCATTAAAAAAAAAGGCGATCAAGTGTCTATGTTTCATTTTTCCAGTAAACACACATTCGGTCAATTTGCATTCCACGCATGAACAACTTATCCTTTGTAAGCAGGGCACCATGAACAACTTTCCATGTCATGATTTTTTTTTTTGCACAATTGTCATTTGCCCAGATCTTTCTACTCCAGTGACACTTCGGCATATCATCAGTATAAGTAATACTTTTGTATACATTTTTAATTTGAAAGCTTTGCCCTTCATTACCCCATGCAGTAATGTCACCAAACATGTTTTCCACTTTAATGTAATCAACTTTCCTCAACATTTGATTAACTTTATGAACATTAGACACATAAAGAATAATGTCACTATCATGAATAAATTCATTAGCTCTCATCTGTCTATTCATTCCAAGGCTTATCATTTCAAGGTGAGTTAGTTAATTGCTCGTGATTAAGCCACGCTGAAGCCAAGGATCTTCCCAAAGCTTCACGTTCGAACCATGTTTGATTTTAAACCCGAAATGTGGAAGGATAGTTTGCCTTAGCTTGAACAAGCATCTCCATGTCCAGCCAATTCTTTGCGGTTGCTGCATAGACCAAAAGTTACCGTTCCTAATAAAGTTTTGTTTCGACCATTTAACCCAAACACTATCCTTGTCATTCAAGTAGTCACTAGCGTGTTTTATCATAGCAACTTTGTTCCAAGTCATAAGATTCATCACTCCTAGCCCCCCTTTACTGATCAGCATCTCTATTTTCTTGAAAGCAATAGGATCTAAATATCTACCCTCACTCTTACCCTTCCAAAGAAATCTCATCATAGCTGTTTTAATCATGGAAATCAACTTAGCTGGAAGTATGAAGGTTCTGGACCAGTATACCTGCATGGAGAAGACCACAGCTTTGATCAATGTTAACCTACCGGCTTGGCTCAGTAACCGCGTAGTCCAGTTATTGAGACGAGCTGTTATCCTGGTGAATAGAGTCATACATTGTCCGACAGTAATTTTAGCAGTAGTTAAAGGGAGACCAAGGTAAGAAATTGTCGCATCTCTATTTTCTTGAAAGCAATAGGAGCTAAATATCTACTCTCACTCTAACCCTTCCAAAGAAATCTCATCATAGCTGTTTTAATCATGGAAATCAACTTAGCAGGAAGTATGAAGGTTCTGGACCAGTATACCTGCATGGAGAAGACGACAACTTTGATCAATGTTAACCTACCGGCTTGGCTCAGTAACCGCGTAGTCCAGTTATTGAGACGAGCTGTTATCCTGGTGAAGAGAGTCATACATTGTCCGACATTGATTTTAGCAGTAGTTGAAGGGAGACCAAGGTAAGAAATTGTCGCATTGCTGTTTATCAACCTTGTTTTCATTTGAAGAGCATGAGAATGTTTAGGTGAAATACCAGCAGTCTTCATATCAGATTTGCTAAGGTTGACTTTTAAACCAGTCATAAGGTAGAAATCCAAGAGCGCTTCAAAAATCGAGTCCACAATTTGAGCATCTGGTGTACAGAAAATGACAAGGTCATCGGCAAACATCAACGACGAAATTCTCGGTTCATGACACATTGGATGGAGCTTAAACAGGCCATCCTCTACTTTCTGATTAAGCATTTGCGTGAGCACTTCCATGAAAGTGATGAAGATATAAGAAGAGATGGGGTCGCCTTGGCGGATTCCTTGTTTACTAGTAAAAAAGCCATTAGAAGAACCATTTAAAACTATAGAGAAATTTGTTGATGAAATACAAGGTATATCCAAGTAATAAAATGAGGTGGAAAGTTCATGAAACCAAGAATTCTGACTGTTGAGTCCCATTGAAGCGTATCGAAAACTTTCATGATATCTAGTTTAAACATAGCCTTGGGTGTAGCATTAACATTGTCAAAACCATTTAATATTTCATGACACAAAAGAACATTGTCAAAGATATCTTTACCAGGAAAGAAAGCAGCTTGATTTGCGGAAATAATGGAAGGTAGCACTTTCTTAAGACGAGAAGCAATAATTTTGGAAATGCACTTATAAATCGTATTGCAGCAAGAGATCGGTCTATATTCAGAGACTTTAGAAGCGTTCTTGATCTTTGGAATCATAGCAAGGTTTGTAGTAATTTAAGACTTTAACATTTTTGCCTTTTTAAAAAAGTGTTTCACTGCAGCACAATCATCGCCTTGAATGAAGCTCCAGCAAGAAGTAAAGAAAAAAGCATTTAAACCATCGGGACCTCGAGCAGAGTTTTTATTAAGAGAGAAAATGGCTTGATACACTTCATCATCAGTAACTTCTAGGCACAACAGGTTGTAATAAGTAGAAGTTAGTTTAGGAAGTATAAAAGGATCGATCATGTCAATGTTGGGTATAAAACTGTCTTTATTACTAAGGAGATCAGCAAAGTGGACTATAAAAGCTTCCTCGACTTGACTCGGAGAATTTACAACTTTGCCATAAGAGTTAGTGATACTTACAATGTTCTCTCTACATTGCTTGTTCTTCATAGTGGCATGAAAATACTTACTGTTCTTATCGCCTTCAATTCTCCACTTTATTCTTGCCTTCTGCTTGATCATCAAGCTCTCAGTCATCAAAGCATCATTATATTGTTTAGTCATGTAGGTTTCCATGCTAGCATGCACAACATTATCTGGTTCACTTATCATTTTAGTTTGTATGTCATGCAACTTGCTTCGCCAGTACTCCGTCTGTTTACATCCATTACCAAATCTCATTCTTTCCCAATCTTTAAGCTTATTCCTAGTGTCTCTTATTTTTGCCTGCAAGATAATTAAAGGGTTACCAAAGTAAGGCTTCACCCAAGTTCCTTTCACAACAACCTGGAATTCAGGATCATCAACCCAAGAGTTAAAAATTTTAAAATTTGGTTTGCCTTTCATGTCTAGCTTTGTGAGGTGTAATAGGATAGAGGAGTGGTCAGAAAGGAGAGGCGGAGGCATTCTACAATACAATGTAGGCCAGACAGAGAAAGTTTTGGAGTTACAAAATGCATGATCGATAAGCGAGAAGGTTCGCGAACCATCTTTCTTCTTGTTATTCCATGAAAAGGGCATTTCAGTGCTTTTAATATTGATAAGATCAACGACTTCAATAGTGTATTTGAGTGGTTTTAATTTGAATATTTTACTCTTAACTATCTATTTATAATTATTTTAACAGAGTTTTTTATATTATATTAATTTTCCTTTCTGATTTATAATTATTTATATTTAAAATCTATTAATTTTTCAGTTTAAACTATTTTATATAAATAATAAATTGTACTATTTAGCAATAGAATTGGTTGGTTTAAAGCTTATTTCCAATCCGAGCAATTGAGTCCAAATATTTGAATATATACTTAACTGAGATACATGGATATGAAATCTAAATTAAATTGAAGCCTGGAAATGAATCTTCTTGAAATATAAAAATTTGAAGTTGGCTTCAAAACCAATATATAAAGTTGAATTGGGATTTGAAGTTTGAATTTGAATATTGAATCAATTTTGGAAAATGATATTTTTTAGTGCAAATGGATGTATAGCGTGGTACTACACAGCCGATTAATATATATATATATATATATATATATATAATATTAGCCAGTTGACAAGCCCAACTGGTGGCCAAAATACAACAGCATAAAGCTTATATAGAGAGCTTCATAACGTAGATAATACTAAGTACAATAGTGACCAGAGATAACAGTAGAGTCTAGATAGAAGAGCAAATTGCAAAAGCCAGTTAAACAAGTTCGGGACTAGTGCTAGTGCTTCCAACCGATTCTGCGAGACTACGAGATTCTGGCAGTGCAAATCTAAATGGAGCAGCACTCGAACCTGACCATGTATGAAAAATATAATCAATACGTCTGCAAACTCCACAGTATTGCATGTTTTCCTATTAAAAACCCTTGCATTCCTTTCCTTTCGTATACACCAGAAATAAATTGCTATAAAAGCGTCCAACTTGTGATTAACAGGGGTGTATTTCCAATGATAAAAAATTGATGATATAACCGGAATGAAACCTAACAAGTGAATGCTTGATGCAGCCCTAATTGGATAGGTGAAGTCATAGTCAAAGAATTGGAAAAATGATATTGAAGTCGGGATTTAATACTAACCAATTAATAAAGTGAAATATGATGTCGGGATCTTGTGTATATTCTTATGCTAAATTTGTTTTATATGTCACCTAAGTAATTCATCTTGGTTGATTTTATATGCATAAGAATATTAATCCTTACTCGAGTGTTTTGTTTTACATTACGCTCGGGTCAGACCGAGTATTTCACTTTAGCGAAGATATTGGTTTCAGAAGACGAAGATGGAGCTGCAGACCCTAGTTATTAATATATTAGTATTTCTTATTCTGTATGGTAATTTGTATCATTTTGTATTGTGTATAAGTGAAATAAAATGTAAATTGTTTCGTGATTTGTTTTATGTACTTATGATATTTGGTTATTATATTTTAATGCTTCCACTGCGAAATTCTGTATTTGTTATTCTGAATTTTATTTCTTTAGGATAAACCTGTAACGACCCAAAATTTATTTAGAAATATTTAATAGAAATTAATTATTTAAAATGATACATTTAACGATTAACGACTTATAATTTATTCAAAATGAAGTTTGAACGTATAAGTTTATATTAATTATAAAACGAACTCATTATGTCGCGGTAGTTCGAAAATTTTAGTTTTGAATTTCAAATGAATATGCATAATTCAATTTAAGTCGGATTTCTGTAAAACAAGAAACGTTAGGATCTATTAAATTATATCTTTCTAATGAGAGTGAAAAATTAAGATTTCGTGTTATAAATTGTAAGTTATGTCCAAACCAAAATTTCAAATAGTTGCTATGAAATTGTTTATAAATTATAACGATTTATTGTATAAAATAAAAGGTTTTATTACAAAATTGAATATCGATTCAACTTGAATTTTTAAAAATATTGAATTATAAACGTAAGTATGTTTGTTTTGGATCTATATGATATTCTATTTGGATATATACAATAACATTAATTTATTGTCATTTATTTGAACTGTATTTGAATTTATTAATATTTTATTTAAGCTTTAAAAATAGCCATTTTTCAAATGTTCTCTGTTTTTTACGAAACCAATTTTGTTAGATCCGAAATGTTAAATTATTTCTACATTTCAAATTTCGTAATTTTTGGAGTTGTTTTGTGACCGTATGGAATTTAAATGTGAACCGATCAATATTTTGAATTTAAAAATACGCTGTTGGAGAAAACGAACTCGGAATTCGACGAAACAAGTTCCGCTAGGTCCGTAATGTCAAAAAAAGCTGTAGGTCCATTTTCATCGAAAACAGGATTCGTATGTGATCATACAGATTTTTAAACAACAAAAGAAGGTAACGATCGAATACAATAAATATAATAGTCAAATAAAAATATAAAAAAATCCCCTATATGATATCCTTACCACCCTAAACCCTTATTCTTTACATCCCGTGGTCAACTTCTTTATTAGTTGCCTTCACAAAATGAAAAATGTGAGCAACCAAAATCAATATAAAATCAAACAAATTCCCATAAATCATTATATATATATATTTGGATTCAACAACCGAAGTGCTTCGATTCTGTATATATACTGTAGATTGCAAAGCTGTTTTAGGCTGCTCGATAATATACAGTGTGCGTAAATTGTTTTAGGGTTCAGGTTTTCGTAAGATACAAGCTTCAATTGGCATAAGGAAGTTGATAAATGGATTGAGGAGGTGAAATATTGGTTGATTGCAAAGTTTTGAAGAATTATGTGCAAATCTATGTTAATGCCTGCTACCGTGTATCGTGAGTTGCGAGCCAAAGTTGGAGTTTACAAAAATGTTGCGTGTGGACTAAAAAGGTGATGGGGTGATGGGGGTTTCGAAGAGGATGATGGTGGTGGTGTTTGTTTTTGAATTAGTGGGGAAATTGGGAAGATAGAATGGAGCGTGAGTATGGTTATTGGCCATTGTTGGAAGCGGGTTTTATTCTGGCGCGTGAGGAAGAAAGCAATGAGGGAGTGGGTTAGTGATTAATAGGTTAATAAGGTTATATTTAAATTATTATATAAGTTAATGACGAATTATTATATTCAAACTTGTAATATGTATAACTTTTTCATACGTTATCCGAATTCAACGAAACAGAATCCGTTGGAACTGTATGGACAAGAGCTTCCAGACAAAACTGATTTGGAGAGATTTGGTGTCCATTGCAATTTATGGCATAATAAAACTCCTGATTGAGCTATTGGAAGACGATCGTTTTATAATGATTTCGAACCAATCAATGTGAGAACTCTCTTACTCAACTGTTTTGTTATGTTATTATAATCATATTTAAATATATATTGATTGCAGTATTTGTTTTGTGATTGATGGATGATGATTACAGTTTTATTGTTGTTATTCTTATTAAATTGTGAATATAAGCGTTGACAATGGAAACACTTATATTATTATCAATGATTGATGGATCATAGTAGATATGGATGTTAATGATATGTGAAATCCATGTAAACTGAATTACATGGTAATTGGTTGAATCTCCTTCCAGTTCAGAATTTAATTTGAATATTTTGTTAATGAAATATTCAATGAAAATTGAAGTTTGAATTTTAAATTCAAATTGGGTTGGAAAGACAATTTAAATGATGATGAATAATTTTCGTAAAAGTAAGAATGTGTTTTGAATTAATTTTCAATTAATTTTCAATAAATTAAGGCATGTTTTCATTCTAAATTGAAATGAATAGTAATGCTTAAAGGTGAATTTGAGTTAAGTATATAAATGACATTTTTAACTTGAGCGGATTTTCCCATTGATCTTATTTATTTTTATAATGGATGTCGAGAAAATTTGGATTCAAAATATTACATTTTGGAAAATATTATTATTTTAATATTATAATAATATGGAATATTCAATTTTGGTTTAAAATTGAATTGAAAGTTGAAATTGTTTTTAAAACGAGTTTATAAATGTTTTATAAAAATACGTTTAAATGGAATCGATGGATTTTATTATAAATAATAAAATTGTTTGAATAGAACGAGTCGCGCAACGACCATTCGCGAATTTCGACCAATAACTTCAAATTGACGTACCGGGAGATCTGACCGTCGGATTTTTCGGAAAACGAGAAATGTTTGGTTCAGAATGAAAACAGATTTCCAATGAAATGTTGAGTTTTAAAATTCAACGGTTAGATTTTGAGATAAATTCAAATCAAATTTGAATAAAAACAACGCTAGTGCTATAAATAACCTGAAATTGGAATTTAATAAATTGAGCTATTTTAAATTATTAATAATAGGGAAAAATTATGATAAATCATAATAAATGATTTAAAAGTGATTTGGACTAAATATATTTAGATCTGGATAGTATAAAGCTATTTTGTGAAAATTAGCTATTTAACCAAAGTAATTAGAGCGGTTTGAAGTTAATAAATACTTAATCTAGTTAAGTTTTCTAATTAATGAACATTGGAATTGAATGGGAATAATTTTCGGATATTTCAGTATTGGATTCCGTCATTATACGGATTGTTTGAGGAATTTCGAACACATCGATATCGTTATTTCCGATACGGCATCTGTTAGTTTCAGAATTTGATGTTGAATATAAGTCGATGATTTCTATTTAAAGCCTAATATTTGATATCAAATTGGATTTTGGGTTTGTCGTGAATGGAGTCTTCAATAACACTGTTCTTAGACCCAATTGTAAATGAAATTTATGGAATAAATCTTTATTTAAGATTTAATGGAATTTTCCAAAGTGAAGTTTTCCAATTAATAAATTTAATTAGAATTGAATGGAAATCTATTACTGATAATCGAGATGAACCTCCGTGTAGGAAGACCTTTAATATTTAAGGAATTTAAAAGGCTTTGCCATTATTCCGCTTATAGTATTAGTCTCTTACGGAAATTATTGTGAACTGATATGACTTCTGTGAAGATTCCAGTTCTAATGGAAGTTTGATTTTGGGTTTATCATGAACAATGTTTTAAATAACATTTGTTCTTTAACCCAGCTAACAGAAAGATGATTTCTCAAGTTTGAGTTGTAATAAATCTTTCAATAAAGGTTTGATTGGATAAAATGAAGATTAAAACTAAGTTAGAGTTTAAAATAAATCTTTCAATTTGGAATGAAAGTAGGTAATTAGACTTACCGAAATACGAGAGATGTAGATATGGAGTACCACCGGTTTTGCTTTATGGGATGAATAGGATAGGATTGGGACAACGAGATGAGAGATTACATTTTTGTAAAGCTTGTTAATCCCAAGAAGGCTTATAAACCTTGTTTTAAGTTAAGTTTGTGAAGGTAAGTTATATATTCTTTTGAAATGATTTCCAAGGAAAGATTTAAACAAGAAGTTTAAATGGTGTAAATCTTTGATAAGATTTATGGGAGTAATTCCCAATGTAAAAGAATATTTGAATAAAAAATATTCTGAATTGAAATGGGATTTATGGTACGTTTATATATCACTTGATTTTAACGATGAGATAGTTATTCGAAAAGATCGGATTTCAACCCATTATGAATAACTAATATGACGATTGTCGAAGATATTGAAGACGGTGGGTGAAGACCGGAGACCTTTACATCGTTTGGATTATTGCTGATTTCTTGGGTAGCACCCGTTATAAGGTTAAAGTGGTGGTCGTCAATACGTACTTGGAGATCGATCGGATATGCAAGGACCTCTCTCCCTCAGGGGATGAGGAATAAGGTTCCTTTGGTTTCGTTCATACCTAAAATGAACTTGTAAACAGATGTGTGTCTGGCATTGTAAGTTACGATATAATTAATTGATGTCTATTATGTTATATCAGTTTGGTGGAAGAGAATTTATTCTCTTAGCTTTACACCCTTCTCTGAGACTTATGTACTCAGAGGGTTGTATATTAATAGACACCAATTATATGTTGTGAATTGACAATGTGGCATGTTAAAATGTTGATTGATCAAAGCTTTTGTTGAAAAGCAGAGCTTTGCGGATGATGATCAAAGCATGGCTAATATAGCGTAGATTTTTGTCGAGACGTGACTTTGACAAGCCTCCCAGCCTGGGAATGGCCGAAAACGGGATGAAGAGCACCAGAGAAAGGATATACGTTCCCTTCTAGCTAAAGGTGATGCCATGATATGGAGCTCAGACAATTTACTTATGTGGATGTTGGAATTGAGGCGCCTCAGATGATGGTCAAACAACTGGCCAGATTGTAGGTCCGAGAGGACCAGAGACCGTTTTGTTCAGGAGTAACCCGAACTCACTGGGAATTGGTGAGCCGACTCTGTTGACTCAAGGGTTACATGCGTGTGGTCCTAGACATCTTACTAGAGATTCGATCCGAATCGGTTAAGAAAGATCCTTTGCCTTGGTCATTGATGGAAATCCAACTTCTAAAACATACCTTGTGTTATCAGTTGTAAACCTATATGGCCACATAATAGGATGGGGTATTATGTCGCCAAAGATTGATACATTTATTTTCAAAATTGATTTTACACTATGCACTAGAAATAATAAAAGAGAAATCTCGTGTATCAAGCATGTTTGGCTATTAAACGGTAAAACTCTATCCTCCGGTTTGCGCTTGCATTGTGTGATGGGACTTGAATCTTACAATAGCTTCATTTTTCAAAAAGCATTTCGAGTATTTATAATTGGTATTCATGGGAAGAAAACTCGTTCCGTGTTATATGGCGGTCCCGTGATTTACCCAACTTGGAAATAGAGTATAATAACTGTTTTGGTTCTCATACCAGTTCATGACTAACCTGGAGTTTATTGTTTCCCACCTAAACTCTGGGTGCCCATATTTCCCATACGAGCAGCTAGTAGTTTTGATTTTGCAGATATTTATAAAATAGGATCCTGGATTGTGGCAGGAAATATACTCTAGATTGGTTGGTAATCTTTCGCGGTATATGTTTATATTTCCGTTGTATTGTAATTTATTATTCTCTGATATATTATGTACTTTAATGTAAAATTATTGTAATGGCAATGAAATATTCTTTTGTGTTCTGTTCTGAACGTGTTGTACCCCATAACGGTTCGAGGATTTCTGCCTTTTGGATAAGACCTGTGTGGTTTACAGTCGATTCGAAAGGTGGGGATTTTCGGGTCATCACAAAACCCATTAATGGTCTATCTTTTTGAATGATTTGAATTAGACAGGTATGGTTTATTTTCAATTTATAACCATCTAAAAAGATGGGTTGTTAAAATATACACATATATATTTGTGTATTGTAATCTATTGCGATACAACACAATAAAAACTTATTAAAAATTATTTCATCACATATTCAATCACTTTAATCTTCATTTTGTTAGTCAACAAAAATGTTATGCATTTGTTATTTCATATTAAACAACCTAAAAACATATTAAAAATATGCTTATACTTATATGTTGGTTTTCAAATCAATATTACATATTTTTAATACCTATCTTAATAATCAAAAGGTTGTTGAGAAATTGTTTCTCAACTATTAAACTTGATAAAATTAGCCTTATAAACACAGTTTAGACATTTTCTTAGATATATTAATTTTGCGACACAAATTGGAATAAATGTTCTTATTTGGTATCTAATTTATTCCAACATAACCATTCCTTATAAACCTCAAATTCCTTAGTTTTCTCAGCTTAAATCATTATATGAGTTAATCCTTTAAACTTGTACCATGATTTCCCTAGATTTATAGAGTCTGTTAGCATTAGTCTGATTCTGGATACCTGAAAACTAGGATTGTTTTAGATTTTCCTCTTAAAGTAATTGTTTCCTCGCAATTTTCTTAAGTTAACACATTTCTATCTAAAAGATCTAAATTTTATTTTCCCAAAAAAATTTAGTTTAAATTACCAAATACACAATGCTCAACTTCTCTTTTATTTTTCTTTTCTTTCACTTAACTTACATAACAGAATTTGAAATTTTGAATATTCGGTTTTCGCAAAATTTAAATCCACATCCCAAATAATATACACCAATGATTTTATTATTATAACATATCATTTACATAGCATATTATTTAGAATACACACCCATCTTCGATTTTCAATTAGTAGCAACGCTGTCATGTTATCAATTTTGTTTCAGTTTTCCTGAACAATGGCTGCTAATCTGATTATAATATCAAACAACATCGACATTCATCACTTCATATCACCCACTTAATGGCAGCAACTGTTAACTCAACTTTGAGAGTGTGTATTTAAAAAAATTGCTCATGTTCAAGATAGTTACGAATTTAAAACACTTTTCATTCACAGAACACTTATATTTATTTTCCTCAAAGTTCTCAAAACACAATTTTTTATTAAATAATTCTTTAGTTCGTTTCGAATAATATTAAAACATCCATTTAACACAATTCATCTTGTTACTTGGCTGCAAGATCGATATAAAATCGCAACTGCCTCACCATCCTACATATATCTCATATTGGTTTAACACCATTCTTATGAATGTTTTTCATTACTCCTTCCCAAAAATTTATTTTATTATATACAAAATAATGTGCTCGGTCATCTCGGATAAGCGCTTAAGAAATTCTTATCAATATCTTTGATCAGATGTTTCAACCAGAATCCTTTAAAATACCCAACAGACAGTTCAACACCAAAGAACATCAAAGATTTTTGGGTTTACTCAAGATTACACTTTGTATTTATCTTTACGAGTACTGTTGATTTATTTTTAAATAAATAACTCGGCATAACACTATATATTAAAAATTGATTATTTATATTCCGTCCCTTTAATCCCCCTTATAAATTCATTAAATTTGGCACATCCAAAACAATCCACTTGCTTCTGTTGCGCCGCTCTGTTTGATTTCAAATTTCTACTATTTATCCCAAAAACGTATTTCAGATTTAATATCTTGGATTTAACTCATTCGCACATCCCATTTTTATTTTATTAACTCATTCTACAACTATACTCAAGAGGATAGGATTTTAAATTTCATTAGATTCTTAAACCCAAGATTAAGAATTCCGAGAGAATTTAAGTAGACAGAAATGTCTACAAAGATTAATCACAAATAATCAAGTTTATTTAGTGGAATACTATGAAATGAAATACATTCCTAGATATACTCCCGAAGACAATATTCACTAGAGACTTGGATACCTAAGAAAACAGAGTAAGGATAAAGATATGAAGTGGTAGCAGCAAAAACAAATGTTACCCTTCCTTGTTGTAGCATGTGTGCTATTCTTATTATGTTCTGTGTTTATCATACTTCGTCCAGAATTTTGATCTAATACCAAAGTATAGCGCCCCATCTTAAGACACACCCTAATAAAGAGCATTACCGGGTAACACTGTCTATTAGAGCGAGAATAGGGTTAGTTAAGGGCAACCATCCATGATTCCGTATTATACAATTATCGAATGCATTGATTAGGTGTATAAATTTTTCTTTCTTACCTAAAGAGGATCAAGGTACTCAATTCATGTCTAATATGAACTATAGTGGCTAAGGAATGTATTCAGAATAGAGTACGAGTACAACACATACAGTAGATCACATGTAATTACAAACAAGGGAATCATAACAATACTTGTGTATAAAGTCAAATGATATAGATTGCCATATATATATATACAATGAATCTTAAATAAAAACATATCAATAGACTCGAATACTCTAACATTAGACTCATTGAAAAGTTCAAAAAAGATATGGCCAAAGTAACAACAAAGCAAGCTCGAATCTTAGATTTACCCAAAATAACTCGGGCTGACCCGAGTATAAATACATGGATAAGTCTAGCTTAAACGTTTATATATAAAAAGATAAGCGAAATGTACTGTTGTTAAGATAAAAACTCATTTTTGTAAGAAAAAGAATCTCGTAATCACAAATAAACTCAAGACCCAAATTAAATAGTTCCTTTCTATCTGAAAGGAATACTATAACTCGTAGCAATAGATTTCACAAAAGATAAATTCACGAATTTGCCCTCAGATTACTCATGAATATTCATAACACAGACTCAGATGCTTCCATCAAACCAAAATTACCTAATTCTAAAAGTAGGATAATTAAAATCTAGAGCCATGAGACATAAGATCGATATAAGAAAATTTACTACAATCAACAAGCATTAGCTTTGAGCTAAACACCTGTATCTTCTTTTAAACACCAAAAGTCATCAAACACATATATAAAAAAAAAATCATAAAAACACTTCCAAAATCTGCATAATAAATTCATGAGAGTTTAAATAGCTCAAAAGTGATCACCATTTAAAACTCAAAAAACTAGCTATAATGCTATAATGGACATTTATCATCAATTTATATTACCAAAAGATGTATCAAAAGAATCTTTAACACTAAAATCACTAAAACTACAAATGGATCCAAAACATCGAATAATTGCACGTGCTTTACAAATGAGCTCACCCCAAAGTTATTCCAACCATTGTACACGTATTTATGCATCAATCACTCTGACCCCCCGGTTGAGTGTATCTTGATCCTACCGTCAAGTGAATATGCATATAAGACTCCACTCGAGTCTATCTGCCCCCCCCCGAAGTAAGAACTGGCATAACACATGCAATAAAGAACGTGTTATAGACCTCCCAACAGTAACTCAGAAATTTAAAACGTATTTCCTATGCCACTCGTTTCACTAATCGATTTACTATAAGTCAACATACTTCACATCGAAAATAAAAAATATCTTTGATTGATTAGTCATAAATTAACCGATATAATTAATCTATATACATCTCGTACCATACGATTAGTTACATTTTTTAAGACACATTCTTGCTTTCTTGAGGTGTGCAAAAACAGGTAATTTTATATATGGAAAAAAATTGGTTTTGAGAAAATGAGTTTGGAAATCAATTTAGAAAACGTTTTGTGACACCCCACGTCCGTTAATGTCACTTGTTAAGAGAATGCATTAAGTTTTGTGAAGCGTTACAGGTAAACGGAAACAGAAATATTACAAGATAGATATAAAATAGCAGCGGAATTTGAAACTTTTATTAAGCAGAAAACATCATGGTTCAAAACATAGTTAAATCACAAGTCTGGAATGCATAAAACCAAGTATATCAACTTAAAATTTCGGTCTTGTACTTAAATCATCAAAGTACAATAATAAAAGAAGCATAATCCCTAAAACATAGCCATATTAGAGAGATATGAAATCAAGCAATACATCTAAGCAGCTCCAAGTAGGATGAAAGAAGAATCCTGATCAAGCTTCAGTATTCCCACCCTGAGAACCTGGGGGGGGGGACGGAAAAGAAAGAAGAGGAAACAAAATAGGCCAGACACAAAGTCCGACGAGTCTAGTTACTTTTGGTATTTAAATAAATAAAAGTATCATGACAACCATATAAACTGGATAAGAGAGATACAACATATAAGACAGGTATGACAAGGTAAACAAGATAAACTGAACAGAATGTGCAATGCACTTCTCTACTACTTTTCTCTTCCTCTACACCAATACTAGTATAACTGTAACATGATGATCCCAATAAGCATAAGATGGTAGACTCAGGTGTACTTCTAGTGAGAGGTTTTAACCCCATACAATACAGGTAGCCCAACAGAACTGACAGGTGTTATCCTTAAACGATAATAACGGGCTCCTAAACTGACGTGACTAGATGTACCCTAATTACTACCTCAATCAATTGGCCCCCTAACCCTCGTAGATACCCTGTGTTGGCCCCATAGTAGGATGTATCACTTCCTAAAGTGGAAACCCCGATACAAACAAGATGCACAACCATATCTACAAATGTCACGACGTCTTAGTCCTCCCTGGTCCAGACCCATGCATGCACATGACCCCGTCTGAATGTGCCGTCCGCACCTCCTCTCAAGTGGCCTCTTACAACCAACCTAGTAAGCCTGCCCTGACCCCAACCTAGTTCGGGGTTTCTCGTTTGATACCGATATAGGTTACTGACTGGTATGGGTCCCACATACAAGATGATACAAGCTTCCCCCTAGGCTTGTATCCCCACTACTAGGTTTTTCACAGGTTATGCCTACTGGTTTCTCAAGTTTGCATAACCCTAACAGGTTAAGTTTGTGGGCCTATATATCCAAATATTACCCACCAACCCAAGATTTACTTAACTCACCCACTGATTCAAGCATGCTTACTTAACCCCTACTCAAGTTAACTGTTTCATGTAATCCCTATGGATTCAAACAGGTTAAGTATTACAAGTTCATTACCATATTCATTTACGGTTATACTGCGCTAGACCTCCCACATTAATCCTACAACTTGTGGATGCTGGATATGCCGGGCGGGTTCGAGCATACTTCTCCATAAGTTGGACTTAACCTCGTGTCTTAGCACTGTCACGTGTTTATGCACTTAGACCCCTCACATTAGATTCACCACTTGTGGCTGTTGGATTTGTCGGGCGGGTTCGGGCACACTTCTACCACAATTGTAATCTAACCTCATGCCTAAGCGCAGTTGCAGTTTCTTATTACTGTAATTCTAGGCATTTCATTCTTTATTTAATAATTATCCCTATTTCATTACAGGTTTTCATGCCCGTTTTCCAAGTCTTATTCATCATTAACCATATGCCTCCAAATTAAGATCTAAATCACAAAATGATTTATGCTTCAAATCCACATTTATGTATTTAATTCAAGTTATGCCCCAAATTTCCTAATACAAGTTATGCCCCAATTTTAACGTTTTCCCCTCTTTCCCAATTTTGCGCGCTCGCATATTTCAGCGGTATGCCTATACTCGAAGGTAGCCTGGCTATAAAATAAAAAGGGAAAAAGAAGAACGGAAGAGAACAAAAATAAACATAATAACAAGATGGACATACAGTGGCAGAAATAGGCATAACAACTGAATAAGAATATGGTGACACAATTGGACATAATGACAAGATAGGCATAAAAGAACAAATCTGACGAACATGTGATAATAGAACCGATTAGGCATAGGGACATAATCATAAACAAGCATGATGAGATCTAATTAGTGAATTAGATGTACAAATAATGACAGACCTGACATGATTCAATTAGTCACAAGCTTAGATCCAATTTATAAAATGTCAAGATTAACTTAGATACATAGGTTATGGCAGATCTGATATGATTCAAACAATCATAGGCTTAGGTCCAAATAATAATATGTCAAAATAACTTTTAAGTGTTTATATCTAAAAATAACATATATTCACTGTGATTGGATCTAAGAAATAGAGAAGAGTAATTGCAGATGCTGAACACATATCTCAAAACTTGAATGACTTGATTGTGGAAGAAGAAAGGTTGTTTCAATCTAGGTAGAGGTAGCATCTAATTCTCCATTGTTTTAGAATAAATAAAACAATGAGAACGAGGTCTTATTTATAGCCTAGTGTTCACGAATCTAGTCAGCAAATGTAACACCCCGAATTTCACTTAATATTAATGTTTAATAATTAAAGAATAATTAATCTCAGACGTGAGAATTAAGGGAAACGGGTTGCGCCATTGTATTCATCCCGGAATTCTGGTTGAGAGAGAGTCCGAGTTTGCGTGATTTGGACTTCGTATGAAGAAGTAATGACCATCCGAAGTTTCAGAAAATTCAAAACAGATTTAAAATATTAAAATTTCAAATTTCAGAAGAGGCGGGAAAATTCCCGCCAGACAGAGGGTGTCGACACTAGGGTCTACATGGGTGTCGACCCCCCCAAGGGGTCGACCCATGTGTCGACCCAGGGGTCGACCCCCCCTGTCGGCCAGTTTGGCCTGGGTGCAATCTGAAGGGGTTTGGGCTGTGTTTTGGGGCTTGTGACGAAATCTGACGGCTCTAACCTAATCTAGGGTTAATCTAAGGGGCTAAACTACATCTTAAATCTATAAATACACCCTAAGACTACCCTAATTCATACTAAAAATAGATACAACGTCGTTATGCCGTCAAAATGCAACTTGAAGGAGCCTCCATCAAATTGTAGAAGAAGATAGCTTCTCAAATCAACTTCTAATCAACTCTAGCAACTTAATCTTCTTCATAGGAGTGCTAATCAACAAGTTGTGAGTTTCTATGCCTTTAGCAAGCAATTGCTAAACTAATTATGATAGGATATAATGAGGTTATGGTTATGTATGTGGATCAATGCAAGTTATGTTATCATATGCTATGTGTTCATGATGTTATGCAAGTTATGCAAGTCATATGCTATGTGTTCATGATGTTATGCAAGTTATGCAAGTCATATGCTATGTGTTCATGATGTTATGTAAGTTATGCAAGTCATATGCTATGAGTTCATGATGCCAGTTATGCAAGTCATATGCTATGAGTTCATGATGCCAGTTATGCAAGTTTTATGCTATATGTTCATGATGCTAGTTATGCAAATCACTATGATAAACATTGATCCATTATGACACCATGTTATGCAAGTTTGGTGTTTGATTATATGCAAGTTCATATATGACATGTTATGCAAGTTTGGTGTTTGATTATATGCAAGTCCATATATGACATGTTATGCAAGTTTGGTGTTTGATTATATGCAAGTAACATGTGCAAGTTTACACCTTTGTATGAGATGCATACATATGCAAGTTAACCCCTTTATATGTCACACATATATATGCAAGTTTACCCCTTTGTATAACATAAGTAACTTATGCAAGTTACCCTCTTTATGACATATGTGATTCATGCAAGTTGGGTTGATTATTTATGCTAGTTGGGTTTGATGCTATGGTCATATATGCAAGTTAACACCTTTAAAACCCATGTTGATGCTAATGTTATGCTAAGTTGAACCCATTGTATTTGTGATGAATCTTCCCTTTTAAGTATGTCATGTTAGCGTATTACGTGGGGAACGATGGGGTTAATATTCATGTTAATAAAATGGTGTGAAGTTGGTATGATTATGCATACCATAAAGTGGATGGACATAATTGAGTCAATTATGTACATCGTTAAATTTGTAATTAATTAGGGATAATTAATACAAATTATGGGGGTGATTAATTAGGTGTAATTAATCGACTAAGACACGAGGTTGGACCCTTTTGTAGCATAAGACTGCCCGGAACCGATCGACAAATCCAGCGGCTACAAATGATTGGCCCAATGTGAGAGGTCTTAGGCATAAACTAAATACATGACAAGTGTAAAGACACGAGGTTAGACTCTGTTATGGCGTAAGGCTGTCCGGAACCGACCGGCAAATCCAGCTGCCATAAAAGACAGTCTAATGTGAGAGGTCTTTACAAAGGTTACATTCTTAATCAATTAAGAAACACTTAACCAGATAAGCATGTAGTGGGGCATGAGGGGTTAAGTGGGTGCCTTGGGTGGCATGTGGAAATCAAGTAAGTGCCTTGGGTGGCATGTGGAAATCTAGTGGGGTGCCTTGGGTGGCAATAGAAAATACGATTAGAATACTTAACCAAGTGGAAACATGTAATTAAACATGATTAAAGGGTTAAGTGGGATGCACTAGAAAAAGGGACAAGCTTAGGTGGGTAGCTTGTGGGGGCCCATTTCAACCAGTAACCCATATGTATCTTATTGGGCTCGACCCATGTCGAGGACGGGACATGCGTACTGGGCTTGACTATAAGAGGCCAAAACGGGTTAGCGGTGGCAACGCAAGTCCAACGGGTTTCATATGCATGTGTGGACCCGGGCTGGTAAGTAAGACGTTGTTGCATCATGTAGGTATAAACCGTGCACCGTTGATTGTATCGGGTTGCCACTTTGGGGAGTGATGCACCCCACTGTGGGACCAGCACGGGTATCTACGGTAGGGAGCCGATCGCTTGGGGAGTAGTGGGTACACCTAGTGGAGATAGGGGCAGACGGCACCTATGTAGTCAGCTAGGGGTACACGAAACTACTAGTTAAATTTTCTAAGTCCTTGGGTGGGATCAACCTTTAAGTAGGAATGACTGGTGTGGTGCAGTGTAGTAATTACCCTTGAGTGGGTAGATGCGTGTTTACCGTTATCTTAGGTCATCCTATGTCTAGTTGGCTGCTTAGTGTAGTCATTTATCCCCAGTCATTACCGTACCAAGTTTATATCATACCCTAATTACTTTAATGATTGTATTGTTAAAGTTGTAGGGCTCACTCAGACTTATGTCTGACCCCATTGTTTTTATCTTTTTCCCCCTCAGGTCCTCAGGTTGGGCCTAGCACTAGTGGGCTTTGATCAGATTTCTTTATCTATCTTTTGGAGCTTGGACCGTTGATGTAAAGCCCAGCTTATCTTTTATATTATGGCTATTAGTTATGTAGTGGGATTATGTACTTATATTTTTATCAAGATGGATATTTAGTACTTGACTCTTGTTTTATGGTTTTGTAACCAAACATGTTTACCTTCTGCTGCAATGAAATGATGTTTTAGTTAACAAGTATTATTTATATCTGTCTTGTTGTGATTTTTCTGTTCTATATTCACTTAAAATACTCCACCGAAGTTAAGGCATTCCCATAGTGAGTGATCTTAGCGGGTGTGGGGTGTTACACGTGGTATCAGAGCTGAAGGTTACCGGAACAGATAAAATTTTTAGAAAACTATTTTTCTAAAAACATTTTTGGAAGAAGTATTTTCAAAAACATGTCTTTTAAGAGAAACGTTTTTGAAAGAAAAGCATAATCCCCAATAGCCATATCTTTATCTTTCGAATTCTCCGTTTTGAATCTTTCCTTTTTCGTTTCAGCATGGCTGAGGATCTTAACTTTCCGGAGGGTGTGACGATACCAGTATGGTATAGGAGATTGATGGAGGCTAGGGCCGCCGCTGCGGGTCCAGCAAATGTTCCTCCACCAACAGTTGCACCCGATCTTCCTCCTCCTCCTCCTCCCCGCACGGATACTTTTGCTAAGACTTGCAAGGAATTTAAGGCTATGGGAGGGAAACCTTTTCAAGGATCAGAAACTTTTGTGGAAGCTAGAGATTGGCTTAAGGAAGTGGAAGAGTTGATAGATATCTTTGAGATGGAAGAAGGAAAGAAAGTCAAGTTAGCTGCTTGGTTAATGAAGGGAGAGGCCTCGTTCTGGTGGGAGGTCACTAATGGAGAACGCCCTGTTGACTCTTGGGCGGATTTCAGGCAAAGGTTTGTGGCAAAGTTTCTCTCAAGGGCGGAGGAAAACTTGTATATGGAAAGGTTCTTGACTCTAAAGCAAGGAAACCTATCAGTAAAGGAATATGTCAACAAGTTTAATCAATTGGCAAGGTTTGGCATAGACATGGTGAATACACCGGAGAAGAAGGCTTTGAGGTTCGTTAAAGGCTTGAATGAACCGATGCATGGATTGGCTATGACTCACATCCCTATGGGGGCCACCTTTGAGAAGCTAGTAGACATGGCACTCATGCATGAGGAAGAGAAGGGTCCCAATGCTAATAAGGCACCCGAGAAGAAAGGAGATCAGAAGAGACCTCAACAGCAACAGCAAAACAAGGGTGGGAAAGGCAACGGTGGCAAGGGAAAGAAGAAGTGCTTCAATTGCGGGACACCAGGTCACCTAAGCAAAGATTGTCGGAAGAAGAAGAAGACGGGATGCTTCCACTGTGGCGAAGCAGGGCATCTAGTGAAGGACTGCCCTAAGAAGGGGCAGAGGACAGGATCTACCTCAGGAGGACAGGTGCAAGCTCTTATGGCACCAGGTTAGGCAAGGGGGCAAGTTCAGGCTCTCGCGGTTCCACCGATTCAGGAAAGAGGTAGAACTATTTCCGTTGAAAGTCTGGTTTTTCTGTTTGATCATCCTGTCCGTACTTTGTTTGACTCTGGCGCATCGCATTCGTTTATCTCATCATCATTAGTTGAGTCACTGCACTTAGACACCAGTCTAGTAGATGATCCCTTGGTTGTTTCAAACCCAATTGGGGGCTCCACTTATTTGTCCATGATATGTTTGGGTTTGAAGATTTCTATACTTAGCGTTGCGTTTAGATGTGATGCTTTTGTTTTGGACTTCACGGGCTATGGGTTGATTTTGGGCATGGACTGGTTATCCAATAATGGTGCCGTTCTTGATTGCGAAAGGAGAGTTGTTAGGCTCATGACCCGCTTGGGTAACACTCTCGAGATCTCTTGTAATCCCATGGATTCTGTTATGCTAAGTTATCTTGAATCGCTTGACGCTTCGGTCGAGAGTTTGCGATCTGTTAGAGTGGTCCGGGAGTACTCGGATGTGTTTGAGGAGGTGAAGGGCTTACCTCCAAAGCGGGAGATAGACTTCCAAATATATCTGGTGGACAATGATAAACCAGTATCTTTGCCAGTGCGCCACATGGCTCCTCGTGAGAGGAGGGAACTCCATAAGCAAGTAGGGGAGTTGCTTGAGAAGGGGTTCATAAGACGAAGTATATCGGAGTGGGGTGCTCCAGTAGTTTTTGCCACAAAGGCGGATGGGTCCCTCAGACTTTGTGTAGACTATAGAGAACTCAACAAGCTCACAAAGAAGAATAGACACCCATTGCTGAGGATTGATGATCTCTTTGATCAGTTGGTTGGCGCCTCAGTGTTTTCGCAGTTGGACTTGGCCACGGGGTTTCATCAGTTGAGGGTGGCTGAGGATAGCATAGACAAGACTGCCTTTAGGACTCCGGATGGTTTCTATGAGTGGCTTGTGATGCCATTTGGTTTGACGAACACCCCAACATACTTTGTTGATTTGATGAGTAGGGTGTTCAGGGAGTACCTTAATAAGTTCGTGGTGGTCTTTGTGGATGATATCTTAGTCTATTCTAAGAGTGAAGAAGAGCATGCCCTACATCTAAGGGAAGTGTTGGAGACTCTTCGAGCGCATAGCCTTAAGGCTAAATTCTCTAAATGTCACTTTTGGAGGAAGGAAGTGCGGTTCTTGGGGCACGTGGTCTCCAAGGAAGGGATAGCTGTGGATCCCGTGAAGGTAGTGTCCATCCAAGATTGGAAGGTTCCGAAGAATGCTACCGAGGTGAGGAGTTTCTTGGGGTTGGCTGGCTACTATAGGATGTTTATCAAGGACTTCGCGAAGATATCAGCCCCATTAACTCGCTTGACGAAGAATAACCTAGTCTTCACATGGGACGTAGATTGTGTTGACGCGTTCCAACGGTTAAAGAGAGCTTTAACCACAGCTCTAGTCTTAGTGTTTCCAGATGGGAGTAAGCCATTTGTTGTTTATACCGATGCTTGTGGGACAGGACTGGGTGCAGTCTTAATGCAAGAGGGAAGGGTAATAGCCTACGGTGGAAGGCAGTTGAGAGCGCATGAGAAAAATTACCCTACACATGATCTAGAGTTGGCCGCTATTGTTTTTGCGCTTAAGACTTGGCGCCATTATCTTCTTGGAGAGAGGTTCGAATTGTTCACTGACCACAAATCATTGAAGTACTTGTTTTCTCAGAAGGATTTGAACTTAAGACAGCAAAGGTGGATGGAGTTCTTAGCATCCTATGATTTCGAGATAGCGTATACCCCTGGCAAGGGTAACGTGGTGGCGGACGCCTTGAGCAGAAAAAGGTTGTCCTTGAGTCCATTGTTCGTGGAACGATGAAGCTTGGAATTTATCTCGATGTTTGACTTCAGACCTTCCGTTGACTTTGTACCCGGTTTGCTAGCATCCTTAGAGGTCAGACCTACTCTTTTGGGATGGATTGGCGAGGCACAGCGGGATGACCCACAGTTGGTTGAGTTAGTAGAGAAGCTCATAAGGGGGGAGTCGTCCAGCCATTTGAGTAGGTACAGCCTAGACGATAGGGGGTGGTTGCGTAGAGACGGTAGACTTTGTGTACCGCAAGACGAGGGTTTGAGGAAGGCTATACTTGATGATGCGCATCGTTCGAAGATGACCATTCATCCCGGTGGGGACAAGATGTACCAAGACATGAAGCGAGTTTTCTTTGGGGCCGGTATGAAGAAAGATGTGGCCAAGTATGTCGCTAGATGCTTGGTGTGCCAACAAGTGAAAGCGGAGCAAAAGAAACCAGGTGGGTTGCTTCACCCATTGGAAGTTCCGCAATGGAAGTGGGATAGCGTCTCGATGGATTTTATTGATGGGTTACCGAGATCGAGGAAGGGTAATACGGGAATTTGGGTTGTGGTAGACAGACTTACTAAGAGTGCCCATTTCATACCCGTGAAGAGCAAGAGGACTGCTCCATGGCTAGCTTCTGTTTACCTTCGAGAGATAGTTCGATTGCATGGGGTACCTTCTAGCATAGTGAGTGATCGAGATCCTATCTTCACTAGCGAGTTTTGGAAAAGTTTGCAAGAGGCAGTAGGGACTCAGTTGTGTTTGAGCACCGCATATCATCCTCAGACGGACGGCCAGACCGAGAGGGTGAATCGTGTTCTAGAAGACCTTTTGAGGCTATGTATCTTAGATTTTGGAGGTACATGGGAAGAGCATCTTCCATTGGTGGAGTTCGCGTATAATAACAGCTTTCAATCTAGTATTGGCATGGCTCCTTTTGAAGCTCTTTATGGAAGGCCTTGTCGATCACCTACATGTTGGTGGGAATCTACGGATAAGATCTTGCTTGGGCCTGATATGGTTAGAGAGACTTCGGAAAAGATTGATTTGATTCGAAGAAGGATGAAAGCAGCGCAAGATAGGCAGAAATCTTACGCGGATAAGAGGAGGACGGATCTTGAGTTTGATGTTGGGGGCATGGTCTTTATTAAAGTATCTCCATTACTGAATGTTGTTCGCTTTGGGTCCGTTGGGAAGTTAGCACCAAGATTTGTAGGACCGTTTCCTATTAAGGAAAGGATTGGACGGATGACATATAGAGTGGATTTACCCGAGAGACTTAGTGGGGTGCATGACGTATTCCATGTGTCACATTTGAGGAAGTGCCTACATGAGACCGCAGAGGTGGTAGAGCCGAGCTTGCTTAGAGAAGTGGAGGTAGAGCGTGATGCGACTATTCGACGAGCTCCTACCCGCATCCTTGGGTCAGAGATTAGGAAGTTGAGAAACAGAGAGGTTCGACTAGTCAAAGTGCAATGGGGAGAGGATGAGAGCAATGCTACTTGGGAGACAGAAGCGAAGATGCGTTCACTGTACCCATTCCTTTTTGAGGGTATGTCTTTTAACTTCTCCTTTATCGTTTGTCTAGGACTTATCTTATCTTTAGTATGTCCTCTCATTAGTATCTTTGACCTTTAGATAGGATAAACCTATGGTTGAAACATGTGTTTGAGACATGTTATGATTGATGGATGCATGTGGATGCAAGTGGTTGCTAGTGGTTGCTCGTGGATGCATATGCACACACTTTAGACACTAGATCGGCTCAGTCACTTCATATTGCATATTGCATATAATTGTGTGTAGGTAGCTATATTAATGGATGTATAATGGTTGTGTTATCATATGGATGATGCATTTTGGTGTATGGTTGTGCACACATGTAGAAATAGTATGTGTGGATAGGGTTCTTTCGCATACATATTGGATGCATGGCACTATCATGGTTTGCATAAAGGAGGTCAACTGAATCAGTAGACCGCCTGATTTTTGCATTAGACAGGGTACATATACACACACTTTTTACATTTGTTCATACAGCATTAGAAACTTTAAGGACAATGGATGCCAGTGTTTGATGGTTTGAGTAGATGGTTGTTTGGTTGGTAGGATACGTTCTTCTTGACTTGGAGATTTCGGGGATGAAATCCTTTAAGTAGGGGAGAATGTAACACCCCGAATTTCACTTAATATTAATGTTTAGTAATTAAAGAATAATTAATCTCAGAAGTGAGAATTAAGGGAAACGGTTTGCGCTATTGTGTTCGTCTCAGAATTCTGGTTGAGATAGAGTCCGAGTTTGCGTGATTTGGACTTCGTATGAAGAAGTTATGGCCATCCGAAGTTTCAGAAAATTCAAAACAGATTTAAAATATTAAATTTTCAAATTTCAGAAGAGGCGGGAAAATTCCCGCCAGACAGAGGGTGTCGACACTAGGGTCTACATGGGTGTCGACCCCCCCAAGGGGTCGACCCATGTGTCGACCCAGGGGTCGACCCCCCTGTCGGCCAGTTTGGCCCGGGTGCAATCTGAAGGGGTTTGGGCTGTGTTTTGGGGCTTGTGACGAAATCTGACGGCTCTAACCTAATCTAGGGTTAATCGAAGGGCCTAAACTACATCCTAAATCTATAAATACACCCTAAGACTATCCTAATTCATACTAAAAATAGATACAACGTCGTTATGCCGTCAAAATGCAACTTGATGGAGCCTCCATCAAATTGTAGAAGAAGATAGCTTCTCAAATCAACTTCTAATCAACTCTAGCAACTTAATCTTCTTCATAGGAGTGCTAATCAACAAGTTGTGAGTTTCTATTCCTTTAGCAAGCAATTGCTAAACTAATTATGATAGGATATAGTGAGGTTATAGTTATGTATGTGGATCAATGCAAGTTATGTTATCATATGCTATGTGTTCATGATGTTATGCAAGTTATGCAAGTCATATGCTATGTGTTCATGATGTTATGCAAGTTATGCAAGTCATATGCTATGTGTTCATGATGTTATGCAAGTTATGCAAGTCATATGCTATGAGTTCATGATGCTAGTTATGCAAGTTTTATGCTATATGTTCATGATGCTAGTTATGCAAGTTTTATGCTATGTGTTCATGATGCTAGTTATGCAAATCACTATGATAAACATTGATCCATTATGACACCATGTTATGCAAGTTTGGTGTTTGATTATATGCAAGTTCATATATGACATGTTATGCAAGTTTGGTGTTTGATTATATGCAAGTCCACATATGACATGTTATGCAAGTTTGGTGTTTGATTATATGCAAGTAACATGTGCAAGTTTACACCTTTGTATGAGATGCATACATATGCAAGTTAACCCCTTTATATGTCACACATATATATGCAAGTTTACCCCTTTGTATGACATAAGTAACTGATGCAAGTTACCCTCTTTATGACATATGTGATTCATGCAAGTTGGGTTGATTATTTATGCTAGTTGGGTTTGATGCTATGGTCATATATGCAAGTTGACACCTTTAAAACCCATGTTGATGCTAATGTTATGCTAAGTTGAACCCATTGTATTTGTGATGAATTTTCCCTTTTAAGTATGTCATGTTAGCGTATTACGTGGGGAACGATGGGGTTAATATTCATGTTAATAAAATGGTGTGAAGTTGGTATGATTATGCATACCATAAAGTGGATGGACATAATTGAGTCAATTATGTACATCGTTAAATTTGTAATTAATTAGGGATAATTAATACAAATTATGGGGGTGATTAATTAGGTGTAATTAATCGACTAAGACACGAGGTTGGACTCTTTTGTAGCATAAGACTGCCCGGAACCGACTGGCAAATCCAGCGGCTACAAATGATTGGCCCAATGTGAGAGGTCTTAGGCATAAACTAAATACGTGACAAGTGTAAAGACACGAGGTTAGACTCTGTTATGGCGTAAGGCTGCCCGGAACCGACCGGCAAATCCAGCTGCCATAAAAGACAGTCTAATGTGAGAGGTCTTTACAAAGGTTACGTTCTTAATCAATTAAGAAACACTTAACCAGATAAGCATGTAGTGGGGCATGAGGGGTTAAGTGGGTGCCTTTGGTGGCATGTGGAAATCAAGTAAGTGCCTTGGGTGGCATGTGGAAATCTAGTGGGGTGCCTTGGGTGGCAATAGAAAATACGATTAGAAAACTTAACCAAGTGGAAACATGTAATTAAAAATGATTAAAGGGTTAAGTGGGATGCACTAGAAAAAGGGACAAGCTTAGGTGGGTAGCTTGTGGGGGCCCATTTCAACCGGTAACCCACATGTATCTTATTGGGCTCGACCCATGTCGAGGACGGGACACGCGTACTGGGCTTGACTATAAGAGGCCAAAACGGGTTAGCGGTGGCAACGCAAGTCCAACGGGTTTCATATGCGTGTGTGGACCCGGGCTGGTAAGTAAGACGTTGTTGCATCGTGTAGGTATAAGCCGTGCACCGTTGATTGTATCGGGTTGCCACTTTGGGGAGTGATACACCCCACTGTGGGGCCAGCACGGGTATCTACGGTAGGGAGCCGATCGCTTGGGGAGTAGTGGGTACACCTAGTGGAGATAGGGGCAGACGGCACCTATGTAGTCAGCTAGGGGTACACGAAACTACTAGTTAAATTTTCTAAGTCCTTGGGTGGGATCAACCTTTAAGTAGGAATGACTGGTGTGGTGCAGTGTAGTAATTACCCTTGAGTGGGTAGATGCGTCTTTACTGTTATCTTAGGTCATCCTATGTCTAGTTGGCTGCTTAGTGTAGTCATTTATCCCCAGTCATTACCGTACCAAGTTTATATCATACCCTAATTACTTTAATGATTGTATTGTTAAAGTTATAAGGCTCACTCAGACTTATGTCTGACCCCGTTGTTTTTATCTTTTTCCCCCTCAGGTCCTCAGGTTGGGCCTAGCACTAGTGGGCTTTGATCAGATTTCTTTATCTATCTTTTGGAGCTTGGACCGTTCATATAAAGCCCAGCTTATCTTTTCTATTATGGCTATTAGTTATGTAGTGGGATTATGTACTTATATTTTTATCAGGATGGATATTTAGTACTTGACTCTTGTTTTATGGTTTTGTAACCAAACATGTTTACCTTCTGCTGCAATGAAATGATGTTTTAGTTAACAAGTATTATTTATATCTGTCTTGTTGTGATTTTTCTGTTCTATATTCACTTAAAATACTCCACCGAAGTTAAGGCATTCCCATAGTGAGTGACCTTAGCGGGTGTGGGGTGTTACAGCAAACAAGTTTACATATGCCGAAATGTATTTTGCCCGGATCTGGGGGGTGTCGACACACCCCTTATGGTGTCGACCCATGGGACGACACCCCTAGGGTATGTCGACCCCTAATGGGTGCAATTCCCTCCCAAACTTCCCGCTTCAGATTTTTGAACTGTTTTGTAATTCTTTGCTTTATTTATTTATATATAATTCTCTTGCGCGTATACAAACTTCTAACCTTAATAACTTCTTCATATGATGTCCGTTTTACGCAAACTCGGAGTCTATCTTAGGCAGAATTTCAAGATGAACACAATGGCGCAGTCGGTTTTACTTAATTCTGAATATTTAATTAAGTATTCTCTAATTTATCATTTTAATGTGTTATAAATTATGGGGTGTTACATTCTCCCCTACTTAAAGGATTTCGTCGTCGAAATCTCTAAGTTAAGAAGAATGCATATTCTAACATCCATCATCCATCTACTCATACATCTATCACTGGCATCCACTGTCCTTAAAAGATTTCTAATGCTTATATGAACATATGCAAGAATGTGTGTATGTGTCCCTATACTAATGCGAAAAATCAGACGGTCTACTGATTCAGTAGACCTCCTTAATGCATCGTATGTCAGTGCCATGAATCCAACATGTTTTCAAATAATCCTATTATAACATGTAAGTTCTATATGTGTGCGAAATCATTCACCCCAATGTAACTTCCATATGATGATACACCCACTTTCATCCATTAAAAGAGAAAAATGCAAATACATCCATATGAAGTATGAGAGTGATTGAGCCGATCTAGTGCCTAATGTGTGTATATGAATCCACGAGCAACCACTTGCACCCACTTGTATCCATCAAACATAACATGTCTCAAACATATGTTTTACTTCCATGTGATTCCTACCTAATGGTCGAAGATTCGATCGTTAGGATATATTCATACGATGGAAACAAACATGGATAAAAGCTTTGGAAAAAAAGTTAAGAACATATCCTGGGTATGAAGCGCGAATCTTGTCTTCAGTCTCTCAAGTTGCATCCTCTTGGTTATCTCCCCACAGGACTTTCATCAACATGACCTCTTGGTTGCGTAGCTTCTCAACCTCCAATCCAAGAATACGGGTAGGAACTTATAACGACCCGCATTCTACGTATCGAAGGATTGTAGGATATTTATTTCTTTTTCATATGAGGTCGTATAGTCGTGTAACTTTGGGAAACGACTGTTGGGGTCATTTCCCTTGTTCACGATTTTTGCCAATTTTTAAATGACCGTTTTGCCCCTAGCTGATCTTATTTCGGCCATAACTTTTGACTGGTAAGGATTTTTGATCTGAAACCACTTCCATTAGATCCGGATGATGGTTTACCTTTCCGTAGAGTGGTCACATTAGCCAAACGGACTCATCGTTTGGGAGATATGGCTGAAACAAGGTTTCGAAGGTGAAAAACAACTTAACCGGGCCTAATTAAGGTGATTGGCAAGAAGGCCCATAACCCATTTTGGGATTACGGTTATGGGGAACTAAGAACAGTTAGGTAACAATTTTTATTTCATTTTTCAGC
Source organism: Allium sativum (assembly GCA_030737875.1). Lineage (NCBI taxonomy): Eukaryota > Viridiplantae > Streptophyta > Magnoliopsida > Asparagales > Amaryllidaceae > Allium > Allium sativum. The sequence goes on from CM060919.1 coordinate 682,125,878, forward strand.
TGCCTAAAACATTTCTCTAACCCTAACCATGGCTTCCACCTTCTAATTTCATCCCAAATCACTCTCTAATCAAGTTTCAACCTAATCTACATCAAATCAAGACAAATTAGCATCAAATTGGGAATAAAGCTTCTGTGTTGCATAGAGATTCGACTCAAATCAAATATATTTTCAGATCTAAGTTTATTTGTGGCTAAGGTGAGTGATTAACATTGTTTTTGCAATAATTACGGCTAATTAGGGGTGATTAGTGTTAATTAACAAAATTATACATGATTAAATTATGGAAAAATGTTTAGAAATTCTTAAACACCATTTTAGACCTCTGTTGGAAGTTTGGGTTAATTTGGTTAAGTTTTGTTAATCCTATCATTAGATTTGCTTAAACATGCTTAAGGGGAAAATATGGGTTTTGGGTATGTTTGATCCGTTTTGACATATCAAATTGTTATTTTGGCGTTTGTTGTCAATTCTACATGTTGCTATGACTGTATGGTATGTTTTCTGATTGATTAGAACAGTTAGAATGGTCGAAAATACTGTCGTATGATGTAAAACAGTTGATGGAAAAGTTGTAGAAAATTATGCAGGAACCGGATCAGATCGCCCTACCCGCTTGTGGAGCATTCCACGACCCGACCTGCTCGCCAGTTGAACTCCACGAGTCGCCGCTCGAGCCAAGAGGACTGACCCAAACTGTCTGGTGTCCACAAACTGATGTATCAACTACGAACTGGAGCACCACGAGGGGACCAAACCGGAGCACCCGACCCGGATGACCTTTTACGACCCGAACCGATGTACTACGAACTGGACTGGACGGAGACCACGAGCCGACCAAGAGGAGGAACCCGACCCGACCCAGAGGGGAGATCACAATCAGAACTCACAAGAAGATCACAAGTCAACCTAGATGGAGCATCACGACCGAACTGAACCAAAGAGCTTGGACACGAGACATGAGCTACGAACCAAATGACGATCGATCCGAAGGAGACCAAAACCCGAGATGCAAAGGTATTCCAAATGAGAGGTTGTAACTCAGTATCCAGATGGGAACCAATGAGTTAAATTCATGAGTTGGACTTTGCTGCGGGACGTGTGCAAAGGGGTTATCGATGTCCATAACTTTGATTCACCACCAAGACGGATGTTAGGCTACGGATCAGTGCAGTGGGGTAGTTGTTACTCCATGGGGCAAAGTGATCTTAGCATGGCTATGAGCCAGTGCAGTGGAGTCGTCACGACTTCATGGGGGCAGAGTGGACACCATAAGGACTAGTGGCTATGGATCAGTGCAGTGAAGTCGCCATGGCTCCATGGGGCAGAGTGATCATAGCAAGGATTTGGGTGATCAAAGCGGTGGATGTCGTTTTCCTTACGCACCGAGTGAGGGATGTGAGGATGGACGCTATGCTTGATTGTTTGATACCACTATGACATGCACACCCCCAACCCCATATCTTTACACCATATGTTTGTGTCACCTTTGAGTATTGTACATCCAGTTGTGCTAACTCTTTGGTTGCAGGTCCAGGTTCAGGTATGGTTTAGTATACCTGTTATTGTTCTGTTTTGCTGCTTATCGCTCATACCAGACTTTTGTCTGACCCAGAGTTTTATGTCTCTTCTTATTACTCTGGGTGCTCTTAAACGGGCAGACTAGAGACAGGTTAGCTGGTTATGCAGGAGTAGCTGATCCAGAGATGAGCATGAGGCTCCCACATATAATATATATTATATGTATGTATTCTCCCTGTGTCGCTAATGGTCACTACTTTGAGCATTAGTAGTGTACTCTTCCTTTAGTTTGCTTTAGAGATAGTTTGAAAGGTTGTGATAATGATGATGTGGAACATAAGCTGTATTTTGAGTTTCGCTGCTATGATGATTATTGTTTAGTTTTCAGCTTATGCACTATACCGCCTATTTTATGTCAAGTATGTTATTATTATATTTTATTCTATGCGCTGTGAGACATTCTACAGGTTCCATTGGTAGTTTTAGCTTCAAATTCCATTCTGTACCTTTCTTTGGCGACCGTCCCGTGCTGGTTGGACATTGACACAACACACTTTCATTGAAATGTCGGCTGGTGTGGGGCGGGCCATCACACTTGGTATCAGAGCTCTAGGTTGCCTAGTTAACCTAGGGAAAGACACCAGGGAGAGATAGTACGTATATGAGAGCGTGTATTTGTTATATTTTGGTTTTTAAAAGCTATATATATGCATATACTAGTAGTATATCTAAGGATGAAGTCGCACTGCACTGGCACCACTGAACAGATGGTTAATCGTTTTCTCCGTGCAGATCGAACGATGAGCCGATACACGAGGGTTACTGGTAGAGGAGTTAATAATGGGAATGCTCCTGATATGAGGACTATGTTCCCTGACTTCATGAGAGAGATGCTTAGGGATGTTCAGAGGGCAACTCCCAATGCTGCTAATGGTGGTGGTGCAACGGTCCAGGCGCCTCTGGCCGATTTCGCCAAGCTTTGTAAAGACTACACTAGTCTTAGTGGAAAGCCGTTCCATGGAACATAGTCGGCTACGGATATTCATGATTGGTTGGATAGCTGCGAGCGTATCTTCGAAGACTTGGGTATCGAGGATGCGATGAAAAGAAGGTTAGCATCCCATTAGCTGCAAGGACGAGCAATGAACTGGTGGAATGCTATAAAGGCAGCCACTCCCAAGGATCAGATTACTTGGGATCAGTTCAAGGCCCGATTCAGTGATAAGTTTATCCCAACTGCTCAGAAATCAGAATTATTTAGGGAATTTCTAGAGCTTAAGAAGAATGGTAGGGCAGTCTCGGAGCACATTGCTGAGTTCGATACTTTATCGAAGTATGGATTATCTCTTATCGACACTCTCGAGAAGATGAATGAGAAGTTCATAACTGGTTTAGATCAGTATTGGGAGAAAGGCTTATAAACCATATTGATGAGATTTTTAAATCAATTTGTTGGGAAAGCATTGAGGTCAGAGAGTCTTTATCCTAAGCCCAAGACCGAAGTCGCTGTTGTATCTGCAGAGGGGCCAAAGCCGCAAGCAAGCGACGGAGGCAAGAATAATTCTCAGAATAAGAGGAAGTAGAACCAGACTAAGGATGGTCATAAAAAGAGAAAGAAAGATGTTGAGTGCTTTAGCTGTGGCAAGAAGGGCCATTATGCTAAAGAATGTCGAGCAAAGCCTGTGGACAGGAAGTGCTTCAACTGTGGCCAAGTGGGACAACACAAGGATAAATGTCCACAACCCCCTAAAGAAAAGCAGATTGTGAAATCATATGCTATCAATGCTGTTCCTTTTTCGACGAATGCCCCAACTGTGGCAGAGAAAGGAAAGAATGCCGTCATTCAAGGTATGCTTTTTGTTTATGTTTTTCCTGTTCGAGTATTATTTGATACCAGAGCTTCCCGTTCCTTCATATCTAGCGACCTGGTAGATAGCTTGGGATTGGAACCCGAGATAGTCGATAGATCTTTAGCGGTGACGAACCCGATTGGTGGTTCGACTAGCCTTAGTATGATTTGTCGAAATCTGGTCTTATCAAGTCATGGATGCATGTTTGTTTGTGATTGCTTTGTTTTGGGCTTTACTGGGTTTGGCAATATTTTGGGAGTCGATTGGCTGCAAAGATACGGGGTGGTGGTAGACAGTTCGGGCTTTTTGGTGATAGTTAGAGTGGATGATGGGTGGAGGGAAGTGTTTGGTTGTCTACCTAGTGATGGGGTAACAGCTAGTTTTCTAAATTCCCTCGACATCCCGCATGATGAGTTGTCAGATGTGCCCGTGGCTGGCCAATATTCAGACGTCTTAGGGGAAGTGACCGGACTTCCACCACACTGAGAGATTTTGTTTCGTATTGATTTAGTGAAAGATGCCTGACCTATAGTGATGCTACTTCGTCGTATAGCACCAAGGGAGCAGCAAGAGCTCGGGGTGCAAGTGAGCGATCTTTTGAAGAAGGGGTTTATCAGAAGAAGTGTTTCTGAGTGGGGAACACCAGTTGTGTTTGCTACAAAGGCAGATGGTTCCCTTCGATTGTGTGTGGACTACCGCGAGTTGAATAAGGCGACGAGGAAGAATAAGTATCCTCTACCGCCGATAGATGATTTCTTTGATCAGTTGAGTGGCGCGAGAGTCTTCTCCCGGTTGGATCTCACGACAGGTTTTCATCAGCTTAGGGTGGAAGCTGGGAGTATAGCTAAAACGGCCTTTCGGACGCCGTCTGGATTCTATGAGTGGTTGGTCATGCCATTCGGGTTGACCAATGCACCAGCATATTTAGGGTATTCAGAGATCAACTGAATAAATTTGTTCTTGTGTTCATAGATGATATCTTGGTTTATTCGAGGATAGAGGAAGAACACAAGGATCATCTGACGATAGTGATGAAGGTGTTGAGAAAACACCAACTGAAAGCAAAGTTTTCTAAGTGTCACTTCTGGAGGAGGGAAGTGAGGTTCTTGGGCTATGTTGTTTCAGAGAATAGTATTGCCATGGATCCTACGAAGGTGGCTACGGTACAAGATTGGTCTATGCCCAAGAATGCGACAGACATAAGGAGTTTCTTGGGATAAGCTGGATATTATCGTAAGTTTATCCAAGACTTCTCTAAAATAGCGGCACCGTTGACTCAGTTTACCAAGAAGAATCAAGCTTTCGTCTGGGACGAAAAGTGCGAGAATGCATTCAAGAGTCTAAAGGAAAAGTTGACATGTGCACTAGTGTTAGTCATTCCGAAAGGGAATGAAGAGATGACAATATATACAGATGCATGTGGTATCGGACTAGGTGCTGTATTGATGCAAAGAGGTAGGGTTGTAGCTTATGCTAGTCGGCAACTGAAACCGCATGAGAAAAGATATCCTACCCATGATTTGGAATTCGAAGCGATCGTATTCGCATTAAAGATGTGGAGACATTATCTCTTGGGAGAAATATTCGTGTTGTTTACCGATCATAAATCATTAAGGTATCTTTTCTCTCAGAAGGATCTAAATCTCCGACAGTAAAGATGGTTAGAATTTTTAGCTTCCTATGATTTCGATATCGCATATACACTAGGAAAAGGCAATGCGGTAGCTGATGCATTACGTAGAAGACATGCCAGTTTAGGGGCTATATTTCTTGAATGGAAGCAACTGGAGTACATTGCTGGGTATGATTTCAGACCTAAGTGCGAATTGGATCCAGCAATGTTAGCAAGTTTGTCCATCAGACCCACTTTGATTGTGCGGATTGGTTCCAGTCAAAGGGACGACCCTAACCTATTGGAAATCATCTCCAAGTTAGAGATGGGAATCGACGAGGAGATGAACAAGTATGGGCTTGATCGAGTTGGATGGCTTAGAAAGAATGGTAGACTGGTTGTACCCAATGTCAATGGATTGAGAGATAAAGTGATTAGAGAATGTCATCACTCAAAACTAACTATACATCCCGGTGGTAACAAAATGTATCGAGACATGAAGCAGACCTACTACTGGAAAGGAATGAAAAGAGATGTTGGGAAGTTTATATCCAAATGCATGAACTGCCAGTTAGTTAAAGCCGAGAAAAATAAACCTAGTGATTTGTTGCAACCATTAGAAATTCCAGAATGGAAATGGGAACAAAATTTCAGTGGATTTCATTGATGGGTTACCAAGGACTAGATCGGGCCATGATAGTATTTGGGTGATTGTGGACCGATTGACTAAGAGTGCAAGGTTTATTCCCGTCAAGTCGAATAGAATAGCAGCTAAATTAGCAAAACTATATATGAAGTGGGTAGTGAGATTTCATGGAGTACCCAAAGGCATTGTGAGTGTCCGAGATCCTTTGTTCATTATTGGATTTTGGAAGAGCTTACAAGAGGCATTAGGATCAGAATTACATCTCAGTACCGCGTACCATCCTCAAACCGACGGTCATACAGAGAGGGTGAATCGAGTATTAGAAGATCTCTTGAGAGCTTGCATATTAGATTTTGGCGGATCATGGGATGACCATTTGCATCTAGTGGAGTTCGCATATAATAATAGTTATCAATCCAGTATCAGTATGGCTCCATTTGAAGCTTTTTACGGAAGATCATGCAACTCACCGTTATGTTGGTTAGAAACCGGTGAGAAATTTGTGCTTGGGCCCGATGTGATAAGAAAAACCTCAGACAAGATCAAGGTTATCCAACAGCGAATAAAGGCTGCCCAAGATAGGAAGAAGAGTTATGCTGATAAAAGGCGAAGAGATTTAAAATTCTCCATTGGCGACTTAGTGTTTGCCAAGATTTCTCCATTAAAGAGCGTGATACGATTTGGTAGGAGAGGCAAGTTAACACCAAGATTTGTTGGTCTATTCCCAGTTCTCGAACCAGTTGGGAATTTAGCATATAAATTTGAGTTACCGGACAAGATGGAGGGAGTTCACAACGTATTTCATGTTTCCTAGTTAAGGAAATTCATGCACGACCCCGATGTGGCTATTTCACCTGATCAGTTAGATGATGTCAAAGTAGAACCCGAGGCGGTTTGGAACCGCAAGCCGATTTGTATTGTCGAGCACGATACGAAGAAACTTCGAAGGAAAGCGATGAATCTAGTCAAGGTTCAGTGGGGCGAGGATGAGAATGACTGTACTTGGGAGACAGAGGAGAGCATTAAGGAGACATATCCAGAACTCTTTGCCCGGTAAGATTTTAATTGTAATAGTTTCTTCCCTTGTTAGTAAACCACATGCTAGGGTAGGCTTGTTGTGCATGTTTGATTGTTGTATATGGCTGATACGCATGCGAGATCCATTGTTTGTTTCTTAGTTGAGAAATTTCGGGGGCGAAATTTCTTAAAGAGGGGGGGAGGGGGGAGAGTGTAACGACCCGCATTCTACGTATCGAAAGATCGTAGGATATTTCTTTTTCATATGAGGTCGTATAGTCGTGTAACTTTGAGGAACGATTATTGGGGTCATTTCCCATGTTCATGATTTTTGCCGATTTTTAAATGACCGTTTTGCTCCTAGCTGATCTTATTTCAGCTATACTTTTGATTGGTAAGGAGTTTTGACCTAAAACCACTTCCATTAGAACCGGATGATGGTTTACCTTTCCGTAGTGTGGTCACATTAGCCAAATGGACTCACCGTTTGGGAGATACGGCTGAAACAAGGTTTAGAAGGTGAAAACAGCTTAACCAGGTCTAATTAGGGTGATTAGCAAGAGGCCCCATAACCCATTTCGGGATTAGGATTATGGGGAGGCTGAGAACAGTTAGGAAACAATTTTTATTCCATTTTTCAGCCGCCTAAAACATTTCTCTAACCCTAGCCATGGCCTCCACCTTCTAATTTCATCCCAAATCGCTCTCTAATCAAGTTTCAGCCTATTCTGCATCAAATCAAGGAAAATTAGCATCAAATTGGGAATAGAGCTACTGTGTTGCATAGAGGTTCGACCCAAATCAGAGATATTTTCAGATTTAAGTTTGTTTATGGCCAAGGTGAGTGATTAGCATTGTTTCTGCACTAATTACGGCTAATTAGGGGTGATTAGTGTTAATTAACAAAATTATACATGATTAAATTTTGGAAAAATGTTTAGAAATTCTTAAACACTGTTTTAGACCTCTGTTGGAAGTTTGGGTTAATTCGGTTAAGTTATGCTAATCCTATCATTGGATTTTCTTAAACATGCTTAAGGGGAAAATATGGGTTTTGGGTAAGTTTGATCCGTTTTGGCATATCAAATTGTTGTTTTGTTGTTTGTGGTCAATTCTATATGTTGCTATGACTGTATGATATGCTTTATGATTGATTAGAACAGTTAGAATGGTCGAAAACACCGTCGTATGGCGTAAAACAGTCGCTGGAAAAGTTGCAGAAAATTATGCAGGAACCGGATCGGATCGCCCTACCCGCTTGTGGAGCATTCCACGACCCGACCCGCTCACCAGGAGAACTCCACGAGTCGCCGCTCGAGCCAATAGGACTGAATCGAATCGTCTGGTGTCCAAAAACCGATGTATCAACTACGAACTGGAGCACCACGACGGGACCAAACCGGAGCACCCGACCCGGATGCCTTTCATGACCCGAACCGATGCACTATGAATTGGACTGGACAAAGACCACGAGCGGACCCGGAGGAGGAGCCCGACCCGACCCGGAGGGGAGATCACGATCCGAACTCACAAGAAGATCACAAGTCGACCTGAATGGAACATCACGACCAAACCGAACCAAGGAGCTTGGATACAAGACATGAGCTACGAACCAAATGAAGACCGATCCGGAGGTGACCAAAACCCGAGATGCAAAGGTAGTCCAAATGAGAGGTTGTAACTCAGGATCCAGATGGGAACCAACGAGTTAACTTCATGAGTTGGACTTTGCTGCGGGACATGTGCAAAGGGGTTATCGATGTCCATAACTTTGATTCACCACCAAGACGGATGTTAGGCTACGGATCAGTGCAGTGGGGTAGTTGTTACTCCATGGGGAAAAGTGATCATAACATGGCTATGAGCCAGTGCAGTGGAGTCATCATGAATTCATAGGGCAGAGTGGACATAACAAAGACTAGTGGCTATGGATCAGTGTAGTGGAGTCGCCATGGCTCCATGGGGCAAAGTGATTATAGCAAGGATTTAGGTGATCAAAGCGGTGGATGTCGTATGCCTTACGCACTGAGTGAGAGATGTGAGGATGGATGCTAAGCTTGATTGTTTGATATCACTATGACATGCACACCCCCACCCCCATATCTTTGCACCATATGTTAGTGTCACCTTTGAGTATTGTACATCCAGTTGTGCTAACTCTTTGGTTGCAGGACCAGGTTCAGGTGTTATTGTTCTGTTTTGCTGCTTATCGCTCATACTAGACTTTTGTCTGACTTAGAGTTTTATGTCTCTTCCTATTGCTCTGGGTGCTCTTAAACGGGCAGACTAGAGACAGGTTAGCTGGTTATGCACGAGTAGCTGATCCAGAGATGAGCAGGAGGCTCCCACGTATGATATATATATGTATCTCCTTGTGTCGCTGATGGTCACTACTTTGGGCATTAGTAGTGTACTCTTCCTTTACTTTGCTTTAGAGACACTTTGAAAGGTTGTAATAATGATGATGTGGAACATAAGCTGTATTTTGAATTTCCGCTGCTATGAAGATTATGGTTTAGTTATCAGCTTATGCACTATCTCGCCTGTTTTATGTCAAGTACGTTATTATTATATTTTATTCCATGCGCTGTGAGACATTCTACAGGTTCCTTTGGTAGTTTTAGTTTCAAATTCCATTCGTTTCCTTTACTTGGCGACCGTCACGTGCTGGTTGGACATCGGCAAAGCGCACTTCCATTGAAATGTCGGTTGGTGTGGGCCGAGCCGTCACACTCGTCTAACTGTCGCCTCCTGTTCCACCTCTACTTCCCTAAGCATACTCGGCTCAACTACTTCTATGGTAGGAAAACATCATGAACACCAGACAATCTCTCTTGTAGCTTTACTCTATAGGCCCTTTGGTCAATCCTTTCTGTTATAGGAAATGGCCCTACATATCTTGGTGCCAATTTCCCTATAGATCCAAAGCGAACCACATTCCTCAAAGGTGATACCTTGATGAAAACCATGTCTCCCACCTCAAACTCAATGTCAGCCCTTCTCTTATCTGCATAGGACTTCTGCCTATCCTGAGCTATTTTCATGTGCCGTCTAATAAGATCAATCTTTTTTCAAGTTTCTCTAATCATATCCGGTCTAAGCAGAAGTCTTTCTGTAGATTCCCACCAACAAGTTGGTGACCTATAGGGTCATCTGTACAATGCTTCGAAGGGTGCCATGCCAATACTAGCTTTAAGACTGTTGTTGTAGGCAAACTCTACTAAAGGAAGATGTTCTACCCACGTCCCTCCGAAGTCTAGGATACACAGCCTTAAAAGATCTTCAAGGACTATATTCACCCTCTCGGTCTGTCCATCGGTCTGTGGGAGATAAGCGGTGCTCAAACACAACTATGTACCTAATGCCTCTTGTAAGCTTCTCCAAAACTCACTGGTGAAAATGGGGTCACGTTCACTTATGATACTGGAAGGTACTCCATGAAGACGGACTATCTCACGAATGTAAACTGCAGCCAACCATGCTGCCGTCATCTTACTATTAGCGGGAATGAAATGAACGCTTTTAGTAAGTCTATCTGCTATAACACAAATACTGGTGTTGCCTTTCCTTGATCTAGGAAAACAAACAATGAAATCCATAGAGACGCTCTCCCACTCCAACTGTGGGACCTCCAAAGGATGAAGTAAACCAACGAGCTTCTTTTGTACAGCTTTGACTTGCTAGCAGATCAAACAATGAGAAACAAACTCTGCCACTTCTTTCTTCATCTCAGCCCAAAAGAAAACCCTCTTCATATCTCTATACATCTTATCACCGCCTGAATGTATAGTCATCTTGGAATGGTTGGCTTCCTCAAGGACTGTCTTCAACAGACTCCCAATACGGGGAACACAAATCCAGTAACGACCCGCATTCTACGCATCAGGGGATCATAGAATATTTATTACTTTCTCATGCGAAGTCGTATAGCCATGTAACTTTGGGAGATGACTACTGGGGTCATTTGCCATGTTCATGATTTTTGCCGATTTTTAAATGACCATTTTCCCCCTAGCTAATCTTGTTTCGGCCATAACTTTTGATTGGTAAGGAGTTTTGACCTAAAACCACCTCCATTGGATTTGGATGATGGTTTACAATTTCGTAGAGTGGTCAGAACAGCCAAACGGACTTACCGTTTGAGAGATATGGCTGAATTAAGGTTTAGAAGGTAAAAAACAGCTTAATTGGGCCTAATTAGGGTGATTAGCAAGAGGGCCCATAACCCATTTCAGGATTAGGGTTATGGGGAGGCTGAGAACAGTTAGGAAACAATTTTTATTTCATTTTTCAGCCACCTAAAACATTTCTCTAACCCTAGCCATGGCCTCCACCTTCTAATTTCATCCCAAATCGCTCTCTAATCAAGGATTAAGCTAATCTACATCAAATCAAGGAGAAATAGCACCAAATCAGATTTGGAGCTACTGTGTTGCATAGAGATTCGTCCCAAATAGGAGATAGTTTCATATCTAAGACTTATTTGTGGCAAAGGTGAGTGATTTGCATTGTTTTTCACCAATTACAGTTAATTAGGGTGATTAGTGTTAATTAACGAAATTATGCATGTTAAAATTGTAGAAAAATGTTTAGAAATTCTAAAATATTATTTTAGGGCTCTGATAGAAATTTGGGCTGATTTGGATAAGTTTTGCTAATTGTATGCTTAAACATGATTAAGGGGGATTTAAGGGAAAATATGGGTTTTGGGTATGTTTGGTTCATTTTTATACATCATATTGTTGTTTTGGTGTTTGCGGTTGATTATAAATGTTGCTATGACTGTATGGTATACTTTGTGATTGATTAGAAAAGTTAGAATAGTCGAAAACGCTGTCGTATGGCGTAAAACAGTCGTTGGAAAGTTGTAGGAAATTTGCAGAGGACCGGATCGGATCGCCCCAGCCGAACCGACCCGTTCGTGACCCGCGAACCGACCTAGTTCCGCTCGCCTAGACGTATCACGAACCGCTTGTTAGGGCCAGAGGCTTGACCCTGAACTGCTCGTGCTTCGCATACCCCGAACCGATCTGAAGTGGAAATCACGAAACGATGCTCCGAAGAGGACATCACGAATTGAGGAGCCCGACCCGAACCCAATGGATGCACATGATCCGAACCGGAAGCCACGAACGAGTAGGACCGAACCGAGGGAGGAATTTCATGCTCAAACTATGAAGCTTGGCCACGAGCCGACCTGGAGAACCGATCATGAACCGATGGGACGACCGAACCGAACCGAGGGAAGAAAGAAGAAGACCGATCCGGTGATGACCAAAAACCCGAGATGCAAAGGTAGTCCAAATAGGAAGCTTGTACTCAGGATTCAGTTGGGAACCAACGAGGTAACTTCATGAGTTGGGCTTTGCTGCGGGACGTGTGCAAAGGGGTTACCAACGTCTATAGCTTTGATTCACCACCAAGACGGATGTTAGGCTACGTATCAATGCAGTGGGGCAGTTATTACTCCATGGGGCAAAGTGATCGTAGCATGGCTATGAGCCAGTGCAGTGACGTCATCATGACTTCATGGGGCAGAGTGGACATAGTAAGGACTAGTGGCTATGGATCAGTGCATTGGAATCGCCATGACTCTATGAGGTAGAGTGATCATAGCAAGGATTTGGGTGATCAAAGCGGTGGATATCGTATTCTTTACGCACTGAGTGAGATATGTGAGGATGTTTGCTATGCTTGATTGTTTGATATTACATTGACATGCACACCCCTCCCCCGTATCTTTACACCATATGTTAGTGTCACCTTAGAGTATTGTACATCCTGTTGTGCTAGCTCTTTGGTTGCAGGTCCAGGTTCAGGTATGGTTTAGCATAACTGTAATTGTTCTGTTTTGCTGCTTATCGCTTATACCAGACTTTTGACTGCCGCAGAGTTTTATGTCTCTTCTTGTTACTCTGGGTGCTCTTAAATGGGCAGACTAGAGACAGGTTAGTTGGTTATGCACGAGTAGCTGATCCAGGGACGAGCAGGAGGCTCCCACGTACGATATATATATTCTCCCTGTGTCGCTGATGGTCACTACTTTGGGCATTAGTAGTGTACTCTTCCTTTACTTTGCTATAGAGACAGTTTGAAAAGTTGTAATAATGATGATGTGGAACATAAGCTGTATTTTGAATTTCCGCTACTATGACAATTATGGTTTAGTTTTCAGCTTATGCACTGTCCCGCCTGTTTTATGTCAAGTATGTTATTATTATATTTTATTCCATGCACTGTGAGACATTTTAAAGGTTCTTTGGTAGTTTTAGCTTCAAATTCCATTATTTTCCTTTCTTCGGCAATTGTCCCGTGCTGGTTGGACATCGGCACAGTGCACTTTCGTTGGAAATGTCGGCTGGTGCGGGGCAGGCCGTCACACTTGGTATTAGGGCTCTAGGTTGCGTAGTTAACCTTGGGAAAGACACCAGGGAGAGATAGTATATGTATATGAGAGCGTGTATTTGTGATATTTTGGTTTTCAAAAGCTATATATATACTATTAGTATATTTAAGGATATAGTTACACTGCACTGGCACCACTAAAGAGATGGTTAACCGTTTTCACCTTACAGATTGAACGATGAGCCGATATACTAGAGGTACTGGTAGAGGAGCTAATAATGGGAATGCTCCTGATATAAGGACGTTGTTCACTGACCTCATGAGAGAGATGCTTAGGGATGTTCAGAGGGCGGCTTCTAATGCTGTAAATGGTGGTGGTGCAGCAGTGCAGACGCCTAGAGTCGATTTCGCCAAGCTTTACAAGGATTACACTAGTCTTGGTAGGAAGTTGTTCCACGGAACGGAATCGTCTACAGAAGTTCAGGATTGGCTCGATAGTTGTGAGCGTATCTTCGAGGATCTGGGAATCGAGGAGGCGATGAAGAGGAAGCTAGCATCCCGTCAGCGGCAAGGACGGGCTATGAATTGGTGGAATGCTATTAAGGCATCTAATCCTGAGGATCAAATTACATGGGATCAATTTAAAGCTCGCTTTAGTTATAAGTTTATTCCAACTGCTTAGAAATCAGAATTGTTTAGGAAGTTCTTGGAACTTAAGCAGAGTTGTATAGCAGTCTCGGAGTATATTGCTGAGTTCGATACTTTATCTAAGTATGGATTATCCCTCATTGACACTCCCGAGAAGAAGAATGAGAAGTTCATAACTGGTTTAGATTAGTACTTGGGGGAAAGGCTTATAAACCATATTAATGAGACTTTTGAATCGATTGTTGGGAAAGCATTGAGGTCAGAGAGCCTTTATCCTAAACCCAAGACTGAAGTCGATGTTGCATCTGCAGAGGTGCCAAAGCTGCAAGCAAGCAGTGGAGGCAAGAATTATTCTCAAAATAAAAGGAAGCAGAGTCAGAACCAAGCTAAGGATGGTCAAATAAGAGCAAGAAAGATGTTGAATGCTTTAGCTGTGGCAAGAAGGGCCATTATGCTAAAGAATGTCGAGCAAAGCCAGAGGACAGGAAGTGCTTCAATTGTGGCCAAGTGGGACATCACAAGGATAAGTGTCCGCAACCCCCTAAAGAAAAGCAGATTGTGAAAGCATACGCTCTTAATGTTGTTCCTTCTTCGTTGAATGCCCCAAGTGGGGCGGGGAAAGGAAAGAATGTCGTTATCCAAGATATGTTTTCTATTTATGATGTTCCTATTCGAGTATTGTTTGATACTGGGGCTTCCCGTTCCTTCATATCTACTGACCTGGTAGATAGGTTGGGATTGGAACCCGAGATAGTCGATAGACCTTTAGCGGTGACGAACCCGATTGGTGATTCGACTAGCCTTAGTATGATTTGTCGTAATGTGGTCTTATCGAGTCATGGGTGTATGTTTGTTTGTGATTGCTTTGTTTTGGGCTTTACTGGGTTTGGCATTATTTTGGGAGTCGATTGGCTCCAAAGATACGGGGTGGTGGTAGACAGTGAGGGCTTTTTGGTGATAGTTAGAGCGGATGATGGGCGGAGGGTAGTGTTTGGTGTCTACCTAGTGATGGGGTAATGGCTAGATTTCTAAATTTCCTCGACATCCCGCATGATGAGTTGTCATATGTGCCCGTGACTGGCCAGTATCCGGACGTCTTCGAGGAAGCGATCGGACTTCCACCACACCGAGAGATTGAGTTTCGGATTGATTTAGCGAAAGATGCTAGACCTATAGTAATACCACTTCGTCATATGGCACCAAGGGAGGAGCGAGAGCTCGAGGTGCAAGTGAGAGATCTTTTGAAGAAGGGATTTATCAGAAGAAGTGTTTCTGAGTGGGGAGCACCGGTTGTGTTTGCTAACAAGGAAGATGGTTCCCTTCGATTGTGTGTGGACTACCGCTAGTTGAATAAGGTGACGAGGAAGAATAAGTATCCTCTACCGCAGATAGATGATTTGTTTGATCAGTTGAGTGGCGTGAGAGTGTTCTCCCAGTTGGATCTCGCGACAGGTTTTCATCATCTTAGGGTGGAAGCTGAGAGTATAGCTGAAATGGCCTTTCGGACGCCGTCTGGATTCTATGAGTGGTTGGTCATGCCATTCGGGTTGACCAATGTACCAGCATATTTTGTGGATCTTATGAATAGGGTATTCAGGGATCAATTGAATAAGTTTGTTCATGTGTTCGTGGACGATATACTTGTTTATTAGAGGACAGAGGAAGAACACAAGGAACATTTGAGAGTAGTGATGGAGGTGTTAAGAAAACACCAATTGAAAAGTGAAGTTTTATAAGTGCCACTTCTGGAGGAGAGAAGTGAGATTCTTGGGCCATGTTGTTTCAGAGAATGGTATTGCCATGGACCCTGCGAAGGTGGCTACGGTACAAGATTGGTCTACGCCCAAGAATGCAACAGACGTAAGAAGTTTCTTGGGGTTAGCTGGATATTACCATAAGTTTATCCAAGACTTCTCCAAGATAGCAGTACCATTGACTCAGTTGACCAAGAATAATCAAGCTTTCGTCTGGGACGAAATGTGCGAGGATGCATTCAAGAGTCTAAAGGAAAATTTGACATGTGCAAGTCATTCCTAAGGGGAATGAAGAGATGACAATATATACAGATGCATGTGGTACCGGACTGGGTGCTATATTGATGCAAGGAGGTAAGGTTGTAGCTTATGCAAGTCGGCAACTGAAACTGCATGAGAAAAGATATCCTACCCATGATATGGAATTGGCAGCGATTGTGTTCACATTGAAGATGTGGAGACATTATCTCTTGGGAGAAAGATTCGAGTTGTTTACTGATCATAAATCGTTAAAGTATCTCTTCTCCCAGAAGGATCTAAATCTCCGACAGCAAAGATGGTTAAAATTCTTGGCTTCCTATGATTTTGATATTGCATATACACCAGGAAAGGGCAATGCGGTAGCTGATGCATTGAGTAGAAGACCATGCCATTTTAGAGGCTACATTTCTGGAATGGAAGCAACTGGAGTACATCGCTGGGTATGATTTCATACCAAAGTGCGAATTGGATCCAGAAGTATTAGCAAGTTTGACGATCAGACCCACTTTGATTGAGCGGATTGGTTCCAGTCAGAGGGACGACCCTAACCTATTGGAAATCATCTCCAAGTTAGAGATGGGAATCAACGAGGAGATGAACGAGTATGGGCTTGATCGAGACGGATGGCTTAGAAAGAATGGCAGATTAGTTGAACCCAATGTCAATGGATTGAGAGATGAAGTGCTTAGAGAATGTGATCACTCAAAATTGACTATACACCTCGGTGGTAATAAAATTTATCGAGACATGAAGCAGACCTACTACTGGGAAGGGATGTAAAGAGACGTTGGGAAATTTATATCCAAATGCATGAATTGCCAATTAGTTAAAGCTGAGCAAAAGAAACCTAGTAGTTTGTTGTAACCATTAAAAATCCCTGAATGGAAATGGGAACAAGTTTCAATGGATTTCATTGGTGGGTTACCAAGAACTAGATCGGTTCATGATAGCATTTAGGTGATTGTGGACCGACTGACCAAGAGTGCAAGGTTTATACCCGTCAAGTCGAATAGAACAGCAGCTAAAATAGCTGAACTGTATATGAAATGGGTAGTGAGATTTCATGGAGTACCCAAAGGCATTGTGAGCGACCGAGATCCGTCATTTACTAGTGGATTTTGGAAGAGCTTACAAGAGGCGTTAGGATCAGAATTACATCTCAGTACCGCGTATCATCCTCAAACTGACGGTCAGAAAGAGAGGGTGAAACGAGTATTAGAAGATCTCTTGAGAGCTTGCATATTAGATTTTGGTGGATCATGGGATGACCATTTGCATCTAGTAGAGTTCGCATATAATAATAGTTATCAATCCAGTATTGGTATGACTCCATTTGAAGCTTTGTACGGAAGACCGTGCAACTCACCATCATGTTGGTTAGAAACCAGTGAGAAGTTTATGCTTGAGCCAGATGTGATAAGAGAAACCTCAGACAAGATCAAGGCTAATCAACAACGAATGAAGGTTGCCCAAGATAGGCAGAAAAGTTATGCTAATAAGAGGAGAAGAGATATGAAATTCTCCATTGGCGACTTGGTGTTTGTCAAGATTTCTCCGTTAAAGAGTGTGATACGATTTGGCAGGAGAGGCAAGTTAGCACCAAGATTTGTTAGTCCATTCCCAGCTCTCGAACAAGTAGGGAATTTGGCATATAAAGTTCAGTTGCCGGACAAGATGGAGGGAGTTTATAACGTATTTCATGTTTCCCAGTTAAGGAAATTCGTGCACGACCCCGATGTGGCTATTTCACCTGATCAGTTGGATGATGTCGAAGTAGAACCCGAGGCGGTTGGGAACCGCAAGCCGATTCGTATTGTCGAGAATGATACGAAGAAACTTCGAAGGAAAGCGGTGAATCTAGTCAAAGTTCAGTGGGGCAAGGATGACTGTACTTGGGAGACAGAGGAGAGCATTAGGAAGACATATCCAGAACTCTTTGCCTGGTAAGATTTTAAATTTCGATTTAGTCTTTCCGCATGCTAGGATACTTTTGTTTTGTTTGTTTTGTGTGTTTGATCGTTTTTGAATGACTGATAGGCATGCAAAACACCTTTGTATGTTTTTGGTTGAGGAATTTCGGGGGTGAAATTTCTTAAGGGGGGAAGAGTGTAACGACACGTATTCTACGCATCAGGGGATCGTAGAATATTTATTTCTTTCTCGTGCGAAGTCGTATAGCCATGTAACTTTGGAAGACGACTATTAGGGTCATTTCCCATGTTCATGATTTTTGCTGATTTTTAAATGACCATTTTGCCCCTAGCTGATCTTGTTTCGGCCAAAACTTTTGATTGGTAAGGAGTTTTGACCTGAAACCACTTCCATTGGATTCGGATGATGGTTTACAATTCCATAGAGAGGTCACATTAGCCAAATGGACTCACGTTTGGGGGATATGGCTGAATTAAGGTTTAGAAGGTGAAAAACATCTTAACCGGCCTAATTAGGGTGATTAGCAAGAGGGCCCATAACCCATTTCGGCATTAGGGTTATGGGGGGTTGAGAACAGCTAGGAAACGATTTTTATTTCATTTTTCAGCCGCCTAAAACATTTCTCCTACCCTAGCCATGGACTCCACCTTCTAAATTCATCCCAAATCGCTCTCTAATCAAGAATTAAGCCAATCTACGTTAAATCAAGGAGAAATAGCACCAAATCAGAGTTGGAGCTGCTGTGTTGCATAGAGATTCTACCCAAATCAGGGATAGTTTTAGATCTATAATTTATTTGTGGCTAAGGTGAGTGATTTGCATTGTTTTTCACTAATTACAGTTAATTAGGGTGATTAGTGTTAATTAACGAAATTATGCATGTTAAAAATCTGGAAAGATGTTTAGAAATTCTAAAATATTATTTTAGGGCTTTGATAGAAATTTGGGTTAATTTGGATAAGTTTTGCTAATTGTATGCTTAAACATGATTAATGGGGATTAAGGGGAAAATATGGGTTTTGGGTATGTTTGATCCATTTTAATACATCATATTGTTGTTTTGGTGTTTGTGGTTGATTATACATGTTGCTATGACTGTATGGTATGCTTTGTGATTGATTAGAAAAGTAAGAATGGTCAAAAACGCCGTCGAATGGCGTAGAACAATCACTAGAAAGTTGTAGGAAATATGCAGAGGACCGGATTGGATCGCCCCAGCTAAACCGACCCGTTCGTGACCCCCAAACCGACCCAGACCCGCTCGCCTGGATGTATCACGAACCGCTTGTTAGGGCCAGGAGGCTTGACCCTGAACCGCTCGTTCTTCGCATACCCCGAACCGATCTGAAGTGGAAATCACGAAACGATGCTCCAAAGAGGACATCACGAATTGAGGAGCCCGACTCGAACCCAGTGGTTGCACATGATCCGAACCGGAAGCCACGAACGAGTAGGACCGAACCGAGGGGGGAAGTTCACACACGAACTGTAAAGCTTTGCCATGAGCGGACCTGAAGAACCGATCACGAACCGATGGGACGACCGAACCGAACCGAGGGAAGAAAGAAGAAGACCGATCCGGTGATGACCAAAAACCCGAGATGCAAAGGTAGTCCAAATAGGAAGCTTGTACTCAGGATCCGGTTGGGAACCAACGAGGTAACTTCGAGAGTTGGGCTTTGCTGCGGGACGTGTTCAAAGGGGTTATCGACGTCTATAGCTTTGATTCACCACTAAGACGGATGTTAAGCTACGTATCAGTGTAGTGGGGTAGTTATTACTCCATGGGGCAAAGTGATCGTAGCATGGCTATGAGCCAGCGCAGTGAAGTCATCATGACTTCATGGGGCAGAGTGGATATAGCAAGGACTAGTGGCTATGGATCAGTGCAGTGGAGTCTCCATGTCTCCATGGGGCAGAGTGATCGTCGCAAGAATTTGGGTGATCAAAGCGGTGTATATCGTATGCTTTACGCACTGAGTGAGAGATGTGAGGATGGTTTCTATGCTTGATTGTTTGATATTACTATGAAATGCACACTCCTCCCCCATATCTTTACACCATATGTTAGTGTCACCTTAGAGTATTGTACATCCTGTTGTGCTAACTCTTTGGTTGCAGGTCCAGGTTCAGGTATGGTTTAGTATACCTATTATTGTTCTGTTTTGCTGCTTATCGCTCATACCAGACTTTTGTCTGACCCAGAGTTTTATGTCTCTTCTTATTACTCTGGGTTCTTTTAAACGGGCAGACTAGAGACAGGTTAGCTGGTTATGCACGAGTAGCTGATCCGGGGACGAGTTGGAAGCTCCCACGTATGATATATATATATATTCTCCATGTGTCGCTGATGGTCACTACTTTGGGCATTAGCAGTGTACTCTTCCTTTACTTTGCTTTAGAGACAGTTTGAAAAGTTGTAATAATGATGATGTAGAACATAAGCTATATTTTAAATTTCCGCTGCTTTGATGATTATGGTTTACTTTTCAGCTTATGCACTGTCCCGCCTGTTTTATGTCAAGTATGTTATTATTATATTTTATTCCATGCGCTGTGAGACATTCTACAGGTTCCTTTGGTAGTTTTAGCTTCAAATTCCATTCTTTTCCTTTCTTTCGCGACCGTCCCGTGCTGGTTGGACATCGGCACAACGCACTTTCATTGGAAATGTCGGCTGGTGCGGGGTGGGCCATCACAAAGCCTTCCATCTCGTCGCAACCACCCTCTATCATCTGTGGAATATCTACTGAGGTGACTAGTAGTCTCCCCTTTATTGAGTCTATCCAAGATATCTATTAGCTGTGGGTCCTCTCGCTGCGAAGTCAATATCTGATCCAACATAGTAGGTCGCACCTCTAATGATTCCAACGAACCAGGTGTAAACTCGGTGGAGGGTCTAAAATCAAATGTCGATATGTGCTCCAAGCTTTTCCTATCCACAAAAAGGGACTAATGGTCATCCTCTTCCTACTCAATGCATCTGCGACCACGTTACTTTTGCCAGGGGTATAAGCAATCTCAAAGTCATGAGATGCTATGAACTCCATACATCTTTGCTGCCTTAAATTGAGATCCTTTTGCGAGAACAAGTACTTGAGAGATTTATGATCAGTGTACAATTCGAACCTCTCTCCTAGTAAATAGTAGTGCCAGGTCTTAAGCGCGAATACTATGGTAGCTAAATCTAGGTCATGGGTAGGGTAGTTCTTCTCATGAATCCTTAGCTATCTACGTCCATAGCATACTACTCTTCCCTCTTGCATCAGAACCGCACTAAGCCATGTACCACATGCACCAGTGTATACTGTAAACACTTTGTTCCCGTCGGGAAAGGACAAGATTGGGGCTGTTGTCATAGCCCTTTTCAATCGCTGAAAAGCATCGTCACAATATACATCCTAAGAGAATATTAGATTCTTCTTTGTTAGCCTGGTGAGTGGGGATGATGTCTTTGCGAAGTCCTTAATGAACTTCCTACAATATCCTGCTAATCCAAGAAAACTCCTCACCTCTGTTGCATTCTTTGGGATTTTCCAATCTTGGATTGCAACTACCTTCGCTGGATATGTTGCTATCCTATCTTTAGAGACCACATGCCCTAAAAATCTCACTTCTTTTCTCCAAAAATGGCATTTGGAAAATTTCGCCTTCAACTGGTGCGCACAGAGAGTTTTCAAAACCTCCCTTAAATGTTGGACATCCTCTTCCTTACTCTTCGAGAAAATCAAGATATCATTAACAAAGACCACAACGAACTTATTTAGAAACTCCCAGAACACACTACTCATCAGATCAACAAAATAGCCGGGTGCATTCGTCAACCCAAAAGGCATGACGAGCCACACGAAGAAACTATCTGGTGTTCTAAAAGCGGTCTTATCTATATTGTCTTCGGCCAACCTCAACAGATGAAACCCCGTGGCCAACTCTAACTGAGAGAAAATAGATGCACCAACAAGCTGGTCAAATAGATCATTTATCCTCGAAAGTGGGTGCCTATTCTTCTTGGTGAGCTTGTTCAACTCTCTATAAACCACACATAAGCGAAGCGAGCCATCCGCCTTAGTTGTGAATACCACTGGAGCACCCCATTCAGATATGCTTCGCCTAATAAACCCTTTCTCAAGTTGCTCCCATACTTTCTTATTGAGCTCCCTCCTTTCTCTTAGAGCCATGTGGCGCATAGGCAATGCAACTGATTTTGCATTGTCCACCAAATATATGCTAAAATCAATCTCACGCCTCGGAGGTAAGCCCCCTAATCTCTTCAAAAACATCAGGATACTCACAGACTACTGGTAAAGATCGTAGATCATCGATAGATGCATCAAGAAACTCTTGGAAACTAAGAATAAGAGACCCCTTAGGGTCACAAGAAATCTCGAGGGTCCTCCCATGGCAAGTCAAAAGTCTAACGACCCTCCTCTCACAATCTAGAATAGCACCATACCTGGCAAGCCAATCCATCCCAAGAATCAAACTATAACCCATGAACCCAAGCACATGTGCGTCGCATTCGAACTCGATGCCCAATACAAATATTCTCAAACCTCAACAAATCGTAGGCAGATGAGCCGTACCCCCAACGGGGTTTGAGACAACAACGGGATCCAAAACCACTAGTACTAATGTGCAAAGACTCAACCACATAAAATAAAAGAATGCGAGGCACCAGAATAAAAAAGAGTTCTAATTGGATGATTAGAAAGAGAAATCAAACCTTCACTGGAAACTTTCCTACCTCTATTCGACCCACTAGCCACGAGAGCATGCACTGCCATCTAGAAGATCCTGTCCTTTGACCCTGTCCTTGCTTCTTCGGTCACTCCTTAGAAAAGTGTCCGACCTCTCCACAATGAAAACAAGCATTCTTTCTTTTCTTGCAATCCTTGATCACATGACCCTCTCGTCCACAATGACGACATTTCCTCTTATCTCGAGCTTTGTCGTTCTTACCACCCTTCTTTTGTTGCTAGTTTTCTTTATTGGGCCACACTTTCTTATTCTGTGTTTCCTCAACCTTAGCTTCTTTCTTTTCACCTTTACCCTCCTAATGCATCAATGCCATATCAAAAAGATTCTCAAAGGTTGCTCCCATCGGAATATGAGACATAGCTAACCCATGGAGGGGTTCATTCAATCCTCTAACAAACCTCAAAGCCTTCTTGTGCAGGGTATCCACTAGTTCCAAACCAAGCCTCACCAATTGATTAAACTTATTAACATATTCTCTAACAGCCATGCTCCCTTGCTTAATCGCCAAAAACCTTTCCATTTGCATACTTTACTCAACTTGAGAAAGAAACTTCATTTCGAATCTTTGTTAGAAATCATCCCAAGTCTCTACTGGACGTCCCGCATGTGTCACTTCCCACCAAAACGAGGCCTCATCTTTCAGCAGCCAGGCGGCTAACTGGATCTTTCTACGATCATCTACTTCAAAAATTCCAAACAAATCCTCTATTTCTTTAAGACAATTCCTTACCTCCACGAAAGTCTCAGTTCCTTTGAATGGATTTCCTCCTGCAGCATGGAAGTTTTTTTTCCACATCTTAGAGAAATTATCCATACGTAGAGGAGGAGGAGGGGGAACAACGGGTGCAGCTGAGGGAGGAACGTCTGCTTGACCACCGGCAGGCACCGTGCCCTATAGATACCTATGGAACCAGCCTGGTATCGTAACTCCCTCAGGAATATTAGGTTCCCCAGATATGCTGAAAAGAAAAGGAAAAAGGGATTCAAACAGAGAATCGAAAGATATTACATATGGCTTTGGGAAATTATGTTTTTCAAAATAGACTTTTCCTTTGAAAATACTTTCTTTTAAAACCGTTTTGAAAACAATTTTCAAAATATTTTATCCAATCTGGTAACCTTCAGCTCTGATACCAAATGTGACACCCCACGTCCGTTAATGTCACTCGTTAAGAGAATACATTAAGTTTCATGAAGTGTTAATGGTAAACAGAAACAGAAATATTACACGATAGATATAAAATAGCAGCGGAATTTAAAACTTTTATTAAGCAGAAAACATTATGGTAATCAAAACATAGTTACATCACAAGTCTGAAATACATAAAACCAAGTACATCAACTTAAAATTTCTTTCTTGTACTTAAATCATCAGAGTACAATAATAAAAGAAGCATAATCCCCAAATTATAGCCATAGTAGAGAGATATGAAATCAAGCAATACATCTAAGCAGCTCCAAGCAGGATGAAAGCAGAATCCTGATCAAGCTTGAGTATTCTCACCCTGAGAAGCTGGGGGGAACGGAAGAGAAACAAGAGGAGACAAAATAGGTAAGACATAAAGTCTGGTGAGTCCAGTCACTTTTAGTATATAAATAAGTAAAAGTATCATGACAGGCATATAAACTGGATAAGAGAGATATAACATATAAGGCATATATGACAAGGTAACCAGGATAAACTGAACAGAGCGTGCAATGCGCTTCTCTACTAATTTTCTCTTCCTCAACACCACTACTAGTATAACTGTAATATGATGATCCCAATAAGCATAAGATGGTAAACTTAGGTGTACTTCTAGTGAGAGGTTTTAACCCCATACAATACATGTAGCCTAACAGAACTGACGGGGTGTTATACCCAAACGATAATAACGGACTCCTAAACAGACGTGACTTGATGTACCCTAATTACTACCCCAATCGATCGGCTCCCTAACCCTCATAAATACCCTGTGCTGGCCTCACATTAGGATGTATCGCTTCCTAAAGTGGCAACCCCGATACAAACAAGATGCAAAACCATATCTACAGATGTCACAACGTCTTAATCCTCTCTAGTCCGGACCCATGCATGCACATGGCCCCGTCGGAATGCGCCGCCCATTCCTCCTCTCAAGTGACCTCTTACAACCAGCCCAATAAGCATGCCCAGACCCCGACCTAGTTCGGGATTTCCCGTTTGATACCGATATGGGTTACCGACTGATATGGGACCACACAAGGTGATACAAGCTTCCCCAAGGCTTGTATCCCCACTATTAGGTTTTCCACAGGTTATGCCTTCTGGTTTCTCAAGTTTGCATAACCCCAACAGGTTAAGTTTGTGGACCTATAAATACAAATATTACCCACCAACCCAAGATATACATAACCCTCCCACTGATTTAAGCAAGCTTACTCAACCCCTACTCAAATTAATTGGTTCATGTAATCCCTATGGATTCAAACATGTTAAGTATTACAAGTTCATTACCATATTCATTTAAGGTTATAATGCACTAGACCTGCCACATTAAGCCTACAACTTGTGGATGCTGGATATGTCGGAAGGGTCCGCGTAGACTTCTTCCACAAGTCGGACATATCCTCATGTCTTAGCACCGTCACGTGTTTATGCACTAAGACCCCTCACATTAAATTCACCACTTGTGGCCGCTGGATTTGCTGGGCGGGTCCGGGCAAAATTCTACCACAAGTGTAATCTAACCTCGTGTCTAAGCAGGGTTGAAGTTTCTTATTACTGTAGTTCTAGGCATTTCATTCTTTAATTAATAATTATCCCTATTTCATTACAGATTTTCATGCCCCTTTTCCAAGTCATATTCATCATTAACCATATGCCCCCAAATTATGATCTAAATCACAATTTGATGTATGCCCTAAATCCACATTTATGTATTTAATTCAAGTTATGCCCCTAATTTCCCAATACAAGTTATGCCCCTATTTTAACGTTTTCCCCTCTTTTCCAATTTCACGCGTTTACATATTTCAGCGGTATGCCTAGGCACGAAGGTAGCCTGGCTATAAAATAAAAAGGGAAAAATAAGAAGGGAACAGAACATAAATAAACATAATAACAAGATGGACATACGGTGGAAAAATAGGCATAGCAACAGAATAAGCATATAGTGACACAATTGGGCATAATGACAAGATAGCATAAAAGAACAGATCTAATGAACATGTGAGAATAGAATTGATTAGGCATGGTGACATAATCATAAACATACATGATGAGATCTAATTAGTGAATTAGATATACAAATAACGACATATCTGACATGATTCAATTAGTCACAAACTTAGATCCAATTTATAACATGTCAAGATTAACTTAGACACACAAGTTAGGGCAGATCTGATATGATTCAAATAGTCATAGGCTTAGGTCCAATTCATAATATGTCAGAATAACTTATAAGTGTTTATATCTAAAAATAACGTAGATTCACTGTGATTGGATCTAAGAAATAGAGAAGAGTAATTGCATATGTTGAATCACACATCTCTAAACTTGAATGACTTGATTGCTAAAGAAGAAAGGTTGTTTCAATCTAGACAGAGGCAGTATCTAGTCTCCATTGTTTTAGAATGAATAAAAAAATAAGAATGGGGTATTATTTATAGCCTAGGGTTCACGAATTTGGTCAGCAAACAAGTCTACATACGCAGAAATGTATTTCGCCCGGATTTGGGGGGTGTCGACACCCCCTTACGGTGTCGACCCATGGGTCGACACCCCTCGGGTATCTCGACCCCCAACGTGTCCAATTCCCTCCCAGACTTCCTGCTTCTAATTTTTGAACTATTTTGAAATTCTGGGCTTAATTAATTTATATATAATTCTCTTGCGTGTATACAAACTTCTAACCTTAATAACTTCTTCACATGATGTCCATTTTACGCAAACTCGGAGTTTATCTTAAGCAGAATGCTGAGATGAATACAATAGCGCAGTTCGTTTTAGTTAATTCTGAATATTTAATTATGTATTCTCTAATTTATCATTTTAATGTGTTATAAATTACTGGGTGTTACACGTTTGGATCATTTCTTTTAAAATCTCTTTATTTCAAAATTATGCTATTTTCTTGAGATGGGTTTGTTTATAAACAAAAAAATCGAAAAATATTTATCTCAAAGCTAATAATATATATAGGAAACCTCTTTAATAACTTGTTTGCAAAACATGTGTATGTGTTCACAAAATCAGGAAAATACGCATGAAAACCACACATGAAAACAACAACGAAAACCCAACGAAATTTCACTAATTCGATATACAAATTGGCAATAATATAGGATATTCTTTTTAGGTTTAAGCCTAGGAAAATACCACTAAAATTCACCTCAGAACGCACCCAAATCAGCAGGGGAACATTCAGAAAAAAATCACATGAATAAGACTTAGATGCAACACAATAGTATGTTTAAAAGCCTACCTACACCCAAAGGGTGTGTCAACTCACTAGGAAAAATAAGTTAGCCTGTAATGCTAAAAATACAAGTCTGTGTCGACACTCATATGGTGTGTAGACTCAGGTTGAGCAAAATTCTAGAACCCTGAACTCCTTCCCGAGTTCAACATCGAGCATCTATTTCCCTTTTCTACAGGGTTCTGATTCAGTCCAAAATTAACATGCTCAAAGAGGAATAACTCTATTATAGACTAAAGTAAGAATTGTAGAACAGGAACAAGAATTGAAAGAGACATGGAGACTTAAAGATTAATCGAACAAGGTTTATATACTGTAACTTGACTGAAACAAGTTACAGTTATAATAATTAATTTTTCTCACCAAATTCAAACAAAACATGTATATAAGCTAGAAGTGTGAATATATACAAACTCACGTTGACTTGCCTTGCAAGTATCGCCTCAATGTAGCTAATAAAGACAAAGTTTTGAACATTCACAGACTGTAGACGAAGGAAACTTGACATGCAAGGAATCCAATTAATACTGAATTTTCATTTCTTAAATTTCCATCGATAATTGATTGAAACATATTCTAAAATATGCTAAGAATCTCCCTTTTCTTTTCTTGTTAATTTTTTTTGTGGGAAGATTTATTTTTTAATTTCCATTGAGAGGCCATAAATTTCCTTGTATTATCACTATACGCCAAAAAATAGATGAAGAAAACCATCCTGAGAAAGATTGTTAGGGAATGCGAAAGGCAGATCTTAAGGCAAATGAAACACTAAAGAGGGGTAAATAGTGTTTTCAAAGAATTTATGGAAAGTTTTAACTTATATGATCTACTATATGAACCACACACAAAAGAGATGATCATAGACACAGAATCAAACACAAACATAGAAACATATAAATATAAAATGCAGAAAAAAGAAAGAACACACCGGATTTTATATTGGTTCGGATTACTCCTACGTCCAGTCCCACACAATGTTGGATTGCGCAGAGTTTTATTATAATCAATATCCAAGTACAATCCCCTTGATTTCACGGCTACAAGGTTAACACCGCTCCAAACACCCTTGATTTCATGGCTACAAGGTTACCACCGCTCCCTTTCCTTGATTTCAGGGCTACAAGGAGCACACCCTTTCCCAAACACTTCCCAAATGATTGAAATAGCCATATAACTCTTCAATAGCACTTAAATTCAGAGAGTAATATATAGAGATTGAGAAAAGAAGAAGTTTATATAATTAGAGTAGAAATCGATAAAGTAGAAGTGTAGAAATCAATAAATTATAAATAATAATGGTGGGATGTAAAGGGGTGAAGATAGAGAAGAAGATATATAAAAAAATTCGAAATCAGCCCCTATTTATAAGATTTGAAAGGTTGCAACGTTTCTGGAATGTTACAAATAATGAAAAGACACTTCCTTTGAAAATTGAATTTCTAACAGTTGTATGTCGACATACCCATATATGTATGTCGACATACCCATATATGTATGTCGACATATACACATATTTTTAGTTTTTAAAACCTATTTTCAAGTGTTTGATTATATATATTATTCTGGAAATTCTTGAATTAAAACTTAATGATATAAATGAATATTCTAAAGTGTAAAATCATATGAAATCATAATTATATATTATATAAACAAATTTATAAATTTATAAGGTTTAAAACTATAAAACTAAATAATTATATAAACTTAGATATTAAACTTAAAACATGTATTTGAAATAATAAGTAAGATAGAAAAACAATTTGAAATTATAATTTGAATTTTGAAAACATAATTTGAAATTTATAAATCAGAATTAGAAAAACAGAATTTGAATTTGAACTTGGAGTGCTATTCAGAGTCTTACATACAAATTAGACTCTATTACTATATTTTTATTGAACTCTTGATAACATGATTACTCATGAGTCTTGAATCTCCTCTGAATTCTGAATCTCTTAAAACTCTAAAACTGTACAGTTTTCAGTATTTAAGTCCTGTATACAAATCCTTCATATATGTGTGTGTGTGTATATATATTCTGGATAGAGATGTTAGTATATATTTTCTAATCAATGATAACTAAAATAAGGTGGTTGTCATCAGAACTCCATTCTCCAACGAAGATGTCATATACTCTCTTTTAGCCTTTCCTGAATCCGGATAATTCCTTAAAGGGTTTTGGGCTTGATTTGATGGCCATATTGACTTAAATAGAATTCAATTAGGCTAAGTTTGGTTTAAAAGGCTATGTTAGGCCAAAATGTGTTGTTCAACACATAACTTACCTTTCTCACCTTAATTTTCTTCTCAAATACAAAATTTAACTTTTAATTTTTTTTAAACAACATACTTAAATTAATTAAAAACCCTTTTTAAATGCACATTGCACAAGTTGACACCAAATTCTTATTTTTTACAAATGAATTGGACATTTTACATTATTGTGTACGGAATTTTACATTTTTAAGTTTATAATTGCACAAACACAAAGTTTGGATACAATTAACTTATATCAACATATTAGAATTTATTTTCACACATAAATATTTATTACCATCAATGTTTACATTTCCCCAATTCATTTACAGCTTAATGATATTTTCAACACACAGCTTTATACCCTGTTCCACTATATACACATATATTTGTCTATTGCAATCTATTGCTATACAACACAACATTTCTTCACATATTCAATCTCTTTAAACTTTATTTTTTTAATCAACAATACTATTATGTGCTTGTTTCATATTAAAAACCCAAAAACAAATTAAAATATGCATATATTAAAATATTGATTTTCAAATCAATATTACATATTTTTTAATACCTATTTTAACAACCAAAAGGTTGTTAAGAAATAGTCTTTCAACTACTAAATTTGATAAAATGATCCCTATAAACACAATTTATACGTTTTTCTCAAACATATTTATTTTACAAATAGAAATTCGAATAAATGTTCTTATTTGATATTTGATTTATTCCAACATAACCATTTCTTTTAAACCCCAAATTCATTATTTTTCTCAGCTTAATTCATATACGAGTTAAGCCCTTAAGCTTGTAACGAACGCAAATTTTCGACCTAGAAAATCAACATAAATCCCATGTCAATCATTCAGGCATCGAACATTCTAGATCATTAATAGAAAGAAGTTAGAGGGTGAGAATAGATAAGATAGAAAATTAGAATAGAAGAAGAAGAACATAACAACGGAACAGACTAAATACAATTCTTACAGCGGAACAAATAAAATATATTATATAACACAACTTTGGAATAAAAACCAGTATCTTTATACAATACTATTATCAGTGTACAACACTTACAACACAATGGAAATAGCAGTAGCTATATAATCCTGAAGCCTTCTGCTCCAACTCTCCAAGTATATCTATAAAATCCCGACTACTTGACTGCATGTACAAAATTGGGCACCCAAGAGTTTAGGAAAAACAAAACAAAATAAACTCTTGGTCAGTCATGTGAGTGGTGTGAGTAAACTCCAACCATTTATTTAACTTTTAAAAATTCTTTTTAAAATAAAGAATAATCATAAGACCGATCCACACATAAACATGGATGGTTTTTACCTTACGATAACAATTTTTTTTAAATCCGTACTCTTTTGGTATTATAATAATGTCTAAATCAAATAAATAGCAATCTAGTGGAATGCTTTCATCTCACGTTCCACATATATATTATATAATCAAAAAATCACAGGCACTTATTTGGTAATGGATTCCCATTGGAAAGGTATGGGACCACCTTCCGATAGTGTATCTATAGAGAGGAATACACTGGGTTCAACAAGAACATCTTGTAACCTAGGTTAAACATGATCGGTCAGTCATTTCGTTTGAGTGTACCGAATGTATTATCACCAACGGTTAGGATCAGCAACCGTTTCCTGAAAGGGACAACATCGAAATAGGTTAAAGAAGTAAATGAAATTTCTCTAGATCAGGTGACAATACACCCTAATTAGGAGCTACCCAGTTAGCCATGCGACCTACCCGATTTTATACCCTTTCTTGGTTGTGAGGCTAGCGGCCATAACGTATCTGTTTGACAGATCACACCTTTATTCACTTTGAATGCCACATCATTATACTCGCCAAATCACAAATTGATTTCTCCAAAAATACTATAGGTATACAGCTAAGAGAAACGAATTTCTCCGCCACCAAACGTAAATACATTTGAAGAGATCAATTTATGTGATCTATTAAATATACTTTGTCAGACATTCTTCCATATAGGTTGTCTTGGGATTGGACAAACCGAAGGCACTATTTTGTAAACCCATCTTAGGCAATTTCTACCTAGGATTTAGCAGAATAGCCCTTGCATAAACTCCGTCTTCAATTATCTTCATCATATTTGATTTGCAATGCTAATGCCCATACGGAGTGGTTTTCAGAAAATAAATACGATCCCAGTCTCCCTGTATTGACAACGGACAAATGGTCAAAACTTTAATAGTCGGTTATTTAACTATCAAAGGAAAACATCTATACACACAATGATCTTATTTCCAAATGGAAATTTTATCGATCAATCATCAATCAACATTTTTTCCTTTAAATTAATTTATCATTAATTTATTCATTTCTCCATTTCCCGATTTTATATATTCATAAATCCTTATTTTCTAAATTTAGAAAATATACATTATTAACATTGGAAAACATTTCCAATTTTTATTCACACATCACTATCTTCCCATATCTATCAGTCTCTAACTGTAAACTAGTAAGAGAATAACCCCTACGTATTAACCCCGAAGGCCAAAACCAACATCAGATCAACACCCAGAAGCTATTCAACTTAATTAATTTTTAGTCAGTTTCTAATTTCTTTAACTCCATTTCTTAACTTCTTATCAAATCATTGCTTACTAAACTCTCGGATTCAGTTTTCGAATCCAATTCTTTAATGAAAAACATTTATTATAACGGTAGCGTTATAATCCTACTTCGAAAATATCTAACTTAAAAATATAACTTTTATTCATTTATTTGAAAAATAATAATTAATTAATTAATTAAAATCTTGATTTAAAAACCGGAAAGTATATAATACTTTCCTACGTTGATGTAGTCGAATCCCAATGTATAATTCTCTCTTGAATAAACTCTATGCAATAATTCCCTTTCGAATAAACTATATTCTATAATCTCTCTTTCGAATAAACTATATTCGATGAATTTCTTTCGAATAAACTATATTCGACAATCTGTTTTGAATAAACTATATTTGATAATCTCTCTTTCAAATAAACTATATTTGATAATCTCTCTTCCGAATAAATTATATTCAATTACGCTCTTTCGAATTAACTATATTCAATAATCTCTTTTTCGAACGAACTATATTTGATAACTCTCTTTCAAATAAACTATATTCGATAATCTCTCTTTTGAATAAACTATATTCGATTTACATTATGAACTCTAGCATATTTTACCCTTTCGAGTCAACTCAATTTCTAAATTCATTTTTGAATTTAGTACTTCCTAACAATTACCAATTTCCTTTTTTAACAGTTTTAATTTTGCAAAACGTTTGCTTTTAATTCATTATTCACTTTAAAATGTGAATATTATTCCTTTACAGAAAACTGGGCTCGTTTTATCAAATCAAAACTTGATTTCATAGTTTAAATACTAACACGGGTTTAAACTCCGATTATAGAGTCATTTAATAACTTCATATTCACATTCCATTTTATTTATCAAATCTCGTTTACATGTCAACTTCATAGTGATTTTATTAAATAAGTCTATAATTCTCTATCGCCTTTATATTTGATTCTAAAATAACGGATTCAAGCCGAATATTAATTATTTTGTCAAATCCCGATTTTTCAATTTATAATTTCTTGAAATAAATTATTTTATAACATTTGGCCTAGTCGAATTCTAATTAGAAACTTTTATGGATTTTATTTAATCCTAATTATATTTTGAACATCGAAATAATTTCTATCGTTTCCTTTTTAAAACAACTCCCCATTTACCGTTTTAAATTCACTGCTGAATTCACAACCCAAATTATCCACTAATAACTATTTTTATTTCATTTAAAAACATTGTTTATAAATCACACAACTTGTTTTTATTATTTAACAAGTTATTTATTTCTAGCCATTCAAAATTCCAATTCTACTTTTAAAATAGATTTTTCCCCTTTTTAAATTCATATACCATCTGTTATAATTCCCTTTATAAATGTTAAATTTACATTCCATTTTTAGATATTGGCATTAACACCGATTTTTACTTCTTTATATAAGTTCAGACTTATATATTCCATTTATCAAATGATAAATATTTTATTTTATTTATAAAACATTATTTATAAATTAATCTTCTCAATTCTATTTGTTAAAAACAGATTCTATTTAAAATCTACTTTATATCAATTTTTTGGTAATTCCTTTATATCTCGTAAATTTCTTTTTTTATAATTCTATTAATTTTCCGAAAATTATATTTATTCCATATACTCTTTATTTACTTCTTATTATCTCCATTTATTATTTTAACAAAATACAATCTTTTAAACTTCCATATAACTGTAAATACTTTATACAAAAGTTTTGTTAACTATATTTTTCGTTAACACCAGAGATGGGTCAACAGGGATTGACCTAAAGGGAAATTAGGTGGAAGGGCTCACTTTTCCGGTTGACTCTAGTATGAGATTTTAGACGCTGATGCTCAGAGGTGCTGAATCGCAAAGGAGTATTAGGTCAGATCTATACTCAGAGAATGGAATTCGTTCTACTATTCGAGGATATCGAGAGACACAAATCCATGCTTCCCAGTAGAATGAATAACAAGCTGCAACTACATTAATTGGATAAATGATGATACACATTTACAGAGCAATTTTCGTGTAAGAAGATTCCCTTTTCATTAAGTATTTGATTGGAAGTACATGAATGTTATAGAGAA
The DNA here is from genome assembly GCA_030737875.1 of Allium sativum. Classification (NCBI taxonomy): domain Eukaryota; kingdom Viridiplantae; phylum Streptophyta; class Magnoliopsida; order Asparagales; family Amaryllidaceae; genus Allium; species Allium sativum. Next base: position 682,159,633 of record CM060919.1, read on the forward strand.
GAAATCTCCATGTTAACAAGTCTTTCTCCAAAGTTGCCCTCATCGCACGGAAAACCTTACGCAGCTCGGAAGAGGATTAGCCATAAGTGAAATTACTACGGCTATAGATGGGAGTTAGGCACTTCTTTGCCCTTCGACAGACGCCGTAGTCTCATCATGCCTACGGAACCATGTCGCGATGAGGTTTCCTCCCAGAAAGCCAGGAGCCCCGAAGACTCAGAAAAGAAGGAAACAAGGATTAAACAGGAAATCAAAAGATAAATATATGGCTTTGGGGACTATGTTTTTCAAAATAAACTCTACTTTTGAAAATACTTCCTTTTTAAAACCTTTTTGAAAATAGTTTTCAAAAACTTTTTATCAAATCTGGTAACCTTCAGCTCTGATACCAAGTGTAATAACCCACCTCTGTTAAGGTCACTCGCAAAGGGAATGCCTTAACTTTGGTGGAGAGTTTTTAGTAGACAGGACAGAAATTTACAAGACATATAAAGTAGTACTTGAAAAATTATAACTTTATTACAGGACAAGCAGAAATAAGTTTGGTTACATCTTTCTAAATTACAATACCAAAACTCAAGTACACAATTATTAGTCTTTTACAAAATCCTTCAAAATGTAAAGTTTCAAAGCCATAATCCCCAATATAAACTGCCATGAAAAGATAGAGCCAAAGCAAAGCAATACTTCAAACACTTCAAACAGAGAGAATCAGAATCAAGCTCCTATGTTTCCACCCTGAGAACCTAGGGTGGAACGGAAGAAAAGATGCGAAACAAACTAGGTCAGACATAAGTCTAGTGAGTCCAGTGACTTTCATCATATAAACAGGTAACAATATCATGACATGTAAATAAAACTGGATGAGAGATAACCGTAACAGGAATAGCAAGTTAACAGAAGAAACGGAATGGTATAGACTAAGCTTAGCTTCTTACTTAGTTTTCACTTCTCTGCACTAATACTAGTGTAACAGGATTAGGTGTTACCCTAATGTCTAAACTGAAACTGAAACGGAAGCAGAATAATCTCTACAGAAACAAAATGCTAGTAATCGGCCTTTACCACCCGAACAGAGGCAGACGGTATAGAAATGAAATGCTAATAACAGGCTTTTACCACCCCAACAGACAGAAGGTACGAAACCAGAATACTAATAATGGGCCTTTACCACCCAAACAGACAGAAGGTACGGAAACATAATCAGAAACGGAATCCGAGACGGAAACAGAATAATCCCTATAGAAACAGAATGTTAGAATTAGGTGTATTCTAGTAATGGGCCTTTACCACCCGAACAGACGGTACCTCGCAGAAACAGACAGGTGTCACCGCCCAACAGAAACAGACGATACCCACAGAACAGACAGAACTAGGTGTACCTTAATGTCTAAACAGAAACAGAAACGGAAGTAGAATAATCTCTACAGAAACAGAATGCTAGAATTAGGTGTACACTAGTAATGGGCCTTTACCACCCGAATAGACGGTACCATGCAGAAACAGACATGTGTTACCACCCAACAGAAACAAACGGTACCCACAGAAATAGACAGAACTAAGTGTACCCTAAGTCCTAACCCCAAGCGATCGGCTCCCTAATACATAAATACCCTCTGTCGGCCCTACAATAGGGTGTATCACTACAACAAATTGACCATATTACAACAGTGGAAAAAAGTTGTAAAAGACTTTTTACAACGGTGGAGCCACCGTCGTCTATTAAGAAGTTGTAATAGACTAAAATCTTTTACAACTTTTTTGCACCGTTGCGACACCGTTGTGAAATGTATATTTTACAACTGTTTTTTACCGTTGTAATAAACTCTATTACAACTATTTATAACTATTGTAATATATTTTATTAAAAGTATTATTTTATAGTTGTAATATATGAACAAATCATATTTATGTATATTACTAATAAAAGAATTCATTTCAGAACATATTATCTATAAAACTGAAGATATCAAACAAACTTAAAACATAAACCAAAACAATATATTAGAATTCAAAACTCTCATCGTTTTTTTACATAATAAGCTGAATTTATAAATCATACAAGTTTCTCAAGTACATAAAGCAACTACAAAGTCCATTATCCAAGACTCCAAAATCCAAATGACTTGAAGTCATCTTTCATAAATACACATCGCTAAGAGTAATACAAATATAATGAAATTGAGATTTGCTCGCAATGTTGTTGGACTTGCAATGGTCTTCATTCTTGAGTTAACTTCCAATGAGTTTGAGATTTTCTCGCAATATTGCAGGTGTTCTTGAATTAAACTATATGAAGTAACATATTAAGCAATAAGAACGAAGTATATTAAAGTAGAGAAATAAATTGGTTGAAATTTGAATCAAAAGAACTTACAAGTAGAGAAATAAATTCTAAGCTAAGAGCACCTGATCCATATAAGTAATATATGTCAATATATATACATACTGATTAAGTTATACATTAATGCAAAATTTCAGTAACTAACAAAGAGGAGATACTGTTTCTAAACAGGTACTAAAAGAATATGTTATTGAATGTAAGTAATTAAGTAGGCTGTATTAGTACTCACATAACTATCGAAATGGATTAGTCAAACCAAGAATACATCATATAACATGTAATAAACCGGAAATTCTGAGCCAGTTTAAAATTTTTATTTTGGCAATTTTAATGAATTTTGAATATTTAAAATGAATTATTTTAAATAATATCGACGAGATTTTTTTTTGAATATAATTAGAACGTATATATTTATATGCGTCGTCGTTAGAATATAAATAATTATATATAATTATAAAAGGAATTGAAAATGGCGCGGCAGTTCGATAATTCGATTTCAAACTTCAATTGAATGTACCGGGTGCAAAACAATCCAGATTTTAGCGAAACCAAAAATATTAGAATCTATTCGTGAATATCTTTCCAACGAATCAGAAAAATCAAAATTTCATAGCGGGAATCAAAAGTTATGCCCAGTTGAAAATTCAGAATAGTCGCTATGTAAATTATACATGGCCCAAAAAGTCAAACTTTGCATACGGATGAATTTGGACTCGAAACCACTTCCATTGAGTTTAAAATGCCGTTTAGAACTCCGAAAGTATAAGCTTCGATATATTCCGATATCCGGAATAGTGGCTATGGGCTGGAGTTGTTCGGTTAACAAAACATAGCCCTTAAAAAGTGAAATTTTGCATACGAGCTCAGAATTCGATGAGATAAATTTTTATGGATTCACAATGATAAATCATTGTTGAGTTCCAAATGGCGCGTCGAACGGAGTTAGTATGTGGCCGTGCGAGCTGAAACAGTTCTGGGTAAAGCGAGCAGTCATTTTACAAAGGAACATTATTGATACGACCTCAGAATTCGATTTCGTTTTTTTTATGGATTCGTATCGTCTAATAATGGTTAAATCCAAGAGGGCTTGATTTTTTGAGTTAGCATGTGAGCGTGCGAGAAGAAAAGGTGCGCCAGAATAGCATTTTTAGAGCTTATCTGAGCATTTTTGTGATTTTTTTTGAATGGTCAAACGAACTCGGAATTCGACGAAACTTGTTTCGTTGGACTCGTCTTCACGTCTACTATCTCGTGTCCGAAATCCGCGGCCATCGGAGATCGCTAGCGTTCGGGCGATACGCGAGAAACTAGCATATAATCACTTTTACTCTATTTTCTCTTCATAATTTCATTTCTCTCTTCCTCTTCAAAAACTCAAAAATGGCGTCCACCCTCCCATCCGCCGCCGCTGCCGCCCCTCCACCACCTCCACCGCCGGCCGCACCCCCTCCCCCTCCTCCCCTCCTCCTCCTCTTCCTCCTCCTCTCTCTCTTCTCCTCTTTCTCTCTTCCAATCGCAAACCCTACGAGCCAACCACCACCACCGCGGCCACCACCTCCACCACCGCCGACCACCAGCAGGCTCCCCATGTCCAATCAGGTCCGGTGCCCCCCTATGGCCACCCAACTCCGTCCGTGGGCCCCTCCTCCTCAAAAATCATATTTTTCACAAAATCCCGTTTTGCAAATAACACCCTGTCACCATTTCGCGAATAACTCCCAAACCGTGCGTTTTTGGCCAAAGTCCCTCTAGACCAAAGTTGTAGAGCACGAAATTCTCTTCGATTTGGCTATATGGAAGTCGTGTTTTGGAGTTCGGAGCTGCTCGGAAAACGCATGCGAAGTCTGCTGTTGAAAAGCGGTAAAATTCGTGTACTTTCGCGAATTCTGGCGAATTGGTGCATTTTCGACAAAAAGACCCTTAGGCGAAAGTTGTCCGGAATGACATGTTTAAGCTAGAAAATAAAGATGGTGTGAAGATTGAAGCTCGTTTGCAAATTCTGGAACCCGAACAACGAATCCGGGCGTTAGAAAAAAAGTGAGTTTTCTCCATTTTAAAGCTTCTACAGTTTTTGACATATGAAGTAAATAAAAATATGATCTTTATATTATAGAGAGGATAAAAATCCGATTTTTAACTTATAGAAGATATAAAGATGAGATTTTTATATAATGTAGATAATAAAAATGTGATTTTTTATACATGTAGTGGCTACGGGCAACGAAAGTGACAAAAGGCGAGAACGACAAGATTTTCTACATAAGAAGGGTCGTGGTATTAGATTAGCTAGTTGGTGAGAACTTCTTACTCAAAATTTCTTTTTCTAGTTATATATATACTAGGATGCAGACGGTGTTTAGTAGCACCCGACACAATCGTCCACAGACCATGGACTTGTTTGTTCGGTTGTGTAATTGGTTAGATTATTTGGTTTGAATTGAGTTGTTTGGTGAAATGGAATGGATTTGATTGATGTGTGAATGGCGTGGGCCTTCACTAGACCGGGGATAAGGCTAGGCCTCGTCCCGTTTCTAGTATCGCGCCGTTATGCCGCCGAAATTTTCTAAAATATGTTAGAAAAATAAAAATATCATTTTATTGAATAAATGAACCGAATAGAATATTCATAGTTTGAATAAAATATTTTGGTCGTTAAAAATATAATTTTTAACGTGAATGTGAATAAATAAATATTCATTTACAAACCGGACGGTTTGTTTATGTACACCTATTTGAAGGACATTGATTGGGACGGTAAATTTTACACATCGCCCAACAGCACAAATAAAATCTGTGTTTGATTGTTTGAAACCCCACACGGGTATTGGGATAAAATACGGCATACACTAATCCCAATAATTAGTTGTATGTCGATCGATTGATTGACAGGCTGTTATAAGCGTTAGATATCTATATTTAATGCTTATACAGTGTAGTGCACTTTGGATGATGGTTGATTATTTATCGTTGCTATTCTATACATGTGTTGTATGGAATCCATATAGTTAACGCTATATGGTAAGTGATTGGGCCTCATTCCAATTTAGAAGATAAAGAATATTATAAAATAAAGGTTCATGTGTTGACTGTACTCATCCGTTGAGATTAGTCATGAGTTGAACGAAATATTTTAATAATAAAATTTACATCTTTATCATATATGAAATTAGAAATTAACTGGAAAATAGAAGAGATGAGTGGTCTCCTGGATATTGATCTGATGTTGGTTTCGGCCTTCGGGGTTAATATTCAGGGAATCGTTCTCTTACTAATTTACGGTTGGAGTCGGATTTAATATCAAACGATAGATACCTTAATTTTCATAAAATATATTAGATAAAAAAAATAGTCACACGTGGACAGTACTCATTCGTTGAGATTAGTCGTGTGTTGACAAAAATATAGATTCACATATTGAATAGAATAATTATTCATTTGTTGAATAGAATAACGAATTTATTGAAATATATAAAGCCGTGTTGATTAGAGTTGCGCTATTTTGACATGAACGATGTTTATATCGATTATATTCGTTTTTATAATGAATATAAAAAGGAAGTGATTTCAAAATATAATGTTTTGAAAATATTATCATTTATATAGTAATGATAGGGAATATACAATTTTGATTTGAAATTGAATATAGAATTGAAATGTTTTGAAAACGAATTTAAAACGATTCATAAAATACGTTTTAAATAGAAATTGACGAAATATATATTATATATATATTATATATATAATATAATGGCCTGAATAGAACGTGCCGCGTCGCGGCAGTTCACGAATTTCGACCATTGATTTTGAACGGATATCACGGGAGATCCGACCGTCGGATTCACCTAAAACCGGAACCGTTGGGTTCGTATCGAAAAGAGCTTTCTAACGAATATTAGAAATTTCAAATCTAACGGTTCGATTTGGAGATACGTCCAAATCAAATTGGGAAAAGGTCGTTGTAAGTGCAGTTCGATGGCCGTAGATGGAAATCGACTGTACGGGCCTTGATAAAATTATTAAAAATAATAATAATTTGTGTAAAATCATAAGAAATGATTTGGGAAAAAATTGGGATGAAAAACTCCATATTTGAAAAGATAAAAATAAATTTTTATTGAAATGAACTGGTTTATAACTAAAACAACAACCCATTTATTTTAAATAAATAAATTGGATTTGAATGGGTTTTAAATAGAATTGATTTGTGGGTTTATCGTGAACAGTGTTTTAAATAACACTTGTTCTTTAACCCGATAATAAATAGAATGTGATTTGGGGTTTATCGTGAACTGTGTTTTAAATGACATTAGTTCTTTAACCCAGTAAAAGGAGTTTTAATGAATCTGCAACTAGATTGAAATGTGAATTGATAATCTAAATTATCAAATTTGGAAAATGAACGAGAATGGAGTATCACCAGTTTTGCTCCAAAGCGATAGTTAAATCTTTAATTAGATTTGAACGTGAAATGGTAATTAATTTTACCAATAACACCATGGTGTTAGATATGGAGTATTACCAGTTTTGCTTCATGGGATGAATAGGTTGGGATTGGGAAATAAAATAAATAATTACTTCGGTGTGGTTCGCTAATCTCGACTAGTTTAGAAAACCATAATTTGGTTTGAAACGACATCCAAAGGAAGATTAAAGGATAAATTTTAAAGAATTTATCTTGGATAAAATTAATGGGAACCTTTCCCTGAGAATATGAATTGGAATGAGGCGTATGTTGTGTTTGTGTAATGTTTTTAATATACGCGGGTTGTTCGGAAAGGCCGGGTTTATACCCATTCTGAATAACCGATTCGACGATATGTCGAAGATGAAGACGGTGGTTGAAGACCGGAAGTCTTCACATCGTTTGGGTGATTACTGATTATCTTGATTGGGCTGTACACCCAAGATGAGGGAATCAGTTGGTGATCGTCCAGACGTACCTAGAGATCGATGGATATGCGAGGAAAGTGCCTCCGGTTTCGTTCAGACCCAGAACGAACTTGTAAATGGATTGTGTGTCTGACATTGGATTTCATTCTGTGTTGATTGATTTCTGTTAAATATATATCCGTTTGGCGGCGGAGAATTTATTCTCTTGCTTAACGCCCTTCTCTGAGACGTACGAGCTTAGAGGTTATATATCGATAGATATCAATCGCATGGCATGAATTGCCTGTGTGGCATGCTGAGTTGCATGGATCAAGGCTTCTGTTGAAAAGCAAAGTCTTGTGGTTGATGATCAAAGCACGACCTTTGTGGCGTAGCTTTGTGTATAGTGTGGATTCGCGAGCCTCACACCTCGGTATGAGTCAAAAACGGGATAAGGACCCAAGGAGTGCATGACATTTCTTTCTAGCTATGGTGGTGTCAGTGACTTACCAGCCCTGACATTTATATACGTTTCACCTATGTGGTTGTTGGAATGCGAGGCGCCTCGATTATAGGTCTGTAAGGACCGGGAAACGTGTGTTCAGGAATAACTAATCCTCTAACGTAAGTGAGGACCGGCCTTGGAGGATCCAGGATTGCCCAGAGTGTGTAGTCCTGAGGCATTTGCTAGAGTGTCTCGAACGCGGAGAGGAGCTTACCCCTTGCCTCAACTCATGACGGAAATACAATTTCCAATACGTGATATTGCGGTTTTAATTGTAGAACTAGTATGGCGACATGATATATGGTACCCATGCCGTCTATGATTTATATTTATGATTGAAATTGTTTTGACACTATACACTTATTATAGTATCAAATGATTTGTTTTAAACGTACCAAGCATGTTTGGCTATTATAAGGGAAAACCCTATCCTCCGGCTTGCGTTGCATTGTGTGATGGGTCCTGGGTCTTATAATAGCTTCATTTTTCGAAAAAGCATTGCGCTGTTTATTCTATGCACTGGTATTCTTGGGAGGAAACCCGTTCCGTGTTATACGGCGTGGTCCCTTGAATTACTCTCTTTTAAAGTATAGCTTTAAATAACTGTTTTAGTCCTCACACCAGTCACATGACTGACCTAGAGTTTATTGTTTTAACCTAAACTTTGGGTGCCCCTATTTTCCGCACGGGCAGCTAGTAGTTTTGGTTTTGCAGATTCATATTCACAGGATCCTGATTTACAGCTGGAACGATGCTCGGGAAGCTCTGTATTCGTGTATTACCTTCAGTTGTGCTTTGTATTATTTTCCGCTGCTATGTAATTTATTGTAATCTCTGATATTTATCAAATGTAATTTATTCATTTATACTCTGTATATTCTTGTATCTGATGGTATTGTTGTAATAACAATGAAATGTTCTCCCGTCTGCGTTCTGATTTGTCCTGTTCTCAAGGTAATTCGGGCTTTCCTTCACGGCGAAGTTACGGGCTATCACAGTTGGTATCAGAGCTTTGGTTTACAGAGCTCGAGAACAAGACACATTAGAACCATACGAAAGAATTCATCAGATATTGGATTAGTAATATCCAATTAGAATGACTCGTTAGAGATAGGATTAGTAGTATCCTAGAACGAGTGTGAAGAGTATATTTTTCAAATGAAAACAATTTTGTTTTGAAAATTTAAACCATTTTATACGTATTTGAATATTTTATTTATTTTGAATTTGGACAATCGAGTATATAAAGATTTCGCGTATACGCGTCATGAACGTATATTCGAAGTTTTAATATACTGGATAGATATAGAATCACACTCTAGTCGCCCGGAGATAATTCTGGTAATGCGACCGCATTATCAATATTTATGTTCGTGTTTAGAAGGTGAGATATCTATATATTTCCATTAGACTGGTGTGAGAACCAAAACTCATATAGATAGATTCATTTGCTGTGATTTGGCATCAAAAACATGATTTTTTGTATATATATCAAAATTATGAGTTTGAAACTCTAATTCACTAATTGATTGATGTTTGTGTTGTTTGTCTATTTGTTTGACAATTTTGAACCATTATGCCTAATTGAATCAAATATTGAATTATATTGAAAAATTGGTCGCATTTGCTAGCATATACATGTATTTACATTGAACAGGTCATAGCAAGGAGGATAGAGCAGAGAATAAAATTTGTTTGCCCGACAAATAGGTACATGTTTACGATAATTTACTGTTTTGTTTGGGTGATGATGATTTTATGAGCCTATTGGCTAGCCGCTTGGCTTTTTCTTTTTCTTTTTGAGATTAGAAGGCCTATATGGCAATTTCGGGATTTTCCCGTGCTCCCCGTACAAAGGAGGTTATGGCGAAATTTTTCGAAAATTTAGGGTGTTAGCCAAATTTTTGAAGAATTTGAAAATTTTCCGAAACTGAAAAGTTGGAGAATGGAAGCTAGATCGAACGTAGAGTGGATTAATCAAACCACTTTCGACTTTGTTCCTTTTCGGGGACGAAAAGTTTTAAGTGGGGGAGATTGTAATAACCCGGAAATTCTGAGCCAGTTTAAAAATTTTATTTTGGCAATTTTAATGAATTTTGAATATTTAAAATGAATTATTTTAAATAATATCGACGAGAAATTTATTTTGAATATAATTAGAACGTATATATTTATACGCGTCGTCGTTAGAATATAAATAATTATAAAAGGAATTGAAAATGGTGCGGCAGTTCGATAATTCGATTTCAAACTTCAATTGAATGTACCGGGTGCAAAACAATCCGGATTTTAGCGAAACCAAAAATATTAGAATCTATTCGTGAATATCTTTCCAACGAATCAGAAAAATCGAAATTCCATAGCGGGAATCAAAAGTTATGCCCAGTTGAAAATTCAGAATAGTCGCTATGTAAATTATACATGGCCCAAAAAGTCAAACTTTGCATACGGATGAATTTGGACTCGAAACCACTTCCATTGAGTTTAAAATGCCGTTTAGAACTCTGAAAAGTATAAGCTTCGATATATTCCGATATCCGGAATAGTGGCTATGGGCTGGAGTTGTTCGGTTAACAAAACATAGCCCTTAAAAAGTGAAATTTTGCATACGAGCTCAGAATTCAACGAGATAAATTTTATGGATTCACAATGACAAATCATTGTTGAGTTCCAAATGGCGCGTCGAACGGAGTTAGTATGTGGCCGTGCGAGCTGAAACAGTTCCGGGTAAAGCGAGCAGTCATTTTACAAAGGAACATTATTGATACGACCTCAGAATTCGATTTCGTTTTTTTTATGGATTCGTATCGTCTAATAATGGTTAAATCCAAGAGGGCTTGATTTTTTGAGTTAGCATGTGAGCGTGCGAGAAGAAAAGGTGCGCCAGAATAGCATTTTTAGAGCTTATCTGAGCATTTTTGTGATTTTTTTTGAATGGTCAAATGAACTCGGAATTCGACGAAACTTGTTTCGTTGGACTCGTCTTCACGTCTACTATCTCGTGTCCGAAATCCGTGGCCATCGGAGATCGCTAGCGTTCGGGCGATACGCGAGAAACTAGCATATAATCACTTTTACTTCATTTTTCTCTTCATAATTTCATTTCTCTCTTCCTCTTCAAAAACTCAAAAATGGCGTCCACCCTCCCACCCGCCGCCGCTGCCGCCCCTCCACCACCTCCACCGCCGGCCGCACCCCCTCCTCCCCTCCTCCTCCTCTTCCTCCTCCTCTCTCTCTCCTCCTCTTTCTCTCTTCCAATCGCAAACCCTACGAGCCAACCACCACCACCGCGGCCACCACGGCCACCACCTCCACCACCGCCGACCACCAGCGGACTCCCCATGTCCAATCAGGTCCGGCGCCCCCCTATGGCCACCCAACTCCGGCCGTGGGCCCCTCCTCCTCAAAAATCACATTTTTCACAAAATCCCGTTTTGCAAATAACACTCTGTCACCATTTCGCGAATAATTCCCAAACCGTACGTTTTTGGCCAAAGTCCCTCTAAACCAAAGTTGTAGAGCACGAAATTCTCTTCGATTTGGCTATATGGAAGTCGTGTTTTGGAGTTCGGAGCTGCTCGGAAAACGCATGCGAAGTCTGCTGTTGAAAAGCGGTAAAATTCGTGTACTTTCGCGAATTCTGGCGAATTGGTGCATTTTCGGCAAAAAGACCCTTAGACGAAAGTTGTCTGGAATGGCATGTTTAAGCTAGAAAAAAAAGATGTTGTGAAGATTGAAGCTCGTTTGCAAATTCTGGAACCCGAACAGCGAATCCGGGCGTTAGAAAAAAAGTGAGTTTTCTCCATTTTAAAGCTTCTACAGTTTTTGACATATGAAGTAAATAAAAATATGATCTTTATATTATAGAGAGGATAAAAATCCGATTTTTAACTTATAGAAGATATAAAGATGAGATTTTTATATAATGTAGATAATAAAAATGTGATTTTTTATACATGTAGTGGCTACGGGCAACGAAAGTGACAAAAGGCGAGAACGACAAGATTTTCTACATAAGAAGGGTCGTGGTATTGGATTAGCTAGTTGGTGAGAACTTGTTACTCAAAATTTCTTTTTCTAGTTATATATATATACTAGGATGCAGACGGTGTTTAGTAGCACCCGACACAATCGTCCACAGACCATGGACTTGTTTGTTCGGTTGTGTAGTTGGTTAGATTATTTGGTTTGAATTGAGTTGTTTGGTGAAATGGAATGGATTTGATTGATGTGTGAATGGCGTGGGCCTTCACTAGACCGGGGATAAGGCTAGGCCTCGTCCCGTTTCTAGTATCGCGCCGTTATGCCGCCGAAATTTTCTAAAATATGTTAGAAAAATAAAAATATCATTTTATTGAATAAATGAACCGAATAGAATATTCATAGTTTGAATAAAATATTTTGGTCGTTAAAAATATAATTTTTAACGTGAATGTGAATAAATAAATATTCATTTACAAACCGTACGGTTTGTTTATGTACACCTATTTGAAGGACATTGATTGGGACGGTAAATTTTACATATCGCCCAACAGCACAAATAAAATATGTGTTTGATTGTTTGAAACCCCACACGGGTATTGGGATAAAATACGACATACACTAATCCCAATAATTAGTTGTATGTCGATCGATTGATTGACAGGCTGTTATAAGCGTTAGATATCTATATTTAATGCTTATACAGTGTAGTGCACTTTGGATGATGGTTGATTATTTATCGTTGCTATTCTATACATGTGTTGTATGGAATCCATATAGTTAACGCTATATGGTAAGTGATTGGGCCTCATTCCAATTTAGAAGATAAAGAATATTATAAAATAAAGGTTCATGTGTTGACTGTACTCATCCGTTGAGATTAGTCATGTGTTGAACGAAATATTTTAATAATAAAATTTACATCTTTATCATATATGAAATTAGAAATTAACTGGAAAATAGATGAGATGAGTGGTCTCCTGGATATTGATCTGATGTTGGTTTCGGCCTTCGGGGTTAATATTCAGGGAATCGTTCTCTTACTAATTTACGGTTGGAGTCTGATTTAATATCAAACGATAGATACCTTAATTTTCATAAAATATATTAAATAACAAAAATAGTCACACGTGGACAGTACTCATTCGTTGAGATTAGTCGTGTGTTGACAAAAATATAGATTCACATATTGAATAGAATAATTATTCATTTGTTGAATAGAATAACGAATTTATTGAAATATATAAAGCCGTGTTGATTAGAGTTGCGCTATTTTGACGTGAACGATGTTTATATCGATTATATTTGTTTTTATAATGAATATAAAAAAGGAAGTGATTTCAAAATATAATGTTTTGAAAATATTATCATTTATATAGTAATGATAGGGAATATTCAATTTTGATTTGAAATTGAATATAGAATTGAAATGTTTTGAAAACGAATTTAAAACGATTCATAAAATACGTTTTAAATAGAAATCGACGAAATATATATATTATATATATAATATAATGGCCTGAATAGAACGCGCCGCGTCGCGGCAGTTCACGAATTTCGACCATTGATTTCGAATGGATATCACGGGAGATCCGACCGTCGGATTCTCCTAAAACCGGAACCGTTGGGTTCATATCGAAAAGAGCTTTCTAACGAATATTAGAAATTTCAAATCTAACGGTTGGATTTGGAGATACGTCCAAATCAAATTGGGAAAAGGTCGTTGTAAGTGCAGTTCGATGGCCGTAGATGGAAATCGACTGTACGGGCCTTGATAAAATTATTAAAAATAGTAATAATTTGTGTAAAATCATAAGAAATGATTTGGGGAAAAATTGGGATGAAAAACTCCATATTTGAAAAGATAAAAATAAATTTTTATTGAAATGAACTGGTTTATAACTAAAACAACAACCCATTTATTTTAAATAAATAAATTGGATTTGAATGGGTTTTAAATAGAATTGATTTGTGGGTTTATTGTGAACAGTGTTTTAAATAACACTTGTTCTTTAACCCGATAATAAATAGAATGTGATTTGGGGTTTATCGTGAACTGTGTTTTAAATGACATTAGTTCTTTAACCCAGTAAAAGGAGTTTTAATGAATCTGCAACTAGATTGAAATGTGAATTGATAATCTAAATTATCAAATTTGGAAAATGAACGAGAATGGAGTATCACCAGTTTTTCTCCAAAGCGATAGTTAAATCTTTAATTAGATTTGAACGTGAAATGGTAATTAATTTTACCGATAAATCCATGGTGTTAGATATGGAGTATTACCAGTTTTGCTTCATGGGATGAATAGGTTGGGATTGGGAAATAAAATAAATAATTACTTCAGTGTGGTTCGCTAAACTCGACTAGTTTAGAAAACCATAATTTGGTTTGAAACGACATCCAAAGGAAGATTAAAGGATAAATTTTAAAGAATTTATCTTGGATAAAATTAATGGGAACCTTTCCCTGAGAATATGAATTGGAATGAGGCGTATGTTGTGTTTGTGTAATGTTTTTAATATACGCGGGTTGTTCGGAAAGGCCGGGTTTATACCCATTCTGAATAACCCATTCGACGATATGTCGAAGATGAAGACGGTGGTTGAAGACCGGAAGTCTTCACATCGTTTGGGTGACTACTGATTATCTTGATTGGGCTGTACACCCAAGATGAGGGAATCAGTTGGTGATCGTCCAGACATACCTGGAGATCGATGGATATGCGAGGAAAGTGCCTCCGGTTTCGTTCAGACCCAGAACGAACTTGTAAATGGATTGTGTGTCTGACATTGGATTTCATTCTGTGTTGATTGATTTCTGTTAAATATATATCCGTTTGGCGGCGGAGAATTTATTCTCTTTCTTAACGCCCTTCTCTGAGACATACGAGCTTAGAGGTTATATATCGATAGATATCAATCGCATGGCATGAATTGCCTGTGTGGCATGCTGAGTTGCATGGATCAAGGCTTCTGTTGAAAAGCAAAGTCTTGTGGTTGATGGTCAAAGCACGGCCTTTGTGGCATAGCTTTGTGTATAGTGTGGATTCGCGAGCCTCACACCTCGGTATGAGTCAAAAACGGGATAAGGACCCAAGGAGTGCATGACGTTTCTTTCTAGCTATGGTGGTGTCAGTGACTTACCAGCCCTGACATTTATATACTTTTCACCTATGTGGTTGTTGGAATGCGAGGCGCCTCGATTATAGGTCTGTAAGGACCGAGAACGTGTGTTCAGGAATAACTAATCCTCTAACGTAAGTGAGGACCGGCCTTGGAGGATCCAGGATTGCCCAGAGTGTGTAGTCCTGAGGCATTTGCTAGAGTGTCTCGAACACGGAGAGGAGCTTGCCCCTTGCCTCGACTCATGACGGAAATACAATTTCCAATACGTGATATTGCAGTTTTAATTGTAGAACTAGTATGGCGACATGATATATGGTACCCATGTCGTCTATGATTTATATTTATGATTGAAATTGTTTTGACACTATACACTTATTATAGTATCAAATGATTTGTTTTAAACGTACCAAGCATGTTTGGCTATTATAAGGGAAAACCCTATCCTCCGGCTTGCGTTGCATTGTGTGATGGGACCTGGGTCTTATAATAGCTTCATTTTTCGGAAAAGCATTGCGCTGTTTATTCTATGCACTGGTATTCTTGGGAGGAAACCCGTTCCGTGTTAAACGACGTTGTCCCTTGAATTACTCTCTTTTAAAGTAAAGCTTTAAATAACTGTTTTAGTCCTCACACCAGTCACATGACTGACCTAGAGTTTATTGTTTTAACCTAAACTCTGGGTGCCCCTATTTTCCGCACGGGCAGCTAGTAGTTTTGGTTTTGCAGATTCATATTCACAGGATCCTGATTTACAGCTGGAACGATGCTCGGAAAGCTCTGTATCCGTGTATTACATTCAGTTGTGCTTTATATTATTTTCCGATGCTATGTAATTTATTGTAATCTCTGATATTTATCAAATGTAATTTATTCATTTATACTCTGTATATTCTTGTATTTGATGGTATTGTTGTAATAACAATGAAATGTTCTCCCGTCTGCGTTCTGATTTGTCCTGTTCTCAAGGTAATCTGAGCTTTCCTTCACGGCGAAGTTATGGGCTATCACATAACATGCCTTCAATCATAATCCTGGCCATTTGTAGCAGCTCTTCTACTGCCTTTTGGTATTCCTTGCATGCATACCTGCAAATTTCGTACCAAGAATTTCAAATTATGAAATCAATAAATGGCAAATGCAAGAATTCAGTAAGATGTACCTCAAGGATGGAGAGTACACCGACCATTGATTCCTGATTTCTTTAACCCTGTTCTCTCCAACTACAGGAACATATGCAGGTTCATTTATTATGAAATCAAATACTTCTTTCCAGTCTCTTACTTCCTTTGTGTTTTCTTTATCATAGTACCCAAGAGTGTTTTTGTCGTCCTTCACTTTCCTTTTCTCTTCTATGGGAAATCAAATCATTAAATCTGTAGATTCATCCAAAATCAACAGTAGCAATTAGCGATTTTTTTTCCACCAACAGGTTGAAACACCATCAATAACCTACTAAACCAAACCATACTACCGTACAGTAAAGCACCAACCAGCTCCAAAATACAATAAACAGAGAATTAACTGGCACTAAGAAACATAAAATGAAACTCACCAAGCAGAGGAACAAAAGTCATGTATTACTATTTCAATGCTCCACTACAAGATTTGTTGGATTAGCCGAGTTAAAATTTTATTTAAAATCCCTACTCTCTCTGCCTGAATTCCAAATCCCCTTTTACACTCATTCATCACAGGACAGGAGGCATCCAACTATTCTGAAGAAAAAAAAGATTCCTATTGAAGAGAAACAGTATTATTGAATCCATCAAACAGAGAATCAAATCAAAACCCAAGTACTCTAACCAATAATAGTTATAATTAACATGAATTCGTCAAACTCAGTATTTGGGAACTACCGAATTGGGTACTGATTAACATAGAAATGTGTTTATTTTATGCTCGTATATTTTATCTTTTGTAAATAAATAAATGATACTTTGGTTACTTTTGTATGTTTTTACAGGATGTCAAGAAATGCCTCCTTCGTTTCAAATTAAAGGCCAACTACAGATAAAAAGCTACTTCCCCGTATTAAAGCCACCTCAATTACAAAAGACGTTGTAGCTCACTGGTAATTGCATGGAAATTTGTACTGAGAGACCTGAATTCGATCCCCGTCGAGCTCACTTTTTGCCCAAGAACAGAACGCGTTCACACTGGCCCTTTGCTATGAAGAATATATTAATTAGTGTTATATTATATATATATACATATTCATGTGTATGTATGATATTAACTAATAGACATTTCAGGAGTAGTCATGGAAATCAATTCAGAACATTCATTTTTCAATTTCCAATTAAAAGAATTTCTGATAGAAATATTGCCAAGAAAAGATCAATTTTGAAGTTTTTATCCCTTGTTGCCTTTGGAGTCTAATGAGTATCCTTGTTTGGAAGAATTAATCACATACAATCTGCTCATCAATCAATCAATCAATTTGCCACATGGAAGATAGGGAAGATTTGGAAGATATTCACCGTGATTTTCTTTCCAATCAAGCTTGGTCAAGGAAGGCAAGAGATACGATATTACTTCTTGGGAAAAGAGGGCCATTTAGTCATTGATTTGATTAGGATTTGGTCTACATCTCTATAAATATACATGATGTCCCATTGTAAATGCCATTCATTTTTTTATTCTGTATTCTCTTTTGTTCTAATAAAAGTCTTTTCTTTTTATAGTTTTATTGTTATTTTAATTTCATAACAATTTGTGTTATCTACCAAATTAGGTTTGGGTAGCATGCATATTGTTATTGTCTTTTATTACTGCTTGTTAGCGATTCACTGTTGATTAGTTTCAACAGGAATCCTACTTTTAATTTCTGTTATTGTTCTAGTTGTTATTCTCTTTTTCTAGTAATTGTTCCTTTTCTTTTCAATTGTTGAATTTGATACTGATTAGATTCAGAGTAATTTCAACAACATAAAAAAAACAACAACTCCTAACTTCGTCTAACACGCCCAAGAAGAAATAAATAATAATTTTTAATTACACCTCCCTGTGTTCGACCTGTATGCTACACACCTGTACGCTTGCAGAATTTATTTTGAATTTCACGCTTTTCTAGTTCATAGGAAAGCGTCGAACAAGTTTTTGGCGCCGTTGCCGGGGAGGTAACGATTAAATTTTATTGTTTATTTAATATCTGATTCGTGTTAGTTTTTATTTTTATTTTTGTTTTTGTTTTTGTTTTGCTAAAAAAAAATCTCTTTATTAGTTGATTTTGTATCAAACATTGGTGCTAGAATCATCTAAACAAGAGAAGAGAAAAAAAATTCTTTCCACTTTTGTCTCTTAGTTTCTTTTCTTTAATCTCATCTATTCCTTCCTACCCAATATTTACATTTGTTTGTTCCCTCTTGCGAATTTATTCCTACTTTAGGCAAATAAAAAAAAAGAACTTGCCAAATTTTCTTGACCTTATTTCCTTTTTTTTCTTTCATTTATTTATTTCCTTTTTATTTCTCAATCTCCTTCTTTTCTTTTATAAATTCTTCTTTTCAATTCTAAAGGAAAAAAACTTTCAATTTTTGCTTTATTTCTTTCCATCTTTCCATTTCTTTTCCCAATCTTCTACGTTCTCTTTCTTCTTTTACAAATCAGAAAAAAAAGAAAATTTTTGTCATTAAATTCTTCCCATTGTACAGATTCTTGCCATTTTCTTATAATTTCTTCTCACAAATCTCCTTCTGTTGCAAAACTCTTACCTTTTTTTTAAAAAAAAAACAAATTTCTTTCTAAATTTTCTCGTTGTTGCTGAATAATTCCATTACCCAAATTTCTTTCCATTTTGCAATCACCTTTTTAGTTTTCACATCTTTAATTTGCTTGCTATTTTCTCTCATTGCTTTCCTTTTATAAAAAAAAATTGCCACTTTTTCTTTTAATTTCTTACCAATTTTTCAGTTTCTTTCCTTCATTTCCTTTCCTATTTTTTATACACCCCTTTTCTTCATTTTACAAATTTTAAAAGGAAAAAAAGTTACCAATTTTCACCTATTTCTTTCCTTTTTATTTCTCAATCCCATTCTCTTCTTTTACAAATTCTTTCTTCTTTTCAACATATTAATAAGAAAAAAACAACTCTTTCCTTTTGCTTTTTCGTTCCCTGTTTTCAATAGAATCTCCTTCCCTCTTTCTCTTTTCATGTAATTTGTTTCCTTTTACTTTAGATTTATTTTCTTCTAATACTATTCCTTTCCATTTTTTCTGAAAAAACTCTTGATTGGCAGATTTGATGTTATTTATTGACATTGCAATCTCCAAAAACAAGAAAAAAATATCTTGCTAGTTTTGTCTTCTATTCCTTTTTTATTCCTTAATCTCTTTCCTTGTTTTAACAATTTCTTAAAAAAAAAAAAAGAAATCAAAATCAAGATCAAGCGAAGGAAGGAAAACAAGCAAGACCGAGGTGGAGAAATTCAAAAGTCAAACAATTGCAAATAGTTGAAGTCGAATTGTTGGAGCGGTTGCACACCAAGTGGGGTGTGAACGCGCTAGCGCTACCCAATTTCACTGGAGGACTGCCGATCAAGGTGAGAAATTTTTAAAACTCTACAGGTGCTCTGCTGCAAAAGAAAAAAAAATAGACAATTGTTGTAAAAAAATTCTGCAGGGGCAGCGGCTTGAATGTAAAATTTTAATTTGTGCAATTAAATTGTGTGATTATTGTTATTTCTGCACTTTTTATTCATTCTGTTAAGGGCAACACCCCAATTCACATAAGGTGAGGGATTTCATCACCCTTTCCTTAGCCCACAAATTGCATTTCATCGTAGAATCTAACTAATAATAACGGTTAGACGTTGGACTTAAGGGAGTCACGGGCTCATCTAGGGCTTAATTGTATTGTGATAGTTGATTCATTTGGAACGAATTATTTCTTGGTGTCTAGACTACGGCAGAGAAATAACCGTTTATAAATATTATGGTGATTCGTAAATATTATATCGGTTGTTACTCTGAAGGTACTTAAACCTTCGGCTGCATTGCTAGGGTGATTCCTGGTGCACCGATAACTCCTGTCCGTTAACTGGCTAAGAAATCTTTTGATCTAAGTAATCAAATGTGTCACTATACAATTTTGGGTTAGGAGCCATTAAGGACAGAAAATTTCATTGTAGCTAAATTCTGTGCTTGCATTTAACAACAATGAGTGAAAAAAGTGTTAGCCAACAAAATTCTCCTAGGGGTTCTCGAATCAACCAAAATTTTCCAACCGAATTGGATCAAAATCGAGTGAATCACAACTTTCCAAACTTTGGGGATCAAAACCAAACAAATCAAAATTTTCAAAACCTCAATATCCAAATAGATAGACCCTTATCTCTTCGTGATCGATGTTATCCGACTAGGACCGTTCAACCATCTGTCATTGTGTTCCCACCAGCTGAAGGAAACAATTTTGAGCTAAAACATTCTTTTATCCAAGGGGTACCAAAGTTTACTGGATCTGAAAATGCTTATGAATTTATGAGTGAATTTGAATTGTATGCTTCCACAACAAAAATGCAACAACTATCTAACGAATCGATCAAGCTAAGGCTAATTTCATTTGCACTACTTGAAAGCGCTAAAAGATGGCTAAATTCTCTTCCAAGACATTCCATAAGAAGTTGGGATGAATTTGTCACTGCATTCTTGAAAAAGTTTTTCCCTTTTCATAAAACTCTAAAAATCCGAACCGAGATAAATCAATTTTGTCAAAATGAGGGGGGAACTTTTTCAAAATACTTTGAGAGATTCAACCAGCTATTATATAGTTGCTCTCATCATGGAATTCTAAAAGATCACTTATGTCAAATTGCATATGAAGGGCTAAACTATCAGACTAGAACTCAACTAGAATCAATGTGTGGAGGAGATTTTATGTCTAAGACAGCCGATGAAGCTTGGCAATTCTTAGAAGATTATTCTGAAAAGGACATGCAATGAGAATCAATTCGTGTTCCCATTCGTACTTCTACTAGAGGAGTGCATGTCGTGGACCCAAGTCAAATTCCCTTAGAAAATCAAACTCCTCAAGCCGGAGAAGGGTTACCCCACTATTACTCTCAGGACCAAGCTAATGCCATAGCTCAAAATAATCCTTACTCATCCACATACAATCCTGGTTGGAGGAACCACCCAAAATTTTCTTGGTCAAACCCCAACAATTCGGCTAACCCATCTCACGTGCAACCCTTTATTCCCAACCCAAATTATCAAGCTCCACCTCCAATTTCTCAAACCTCGCAAACAACATCTCAATCCAAGCAACCTTATAGGCACCCCAATTTTCAAGCATCGAACCAATCCTCTCAATCTTCTCAATCGTCACCAGAAATTGTGCGTTTAGAAAAACAAATGGAACAAATGATGAATATGATAAAGGAACTAGCGAAAAACAACGAGAAAGGAAAGTTGCCGAGTCAAACTGAGGTGAATCCAAAATATAACTCTCGTGCTGTAAATTCTTGTGAGGACGAAAACCATAATCCAGTCAATGCTGTTACAACCCTTCGATCTGGAAAGAGGGTTGATAATAACGTGGGTGACCCTGACGAACCTTCTAACTCGACCCCAATCCCTAATCTTGATGATCACCCATTGGCTTCAAATGCCAATTCCTCTAAACCTCAAGTTTCCTTAAATGTTGGCAATCCCAACAATTCTTCTCCCAGTGTCGGCAAACCCGACCCACCTTCGAAAATTAATGTTGGCAATACCAACATACCATCTTCTACGACCTTACCACCTTCTATTTCCTTGGATAAACCTTCTTCCTCGAATGATGAAACTCATCACAGAGTTGAAAAATCAATAGCTCCATTTCCCCATAGACTCAATAATAAGAAGAAGGCGGCAAATTTCGATAAAATCTTGGAAATTTTCAAACAAGTCCGTGTGAACATTCCCCTTTTAGACACAATCGAACAAATTCTTCAATATGCCAAATGTCTTAAGGAATTGTGCACACAAAAACGTGCAACTAATGTTCCAAAAACCGCCTTTCTAACTGCGAATACAAGCTCTGCTCTTTCGAATCTTACCCCAGTCAAGTACAAAGACCCTGGCTGCCCTACGATTGATTGCAAAATAGGAAATACCCATATCTCTCGTGCCCTACTCGACCTTGGTGCCAGTGTCAATCTTCTTCCTTATACTGTTTATTGTCAACTTGGGTTAGGGGAAATTAAACCAACAAACATCACCCTTCAGTTAGCAGATCGGTCTGTCAAAAAGCCATTGGGAATTATCGAAGACGTCTTGATACAGATCGAACAATTTTACTTCCCTGTCGATTTCATAGTTTTAGAAACAGAGCCTGTCTCAAATTCCAAAGTTCAAATACCATTGATTTTAGGACGACCCTTCTTAGCAACCTCAAATGCTGTCATTAATTGTAGGAACGGTCAACTTCGACTTTCCTTCGGGCACCTAACCATTGAGCTAAACATCTTCAATCTCAACAAACAACCTAGGGATTTTGAGACCGATGAAATCGACATGATTCAAACCATAGTTGACGAAACCTCTAATGACACTTCTGAAGCCTTGAAAATGTGTCTGGAACATTTTGATTCCGATTTCGACGAACTGGAATACATTTCTGAACTGAATGAATTTCTTGACTTAAATCCTTCGTCTTCTGAATCTAACCAAGGAATGTTAACCAACATTAACACTCAAGAACATCCTAAGTTAGATCTCAAACCCTTGCCACAAGACCTTAAGTACGCATACTTAGACTCCTCAGAAACTCTTCCCGTAATCTTGGCCTCTGATCTTACCGAAGACCAAGAAGAAAAACTCTTAGAACTTTTGCGGGAAAATAAAGATGCCTTGGGATGGGAACTGAGCGATATAAAAGGAATTAGCCCATCAATTGTGGAACATCGCATACACTTAGTTGATGAGGCTAAACCCATCCGTGAGGCTCAAAGGCGATTAAACCCAAACATGAGAGAAGTGGTCAAGGAGGAGATAATCAAATGTCTAGACAATAACATCATCTATCCCATCTCTCATAGTACCTGGGTGAGTCCGGTACAAGTCGTACCAAAGAAATCGGGAGTCATAGTGATCAAAAATGAAAGCAATGAGCTTATCCCAACAAAAATCAAAACAAAATGGCGTGTGTGTATCGACTATCGAAAGCTCAACGCAGCCACACGAAAAGACCATTTTCCCTTACCTTTTATTGACCAAATGCTCGAACACTTAGCTGGTCATGAGTACTATTGTTTTCTCGATGGATACTCTGGCTACAACCAAATCCCTGTTGCTTTAGAGGATCAACACAAGACCACCTTTACTTGTCCCTTTGGAACCTTTGCTTATCGTCGCATGCCTTTTGGTCTTTGTAATGCCCCCGCGACTTTCCAAAGGTGTATGATGAGTATTTTCTCTGATATGGTGGACGAATTCATAGAAATATTCATGGATGATTTTTCAATCTATGGATCTTCTTTTTCCCAATGCCTCACTCATTTAGAACTCGTCCTAAAACGTTGTAAAGAAAAATCTCTCGTGCTTAATTAGGAAAAGTGTCATTTCATGGTTAAAAAGGGGATAGTTCTAGGCCACGTCGTCTCCAAAGATGGCCTTGAAGTCGACAAATCTAAAATCGATTTGATTACTAATCTACCTCCTCCTAAGTCTGTTAAAGATGTTCGTTCATTTCTTGGCCATGCGGTATTTTATAGAAGATTCATTAAGGACTTCTCGAAAATTTCAAAACCTCTCTCAAATTTACTTGCCAAAGACGTTAAGTTCGAATTCTCCAATGACTGCAAAACGTCTTTTGAAACTCTTAAGTCAATCTTGACCACAGCTCCCATCATTCAACCTCCTGATTGGACTCAGCCCTTCGAACTTATGTGCGACGCTTCTGACTTTGCAGTTGGAGCCATCTTAGGTCAGCGTATCGATAAACTCCCTCGAGTCATTTATTACGCTAGCAAAACCTTAAACGAGGCCCAATTGAATTACTCAACTACTGAAAAGGAATTTTTGGCAGTTGTCTTCGCTCTTGAGAAATTTAGACCATATCTCATAGGATCCAAAGTCATAGTTTTCACTGATCATGCTACCCTACGATATTTTCTTTCTAAGAAGGATGCTAAGGCCCGCTTGATTCGTTGGATCCTTCTTCTTCAAGAATTCGATATAGAAATACGAGATAAAAAGGGTTCTGAAAATGTCGTAGCTGATCATCTCTCTCGAATTGTGCACGAAAATGTTAACGACACCCAAATCGATGACTATTTTCCTGACGAACAAATTCTTTCCATCTCTAACACCCCTTGGTACGCTGACATTGTGAATTATCTTGTCACACAACAAATGCCCGCTGAATGGTCGAAACAAGATAAACAAAAATTTCTCTCGAAAGTTCGAAACTTCTATTGGGACGACCCATATCTTTTCAAATACTGTCCAGACCAAATCATTCGAAGGTGTGTGCCCGATCATGAACACCAAAGTATTCTCTCTTTCTCACATGACCATGCTTGTGGCGGTCACTTTGGAGCACGAAAAACTGCTGCAAAAGTTTTGCAAAGCGGTTTTTATTGGCCCACACTCTTCCGTGATGCTTTCGAATTTTGCTCTAAATGTGAGCGATGTCAAAGAACGGGTCGAATCACTAAGCGAAACATGATGCCTCTCAACCTCATTTTAGTGATTGAATTATTCGATGTTTGGGGCATCGATTTCATGGGACCATTCCCTAATTCATTTGGGAATCTTTACATCTTGCTTGCGGTAGATTGTGTCTCAAAATGGGTTGAAGCCATTCCGACCAAAACCAACGACAACAAGGTTGTTGTCAAATTCCTCAAAGAAAACATCTTTTTACGCTTTGGCACACCTCGAGCTATCATTAGCGATAATGGCACTCATTTCTGTAATCGTGCTTTTGAGTCCTTGCTCAAGAAATACTCAATCACACACAAGCTGTCAACACCTTACCATCCACAAACTAGTGGACAAGTAGAAGTTTCCAATAGACAAATCAAACAAATTCTTGAGAAAACCGTGAATTCCAATAGAAAAGATTGGTCTGTAATACTGATTGATGCACTTTGGGCTTTTCGCACTGCTTATAAAACCAATCTAGGGATGTCACCATATCGATTAGTCTTCGGAAAGGCCTGTCACTTGCCTCTTGAACTAGAGCATCGTGCCCTTTGGGCCATAAAATTTTTGAATTTTGACTTAGAAAAAGCCGGCTCACATAGGAAGTTACAAATTTCGGAATTAGAGGAATTAAGAAATGAGGCGTATGAAAATGCGAAAATCTACAAAGAAAGAACCAAAGCCCAACACGACAAAAACATACTTCGTAAGGAATTCAACGTAGGTCAAAAAGTTCTTTTATACGACTCTAGACTTCACTTGTTTCCAAGAAAACTCAGATCTCGATGGACTGGACCTTATGTTGTGAAAACAGTATATCCTCATGGAGCGGTTGAAATTGAAAATCCTAGGGATGGAAAAGTCTTCAAAGTAAACGGTCAACGACTGAAACCATTTTTGGAATTCGAGCAATATGACGAAGATGAACCTATCGATCTGCATGAGCCTGATCATCCACCATGAAATCAGGTGGTACACGTTCTTTTTCTTTTATTTTTATTTTTCATTTTTTTTATTTTATTTTTGTTTTTCTGCCTTAGACAGTTGGGACACTGTCTCAATCAAGTGTGGGCGGAGTCTGCATTGCATTCTTTTGATTTTTCTTTAATTTTTCTTTCTTTTCATGTAGGACCATCATACATTTTATATCGTAGTAACATACCAGAATTTTTTTTTTAAAAAAATACGACTCATTTTCAATTGATACAACAAAATAAGTTTACTATTTTTAGCCAGTTGATAGTATTTTTTTCTCTTAACTTAGATTGAATAAGAAATATAATGAAAAGTTTAATTTTGAGGGATAATAGTCTAACCGGTACATAGGGAGATTCTTAGGTGATGGCCATGAAATCTATTCTATATTGTAGACTTTGTTTAAATAAGTGGAGGACTTAAAATACTTATAATGGCTTGTCAAATCTTTAAAACTAAGTTGTGTTAAGTTGAATTCGTGTAACTCTCTTTTTGTGCTTATAAATTCAATAATAATAATAGTAATCCAAGGGTATCCAACATTGCTTGTATATCGAGCGTTGGCGTGCAAACCCGCCAAGCTCTATCCGACACGTTGTTGACAAAGTCAGCGTTGGAATATCTTGGTCTCATTTTATGAGATTGGACAGCTAAGGATTACCGACACGTTGTTGACAAAGTCAAAGTCGGCCTGCACAATCCGCCAAACTCTTTACCCACTCTCCGTTAGTCCGCGAGGCAGTGCGGGTGGTAAACCTTGGTCTTCTAAGTTAGGTGTATGTACTTAATCATAAATCTTAAAATTTTATAGAATAAAGAATAAGCGATGATGCCCAAACACTTCTTGACCTTATTGATTTGACTAGCCATACATGAGAAAATTAGAATACCACTTTACAAACTGTGCCAAGCAATCTAAGAATTTATTTCATGGCTGCACTATGTTATCGACCGAACTAACTGGCCAAACTGGAATTTAACATTTGAAAACTTGATTTATATTGAAATTTTTTGACAAGTCGAGGTATCTAAAATAAAATCAACTGATTAGAAATTATTAACTTAATTTGTTGTACCACTTTCCTGAAATAAGTCGTGTTTTCATTTTTCGTTTTTATTTGCATATGTCCATTGCATTCATGTAGTTTCATTAGAATCATAGCATACTACATTTGGATTTTGTGGGTAGTATCCACTGAAAACCCTCACGAGACACCACTCGTCCTACTAGGGACACCTAGAGGTTTAACGGCTTGTTGCATGCGCTCAATGCAATCGTGTTTCCTACGAAAGTGCGACCTATCTAGTTAGTTTTTCATTTTCTTTTTACTCGAGGACGAGTAAAAGATAAGTGTGGGGGTATTTGATTAACATAGAAATGTGTTTATTTTATGCTCGTATATTTTATCTTTTGTAAATAAATAAATGATACTTTGGTTACTTTTGTATGTTTTTACAGGATGTCAAGAAATGCCTCCTTCGTTTCAAATTAAAGGCCACCTACAGATAAAAAGCTACTTCCCCGTATTAAAGCCACCTCAATTACAAAAGACGTTGTAGCTCACTGGTAATTGCATGGAAATTTGTACTAAGAGACCTGAGTTCGATCCCCGTCGAGCTCACTTTTTGCCAAAGAACAGAACGCGTTCACACTGGCCCTTTGCTATGAAGAATATATTAATTAGTGTTATATTATATATATACATATTCATGTGTATGTATGATATTCACTAATAGACATTTCAGGAGTAGTCATGGAAATCAATTCAGAACATTCATTTTTCAATTTCCAATTAAAAGAATTTCTGATAGAAATATTGCCAAGAAAAGATCAATTTTGAAGATTTTATCCCTTGTTGCCTTTGGAGTCTAATGAGTATCCTTGTTTGGAAGAATTAATCACTTACAATCTGCTCATCAATCAATCTATCAATTTGCCACATGGAAGATAGGGAAGGTTTGGAAGATATTCACCGTGATTTGCTTTCCAATCAAGCTTGGTCAAGGAAGGCAAGAGATATGATATTACTTCTTGGGAAAAGAGGGCCATTTAGCCATTGATTTGATTAGGATTTGGTCTACATCTCTATAAATATACATGATGTCCCATTGTAAATGCCATTCATTTTTCTATTCTGTATTCTCTTTTGTTCTAATAAAAGTCTTTTCTTTTTTCTAGTTTTATTGTTATTTTAATTTCATAACAATTTGTGTTATCTACCTAATTAGGTTTGGGTAGAATGCATATTGTTATTGTCTTTTATTACTGCTTGTTAGCGATTCACTGTTGATTAGTTTCAACAGGAATCCTACTTTTAATTTCTGTTATTGTTCTAGTTGTTATTCTCTTTTTCTAGTAATTGTTCCTTTTCTTTTCAATTGTTGAAATTACTCTGAATCTAATCAGTATCAAATTCAACAATTGAAAAGAAAAGGAACAATTACTAGAAAAAGAGAATAACAACTAGAACAATAACAGAAATTAAAAGTAGGATTCCTGTTGAAACTAATCAACAGTGAATCGCTAACAAGCAGTAATAAAAGACAATAACAATATGCATTCTACCCAAACCTAATTAGGTAGATAACACAAATTGTTATGAAATTAAAATAACAATAAAACTAGAAAAAAGAAAAGACTTTTATTAGAACAAAACAGAATACAGAATAGAAAAATGAATGGCATTTACAATGGGACATCATGTATATTTATAGAGATGTAGACCAAATCCTAATCAAATCAATGACTAAATGGCCCTCTTTTCCCAAGAAGTAATATCATTTCTCTTGCCTTCCTTGACCAAGCTTGATTGGAAAGCAAATCACGGTGAATATCTTCCAAATCTTCCATATCTTCCATGTGGCAAATTGATTGATTGATTGATGAGAAGATTGTATGTGATTAATTCTTCCAAACAAGGATACTCATTAGACTCCAAAGGCAACAAGGGATAAAATCTTCAAAATTGATCTTTTCTTGGCAATATTTCTATCAGAAATTCTTTTAATTGGAAATTGAAAAACGAATGTTCTGAATTGATTTCCATGACTACTCTTGAAATGTCTATTAGTGAATATCATACATACACATGAATATGTATATATATAATATAACAATAATTAATATATTCTTCATAGCAAAGGGCCAGTGTGAACGCGTTCTGTTCTTTGGCAAAAAGTGAGCTCGACGGGGATCGAACTCAGGTCTCTCAGTACAAATTTCCATGCAATTACCAGTGAGCTACAACGTCTTTTGTAATTGAGGTGGCTTTATTATGGGGAAGTAGCTTTTTATCTGTAGTTGGCCTTTAATTTGAAACGAAGGAGGCATTTCTTGACATCCTGTAAAAACATACAAAAGTAACCAAAGTATCATTTATTTATTTACAAAAGATAAAATATACGAGCATAAAATAAACACATTTCTATGTTAATCAAATACCCCCACACTTATCTTTTACTCGTCCTCGAGTAAAAAGAAAATGAAAAACTAACTAGATAGGTCGCACTTTCGTAGGAAATACGATTGCATTGAGCGCATGCAACAAGCCGTTAAACCTCTAGGTGTCCCTAGTAGGACGAGTGGTGTCTCGTGAGGGTTTTCAGCGGATACTACCCACAAAATCCAAATGCAGTATGCTATGATTCTAATGAAACTACATGAATGCAATGGACATATGCAAATAAAAATGAAAAATGAAAACACGACTTATTTCAGGAAAGTGGTACAACAAATTAAGTTAATAATTTCTAATCAGTTGATTTTATTTTATATACCTCGACTTGTCTCAAATTTTCAATATAAATCAAGTTTTCAAATGTTAAATTCCAGTTTAGCCAGTTAGTTCGGTCGATAACATAGTGCAGCCATGAAATAAATTCTTAGTTTGCTTGGCACAGTTTGTAAAGTGGTATTCTAATTTTCTCATGTATGGCTAGTCAAATCAATAAGGTCAAGAAGTGTTTGGGCATCATCGCTTATTCTTTATTCTATAAAATTTTAAAATTTATGATTAAGTACATACACCTAACTTAGAAGACCAAGGTTTACCACCCATGCGCTGCCTCGCGGACTAACGGAGAGTGGGTAAAGAGCTTGGCGGATTGTGCAGGCCGACTTTGACTTTGTCAACAACGTGTCGGTAATCCTTAGGTGTCTAATCTCATAAAATGAGACCAAGATATTCCAATGCTGACTTTTTCAACAACGTGTCGGATAGAGCTTGGCGGGTTTGCACACCAACGCTCGATATACAAGCAATGTTGGATACCCTTGGATTACTATTATTATTATTGAATTTATAAGCACAAAAAGAAAGTTACGCGAATTCAACTTAACACAACTTAGTTTTAAAGATTTGACAAGCCATTATAAGTATTTTAAGTCCTCCACTTATTTAAACAAAGTCTACAATATAGAATAGATTTCATGGCCATCACCTAAGAATCTCCCTATGTACCGGTTACACTATTATCCCTCAAAATTAAACTTTTCATTATATTTCTTATTCGATCTAAGTTGAGAGAAAAAAAATACTATCAACTGGCTAAAAATTGTAAACTTATTTTGTTGTATCAATTGAAAATGAGTCGTATTTGTTTTAAATTTTTTTTATGGTATGTTACTACGATATAAAATGTATGATGGTCCTACATGAAAAGAAAGAAAAATTAAAGAAAAATCGAAAGAATGCAATGCAGGTACTAATTAACTAATTAGAATTTATACATATGATTTGGATACTGGGAACAATACAGGAAAGGCTTCAATGTTCAAATTAAGACGTTCACCTGAAAGGTTTAAACTGCCGCCGACGATGCCGTGCTTGCCTGGCCGTCTCCGTGTAATTTGAAATGCCTGCGGTTTTCATTTCGTGGTTCGTGAATAGTGATTTGTGGATCGCGATTTTTTTTAATAATCATGATTTCATGGCTGGAGTGGTGCCCTCGAATATGCGATGCCCCAAGCGGCTGATTTGCTCACTTGTGCAAAGGGTCGGGCATGGCGACAATGAAGTGAAAGAGAAGTTGGAAGAAAAAGCTAGAACGTGAAGGTGGTTAACAGATTTAGATTTAAGTTTTAGGAAGGGAAGTTCGACTTCGAAGTCTTGAGAGCACAGATCGTTCAGCAATAGGAAAAGCTGGGTAGAAGGTGAGGAGATGGAGGAAGTGGTATTGGGGACGATGAAGTAGGAAAAAATGAGGGCGATGGTGAAAACTGGAAAACCCCAGTCCCCATGCGAGATTAGCGAGTTTGAGGAGATGCAAGTGTAAAATAAAAGATACGAATTACTTATGAGCTAAATTTTCACTTTCCCCGCCTGAGACCGCCAATTTCTTACATTTTCATAGTAACATGACTGTCATTTTTCGTTATGTCGTGGTTTTACCAAAATTTATATAATAAATATTACAAGTTAGAATTAATAAGTAAAATTTTATATTAAATATAATATGGGTTTCCTAAGAATTGATTTTCATTAAAATATTGAGTATTGCATACCTATAATAGTTATAACTACTTATTACTTATTTCTTTTTTAGTTATAGTTGTATATTAAATAACAAAAGTTAATTATAAGTTAATTTTTATGTATATGTTACTGGTTATTAAATAGTACTTAACAGTAATTATTAAAAATAATTGTTATTTGTTAATTATTATCTTTTATTAATTTTAATTATTATTTTTATTATTAATTATTTAATATTTCAAATTAATTATTATTATTTAATAGTGATTATAATTTACTTTTAATCTTTTACTAAATTATTGAGTATTATTATTTAATTATATTAATTTATCATTAGAATGAACAAATAAAAAGGTTATTAATAAGCATCTATTATAATTGGAAAAAAAGAAAAGTTATAATTGGCAAAATAAAAGAGTTATTAAAAAGCATCTATTACAACAAAAGAGAGAACTTACAAGTTTTTTGGAATTTTCAATGTTTTATAAAGTTTCAAAATTAATTTAAATCTTTATTTCTTATTTCTTGAATTTTTGAAAATATGAAAATTTTACGAATATATTGAATTTTAACAAAAAACAAATTCAAAATTTAAAAAAATTAGGTACAAATTTATAAGTTAGAAATAATATGTACCATAAATATTATAAGCTAGAATCAATAATCATAAATTATAAATTTATATTAAAGTAGCCATTTATTATTATTATTATTATTAAACAATAGTTATTGAATATTAATATTTTTTATTAATTATCGAATTTTTATTAATTATTAATATGGTATTTTTGTTGTAGTGTAGTCATATATTACAACAGTCAAAAAATAAAAGTTGTGATAAGCTTTTATTACAACTGTCAAAATAACACAGTTGTTAAAAATAAGTTTATTACAGCTTTTCTAGAAAAAAGTTGTAAAAAACATTTATTACAATGGTGATTTTACCACCGTTGTAAAATTAAAGTTGTAATATGGTGTTTTTGTTGTAGTGTGTCACTCCCTAAAGTGGCAACCTATTGGCACAGACCTATTTACAGATGTCACGGTGTCTTACATCCTCAGAGAAGACCGGATCCATGCATGCACATGACCCGGTTGGAATGCACCATCAGCACCCCTCGCCATTTTCAGAATGAACCGCTTATAATTAGTTCAGTAAGCGTGCCCAGACCCCTACATAGCGTGGGGTCAAAGTTTTGATACCAGAAAGGGTTACTGACTAATATGGGTTCCACACAACAGATGAAACAAGTAATTCCCCTCCTAACCTTGTGCCCCCAGACTAACAGATTTCAGATTAACTTGTTTACAGATTTCAGACAGAGTTCAGATTACTAGTTCACAGATCAGACAATCAAGTTAACAAGTTTTTAGACTAACAGACCAGATGTACGGATTTAACAGACTTACAGATTGTCTAACTTTGTATTGGGCCTACTGATTCACGAAACGGGTTTATTAGATTCATCAGTTCAGTTGGTTTAACCCTATCCACCCAACACATTTTTAGACACCACATTTCTCTTAAATTTGCATTAATTAAATATTAATGCATAGACCTCTCACATTAGGTCGGTAGCTTGTGGCCGCTGGATATGCCGAGCAGTTCCGGGTAGACTTCTGCCACAAGCCAAACCTAACCTCGTGTCTAAGCATATTTTAGTTATGCCTATGACCTCTCACATTAGACTGACAGTTTGAGGTTGTTGGTTAAGCCGGTTGGTTCCGGGCAGGCATCTATCGCAAACAGAGTCTAACCTCGTGTCATGGCCAATTTATTCCAATACAGATTATACAGATATCAGACTAATTATGTCCATTTATCAGATTAAACTTGGTTACAGCAGATTAATCAAATTTCAATGTTTTACTCAATCTTAGATCGAGCCTACGGATTTTCATACCCAAATTACAATTATTTAGCTTTCAGCAGATTAGGAAATTCAATAGATAACAAACCTAGCAGATTAGGCGATTCAACAGATTAGCAGATTAGGCAATTCAACAGATAACAGATCTAGCAGATTAGGCGATTCAACAAATTAGCAGATTAGGCAATTCAATAGATTTAGCAGATAATAGATTTAGCAGATTAGGCAATTCAATAGATTTAGCAGATAACAGATTTAGCAGATTATATATTTCCAAAATTATATTTACATATCTTGCCTAATCATAAATTAAGCCTAAACTTACATGCCTAAATCATGGTCATAATTCATAATACAACATATGCCCAAATTTTTAGTTAAATTTTGCACAGTACAGAATATTCGCTAAAAGCCCCCAAATCATGATATACCATATGAATTATGCCAAATTATAGCCTTTAATGCCATAAATTCAAAAATCCACTTTTAGGCGAATTCACATTGATAGTTATCCTATTATAATATAGGTCTCTATGCCTAAGTCACATATTCCTTTTTCAAATCATGAATCCAAAAATCTAGATCTTTAAATTATATCCTCTCAAAATCAGATCTTAACTTTAAACATGTGTTATGTCCCCGAAGTTTCAAGTCATATGTTATCATACAATGATTCCTCTTCTTCCAAATTACAGAGTATACATAGATCTAGATCTAATTTACAACATATGTCCCTTTTCTCAAATCAGTCAAAGATCAGTCATGTCCAATTATGCATTATCCATTATTTGTCCCAAAATTTAGCGTTCGTGTGTTAATCTCTCATGAGATTTGGCGCGGGCTCGTGGTAGCCTGGCTATAAACAAAAAGGAAGAAAAGAGGGAATAGATACAGAACAGTCACAATAATATTAACAAGATAGATCCACAGAAAAGTATGCATAACCTCAGATCTAGATTCAAAAATTTTTTAAGATAATTATTAAATTTCATATCTGAAAATAACTGTACTCACAATTGAAAAGGTAAATCTTGATTTCTAGGATTTGTATTCTGACACTGAATAGTGCTCCTTTGGCGTAGACTATCGATTAGATTAGAAAATAGTTGTTCTCTTTTAACTCTATTCAGATTGCAAGAAGATGCACTAGTTCTAGTTTTGATTCTAGCAGAGTAGCAATGCCATTTTTATTTTTTATTAGAATAGAGGCAGAATATAGGCAGAATGAAATTGTGTGGAGAGAAAGCTAGGTTTGGGGGTGTTTAAATAGGTTAGAGCTCACGAATACGGTCAGAAAGGCGTCCAGGTGCAAAAAATGGATCTATCTCCAGATCTGGAAAAGGAGAGAAGGGGAGGGGGAGAGGTCGACCCTAGTGTCGACCTGTTTACCCAGTTCGACCCCCAGGTCGACCCTAGTGTCGACCTGGGTCCTGGGGTGGATTTTCCCGCCCAGCCCGGGTGTCTGTTTTGAATTTCGAAATCTGATTTTTGAATTTCGGGTTGGTTTTTACTGAAACTTCTGAAGGCCATATCTTCTTCATACGGAATTCGATTTACGCAAGCTTGGAATCTATTCCAGGCAGAATTTCGAGACGAACATAATGGCGTAACCCGTTTCCCTTAATTATTCTGTTACAATTTAATTATTCTCTGATTTGTCATTCTTATTTTCACAGAAAATACGGGGTGTTGCAGTTGTTCTAACTCTTTGGTTGCAGGTCCTGGTTCAGGTATGGTTTATTATACCTCTTATTGTTCTGTTTTGCTGCTTATCACTTATACCAGACTTTTGTCTGACCTAAAGTTTTATGTCTCTTCTTATTACTCTGGGTGCTCTTAAACGGGCAGACTAGAGACAGGTTAGCTGGTTATGCACGAGTAGCTGATCTCGAGACAAGCAGGAGGCTCCCACGTATGATATATATGTGTATTCTCCCTGTGTCGCCGATGGTCACTACTTTGGGCGTTAGTAGTGTATTCTTTCTTTACTTTTCTTTAGAGACAGTTTGAAAAGTTGTAATAATGATGATGTGGAACATAAGCTGTATTTGAATTTTCCATTGCTATTATGGTTTAGTTTTCAGCTTATGCACTGTCTGGCTTGTTTTATGTCAAGTATGTTATTATTTTATTTTATCCCATGCGCTGTGAGACATTCTACAGGTTCCTTATTAGTTCAAATTCCTTTCTTTCTTTTCTTTGGCGGCTGTCCCGTGCTACTCGGGCATTGGCATAACACACTTTCATTGGAAATGTCGGTTGGTGTGGGGCGGGCCGTCACACTTGGTATCAGAGCTCCAACTTGCATAGTTAACCTAGGGAAATACCCCAGGGAGAGATAGTATACGTATATGAGATCGCGTATTTGCGATATTTTGGTTTTCAAAAGATATATATATACACACTATTAGTATATCTAAGGATGGAGTCGCACTGCACTGGCACCACTAGAGGGATGGTTAATCGTTTTCTCCTTACAAATTAAACGATGAGCCGATATACGAGGAGTACTGGTAGAGGAGCCAATAACGGGAATGCTCCTGATGTGAGGATGGTGTTCACTGACTTCATGAGAGAGATGCTTAGGGATCAGTTTAAGGCCCGATTCAGTGATAAGTTTATCCCAAATTCTCAGAAATCAGAATCGTATACGAAGTTCTTGGATTTTAAGCAGAATGGTAGGGCAGTCTCGGAATGTATTGCTGAGTTCGATACTTTATCCAAGTATGGATTATCCCTTATCGACACTCCCGAGAAGAAGAATGAGAAGTTCATAACTGGTTTAGATTAGTACTTAGGAGAAAGGCTTATAAATCATATTGATGAGACTTTTGAATCGATTGTTGGGAAAGCATTGAGGTTAGAGAGCCTTTATCCTAAACCTATGACTGAAGTCACTGTTGCATCTGCAGAGGGGCCAAAGCCACAAGCAAGCAGTGGAGGAAAGAATAATTCTGGGAACAAAAGGAAGCATAACCAAGCTAAGGATGGTCAGAAAAAGAGAAAGAAAGATGTTGAGTGCTTTAGCTGTGGCAAGAAGGGCCATTATGCTAAAGAATGTCGAGCAAAGCCTGTGAAAAGGAAGTGCTTCAACTGTGGCCAAGTGGGACATCACAAAGATAAATGTCCGCAACCCCCTAAAGAGAAGAAGATTGTGAAAGCATATGCTATCAATGTTGTTCCTTCTTCATCGAATGGCCCAACTGCGGTGGATAAAGGAAAGAATGTCGTCTTTCAAGGTATGCTTTCTATTTATGATGTTCCTGTTCGAGTATTGTTTGATACCGGAGCATCCCGTTCCTTCATATCTAGTGACCTGGAAGATAGGTTGGGATTGGAACCCGAGATAGTCAATAGACCTTTAGCGGTGGCGAACCCGATTGGCGATTCGACTAGTCTTAGTATGATTTGTCGTAATGTGGTCTTATCGAGTTATGGATGTATGTTTGTTTGTGATTGCTTTGTTTTGGGCTTTACTGGGTTTGGAATTATTTTGGGGGTACTGGGTTTGGCATTATTTTGGGGGTCGATTGGCTCCGAAGATATAGGGCGGTGGTAGACTGTGAGGGCATTTTGGTGACAGTTAGAGCGGATGATGGGCGGAGGGTAGTGTTTGGTGGTCTACCTGGTGACGGGGTAATGGCTAGTTTTCTAAATTCCCTCGACATCCCGCATGATGAGTTGCCAGATGTACCCGTGGCTGGCCAATATCCGGACGTCTTCGAGGAAGTGACCGGACTTCCACCACACCAAGAGATTGAGTTTCGTATTGATTTAATGAAAGATGCCAGACCTATAGTGAAATGACCCGCATTGGCAGAGATATTATAATTAATTTATTTAATTATTGAAATGGTGGTTTAGAGAATTTAATGGTCGTGGAATTAAATAATGATGAATATTTAATTAATTAATAAATTAAATAATATATTTAATTCTGAAATAATCAGAATTGGCTGAAATGGCGATATGGTGTGAGCTGGATCATCTGTGATATTTAATTCAACTTGGAATTTAATTGAATAACGAATATATTTATATAAACGACAGTTTGAACATAGAATTATAATATAATTAAAATCGAGCTCGAAATAGCGCTGCAGTTCGTAAATTGGCGATTCGAACTTCAAACAAATATACAGAAGCCGTTTCAAATCGGATTTCTGTGAAACAAGAAACGTTAGGAGCTGGTGGAGTATATCTTTCTAGTGGAAGAGAAAAATCAGGATTTCATCGTGTAGATTTTGATGTATGTCCAAATCAAATTTTAAAATAGTCGCTATAGAATCGTTTACCGACCGCAACGGTTTATTCGATATAACTAGAGATCGGGTTTGAATTTAGACAAGGTTCTTTTGGGAAGTAGTGATAATTTAATTTTTAGAATTTTACTGTAATTTTTAATTAATTAAATAAGCAACTTTTTATTTGGAGTATTTTGCACCCTTAATCAGCGATCTTGGGGTTTCACAATATGAGTTAATCTACCGGTATTAGTATATTTTTGGAATCGTGACACTGAGCTCATCTCAAAGGTGTATTTATCTCAGTCCGGACGTGAACGAAACTTTGTATAATGGATACGCTAAATTTTTCAATACTAAATAAAAAAATATATATTATATTATATCTTAAAAGAATACTTAGCCTAGGAGTACCATACTACACAAAAGGTAGGCATCATATAGTCGGCATAACCATTTACTTCAACGTGGACACTTCAAGTCCATAACCATTTACTTCAACATGGACACTTCAAGTCCATTGTTTTAAAAAGAAACCAAATCAACAGTAACCCCAAAATCCCACTATAAATAAACATTTTACTCCTCCCTTAGAAAACCCAATTTCCATTCTCTTCACCTCAAACGTTCCAGCCGCCATCGAAATACATTCCAACGAGAAAATCCACTTCAAAATTCCTCTAAAAATCAAATATAAATCCAAAAATCGCAAATCAAATATATTTGAACTCTTGGGATGATCCTCTTCGTCCTTATAGGGCTATTGGTGGGTTCGAGTACTGCCGTGTTCGCTGGGATTTCTACTGAGCTTGCGAGTAACATTTTTTTGGGGTTCGCAACTACTGGCATCAGGGTGTCTCCGAGCCGAGGAGGTGTTGATCCGTTCAGGGAGGCCGAGTTTAACACGGTGAAGGTTGATGTTGGTGAGGCGTTGAAGGATGTACAGAAATGGCGGATGGAAATGGTGTGAATGAAACTGGAAGCGTGAGTTTTAAAATGGTAGAGTGCGTGTGAAAGAAGGAGCAGCATGATTTTAGAACAGCATTGGAATTCATTTGTGAGGAGGTACAAGAGTGAGCGGACCATTTTCATGAAGAAAGAGGTACTGGTCTTTGTGAAAGAAATATAGAGGAGAAGGAAACTGTTGCCTTGGGTTTGCACGTTATGGCAAGGGAGGGGATTGCTTTAATACTATATGGCGTGAGGGGTCCTAGTTAGTGGCGTAGGTCTTGTTGGTATTAAAGTGGTGCGGACTTGTTCCAATGTTGACCGACGGTGACAAGCAGTGTACCGGAAGTGGTCTTGTTTTCCAAAGTAGTGGACAAGGGGAGTGCAGACGTGTTTTGGGAGTTGGATGACTTTCGAATTCCATTTGGAGCTGATAAATGCAAGGGGGTACACCATCATAAGTACAGACGTGGATTAATAAGAAAGGAATGGTAAATATAATATAAGTATTTGTTATATTAATGTTATTTAAAAGTGTAGTCAACTTACAAAATTAAAAGAAGTCAACGATGAATGTCTTAGGGGGTTCAATGGAAATAAGGTGAATTATGATGTGCGTGATGAATGTAGGAGAAGTGTTCGGTCTGGGTTTGGCATTGAAGTTGGATATTGGGCCGGGAAGGAAATATGGACAAACCGTAAGTTGCGTTGGGATCGTATCGACGGTGGCTACACCATGGAGCTGACAGGGAGTGAATCCGAGCTCATTACAATTTATGGCAAATTAAATTGTCCGTCTGAATCAAACCAAGCAATGGTTATCGTTATTAACGATGATCGTCCAATGTGAGTAAATCTCACTAACTCTGAACAGTTTAAATTTCATGTTGTATTTTTAGAATTGTTAAATATTGGCCGATTGACTGTGTGTTGACTGTTTGATTGAACTACTAGTCAGTTAGTTGAATTTCTATATTTGATTCTGTTTAACAGAATATATCATATGAAACTGAAAGTGATGTTATCTATATTGTTTAACATCTGTGATGCAGGGAAACAGGTTGGAGGAATCCAACTGGATTCCTCAACATTTATTTTACTGTTTTCATATATTGTGATATATGATGTGTTATATAATCTGTTATGGATTATGTGTGTTGGAATGATGTTGATCATTTTTATTCAATATTTTCAATATCATAAAAGACCCTGGGATGTAAAAGAATTATTTCAATGTATATTGAAATAAATAGAGTTTATAAAATCAACAGATTTTATAAAAGGAAATATTTCGAAAGTAGTAAAAGGGTAATCATTTGTAAAATAAAGAACCGTTATTAAAAGTAAATCTTTATAAATGAATAGTTTATTCGAAAAGAATAAAGGAGTTAATCGATGTTAATTTAATCGATTAGAGTTAAAGTAAATCTTTATAAATGAATAGTTTATTCGAAAAGAATAAAGGAGTTAATCGATGTTAATTTAATCGATTAGAGTTAAAGTAAATCTTTATAAATGAATAGTTTATTCGAAAAGAATAAAGGAGTTAATCGATGTTAATTTAATCGATTAGAGTTAAAGTAAATCTTTATAAATGAATAGTTTATTTGAATAGAATAAAGGAGTTAATCGATGTTAGTTTAATCGATTAGAGTTTAAGAATAAAGGAGTTAATCGATGTTAGTTTAATCGATTAGAGTTAAAACAAAGGAGTTAATCTATGTTAGTTTAATCGATTAGAGTTAAAGTAAAAGGAGTTAATCGATGTTAGTTAATCGATTAGAGTTAAAGAAAATGAGTTAATCGAATATAGTTATTCGAATAGAAAGTAAAATGAGTTAATCGAGTATAGTTTATTCGAATAGAAGCAAAGGATTTTATCGAATATTGTTTATTCGAATAGAAGAAAATGAATTAATCGAATATAGTTTATTCGAAGAAAGTAAAAGGAGTTATCGAATATAGTTTATTCGAAAGGAGTTAGAGAAATGAGTAAATCAATAGTGTTAGTCCAATAGAGTTAATTTGTAACAACCCGGATTTTTACAACATGCTAAGACAAGAATCAAGGCAGAATTTAATTATAAATTCTGAATTAGGAGAAACGGGTTGCGCCATTGCGTTCGTCTTGGAAAAATACGCGAAATAGAGTCCGAGTTTTCGAAAATCGGAGTCCGTATGACCCAGTTATGGCCCGTCAAAGTTTTCAGAAAATTTCAAGTTCAAAAACAGTTCAAATTTGAATTCAGAATTCAAATTCAGCCAAGCGGGGCAGGCGGGAAAATTCCCGCCACCCCCAAGTCGACTGGGGAGTCGACTTGGGAGTCGACACACCCCAGGTGGTGTCAACTACCCAGTCGACACCCCTGTCGACTTGGGTGGTCGACCAGTTTGGCCTGGGTGTACCTGACTTGTTCCTCAAGACATGCTTTTGGGTCTGGTCTATTGGCCTGTGACGGGTTTTGAGGGTTTAGATCTATCCTAGGGTTAATCTAAGGGCCTAAACTACTCCTAATCTCTATAAAAACACCCTAGGACCTGACCTAAATCACTAAAAATCAATCCTACAACTAAGTGCTGCCAAAATCTATCTTGATCATGGCCTCCATCTCCAACTCCAAGGGCTTATGCATTCAAATCGGGTTCAAATCAAAAGGTGCAAGCTTTCTACACCAAATCGAGGAGGGATCAACGTTGGTACGCAAGTTTCATGACGATTCTTCAACAAAGGAGCCACCTTTCTTCGTCAAGACGATGCATGATCCTTCCCTAAGCCTCGCTATGTAAGTTCTAGCTACTTGTAGATTCTAACGGTGGTTCTAATGTGACATGGAATAAAATGCGATGAAACATAAGTATGCTAGCCTATGTGAACCTAATTTTTCCCCTTTTCTATGATCTATGACCTTGGGCTAAGTTTTAGCGACTTAATCATGCCACTCATGTTATGTTTCACCTAGTTTATCTTGCAAGTTTGGATCTTTATCTATGGAATGTTAGCTTGAACCTTTGGGAACCATTTGACTTGTGAAATATTGGCAAAGACTTGACTTTGGGGCTTATGCATGTAAATGAACCCAAACCCCTTATGTTATCATGCATGTTTGTGGCCAAATTCCCTTATGATACTATGCATATTTGTGGCCAAATTCCCTTATGATACTATGCATGTTTGTGGCTAATCCCGTTGTGACATTATGCATGTTTGAGGCCAAAAACCCCTTATGATGCTATGCATATTTTGAGGCCAAATCCCTTATGATACCATGCATGTTTGTGGCCAATCCCTTTTTGGCATCGTGCATGTTTTGAGGCCAATATGTAGCATAGTATCCTTACTTTGTTGACTCGCTTTTATTTGGGTTGGAAACACGATTTGGGGTAGGTTAGACGAGCGTGATTATGACATGATAATTTGACATGGGGTTTCATGAAAATATGACACTCACGATACACCTAAATGTGGACATGGCATGTGGGGTAAACATGGGACTTGAAACTAGACACGTATGGGTTGTAAGTGTAAAATGACATTAGACCAAACATGAAAGTGGCCAACTCGAGGTTGGGTTGAGTTTGTAGCATAAATCTACCCGGACCCGCCCGGCTTA
This sequence comes from Allium sativum, assembly GCA_030737875.1. NCBI lineage: Eukaryota > Viridiplantae > Streptophyta > Magnoliopsida > Asparagales > Amaryllidaceae > Allium > Allium sativum. Next base: position 682,201,210 of record CM060919.1, read on the forward strand.
ACTAGTGGCTACAAACAATAGGACCCAATGTGAGTAGTTGGTCATATAGCACTTAAAACCCGAGGTTAGACTAGGTTGTGTTATAAATCTACCCGGACCCGCCCGACTTAACTAGTAACCACAACAAAGTCTAATGTAAGAGGTTGGGGTGCATTAATCTAATTAATGCCACATGAAAAGGTTAAGTAATTTTGACTAATGACACTTAACCGATATGACACGAATGGGTAGGTTAAGTTAAACCGGACTTGATTTCTTAATGACACTTAACCATATAAGACAATTAGGGGATGGAGTTAAGTAATTTACACTTAACTAATCCGACTTGGTAATTAGATGGGGTTAAGTAACTTTTAACTAATCTAAACACGGTAATTAGATGGGGTTAAGTAACTTAGACTTAACTAATCTAAACACGGTAATTAGATGGGGTTAAGTAACCTACACTTAACTAATCTAAACACGGTAATTCGATGGGGTTAAGTTAAACACTTAACCAATCTAAACTTGGTAATTCAATGAGGTTAAGTAACTAATACTTAACCAACTTAACATGATAATTTAATGGGGTTAAGTAACTTATACTTAACCAATTATACATGATGATTTGATGAGGTTAAGTAACCTATACTTAACCAATCTAATATACAGACCTGATAGGGTTAAGTCACAAGACCTTTTTAAATATACTTAACCATTGTAATACGATTAGTGGATGGGGTTAAGCTAACCCATACTTAACCAATCCGACTCGATAATCTGATGGGATTAAGATAATCTATGCTTAATCAATCTAACACGATAATCTGATAAGGTTAAGACAAACAAATACTTAACCAATTTGACATACGAGTTGTGGGGCTAAGCCTTAAACTTGAACACTTAGCCGATTATGACATGGTTGGTAGGCGGGTTAAGTCATGGGCTTGAATAACAACACTTAACCCAATAGACAAAACCCTAGTTAGAGGAACTAGGTAGAAAATCGTAGTTAATCAAGGGTAACGGGAAAAGAAGCTAAGTGGTAAACCTTAGTTGAGAATAACTAAGTAATAATTCTTAGCCAAGGACATGGGACTAGTTCATAAATAGATGAGTAACCTGATACAGTAGGTCATCGCTTAGTATACGAGGAGGAGCAATTTATCTGACTTGGATAAAAAGCTCCAGCGAACTGGGTGACGAAGCGGTAGCTTCGGGGGACGTGAAGGTACTCTTGGTATCCCTTTGTGAGGTGGCAGATGGTCCATGAAACCTGGCCTCACAGAGGTTAAGGTCTGCGGTAGAAGAGCCAAGGGTATGCCTTGGTTGCTGTGCGAGCAACCTAAAGACGGGGATGGATTTGCGTGGAGTCGACGATACTTGATTTTTGCCCTGGATGGCGCGTCGTCGACTACCTACCATCTTTAGTCAATCGTGTACGAACGAAAAGGCAGAGAACTCCCAACAGACCATGTTCTTGCTATCGAGTCATGGGTGAGGTTGGCCAATAGGAAAGTGGGGCATAGTGGGGCCGGGATGTAGTTCTCATACATGATTTTTCTTGGATTGCCTTTCAGTAGTTGAGGGAGGGGTAATGTGGGACCATAGCCACGAATACAAAAACAGACCTTGATATCTGCATTTGGCAGACGACTTAAAGCTCCCGACCGAGTTCTGTATTTCTCGATTTGCCCTGGCACGGAACTCGGATGGCACATTGAGATACATGTGCGTCTAGACATGGAAAACGATTCACGATACATACGTGGGATAAAGGGGCGTGGTTGACGGGTGGCATAATCCCTAGTGGCCCTAGGTGGCTTGAACCCAAACCGAGACACGGAAACGTTCATTAGGTAGCATAATCCCTAGTGGTCCTAGGTGGCATAAATCCTAAGTGAACACGCGATAGTTCATGGTAAGAAAACATAACCAAATCAAGGGTAGTAGTCCAAAACAACTTCAAGGATAAAATGGTACTACGTTGAGGTGGTATAGATTTACATGGGAAAGCCCGTACGGCCTACGGCAAAGGACTGAACTTATACATGGAAAGAAACATACGAGTTGGGAAAACCTACATATGCTAGGATGACATGGACCATTACATGACATTGGGCAAGGGACACTCATAGTTAACACATGACGCGGGTTGGGATACTAGTACGAGAGGTGCAGAGCAAATATACATGATAAATACCTTAGGAAGTTATACATGATAGATACCTTGGGATGTTGTACATGATAGATACCGTGGGATGTTATACATGATAGATACCTTGGGATAGTATACTTGATAAAAGCCTGACGAGGTGATACCTTGACTTATCCTGACACCGTAGTTTATCATGATACCTTAGTTTATCTTGATACAGTAGTTCAGCCTGTTATCTTGGTTTAGCTTATCTATCTTGTAGTCATCCTTATGTTTACTTTCAGTTTATGCATGTCACGTTACCTTTACCTGTTTTTATACTGGAAGTAGATAGGACTTGCCAGTCTTTATGACTGACCCCGTTTTCTTTCTCCTCTTTGTCTTTCGTCCCCCCCCCCCAGGTTTTCAGGGAGGAAATGCTGTTGTTTAGTTCGGACCTCTTATGCTTGAAGGTCATCATGTATAGCTTGGTCTTCTCTTGGCTATGGCTGCTTCACCGCTTTATTTTGGGGAATAATTTATGAAAAGGTTTTATGCTTCTTTACTATTGCAGGAGAGGTTTTGATGTATTCTGATGTAAAAGGCTTTAGACCTTATTTTATAAGGTAATGAAATTTGTTTTACTTCCGCTGTTTCATATATGGTCTGTCTTGTAATATTTCTGTGCATGTTTACCTTGAAAATGCTTCACCAAACCTAGTGCATTCCCTTTGTGAGTGACCCTAGCGGAGGTGGGGTGTTACATAATTGATAAGGGTTAATCGAATAAAGTTAATTGATAAGGGTTAATTGAATAGAGTTAAGTAAAAAGAGTCAATCGAATATAGCTATTCGAAGAGGGGTAAGAAAGGAAGTTAGTAAAAGGGATATAAAGTGAACTTTGTCTATTTCAAAGTTAGAAATGTTGTTCAGTTAAGGTCTGAGAGGTAGTTCTACCCCAACTTGATAGGCTTAGTTTTTAGCTAAGGAATAGTTAAGGTTCGGCAGTAAAGGAAATGGTTTGAGTTGGCATAGCAATGTTTGTTTAAGCATCTGTCTAAGTCCAATGAGGAAGCTTTGGAAATGTTTTCCAAATAAGAAACCAGAAATGTTTTCTAATAAAGAAAACAAGAAATGGAAATGTTTTCCATTGTTAATAACGTATATTTTCCAAATTTAGAAAATAAGAAATATTGAATATAGGGAAACATGAGATAAGTAAATTAAGGAAATAAAGAGATAAGTGTTGGAATGATGTTTGATCGATATAAATTTCCATTTGGAAATAATATCGTTGTTTGCACACCTGTTTTTCTTCGATAGTTAAATCACAGACTATCGAAGTTTTTACCATTTTAACATTGTTAATATGGAGAGACCGGTTGGATTATTATCCAAAGAACCACTATGTATTGGCATAAGCGTTGCGAATCATATATGCCAAAGGAAATTGAAGACGGAGTTATGCAAGGGCTATTCTATTTATAGAATAGTGCCTTCGGTTCATCCTGTTCCTAGATGACTTGTATGGACGGATGTCTGACAGAGTATTTCCAGACGATCATGTATATTGATTTCTCCAACCGTACCAAGAGTGGAAGCGGAGAAGGAAACTTCTTTTAGCTAACACATAATGTATGGTTGAGGACGTCAATCGGTGATTTGATGCATTTGACGATGTGACATTCGAAGTGAATCTGATGTGATGATAAAGCATAGCTTCAAGCCTCATCAACCGGTAAATGACAGAAATCGGGCAGGCAGCATGGCTAAGTCGGTCGCACCGAAGTAGGGTGTATAATCACCTGATCTAGAGTTTCATTTACTTCTAAAAATCTATTGTTGATGCTGTCCCATTCGGGAAACGGTTGCTGATCCCAGCCGTTGGTGATATACATTCGATACACTCAAGCGAAATGAGTGGTCGGTCATGTGGGGCCGGGTTGCAAGATGATCTTGTAGAACCCAGTGTATTCCTCTCTAGAGGTACACTAGTGAAAGGTGGTTCCATACCTTGTCATAGTTGGAAATCCATTACCCAATACATGCTTGCGGTTTTGATTGTATACTATATATGTAGAACGTGAGATGAAAGCGTTTCTGCTAGATGATTATTATATTGTGTTGATAGACATTATTATAATATCAAAAGGTTTTTGATATAAAGATAAATTTGGATTCTCATAAGGGAAAAACCCGTTCCGTTATGCGGCGTTGTCTTATGAGATATCATTTACCTGTTTGAACTGTTTTAAACTGTTTTACTCATACCAGTCCCATGACTGACCCGGAGTTTATTTTGATTTGTTTTCCCTAAACTCTTGGGTGCCTAAATTTGTATGGGCAGTCAAGTAGTCAGGTTTTACAGATACACTTGAAGAGCTGGAGCAGGAGGCTTCAGGATCATATAGCTATAGTTTATTTCCGTTGTGTTGTAAGTGTTGTACTCTGATAATGTATTGTATATATATAATGATTTATTTCAAGGATATGTTATCTATTATATGTTATTCGTTCCGCTGTGAGATTCGTGTTACTCTGATGTTGTGTTCTTCTTCTTCTTCTATTCTAAGTTTCTATCTTATCTTTCCTCACCCTCTAATTTCTTTCACTAATTACCAGGATTTTTCGTGTTTTGGTTATCGACATCGAGTTTATGTCGATAACCAAAGTCGTTCAAAATCTGGGTCATTACAGTTGGTATCAGAGCTTAAGTTAAGAATTACCTTGGCTCTGTGGCGTGACTCGGTAGAGATAGGGTTAGTAATACCCTAGACTGAGATTGAGTGTATATATACCAGTGAGCGTATTTGTTATTGATATAAAGTTTGTTTTATATTGTGGAGATTCATTGGTTGAGTCGTTTATGAGTTCTGGTCGATCAGTTTGATCCACTGTATCGGTAGGGATTTTGTAAACACTCGAATACAATGAACCGTCATGGTATGTTTTGAAAAGAGGATAAACAGAATAATTTTACCCAAATTATATTTTGATATAAAGAAGATATATATATTGGAATGAATATATATTGGATATATTGGTTGTTATTGTAATCGAGTAAGATTATAAATTAAATGGTTATGTAAATAACCAATCAGAATTCATATAAGTGAAATACGTGAAATCAGATGAGTTGAATATGAAAATTTTAACTAGAAATTGAATTAAAATCCTGGAAAATTGGATAAGTATTTTTAAATGGATTTAGATTAAAAGTAAAGAAAATTTAAGATCCTGGGAGATTTTAAATTGTTTTACAAGCAGTGTGAATTATATTTTGAAATGAATTTCAAAATGGAAATGTTTAGAAATTGTTTTATAGTATTGAACTCACTTCGATCACTGGAAAATAGATTCTGATGATGACAGCTGCATCATCAGTATTCATTTTCGAGTTGTAAGTGACGAATTACTACCAGAGATACTGTTTTGAATTTGTTTTAGGAAAGACAAGTGTGTTGAATTTCAAAATGGGATTTATAATATAGAATTTGAATTTTTAAATAGATTTGAAATATTAACTTGTTTTAAAAGAAATAAAACGAGAAGTTCCTTTATAAACGAAGTTTATAAATAGTTCTTTTATAAACAAAGTATATAAATGAAGTGAAGAGAATTATCATTGGATAATTCAGAAATAAAAATACAAGTGTGAAATTGAAAGGGAAATCTATTTTCCAAAGGTAGAAATATCGATTTCAAAAGGAATTGAAATCGAGACTTATTTAAAGAATGAATAAAGAAAGTTTGAAAAGTAATTTGAATAAAGGAAGTTCAAACATAGAATTTAAATAAGAGAATTCAAATAGAAATTGAATATAGAAATTCAAAAGGAGTTTGAATATATGAAATTCAATGGAAGAGATATAGAATTTGAATAAAGAGAATTCAAATAGAAATTGAATATAGAAATTCAAAGGGAGTTTGAATATATGAAATTCAATGGAATTGATATAGAGTTTAATATAGAAATTCAAAGGGAGTTTGAATATATGAAATTCAATGGAATTTATATAGATTTGAATAATATAAGTGATATAAAATTTTGAATAGAAATTGAATAGAATTAACTAAGTCGAAGCGGAATTAGTTAATCGAGTTTTGAATTTGAAGTTGAACTTTGAAAGGTGGATTGGATTTGTAAATGGATATTCGAAATCAAATATATAACTTAAATTTGGATTCGAATTAGTTAATAAGCAGGTTAAAATATATTTGAACATGTCATGTTCAAATATAAAAGTGAAATAGACTAAAGAGTTAATTAACAAATTAATTAACCAATTGAGTTAAAATGATCAGGTATACTTAAAATAGATTGGGCAGGTATAAATATACATGAGATATGTATGGATAAGGTATGAAGGTATATAATTAGAATGCTCGACGAAAAGGTATATATTTAATTCATATATGAGATTTTATGCACCGTATCGGCTAGCCGCTTGGCTTTTTCTTTTTCTTTTGGATTGGTGAGAGCCATGGGAGGCAATTTGAATTATCCCGATGCTCCCAGTACCAAGGAGGTTATGGCGAATTTTTCCGGGAATTTAAGGAGTTAGAATGTTTTTAAAATAATTTGATAATTAGAAATCAACGTATCGATATATATATATATATATATATAGAAGTCGATAAGGAAATAAACTTAGAAATAGAATAGTAAAATCAAAAAGGAAGACTAAGAATAAAATCTAGTAAGAATAGAAAGAGGAAGCGTATACGTGTTTAAAAGTGAATAAATAGTTGTATGGTATTGATTATTCGAGTAAGTAGTCATTTCTGTTTTGACGTTATAAATGTTATTCAGTCAAGGTCTAAGAGGTAGTTATACCCCAACTTGATTGATTTCATTATTAACAAATAAATAGTAAGATTTCAGGCTCGAAGATCAACGTTGAATAAGAGTTAGTTGAATATAGTATTTGGGTAGTCGTAACGATGTTTTACACAACATCCGTTTTAACCCAAATAAGTGTAAGCTTGGAATAGAATAATAAATATTTCCTAAGTATAGAAATAAACGAGATCGGAAAAGAGATAAGTAATTGGAATATTTTCCAATTATAAATAGCATATATTTTCTAAAGTTTAGAAAATAAAGGCAGGCGATATTCAGAAATGTTTTCCAAATAACGTAAAAGGCAAATACGGTTATTGAAAATATTTTGTTAACAAATATTGATAAAGAAATAGAGAATTGATTTAACAAATGGAATATTAATTAAGGGCTCAGTGACATGTTCAAAAGGAAAATTTGATTTTTGAAAAGAATAAACTATTTGAAAACTCCCAGGGAAAGACTGTTTGAATTAAAAACAAATTTTACAGAAATTTGTGAAAGCAAAATTGAATTAAAGTAAAGCCAATAAAGTGGTAACTGAGATTGAGTTAGAATAATATCAAGATAAATTGGATTATGAGATTCAAATTTGAAGTGTAATGTGTTAATCAAGTCAAGAGTTGGGAATCGAGAAGAAACTCGAGTTGAAATGATATTTGGCTTGGATATAAGAGAATGGTTGTGTCGTGGATAAAAGCAGATTGGAATTTGATTGGGATGACCCTTGTATCCACCGCTAAATTGATATCAGGTGGAAATGATATAATGATACGCTGACAAAAAGGTACAAGTTTATATTTGATATAAGCATGAGATTTATGAGCCAAATTGGCAAGCCACTTGGTTGTTTGATTTTCTTTTAGGTTGGAGATGGCCCAGAGAGGCGAGTTGGAGTTTGACCGATTGACCAGTACAAAGGAGGTGTTGGCGAAAATTTTTCGAAGAGTTAAGGCATTAGAAAATCTTCAAAATTTTTGAAAAGTTTCGTTGATAAGAATTAATTAATAATTTAATTGAAATTAAATTGGTTCAGTTGCAACTGAAGTTAAGAAATGAACAAATATGTTCTAACCAGTCGATAGGGTCGTCCGCTACCTTTTAGCAATTTCGAGGACGAAATTATTTTAAGTGGGGAAGATTGTAATGACCCGCATTGGCAGAGGTATTATAATTAATTTATTTAATTATTGAAATTGTGGTTTAGAGAATTTAATGGTCGTGGAATTAAATAATGATGAATATTTAATTAAATTAATAAATTAAATAATATATTTAATTCTGAAATAATCAGAATTGGCTGAAATGGCGATATGGTGTGAACTGGATCATCTGCGATATTTAATTCAACTTGGAATTTAATTGAATAACGAATATATTTATATAAACGACAGTTTGAACATAGAATTATAATATAATTAAAATCTAGCTCGAAATAGCGCTGCAGTTTGTAAATTGGCGATTCGAACTTCAAACGAATATACAAAAGCCGTTTCAAATCGGATTTCTGTGAAACAAGAAACGTTAGGAGCTGGTGGAGTATATCTTTCTAGTGGAAGAGAAAAATCGGGATTTCATCGTGTAGATTTTGATGTATGTCCAAATCAAATTTTAAAATAGTCGCTATAGAATCGTTTATCGACCGTAACGGTTTATTCGATATAACTAGAGATCGGGTTTGAATTTAGACAAGGTTCTTTTGGGAAGTAGTGATAATTTAATTTTTAGAATTTTACTGTAATTTTTTATTAATTAAATAAGCAACTTTTTATTTGAAGTATTTTGCACCCTTAATCAGCGATCTTGGGGTTTCACAATATGAGTTAATCTACCGGTATTAGTATATTTTTGGAATCGTGACACCGAGCTCATCTCAATGGTGAATTTATCTCAGTCCGGACGTGAACTAAACTTTGTATAATGGATACGCTAAATTTTTCAATACTAAATAAAAAAATATTATATTATATCTTAAAAGAATACTTAGCCTAGGAGTACCATACTACATAAAAGGTATGCATCATATAGTCGGCATAACCATTTACTTCAACGTGGACACTTTTCAACGTGGACACTTCAAGTCCATAACCATTTACTTCAACGTGGACACTTCAAGTCCATTGTTTAAAAAAGAAACCAAATCAACAGTAATCCCAAAACCCCACTATAAATAAACATTTTACTCCTCCCTTAGAAAACCCAATTTCCATTCTCTTCACCTCAAACGTTCCAACCGCCACCGAAATACACTCCAACGAGAAAATCCACTTCAAAATTCCTCTAAAAATCAAATATAAATCCAAAAATCGCAAATCAAATATATTCGAACTCTTAGGATGATCCTCTTCGTCCTTATAGGGCTATTGGTGGGTTCGAGTACTGCCGTGTTCGCTGGGATTTCTACTGAGCTTGCGAGTAACATTTTGTTGGGGTTCGCAACTGCTGGCATCAGGGTGTCTCCGAGCCGAAGAGGTGCTGATCCGTTCAGGGAGGCCGAGTTTAACACGGTGAAGGTTGATGTTGGTGAGGCGTTGAAGGATGTACAGAAATGGCGGATGGAAATGGTGTGAATGAAACTGGAAGCGTGAGTTTTAAAATGGTGGAGTGCGTGTGAAAGAAGGAGCATCATGATTTTAGAACAGCATTGGAATTCATTTGTGAGGAGGTACAAGAGTGAGCGGACCATTTTCATGAAGAAAGAGGTACTGGTCTTTGTTAAAGAAATATAGAGGAGAAGGAAACTGTTGCCTTGGGTTTGCACGTTATGGCAAGGGAGGGGATTGCTTTAATACTATACGGCGTGAGGGGTCCTAGTTAGTGGCGTAGGTCTTGTTGGTATTAAAGTGGTGCGGACTTGTTCCAATGTTGACCTACGGTGACAAGCAGTGTACCGGAAGTGGTCTTGTTTTCCAAAGTAGCGGACAAGGGGAGTGCAGACGTGTTTTGGGAGTTGGATGACTTTCGAATTCCATTTGGAGCTGATAAATGCAAGGGGGTACACCAGCATAAGTACAGACGTGGATTAATAAGAAAGGAATGGTAAATATAATATAAGTATTTGTTATATTAATGTTATTTAAAAGTGTAGTCAACTTACAAAATTAAAAGAAGTCAACGATGAATGTCTTAGGGGGTTCAATGGAAATAAGGTGAATTATGATGTGCGTGATGAATGTAGGAGAAGTGTTCGGTCTGGGTTTGGCATTGAAGTTGGATATTGGGCCGGGAAGGAAATATGGACGAACCGTAAGTTGCGTTGGGATCGTATGGACGGTGGGTACACCATGGAGCTGACTGGGAGTGAATCCGAGCTCATTACAATTTATGGCGAATTAAATTGTCTGTCTGAATCGAACCAAGCGATGGTTATCGTTATTAACGATGATCGTCCAATGTGAGTAAATATCACTAACTCTGAACAGTTTAAATTTCATGTTGTATTTTTAGAACTGTTAAATATTGGCAGATTGGCTGTGTGTTGACTGTTTGATTGAACTGCTAGTTAGTTAGTTGAATTCCTATATTTGATTCTGTTTAATAGAATATATCATATGGAACTGAAAGTGATGTTATCTATATTGTTTAACATCTGTGATGCAGGGAAACATGTTGGAGGAATCCAACTGGATTCCTCAACATTTATTTTACTGTTTTCATATATTGTGATATATGATGTGTTATATAATCTGTTATGGATTATGTGTGTTGGAATGATGTTGATCATTTTTATACGATATTTTAAATATCATAAAAGACCCTGGGATGTAAAAGAATTATTTCAATGTATATTGAAATAAAGAGAGTTTATAAAATCAACAGATTTTATAAAAGGAATTATTTCGAAAGTAGTAAAAGGGAAATCATTTGTAAAGTAAAGAACCGTTACTAAAAGTAAATCTTTATAAATGAATAGTTTATTCGAAAAGAATAAAGGAGTTAATCGATGTTAATTTAATCGATTAGAGTTAAAGTAAATCTTTATAAATGAATAGTTTATTCGAAAAGAATAAAGGAGTTAATCGATTAGAGTTAAAGTAAATCTTTATAAATGAATAGTTTATTCGAAAAGAATAAAGGAGTTAATCGATGTTAATTTAATCGATTAGAGTTAAAGTAAATCTTTATAAATGAATAGTTTATTCGAATAGAATAAAGGAGTTAATCGATGTTAGTTTAATCGATTAGAGTTAAAGAATAAAGGAGTTAATCGATGTTAGTTTAATCGATTAGAGTTAAAGCAAAGGAGTTAATCGATGTTAGTTTAATCGATTAGAGTTAAAGTAAAAGGAGTTAATCGATGTTAGTTAATCGATTAGAGTTAAAGAAAATGAGTTAATCGAATATAGTTATTCGAATAGAAAGTAAAATGAGTTAATCGAATATAGTTTATTCGAATAGAAGCAAAGGAGTTTATCGAATATAGTTTATTCAAATAGAAGAAAATGAATTAATCGAATATAGTTTATTCGAAGAAAGTAAAAGGAGTTATCGAATATAGTTTATTCGAAAGGAGTTAAGGGAAATGAGTAATTCAATAGTGTTATTCCAATAGAGTTAATTGATAAGGGTTAATCGAATAAAGTTAATTGATAAGGGTTAATTGAATAGAGTTAAGTAAAAAGAGTCAATCGAATATAGCTATTCGAAGAGGGGTTAGAAAGGAAGTTAGTAAAAGGGATATAAAGTGAACTTTGTCTATTTCAAAGTTAGAAATGTTGTTCAGTTAAGGTCTGAGAGGTAGTTCTACCCCAACTTGATTGGCTTCGTTTTTAGCTAAGGAATAGTTAAGGTTCGGCAGTAAAGGAAATGGTTTGAGTTGGCATAGCAATGTTTGTTTAAGCATCTGTCTAAGCCCAATGAGGAAGCTTTGGAAATGTTTTCCAAATAAGAAACCAGAAATGTTTTCTAATAAAGAAAACAAGAAATGGAAATGTTTTCCATTGTTAATAACGTATATTTTCCAAATTTAGAAAATAAGAAATATTGAATATAGGGAAACAGGAGATAAGTAAATTAAGGAAATAAGGAGATAAGTGTTGGAATGATGTTTGATCGATATAAATTTCCATTTGGAAACAGACTATCGAAGTTTTGACCATTTTAACGTTGTTAATATGGAGAGACCGGTTGGATTATTATCCAAAGAACCACTCTGTATTGGCATAAGCGTTGCGAATCATATATGCCAAAGGAAATTGAAGATGGAGTTATGCAAGGGCTATTCTGTTTAGAGAATAGTGCCTTCGGTTCATCCTGTTCCTGGATGACTTGTATGGATGGATGTCTGACAGAGTATTTCCAGACGATCATGTATATTGATTTCTCCAACCGTACCAAGAGTGGAAGCGGAGAAGGAAACTTCTTTTAGCTAACACATAATGTATGGTTGAAGACGTCAATCGGTGATTTGATGGATTTGACGATGTGATATTCGAAGTGAATCTGATGTGATGATAAAGCGTAGCTTCAAGCCTCATCAATCGGTAAATGACAGAAATCGGGTAGGCAGCATGGCTAAGTCGGTCGCACCGAAGTAGGGTGTATAATCACCTGATCTAGAGTTTCATTTACTTCTAAAAGTCTATTGTTGATGCTGTCCCATTCGGGAAACGGTTGCTGATCCCAGCCGTTGGTGATATACATTCGATACACTCAAGCGAAATGAGTGGTCGATCATGTGGGGTCGGGTTGCAAGATGTTCTTGTAGAACCCAGTGTATTCCTCTCTAGAGGTACACTAGTGAAAGGTGGTTCCATACCTTGTCATAGTTGGAAATCCATTACCCAATACGTGTTTGCGGTTTTGATTGTATACTATATATGTAGAACGTGAGATGAAAGCGTTTCTGCTAGATGATTATTATATTGTGTTGATAGACATTATTATAATATCAAAAGGTTTTTGATATAAAGATAAATTTGGATTCTCATAAGGGAAAAACCCGTTCTGTTATGCGGCGTGGTCTTATGAGATATCATTTACCTGTTTAAACTGTTTTAAACTGTTTTACTCATACCAGTCCAATGACTGACCCGAAGTTAATTTTGTTTTGTTTTCCCTAAACTCTTGGGTGCCTAAATTTGTATGGGCAGTCAAGTAGTCAGGTTTTACAGATACATTTGAAGAGCTGGAGCAGGAGGCTTCAGGATCATATAGCTATAGTTTATTTCCGTTGTGTTGTAAGTGTTGTACTTTGATATTGTATTGTATACATATAATGATTTATTTCAAGGATATGATATCTATTATACGTTATTCGTTCCGCTGTGAGATTCGTGTTACTCTGATGTTGTGTTATTCTTCTTCTTCTATTCTAAGTTTCTATCTTATCTTTCCTCACCCTCTAATTTCTTTCACTAATTAACAAGATTTTTCGTGTTTTGGTTATCGACATCGAGTTTATGTCGATAACCAAAGTCGCTCAAAATCCGGGTCATTACATATTGTGATGCCACTTCGTCGTATGACACCAAGTGGTCAGCGAGAGCTCGAGGTGCAAGTGAGTGATCTTTTGAAGAAGGGATTTATCAAAAGAAGTGTTTCCGAGTGGGGAGCCCCAGTTGTGTTTGCTACCAAGGCAGATGGTTCCCTTCGATTGTGTGTGGACTACCGCGAGTTGAATAAGGTGACGAGGAAGAATAAGTATCCTCTACCGCGGATAGATGATTTGTTTGATCAGTTGAGTGGCAGGAGAGTGTTCTCCCAGTTGGATCTCGCTATAGGTTTTCATTAGCTTAGGGTGGAAGCTGAGAGTATAGCTAAAACGGCCTTTTGGACGCCGTCTGGATTCTATGAGTGGTTGGTCATGCCATTCGGGTTGACCAATGCACCAGCTATTTTGTGGATCTTATGAATAGGGTATTCAGAGATCAATTGAATAAGTCACTACACCAAAAATGCCAATTTGGCAGTGCTTTGGACCGTATCAAAATCGATTTGGTAGTGCTCTGGACCGTATCAAAAAATGGCGTCTCTGTTGCTTTGATACGGTATTAAACCGTATCAAATTCATAAATTGATACAGCTTAAAGCCATATCAAATTGATAGATAAATACGGTTTTAAGCCGTATCAATTTATCAATTCGATACGGCTTAAAACCGTATCAAAATTCTAATTTGATACGGTTTTAACCCGTATCAAATTGATAAATTGATACAGCTTAAAACCATATCAAATTAGCATGCTAGCACTGTCAACTTCATAGATCGATACAGTTTTAAGCCGTATCAAATTCGTAGATTGATACAGCTTAAAACTGTATTAAACTGCTACACTGATACGGTTAAAAACCGTGTTTAATGTCTCATTCCTACAATGAATTAGATATGGCATTTACCCGTATCAAAATCGGTATAACATATATGCAATATACAAAAACACTGCACCCATTTATATATATATATATATATATATATATATGCACAATAAAGAAGATATGCTACACCCATATAACAGTATATAAAGAAGATACGCTAAGCATAATTCAATTAATACATAAACCATAACTCCAGTTAATACAAACCATATAACACAATACATACAAAGCATAATGTTCACAATTCTTGCTCTAAAAAAAAAGACAATAAAACTGCAGTTGTCGAGCCCATGCAACTCATGCTTGTTCCAAAGCCTGAAATGAAATTAAAATAACAAGCATTAATTTAGTTTCGTCTCCACAACAAGTCATGTAATGTATATAAAATGAAAAATTAGATAAGAAGCGTAATCAAACATAAAATAACGATACATCAAACGTAACAAGAGAAACAAAGCTTTACGGCTCAGTTGAAACTGAGCGTAAGGCTCAGTTTCGCTGAGCCTTTCGACTCCACAAAACTGAGCCTTTCGGCTCAGCGAAACTGAGCCGAAAGGCTCAGTATCAACTGAGCCTTACGCTCAGTGAAACTGAGTCATAAAGATCAGTTTCAACTGAGCTATAAAGCTCAGTTTCAACTGAGCATTACGGCTCAGTGAAACTGAGCCTAACAGCCTGTTAGATCCTATGTTGACTTCGAGTTTTATACTAATCATGTTTTCAATGTTTAGTGCATAATTAAAGGCAATTTGACTACAATTTGGAAACATAATTGAATAAGAAAATAGCATCGAACACTAATAAAATAACTACTTTCTATTCTTGAATTCTAGCTCTCTTATCCTTAAGCATAATGGTAGTAGTATTGATTTGTTGACACTTTTAAGAAAAACTCTCAAGATACTACATGTAAGTGGCAGCTGGTACATCAAATCCAACCAAATATGCAACTCTAGAAGCAAAAATAATAATGGAGCTTAACGTGTTTCATATCTACAAAATGGGTTTTACAATAATGTGGAGTTGACAGAAAACCTCCTTGCTTGTATGGTATGAAACAATCATGTAATTAGTGAACCATAGAAATTCAACAAATGAATATACCAATTACTATTCTACCGATACATCATGCCAAAACTACATGACCAATTCATGCTTTGCCTATAATAAAGTAGTGGATTTTTCTACTAGGTCCCTATGAAAAAACATTTGCAATAATATCTATAACAAAATTATGAACTACAGGGACATGAAAAAATAATATGAATTTTGTTCTGATCATTTGACAAACTAGCTTAACCAAAAAATAGTATGAATTTTGTTCTGATGAATTTAGCACGTCTCAGTTTGCGAAAAACAACAGATAAGCATGATGGCAAATAGCGAACAATGTCAACGTCCTTGAATGGACTATTGCCAAGTAGAAACTTCATTAAGTCACTAGTGCCACATGGATATAACATGTACCATGAACAATGCACTATTGGATGTTTCTGATTGCAAATATATAAAAGTAGGTTTATTTCTTTCAGAGCTAACAGCGTTTTCATGCAGAACAATTAATCAACAGTTGACAGATATACCTCTTGGGTCATGAATGTCCATTTAGAGTCGTTTAAAAGACCTGCAGAATAATTAGGAAGAGCTTTTTGAATGTCATCCAACATTAGACGTCTACTATCTGCACATAATGCGCAAACATATAAGAAATCTAAGATGCCATATACAATAATATTTAACCTCAACAACCATACATGCGTTGCATAGCAGATTACATTTAAAGAGACTCTCCTCTATCATCGTTGCCCACTAATTGGAACACTTCCTGTTTGCACAGATCCAGCTGATCGACAAAGTGCTACAGCCGCACCAAGAAATGAATTTGTTCACCACCCCTATTTACATGTGATCCTTCAAGCCTTACACATTACACTGCTAGCATAGAAATGAAGACATACATAAGAAAATTAAACCCCGTCTCTGGCTGTTAATAGACTATTATGTAAAATAATAATTCCTAGTTGCTTGCTGCCAGCTGCTAGCTGCAACATGAACCATTCATAAAACTATCAAGGATTTATTTATTATTATTATAAAATGTATTTATTTACATTATAAACGTAGTATATAATAACATGTGAGGTCATATATTCAAACCCATACAATCATATGGTATTTTAATTACTGCCTAAAACTTGGCTTTCTGGTTTGCTCAATTAGGATCTAGAGTTGACAGCAACCACTAAAAAAAATTCTACTACATCTTAATGAAAGTGTGTAGCTATATGCAGCTGCAACAAGCAATAAAAAATTCTGGGAACTTAAGTTTCTTTGATACAGCAAGCACGAAAAGAAACATTAAAGCTATGATGAAGAGAATACGAAGCCGCAAGTAAAGAAGACAAAGAACTTCACAGTGTTTAAAAGCCAAGAAACAGGCAAGCAAAAGTTTCTGCCTCTCCCTTATTTTATCCCATCCTCATACACACACACACACACACTCTTATTTATATATATAGTATTTGAACATCAATTTTTCGGTAGTTGGGCTACATCAGTAAATCACAATCTTTTTTTTTTTGGAATTAGACTCCTAGTTTATAAAATAATGGCAAAAGAGTGCTTTAAGATACCATTATGTTTGCTAATCAAGTAGGTATTCATGCTGAGATATAAAAATGAACACATATAAAAGTTTTAGTTGAATTATATGTTGTGACACCTCAATCTGTAAAGCTATTAATAATATATTGATAGATTCATGTTCATCTTATGCATCTCAATTCTATGTATCAATTGATTATGTACATTTGCTTAACCCATATCTACATATAATGTGATAATGCTTATGTGTATACTTGTAGATTTTTTTGTATTTTAAAATTATGTCAAATCTACAAAAACTATGTCACCGTTTCCCCTCAGCGTACACTAATTGCAGATTTGTTTGTATTTTAAAATTATCACCAGTACTCCTGCGCACTACCACACTAACTAGCTGCAGATGGATTAGCAGGTAAAAATTAATTGTAGGTAAAATTCAATTAGCAATACTCCTGCCACTACCAGATTAATTAGCAGTAGTAAGACTTAACAATATATAATTCAAGAACATTAGGGGTTTGTGTGTTTTTATTTTAGTGAAGAGATACCCACAAGGAGGAGGGACTAGTGTGGTAGCTTACAAGTATCATCGTTCATAATATAGTGCAATTTTGCAACTAGGTAGAAATGACTGCATGTAAGAAAGGCTATAAAAATGGAACATGAGTTCCTACAATCTGTCTAAACAGAAAGAATACCCATAATAATGTATCAACCAAGAATCATTGATTGGAGGGGGAAACACACAAGGAAAAGGGATTTTGTTTCGAATAAATGAAGGAAGACCAGATCAGTGAGTGCATAGTGTCTTAAAAAGTTCATAAAGTGGTAGAATCTTTACCTTGTATTTTGAAAGCATTATTTCTGGATTTTCTGGGCAAAAAATGGTTCCACTGCGATCTGTATTTATTAATTGTGCTCTATGTAGGTCTGAACTCATGCAAGTGACTAAATTTCCAAGAGTTTAATAACCACTTTCTATCCTTAAACATCTGAAAAGGTGAATCATTAGTAATTTTCATTCGAACATATCATGCTTTTACAAGTAATAGTTATTGACCAAATGCATTAATTCCTCTGCCATGTTTAAATGGCCAACATGTTTGTTAAATATTAAGGTCTTTGTTCTTAACATCCCTCCTTAAGTAGGCTTCAGGGGAATGATCTATACATCTGCATGTTCATTTGCAGACTGATGTTATGACTGGAATAAATATACATGTACATATGTAGCTAGACATTTATAATCAAGCGCATAATTTCAAAATTACTGAAAACAAGAATAACAGACCATAGATTAGAGGCAACGAACTAGTCTTCACGTTTCATTATACCCTCATTATACACTTTCTTTAGAGCTACTCCAACTTGTGATGTGGAATAAATGTAAGCATTCATGTTTCAACCGTACCTCTTTCTAGAATGTTTTGTCTTTTCAGCACCTATTTGCCAAAAGCCAAAAAAATAAAATAAAAAAGAAGCAAGAAACTGAGTATTGTGCTCCATATTTATAATCAAGTGCATTGCCTGATCTACCCACAACATATGCACAACAGTATGCCTGAACACTTACAAATGGTGATGGATCCAAAAATTATCGGGTTCCAAATTCATAAGGCATATATTGCTGCTACTACACAATATATAGCATCTGGATGAATCATATACGATATAGACATATATTTTCGTTTAAACTTTGAAGTTAATTGTTGCTGATGGATTTATCACCTGTTCTTCTTGATTTATACCAACAATATCCATGGCATTTTTTGATTCTAGATATTCCCTTGCATCGTCAACGTTTGGTACTTCATAACAACTTGTTTGGTTCAGATAACAGAACATTCTTGGATCACCCACTTTGAATCTCTTCACATCCTAAGAAAGTTACATTTTCAACTAAAGATCAATTTTTTTTAATGTATATGTAACTTTGTATTTAATACTATCTATGGTATTCTGTATATGATACCTCGGGCGGTGCATTACAGAGCACGTAGAAACAACAGTAGTTCTGTTCAGGCTCTTTCACTTGACAGACACTTGAATGTCCCAAAAGATATGTTCGAAGAGGCGGTCCTGATATTTTCCTATATTTGTCGAATTTTATTTCCACAAATTTACCAAAACGATTGTTTAAAGACATTTATAAGAGTGAACAGCTGTATTTACAGCATGAATTTTTATTGAGAATCTCTGTAAGGAAAAAAAACAGCAAGAGTTAACTAGACTTGTTGTTCTTAACTATATTGGCATTACCAAATGCTTCAAGTACTGGATTGGACTGAATTAGTACATAAAAGGTAATTAGTACATATAAAGCAACAAAATGTGTTACGTTTCAGCAATTACTATAAAGTGTACCAGTGCATATAATACCCTGAAGATAAGTATGAAATTTTCAAATAAAGGTGAAGTACCTCTAACACGTGTTGCTCCACAGTTCTTCCTTCAGTTCCTTGAGATACACAATTTGTGTCAGATAAGCTTCCAACATATGGCTATTATATGGATACAACACATAAACTATAAGTACATAATTAAGTGGTAATTCTGCCAACAAAGAGACCGAGCTTTCAGAAGCAAATAATTTCTCAATTCGTTTACATATAATAATCGTGTTTGTGGCTGCGTACATGCAAAATAGCACAAGCTTGAGCTTGCTTCAGCAAGTAAGTTTGTGCTTGCTGCATGCAAGCAAAGGCTGCTTGCATGCAACAAGCACAATCTTGAGCTTGCTTCAGCAAGCAAGCTTATGGTTGCTGCATGCAAGCAAGGGCTGCTTACAGCAACAAGATTTGCAATAGCAACAAGCTTGCTTGCAAGCTGAAGCAAGCTATACTATAAAGAATCAGAGGGTGATTTAGCATCAACGTCCAAGAAGTAAGCATAAAATTATTTTAAAAAATGTAAACTAGTTATCCCAAATTTCAAAAATCATATTCAAAGCTAAATGTTAATCCATATTTCAAAAATCTTATCTCAAAGTTATTTCAAAGTTCAGAAATCATATACCAATGGACATTTCAAATTGTATTTCAAACTTTAGTATCTCAAGCTATATTTCTTTTATCCTTTACAAAAGTATATTTCAAAAAGATATTTATATTTATGTTATAGAATCACTTTTTGTGCATTTATTAATAATCACATAGAAAATGAAAAACTGGTCCAAACCTTCATGTGTCTACCAGCAAAGGTAGCAAAGGCAGAGACAGAAACAAAATGAACCAACTCACTGCTCGACCTCATTTTAAATTAAAAGGTACACATAAACTATACTACTTTCATTGTAATTTTAAAAGGTATCTAAAAAATTATACCAATCATCATGAGATCCGTTTGTAGTGGTGAACGAAACTCCGTTAGTCTTCCAGGTTTCAAGCAGCTACCTATTGGAAGGGTCTTCCATGAGCATCCGATATCGCTTATTGTGAAGTATAACAAGTGGCCATTTACCCTGGATAAAAACTAAGAAACAAATCAGGAAATTCTTTATTTACTGAAATGTTTTCTAGTAAACTATGTATATTCTTTTCAATTCGACATTTCTAGTTTACCACGTATGTTCCTTTCATGAATGAATTCAACCAAGCAACTCAGCTAGGATAACCGATTTAACCCCAAAACATGGTATGGAAAGAAAGGTTCGTCGAATCAAATCAAATACTTACCAGATCTGCAAACTGAAGCCGGCTTGAATTGATTTGAGCAGAAAAATATTCGATTTCTAAACCTAATTCGCAGCGATTAAGAAATAGAAAACGGGCACGAAATAGAAAGAGGCAACGGGTAAAGGGGGGGAAGAGACCGAGGGAAATGGAAAAAAGGGAGGGAGTAGTGTGCTGGCTGAAGGGAAATTTTGACATGTAAAGAAACACAATTTTGATACGGACTATAGCACTATTAAATTTCAGTTAGGCCCAAGGCCCAATCTAAATATTTAGATGAGGCTCATAGCACTGTCTAATTTGATACGGCTATAGGCCGTATCAAATTTGAAGGATAGGGGAGTGACAAAATAAGCTTTGTGGTGTAATGAGTTTGTTCTTATATTCGTAGATGATATCTTGGTTTATTCGAGGACAGAAGAAGAACACAAGGAACATTCGAGGATAATGATGGAGGTGTTGAGAAAACACCAATTGAAAGCAAAGTTTTTAAGTGTCACTTCTGGAGGAGGGATGTGAGATTCTTGGGCCATGTTGTTTCATAAAATGGTATTGCCGTGGTAGCGAAGGTGGCTATGGTACAAGATTGGTCTACGCCCAAGAATGCAACAGACATAAGTAGTTTCTTGGGATTAGCTGGATATTATCGGAAGTTTATCCAAGACTTCTCCAAGATAGCGGCACCATTAACTTAGTTGACCAAGAAGAATCAAACTTTCGTTTGGGACGAAAAGTGCGAGAATGCATTCAAGAGTCTAAAGGAAAAGTTGACATGTGCACTAGTGTTAGTCATTCCTAAGGGGAACGAAGAGATGACATTATATACAGATGCATGTGGTACCAGGCTAGGGGTTGTATTGTTGCAAGGAGGTAGGGTTGTAGCTTATGCAAGTCGGCAACTGAAACCGCATGAGAAAAGATATCCTACCCATGATTTCGAATTGGCAGCGATCGTACTCGTGTTGAAAATGTGGATACATTATCTCTTGGGAGAAAGATTCGAGTTGTTTACTGATCATAAATCGTTAAAGTACCTTTTCTCCTAGAAGGATCTAAATCTCCGATAGCAGAGATGGTTAGAATTCTTAGCTTCCTATGATTTCGATATCGCATATACACCAGGAAAAGGCAATGTGGTAGCTGATGCACTGAGTAGAAGACATGCCAGTTTAGGGGCTATGTTTCTTGAATCGAAGCAACTGAAGTATATCGCAGGGTATGATTTCAGACCAAAGTGCGAATTGGATCCAGTAATGTTAGCAAGTTTGACGATCAAACCCACTTTGATTGAGCGGACTGGTTCCAGTCAGAGGGATGATCCTAACTTATTGGATATCATCTCCAAGTTAGAGATGGGAATCGATGAAGAGATGGACAAGTATGAGCTTGACCGAGATGGATGGCTTAGAAAGAATGGTAGACTGGTTGTACCCAATGTCAATTGATTGAGAGATGAAGTGCTTAGAGAATGTCATCACTCAAAATTGACTATACATCCCGGTGGTAACAAAATGTATCGAGACAAGAAGCATACCTACTACTGGGAAGGGATGAAAAGAGATGTTGGGAAGTTTATATCCAAATGCATGAACTTCCAGCTAGTTAAAGCTGAGCAAAAGAAACCTAGTTGTTTATTGCAACCACTATAAATTCCCGAATGGAAATGGGAACAAGTCTCAATGGATTTCATTGATGGGTTACCAAGGACTAGATCGGGCCATGATAGCATTTGAGTGATTGTGGACCGATTGACCAAGAGTGCAAGGTTTATACCTGTCAAGTCGAATAGAACGACAGCTAAGTTAGCTGAACTGTATATGAAATGGGTAGTGAGATTTCATGGACTACCCAAAAGGCATTGTGAGCGACCGAGATCCGTTGTTTAATAGTGGATTTTGGAGGAGCTTATAAGAGGCGTTAGGATCAGAATTACATCCCAGTACCGCGTACCATCCTCAAACCGACAGTCGGACAGAGAGGGTGAATCGAGTATTAGAAGATCTCTTGAAAGCTTGCATATTAGATTTTGGCGGATCATGGGATGACCATTTGCATCTAGTGGATTTCGCATATAATAATAGTTATCAATCCAGTATTGGTATGGATCCATTTGTAGCTTTGTATGGAAGACTGTGCAATTCACCGTCGTGTTGGTTAGAAATCGGTGAAAGATTTGTGCTTGGACCAGATGTAATAAGGGAAATCGGATAAGATTAAGGTTATTCAACAATGAATGAAGGCTTCCCACGATGGGCAGAAGGGTTATGCTGATAAGAGGAGAAGAGATATGAAATTCTCCATTGGCGACTTGGTGTTTGTCAAAATTTCTCCGTTAAAGAGCGTGATTCGATTTGGCAAGAAAGGCAAGTTAGCACCAAGATTTGTTAGTCCATTCCCAGTTCTCGGGCAACTTGGGAATTTGGCATATAAAGTTAAGTTTCCAGACAAGATGGCGGGAGTTCATAACGTATTTCATGTTTCCCAGTTAGGGAAATTCGTGCACGACCCCGATGTGGCTATTTCACCTAATCAATTGGATGATATCGAAGTTGAACTCGAGGCGGTTGGGAAACGCAAGTCGATTCATATTGTTGAGCACGATATGAAGAAACTTTGAAGGAAAGCGGTGAATCTAAACAAGGTTCAGTGGGGCAGGGATAAGGATGATTGTACTTGGGAGACAGAGGAGAGCATTAAGGAGACATATCCAGAACTCTTTGCCTGGTAAGGTTTTCATTTCGATTTAGTTTTTCCGCTTGCTAGGGTAGGTTTTTCTTGTTCGTTTTGTGTGTTTGATTGTTTGTGAATGACCGATAGGCATGCGGAACACCTTTGTATGTTTTTGGTTAAGGAATTTCGAGGGAGAAATTTCTTAAAGGGGGAGAGTGTAACGACCCGCATTCTACGTATCAAAGGATCGTAGAATATTTATTTCATTTTCATACGAGGTCGTATAGTCGTGTAACTTTGGGGAACAACTATTGGGGTCATTTCCCCATGTTCACGATTTTTGCTGATTTTTAAATGACCGTTTGCGCTAGCTGATCTTGTTTTGGCCATAACTTTTGATTAGTATGGAGTTTTGACCTAAAACCACCTCCATTAGATCCGAATGATGGTTTACCTTTCCATAGAGTTGTCACATTTATCAAACAGACTTACCATTTGGGAGATGTGCTAAATTATGGTTTAGAAGGTGAAAAACAGCTTATCTGGGCCTAACGAGGGTGATTAGCAACAAGGCCTATAACCCATTTCGGAATTAGGGTTATGGGGAGGCTAAAATCAGTTAGGAAATGATCGATTTTCATTTTCTAGCTGCCTAAAACATTTCTCTAACCCTAGCCATGGCCTCCACCTTCTAATATCATCTCAAATCATCGTTTAATCAAGGATTAAGCTAATCTACATCAGATCAAGGCAAATCAACACCAAATCAGAGTTGGAGCTGCTGTGTTGCATAGGAAACGCCCCAAATCAGAGATAGTTTCAGATGTAAGTTTTATTTGTGGCTAAGGTGAGTGATTTGCATTGTTTTTTACTAATTACGGCTAATTAGGGGTATTAGTGTTAATTAATGAAATTATAACTCAGAAAAATCTAGAAAAAAATCTAAAATTCTAAAATATTTTAAAGGGCTTTGATAAAATTTGGGCTAATTTGGATTAGTTTTGCTAATTGTATGCTTAAACATGATTAAGGGGGATTAAGGGAAAAGCATGGGTTTTTGGGTATGTTCAATCCATATTGACATATTGAGTTGTTGTTTTGGTGTTTATAGTTGATTCTCTATGTTGCTATGACTATATGGTATGCTTTGTGATTGATTAGAAAAGTTAGAATGGTCTAAAATACCATCATATGGCATAAAATAGTCGCTGGAAAAGTTGCAGGAAAATGTGCAGGGTTTCGGATCGGATCAGATTATAGGGCTCGGATCGGACAGGAGACTCGGGAAAGAGAGTGCGAACCGGACCGAAACTTAGCACAAGTGGAAGCAAGGGCGATAAGGAAGGCCCAGATCGGATCGGATTGGGAAGGAGGAATCAGTTCAAATGAAGAAGCCACGACCTGGATTGAGTGTCACGAGTCGATCAGGAGCTAGGAGGAGACCACGACCGAACCAAAGCTCGACGGATGGAGGCTAGACCCGCGAGCCAATGGAGAAGCCCGACCGCTTAAGTGAAGGAGCCTGACCCGAACTGCCAAAAGAAGAAGCGTATGGGTCAACCAAAGGGGAGAAGCCCAACCCGAACCACCAGAAGAAGAAGCGTATGGGTCAACCAAAGGGGAGAAGCCCGACCCGAGGTGATGGAGTCATCACGACCCGACCCGTATGGAGCAGTCCGATCCAAACCAAAGGGGTGACTGCGAACCGAACCAAGAAGCTTGGACGCGAGGCATGAGCTATGAACCAAATGAAGACCAATCCGGAGGAGACCAAAACCCGAGATGCAAAGGTAGTCTAAATAGGAAGTAGAACTCAGGATCAGTTGGGAACCAATGAGTTAACTTCATGAATTGGGTCTTGCTGCGGGACATGTGCAAAAGGGTTATCGACGTCCATAACTTTGATTCACCACCAAGACGGATGTTAGACTACGGATCAGTGGAGTGGGGTAGATATTACTCCATGGGGGAGAGTGATCATAGCATGGCTATGAGCCATTGCAGTGAAATCATCATTACTTCATGGGGCAGAGTGGTCATAGCAAGGACTAGTGGCTATGGATCAGTGTAGTGGAGCCATCATGACTCCATGGCGCAAAGTGATCATAGCAAGGATTTTGGTGATCAAAGCAGTGGATAACGTATGCTTTACGCACTGAGTGAGAGATGTGAGGATGTTTGATATGCTAGATTGTTTGATATCAGTATGACGTGCATACCCCCACCCCCCGTATCTTTACACCATATGTTAGTGTCACCTTAGAGTATTGTACATCTTGTTGTGCTAACTCTTTGGTTGTTGGTCCCGGTTCAGATATGGTTTAGTATACCTGTTATTGTTCTGTTTTACTGCTTATCTCTTATACCAGACTTTTGTATGACCCATAGTTTTATGTCCCTTCTAATTACTCTGGGTTCTCTTAAATGGGCAAACTAGAGACAGGTTAGCTGGTTATGCACGAGTAGTTGATCCGGAGACGAGCAGGAGGCTCCCACGTATGATATATATATGTATTCTCCCTGTGTCGCTGATTTTCACTACTTTGTGAATTAGTAGTATACTCTTCCTTTACTTTGCTTTAGAGACAGTTTGAAAAGTTGTAATAATGATGATGTGGAACATAAGCTGTATTTGAATTTTCCGCTGCTATTATGGTTTTGTTTTCAGCTTATGCAATATCTCGCCTATTTTATGTCAAGTATGTTATTATTATATTTTATCCCATGCGCTGTGAGACATTCTACAGGTTCCTTGTTAGTTCAAATTCCTTTCTTTTCCTTTCTTTGGCGACTGTCCCATGCTAGTCGGGCATTGGCACAGTGCACTTTCATTGGAAATGTCGGCTAGTCCGGGGCGGCCCGTCACAGATAATCAGCCTGGTTCAAGCAATGGAGCTCCAGTGCAAGCTAACTTAAGGACAGCGATTAACACTGTACCTGAGGTCTTCATCCGGTAGGTGATAGCTGGGGCGAGATCAAGAGGTATGCAAGATCTCTTAAGCATGTTCTGAAAGAGGAGAGGTGTTTAAATCTTAGCAATACTATTCCCCCGAAGCAGTAAAAAGTTTATCATGGAACTATTACATTCAGAGACAAAGATGAAGAAGGTACCCTAGCCCCAAATCAAGATCCGGTGGCGGTCACAGTCGGGATAAGCCCAGCTATGATCAGAAGAGTGCTTTTTGACTGCAGCGCCTCCGTTAAAGTTTTGTTCCGAAAGACCTTCAACCGGATGAATCTCTCTATGACAGATATTCGGGCTTGTTAAACAAAGATCCAAGGGTTCAAAGGAGAGACAAAGCAACCAATTAGAACTATTGACTTGCTCGTAGAGTTAGGAGAAGGGGAAAGGAGAGATAATCTAAAGCATACCTTTGTACTTGTTGATGAGGTTTCCACTTATAAAACATTCCTTGGCAGACCCGCTTTAGCTGACTTCAGGATTGCGCTAGCACCATAGTGTCTGACAATGAAGTTTACTACAGAAAACAGTGTTGGACTGATTAAAGCAAATCAGGAGTCAGCCAGAGAATGATATCTTACAGAGATGAAAGAAGCCATGAAGAAAGACAAGGGGAAGAGTGTGGAGAGCTCCCTCCGCATTCATGAACCTTCATTATAGCAGCCAAAGCACGACCATTGCACTGGAGAACATAGCGGGGCTTAGAAGAAGATGGATCAAAGGAAGTCCAGTGCAAGGGAGAATCGAGCGGCGCCAGCAGAGATCGCAATTCCTATTACAGTGATCCGAAAGATTCTAACAAAGTATTGACATTAGTGTCTCAGCTGAGCCAGAAATTTCAAAGTGAGTTAGTCATTTTTCTTAAAGCTAATCTAGATGTATTTGCTTGGATCCCTGTAGATATGTGTAGAATATCTCCTGAAGTGGTTGTTCATGCACTGAATATTGATCCCCGCATCACACCTGTAAAGCAAAATAGGAGAGTTCAAGGCCCTAAAAGATCTATTTCTTTGAAAGATGAAGATGAAATATTGATGGAGAATCTCTTCATTAGAGAATCCACATAACCAGATTGGGTGTCTAATCATGTGCTTGTGAAGAAGCCGAATGACAAGTGGTGTGTTTGCATTGATTATTCAGATCTCAACAAAGCATGTCCATAGGATAACTTTCCATTGCCCAAGTTTGATCAGCTAGTAGATGCAACAATCATAGAATGATGCGTGACCTAGATCAAGAGAATAGTTGCTTCATCACAGATGTAGGCTTATACTGCTTCAAAGTCACATCATTCGGGTTAAAGAATGCAGGGGCACCTTATCAATGGCTCGTCAATGAAATGTTCAAATCTTAGATCGGCAAAACCATGGAAGTTTATGTTGATGATATGCTCATTAAATCCAAGAGATCGACTAATCACATGGAAAATTTGGCTTAGATGTTTGATATCCTCCGAAGATATGGCATGAAGTTAAATCCCCCTCAAATGCTCGTTTGGAGTCGCATAAGTAAATTTCTGCGATTCATGGTCAATGCCAGAGGCATCGTGGCCAACCTTGCTCAAATTTCAGCATTAAGATAGATGCGAGCTCCAAGGACCAAGAAATAGCTTCAAAGCTTGAATGGGAAGGTCGCTGCACTAAATTGCTTTATCTCAAAGGCAACAGACATGTCTATTCCATTTTTCGATGCATTGAGAAAAGGAAAGAAAGACTTCGAATGGACTACAACTTGTCAGGCAGCCTTCGAAGATCTGATTTAACACATGGAAACACCCCCATGCTTTCAAAGTCAGGTGATGGTGATGATTTATTTTTATATTTGGTGGTCTCATCCCCTACTTTATGTGCAGCTCCGATACATGAGGATGCAAAGGTTCAACGGCCAATCTACTACATTAGCAGAAGGCTCACCAGGACAAAGTTGAATTATTCAAAGCTAGAGAAGCTTGCTTACTGTCTACTTATTGCCTTGAAGAAGCTCTGGCCGTATTTTCAAGCTCATTCCATCAAGGTGCTCACAAACCAGGTGCTTATGCAAGTCTTGTTCTGTTTAGAGACTCCGTGGAGATTATTGAAGTTGAATATTGAACTCATTCAGTATGATATCACATATCATCCTTGAAGACAAATCAATGAACAAGCCTTGGCGGCTTTCATTGTAGAGTTCACAGAAAGAGGCGATGAGAAGGAAGACCCTGTACATGTGATGGTTCAATGGAAGCTATTTGTGGATGGAGCCATGATTGAGTATTGTTCCGGGGAGGGAGTGGTGCTAGAAACTCCAGAAGGACGCTCAATATGCTATGCATTGAGATTTGAATTTCCATTAACAAGCAACGAGGGAGAGTATGAGGCCTTGAAAGCTAGATTGAGGATAGACAAGGAGCTTAACTTTAAATATTTGCAAATTTTTGGCGATTCTCAATTGGTGATGTGTCAGGTCAAACGAGAGGTTCAAGCTAAAGAGGGGAACTTGCCAGCTTATCTGTCTAAAGCTTGGAAACTACTCAACAATTTGGACTATTACACCATCATTCACATTCCAAGGGAAGAGAACATCAAGGCGGATTCACTTGCCAAATATGTTATTTAGGAGTTGCTCAGTTATTGGGTTAGTGCCCTTCAAAGTTCTCCCCAATCCAAGTGCTAAAGATGATGGTATTGATTGGGTCATGCAAACTACTGAAGAAATAGAATCATGGATGACCCCAATCAAAGATTACCTTCTCAATGTGACACTCCTAGCAGATCAAAAGAAGCGAAGGAAGATGTTGCGAAAGGCACCTCTTTTTCTCATGTAGTATGGTCGGTTATACAAATGGAATTTCTCCATGCCACTACTCCGATGTGTTACCAAAGAGGAATCTAAGGAAATTCTAGAAGAATTACATGGTGGAGAGTGTAGAGGACATTCGGGTGGTCAGACATTGGCTAAGAAAATTTTTCGATATGGTTATTTATGTCCCAGCTTTAACCGAGACTCTACAACATGTGCCATAAAATGTGACAGATGTTAAAGATTCTCCAAGATACTAAGAGCGCCATCCACAAAGTTGACTCAAATGGTCATTCTACGGCCATTTGCTGTTTGGGGCATCGATTTGATTGGTGTGTTGCCAACTGCCAAATCCAGCATGAAGTATGCCATCTTCGCCGTCGATTATTTCACAAAGTGTGATGAACATAGCCACTTGCCACCATTACCTCAAAGAAAGTCATCAATTTCGTCCTGAAGAATATTATTTGCTGGTTTGGTGTTCCGCAAAAGATAATCACAAACAATGGAACTCAGTTCGAGAGCGAAGAATTCAAGGTTTTCTGTGCCAAGTATAAGTCCAGAAAAGTTTTGCAGCTGTGGCCCATCCATAGGAAAATTGGAAAGTGGAAGCAATCAAAAAGATCATAAAGTCAACCATCAAAAAGCATCTTGAGAAAGCTACATGTGGTTGGGTGGATGAGCTCCCTCTTTCACTAAGGGCATACCGAACGAATCAGAAATCTACGACTAGGCACACTCCTTTTTCTCTGACATTTGGTTCTAAAGCAATGATTCCGGTAGAGATGGAGGTTCCTACTCACTGCATAATTAATTTTAATCAAGCGTAGAATGATCAGCTATAGCTAGAGGCACTCGATCAACTTAAAGAGAGAAGGAAAGAATCAGATCTCCGAATCGCAGCACATCAAAGGAGAATAGCTAGGAATTTCAACAGCAAAGTCCACCAGAGAACTTTATAATTGATCGAACTTGTGCTAAAAAGGGTGATGACTGCCATAGGTATATTCGGACCAAATTGGGAAGGGTCGTATATAATTAGTCAGAATCTTCTAGATGGCACTTTCAAACGATCAATAGTTGATGGAGTCCCAATCCCCAGAGCTTGAAACATCCACCACCTGCGTTGTTATTTTACATAATGCTTTGTTTAATTTCTTGTAAAAATGATTGTAAATGTTTTGCTAGTGTTGTAATTAAAAATCATCTACGAATGAAAGCATGCCTGCTTATGTTGATAATATTTTTGCAAATTTTTGTTAAACATTTCAAAAGTTGCTTAAACTTGATTTAAAATTGTAGGATGTCAAAAGAGCGCTCGCTTCCTTAAGATCCGACGAGATTTAGCGATATTTACCATGCAACCTGACAGAAACAATTCAAGTGTCGAGTGCCACAAGCGTCCATCTGCACCCATGCAAGGATGTTGACCACCACCTTGAAGATCGAGAGAGGGAATCACTAGGAGTCAAATCGCTAGGAGTCAAATAGTGAAAAGCGCGACAAGCGAATGAAAGGAAACAAATTGCAAGTTCCACCAAAGGGGCACCTCTTCTACTGAGAAGCACAGGGCCTTGGTTCGCCAACCTTAATAGCTTGCCAAGTCAAGCGTCCGGAAAAAGGACTGGCATCCATCCCGTGGAACAACGCAATGAAGTATGCCTCCCAAATAAACCCAAGGTCTCTATGGGAGCACCAAACAAGATCACCAGTGCCTGATTTATTCGGCCTAATTGCGATGGATGTTAGGCCTAAACATAAGACCTCTACGGGGGCACCCAACAGATCGCCAGCGCCTGATTTATTCGGCCTAATTACAATGGATATTGGGCTTAAACCCAAGACCTCTATGGAGGTACCCAATCTAGTCGTCGATGCTTGGATTAATAAGTTTAATTGTGGATGAAAGTCTTCAATGCTTGAATTAACTAAGCGGGATTGCAGACGAGCGTTGAGATTAATCGAAAGATCTCTACGGCGGAACCCAATCCAATCACCGACACTTAGATTAATCAGTTTAATTGTAGGCGTAAGACTTCAATGCCTAAATTAACTAAGCTGGATTACAGACGAACGTTGGTCTTAAACCAAATACCTCTATGGGGAACCCTATCCAGTCGTTGTTGCTTGGATTAATAAATTTAATTATAGACGAAAGTCTTTAATGCCTGAATTAGCTAAGCTGGATTTCAAATGAACGTTGGGCTTAAACCAAAGACCTCTACGGGGGCACCCAACCCAGTCGCCGATGCTTGGATTAATCAGTTTAATTATAGATGAAAGTCTTCAATGCCTGAATTAACTAAGCTAGATTGCAGACGAACGTTGGGCTTAAACTGAAGACCTCTACGAAGGTACCCAATCCAGTCATTGATGCTTAGACTAATTAGTTTAATTGTAGATGAAATTCTTCAGTGCCTAAATTAATTAAGTTGGATTATTGATGAAAATTGGGCTTAAACCAAAGACCTTTACAGAGGCACCCAATCTAATCTCCGATGCCTGAATTAACTGGCTGGATTGTAGACGAAAGTCTTTAATGCCTGAATTAACTGACTAGATTGTAGATTAACATTGGGATAAACAAAAATATAAGACCTCCCACATGGGGAATAGGTACTAAGGACTCCCTGGGATGAAGAACAGGATCCACTAACAAAACCATGTTTCTCGGATGTAATTGCAGGCTCAGAAGCTTTCAATGCACTGGCAGATGAGGTAAAACTTCTCCAACAAATCGGAAGCTTCATGTGCCTTAGTCAAAAACAAAGAAACTCGACAAATTTGATCACAGCCAGCATATGAAATTTGTGATGACCTATGGTATGGGGGGCATATGACCACATTAGAATGAAACAATGTTCTGAACGCATATTACAACTCATCACGACATCGCAAAAAATAAAAGACTTGTATTCTGTAAAGAGATGAATATATGTATGTGCTATAAAGCTAAATAAAGAGCTAAAATACATCAAACCAAAAACAGAATTATTACATCAAAGCAGGTTTCAGAAGCAAGTCTTTACAAATTAAAAAGCGAGGGACGACACTCACATAACATCCAATCAAAGCAAACTGCAAATCAGAAAGCTACATAATGCAAAGTAAACAGCCAAAAGCCACACTCCTCCTTCTTTCTGCCCTTAGAAGCACTGATAGACCTCGGTGTAAGTTTGGGAATTCTGGGAGGAGGAGGAGGTGTAATGGCAGGCAGGCTTTCGTCCTTTGCTTCTTTATCATCCTGTGGACCCACGGAGGAGGAAATAGCAAGTTCTTTCTTACAAGCACTGCATTTTCCCCTGCATTTCTTTGATGAAGGTTTAATCTTCTTCCCCATATGGCCCTTGACATCTTTCTCCAGGGTTTCGTCTACATCCTCGATATCTTTTGTTCCTCCTTCCGGTGAGTAATCCTGGTCATCCAAATCAGCATGAGCAGCAATTTTCTCTAACTGTGACCCAAGATGTGAGGCAGAGGCAGTAGCTAAAGAAGGATCTCCCGGAAGATGAGTGATAGTCAAAGCAGTTGTCACCCCAAGAGTTGAAGAAGTAAAGATGGCTTCAGCTCCCGTTACTTCAGGCATAACAGAAGAAGGCTTCGGTGTAACAAGGCCTAATGCAAATGAATGATAAGCAAGAAGCTCACTATACCCATATGGAGTGCAAAAGAAATCCAAGTACGATAAGACTTGATCAATGTCATTTTACCTGAAACATAAGAGCTTCTGAGCTTTAATTCGAAGGCACTTGTGTCTTTATCATTGTCATCATCATCTGGATGCTCCTCAGTAACTTTCTTCTATTCTCCGGGGCTAGTAGTGGGATTTGAGAAAATAAAGCTAGTATACGCAATCAAGAAGGCAGTTTTATGGACATTAGTGGCTCGTTTTTAGGTGCATATCTCTTTCATACACTTGGCATATTGTGGAATTTGTTTGATGGTGTATAAGAGTGAAATATTGACACGAACTTATTTAAAGATTCCAAGAATTTTTTCAAAATTTGTATCCTTCTTCTTTTTGTTAAGTCGGTGAGGATATGGACCTACTTGTTTATAGACTCTTTCAGAATTTTTATCATTCGAAGAAGAAGGTGTCGACAAGGGAAGTGAAGGAGGAAGAGGTATAAAAGATGAGACGATGGGATTGCTAATGTTAGAAGAGACATTGTCGGGGTTTCCAACATTAAAAGAAGAGATATTGGAATTGCCAACATTCAAAGAAGATGGGAATTTGAAAGGTTCAGAAGGGTTAGCATTATTAGCCATCGGATGAGCGTCAAGTTTTTGAATTGGGGTTGAAATCAAAGAATTGTCGGGATTACCGACATTACTGTCAATCATTTTTTCAAACCTAAGGGTGATGACCAAGTTGATTGAATCATAGTTGTAACGACCCGTATTCTACACACCATAGGATCGTAGAACATTTATTTCTCTCCCATGTGAAGTCGTATGGTCATGTAACTTTGGAAAGCATCTATTAGAGTCATTTCCCATGTTCATGATTTTTGTCGATTTTTAAATGACCATTTTGCCCCTATTTGGTACTGTTTTGGCTATAACTTTTGATTGGAAAGGAATTTTGACCTGAAACCATTTCCATTGGATTCGTTTGATGGTTTACCTTTCCGTAGAGTGGTCATAATAGCCAAACGGACTTAACGTTTGGGAGATATGGCTGAAATAAGGTTTGGAGGGTGAAAAACTACTTAATCTGGCCAAATCGGGTGATTAGTGGATAGACCCATAACCCATTTCGGGATTAGGGTTATGGGGAGGCTGAAATGAGATAGAGGATCATTCCATTTCAGTTTTCTAGCCTTCACTTATCACCAAGGAACCATAAAAATGGCCCCCAACCTCTAAATCACCTCCAAATCACCTTTTGGTCAAGGATTTGGCTTAGCAACCCCTAATCAAGGAAGATCTACACCAAAGCAACATTGGAGCTGCTGTTTAGCATTGGGATTCACATCAAATCAGAGATTTATTTCAGATCTTAGTTTATTTTGTGGCTAAGGTGAGTGATTTGCATAGTTTTGCACTAATTATGGCTAATTAGGGGTGATTAGTGTTAATTAGCGAATTTATACATGATAAAATTCTGAAAAATTGTTTATAAAATTAGGAATGATGTTTTAGACCTCTGATATGAATTTGGGTTAATTTGGTTAAGTTTTGCTAATCTTATCATTAGTTTCACCTAAACATGCTTAAGGGAAAATAGGGGGTTTTGGCTATGTTTGATCCATTTTAACCCACTATATTGTTGTTTTGATGGTTGTGGTCGATTTTATATGTTGCTATGACTGTTTGGAATGTTTTGTGATTGTTTAGAAAAGTTAGATTGGTCGAAAACGTCGTCGTACGGCGTAAATAGCTCGCTGGAAAAGTTGCAGGGATTTGGACAGGATCGGATCGCATCCCCACACCATGGCCCCTAGGATCGGATCGCATCCCCACACCACGACCCCTAGGATCGGATCGCACCCCCACACTCGGACCGTGGGGTATGACCACGATCCCACACTCGGACGGTGGGGTATGACCACGATCCCACACTCGGACCGTGGGGTAGAACCACGATCCCCACACTCGGACCGTGGGGTAGAACCACGATCCCCACACTCGGACCGTGGGGTAGGACCACGATCCCCACACTTGGAGCGTGAATATGGAGCATGATCCGCACACCTGAAGCGTGAGGAATGACCACGATCCGCACACCCCGACCGTGAGGGAAGATGACGAACCGTGCACATCTGAACTGAAGTATGTACATGAATGGAAGCATGGAGCTAGGGACCGAATGATGACCGATCCAAAGAGGAATAAAAACCCGAGATGCAAAGGTAGTCCAATATGGGAAGTTAGAGCTCAGGATCCAGTTGGGAACCGATGAGTTCACTTCATGGTTGGACTTTGCTGCGGGACGTGTGCTAAGGAGTTGTCGACGTTCATAACTTCGATTCACCACTAAAAATGGATGATGGGCTACTTATCAGTGCAGTAGGGTCATTATGACCCGAGGGGCAAAGTGATGGTAGCAAGACTACGTTATCAGTGCAGTAGGGTCATTATGACCCGAGGGGCAAGGTGATGCGTAGTAAGACTATGAGCCAGTGCAGTGGGGTCATTGCGACTCCATGGGGCAAAGTGGACATAGTAAGGATTAGTAAGGCTATGAGCCAGTGCAGTGGGGTTCTTGGGACTCCATGGGGCAAAGTGGACATAGCAAAGGATTTGTGGCTACGTTATCAATGCAGTGAAGCCATTTATGACTTCATGGGGCAGAGTGATCGTAGCAAGGTATGTTGGGTGATCGAAGTGGTGAATATCGTATACTTTACGCACTGAGTGAGAGATGTGAGGATGGATGCTATGTTTGATTGTTTGCCATTATTATGACATGCACACCTCCCCCACCTCCGTATCTTTACACCGTTTGATATGGTACCTTAGAGTGTTGTACAGTATGTAGTGCTAACTCTTTGGTTGCAGGTTCAGGTATGTTTTAGTCTACCTGTTATTGTTCACTTTAGATGCTTATCGCTCATACCAGGCTTTATGTCTGACCTAGAGTTTTATGTCTCCCCTTATTACTCTGGGTGCTCACACGAGCAGACTAGAGACAGGTTAGCTGGTGATGCGCGAGTAGCTGATTCGGAGGCGGGCTGGAGGCTTCCACGTATGATATATATATATACACATTCTCCCTGTGTCGTTGGTGGTCGCTACTTGGGCATTAGTAGTGTACCTCCTTTATCTTACTTTTGCTTTGAGACAGTTTGAAAGTTGTAATAAGCTGTATTTCGGATTTCCGCTGCTATGATGTTTAGTTCTGGTTTTCAGCTTATGCACTGTCTCTCCTGTTTTATGTCAAGTAAGTTATTGTTATATTTTATTATATGCGCTGTGAGACATTCTACAGGTTCTTTGTATGTTCAATTCCTTCTTCCCTTTCCTTCTGACGACCCGTTCCATGCTAACTAGACATGTGTACAGCTCACCTTTGGAGTAAATGACGGTTGGTGCGGGGCAGGCCGTCACACTTGGTATTAGAGCTCTAGGTTGTGTAGTTAACCTAGGGAAAGACATTAGGGAGAGTTAGTACGTATATGAGAGTGCGTATTTGTGATTATTTTGGTTTTCAAAAGCTATGTATATATATACTGTTAGTAGTATAAAGAATGAAGTCGCACTGCACTAGCACCACTATGGGGTCGTTAATCGTTTCCCTTTTTCAGATTGACGATGAGCCAAGATACGAGGGGTGCTGGTAGAGGGACCAACCAAGGGAATGCCGCTGACATGAGGGCGATGTTTACTAACCTCATGAGAGACATGCTTAGAGAAGTGCAAGGGGCAGTTCCCAATCCCGGAGTTGGTGTTGGCCCAGTAGTGCAGGCGCCTAGGGTCGATTTCGCCAAGTTGTGCAAGGATTACACTAATCTTGGTGGAAAGTCGTTCCACGGAACGGAGTCGGCCACAGATGTTCAAGATTGGATGGATAACTGTGATCGTATCTTTGATGACTTGGGTCTTGAGGATGCGATGAAGAGAAGGCTAGCGTCTCGTTAGCTGCAAGGGCGAGCGATGAATTGGTGGAATGCCATTAGAACAGCTACTCCAGAGAATTAGGTTACTTGGGATCAGTTCAAGGCTCGCTTTAGCGAGAAGTTTATTCCAGCTGCCCAGAAGTCAGTGTTGTTTAAGAGGTTCTTGGAACTCAAGCAGAACGGAAGGGAAGTTTCTGATTATATTGCCGAGTTCGACACTTTGTCGAAGTATGAACTGTCTCTTATCAATACTCCTGAGAAGAAGAATGAGAAGTTCATTACTGGTTTGGATGGATACTTGGGGGAAAGGCTTATCAACCACATCGATGAGACTTTTGAATCGATCGTGGGAAAAGATTTGAGATCAGAGAGTCTTTACCCTAAGTCAAAGACTGAGGCTGCATCTGCAGAAGGGCCAAAGCCGCAAGCAGGCGGTGGAGGCAAGAATAACTCTCAGAATAAGAGGAAGCAGGACCAATCTAAAGGTGGCCAGAAAAAGAGCAAGAAGGATGTTGAGTGCTTCAGCTGTGGTAAGAAGGGCCATTATGCTAAAGAATGTCGGGCCAAGCCAGCGGAAAGGAAGTGCTACAACTGTGGTCAAGTGGGACATCATAAGGATAAATGTCCGCAACCTCTTAAGGAGAAGCAGATTGTGAAAGCATATGCTATTGATGTTGTTCCTTCTTCGTCGAATGCCCCAACTACGGCGAAGAAAGGAAAGAATGTTGTTATTCAAGATATGCTTTCTATTTATGATGTACCAGTTCGAGTTTTGTTTGATACTGGGGCTTCCCGTTCCTTCATATCTAGTGACCTGGTAGATAGGTTGGGACTGGAACCCGAGATAGTCGATAGACCATTGGTTGTGACGAACCCGATTGGTGGTTCGACTAGCCTTAGTATGATTTGCAGGAATCTGGTCTTATCGAGTCATGGATGTATGTTTGTATGTGATTGCTTTGTTTTGGGCTTTACTGGGTATGGCATTATATTGGGAGTCGATTGGCTCCAAAGATACGGGGTGGTGGTAGACTGTGAGGGCTTTTTGGTGACAGTGAGGGCGAATGATGGGCGGAGGGTAGTGTTTGGTAGTCTACCAAGTGATGGGGTTATGGCTAGTTTTGTAAATTCCCTCGACATCCCACAGGATGAGTTGTCTGATGTGCCCGTGGTTGGCCAGTATCCGGACGTCTTCGAGGAGGTGACCGGGCTTCCACCACACCGAGAGATTGAGTTCCGTATTGATTTAGTGAAAGATGCCAGACCTATAGTGATGCCACTTCGTCGTATGGCACCAAGGGAGCAGCGAGAGCTCGGGGTGCAAGTCAGCAATCTTTTGAAGAAGGGATTTATTAGAAGGAGTGTCTCCGAGTGGGGAGCACCAGTTGTGTTTGCCACTAAGGCAGATGGTTCCCTTCATTTGTGTGTGGACTATCGCGAGTTGAATAAGGTGACGAGGAAGAATAAGTATCCTCTTCCATGGATAGATGATTTGTTTGATCAGCTGGAAGGAGCAAGGGTGTTCTCCCAGTTGGACCTCGCGACAGGATTTCATCAGCTTCGAGTAGCAGATGAGAGTATTTCGAATACGGCATTCAGGACACCGTCTGGATTTTATGAGTGGTTGGTTATGCCGTTTGGGTTGACCAATGCACCAGCCTACTTTGTGGATCTTATGAATCGAGTATTCAGAGATCAGTTGAATAAGTTTGTTCTTGTGTTCGTGGATGATATCCTTGTTTACTCAAGGATAGAGGAGAAACACAAGGGGCACTTGAGGATAGTGATGGAGGTGTTGAGGAAACAACAATTGAAAGCGAAATTCTCTAAGTGTCATTTTTGGAGAAGGGAAGTGAGATTCTTGGGTCATGTTGTTTTCGAGAGTGGTATTGTCGTGGACCCTGCGAAGGTGGCTACGGTACAGGATTGGCCTACACCCAAGAATGTAACAGATGTGAGAAGTTTCTTGGGATTAGCTGGATATTATCGTAAGTTTATCCAGGACTTCTCCAAGATAGCAGCACTGTTGACTCAGTTGACTCAGAAGAATCAGTCCTACGTCTGGGACGGAGTGTGTGAGGATGCCTTCAAGAGTCTAAAAGAGAAGTTGACGCATGCGCCAGTGTTAGTCATTCCTAAAGGGAATGAAGAGATGACGGTATACACAGATGCTTGTGGTACCGGACTGGGTGCTGTATTGATGCAAGGAGGTAGGGTTGTAGCCTATGCTAGTCGACAGCTAAAGCCGCATGAGAAGAAGTATCCTACCCATGATTTGGAACTGGCAGCGATTGTATTTGCGCTGAAGATGTGGAGACACTATCTCTTGGGAGAAAGATTTGAGTTATTTACCGATCATAAATCGTTGAAATATCTCTTCTCTCAGAAAGATCTGAATCTCCGTCAGCAGAGATGGTTAGAGTTCTTGGCTTCATATGATTTTGATGTCGCATACACCCCTGGGAAAGGTAATGCGGTAGCCGATGCCTTGAGTAGGAGACATGCCAGCTTAGGAGCAATGTTTCTTGAGTGGAAGCAACTGGAGTACATCGCGGGGTTTGATTTTAGACCAAGGTGCGAATTGGATCCAGTCATGCTAGCTAGTTTGACGATCAGACCCACTTTGATAGAGCGGATTGGTTCCAGTCAGAGGGACGATCCTAATCTATTGGAAATCATCTCCAAGTTAGAGATGGGTATCGATGAGGAGATGAATGCGTATGGGCTTGATCGAGATGGATGGCTTCGGAAGAATGGAAGACTAGTTGTACCCAACGTGAATGGTTTGAGAGATGAAATGCTTAGAGAATGTCATCACTCAAAACTGACTATACATCCCGGTGGTAATAAGATGTATCGAGACATGAGACAGACTTACTACTGGGAAGGGATGAAAAGAGACGTTGGGAAGTTTATATCCAGATGCATGAATTGCCAGCTAGTTAAAGCCGAGCAAAAGAAGCCTAGTGGTTTATTGCAACCATTAGAAATTCCCGAATGGAAATGGGAGCAAGTCTCGATGGATTTCATCGATGGCTTACCAAGGACTAGATCGGGACATGATAACATTTGGGTAATTGTGGATCAATTGACTAAAAGCGCAAGATTTATACCAGTCAAATCGACCAGAACGGCAGCCAAGTTGGCAGAATTGTATATGAAGTGGGTAGTGAGATTTCATGGAGTACCCAAAAGCATTGTGAGTGACCGAGACCCGTTGTTCACTAGTGGGTTTTGGAAAAGCTTACAAGAGGCTCTAGGGTCAGGATTACATCTCAGTACCGCATATCATCCTCAGACCGACGGTCAGACGGAGAGGGTGAATCGTATATTGGAAGATCTCTTGAGAGCTTGTATATTGGACTTTGGTGGATCATGGGATGACCATTTGCATCTATTAGAGTTTGCATATAATAATAGCTACCAATCCAGTATTGGTATGGCTCCATATGAAGCTTTGTATGGAAGACCGTGCAACTCACCATCATGTTGGATAGAGACCGGCGAGAAGTTTGTGCTTGGACCAGATGTGGTGAGAGAAACTTCCGATAAGATCAAGATCATTCAGCAACGAATGAAAGCTGCCCAAGATAAGCAGAAGAGTTATGCTGATAAGAGGAGAAGAGACTTGAAATTCTCCGTTGGTGACTTGGTGTTTGTCAAGATCTCTCCGTTGAAGAGCGTGATACGATTTGGCAGGTGAGGCAAGTTGGCACCAAGACTTGTTGGCCCATTCCCTGTTCTTGAACTAGTCGGGAATTTGGCCTATAAAGTTGGCTTACCAGAGAAAATGGCGGGAGTTCACAATGTGTTTCATGTTTCCCAACTAAGGAAGTTCGTTCACGACTCAGATATGACTATTTCACCTGATCAGTTAGAGGACTTCGAAGTAGAACCCGAGGCGGTTGGGAACCGCAAGCCGATTCGTATTGTGGGGCACGATACGAAGCAACTTCGAAGGAAGGCGGTGAAGCTAGTCAAGGTTCAGTGGGGGCGAGGACGAGAATGATTGTACTTGGGAGACAGAGGAGAGCATTAGGAAGGCATATCCAGAACTCTTTGCCTGGTAAGATTTACTTTGCAATTTAGTTTTCCGCATGCTAGGGTAGATTTATTTTGCTTGTTTGCATGTTTGATTGTTGTTTTATGATTGGTAGGCATGCGGGACCTTTGTGTGTGTTTTGATTAGGGAATTTCGGGGGTGAAATTTCTTAAGGAGGGGAGAGTGTAACGACCCGTATTCTACACATCATAGGATCGTAGAACATTTATTTCTCTCCCATGTGAAGTCGTATGGTCATGTAACTTTGGGAAGCATCTATTAGAGTCATTTCCCATGTTCGTGATTTTTTTCGATTTTTAAATGACCATTTTGCCCCTAGTTGGTACTGTTTTGGCCATAACTTTTGATTGAAAAGGAATTTTGACCTGAAACCACTTCCATTGGATTCGTTTGATGGTTTACCTTTCCGTAGAGTGGTCATAATAGCCAACGGACTTACTGTTTGGGAGATATGGCTGAAATAAGGTTTGGAGGGTGAAAAATTGCTTAACCGGGCCAAATCGGGTGATTAGTGGATAGGCCCATAACCCATTTCGGGATTAGGGTTATGGGGAGGATGAAATGAGATAGAGGATCATTCCATTTTAGTTTTCTAGCCTCCACTTATCACCAAGGAACCATAAAAATGGCCTCCAACCTCTAAATCACCTCCAAATCACCTTTTGGTCAAGGATTTGGCTTAGCAACCCCTAATCAAGGAAGATCTACACCAAAGCAACATTGGAGCTGCTATTTAGCATTGGGATTCACATCAAATCAGAGATTTATTTCAGATCTTAGTTTATTTTGTGGCTAAGGTGAGTGATTTGCATAGTTTTGCACTAATTATGGCTAATTAGGGGTGATTAGTGTTAATTAGCGAATTTAAACATGATAAAATTCTGGAAAAATGTTTATAAAATTCAGAATGATTTTTTAGACCTTTGATATGAATTTGGGTTAATTTGGTTAAGTTTTGCTAATCTTATCATTAGTTTCACCTGAACATGCTTAAGGGAAAATAGGGGGGTTTTGGCTATGTTTGATCCATTTTAACCCACCATATTGTTGTTTTGATGGTTGTGGTCGATTTTATATGTTGCTATGACTGTTTGGAATGTTTTGTGATTGTTTAGAAAAGTTAGATTGGTCGAAAACGTCGTCGTATGGCGTAAATAGCTCGCTGGAAAAGTTGCAGGGATTTGGACAGGATCGGATCGCATCCCCACACCACGACCCCTAGGATCGGATCGCATCCCCACACCACGACCCCTAGGATCAGATCGCACCCCCACACTCGGACCGTGGAGTATGACCACGATCCCACACTCGGACCGTGGGGTAGCACCACGATCCCCACACTCGGACCGTGGGGTATGACCACGATCCCACACTCGGACCGTGGGGTAGAACCACGATCCCCACACTCGGACCGTGGGGAAGGACCACGATCCCCACACTTGCATGAAGATGGAGCACGATCCGCACACCTAAAGCGTGAGGAATGACCACGATCCGCACACCCCGACCGTGATGGAAGATGACGAACCGTGCACATCTGGACTGAAGTATGGACATGAATGGAAGCATGGAGCTAGGGACCGAATGATGACCGATCCGAAGAAGAATAAAAACCCGAGATGCAAAGGTAGTCCAATATGGGAAGTTAGAGCTCAGGATCCAGTTGGGAACTGATGAGTTCACTTCATGGTTGGACTTTGCTGCGGGACGTGTGCTAAGGAGTTGTCGACGTTCATAACTTCGATTCACCACTAAAAATGGATGATGGCTACTTATCAGTGCAGTAGGGTCATTATGACCCGAGGGGCAAAGTGATGGTAGCAAGACTACGTTATCAGTGCAGTAGGGTCATTATGACCCGAGGGGCAAGGTGATGCGTAGTAAGACTATGAGCCAGTGCAGTGGGGTCATTGCGACTCCATGGGGCAAAGTGGACATAGTAAGGATTAGTAAGGCTATGAGCCAGTGTAGTGGGGTTCTTGTGACTCCATGGGGCAAAGTGGACATAGCAAAGGATTTGTGGCTACGTTATCAGTGCAGTGAAGCCATTTATGACTTCATGGGGCAGAGTGATCAT
Organism: Allium sativum; assembly: GCA_030737875.1. Taxonomy (NCBI): domain Eukaryota; kingdom Viridiplantae; phylum Streptophyta; class Magnoliopsida; order Asparagales; family Amaryllidaceae; genus Allium; species Allium sativum. The sequence continues at coordinate 682,243,873 of CM060919.1, forward strand.
AGCAAGGTATGTTGGGTGATCGAAGTGGTGAATATCGTATGCTTTACGCACTGAGTGAGAGATGTGAGGATGGATGCTATGTTTGATTGTTTACCATTATTATGACATGCACACCTCCCCCACCTCCGTATCTTTACACCATTTGATATGGTACCTTGGAGTGTTGTACAGTATGTAGTGCTAACTCTTTGGTTGCAGGTCCAGGTTCAGGTATGTTTTAGTCTACCTGTTATTGTTCACTTTAGATGCTTATCGCTCATACCAGGCTTTATGTCTGACCCAGAGTTTTATGTCTCCTCTTATTACTCTGGGTGCTCACACGAGCAGACTAGAGACAGGTTAGCTGGTGATGCGCGAGTAGCTGATTCGGAGGCGGGTAGGAGGCTTCCACGTATGATATATATATACACATTCTCCCTGTGTCGTTGGTGGTCGCTACTTGGGCATTAGTAGTGTACCTCCTTTATCTTACTTTTGCTTTGAGACAGTTTGAAAGTTGTAATAAGCTGTATTTCGGATTTCCGCTGCTATGATGTTTAGTTCTGGTTTTCAGCTTATGCACTGTCTCTCCTGTTTTATGTCAAGTAAGTTATTGTTATATTTTATTATATGCGCTGTGAGACATTCTACAGGTTCTTTGTATGTTCAATTCCTTCTTCCCTTTCCTTCTGACGACCCGTTCCGTGCTAACTAGACATGTGTACAGCGCACCTTTGGAGTAAATGACGGCTGGTGCGGGGCGGGCCGTCACAATAGTTTCCGTCCTCACAAGAATTCACAACACGAGAATTTTTTATTGGATTCACATCAGGTTAACTTGGCAACCTACCTTTCTTATTACTTTCCATTGGTTCCTTCATCATATTCATTATTTGTTCAAGTTTAGCATTTTTTTCATCTCTAATCGAGCAATTTCATATGAAGGTTAACAAGATTGAGGAGACTGGGTTGATGGTTGCAAGTTAGAATGCCTATGTGGTCGATTTGAAGGCTTAGATTGAGGCGAAACTAGAGAAGTTTGAGGACTAGAAGAAAATGGAGCTTGCTAATTTGAATTTGGAATCATGTGAGATGAATTCACAACATTGTTGGGATTAGACCACGAGAAATTTGGATAATTTCTCCCACTAGACATATACATGGATGAGTAAGGACTATTTCTAGCTATGACATTAACTTGGTCTTGAAGATAATAATGGGGTAGTCCTTCTCCGATTTGATGAGTTTGAGTTTCTAAGGAATATGAATAGGATTCTCGACATGCATTCCTCTAGTAGAAGCGTGGATGGGAACACTTATTAATTCCAATTGCATGTCCTTTTCATAATAATCTTCTAAGAATCCCCAAGCTTCATTGGTCGTTTTAGACATAAATTCTTCTCCACACATTGATTCTAGTAGTGATATAGTTTGATAGTTCATCCCTTCATATGCAATTTGACATAAGTATGTTTTGGAATTGCATGATGAGGATATTTATATAATAATTGGTTGAATCTCTCAAAGTATCTTGAAAAATATTCCCCCTCATTTTGAGAGAACTGATTTATTTCAGTTCGGATTTTTAAAGTTTTATGGAACTGGATTTTTTTAAGAAAATAATGACAAATTAATCCCAGCTCGTTATTGAATGTTTTGGAAAAGAATTTAGCCATCTTTTAGCGCTTTCAAGAAGTGTGAATAGGATTAGCCATATCTTGATTGATTATTTAGATAATTATTGCATTTTAGTAGTGGATGAATAAAATTCAAATTCACTTCAAAATTCATAAGCATTTTCTGAACACGAAATTTTGGTACCCTTTGAATAAAAGAATGTTTAAGCTCAAAATTTCCTTCTACTGGTGGGAACACAATGAGAGAAGGTTGAACGTCCCTAGTTGGATAACATCGATCTTGAAGAAATAACTGTCTATCCTCTACCATGTTGTGATTTAGAACGTTTCGATTTATTCGATTTTGATCCATTCCATTTGAAATGTTTTGGTTTATTTGAGACTACCTATGAGAATTATGGTGGCTACAACTTTTTTCACTCATCGTTGCAACAAAGAAAATCCTAGACATAAGGTTGACACAATTAGCTCCTATTCAAAATACCTAACGTACACAAGTATATATTATTAGTTGATAGTCTTAATTTGAAGAGGGGAAAGGGTCGTATGGTCATTCACGTATAGTATAAATACTAAGGGATATGATTAATGTTTTATATGTAATACGTAACGTCTTTTTCTAATAGTTCAATAAATTGAACTATTATATATTCAAGATCAAACACATGAGAGAATCAATTTCATAAAATACACACCTATAGTTAAATATTTTGCAACGTTTAATCAAGTTTTAAAATTGAAAAACGACCAGAGTGATGACTTTAGTAATGGAAATTTGCTTCCAACTAAACTGATTCAGAAATTTCACTCATCGCTTCTTACATCCGAAATCCTCTCATCAACATCCTTTTAGAACACCAAATGCGATCCTCGATAACGACGCCAAAAACTTGTTTGACACTTTTGTATGAACTACAAAAGCGCAAATTATGTAACAATTACTACAAGCGCATAGGTGTGTAGTATATAGTAGAACATAGGGAGGAAAATTAAAAATTATTATTTATGTAATTTCATGGGCGAGTTAAACGAAGTTTGAGGATGTGATTTAAATTGAATTGAAATCGAAATTTAGCTTAGAACAATTCTAATTAAACCAAGAACTAAATTTGTAATAATCAATAAAGACAAATAAAACTACAACTGAATTCACTACATATTCGAATCTAATCGGATAAATAATAAATTCAATGAATAACTAAAAAAAACTAAAATAAAATATTGTAGAATAGAAATAACAACAAAAAGTAAAATCATGATAACCGCTGAAACTAATCAAACGACTTGTAACGACCGCATTTTACGTATCGGATGATCATAAAATATTTTTATTTGATTCCGTGAGGGTCAGATCTTTCTCATATTTTGATATGTTAGTTATGGGAATGTGAGAGATGTCCATAATTTTTATGAATTTCATTTTTGACCATTTTGCCCCTATCAGTTTTGTACAGGGGACAACTTTTGCCTGAGATCGAATCAGGTGCTGAGATTGATTTCATTGGAATGGAAATGGTGTTGTCAATTCTATAGAGTTGTCATATTAAAGATTTGGTTTATCGATTTGGAAGGAACCACTGTTTTAGTGCTACACAATTTCTGGATAGACTAATTAGTCATTAGTGGACTGACTAGTGAGGCCCATTAGTGGGCTGGTGGTTTGGTAATAAATAGGGGTGGTAGAGGCAAGGGGGAATGGTTACTTCCTTCATTTCTTATTTGGTTGGGGCTTGAGATTCTCCCTACTCCAATCAGATACATCTCTCCTCCATTAAAATCTTGGATCTACATTAGAAGATTGAAGATCTACATCAAGAGATGCTAGATCTACATCAAGAGAGAGAAGATCGCATCAAATTGAGAGATTTGAAGATTGCTCTTTGCTACCCGGATTAGAGATTAGTTGATTTCAAGCCATTTTGAAAATTTGGTGAGCGATAAGCATCTCTCATATGGATTTAATCGAGTATATGGGATGTTTGATTTTATTTTCATCATTTCAAGTTGTTTTCACCAAGATCTACTTCATAGCATGTATATTTTCATTCGAATCACCATAGGATCTAATTTAGCAATTTAAATCGGTAAATATTATTGTGTTATTACAAGTTAATTCCATTTGTTTGATTCGTTAATTTTTTATCATGAATTTGGTGAATTTCTTATGTTTGAATGATGAATAATCATTGTGTTAATGCTTGTTGATGGTTTGGTTTGATTAGTTGGTGAAATTGAATGTTTTGTATGAGTTTTTGATAGAATTGGGATTGGATCAGGCAAGTTTTTATAATGGATCAGATCGGGAATTCTTAGCATGGATCGGCGGGCTTCTTCCCCAAGAAATGAAGTGGATCGGGCGAGTTTTGGCATGGATCGGACATTTCTATGGATTGGGCGAGTTTTGGCATGAATCGGGCGAGTTTTAACATGTACCAGACATTTCCATGGATCAGATGATTCATGGATCGGACATTTCCATGGATCGGACGTTTCATGGATCGGACGTTTCCATGGATCGGTTGTTTCATTGATCAAACATTTCTATGGATCGGGCGTTTCATGGATGGGACATGTTTCTCTGGATGGACCGGACATGTTTTCTGGATGGACCGGACATGTTTTCACCATGGATCGGGCATGATATTGATGTTAGATCGGGCAAGTATATTTGGTAGATTGAATATCGACCAACCGATGTATGTTTTTAGGTCGACGATGGTAATGAATTCGATTTGAATTCAAGGAGGAATGTTCAAAGTGTTGTGAAGTGTTCGTTGATCATCGTAATGCAACGATTATGAAGATGATTCAAGGTTGTGAGCTTGTGGACAATGGTTGCTTGAGAAGTTGCGAGCCTGTTAATTATCATCAGGTTGGATGGCTAGAGTTACTGAAGGCCGAGGAATTATCGTTGTCGTAGGTTCTAGCGGACTCAAAGGAAGGGTATAATAGGGATGCCGAAAAGAACGGTTGAATGGTTGAGTACCCTGGGCAGTATGAATGGGCTTAGTTTTCTTCGTTAAGTAAGGCAAACATATAAGTACGAATGGCCTATCGAGTTTCTAGAACTGGTATTACCATTATCCCTTGACAAATGGCGGGTCGTAGCCGTTCATGCGATTTATGGTGGTTTCAAAGCAGAATCGCTAGTGATAGTCAGAGTCATGGGTGGTGATTGCTTCGCTTGTATCGTCTCGTGTAGATTATGCTACATCGAAGGAGACATCTCTTGGGTTCATGTCTGATGTTGGTTTAGGCCTTTAGTGCTTGTGCTTGAGAGATGTCGATAACGAATAGGATGGTTTACGCTTGATAACTGGTTGTTATGTTTTACTTTTTTGATTGCATGTAAAGGCTATCACTATCAGATGTGGGGGAGATGGATTTCAGTTCTTCTTGGTTGATGTTGGTATATTAGTTGATTAACCTGCCTAATATACTTTATTGATGATGTTAGATAGTTGTTTTATTGCTTATTAAGACTGTTGTCTGACTCAAGGTTTTATGTTTCCTCTTATTACCTTGGGTTGTTCATCCATGTGTTGGATGGGTAGACTGAGTAGCAGGTGACAGGTAGTTGATCTTGATGAGGACGTTTCTGCTGAGGGATGACGAGCTAGAGGCTTACGTATTAGTTTCCTATTACCTAATATATGTTGTTTTCCGCTGTTATGATTTCTCTGAGTGATTGTAGTGAGGCATGTTGTATATATTTTTATGTTGTTATCCTTTGTTGTATGGATATTATTTCATGTTGATATGGAAGTTTAAGTTTTTTGCTCAATTCTGCTTCACATTATATGTATATTGTATATGTTCTATTATATTTTATCTTTGCGCTGTGAGCTATACGACAGGTTCCGTGTGTGTTTATCTTACCCCGATGATCATTCATAGCTGCCTGGCACGTCTTTCAACGCATTATTCCTCTTGTTAAGTGCAGGAGTTATGGGCGGTCATCACATTTGTTATCAAAGCTCTGGTTAATCAACTTTAGCTAGTGTTCATGGACGTAATGACGCCTGAGAGACCTATTTGTATTTTCTAATGGTAATTACTATATTATAAGTTATAGTATAGTAGTGCTTGGACTTCAGTACAGTTTATCTCATATGTAGGCTAATCATTCTATTTTTAGATTTAAAATGATTCGTCGAAATACGGGAAGCACTGCTAGGGATGAGCCTGTGAGTGGAAGGTTAAGTTATGCTAGCCGCTGGGAGCTTCAATGGCTATACCTAATTATTTGGTTATGTTCAGGGCCATGATGGTGGTGATCATATAGTGGATGCCCGTTCCAGAAGCGACAGTAGAGCGTAGTGTTCTTGTGCAAGTACCTAGGGTTGATTCCGCTAAGCAACAAAGGGATTATTCTTCTACGGATGAAGAAGATACTTTGAGAAGAAGTATAGCTTTGGAGCAACTTCGATGTCGATTTAAGAAGCGAGAAGAAAGGATTAATGCTTCTTTAGATGAGGCTTTTAGAAACAGGAATAAACCTATTGAAGAAACTTTTACTGGCCCCAATGCTACAAAGAAGCCGAGTGAGAACAGAAAGGGATTGATCGCAAAAAGAAGAAACCTAAGAAGGATGCCATCTGGTTTAATTGTCAACTAGAGGGCCATTATTCCAGGGATTGTAAGAAGCCGAGAGGAAATGCTTTAACTGCGACAATACTAGATGTAACACCCCCGTATTTTCTGTGAACATAAAGTAACAAAACAAAGTGTAATTAATTTTTAAAAGAAGAATTAAGAAAAACAAGTTATGCCATTGTGTTCGTCACGGAATTCTTCTTGAGATAGAGTCCGAGTTTGTGTAAATGGGACTCCGTATGAAGAAGTTATGGCACTTAGAAGTTTCAGGGATTTAGAATAAAAACCAACCCGAATTCAAAATTCAAAGTTCGAAAATTCAAAACTGACACCCGGGCTGGGCGGAAAATTTCCCGCCCAGGACCTAGGTCGACCAGGGTAGAACAGTCGACCTCCCCCCTTTTCCAGATCTGTGGACAGATTCTTTTTTGTGCATTTAGACGCCCGTTCTGACCAGATTCATTGCTCCAAAGTTATTTAAACACCCCAAACCTCACTTTCTCTCCACACAATTTCATTTCGCCTATACTTTGCCCTAATTCATATTAAAATAAATCAATGGAGTCGCTACTCTACTGAAACCTAAGCTAGAACTAGTGCTTCTTCTTCTTCCAATCTGAATAGGATTAAAAGAGAACAACTACAACCTTTTTTCTTTTAGAATCCAACCAAGGTGAGTACAGCTATTTTCAGATATGAAGTTTAATTATGACCTTGACATGGTTATAAATCTGAATTGGAGATTATGCATATTCTTGTTTATCAGATCTGTTTTTCTATGTAGATCTATCTTATTCCTGTTTATCAGATCTGTTTTTCTGTGTAGATCTATCTTATTAATATTATTGTAACTATTCCCTATCTCTTCCTTCCTTCTGTTCTATAGCCAGGCTACCACGAGCCTGAGCCAAATATCATAAGAGATTGACGCACGAACGCTAAATTTGGGGAAAATAATGAATGATGCATAATTGGACATGACTGATTTGTGACTGATTTAAGAAAAGGTTATAAGTTGTAATTTAAGATTTAGATCTAGGCATACTGTACATGATAGTTTATGATTTGGAAGAAGGAGAATTATTGTATGACAACATATGACCTGTAATTTGGGGACATAATGCATGTTATAATTCAAGATCTGATTTTGAGGACATAATACATGTTGTAATTTAAGATCTAGATTTGGGGCGTATTTTATATGACGATCTATGACTTGGAAGAAAAGGATATGTGACTTAAGCCTGAAAAACCTATATTATAATAGGGATAATTATAAATGTGAATACGCCTAATTCGGATTTTTGGATATTTGACATACGCGGTAATCAGCGACTATAATTTGGCATAATTTATATTGTGCATCATGATTTGGGTTTTTAAAGAATATTCTGTACGATGAAAATTTAACTAAAATTGGGACGTATGTTATATTGTGAATTATGACCATAATTTAGGCATGTAAAATTAGGCTAAATTTTATGATTAGGCGAGGTGTGTCAATGGAATTTTAAGGGTTGATTAAATCTGCTAAATTGCCTAATCTGCTAAATCTGTTGAAACTAAATACGGTAATTTGGGGTATGGAAATCTGTGGGCTCAATCTAAAACTGAGCAAGACATGTTAATAGAACTTTGAGATATCTACTGTAACTTGTAAGGAAGCTAATTTGTTGAATTGGCATAATTAGTCTGATATTGGCATAATCTGTGAATGAATACTTTAGCTAAAATAAGAATGTTGAGACATGAGGTTAAACTCTGTTTGCGGTAGAAGCCTGCCCTGACACAACCGGCTTAACCAACAACCGCAAACTTTTAGTCTAATGTGAGAGGTCGTAGGCATAAAGATGCTTAGACACGAGGTTAGGTCTGGCTTGTAGAAGAAGTCAGGCCGGAACCGCCCGGCACATCCAGCGGCCACAAGCTACCGACCTAATGTGTGAGGTCTATGCATTAATATTTAATTAATGCAAATCTAAGATAAATGTGATACCTAAAACGTGTTGGGTGGATAGGGTTAAAACTACTGGACTAATGAATCTAATAAACCCATTTCGTAAATCTGTAGGCCTAATACAAGGTTAGGTGAAACCAGCTGTAAGTCCGTTAATCTGTATATCTGATCTGTTAGTCCGAAAACTTGTTAACCTGTATGTCTGATCTGAGAACTAGTTAATATGAACTTTGTACATCTAAAATCTGTAAGCAGGTTAATCTGAAATCTGTTAGTCTGGGGACACAAGGTTAGGAGGGGTAATTACTTGTGTCATTTGTTGTTTAGGACCCATATTAGTCAGTAACCTTTTCTGGTATCAAAACTATGACCCAACACTAGAAGGGGTCTGGGCACGCTTACTGAACTAATTGTAAGAGGTTCATTCTGATAATGGCGAGGGGTGTAGATGGTGCATTCCAACCGGGTCATGTGCGTGCATGGATCCAGTCTGCTCTGAGGATGTAAGACACCGTGACATCTGTAAATAGGTCTGTGTCTATAGGTTGCCACTTTAGGGAGTGATACACCCTTCTGTGGGCCGACACAGGGTATTTATGTATTAGGGAGTCGATCGCTTGGGGTAGAATTTTAGGGTACAGTTAGTTCTGTCTGTTTCTGTTGGGGTACCCTCGTTTCTGTTGGGGTGGTAACACCTGTCTGTTTCTGTGTGGTACCGTCTGTGTGGTGGTAAAGGCCCATTACTAGTGTACACTTAATTCTAATATTCTGTTTCCGTAGGGAATATTCTGTTTTTGTCTTTCATTCAGTTTCTGCCTCTGTTTCTATACTGTCTGTCTCTGTTCGGGTGGTAAAGGCCCATTACTAGCATTCTGTTTCTGTACCGTCTGTCTCTGTTAGGGCGGTAAAGGACCATTACTAGCATCGTGTTTCTAAAGAGATCGTTCTGTTTTCTGTTTAGACATTAGGACAACACCTAATTCTGCTATACTAGTATTAGTGAAGAGAAGTGAAAACCAAGTAAGAAGCTTAGTTTAGCCTATGTCATTCTGTCTCTTCTGTTAACCTGCTACTCCTGTTATGGTTATCTCTCATCCAGTTTTATTTACATGTCATGATACTGTTATCTGTTTATATGCTGAAAGTCACTGGACTCACCAGACTTATGTCAGACCTTGTTTGTTTTTCCTCTTTTCTTCCGTTCCCCCCAAGGTTCTCAGGGTGGAAACAAAGGAGCTTGATTCGGGTTCCATCTGCTTGAAGTGCTAGAAGTGCTTGAAATATTGCTAGTCTTTGATTCTACCTATTTATGGCATTCTCTGTTGGGGATTATGGCTTTGAAATTATGCATTGTAAAGGATTTTGTATAGGACTAATATTTGTGTACTTGGGTTTTGGTATTGTGATGTAACCAAACTTATTTCTGTTTCTGCTGTAATAAAGTTATAAAATTTTCAAGTACTACTTTACATATCTGTCTTGTAAATTTATGTTCTGTTTACTTATAACGTTCCATCGAAGTTAAGGCATTCCCTTTGTGAGTGACCTTAACGGAAGTGGGGTTTTACACTTGGTATCAGAGCTGAAGGTTACCAGATTTGATAAAAAGTTTTTGAAACTATTTTCAAAATGGGTTTAAAAAAGGAAGTATTTTCAAAAGTAGAGCTTATTTTGAAAAACATATTCCCCAAGAGCCATATATCTTTCCTTTGATTCTCTGTTTTGAATCTCTCCCTTTTTCTTTTCAGCATGTCTGGGGTACCCGATATACTCGAGGGCATACCTATACTAACTTGGTTTAAAAGGTATCTGGAAGCAAGGGCCACCGCCGCAGGCCCAGCAAACGTTCCTCCTCCTCCTCCTTCCCCTCCCCACATTGATACTTTTTCGAATATATGCAAGGACTTTCGGGCAATGGGCGGAAAACCTTTTCATGGGTCAGAAACGTTTGTTGAAGCTAGAAATTGGCTTAAGGAGTTGGAAGATTTGTTTGGTATCTACGAGATAGAAGATGGAAGGAAGGTCCAACTAGTTGCTTAGTTAATGAAGGACGAAGCCTCGTTTTAGTGGGAGGTCACGAATGGAGCGCGTCCGGTGGAGACATGGATGGATTTCAAGCATAGGTTTGAGATGTAATTTATCTCACGGGTAGAAGAGAATTTATAGATGGAGAGGTCTGGCATTGAAGCAAGGGAATTTATCAGTAAAGGAGTACGTCAACAAGTTCAATCAGTTGGTGAGATTTGGCTTAGACTTGGTGAACACACCTAAAAAGAAGGCCCTGAGATTCGTTAAAGGTTTGAATGAGCCGCTACACTGATTGGCTATGACCCTCATTCCTATGGGGGCTACCTTCGAGAAAAATGGATGACATGGCATTAATGCATGAAGAGTAAGCCAAAAGTGAGAAGAAAGAAGAAAAGCTCGAAGGACCAAAGAATAAGAAGGCGTGGCCCAAAAAGGAAACACAAAAGAAGGATGAAAAGTCTGAAGATAAGAAGGAGAAAAAGTGTTTTACTGGTGGAAGCTTGACTCATCTGAACAAGGATTGCAGAAAGAGGAAGGGCGCTTGCTTCAACTGTGGGGAAATGGGACACTTCATTAGGGACTGCCCGAAGAAGCGAGAGCAACGACAGAGGGCAGAACCTACTTCTGGAGGGCAGGTGAATGCTCACGTGGCTGGTGGATAGGATAGGAAAATTTATGTAGAAGGATTAATTTACTTATCTGATTATTAAGTTAAAACTCTCTTTGATTTTGGAATTTTGATTCTATAATTGAGACTCTGCACTTTAATACTAGTCTTGTTTCTGATCACGCTATAGTCTTAAACCCCATGAGGGTTATGACTCATCTGTTTGTGATAGGTTGGGGTTTGAGGGTATCTGTGTTGGGCATTAAGTTGACTATGGCGCATACATTCTGGGTTTTGTGGGATATGGTGGGGTTTTATCATGCTTAGTTTCCTAAGAATCATTTGATAATCTGATCTGTACCAGTTGTCTGTAAGTATTCGAATATTTCTGATAAGGTTAGGGGTTTTTACTCAAAGCGTGAAGAAGATTTCCAGTTTGACACTGTTTAATGGGAGTAGTTCTCTGAGTGTCAATCTGATGTTGGTTTCGGTCTTCGGGGTCGATACTTAGGGATTTATTCTCTTAACCCATGTCTAATGGGAACAGAACTTTTTTTTTGTACTTTCTTTTATCACTCGGCTGTATCCTATCGATCGAGTCTTCGACCTTTAGGTAGAAACTAATGGATGTAAACATGTGTTTGAGACATGTTATGTTTGATGGTTGCAAGTGGATGCAAGTGGTTGTTATTGGGTGCTCGTGGATGCATATACACACACTAGGCACTAGATCGGCTCAAAAACACTCTCATACTGCATATGAATGTGTGTGCATTTTTCGATTTTTGTGGATGTAAAACGATTGACTCATCACATGGATGTTGCATTTGGATGAATGGTTATGCACTCATATAGAAATGATGTGTATCAAATAGGATTTCTTGCATACATAAGTGGACTCATGGCACTAACATAATTCGCATTAAGGAGGTCAACTGAATCAGTAGACCGCCTGATCTTTGCATTAGATAAGAGATATATACACACACTTTTGCATATGTTCATACAACATTAGAAGTTTTCTAAGGACAATGGATGCTTGTGGATGATGGTTGAGTAGATGGGTGATTGGATAGTAGGACACATTCTTCTACACTTGAAGATTTCGGGGACGAAATCCTTTAAGGAGGGGAGAATGTAACACCCCCGTATTTTCTATGAACATAAAGTAACAAAACAAAATATAATTAATTTTGAAAAGAAGAATTAAGGAAAATGAGTTACACCATTGCGTTCATCTCGGAATTCTGCTTGAGACAGAGTCTGAGTTTGCGTAAATTGGACTCCGTATGAAGAAGATATGGCACTTAGAAGTTTCAGGGATTTCAAATAAAAACCAGCCCGAATTCAAAATTCAAAGTTCGAAAATTCAAAACTAACACCCGGGATGGGCGGGAAATTTCCCGCCCAGGACCCAGGTCGACCTGGGGGTCGACTTGGGTAGACCAGGTCGACCATGGGCTCGGCCAGGGGGTCGACCTCCGCCCTTTTCCAGATCCGTGGACAAATTCATTTTTGTGCATTTAGACGCCCGTTCTGACCAGATTCGTTGCTCCTAAGCTATTTAAACACCCCCAAACCTCACTTTCTCTCCACATAATTTCATTTTGCCTATACTCTGCCCTAATTCATATTAAAATAAATCAATGGCGTCGCTACTCTACTGAAACCTAAGCTAGAACTAGTGCTTCTTCTTCTTCCAATCTGAATAGGATTAAAAGTGAACAACTACAACCTTTTTTTTTAGAATCCAACCAAGGTGAGTATAGTTATTTTCAGATATGAAATTTAATTATGATATTTACATGGTTATAAATCTGAATTGGAGATTATGCATATTCTTGTTTATCAGATCTGTTTTTCTGTGTAGATCTATCTTATTCCTGTTTATCAGATCTGTTTTTCTGTGTAGATATATCTTATTAATATTATTGTAACTATTCTGTATCTCTTCCTTCCTTCTGTTCTATAGCCAGGCTACCACGAGCCAGAGCCAAATCTCATAAGAGATTGACGCACGAACGCTAAATTTGGGGAAAATAATGATTGATGCATAATTGGACATGACTAATTTGCGACTGATTTAAGAAAAGGCTATAAGTTGTAATTTAAGATTTAGATCTAGGCATACTATACATGACAGTTTATGATTTGGAAGAAGGAGAATTATTGTATGACAACATATGACTTGTAATTTGGGGACAATATGCATGTTATAATTCAAGATCTGATTTTGAGGACATAATACATGTTGTAATTTAAGATCTAGATTTGGGGCGTATTTTATATGACGGTCTATGACTTGGAAGAAAAGGAAATGTGACTTAGGCCTGAAAAACCTATATTATAATAGGGATGATTATAAATGTGAATACGCCTAATTCAGATTTTTGGATATTTGATATACGCGGTAATCAACGGCTATAATTTGGCATAATTTAAATTGTGCATCATGATTTGGGGTTTTTAGAGAATATTCTGTACGATGCAAATTTAACAAAAATTTGGGATGTATGTTATATTGTGAATTATGACCATAACTTGGGCATGTAAAACTAGGCTAAATTTTATGATTAGGCAAGGTATGTCAATCGAATTTTGAGGGTTGATTAAATCTGTTAAATTGTCTAATCTGCTAAATCTGTTGAAACTGAATACGGTAATTTGGGGTATGGAAATCTGTGGGCTCAATCTAAAACTGAGCAAGACATGTTAATAGAACTTTGAGATATCTGCTGTAACTTGTAGAGAAGCAAATTTGTTGAATTGACATAATTAGACTGATATTGGCATAATCTATGAATGAATACTTTAGCTAAAATTATAATGCCGAGACACGAGGTTGGACTCTATTTGCGGTAGAAGCCTACCAGGACCCAATCAGCTTAACCAACAACCGCAAACCATCAGTCTAATGTGAGAGGTCGTAGGCATAAAGATGATTAGACACGAGGTTAGGTCTGGCTTGTGGCAGAAGTCTGCCCGGAATCGCCCGGCGCATCCAGCGGCCACAAGCTACCGACCTAATGTGAGAGGTCTGTGCATTAATATTTAATTAATGTAAATCTAAGATAAATGTGATACCTAAAACGTGTTGGGTGGATAGGGTTAAAACAACTGGACTGATGAATCTAATAAACCCGTTACGTAAATCTGTAGGCCCAATACAAGGTTAGGTGAAACAAGCTGTAAGTCTGTTAATCTGTATATCTGATCTGTTAGTCTGAAAACATGTTAACCTATATGTCTGACCTGAGAACTAGTTAATCTGAACTTTGTACATCTAAAATCTGTAAGCAAGTTAATCTAAAATCTGTTAGTCTAGGTACACATGGTTAGGAGGAGTAATTACTTGTGTCATCTGTTGTTTGGGACCCATATTAGTCAATAACCCTTCTGGTATCAAAACTATGACCCAACACTAAGAGGGGCCCGGGCATGCTTACTGAACTAATTGTAAGAGGTTCATTCTGATAATGGCGAGGGGTGTTGATGGTGCATTCCAATCGGGTCATGTGCGTGCATGGATCCGGTCTGCTCTGAGGATGTAAGACACCGTGACATCTGTAAATAGGTATGTGTCTATAGGTTGCCACTTTAGGGAGTGATACACCCTTCTATGGGGCCGTCACAGGGTATTTATGTATTAGGGAGCCGATCGCTTGGGGTAGAATTTAGGGTACACTTAGTTTTGTTTGTTTCTGTTGGGGTACCGTCTGTTTCTGTTGGGGTGATAACATCTGTGTGTTTCTGTGTGGTACCGTCTGTGGGGTGGTAAAGGCCCATTACTGGTGTACACCTAATTCTAATATTCTGTTTCTGTAGGGAATATTCTGTTTCCGTTTCTGATTCCATTTCTGCCTCTGTTTCTATACCGTCTGTCTCTGTTCGGGTGGTAAAGGCCCATTACTAGCATTCTGTTTCTGTACCATCTTTCTCTGTTAGGGTGGTAAAGGCCCATTACTAGCATCGTGTTTCTGAAGAGATCGTTCTGTTTTCTGTTTAGACATTAGGACAACACCTAATTCTGTTATACTAGTATTAGTGCAGAGAAGTGAAAACCAAGTAAGAAGCTTAGTTTAGCCTATGTCATTCTGTCTCTTCTGTTAACCTGCTACTCCTGTCATGGTTATCTCTCATCTAATTTTATTTACATGTCATGATACTGTTATCTGTTTATATGATGAAAGTCACTGCACTCACCAGACTTATGTCTGACCTAGTTTGTTTCGCCTCTTTTCTTCCATTCCCCCCCCCCCAGGTTCTCAGGGTAGAAACATAGGAACTTGATTCAGGTTCCATCTGCTTGAAGTGCTAGAAGTGCTTGAAATATTGCTTGGCTTTGATTCTACCTATTTATGGCATTCTCTATTGGGGATTATAGCTTTGAAATTATGCATTCTGAAGGATTTTGTATAAGACTGATATTTGTGTACTTGTGTTTTGGTAATTTGATGTAACCAAATTTATTTCTTTTTCTGCTGTAATAAAGTTATAAATTTTCAAGTACTACTTTACATATCTATCTTGTATATCTCTGTTCTGTTCACTTATAACATTCCACTGAAGTTAAAGCATTCCCTTTGTGAGGGACCTTAACGGAAGTGGGGTGTTACACTAGACATGAGAAGAAAGGATGTCCAGAGTTTCTGAAGAATAACCTTGTGAAGTATGTGTTTTGGAAGTTATTCCAATTTCCTATTGCATTCCTAATGAGAATTAAGAGAAGCTATTGTTAGTTTAGATATGTTTTCTTCCAGTGGAGTTTGTTTGAGTTCTGTTGGTACTAGAGCATCGCCTTCTCTTACCTGTAACAAGATTGTATGCTTAATGGGTTTAGAACCTAAAATTGCAATAGACCTTTGATTATAACAAATCCAGTATGGGTTTCATCTATGCTTTGTATGACTTGTCATGGTCTAGTTCATTTAGCCATGGTTGCTCTTTTATGAATGATTGTTTTGTTGTGACTTTTGTTGGGTTTGGGATCATTTTCGGGATGGACTGGCTCGAGAAGTATGTAGCAAAAGTGGACTGTGAGAAACTAGAGGTGACAGTTGGGAATGTGGAAAGGCGAATGGCTATGATACGATGTAAGCTCGAAGATAGTGCTTTCGTAAGCTTTTTATATTCGCTTCTGATTCCACGAAAGACTTGTCATCAATGTTGATCGCTAGCGAGTTCGATAATGTCAGTGACAAGGTCAAAGGGTTGCCACCACATCGTGAGAGTGAGTTTAGGATTGATTTGGTTTATGGTGTTAGACCTATCGTTGTGCCCCTTAAGAAGATGGCACCTAAGGAACAACGAGAGTTAGGGGTGCAAATATGTGACCTTTTGAGGAAAAGGGTTCATTTAGTGGAGCAAGTCCAAATGGGGTGCACTTGTTGTGTTTGCAACCAAGGATAATGGATCTTTGAGAATGTGTATGGATTATCGTGAGCCGAATAAGGTGACCAAGAAGAAGAAGTATCCATTTCTGAGGATAGACGACTTGTTTGATTTGCTTCACGAAGCCAAGGCATTTTCTCAAATGGATTTGGCAACAGGATTTCACCTGTTGAGAGTGACAGAGGATTGTGTGCCGAAGAAAGCTTTTAGGACACCATCTGATTTCTCTGAATGGTTGGTGATGCCATTTGGGCTGACTAACGTACCAACGTATTTCATGGATCTGATGAATGGGGTATTAAGAGATCAGTTGAACAAATTCATGATTGTGCTCGTGGATGATATTCTGGTTTACTCTCGGAATGAGGAAGAGCATAAGATGCACTTGCGAGTTGTTTTGGAAATCCTATGAAAGCATCAACAGAGAGCTAAGTTTTTGTCACTTCTAGAAGAGTAAAGTGAGGTTCATAGGCCATGTTGTTTCTGGAAACGGAATAGCGGTTGACCTCGTTAAAGTGGCAGCAATCCAGGACTGGGATAGACCTAAGAATGCAACGGATGTTTGGAGTTGCCTTGGATTGGCGAAATCCAAAAGTGTGATGAGAAGATTATCGAGATTATCTAGAAGTTGGAACCAAGCGATAAGGAATTCGAAGCTGATCGAGGTGGTTGGCTTTGAAAGAAAGGATGACTCGTTGTTCCTGATATTGAAGGATTGAGGGACGAGGTTCTAACGGAATGTCATCACTTGAAATTGATGATTAATCCCAGTGGTAACAAAATGTATTAGGATATGAAGCGAGCCTACTACTAAGAAGGGATGAAGAGGGATGTTGGAAAGTTTACTTACAAATGCATGAACTGTCAGTTAATGAACACTGAACAGAAGAAGCCGAGTGGATTACTTCAGCCATTAGAAGTTCCAACGTGGAAGTGGGGGCAGATATCAATGGATTTTATCGATGGACTACCTAGAACCAGAGCAGGAAAGAAAGGAATTTGGATCACCGTGGATAGCTTGACCAAAAGTGCAAGATTTAATCCTATCGGATCGATTAGGACAATATTGAAGTTTATTGAGCTTTATATTAAATCGATAGATCGATTCAATGGTATCTCGAAGAGCAAAGTGAGTAATTGAGATGTATTGTTTACGAGTGGATTTTGGAAGAGTGTGCAAGATACTTTGGGAACAAAGTTGTGTTTGAGTACAGCTTATCATCCTCAAACCGGTAGTTAAACCAAGAGAGTTAACCGAGTTTTGGAAGATCTCCTAAGAGCTTGTGTATTGGATTTTGGGGATCATGGGAAGACCATCTACATTTGGTTGAGTTCGCATTCAATAATAGCTACCAGTCGAGCATTGGGATGGCACCATATGAGGTGTTGTATGGTAGATCGGGTAATTCTCCAGCATATTGGTTAGAAATTGGAGATAAGTTGATACTTGGGCCAGAGATGATAAGAGAAACATAAAATTTAATCAAGATCGTTTGGCAACAAATTAAGGCAACCCAAGATCGTCAAAAGAGTTACGCCAATAAGCCTCGTAAGGATTTGGAGCTCAACATTGGCGATGTAATTTTCGTGAAGATTTTTCCGTTGAAGAATGTTGTTCGTTTCGGAAGAAAAGGAAAGTTAGCTCCAAGATTTGTTGGACCGTTTCCGATAATCGAGCTGATTGGAAAGCTTGCAAATAAATTGAATTTGCCCGAGAAGATGTTGAGTGTTGTGACGACCCAAACTTCCCAGTGAAGGAAAGACTGGACTGCTTTGAGAACAATACACATCAGAGCACAAACTGAAGAACATTTTATTGCTGATTACAACAATTACATCAGAGTACAAGAATATAACAGAGTATGAATACTTATTACAGAAATAGAAATACAATAATATCAGAGTTTTAAATTACATTTAAATAGCAGCGGAAAATAATACAAATATACAACCGAAAGGAATACCCGGATACAGAGCTTTCCGAATATCGCTTCAGCTGTAGACCAGGATCCTGTAAATATATCTGCAAAAGCTATTCGACTACCCGTGTGTAAAATATGGGCACCCGAGTTTGCCAGTGAAACAAACTACAGGTCAGTCATGGGAATGGTATGAGAAATCTTAACTTAACTATCTAATAATAAGGCTAATCATAGGATCACGCCGCTAACACGGAACGGATTTACTCCATTGGATTGCCAGTGCATAAATTAAAGTAAATCGTTAAACAACGCAATGCTTTTTAGAAAAATGAAACCATTATAAGACCCAAGTCCCATCACACAATGCAACGCAAACCGGAGGGTAGGGTTTTACCTTATAATGGTCAAAAGATGCTTGATACGATAAAACGGATTTAATATTAGTGTGTATATATATGGGTATGTATATATTTCAAAAACAATTTCAATCATAATGTATCAATCATAGACGGCATGGGTACCATATATCATGTCGCCATACTAGTTCTACAATCAAAACCGCAAGGTCGTATTGGAAGTTGGTTTTCCATCATGAGTCGTGGTTAGGGGCAAGCTCCTCTCCGATTCGAGACACTCTAGCAAATGCCTCAGGATCCCCCGCAGTGAACCCTTGGATGTGGTAGGGCCGGTCCCCGCCTATCGGCAGTGGATTGGTTATGCCTGAACACACGTTTCCCGGTTCCTTTGAACCTATAATATGACCACTATCGGCCTATAAAAATCCGAGGCACCTCAAAATCCATCATCCACATAAGTAAAATGTCAGCCAGTTTAAGCACTGACACTACCACTAGCTAGAAAGAAACGTGTGCACTCCCTACGGTCCATATCCCGTTTTTGACTCATACCGGGGTGTGAGGCTCACGAAGTCACGATATACACAAAGCTATGCCGGAATAGGCAATGCTTTGATCATCCCACAAGGCCCTGCTTTTCAACAAAAGCCTTGATCAATTTTCATCTTGGCATACCACATTGACAATTCACGCCATGCGATCAATCACTATTAATGTATACCCGGGTGTTAAGTAGAGAATAAATTCTCCACCACCAAACATACATACATTAATAGAAATCGATTTACTTCACATGGAACGAAATCCAATGTCAGACACGCATCCATTTACTAGCTTATGCTCTGGGTCTGAGCAAAAACCAAATCCGAACAATCAACAATAGTCTGGACGGCCACCACTGAAGCGCCTTCAAGATAGCTACTCCCATCAAGGGTCTCTGTAGCAACACATCCATTCGATGTGAAAATCGTCGGTCTTCAATGACCGTCTTCAACTTCGACTCTTCATCGTCGTAGTAATTATTTGGAATGGGCTAAACCCGCTCTTTCTGAATAACTCTCGTATTTTTATAATTAAAAATCGTGTACTATAAAAACACATCCAATGCCTTATTCCAATTCAGAATATTCTTTTAAATAAAATATTCAGATTATTCTATCAAAGATAAATTCTTTACATTTACTCTTAAATCTTTCTTTTAAAGATTTATTCAAAACACCATTTGGTTTTAATTATCAAAAATCATTATTAAATGATTCTTTAGATTTAAAAAATAAATCTTATTCTTAACTGGGTTAAAGAACTAATGTCATTTAAAACATAGTTCACGGTAAACCCAGAAACGTCTTCCATAAAATATGGAATCTTCACAGAAAACAAATAAATATATAATCGTTATAAATTTCTGTATCCAACCAATAATATAAATGGAATAACGGCAAGGCCTCTTAAATTCCATTTGTAGCATCGGTCTTCTTTTACAGAAGCTTATCTCGGTTCTAATTAATTCGAATTCTATTCAATTCCAATTTAATATATTAAATTGGAAAACTTGGCTTTTGGAAAATTCCCATTTAAATCTTAATAAAAGATTTATAAATTCCAAATCATATTTTCACTGTCAGTTGGATTAAAGAACAAATGTCGTTTAGAAACACAATTCACAATAAACCCAACTCACATTTCATCTTATTTCAATTACTAAATATAATGGGAAAACTTTAATAATCTAAATTAAAAGATTATTCTTTTCAAACGGGGCTTAAGAACAGTGTTATTTAAGACACTATTCACGACAAACCCAAATCCAATTTATTCAATTTAATTACAATTAAATATTAACAAATTGGAAAACTTTATTAAATCTAAATTTAATGATTTACTCTAGTTAATAACTAGTTCAAATCAATAAATATATTTTTCTAAAATACATTCTTTTTCTACAATATTCTTTTCTAGAATACCCCTTATTGGAATGTGACTCAATCAACAACCATATATTGTATATAATCAACAATTATGATAAATAATTATTAAACATCCAAATGACGACCAAAGTGGAATTTATAACTGTGTGAGCATTTACAGTAAATAACTAATGCTCATCACAGACTGTCAATCCATCGATTGACAGATAACTAGATATTGGGATTAGTGTGTATCCAGTATCATCCCAACACCCGTGTGAGGTTTCATCCATCAAACAAATAGTAAATTGTTTGTGCACTTGGGAGACATGTGAAAATAATCATCCCAATCACATAAACAAGTCGGGTAACTTGTAAATGGGAGTGTAATATTCAGACTTGAGTATACTAAACATTAAATTTAACACATCACATATTTCAACATTCAGACCTATATTCCTATTCTTTTTATTGTGATTAAATGGCAATAAAAATATAGTCTTTGGTTTAACTCTTTTTAAAGTAAATGAAAATGTTTATTTTTGTTTAACTCTTTTTAGTGTAAAAATATACATTTCTAATTCATTCTTCTTTAAAGTGGTAAAATGAGTGAATTCTTTCTAATGCAACATTTAAAATGACAGAAATGTCATTTTAATTCTCATGCTGAAAATAAAATGTTATTCTTCTCTCATGCAACATTTAAAAATAAAAATGTTATTTCCTTTGCTAATGTAACATTTATATGAAAATGTCCTTTCTAATCTAATATGACATTTTACATAAAATGAAATTGTCAATTCTAATATTATATAAAATGATATTTTCCTTTGAATTCTAATGTCAAACAAATGAATATTTATCTGCAACTAATTTTCTACGTTATTCAAATGACAATAAATGGTCGTTTATTTGTAATCAATTTTCTATGTTATTAATGTCACCTAAATGTACCTTTTATTTATAAATAACTGCCTATTTATTCTAATGACATATTTGCTAACCAAACAGTGTTTTTATTCTATTTTTATCCATTCTAACATTTGATTCAAAATGAAAATAAAAATATAGTCTTTTATTTCAAATCCTTTACTGTATAAAGTGTATATTTTTGTTTAATCCTTTCTATGTACAAAATGTTGATTTTGTCTAATTCACCTTTAAGATACAAAAATGTTGATTTTGTCTAATTCCCTTTCGATGTACAAAACATGATAATTTTGTTAAATTCATTCTAGTGTACCAAATATGATAATTTTGTCAAGTTCATTTCTAATGTACAAATTAAGATAATTTTGTCAAATTCTTCTTTAATGTATAACAATATACATTTTTATTTCATTCATGTCAAAATGACAAAAATGTCCTTTTGATTTCCTTTATTTCCAAGTGACGAAATTACGTTATTCTTTTCACTAATCATATTTTGATAAAAATATGTTATTCTATTCACTAATCATATTTTGATAAAATGTACATTTCTGTCTCTACTAATATAATCGACAAAAATGCATATTTGGTTTTAACAAGTGTAGATTGACCAAAGATGAATAATTTGTTTAACTAGTGAAAATTGACAAAAGTGAATATTTTTTTTAACTAACGCAAATTGACAAAAGTGTATATTTTGCATTAACTAATGAAAATTGAAAAAAAATTATATTTTATGTTAACTAATGAAAATTGACAAAAATGTATATTTTACATTAGTAAATATGAAAAGAAAGAACAAACTTTATTTTCAAAAGATGTTTGCACTTGTGAATGCAAATAAAAGATCAAAACTTTATTTTCAATAAGTGTTTGCATTTGTAATAACGAACGTTTTATGTTTTGGTTTAATCCCCTTTTTAGATGACAAAGTGAATGTTTTGGATTCACTCTAATAAAGTGACAAAAGGGAATGTTTTTAATTTGTAAACAATTTCTATATATATTTAAAACAAATAAATGAATATTTATTTGTAAACAATATGCTATGGTTTTAATGACAAATAAATGAATGGCATTTATTTGTGTACATGCTCTAATGACAAATAAAAGGGAAATCTTTCACCTAATTCTACTTAACAAATAAAAGATGATGATTTATTTGTTTACCCTTTTTTTTAGCTTAACAGATAAAAATGTAAATTTTATTTGTTTACCATTTCTATCTACTGAAGTGATAATTTTATATGTCCATTCTAAATTTGGCCAAAAGCGACAAATTTATATGTTAATACTAAATTTGACCGAAGTGACAAATTTATCCTAATATGACATTTCTAACCAAAGGCCATATTTCATTCTAAATAACCCCTTTGACAAAACCAATGTTTTTATCCTAATGTGATGCTTTATTAACATATAATATTTCTAACAAAAAGTGACAATTTTTATATGTTAATTTTAATTTAACAAAAGTGACATTTTTGGATGTAAACTCTAATTTTAACAAAGGTGACAAATTTGCATGTCAATGCTAATTTTGACAAAAGTGACAAATTTGTAATCATATATGACATTACTAACCAAAAATGTGTCTTTTAACCATATACGGCATAACTAACAAAATGTGTATTTTAAATCAAATATGACATAACTAACAAAATGTGTATTTTTATTCCAAATGCACATTTTATACAAAACGGGTAATTTTTATCCTAATGAAACATATGATCGACATCTCATTATTTAACATAACACATCTAACCAAGTTGACATTTTTATTTCAACATCACATTTCAATTAATATGACAATTTTAATTTAATATAACATTATCCTACAAAATGGAAATTTTATTTTACTAACATTTTATATAACAAAAGAATAATTTGCTATGCTAACTTTTATATAACAAAAATGATAATTTTGTTATGCTAACATTTATATGACAAAATGATGTTTTGTATGTTAACATCTTATACTATGAAAATGAAGTTTTGTTTTGTCTACTAATCTAATTTGACAAAATAATAACTTTTGTTTTGTCGACAAATCTAATTCGACAAAATAATGAAAATAATAACTTTTTAATAATAAACATATGTCAACATGATTTTCTTCTAATATATACAATAAATTGTAATCTTTATCTAAATTAACATTCCTAACAAAAGTAGTGTTTTTATTTTACACTAACTTTCATAACAAAAATGATTTTGTCCTAACATATCATTTGTAGCAAAGATGATGATTTTGTATCACAAAGCACAGATAATTTAATAGATCATCACAATCAACTATCTAATAGTCAATCTAAATTTTATACGGTGCATCAATATTACAGTCACAGTCAGAATAAATAAATATATATTCTTAATTAATTTAAAATTTAAAACGAGAATCTCACCGAACAATTCAATCTCTCTGAATTTTTGACTTGCCCTGTTTCAGTCCTAATCAGTTCCATAAGGTAGATCTGGATTTCACGAGCCCAACGCAACGAAAATCGTTCGGTTTTGATTCAGTTTGCAAAAGTTATCGCGATTTAAACATTGAATTTCATTAATAAATAATTAATTAAATAAGGTTCACACTAATTACATTTCATGAACAAAGGCCGCTCCTTTAGTCTTCTTCTTCTACATCGGTTATAGGAACCCAACGCTCCAAAGAAAAATCTGATCGCCGCTCCTCCCCAGGGCCATCGACCTCCGATCAAGGACCTCCGTCGGCCTCCCCTAGGCGTCGCCGTCCGATCCCAGGCGTGGGCCCCAACTCGCCGCCCCCTAGGGTCCACAAACCACCCGCAACCGACGCGACTTCCCAGGCCGATTTTGGCCCATCCAGTACCCGAAACCCGATCATCACTGTACTATTTTGAAGCCTTCGATTTGCTCTTTGATTTGGTTATGGGGTTGAGTTCTAATTCGAGAGGATTTGGTGGAAATTAGGGGATTAAAATCGGATGATGGTGGCCATTCAATATAGGTATACGGCGGCCTGTATTTTAGTGATTAGGGTTTCGTATTGTATTGGTATTTATACACGTATTTACTATATTTTAATTCATTTAATTCTATTAAATTTGTATATCGTCTGGAACTCCGAATTAAATCCAGCGAATGTCGCCCCTAGCTAATAACGCCCGTCCCGTACGCAATGGAATATGTTTCGTAATCCAGTTCGGCTGTTATGATATGTTTTTCTTTAA
Organism: Allium sativum; assembly: GCA_030737875.1. Classification (NCBI taxonomy): domain Eukaryota; kingdom Viridiplantae; phylum Streptophyta; class Magnoliopsida; order Asparagales; family Amaryllidaceae; genus Allium; species Allium sativum. The sequence goes on from CM060919.1 coordinate 682,268,392, forward strand.
ATTAAATTATAAATCAATTAATTATTAAATTTGATCGTACATTTTAATTTACCAGGGCCACATACTGATTTTAAAAATTACAGAAAAATTATTTCTAGCTTTGTTTTGGCGATACGGTTCTAACAAGACTAATTTCATCGAATTCTGAGACTGTTTGAAAAATGGCCTTTTTCAAGTCGATTAAATTTGACCGAAACTAACAAAACACATTTTCTTTTACCACGCTCACATATTAATTCGAAAAATTATGAAAATTGAAAATTAGCAATAATTTGACATTCCGGTTCCAACAAAAGTGGTTTCATCGAAAACCGAGGTCATTTGAAAAATGGCTATTTTCAAGGCCAATATATTTAAATAAAATATATATAAATACTACAGCGACTTTTTTAAATTTTGAACTAGCCATAACTTTTGATTTTTAAAATGAAATTTCAATTTTTCAGACTCGTTAGAAAGATATGATTAAACAGATTTAAATATTTCTTGTTTCGTTCAATTCTGATTTAAAATGAATCTTATACAGTCAGTCAAAGTTCAAATTCAAATTTTCAAACTGCAGCGTTGTTTTAAACTCCTTTTATAGTTAAATTGAATTTATTCATTTTAAAATAAAAATTTTAGTCGTTCTTATTTAAAATAGATTATTTTATATATTAAAATCCATTAAAATTTCTAAAATAAAAATTTTAAATTGGCCCTAAATTTCCGGGTCGTTACAATCGACCCCACTTAAAATCTTTTCGTCCTCGAAAAGGAACGTAGCTAATGTTGTTTTATTAACCAACTCAAATTTGAGTTTTTATTTATTCGTTTCAATTAGTTAAATTAATAATCAAACATCACAACCAGCAATCGATTAGGTGATTAACTTTTCAAATATATATAGCTTTCATATATAGCCAAAAATCATATTTTGAGTGCAAATCATAGCAATGTGTACTGACTAAGTGTTTTGGTTCTCATACCAGTCAATGGAAATATGTAGATATACCACTTTCGAGACTCAAACATAAATACTTATGATGCGGCCGCATCACCAGAATTACCCCCGGGCGTCTAGAGTGTGATTCTATATCTATCCAGTATATTAAAACTTCGAATATCCGTTAATTACTCGTATATTCGAAATCTTTATATACTCGATTGTCCATATGAAAATATAATATACTCAAATACGTATATTTAGATAAAATTTTCAAAACTAATTTGTTTTCATTTTTATTTCTAAAGAAAATAGTACTCTTCACACTCGTTCTAGGATACTACTGATCCCATCTCTAACGAGTTATTCTCATTGGATATTACTAATCCAATCCCTGATGAATTCTTTCGTTCGGTTCTAATGTGTCTTGTTCTCGAGCTCTGTAAACCAAAGTTCTCATACCACATGTGACGACCCAAACTTCCCAGTGAAGGAAAGACTGGACTGCTTTGAGAACAATACACATCAGAGCACAAACTGAAGAACATTTTATTGTTGATTACAACAATTACATCAGAGTACAAGAATATAACAGAGTATGAATACTTATTACAGAAATAGAAATACAATAATATCAGAGTTTTAAATTACATTTAAATAGCAGCGGAAAATAATACAAATATACAACCGAAAGGAATACACGGATACAGAGCTTTCCGAATATCGCTTCAGCTGTAGACCAGGATCTTGTAAATATATCTGCAAAAGCTACTCGACTGCCCGTGTGGAAAATATGGGCACCCGAGTTTGCCAGTGAAACAAACTACAGGTCAGTCATTTGGACTGGTATGAGAAATCTTAACTTAACTATCTAATAATAAGGCTAATCACATGACCACGCCGCTAACGCGGAACGGGTTTACTCCATTGGATTGCCAGTGCATAAATTAAAGTAAATCGTTAAACAACGCAATGCTTTTTAGAAAAATGAAACCATTATAAGACCCAAGTCCCATCACACAATGCAACGCAAACCGGAGAATAGGGTTTTACCTTATAATGGTCAAAAGATGCTTGATACGATAAAACGGATTTAATATTAGTGTGTATATGTTTAATAAAAACATTTCAATCATAATGTATCAATCCTAGACGGCATGGGTACCATATATCATGTCGCCATACTAGTTCTACAATCAAAACCGCAAGGTCGTATTGGAAGTTGGTTTTCCATCATGAGTCGAGGCTAGGGGCAAGCTCCTCTCTGATTCGAGACACTCAAGCAAATGCCTTAGGATCCCCCGCAGTGAACCCTTGGATGCGGTAGGGCCGGTCCCCGCCTATCGGTAGTGGATTGGTTATGCCTGAACACACGTTTCCCGGTTCCTTTGAACCTATAATATGAACACTATCGGCCTATAAAAATCCGACGTGCCTCAAAATCCATCATCCACATAAGTAAAATGTCAGCCAGTTTAAGCACTGACACTACCACTAGCTAGAAAGAAACGTGTGCACTCCCTACGGTCCATATCCCGTTTTTGACTCATACTGGGGTGTGAGGCTCGCGAAGTCATGATATACACAAAGCTATGCCGGAATAGGCTATGCTTTGATCATCCCACAAGGCCCTGCTTTTCAACAAAAGCCTTGATCAATTTGCATCTTGGCATACCACATTGACAATTCACGCCATGCGATCAATCACTATTAATGTATACCCGGGTGTTAAGTAGAGAATAAATTCTCCACCACCAAACAGACATACATTAATAGAAATCGATTTAATTCACATGGAACGAAATCCAATGTCAGACACGCATCCATTAACTAGCTTATGCTCTGGGTCTGAGCGAAAACCAAATCCGAACAATCAACAATAGTCCGGACGGCCACCACTGAAGCCCCTTCAAGGTAGCTACTCCCATCAAGGGTCTCTGTAGCAACACATCCATTCGATGTGAAGATCGTTGGTCTTCAATCACCGTCTTCAACTTCGACTCTTCATCGTCATAGTAATTATACGGAATGGGCTAAACCCGCTCTTTCCGAATAACTCTCGTATTTTTATAATTAAAAATCGAGTACTATAAAAACATATCCAACGCCTCATTCCAATTCAGAATATTCTTTTAAATAAAATATTCAAATCATTCTATCAAAGATAAATTCTTTACATTTACTCTTAAATCTTTTTTTTAAAGATTTATTCAAAACACCATTTGGTTTTAAATATCAAAAATCATTATTAAATGATTCTTTAGATTTAAGAAATAAATCTTATTCTTAACTGGGTTAAAGAACTAATGTCATTTAAAACATAGTTCACGGTAAACCCAGAATCGTCTTCCATAAAATATGGAATCTTCACAGAAAACAAATCAATATATAATCGTTATAAATTTCTGTATCCAACCAATAATATAAATGGAATAACAGCAAGGCCTCTTAAATTCCATATGTAGTATCGGTCTTCTTATACAGAAGCTTATCTCGGTTATAATTAATTCGAATTCTATTCAATTCCAATTTAATATATTAAATTGGAAAACTTGGCTTTCGGAAAAATCCCATTTAAATCTTAATAAAAGATTTATAAATTCCAAATCATATTTTCACTGTCAGTTGGATTAAAGAACAAATGTCGTTTAGAAACACAGTTCACAATAAACCCAACTCACATTTCATCTTATTTCAATTACTAAATATAATGGGGAAACTTTAATAATCTAAATTAAAAGATTATTCTTTTCAAACGGGGCTTAAGAACAGTGTTATTTAAGGCACTATACACGACAAACCAAAATCCAATTTATTCAATTTAATTACAATTAAATATTAACAAATTGGAAAACTTTATTAAATCTAAATTTAATGATTTACTCTAGTTAATAACTAGTTCAAATCAATAAATATATTTTTCTAAAATACATTCTTTTTCTAAAATATTCTTTTCTAGAATACCCTTTATTGGAATGTGACTCAATCAACAACCATATATTGTATATAATCAACAAACATGATAAATAATTATTAAACATCCAAATGACGACCAAAGTGGAATTTATAACTGTGTGAGCATTTACAGTAAATAACTAACACTCATCACAGACTGTTAATCCATCGATTGACAGATAAATAGATATTGGGATTAGTGTGTATCCAATATCATCCCAACACCCGTGTGGGGTTTCATCCATCAAACAAATAGTAAATTGTTTGTGCACTTGGGAGACGTGTGAAAATAATCATCCTAATCACATAAACAAGTTGGGTAACTTGTAAATAGGAGTGTAATATTCAGACTTGAGTATACTAAACATTAAATTTAACACGTCACATATTTCAACATTCAGACCTATATTCCTATTCTATTTATTGTGAGTAAATGGCAATAAAAATATAGTCTTTGGTTTAACTCTTTTTAAAGTAAACGAAAATGTTTATTTTTGTTTAACTCTTTTTAGTGTAAAAATATACGTTTCTAATTCATTCTTCTTTAAAGTGATAAAATGAATGAATTCTTTCTAATGCAACATTTAAAATGACAGAAATGTCATTTTAATTCTCATGCGGAAAATAAAATGTTATTCTTCTCTCATGCAACATTTAATAATAAAAATGTTATTTCCTTTGCTAATGTAACATTTATATGAAAATGTCCTTTCTAATCTAATATGACATTTTACATAAAATGAAATTGTCAATTCTAATATTATATAAAATGATATTTTCCTTTGAATTCTAATGTCAAACAAATGAATATTTATCTGCAACTAATTTTCTACGTTATTCAAATGACAATAAATGGTCGTTTATTTGTAATCAATTTTCTATGTTATTAATGTCACCTAAATGTATCTTTTATTTATAAATAACTGCCTATTTATTCTAATGACATATTTCCTAACCAAACAGTGTTTTTATTCGATTTTTATCCATTCTAACATTTGATTCAAAATGAAAATAAAAATATAGTCTTTTATTTCAACTCCTTTACTGTATAAAGCGTATATTTTTGTTTAATCCTTTCTATGTACAAAATGTTGATTTTGTCTAATTCACCTTTAAGATACAAAAATGTTGATTTTGTCCAATTCCCTTTCGATGTACAAAACATGATAATTTTGTTAAATTCATTCTAATGTACCAAATATGATAATTTTGTCATGTTCATTTCTAATGTACAAATTATGATAATTTTGTCAAATTCTTCTTTAATGTATAACAATATACATTTTCATTTCATTCATGTCAAAATGACAAAAATGTCCTTTTGATTTCCTTTATTTCCAAGTGACGAAATTATGTTATTCTTTTCACTAATCATATTTTGATAAAAATATGTTATTCTATTCACTAATCATATTTTGATAAAATGTACATTTCTGTCTCAACTAATATAATCGACAAAAATGCATATTTGGTTTTAACAAGTGTAGATTGACCAAAGATGAATAATTTGTTTTAACTAGTGAAAATTGACAAAAGTGAATAATTTGTTTTTAACTAACGCAAATTGACAAAAGTGTATATTTTTCATTAACTAATGAAAATTGACAAAAATGTATATTTTATGTTAACTAATGAAAATTGACAAAAATTTATATTTTACATTAGTAAATATGAAAAGAAAGAAGAAACTTTATTTTCAAAAGATGTTTGCACTTGTGAATGCAAATAAAAGATCAAAACTTTATTTTCAATAAGTGTTTGCATTTGTAATAACGAACGTTGTATGTTTTGGTTTAATCCCCTTTTTAGATGACAAAGTGAATGTTTTGGATTCACTCTAATAAAGTGACAAAAGGGAATGTTTTTAATTTGTAAACAATTTCTATATATATTTAAAACAAATAAATGAATATTTATTTGTAAACAATATGCTATGGTTTTAATGACAAATAAATGAATGGCATTTATTTGTGTACATGCTCTAATGACAAATAAAAGAGAAATATTTCTTCTAATTCTACTTAACAAATAAAAGATGATGATTTATTTGTTTACCCTTTTTTTTAACTTAACAGATAAAAATGTAAATTTTATTTGTTTACCATTTCTATCTACAGAAGTGACAATTCTATATGTCCATTCTAAATTTGGCCAAAAGCGACAAATTTATATGTTAATACTAAATTTGACCGAAGTGACAAATTTATCCTAATATGACATTTCTAACCAAAGGCCATATTTCATTCTAAATAACCCCTTTGACAAAACCAATGTTTTTATCCTAATGTGATGCTTTATTAACATATAATATTTCTAACAAAAAGTGACAATTTTTATATGTTAATTTTAATTTAACAAAAGTGACATTTTTGGATGTCAACTCTAATTTTAACAAAGGTGACAAATTTGCATGTCAATGCTAATTTTGACAAAAGTGACAAATTTGTAATCATATATGACATTACTAACCAAAAATGTGTCTTTTAACCATATACGGCATAACTAACAAAATGTGTATTTTAAATCAAATACGACATAACTAACAAAATGTGTATTTTTATTCCAAATGCACATTTTATACAAAACGGGTGATTTTTATCCTAATGAAACATATGATCGACATCTCATTATTTAACATAACACATCTAACCAAGTTGACATTTTTATTTCAACATCACATTTCAATTAATATGACAATTTTAATTTAATATAACATTATCCTACAAAATGGAAATTTTATTTTACTAACATTTTATATAACAAAAGAATAATTTGCTATGCTAACTTTTTACAAAAATTATAATTTTGTTATGCTAACATTTATATGACAAAATGAAGTTTTGTATGTTAACATCTTATACTTTGAAATGAAGTTTTGTTTTGTGTGACAGCCCGCCTCGCACCGGCCTGCATTTCCTTCAGAAGTGCGCTGTACACATGCCCGACTAGCACAAGACGGTCGTCATAGGAAAGGAAAGAAGGGAATGAACTAATCAAAGAACCTGTAGAATGCCTCACAGCGCATGGAATAAAATATAATAATAATGTACTTGACATAAAACAGGCGAGACAGTGCATAAGCTGATAACTAAAACCAACATCAATCTCAAAGCAGCGGAAATCCAAATACAGCTTATTACAATTTTCCAAATTTACTGTCTCTAAACAAAAGAAAGCTGAAATGGAAGATACACCAACAATGCCCAAGCAGTGATCTTCAACAATACAGGGAGAATACTATATATATTACGTGGAAGCCTCCTGCTCGTCTCCGGATCATCTACCCATGCATCACCAGCTAACCTGTCTCTAGTCTGCTCGTGTGAGCACCCAGAGTAATAAGAGGAGACATAAAACTCTGGGTCAGACATAAAGCCTGGTATGAGCGATAAGCATCTAAACAGAATAATAACAGGTATACTAAACCATACCTGAACCTGGACCTGCAACCAAAGAGTTAGTACCACATACCGTACAATACTCCAAGGTGCCACAATAAATAGTGTAAGAATACGGGGTGGGGTGTGCATGTCAAAATGATAGCAACAAATCATCCATAGCAACCATCCTCACATCTCTCACTCGGTGCGTAAAGCGTACGACATCTACCACTTTGGAACACTAGACAAACTGAGGCAACGACGAATCCCGACTTGTAGAAACCCTGCTGTGACCAAGCCAAACACTTGGAGTCATGACCAAACATTTCAACGACTCACTTCATTGGTCATAGCCCTTGGTTCTACCGATGCCATAATGGCCCTGAATCCGCCTTCGTACCTCCTACCATAATGGTCCAAAGCTATAGGTGTCGATAACTCCTTGGCACGCGTCCCGCAGCAAAGCCCAATCATGAAGTGAACTCGTTGATTCCCATCTGAATCTTAAGCTCTAACTTCTCATTTGGACTTCCTTTGCATCTCGGGTTTGGTCGAATTGGAGTGGGTCTTCAGAAGAGTCATCGCGTAGTAGTAATAGCCCACGTACGGTTCGGTTCGGTGCTCCTCATCTAGTTTGGTTCGGTTCGGTGTAACCTTCCTGATCGGTTCGGTGTAACCTTCCTGATCGGTTCGGATCGGTGGTCCTCGTCTAGCTTGGTTCGGGTCGGTAGTCCACTTCGGGTCGGGTCGGTGTCTTCCTCCGGGTCAGGTCGGTTCAGTGATTCTCCCCCTTCAGATATCGGTTCGGATGTCTCTGCTTGAGTTCGATTCGGAGGTAGTTTATCCGATCTGATTCCTTCTGTTTGACGTGCTTGCCTGCTCCGATCCGTCCTGTTCCCTTTCTCCGATCCGATCTGCTCTATTGCTCCGATCCGATCTTCTGTCCAACTCCAACTCTAAGCAATGGCCTTCCTTCCTGCCAAGCTCCTTCCAGTGACAAGTCCCAATCCAGTTCGGATTCCCTTGGCCAGTTCACTAGTCCGATCCGACCCCTGCTCCGATCCGAACCGGTTCGGGACCTGCACATTTCTGCAACTTTCCAGCGAGCTTTCTACGCCATTCGACGACGTTTTCAACCAATTTAACTATTCTAATCAATCATAAAACATACCATAGAGTCATAGCAACATGTAATAGCAACCACAAACAACAACCAACAATTCAAATGAATCAAAATGGATCAAAAGTAGCTAAAACTTCATATTTTCCCTTAAGCACTCTTAATCATGTTTAGGCATACAATTAACAAAACACATCGAAATTATCTCAAATTTCTAACAGAGCCTTAAAACATTATTTTAGAATTTTAAGAATTTTTCCAGAATTTATTTACGTATAAATTCGCTAATCTTCACTAATTACCCTTAATCACTGTAATTAGTGCAAAAACTATGCAAATCACTCACCTTGGCCACAAATGAAATTCTCAGAACTGAAACTCCTCTGATTTGGGGCGAATACTGGTGTCTAACAGCAGCTCTAACCTTGCTTTGGTGCTTTTTCTCCTTAATTTGGTGTTGCTAAGCCTAATCTTCAATTAGAGAGTGATTTGGGGTGTTTTAGATGTAGGAAGCCATTACTAAGGTCTCAAGGAGGTTTGTGGCGGCTCAAAACTGAAATGAAAGTGATAACCTAACCCTAACCAGTCCTCCTATACCTCTAAACCCGAAATTCCCCTTGGGCCTAACTGCTAATCACCCGGTTAAGCCCAATTAAGCTGTTTTTCACCATCTGAAACTTGTTTCAGCCATATCTCCCAAACGGTGAGTCCGTTTGGCTAATGTGACCACTCTACGGGAAGAGAAACTATCATTCAAAGCCAATGGAAGTGGTTTCAGGTCAAAATTCATTTCCAGTCAAAAGTTATGGCCAAAACAGTGTCAACTAGGGGTAAAATGGTCATTTAAAAATCGGGAAAAATCATGAACATGGGAAATGACCCCAATAGTCGTCTCCCAAAGTTACATGACCATACGACTTCGTATGTGAAAGGAATAAATATTCTACGATCCTATGATGCGTAGAATGCGGGTCGTTACACCCTCCCCCCCTTAAGAAATTTCGTCCCCGAAATTCCTTAACCCAAAACATACACAGGATCCCGCATGCCTAACAACCACATTCAACAATCAAACATGCAAAGCAAGCAAACAAGTCTATCCTAGCATGCGGAAAAACTAAATCGCTAATAAAATCTTACCAGACAAAGAGTTCTGGATACTTCTTCCTTATGTCCTCTTCTGTTTCCCAAGTACAATCATTCTCGTCTTCGCTCCACTGTACCTTGACTAGCTTCACCGACTTCCTTCGAAGTTGCTTCATGTCGTGTGCGACAATACGGGCCGGCTTGCGGTTTCCAACCGCCTCGGGTTCTACTTCGAAGTCCTCCAACTGATCAGGTGAGATGGTCATATCTGAGTCGTGAACGAACTTCCTTAGTTGGGAAACATGAAATACGTTGTGAACTCCCGCCATCTTCTCTGGTAAGTCAATTCTATATGCCAAATTCCCGACTAGTTCAAGAACAGGGAATGGGCCAACAAATCTTGGTGCTAATTTACCTCTCCTGCCAAATCGTATTACGCTCTTCAACGGAGAAATCTTGACAAACACCAAGTCACCAACGGAGAATTTTAGGTCTCTTCTCCTCTTATCAGCATAACTCTTCTGCCTATCTTGGGCTGCCTTCATTCGTTGCTGAATGATCTTGATTTTATCTGAAGTTTCCCTCACCACATCTGGTCCAAGCATAAACTTCTCGCCAGTTTCTATCCAACATGATGGTGAGTTGCACGGTCTTCCATACAAAGCTTCAAATGGAGCCATACCGATACTGGATTGGTAGCTATTATTATATGCAAACTCTACTAGATGCAAATGGTCATCCCATGATCCACCAAAATCCAATATACATGCTCTCAAGAGATCTTCCAAAATACGATTCACCCTTTCCGTCTGACCGTCGGTCTGAGGATGATATGCGGTACTGAGATGTAACTCTGACCCTAGAGCCTCTTGTAAGCTCTTCCAAAACCCACTAGTAAACAACGGGTCTCGGTCACTCACAATGCTTTTAGGTACTCCATGGAATCTCACTACCCACTTCATATACAACTCTGCTAACTTAGCTGCCGTTCTGGTCGATTTGACTGGTATAAACCTTGCACTTTTAGTCAGTCGATCTACAATTACCCAAATGCTGTCATATCCCGATCTAGTCCTTGGTAAACCATCGATGAAATCCATCGAGACTTGCTCCCATTTCCATTCGGGAATTTCTAAGGGCTGTAACAACCCACTAGGCTTCTTTTGCTCGGCCTTAACTAGCTGGCAATTCATGCACTTGGATATAAACTTCCCAACATCTCTTTTTGTAACACCCCGAAAATTCTATAACTGTGAACGTAACAAATTAAAGTATAATTAATCTGAAATCAAAGAACCAAGGGAAACGGGTTACGCCATTGCGTTCGTCTCGGAAAAATACGCGAAATAGAGTCCGAGTTTTCGAAAAACGGAGTCCGTATGAAGAAGATATGGCCTTCGGAAGTTTTGAATTAAATTTAAAATTCAAACAGAATAAAATAATAATTTTGAAATGGGGCCCAGTGGGCCAGGCGGATAAAACACCCGCCTAGCCACCCAGGTCGACTGGGCTGTCGACCTGGGCTACCCATGTCGACAGGGCTGTCGACAGCCCTGTCGACAGGGGTGTCGACCTGGTCGAGCCCAGTCAACCTGGCTGGCCAGGTCTGTGTTTGGTCGAATTTCAGTGGTCTGCTTTGTCATTAGGGCTAGGTGGCGGGTTTTTATTGGTCTCTCTTCCTAATGAATGGCTATGATCTAACCTAGCAACATCAAGGGTCCTAATCAATTCCTAACCTCTATATAAACAACCCTAGACTAAACCCTAATCTATTCATTCAAAATAAGATTATAGCCGCCATGTTGCTGAGGAACGACAAAGAATAGCCGCCAACTAGAGAGAGAGAATTAGGAAGAAAGTTCTAAGGCCTAAAGCAATTCAAGCAACCTAAAGCTAATCAATTCAACAAAGGAATTTGCGTCTTCAATCCCTAAACTAGAGAATTCATCAAACCATTGTAAGTAGAGTATTACTTTGGTATTAATAAACAACTGTGTTGATGTGTATGCTTGAATTGTGGCAATGGAAGTAATTCATATTTGTGCAAAATTATGTTATTCATTATAAAGAACTACATGCGGTAGTTCTATGCAAATAAACGTTTGGAATATTGCGCAAATTGTGTAATCTATATTGAAGCTACATGTATGTAGTTAATTGAAATTCATGCAAATTTGAGGCTTTGTTATTATGCCATTATGATGTATATTTTTGTGCATAAATCATTTTGCAAGTAATTGAAACAAGTTTGGTTATTATAGTTCATATGAAACTATGTGGAATTTTGACACCATAATCCATGCATTAAGTCATGCTTTTACAAACTTATGAATATGGCTAGGAATGATATTTGGCATAATTGAAATCCGTTATTAAGTCTATCTTGTTTTAAAGGATTATATGATGACATGGCTAGGTTAGACTCAAAAATCCCTTTTTGCAAGTTTAAAGCAAACACCATGTTTAGGAATATTTATGCATAAGTATGTTTATACCATCGTTATGTGATTAGGCTTAAATCATGATTAAGTTGAATTATGCTATGTTCATGCTAGAAGTATTTTATGCCATGCTTATGTTTGACAATATGCCATGCCTATGCAAGAAGTATTTTATGCCATGCTTATGTTTGACAATATGCCATGTTTATGCTAGAAGTATTTAGGCCATGCTTATGTTTGACATTATGCCTAAATAAGAATATAGGTTCATGTTGTAGTTAAACCTATGCAAGTTTACATGCTTTGATTCATGTCACCTATGTTACCACTATGCAAGTACACCAATTTCTATTATGTATTTTCCCACGTCATATGCAAGTTCATGCGCTCACTTTCCCCTCTTTGTGTATACGCCATAAGCCTCCCCTTTTCGCATGGCTAAATTGGGCTTTAAAAGGCTAAGCCCAATATATATAAACGGACGTGTAAAACGGGGGAAAATAACGTTGGGTTAAAAATTAATTAATGAATGAAAATATGAAATAGAAGGGCCCAAAGTCAAGTATGGGTTGGGCCCATGATCGGTGTAACCTTTACACCATGAACTTAATAATGGGCCGCAAATATTTACATATAAATAAAGAAGAATGACAAGATATGTAAATGTAGAAAAGACGATGTGTTTAACCCGAGGTTGGATTGAGTTGTGATGTAAACCTGCCCGGAACCGCCCGGCTGTCCAGTAGTCACAACAATACCTATCCAATGTGGGAGGTTAAACATGGAGCCCAGCAAGGACCCGAGGTTAGACTGAGTTGTGGCGTAAGACTGCCCGGAACCAACCGGCAACAGGCAGCCACAACAATACCTGTCTAATGTGAGAGGTCAGGGCCTTAATAAGACAATTAAGGCTGAGTCAGGATTGTTAGGATTAAGTGAACTAAAGACTTAATCAAAATGGAACATGCTAAACTAAACGGACTGGTGGGGTTAGGTTAGGAAACACTTAACCAACTTAGCATGTTGGCTAGAGATAGAAAACCTAGTAACGGGGGACCCTTTTCAGCAGTAACCCTAGAAGGTGTATCAGGATACCCTGAAACTAGGCAGGGTGGGGCACGATTACTGGGCTGATTGTAAGAGGTCAAATCGACGGCGGTGGTGTAGCAGTGTAGGTTCTAACGGTGTGCGGGCGTGCACGCACTCCGGCGCAGAAAAATAAAGCACTGGACACCAGTAGCATACCTTTGCACTCTAAGGTTGTGTCGGGTTGCCACTATGGGACTTGATACACCCCATGGTGGGACCAGCATAGGTAACTACAGACATCGGGGGCCGTAAGACACATGTAACTATGCGAGTAGGAGCCGATCATCGTAGAATGGATCACCTCACCCTGATTTTGGGGTGCAAATTGGAAACTAGTTTATATGGGTTCAGAGATTAATTCGGGGTACGATAGTATATTCGACCCTAGATAACTTGACCAAGTTTATAATGTTGCCCACTTCCTGTTTTACTTATCATACCCAGTTCTTTATTCATAGACAAAGTAGTACTAGACTTACTCAGGCTTTATGTCTGACTCTATTTTTCTTTCGTCTTCTTTCTTCCGTTTCCCCCCCCAGGTCCTCAGGGAGGGAACACAGCAGCTTGACCTACCTCAACATCCAGCTTGAAGAAGAGAAATGTATTGCTTGGACTTTTCTGTTTTGAACTATGGCTTTGGACAATCCACTATGGGGCTTTGGCAGTTTGTCTATGTTTTATTTATGCTTCTTTAAAAATAATGTACTCAAGACAGATTATGAAGTGTTATGTCATGTTTTTGGAAAGGATGTTGTTGTAACACGTATTTGACTTTATGAAATAAAGTTTGTTGTTCTTCCGCTGTTTACAAATATGTGTTCTTATATCTGTCTTGTATATCTGTGACTTGTACTTATAAACCTCCACCAAAATTAGGGCATTCCCTTTGAGAGTGACCCTAACGGAGGTGGGGTGTTTCACTTGGTATCAGAGCATAGGTTTACCAGATAAGATAAAAAGTTTTGAAAAAAATTATTTTCAAAAAAGAAATTTAAAGAAGCATTTTTAAAAGAAAAATATTATTTTATTTTAAAAAGGCAAAAGTCCACTCCCCAAAGCCATAGGAACTATCTCTTATCCTTCGTTTTGAATCTATCCTTTTTGTTTCAGCATGTCCCAAGATCTTAACTTGCCTGAAGGGGTACCCATACCTGGTTGGTTTAGACGTTTCTTAGAAGCAAGGGCCACTCAGCCAGGTCCTACCGTTCCTCCTCCTCCAGCTGAAGGGAATCATCCAGCCGCAGCAGCACCTTTTCCTCCACCTCCTCCACGGGGAAACACATTCGCTAAGATATGTAAAGATTTTAAAGCTATGGGAGGAAGGGATTTCCATGGAACTGAGTCCTTCGTGGCAGCTAGGAATTGGCTGAAAGAAACGGAGGACCTATTCATCATTTTTGAGGTAGAGGATAGACAAAAAGTACAGTTAGCAGTGTGGCTATTAAAGGGCGAGGCTTCCTACTGGTGGGAAGTCACTAATGCTGAAAGACCGGTGGAGACATGGGAGGACTTTAGGGCAAGGTTTGAGACTAAATTTCTCTCAGATGCGGAAAAAAGTTTGCAGTTGGAAAAATTCTTATTTCTTAAGCAAGGAGACAAGACTGTCAGAGAGTATGTGAATCAGTTCGATGAGCTGGCTAGGTTTGGGCTTGACCTAGTCAACACCCCGCACAAGAAGGCTCTCCGTTTCGTCAAGGGGTTAAATGAGCCATTACATAGTTTGGCCATGACCCATATACCCATGGGAGCCACGTATGAAAGATTGGTGCAAATGGCATTGCTGAATGAAGAGGATAAGGGCAAGAAGGAGACCAAGGCAGAAAGCTCTCAAGGGAAGAAAGAGGGTTTGCAGCCTAAGAAGACAGACTTTAAGAAGGGCGGAAAAGGCAACAAAGAGAAGAGGAAGTGTAATTTCTGTGGCAAAGTGGGGCACTTAGTAAAGGACTGCCGGAAGAAGAAGGCTAAGGAGAATGGTGGGTGCTTTTCGTGCGGTCAGACAGGCCACAGGGCTAAGGACTGCCCAAGGAAACGAGGACAGGGGCAGGGCACTGGATCCACCCCAGGGGCACAGGTTCATGTGCTAGAAGCGCCACCATTGCAACAGCGAGGTACAAACACTTCTGTAGAAAGCTTAATTTATCTTTATGATCACCCCGTTCGCACTTTATTTGATTCCGGCGCATCACACTCCTTTATCTCGTCTGCTTTAGTAGAATCTCTGCACCTAGAAACTAGTATGGTAGAGGACCCCTTAATTGTTTCAAACCCAATTGGGGGCCCAGCTCATTTGTCTATGATCTGTGTGGGATTGAAAATTTCTATCCTAAGTGTTGAATTTCTATGTAGTGCCTTTGTTTTGGGCTTTTCGGGGTATGGTTTGATTTTGGGTATGGATTGGCTATCCAGTAATGGGGCCGTCCTTGATTGTGAGAAAAGGGTTGTTAGGCTCCTAACCCAGCTCGGTAATACTTTGGAAATTTCTTGTAATCCCTCGTATGCGGTTATGCTTAGTTATCTTGAGTCGCTAGATGCCTCTGTTGAAAATTTGCAATCGGTTAAAGTGGTCCGGGAATATCCGGATGTCTTCGAAGAGGTGAAGGGCTTGCCTCCGAAGCGGGAAATAGACTTCCGCATATATCTGGTAGATAATGCAAAGCCCGTTGCGTTACCCGTTAGACATATGGCTCCACGGGAAAGGAAAGAGCTCAGTAAACAGATTAAAGAGCTTCTAGAAAAGGGGTTCATTAGGAGGAGCATTTCAGAATGGGGCGCTCCAGTGGTGTTCGCTACAAAGGCGGATGGTTCACTCCGTCTATGTGTTGACTATAGGGAGCTCAACAAGCTAACGAAAAAGAATAGGCACCCTCTCCCTAGAATTGACGATTTATTTGACCAGCTTGTAGGAGCGTCTGTTTTCTCCCAACTCGATTTAGCAACCGGTTTTCATCAGCTAAGGGTGGCTGAAGATAACATCGATAAAACGGCGTTCAGAACCCCAGACGCTTCTTTGAATGGCTTGTCATGCCTTTCGGCTTGACAAATGCACCTGCTTACTTCGTGGACCTAATGAGTAGAGTATTTAGAGATTTCCTCAACAAATTCGTAGTGGTCTTCGTAGATGATATCCTTATCTTCTCAAAGAGTGAAGAGGAACATGCTCAGCACCTAAGGGCAATCATGGAAACTTTGCGAGTCCACCAACTAAAAGCCAAATTCTCCAAATGCCACTTTTGGAGAGAAGAGGTAAGGTTCCTTGGGCACATAGTATCCAAACAAGGGTTGGCAGTGGACCCTGCTAAGGTAGTGGCGGTACAGGATTGGAAGACACCAAGGAATGCAACTGAGGTCCGAAGCTTTCTAGGACTAGCAGGTTTCTATCGAAAATTCATAAGGGATTTTGCGAAAATTTCAGCTCCGCTCACGAAATTGACCAAGAAGAATCTAGTATTCAATTGGGATTTGGATTGCGAGTTTGCTTTCCAACGACTGAAGAGGGCTCTCACAACAGCCCCAGTTTTGACGCTGCCAGATGGGAGCAAGATGTTCACTGTTTATACGGATGCATGTGGGACAGGGCTAGGCGCCGTCTTAATGCAAGAAGGAAGGGTAGTAGCTTATGGCGGGAGGCAGTTGAAGGTGCATGAAAAGAACTACCCAACCCACGATCTAGAGCTAGCCGCCATCGTCTTTGCACTCAAGTCTTGGCGACACTATCTCCTAGGTGAGAAGTTCGAACTTTACACTGACCATAAATCGTTGAAATATCTTTTCTCGCAGAAAGATCTTAACTTGAGGCAACAAAGATGGATGGAGTTTCTTGCCTCGTACGATTTCGAAATCTCCTACACTCCGGGCAAAGGCAACGTAGTGGCAGACGCGTTGAGCCGAAAGAAATTGACCCTAAGCCCGTTGTTTGTTGAAAGACAAAGCCTAGAGTTTATAGCCAGTTTCGACTTTAGGCCTTCCTCCGATTTCGTACCAGGCTTGCTTGCATCTCTCGAAGTGCGCCCAACTTTAGTGGATTCAGTAGGGACAGCACAACGCGAAGACCCTCAGCTTGTGGAAATAATTGATAGGCTAATTAGGGGTGAGACTTCAAGTCACCTCAACAGATACTCCATCGACGATAAGGGTTTGCTTAGGCGAGACGGAAGACTATGCGTCCCACAGACAAACGATTTAATAAAGAAGGTTCTCGAGGAAGCACATCACTCCAAGATGACGATACACCCAGGCGGAGATAAAATGTACAAAGACGTAAAAAGGACTTTCTTCTGGAACGGCATGAAAAAGGACGTGGCAGAGTTCGTTTCTAAGTGTATGGTGTGCCAACAGGTTAAGGCGGAACAGAAAAAGCCTGGCGGACTGCTACATCCTTTGGAGGTCCCGCAGTGGAAGTGGGATAGCATCTCAATGGACTTCATCGATGGGCTGCCTAGGTCTAGGAGAGGCAACACTAGCATTTGGGTAATAGTGGATAGGCTTACTAAAAGCGCCCACTTTTTACCTGTCAAAAGTAAGAGAACTGCCTCATCCCTAGCATCACTTTACCTCAAGGAAATCGTGCGACTCCATGGAATACCATCTAGCATTGTTAGTGACCGAGACCCCATCTTCACCAGCGAGTTTTGGCGGAGTCTGCAAGAAGCAGTAGGAACGCAGTTATGCTTGAGCACGGCCTATCATCCCCAAACCGACGGCCAAACAGAGAGAGTGAATAGAGTTTTGGAAGACCTTTTAAGGTTATGCGTCCTTGACTTCGGAGGGACATGGGAAGACCACCTCCCTTTGGTGGAATTTGCCTACAACAACAGCTATCAAGCAACCATCGGAATGGCGCCCTTCGAAGCTTTATACGGAAGACCGTGTCGATCGCCCACTTGTTGGTGGGAGTCTACTGATACGCTTATACTTGGACCAGATATGATCCGAGAGACTTCAGAGAAAGTAGACTTAATACGAAGAAGGATGAAGACGGCCCAAGACAGACAAAAGTCCTATGCCGACAAGAGAAGGACCGACCTTGAATTCGAAGTTGGAGACAGAGTTTTTCTCAAGGTATCACCACTAAGAAACGTTGTTCGTTTTGGAACCACAGGAAAGCTAGCGCCAAGATTCGTAGGGCCATTCCCTATCATCGAGAAAATTGGGAAAATGGCTTATAGATTAGAGCTACCCGAGAAGTTGGCTGGAGTCCACAACGTTTTTCACGTTTCACATCTCCGAAAATGTCTGCATGAGTCAGCTGAAGTGGTAGAGCCAAACATCCTCGAAGAGGCCGAAGTGGAACGCGAAGCAACCATAAGGAGAGTTCCAACCCGCATCTTAGGAACGGAAGTGAAGAAGCTACGCAACCGTGAAGTCAAGCTCGTCAAAGTTCAGTGGAGCGACGCCGAGGGAGACGCGACTTGGGAAACTGAAGCTAAAATCCGTACTGCCTACCCTTTTCTGTTCGAGGGTACATCCTTGATCTTCCTTTTTCTTAAGTTGCGCTTTTATCTATCTATCTTTTTAGGTATATTTCCTCGACCGTATCTTTTAGGTAGAAAACCTTTGGATGAAAACATGTAGTTGAAACATGTTATGTATGATGGTTGCAAGTGGTTGCAAGTGATTGCTAGTGGTTGCTCGTGGTTGCATATACACACACAATCTAGGTTTTAGATCGGCTCAATCACTTCATATTGCATATGCATATATGTTTGCTTTCATATGTGGTTGAATTTTAATGTATTGTCATGTGGATGTTGCATTTGCATTGAATGATTGTGCACTCATGTAGAATCAAGAATAGGAAAATTTGCATACATAATGGATTCATGGCACTTACATAATTCGCATTAAGGAGGTCAACTGAATCAGTAGACCGCCTGATTTTGCATTAGATAAGTACATGTACACACACACTTTGCATATGATCATGAAGCATTAGAAGTCTTTTAAGGACAATGGATGCTCGTGTTTGATGGATGAGTAGATGGATTATTGGATGTTAGGATTTACATTCCTCCTAACTTGAAGATTTCGGGGACGAAATCCTTTTAAGTGGGGGAGAATGTAACACCCCGAAAATTCTATAACTGTGAAAGTAACAAATTAAAGTATAATTAATCTGAAATCAAAGAACCAAGGGAAACGGGTTACGCCATTGCGTTCGTCTCGGAAAAATACGCGAAATAGAGTCCGAGTTTTCGAAAAACGGAGTCCGTATGAAGAAGATATGGCCTTCGGAAGTTTTGAATTAAATTTAAAATTCAAACAGAATAAAATAATAATTTTGAAATGGGGCCCAGTGGGCCAGGCGGATAAAACACCCGCCTAGCCACCCAGGTCGACTGGGCTGTCGACCTGGGCTACCCATGTCGACAGGGCTGTCGACAGCCCTGTCGACAGGGGTGTCGACCTGGTCGAGCCCAGTCAACCTGGCTGGCCAGGTCTGTGTTTGGTCGAATTTCAGTGGTCTGCTTTGTCATTAGGGCTAGGTGGCGGGTTTTTATTGGTCTCTCTTCCTAATGAATGGCTATGATCTAACCTAGCAACATCAAGGGTCCTAATCAATTCCTAACCTCTATATAAACAACCCTAGACTAAACCCTAATCTATTCATTCAAAATAAGATTATAGCCGCCATGTTGCTGAGGAACGACAAAGAATAGCCGCCAACTAGAGAGAGAGAATTAGGAAGAAAGTTCTAAGGCCTAAAGCAATTCAAGCAACCTAAAGCTAATCAATTCAACAAAGGAATTTGCGTCTTCAATCCCTAAACTAGAGAATTCATCAAACCATTGTAAGTAGAGTATTACTTTGGTATTAATAAACAACTGTGTTGATGTGTATGCTTGAATTGTGGCAATGGAAGTAATTCATATTTGTGCAAAATTATGTTATTCATTATAAAGAACTACATGCGGTAGTTCTATGCAAATAAACGTTTGGAATATTGCGCAAATTGTGTAATCTATATTGAAGCTACATGTATGTAGTTAATTGAAATTCATGCAAATTTGAGGCTTTGTTATTATGCCATTATGATGTATATTTTTGTGCATAAATCATTTTGCAAGTAATTGAAACAAGTTTGGTTATTATAGTTCATATGAAACTATGTGGAATTTTGACACCATAATCCATGCATTAAGTCATGCTTTTACAAACTTATGAATATGGCTAGGAATGATATTTGGCATAATTGAAATCCGTTATTAAGTCTATCTTGTTTTAAAGGATTATATGATGACATGGCTAGGTTAGACTCAAAAATCCCTTTTTGCAAGTTTAAAGCAAACACCATGTTTAGGAATATTTATGCATAAGTATGTTTATACCATCGTTATGTGATTAGGCTTAAATCATGATTAAGTTGAATTATGCTATGTTCATGCTAGAAGTATTTTATGCCATGCTTATGTTTGACAATATGCCATGCCTATGCAAGAAGTATTTTATGCCATGCTTATGTTTGACAATATGCCATGTTTATGCTAGAAGTATTTAGGCCATGCTTATGTTTGACATTATGCCTAAATAAGAATATAGGTTCATGTTGTAGTTAAACCTATGCAAGTTTACATGCTTTGATTCATGTCACCTATGTTACCACTATGCAAGTACACCAATTTCTATTATGTATTTTCCCACGTCATATGCAAGTTCATGCGCTCACTTTCCCCTCTTTGTGTATACGCCATAAGCCTCCCCTTTTCGCATGGCTAAATTGGGCTTTAAAAGGCTAAGCCCAATATATATAAACGGACGTGTAAAACGGGGGAAAATAACGTTGGGTTAAAAATTAATTAATGAATGAAAATATGAAATAGAAGGGCCCAAAGTCAAGTATGGGTTGGGCCCATGATCGGTGTAACCTTTACACCATGAACTTAATAATGGGCCGCAAATATTTACATATAAATAAAGAAGAATGACAAGATATGTAAATGTAGAAAAGACGATGTGTTTAACCCGAGGTTGGATTGAGTTGTGATGTAAACCTGCCCGGAACCGCCCGGCTGTCCAGTAGTCACAACAATACCTATCCAATGTGGGAGGTTAAACATGGAGCCCAGCAAGGACCCGAGGTTAGACTGAGTTGTGGCGTAAGACTGCCCGGAACCAACCGGCAACAGGCAGCCACAACAATACCTGTCTAATGTGAGAGGTCAGGGCCTTAATAAGACAATTAAGGCTGAGTCAGGATTGTTAGGATTAAGTGAACTAAAGACTTAATCAAAATGGAACATGCTAAACTAAACGGACTGGTGGGGTTAGGTTAGGGAACACTTAACCAACTTAGCATGTTGGCTAGAGATAGAAAACCTAGTAACGGGGGACCCTTTTCAGCAGTAACCCTAGAAGGTGTATCAGGATACCCTGAAACTAGGCAGGGTGGGGCACGATTACTGGGCTGATTGTAAGAGGTCAAATCGACGGCGGTGGTGTAGCAGTGTAGGTTCTAACGGTGTGCGGGCGTGCACGCACTCCGGCGTAGAAAAATAAAGCACTGGACACCAGTAGCATACCTTTGCACTCTAAGGTTGTGTCGGGTTGCCACTATGGGACTTGATACACCCCATGGTGGGACCAGCATAGGTAACTACAGACATCGGGGGCCGTAAGACACATGTAACTATGCGAGTAGGAGCCGATCATCGTAGAATGGATCACCTCACCCTGATTTTGGGGTGCAAATTGGAAACTAGTTTATATGGGTTCAGAGATTAATTCGGGGTACGATAGTATATTCGACCCTAGATAACTTGACCAAGTTTATAATGTTGCCCACTTCCTGTTTTACTTATCATACCCAGTTCTTTATTCATAGACAAAGTAGTACTAGACTTACTCAGGCTTTATGTCTGACTCTATTTTTCTTTCGTCTTCTTTCTTCCGTTCCCCCCCCCCCGGTCCTCAGGGAGGGAACACAGCAGCTTGACCTACCTCAACATCCAGCTTGAAGAAGAGAAATGTATTGCTTGGACTTTTCTGTTTTGAACTATGGCTTTGGACAATCCACTATGGGGCTTTGGCAGTTTGTCTATGTTTTATTTATGCTTCTTTAAAAATAATGTACTCAAGACAGATTATGAAGTGTTATGTCATGTTTTTGGAAAGGATGTTGTTGTAACACGTATTTGACTTTATGAAATAAAGTTTGTTGTTCTTCCGCTGTTTACAAATATGTGTTCTTATATCTGTCTTGTATATCTGTGACTTGTACTTATAAACCTCCACCAAAATTAGGGCATTCCCTTTGAGAGTGACCCTAACGGAGGTGGGGTGTTTCACTTTTCATCCCTTCCCAGTAGTAAGTCTGTTTCATGTCTCTATACATTTTATTACCACCGGGATGTATAGTCAACTTTGAGTGATGACATTCTCTAAGCACTTCATCCCTCAATCCATTGACATTGGGTACAACAAGCTTTCCATTCTTTCTAAGCCATCTATCTCGATCAAGCCCATACTTGTTCACCTCCTCATCGATACCCATCTCTAACTTGGAGATGATTTCCAATAGGTTAGGATCGTCCCTCTGACTAGAGCCGATCCGCTCAATCAAAGTGGGTCTGATCGTCAAACTCGCTAACATTTCTGGATCCAATTCGCACTTTGGTCTGAAATCAAACCCCGCGATAAACTCCAGTTGCTTCCATTCAAGGAACATAGCCCCTAAGCTGGCATGTCTTCTACTCAATGCATCAGCCACCGCATTGCCTTTTCCTGGTGTGTATGCGATGTCAAAATCATAGGAAGCTAAGAACTCTAACCATCTCTGCTGACGGAGATTTAAATCCTTCTGGGAGAATAGATACTTTAACGACTTATGATCTGTAAATAGCTCAAATCTTTCTCCCAAGAGATAGTGTCTCCACATCTTTAACGCGAACACGATCGCTGCCAATTCTAAATCATGGGTAGGGTATCTTCTCTCGTGCGGTTTCAATTGCCGACTTGCATAAGCTACAACCCTACCGCCTTGCATCAATACAGCACCCAGTCCGGTACCACAGGCATCCGTGTATACCGTCATCTCTTCATCCCCCTTAGGAATGACTAACACTGGTGCGCTTGTCAACTTGTCCTTTAGACTTTTAAATGCATTCTCGCACCTCTCATCCCAGACAAAAGCTTGATTCTTCTTGGTCAACTGGGTCAATGATGCTGCTATCTTGGAGAAACCTTGGATAAACTTACGATAATATCCAGCTAACCCCAAGAAACTTCTTACATCTGTTGCATTCTTGGGCGTAGGCCAATCCTGTACCGTAGCCACCTTCGCCGGGTCCATGGCAATACCATTCTCTGATACAACATGGCCCAAGAACCTCACTTCCCTCTTCCAGAAGTGACACTTAGAAAACTTTGCTTTCAATTGGTGTTTTCTCAACACCTCCATCACTACCCTTAAATGTTCCTTGTGTTCCTCCTCTGTCCTCGAATAGACCAAAATATCATCAACGAACACAAGGACAGACTTATTCAGCTGATCTCTGAATACCCTATTCATAAGGTCCACAAAATATGCCGGGGCATTAGTCAGCCCAAATGGCATAACCAACCATTCATAAAATCCAGACGGCGTTCGAAATGCCGTTTTAGCTATACTCTCAGCTTCCACTCTAAGCTGATGAAAACCTGTCGCGAGATCCAGCTGAGAAAATACTCTCGCGCCACTCAACTGATCAAACAAATCATCTATCCGCGGTAGAGGATACTTGTTCTTCCTCGTCACTTTATTCAACTCGCGGTAGTCTACACACAAACGAAGGGAACCATCCGCCTTGGTAGCAAACACAACTGGTGCTCCCCATTCAGAAACACTCCTTCTGATAAATCCCTTCTTCAAAAGATCGCTGACTTGCACCTCGAGCTCTCGCTGCTCCCTTGGTGCCATACGACGAAGTGGCATCACTATAGGTCTGGCATCTTTTACCAAATCAATTCGAAACTCAATCTCTCGGTGTGGTGGAAGTCCGGTCACTTCTTCGAAAACATCCGGATACTGGCCAACTACGGGCAAACCTGACAACTCACTATGCGGAATGTCGAGGGAGTTTAGAAAACTAGCCAATACCCCCTTACTGGGTAGACCACCAAACACTATCCTCCGCCCATCATCCGCTCTAGCTGTCACCAAAAAGCCCTCACAGTCTACCACCACCCCGTATCTTTGGAGCCAATCTACTCCCAAAATAATGCCAAACCCAGTAAAGCCCAAAACAAAGCAATCACAAACAAACATGCATCCATGACTCGATAGAACCACATTACGACAAATCATGCTAAGGCTAGTTGAACCACCAATCGGGTTCGTCACTACTAAAGGTCTATCGACAATCTCGGGCTCCAATCCCAACCTATCTACCAGGTCACTAGATATGAAAGAACTGGAAGCTCCGGTATCAAACAAAACTCTAACAGGAACATCGTAAACAGAAAGCATACCTTGAATGACGACATTCTTTCCCTTCTCCGCCGCAGTTGGGGCATTCGACGAAGAAGGAATAGCATTAAGAGCATATGCTTTCACCATTTTCTTTTCCTTAGGGGGTTGCGGACACTTGTCCTTGTGGTGTCCCAATTGGCCACAATTGAAGCACTTCCTATCCGCTGGCTTGGCCCGACAATTACTAGCATAATGGCCCTTCTTACCACAGCTGAAGCACTCCACATCTTGCTTATTCTTTTTCTTCTGGCCATCCTTAGCCTGATTCTGCTTTCTCTTATTCTGAGAACCACCTTTGCCTCCACCACTAGCTTGTGGCTTTGGCTCATCTGCGGATGCAACTTCAGTCTTCGGCTTAGGGTAGAGACTTTCTGACCTTAACGCTTTCCCCACAATCGATTCAAACGTCTCATCGATGTGGTTAATAAGTTTTTCCCCCAAGTACTGATCCAAACCAGTTATGAATTTCTCATTCTTTTTCTCGGTAGTATCTATAAGAGATAACCCATATTTTGACAAAGTGTCAAATTCAGCAATATACTCCGAGACAGCCCTGCCATTCTGCTTGAGCTCCAAGAATTTCTTAAACAACATTGACTTCTGAGCAGCTGGGATGAACTTCTCACTAAAGCGAGCCTTAAACTGCTCCCAAGTAATCTGGTCTTCGGGAGTAGCTGCCTTTATAGCATTCCACCAATTCATTGCCCGCCCTTGCAGCTGACGGGACGCTAACTTTCTCTTCATCGCATCCTCGATACCCAAATCCTCGAAGATACATTCGCAACTATCCAACCAATCTTGAACATCCGTAGCCGACTCCGTTCCGTGGAACGGCTTCCCTCCAAGGCTAGTATAATCCTTATTCAGCTTGGCGAAGTCGACTCTTGGCGCCTGCACTATTGGACCACCACCATTTCCACCATTGGGAGCTGCCCTCTGCACATCTCTAAGCATCTCTCTCATGAGGTCAGTAAACATCGTCCTCATGTCAGCAGCATTCCCATTATTGGCCCCTCTACCGGTACCTCTAACATATCGGCTCATCGTCAATCTGAAAAAAGAAATGATTAACGACTCCATAGTGGTGTTAGTGCAGTACGACTCCATCCTTATACTACTAATAGTATATATATAGCTTTTGAAAACCAAAATAATCACAAATACGCTCTCTCGTATACGTATACTATCTCTCCCTGATAACTTCCCTAGGTTAACTACGCAACCTAGAGCTCTGATACCAAGTGTGACAGCCCGCCTCGCACCGGCCTGCATTTCCTTCAGAAGTGCGCTGTACACATGCCCGACTAGCACAAGACGGTCATCATAGGAAAGGAAAGAAGGGAATGAACTAATCAAAGAACCTGTAGAATGCCTCACAGCGCATGGAATAAAATATAATAATAATGTACTTGACATAAAACAGGCGAGACAGTGCATAAGCTGATAACTAAAACCAACATCAATCTCAAAGCAGCGGAAATCCAAATACAGCTTATTACAATTTTCCAAATTTACTGTCTCTAAACAAAAGAAAGCTGAAATGGAAGATACACCAACAATGCCCAAGCAGTGATCTTCAACAACACAGGGAGAATACTATATATATTACGTGGAAGCCTCCTGCTCGTCTCCGGATCATCTACCCGTGCATCACCAGCTAACCTGTCTCTAGTCTGCTCGTGTGAGCACCCAGAGTAATAAGAGGAGACATAAAACTCTGGGTCAGACATAAAGCCTGGTATGAGCGATAAGCATCTAAACAGAATAATAACAGGTATACTAAACCATACCTGAACCTGGACCTGCAACCAAAGAGTTAGTACCACATACCGTACAATACTCCAAGGTGCCACAATAAATAGTGTAAGAATACGGGGTGGGGTGTGCATGTCAAAATGATAGCAACAAATCATCCATAGCAACCATCCTCACATCTCTCACTCGGTGCGTAAAGCGTACGACATCTACCACTTTGGAACACTAGACAAACTGAGGCAACGACGAATCCCGACTTGTAGAAACCCTGCTGTGACCAAGCCAAACACTTGGAGTCATGACCAAACATTTCAACGACTCACTTCATTGGTCATAGCCCTTGGTTCTACCGATGCCATAATGGCCCTGAATCCGCCTTCGTACCTCCTACCATAATGGTCCAAAGCTATAGGTGTCGATAACTCCTTGGCACGCGTCCCGCAGCAAAGCCCAATCATGAAGTGAACTCGTTGATTCCCATCTGAATCTTAAGCTCTAACTTCTCATTTGGACTTCCTTTGCATCTCGGGTTTGGTCGAATTGGAGTGGGTCTTCAGAAGAGTCATCGCGTAGTAGTAATAGCCCACGTACGGTTCGGTTCGGTGCTCCTCATCTAGTTTGGTTCGGTTCGGTGTAACCTTCCTGATCGGTTCGGTGTAACCTTCCTGATCGGTTCGGATCGGTGGTCCTCGTCTAGCTTGGTTCGGGTCGGTAGTCCACTTCGGGTCGGGTCGGTGTCTTCCTCCGGGTCAGGTCGGTTCAGTGATTCTCCCCCTTCAGATATCGGTTCGGATGTCTCTGCTTGAGTTCGATTCGGAGGTAGTTTATCCGATCTGATTCCTTCTGTTTGACGTGCTTGCCTGCTCCGATCCGTCCTGTTCCCTTTCTCCGATCCGATCTGCTCTATTGCTCCGATCCGATCTTCTGTCCAACTCCAACTCTAAGCAATGGCCTTCCTTCCTGCCAAGCTCCTTCCAGTGACAAGTCCCAATCCAGTTCGGATTCCCTTGGCCAGTTCACTAGTCCGATCCGACCCCTGCTCCGATCCGAACCGGTTCGGGACCTGCACATTTCTGCAACTTTCCAGCGAGCTTTCTACGCCATTCGACGACGTTTTCAACCAATTTAACTATTCTAATCAATCATAAAACATACCATAGAGTCATAGCAACATGTAATAGCAACCACAAACAACAACCAACAATTCAAATGAATCAAAATGGATCAAAAGTAACTAAAACTTCATATTTTCCCTTAAGCACTCTTAATCATGTTTAGGCATACAATTAACAAAACACATCGAAATTATCTCAAATTTCTAACAGAGCCTTAAAACATTATTTTAGAATTTTAAGAATTTTTCCAGAATTTATTTACGTATAAATTCGCTAATCTTCACTAATTACCCTTAATCACTGTAATTAGTGCAAAAACTATGCAAATCACTCACCTTGGCCACAAATGAAATTCTCAGAACTGAAACTCCTCTGATTTGGGGCGAATACTGGTGTCTAACAGCAGCTCTAACCTTGCTTTGGTGCTTTTTCTCCTTAATTTGGTGTTGCTAAGCCTAATCTTCAATTAGAGAGTGATTTGGGGTGTTTTAGATGTAGGAAGCCATTACTAAGGTCTCAAGGAGGTTTGTGGCGGCTCAAAACTGAAATGAAAGTGATAACCTAACCCTAACCAGTCCTCCTATACCTCTAAACCCGAAATTCCCCTTGGGCCTAACTGCTAATCACCCGGTTAAGCCCAATTAAGCTGTTTTTCACCATCTGAAACTTGTTTCAGCCATATCTCCCAAACGGTGAGTCCGTTTGGCTAATGTGACCACTCTACGGGAAGAGAAACTATCATTCAAAGCCAATGGAAGTGGTTTCAGGTCAAAATTCATTTCCAGTCAAAAGTTATGGCCAAAACAGTGTCAACTAGGGGTAAAATGGTCATTTAAAAATCGGGAAAAATCATGAACATGGGAAATGACCCCAATAGTCGTCTCCCAAAGTTACATGACCATACGACTTCGTATGTGAAAGGAATAAATATTCTACGATCCTATGATGCGCAGAATGCGGGTCGTTACATTTTGTCTACCAATCTAATTTGACAAAATAATAACTTTTGTTTTGTCAACAAATCTAATTCGACAAAATAATGAAAATAATAACTTTTTAATAATAAACATATGTCAACATGATTTTCTTCTAATATATACAATAAAATGTAATCTTTATCTAAATTAACATTCCTAACAAAAGTAGTGTTTTTATTTTACACTAACATTCATAACAAAAATGATTTTGTTCTAACATATCATTTGTAGCAAAGATGATGATTTTGTATCACAAAGCACAGATAATTTAATAGATCATCACAATCAACTATCTAATAGTCAATCTAAATTTTATACGGTGCATCAATATTACAATCACAGTCGGAATAAATAAATATATATTCTTAATTAGTTTAAAATTTAAAACGAGAAATCTCACCGAACAATTCATATCTGAAATCTCTCTGAATTTTTGACTTGCCCTGTTTCAGTCCTAATCAGTTCCATAAGGTAGATCTGGATTTCACGAGCCCAACGCAACGAAAATCATTCGGTTCTGATTCAGTTTGCAAAAGTTATCGTGATTTAAACATTGAATTTCATTAATAAATAATTAATTAAATAAGGTTCACACTAATTACATTTCATGAACAAAGGCCGCTCCTTTAGTCTTCTTCTTCTACATCGGTTACAGGAACCCAACGCTCCAAAGAAAAATCCGATCGCCGCTCCTCCCCAGGGCCATCGGCCTCCGATCAAGGACCTCCGTCGGCCTCCCCTAGGCATCGCCATCCGATCTCAGGCATGGGCCCCAACTCGCCGCCCCCTAGGATCCACAAACCACCTGCAACCGACGCGACTTCCCAGGCCGATTTTGGCCACTCCAGTACCCGAAACTCGATCATCACTGTACTATTTTGAAGCCTTCGATTTGCTCTTTGATTTGGTTGTGGTTTTGAGTTCTAATTCGAGAGGATTTGGTAGAAATTAGGGGATTAAAATCGGATGATGGTGGCCATTCAATATAGGTATACGGCGGCCTGTATTTTAGTGATCAGGGTTTCGTATTGTATTGGTATTTATATGTGTATTTACTATATTTTAATTCATTTAATTCTATTAAATTTGTATATCGTCTGGAACTCCGAATTAAATCCAACGAATGTCGCCCCCAGCTAATAACCCCCGTCCTGGACGCAATGGAATATGTTTCGTAATCCAGTTCGGCTGTTACGATATGTTTTTCTTTAAAATAAATTATAAAACAATTAATTATTAAATTTGATCGTACATTTTAATTTACCGGGGCCACATACTGATTTTAAAAATTACAGAAAAATTATTTCTAGCTTTTTTTTGGCGATACGGTTCTAACAAGACTAATTTCGTCGAATTCTGATACTGTTTGAAAAATGGCCTTTTTCAAGTTGATTAAATTTGACCAAAACTGACAAAACACATTTTCTTTTACCACGCTCACATATTAATTC
Organism: Allium sativum; assembly: GCA_030737875.1. Classification (NCBI taxonomy): domain Eukaryota; kingdom Viridiplantae; phylum Streptophyta; class Magnoliopsida; order Asparagales; family Amaryllidaceae; genus Allium; species Allium sativum. The sequence goes on from CM060919.1 coordinate 682,298,129, forward strand.
AAAAAATTATGAAAATTGAAACTTAGCAATAATTTGACATTCCGGTTCCAACAAAAGTGGTTTCGTCGAAAACCGAGGTCATTTGAAAAATGGCTATTTTCAAGGCCAATATATTTAAATAAAATATATATAAATTCTACAGCGACTTTTCTAAATTTTGAACTAGCCATAACTTTTGATTTTTAAAATGAAATTTTAATTTTTCAGACTCGTTAGAAAGATATGATTAAACAGATTTAAATATTTCTTGTTTCGTTTAATTCTGATTTAAAATGAATCTTGTACAGTCAGTCAAAGTTCAAATTCAAATTTTCAAACTGCAGCGCTGTTTTAAACTCCTTTTATAGTTAAATTGAATTTATTCGTTTTAAAATAAATTTTTTAGCCGTTCTTATTTAAAATAGATTATTTTATATACTAAAATCCATTAAAATTTCTAAAATAAAAATTTTAAATTGGCCCCAAATTTCCGGGTCGTTACAAGTGTGTACAATGTTTTCCATATGTCATTTCTAGGGAATTGTGTGCATTATTTCGAATGTGTGGTATCTCCGGAACAGTACAAAGACCTAGAAGTCAATTCCGTAGTTATGAAATCTCGTAAGCCGCTTTGCGTTGAGGGGAATAACATGAAACATCTTGGGAGGAAGATAGTTAAGCTACTCAAGGTGTAGTGGAGTGAGGATGATGACGATTGTACATGGGAAATGGAATAGAGTATGAAGATGATCCATCCAGAACTCTTCGTTGGTATGGCCCATAAATGTCGTGTCACCATACATCATTGTAACTTATATTATTCGTTAGAACTTCGCATGCTAGATTATAGCTATGGATGCTTGGATTGATGGATGTAAGTTTAGATGGTAAATTGGCTACTCATGGATGATAGGCATGCAGAGTCGTTTCTAGTTACTTATGGTTGCATGGAATTTCGGGGGCTAAAATCCTAAGGGAGGATAATGTAACGAACCGCATTTTACGTATTGGAGGATCGCAAAATATTTTTATTTAATTCCCTGGGGATTTGATCATTCTCATTTTTTGATATGTCGATTATCGGGATGTGAGACACATCCATAATTTTTATCTATTTTATTTGTGACCATTTTTCCCCTGTCAGTTTTGTATAGGGGATAACTTTTGACCTAGATTAAATTAGGTGCTGAGATCGATTTCATTGGAAAGAAAATTAAGTTGCCACTTTCATAGAGTGGTCACATTAAAGATTCGATTCAGCAGTTTGGGAGGAATCATAGTTTTAGTGATACACAATTTCTGGACAGAATAATTAGTCATTAAGGGCTAATTAGTGAGGCCCATTAGTGGGCCGATGTTTTGGCTATATATAGGGGTAGAGGCAAGGTGGAAGGGTTACTTTCTTCATTTCTCATTTGGTTGGGGTTTGTGATTCTCCAGACTCTAATCAAATACATCTCTCCTCTATTAAATCTTAGATCTACATTAGAAGACTGAAGATCGACATCAAGAGAGGCTGGATCTACATCAAAAGAGAGAAGATCGCATCAAATTGAGAGATTTGAAGATCGTTCTTCGCTGTCCGGACTAGAGATTAGTTGATTTCAAGTCATTTTGAAGATTTGTTGAGTAATAAGCATCTCTCACATGGATTCAATCAAGTATATTGGTTGTTTGATCTTTTTTTCATCATTTCAAGTTTTTTCACCTAGATCTACATCATAGTATGTATATTTTCATTCGAATCACCATAGGAACTAATCTAGCAACTTAAATCGATATATATTCATAAGTTATTACAAGTTAGATCCATTTGTTTAATTCGTTTATTGTTTATCATGAATTTGCTGAATTTCTTATGTTTGAATGATGAATGTTTTGCATGAGTTTTGGATCGAATTGGAGTTGGATCGGATGAGTTTTTGTAATGGATCGGATCGGGGTTCTTAGCACGGACTAGCTGGCTTGTTCCCCAAGAAATGGAGTAGATCAGGCGAGTTTTGTCATGGATCGGGCGAGTTTTGGCATGGATCGTACATTTCCATGGATCAGACGTTTCATGGATCGGACCTTTCCACGGATTAGACGTTTCACGGATCTGACATTTCATGGATCGAACATTTCCGTGCATTAGACGTTTCATGGATCAGACATTTCCATGGATAAGAGTTTCATGGATCGGACATTTCATTGATAAGACATTTCCATGGACCAGACATTTCATGGACTAGACATTTCCATGGATCCGACGTTTCATGGATTGGACATTTCCATGGGTCGGACGTTTCATGGATCGTACATTTCCATGGATCAGGCATTTCATGGATCAGAAATTTCCATGGATCGGGCGTTTCATGGACTGAACATGTTTTCTGGATGGACAAGACATGTTTTTGGGATGGATCGGACGAGTTTTTCACCATGGATCGGGCATGATTTGGACATTTAATCGGGAAAGTATATTTCGTGGACTGAATATCGACCAAATGATGTATGTTTTTGGGTCGACTATGGTAATGACTTCGTTGTGAATTCAAGGAGGAATGTTCGAAATTTTGTGAAGTGTTCGTTGATCATCATAATGCAATGAATATGAAGATGACTCAAGGTTGTGAGCTCATGGATAATGGTTGCTCGAGATGTTTCTTGTGCCTATGAATTATCATTAGGTTAGTTGGCTAGAGTTTTTGAAGGCCAAGGAATTATCGTTGTCATGGTATCTAGCGGACTCAAAGAAGGGGTGTAATTGGGATGCCTAAAAGATCAGTTGAATGGTTGAGTACCCTGGGCAGTACGAATGGGCCTAGTTGTCTTCGTCGAGTAAGGCAAACATACGAGTACGAATGGCGTATGGTGTTTTGCTAGAACCAGGGTTACCAATAGCCCTTGACAAATGGTGTGTCATGGCAAGTCATGCGATTAACGATGGTTTCAAAGCAGGATCGATGGGGATAGCCAGAGTCATGGGTGATGATTGCTCTGCTTGTCTCGTCTCATGTAGATTTTTCGACATCGAAGGAGACATCTCTTGTGTACTTGTCTGATGTTGTTTTAGGCCTTCGGTGCTTGTGATTGAGAGATGTCGATATCAGTTGAATGGTCTATGCTTAATAACTAGTTGCTATATGTTTTCTTTTTTTGATTGTTTGTAAAAGCTATCATTGTCAGATGTGGGGGAGACAGATTTGAGTTCTTCCCTGTTGATATTGGTATATTAGTTGATTAACCTACCTATTCTCATATACTTTATTGATGATGTTAGATAGTTTTTTTATCACTCATTAAGACTGTTGTCGGACTCAAGTTTTTATGTTTCCTATTATTACCTTGGGATGTTCATCCATGTGTTGGATAGGTAGACCGAGTAGTAGGTGACAGGTAATTAATCTTGATGAGGACGATACTGCTTAGCGACAACGCGCTGAAGTTCTACATATTAGTTTCCTATTACCTACTATATGTTGTTTTCTCTGTTATGATTTCTCTGAGTGATTATAGTGAGGCATGTCGTACAGATTCTTTTGTTGTTATCCTTTATTGTATGGATATTATTTCATGTTGATATGGAAGTTTAAGTTTCTACTTCACTATTATATGTTTGTTGCATATGTTCTATTATATTTCATCCTTGCGCAGTGAGTTATATGATAGGTTCCGTGTGTGTTTATCTTACCCCGATTGTCGTCCACAATAGCCTGGTATGTCTTTTAGCACATTATTCCTTTTGTTAAGTGCAAGAGTTATGGGCGGTCGCCACATGGTCAATCGCTAATAAGAAAAGTAGATTGCAAAGACAACTTGTGCTCTATCAAAATTAATTGAACAGACAACACAAATTGTTTGAAAAACAAAAATGCAAAAAATTAAATAAAAAAAGCTTTATTAATGGAGAAGAAGTTACAAAAAAGGTACCCAAGTTTACAGTGGGTATTTATAGGGAATATGTTCTCCTATCTATGTAAATATTGGGCCAATGAAAAACATTTTCATTCCAAAGACAGGAGATATGATTGGATTTTGATTTGATGATGATCCTATCTAATCTTCTCTACATGATAAGTGAAAATAAATTATTTCCTTTGAATTCCTTGATAGTAACACTTCAAATTTTTATTAGTTGCATATATTATATGCATACATATGAATACACACACACACACACACACTCTATTTTCGACCCTCTGACTCATAAATTCAGGGGTAAGATTATTAGGTGGAACATGATTCTCTTCTCTCGCGCAGGGAGACTAGTTATTATAAAGTTGGTTCTTGACTCTATAGGATCACATGTCTTTGCTGCTTTGACACCTACTTCTTACTTCTTCCGCTCTTATCAGTCCTTGTCATCGTCTTTTTTATGGGGTAAATAGGACAATGAAAATGTCATCACTAGATTTCTTGGGACATCGTTTGTCATCCCAAAAGTGAAGGATGTCTAGGCCTTCGAATCCTAAGGATTTCTGTACTACCTTTGCCTGCAAGTAGTGGGTACGGTTTGGAGAGAACAATTCTCTTTGGGCGAATTTTCTCCATGCTAAATATCGCAGACTTTTGTGCACAAGTTTCACTGGAGTCCCATCCTACGCAAGTGAGACATGGAAACAGATGCAATCCGTGAATCCCTTCTTTGACTTCCATGATGGCCTGGTTAGGATGGTGGTCTGTTCTCAATCAAGGTGGCGTGGAGTGCGGCGAGGACCCCATCCCCAAGGCTGCTTATTTATTTATTTATTTTCATTTGGGATGTCCGACTCCCTCCAAAAGTTTCTTTGTTTATGTGGATAACCTTCACGAAGGATTACCACTAAACTAGAATTTCTATAGGATTGACATCCCGCTCGTATCACAAATGCTGTAGAGCCGGTGACTTGGAATCCAATGTTGATTTTTTTTCTTTGGCTCTTATGCCAGATCTGTTTGGAACTACTTTGGGAATTTGGTTGGTCTACGAGGTGATGCCACTTCCCTTATAGATTTACTCAGAAACTGTTGGGCAGATATCTCAGGCAAATCTATCTGTTCCAGCCTTTTTCGTCTAAATCCTTGTCTTATCTGCTGGCATATATGGTGCTCGTGGAATATGGCCATTTTTGACGAGTGTCCTATAGACCCTCACACTATCATTCGGAGGGTAAGGAATGACGTATTCCATGTTTTCCATGGTAGGCCTTTTAAGGAAGCATTTGGCTCCCCCTTAAGGCGGTTGGCTCGTACCTTTGATATTGCATCAGGCCCACTTTCTCCGCGAGCGGGGATTGGTAGATTCTTTGTTGATTGTTCACACTTCCTTTACCCCCCATTTATGTCTTATGTTTTTTTCTAGTCGTGCAGATTGAAGACGTGTAGGTCTTATGCAAGCATGAACTGGAGAAGGCTGGCTTTAGGAGACATCAATTTCCTGTGGGAGGGCGCATATGCAATCACTCATTGTTCTTGCCTAGCAGCGCTTGGAGGCCTTTGTTACTTCTATGGATTATAGCTAGCTCATTGGTTTAGCACTTCACGCTGCTGGTTGAGGAGGCTTTTGTATGGGGACTTTTAATTTTTTCCTTATCTTTATTTATTTTCCGTTGTTGTATTACAGAATTTGTAGTCGTTTATACACTACAAATCTGTTTTTGTATGCCATTTGAGGAAGAATTGTTTCTCACTTTTGGTATATAGATTCTTTTTTCATAAAAAATAAAAATATTTATATATATAATATACAACTAGTCCATATATTCTTCAGAGCAAAGGATGCAGTGTGCATATATACATTTTCCTTTATTCAGCAAAAGTAGGGCCTAACAGGGATCAAACTTAGGTCACTTTGTCTAAATTTCCAGGCCTTTACAGTGAGATACAACATCTTTTGCAACTTAGATAGTGTTGATATGCGAAAATAGCTTTGTTTTTTTTAGCAATTGGTCATTAATCGAGATGAAGGAGACATTTATTGAACAACCTGTGAGAACACACAAAAGATACCCAAAGTAATATTTATTTAGTTGCAATAAAGATAACATAAGAGCGTAAGAATAAACACTTTTACATATTAATTAGATAATGAGATTCACTTATTTATTTTATCTGATGATAATTGAGTTCAATTATGCATTTCATTAATAAATTGAAATGTGATTATTCATTTTAAGCAATGATAAATGAATTTAGTTATATATTTGGATGTCGAAATCTAAATTTAATAATCATTTTAATTAACGATAAATTCAAAATAATAATTATTATAAATGGATGATGTCTTTGTTTAGATCTTATTGTAATCGATGTGGATTGAAGTTAATTATTATGTTTTTCTTTAAATGTTATCTAGAAGAAATTTAATTAATTTAAAAAATAAATAATACAGTTTAATTTATCAAATAAAATTTATTTAAGAATAAGTAACTGATTTATATAAGGATTTGAACTTATGTAGTTAAATTAATAATGATTAAAAATAAATCTCTTATTTTATTTTCAAAGATCATAAATGTGATTAATTATCTTACAAGATGATAAATTTTGTTTTATAATTTATAAATAAAGTTTGGCATTCAATTTTTTTCCTTTAGGGAAAAGTAATTTGGTTTAATACAATTTGTTATCCTTTAAGAGTAAATAATATCGTTTAAATTTTATTAACAATATTTTTTAAATATAAGTGCTTTTAAATAGAATTGGCTCAAAATTGAATCAAAAGGTAAAATATTTTGGTTTATTGAAAACGATGTTTAAATAAAATTAATTTTGACCTTACTTTAAAATACACTTTTCCAAATGGTGATAGGCAACTCGCTTTTCCAAATCCCAACCCCGCTTCCCAACGCTCCTCTCCTATCTCTTCAAACACCTGATCTGCCACCCAAGCCTATTCCACCCTCACCTGACCCCCCTCCATCGACCAATAACCCTACCTTCTCAACAGAACAACCTCCTCTCAACGTTTTCCCCAATCCTCCATCCTTAGCTAGCCCTATCACCCCCAATCCAGATACCCTCCTGAAGCAACGATGGTCATCACTCTTTTCTACAAAGCCTCTGAATGCGGGATCTTTTGAAGTCAACAACAATGAATTGAATTTTGACGGGGATAATCTCGTCCCTAAGTGTAACACCCTACCTCCATTAAGGTTAATCACAAAGGGAATGCCTTAACTTTGATGGAGCGTTTTTGTAGACAGAACAGAATATTACAAGACAGATAAGTAGTACTTGAAAAATTATAACTTTATTACAGCAGAAGCAGAAATAAGTTTGGAAACATCTTTCTAAATCACAACACCAAAACTCAAGTACACAATTATCAGTCTTATACAAAATCCTTCAGAATGTAAAGTTTCAAAGCAATACTCCCCAACATAAACTTCCATGAAAAGATAGAGTCAAAGCCAAGCAATACTCTAAACACTTCAAGTAGAGAGAATCAGAATCAAGCTCCTATATTTCCACCCTAAGCACCTGGGGGAGGAGGGGAACGGAAAGAACAGGGGAGAAAACAAACGAGGTCAGACATAAAGTCTGGCGAGTTCAGTGACTTCCAGCATATAAACAGATAATATTATGTAAATAAAGCTGGATGAGAGATTACATCAACAGGAATAACAGATGTACTTTAAGTTAACAGAAGAAACAGAATGATGTAAACCAAGTTATGTTCCTTACTTACATCTTACTTCTCTGCACTAGTACTAGTATAACAGGGTTAGGTGTTACCCTAATGTCTAAAATGAAACATAATCGAAACAGAATAATCTATACAGAAACAGAATGCTAGTAATGGGCCTTCACCACCCCAACAGACAGAAGGTACAGAAGCAGAATACTAATAATGGGCCTTTACCACCCCAATAGACAGAAGGTACGGAAACAGAATACTAATAATGGGCCTTTACCACCTAACTAATGGGCCTTTACCACCCCAGCAGACAAAAGGTACGGAAACAGAATTGGAAACGGAATCAGAGACGGAAACAGAATAATCCCTACGGAAAAAGAATGTTAGAATTAGGTGTACACTAGTAATGGGCCTTTACCACCCCAACAGACGGTACCACGCAGAAACAGACAGGTGTTACCACCCAACAGAAATACACGGTACGAACAGAAACAGACAGAACTAAGTGTACCCTAAGTCCTACCCCAAGCGATCGGCTCCCTAATACATAAATACCCTGTATCGGCCCCACAGTAGGGTGTATCACTCCCTAAAGAGGCAACCTATCGGCACAGACCTATTTACAGATGTCACGGTGTATTACATCTTCAGAGCAGACCGGATCCATGCATGCACATGAACCGGTTGGAATGCACCATCAACACCCCTCGCCATTATCAGAATGAACCGCTTATAATTAGTTCAGTAAGCGTGTCCGGACCACTACATAGCGTGGGGTCAAAGTTTTTGATACCAGAAAGGGTTACTGACCAATAAGGGTCCCAAACAACATATGACACAAGTATTTACCCTCCCAACCTTGTGCCCCATGACTAACAGATTTCAGATTAACTTGTTTACAAGTTTCAGACATACAGAGTTCAGATTTACTAGTTCACAGATCAGACAATCAAGTTAACAAGTTTTCAGGCTAATGGATCAGATGTACAGTTTTAACAGACTTACAGATTGTCTAACTTTGTATTGGGCCTACAGATTCACGAAACGGGTTTGATAAATTCATTAGTCCAGTTGGTTTAACCCTATCCACCCAACATGTTTTAGACATTATATTTATTTCAGATTTGCATTAATTAAATATTAATGCACAAACCTCTCACATTAGGTCGGTAGCTTGTGGCCGCTGGATATGCCGGGCGGTTCCGGGCAGACTTCTGCCATAAGCCAGAACTAACCTCGTGTCTAAGCATATTTTAAGTTATGCCTACGACCTCTCACATTAGACTGACAGTTTGCGGTCGCTGGTTAAGCCGGTTGGTTCCGGGCAGGCTTCTACCGTAAACGGAGTCTAACCTCGTGTCGTAGCCACTTTATTCCATTACAGAAAATTTCAGACTAATTCTGTCCATTTAGCAGATTTAACTTCTTTACAAGTTACGGCAGATTATCCAAAGTTCTATTAACATGTTTTGCTCAATTTTAGATCGAGCCTCCAAATTACAATTATTTAGCTTTCAACAGATTAAGCAATTCAACTGATTCGCAGATAACAGATCTAGCAGATTAGGAAATTTAGCAGATTAGCAGAACAGGAAATTCAACAGATTTAGCAGATTAGGCAATTTAGCAGATTAGAAGATTTAACATTTCTTAAAAATTTTATTCACATATCTTGCCTAATCATAAATTAAGCCTAAACTTACATGCTCAAATCATGCTTATAATCCATAATACAATATATGCCCCCAAATTTTCGTAAAACTTTGCATAGTACAGAACACTCTCTAAAAGCCCCAAATCATGATATGAATTATGCCATATTATAGCCTTTAATGCCAATATCCAAAAATCCATATTTAGGCGCATTCACATTAATAGTTATCCTATTTTGATATAGGTCCTTACGCCTAAGTTTCATATTCCTTTTTCAAGTCATGAATCGTTATATAAAATATACCCAAAAATCTACATCTTAAAATTATATCCTCTAAAAATCAGTCTTAATTTTTATACGCATTATGTCCCCAAATTTCAAGTCATATGTTATCATTCAATGATTCCTCTTCTTCCAAATCACAGAGTATGCACAGATCTAGATCTAATTTACAACATATGTCCTTTTCTTAGATCAGTCATGTCCAATTATGCATTATTCATTATTTACTCCAAAATTTAGCGTTCGTGCGTTAATCTCTTATGAGATTTGGCGCAGGCTCGTAGTAGCCTCGCTATAGAATAGAAAAAAGAAAGAGAATAGTCACAGAAAAACATATCTGACAGATAAGTATATGCATAACCTCAGATTCAGATTTATAGCCATGTCAAGATCATAGTTAAAGTTCATACCTGAAAATAACTGTACTCACAAAAAGGGAACAATTCTGGTATTCTGGAATCTGTATTCTGACACTGAATAGCTCTCCTTTAGTGTATACTATCGATTAAATTAGAAAATAGTTGTTCTCTTTTAATTCTATTTAGATTGGAAGAAGATGCACTAGTTCTAGCTTAGATTCAGCAGAGTAGCGAAGCCATTATTTTATTTTAATTAGAATAGAGGCAAAGTATAGGCCGAATGAAATTGTGTGGAGAGAAAGTGAGGTATGGGGGGTATTTTTATAGGAGAATAGGGTGATTTAGAGCCTTCAGATCAGTCCAGAAGTCATCAGAACCACCCAGCTCGAAGACAGGTCATCTAGCCACCCAGAAGAAGATATGTCATCACAGAACACTCCAGAATTCTGTGCTGGATCGGTATGGGCATACTTGGAAGGTGCGCCAGTGTATTTTTGTACTAGCGCACTTCACAAGTGCGCCAGTGTATTCTGGCTTGTTTCCGGTTTTTCTGCCTAACTTCGTTCGTCTATATCTTCTTCATACGTTATCCGTTTTATGCAAACTCGGACTCCATCCCAAGTAGAATTTCGAGACGTACGCAATGGCGCAACCCATTTCCCTTAATTATTCTCCTAAAATTAAGTATAGTTTAATTTTTTACTTATACGTTCACAGAAAATACGGGGTGTTACACTACTGACGATATAATACAAGCAAGCGTTGATCAATGGAGTGGTTTTCTTGTTGGCTTCTTCTTGGATGCGCCATTCCTGTACTACTCAGTAGTCAATTTCTTGAAGAAACATTGGGCGACACAAGGAGCGATGGAGTTCAAGCCGAAGGGGACTATGTTTTTCTTCCAGTTCTTGTCACAGGCAAATCGAATTAGTGTTGGAGGCTGACCCTATTATAATCCACAATAAGCTCTTCATTGTAAATCCATGGTTACCAAGCTTAAGTAATGTTGCAAACAACATTAAGGAAGTGCCAGTATGGATTAAAAAGTATAATTTCCCACTCGTCGCTTGCTCGAAGAGCGGCGTTAGCTGGATGGCAACCAGAGGGGGGAAGTTTTTGTGTATGGATGCTAACACAGAGAGTCCAACCAAGCTCTAATACGCCAAATTCATGGTCGAAGTATCAGCTAAATATCCCTTGCCTGATGCATTTCCTGTTCGAAACCTTGATGGACCAATCCAAATAGTGAAGGTATTTTATCTTTGGAAACCTGAATTATGTTTGCACTGCAATGTTTTTGGGCATTTGACTGATAATTGGCAATATCACAAAGAAAAAGATTATGAAAAAAACCTTAAAGAACTCGAGCATTATGATACCACACAACAATATCAAAATGAAAAGGGTGCACCAAAAGTCAGTAGAGATAATGTTGATAGAACTAGAAAAGTGTCGCAATGCTCACGTAATGAAGCAGCTACTAGAGACAGTTTTTGGAGAGAGTTGTAAAGAAAAAGAAATTTGTGAGGCACGCTATAAATGGAAAAGATAAGGGGAAGCAGGTAATAATTGACACGTCTCTAACCGTCGTTGCTACTGGGATGTCTAATAGCTTCTTGCATTTACCTGTCAGTGTAGAAGCTAATGAAAGATATAACATAAACTGTGATATTGAAGATGGGAGATAGTGGATGTTGGTATGAGAGAAACATGTAAAGCTAGTGATATTGCAGGAGTTCTGAATATTTTAAAAGAAAATGCAAATTCACCTCAGGAACTAGTGTTAAATGTTCAATTCAAGAACATGGAGGCTGTTAATCCAAATAAGGAATCTCGAGTTGTCCAGATAGCTCATCAACAGATAGCTCACATTGATGAAATGATGTCAGCAATGTTGGGGAGTCCAAGGGAGAACGTGAAGGGAGATTAAATAGCGATGCAAAGTAATCTCTGTGCACCAGATGTGCCAGACGCAATAATCAATGGGAATCAGCAAGCAATCAAAAATGTGGGTGAGCCTCATTCAACAATCGCAGAACAATCTTACTGCAAAGGAATATCCATGCTAAAGCCAAGTGATGAAGTGTGTTCTACCCCAAAGGAGAAACAAACCCAGAAAGACTTCCTTGTGATGAGTGCAATAGAATCAGCTAGGACGACCCATATTAGATCTATTAATGCTGACATTCTGACTATCTCTAAATCACTACTTGCTGAGCTTGCTAGTTGGGAAGTTAACACTCCAGAATATCATGCGACAGTGAAAAAATAAGTGAACTTTGCGGCATTGTGTTTTGGTTTAATGTTTGATCAGTTGCATACTGCGCAACTTGACTCCGTGTCAGAGGAGCTTCAGAAAACCATCGAAAGTGGTAAAAAGAAGTTGTGAAAATCACCATCAGTCAAAGCCAAACAAGAAAATCCCTACGCCCATATACCGCCCCTACTGCATACAAGGAGAGGCCTCCAGATATCAGCTTGGATCTAGTGATTTCCACCTCTATTGACAAAGCAGGTCCGAAAACTCCAGTCACTCGAAGTATGAAGAAGGAACTGCTTCGAAATCTTCAGGAAAAAGGCTAGTCCTCTAATTTTGAATGTGTATTTTTGGAAATCAAAAGGTGTCAATTAGAATGTAAGTGTCACTGTAATCTAATAATGTAAAAGCAGTTCTGTGTTCCTAGTGTGGAAGCTCTTGCCGATATGTACTTAGAATATCACTGGTACTCTCTTGTATTTCTATTTTTTTAATAAAACAATGTTACAAATTACTATAAAAACTGGTCAGCCTTGCCAAGAAAAATACACTTTGATTTATAATTAGCTCCTTAAAACAATTAAAGAGTATTTTTAAAAGTGTTTTCTTTCAAATATCTGAAATATGAAAACCAAGTATAAGTTTGAGTTTTGAAGTTTTAAAAGTTTTTCAATATTGATATGGAAAGAAAATTTCCGCAAATGATATCGCTTATATGGAAAATATATACTTATAATCTTATCACTAGATGTCGAATATATAAAAACTTTCCCCTATCTCAAAAATTAAAAACATTGTTAGGGCGATGCATAGAGGTACCATTACCATAACTTTGCCCGACTTTATTTTTAATCAAGAGGTAGTACAAGTTTGGGATTAACAAATAGTGATAAGGGAGTGTGATTTAATTTCTATATATGATCATTCTGAATATTCCTGATAGTTTAATTAACAACTATTGGCTCGGCTATCCCGAGTTGTATCTTCTAAATAAAATGATTTGTAGCTCTTTTGAGCACTATTATCCTTTGTTTGAAATGGCTGAACCAAAAGAGCCAGTGGAAGTCAAGTTATGTTGGTTTGCTCCCATTAGGGTATTATCACATCTACTCTAGATTGGATTCGGTTATGTTTGTGCGTAGATGTGGCATACTTGGATTCTCATATTTTTGTATGAGGTCCAACTTTTATGTTTCCGAGAGTCATTGGAGTTCTAAGTATATTCTAGAGGTATACCTTCGATTAGGGGAGCGCACTCTCTTAGTCACTATTTGTTTGGAAAATTTCCAGTTTGATTAGTTCGTTTCTTATATTACAAGTTTACCTATTTTTAATTTGCATCGGGAAAACATAAACCTTTCGCGATGTTTAATTAGTTTAATCCAAGGTGAGAGCGGATGTTGTTGTGACTGACCTAGTCTACGGTTAACCGTGCAGTCCAATTTCTTTGTAAAAAAATTACTTTTCCCTTGTTGGATCCAAATTCTTGGACCAGTTTCTTTATTTCCATCGAGAAGTGATGTATGCTCTTCTCCATGTGTTGTTGTTTGGTTATTTCCTTTTTATTTGCGTTTATATATATATATATATATGTATATGTATATGTATGTATGTATATACATATATATATATATATATATATATGACATTCGTTCAATGTTTATTTCAGTATTTCCAATATGTGGTTTTTTGAGGTAAAAGCCCGTTCCGTAATTGGTGGCGCGATCCCATGAAATTTTTATTTGTTTTCGCTTACTTGAATTTTTTCATGCTAGTTTGCTAGACTGATCCAATGTTATTTAATAGTAACGCTTGGTCAAACCAAGCTTGTTTCCAGATTGTTGTTAGTTGGATATGGAGCTCATGGAGAGGAGTTAGAAATTCATATATTGTATTATTTGTCTCCATTATATTATATTTACTTATCAACACTTGTAAAGTCAGAATTTTTTAATTATCCAACTGATATGATTTGTTTTAACTTGACATACATTTTATCTTGGGGTGACAATTCATTTGTCATTACTATTATTTTATGTTTAAAATGAAATTAATTCAAACACCAAAGGTGCTACAAAGGCACTTCATCAATCGGTTATGAGGAACCACAACCGCAATAAAAAAACACAAAGATTTTATAGTTGTTCAATCTAGGATAGATCTACGTCAAATTTAAGAGAAGTTTCCATTATTACATACAAGCTTACAAAGTTTGAATATTCTCTCATTACATTAATTTTCATCCTCACAAACTCTTATCTCTATTAAATCCAAAAAGTCAAACAAATAAAGAGAATCCTCTAAGTATAGCAATTTGAGAAGTAGATTTATGATTGTTCAAACTCTTGGGTGGACTTCAATGATTTGATGGTAGATTCCATATTTGATCTTTGGTTGAGACTGATTAGAGATGTTAGAAATACTTGAAATGGTTGGAGAATTAGTTGGGCATCCCTTGGGATCCTGAAATTCTGTCCCCCATTAAAGTGGAGTGCATGGGATATCTATAGGAGTGAGGGGAATGAAGATTTATGGTGCTGAAATCCATGTCATTCAGCGACATGACTCATGTCGGTTGGGTTCTGGTTGGAGACAACCTGGCATAGGACAACTGGCGATAACCTGGCTTCAGCTGTCAACGGGTTACGATATGGCGGTATGGTTCATGTCGGAATTGGCTTGGCAGATGCGGGTTGTTCACTTATGTCGGCCGCGACATGGACAGGAGTGACTTGTGGTTTGCTCTTAAGAAGTGTGCCCGCTCTTCCCATGTTGCTGAGCTACTTAAGCTTCAAGTAAGGGACACGACGTGGCTTAAAAACGACTTGGGTTGCTTTTTCTCCAAGTGACATGACTTTGGAACGACATGGTGGCTTTTCTAGGCTTGTGGATGACATGGGCTTCAAGCGGCTTGGCTTACCAATATTAATTGAGCATAGTATGACTCGAAATCATGCAACTTGACTTTATTTTGGTACCACGCCATGGTGTGATGACGACATGACTTATATGCGGCATGTCAGCTGGGCGAGATGGAGTTAAGTGTCTTAGCTTCCACGGCATGGTCTTGAAAACGTCTTGATTTACCTGGAGATAAACTCAATGACTTGACGAACGGTTACATGAGTTAGACATCACCTCTGCCAAACATTGAACCACACATTTTCATGGGTTAACATTTGCCCCTCGAAGTGATTATTATGATAAATAATGCGGGCTATGAATCTCTTTTGAGAACTTGGTGTCCTAAAATGGTGTTTCATTGAATCGTTCGTCCTAAGTCAATCTGTGAGCATTATTGAGTCGCAGATCGCTCATGTCATTGCCATCTCGTAATCAATCCTGGGCTTTTCTAGCAAGTCCGGCCTGGCCCAAACATGCTTTGTTTTTTATATTACTTTCCTGGTTATGTGTCTATTCATATCCCGCTCTCATCTGAAGCTCTTACACTGTTAATGGTAACTCCGCCCTTGGGAGAATCATCGTTCTGCACTTGATTGTTTCATATTGTTGCCGACCAGACTTTGATCAATTTCAAGCTTCACTAAGCCCAATCGAATCACCAGTTAAGACCAGTTCACTTCAACCTAACACAAGTGTATCCAAGCTCAGAGTATTCCTTCATTGTCGGTCATTCAGAAACTATTACAAACAACCCTCAGCTCAAGATCAGGTTCGACCTATGTTTTTGTTTCTTTTGCTTTTATGGTTCGAGATGATCATAGGAATATATAGGGCCTTGGAGTGTAAATTTTGTTATTAGAACTTGAGAGTAACAGTTGGGTTGACTTGGCGATGACACTTAGGTTCGTTTTTGGTTATTTTATGTATTGGAATGATGTGAATTGAGGATGGATTTGTTTGTAATGAGTTTGTAATTTGTAATTGAGGAACTCGAAGTATCCTAACCCCCTCTTGGAACTTGATTTCGAATCGGTGCACACAATATGTTTGCTGAAATGCCTGCATCATGAAATGCTTTTGTTGTATTACTTGCATTTTTTATTTTGAATTTGATTGTTGATGATGCAACCTATTTGCTTTGGCCATTTGAACTGTCTCTTTATTTACGTGTCGTATTACCGACATAAGATCCCAAGATAGATTTACTTGGCCTGATATCTCATAATTCCATGTCGCAAAACCGACATAAAAACCCCAAGTTGGTCAAGTCGTATAACTTTCCCATTTCCAAGTCATAGAAATAAAGTAAATAACCTAAGCTTAAAAACGACATAACTCCTTGTCTTGTTCTGTAGCTTTAGGCTCACTAAGTATCGTTGTTTAAACTTTATAGCACATATTAAGATCCCAAATTGGTGCAATAATGTGATCCATCAAGTCGTGACCAATATTACAGAGTCTATGCCGCACGAAATGTCATGTCGCCCGAACGCCTTTGGTCCCCAACTTGTTAGAACGACTTGAGATTTTAAGGATGTTCAAACGGCTTGCCCTTTCAGCGGCTTGGATCCACTAAAGTGACAAAACAACTTGGTCATCATGTCATTGAAACCTTGAGACGGATTAGGCCTTTGATTTTTAAGTTTTTACGACTTGAGACTCCCAACAACTTTAGTGTACTATAACTTGAGTTTATCACAACTTAAGCGATCATCGACTGAATTTCTCGTGTTGTAAGTCGCTTGACGACTTGAGTCATCATGCGACATAAATCACTCAACGACTTGAGTTTCCTGCAACTTAAGATGTGAATGGGTCAAACCCTATCGCAACCTATGTTTTGAATGTCTTAGAAATTAAGATGACATGAAATTTTGGACTTGGATTGTTAACTAACTTTTTGAGCATCCCGAAAATTGTATGATCCACGGCTTCTCTTTAGAAGCTGAGAATTTTTGCATGATGTGTTTATGAACGGGTATACTTGTGTAGAATGTCTACTATAAAGAGTTCTCGCCTTTAAACCGAGGATACTTCTTCTTCTTCCCCTGAAATTACTACAACCACAGCTTCTGGACAAACTACAGCACAACCTTTTCCTGAACTTCGACTTGTTAGTTCCCGGGACCAGGAAAGGCAATCTACCACTTTAAATCAAGATCAATTCGAACAACTGTGTGGGCAGTATGCGATCCCTATTACATATGCGATGTTACCACCTAAGGGCGCATTTGCGAGTAGACCCCCGCATGGGTATGTAGCTGTGAATAGACATATGCTAACAAGTGGTGCCATTCCTTCATTCAACCCTGTCTTAGATAGAATTCTGAATCGTCTGGTTCTCGCCGCCTTTAATCTCCATCCTAACGACTACATTGTCCTATTAAATTTTTATATCCTTGCCATGGACAAAGAGGGGAGCAAGCCTACTTTAGATGAAATCTGTTACCTATGCTCTTTTAAGGTTAGGAAAGACACTCCTTCCATCATGCATGCTGAAGGTGCTCAGAATCGGAAGCTTCTTCATAACTTTCCAGACAGTGTTTCGGGTTCTTAATTTAGTTTTTCTTTGTTCAATGTCCTGAAACTTTTCACGTGAACTGGTCAGAACGGGGCAAACAATCTTTTTACGTAAATTCACTTTTAACCTTTATAGTGATTTCAATTGTTGAAATCTATGTTCCTTTACTTTCTAGCTCTTCCGGGTCCTATTAAGGAGAAAGATAGCGCTCCTTATAAACCTATTTATGATTTCCTTAATGATGTTGGTCTATTGGATAGATTTAGACAGCATGTGATAAAAGATGATAATCTTCGCAAACATGAATTACTCCACTTTTCAAGGAAATTCTATTCCAAAGGAACACCTGCAACCCCCAAACTTAAGCCTACATAACCAAATGTTGGTACTTCTAGCGGCGATAATGAAATCCGAGATCAGACTGTTGACTCCTTACTAAAAAAGTGCTCTGAGCCTGCCGGTGGTAACTAGTAGCCATCTAAAATGGATTCTAATGAGGGTGAAAAATTTAACCAACGCGAGGGTAAGGGTCTTCTAACCTCAACTGGGCAGCTTGAGAAAGAAAATACCACCCCTCTCTCTGTATCAGAAACTGAGCAGATTGAGAGAGGTGAAAGAGCGGGCAATGTTTCAGATTCTGCACATGAAAATGAACATGTTGAGGAAGGTGAAACCGCACTAGAAATTTACCCAAACACTATAATAATGGATGAGGACCCTCTTATTCAGAACATAACAGAGGAAGGTTCCACAAGTACGTTTGATAATTTGGGTGATCTTAATTCAGCTAAGTACCTTAGCCAGGGCGACATCGTTACCCGACCTCTTGATCCTCAAAACACAATTATAGGAGCTAGCATAATGGAGAATCCCATTTCCACACCAGGAAAATTGCTTAAATATTTAGGAATTCCCTTAGAACTAACTAGAAAAACTAGTTCGTTTCTAGAAGTGTTTTAAAAAATATGTATACGCTCTTTAAACTTCCCTGTAGCTTTTTCAGTTTGTCCCATTACCTTCCAGTTTTAGTGCTAAAAAGCATTTCTTGGTTTTTTTCCAGGTTCAAAGATGCATGGGAAACACTTGTCTGATTTTAGGAAGAAAAGTACAACATACAACCCGAAGCATTTATTACAACCCGAGCCTTTGCGACAGCCGCAACATTCCAAACAGTCATACCCTCCCCCGCCTAAAAAATTTTCTCACAAGCCTTCGCACACATATGAACGTGGATTGACTGATGAGCAGAGGAGAAAGATATGCGAGGAAGAACAGGAGGAAATAAGAAGACGTGCTTGGTTTAGGGATGATACTCATGATGAAGAGGGTCGCGGGGAGAAGCGAGGGAAAGACGATCAAGGGAAGGATGGCTCACATAAGTGCCCTTGACTGGACAAGCTTCCTATTGTTCCCCAATCAGTTCCATCTTCTGGTCCTCCCGGTACTCTCGCTGAAATACATTCAATTATTCACAAGCCCTGTTATGAGCCCAAGCCAGCAAACACTTCCCTCGCTGGACGATTCAAGGGTTGGAATTTGAAAGGGATACTTTTTTATTGTGGCATAAATCTAACTGATGTTGATGACATAGCTGACAAAATAGAAACTGTAATAAGCCAAACACACACCCAGCTTGACACTGCTAAGAGTCAGCTTAACACGAAGCAAAGTATTATCAAGGACCATGCTAAGAAACAATTGAGAAGATGGAATAAATTTGGCGATGATATCCAAAAGCATAATGATGCCAATCTTGCTAAGATCGCTACTTTGGAGAGTGATAAGGCTAAGTGGGAGGAAGTCTCAGATTCTCGTGATGCTACTACCATTGCCTCCCTTACTAAAAAAAATGCAAAACTGGAGGGATTAGATACCGAGAATAAGAGGCTCAGGGAAGAACATGAGGCTGCTAAGAAAAAGGAAAAGGAAGCCTTAACCGCCAAACGCAATGCTAAAGTTACATTGTATGTGGAAAAGGATTTCTCTAAACAATATCGAGACAAAGCTGCTCAACTTAGAGAAACTATCAATTCCGTAAAGGCTTCCAACCAAATATTAACAACTAAGGTTTATACTTTAGAGAAGGATAAAAAAGCTGTCGAGGAAACTCACAAGAAGGCTATGGACGAGACTGATGCCGACATATTCCGGTTTTAAGTTTTCAGTGTCATGATCCATGGGAGTTTACACTATCTAGGGGACAGCTTTCCAACTACCTTGGAACTTGTCTAAGAACAAGTACTTGAAATTAATGGTGGCGATCGTAGAGAAGACGATCTCATTAATGATCTTTTAGACGAAAGATCCGAGAAAGCTTTAGCTGAGGGAAAAGCCCAGTTGGTGAGTGATAGCGTTGGTGCTTCCAAAGAGAAGGTTCAGAATCAAACCAACGTTGATCCTCTGTCGATCCAGCAAATATTGAAGCTTCTGGTTCACATATTCATGTGAATACTCCTGTTACTTTGACAGAGAAAGACATAGGCACTGAAGAGCGCATTGTTATAGAGAATGTTATTGAGAAATATGGTGGAGACGCTGAAGGTGATGATGAAAACATAGACAACTGGAGGATTAATCATAGAGATGTCTAGGAAAATCTTCTAGATGTAGGTAAAATTGAAACTGACTTCACCATGTCATACTTAGGATCCATTTTTGATTCATCTGGGTCTCTTGCCTCTTATGCTCATTGCTTCCATAATCTAGGTTTAATTTCACCCTTATCTTCTCCTGATATAGGCAAAGCAACCACAATTGAAGCTGCTATAACTGAATCACCCCTAATGACTATTCACATTGCTTCTGTTATCACTCCCCCTCCCTTAGTGCCACACCTTACTTGTCATCACAGTTCCCAGATCACAGGATGCTATAATAGTGCGCACTCTGACTTAGAGGATGTCGATTACACCCTTAGCGATGATGCCGAAGCCGCAGAAACAGATGAAATCCCAGGAGATATCGCTAAAGATCAGGAAAAGAAGCAAACCAAACCCTCATCGTCTTTGAAACGTAAAAGGGGGAAGTGCAATAAGGCAAAAGGATTTATTACTTTGTCTTCTCAAGAAAGTCCAAGTGGCATGCTAGATACTCCTCCTTCTAACAAGCCGACTCTAAGATCAAGTGATAGGAAAAAGAAATAGTGCTCAACACAAGCTTGTCTTACTTCTTGACTACTTCTTTTTATGTGTTCCAGAACGGTTGTATATCCGGGTGCCGGTCCCCGCTTACTGCTTTATGTTACTCTGCGTCTTAAACTTCCGTACTAGACTTGTGACTTTGTGATTTGACTTTGTGTTGTTGTGATGGGAATGTGTTCTGTGTTCTTTCTTGTTGTACTTAAGCTTTTACTTTAGCTTTGCCGTACTTTCTCATTTTTCATTCCACACCTACTTTCTTCTCACAACATAGATTCTTTATATCATAAGCTATTTGCTATTGCAATATCAGGCGTTATAATGACCTTGTGTATGTTTTTATAAACAACAATTTTTCAGTTGTAGACATGGATTCTTTATTAGCCAGATTTACTTGACCAATTTTATTGAATTCCCTTGATACTGACTGAGGCAGTATTTGAGGCTTCTTTTCCATGGATAACCACTTTTGTGCTTATCACTGTATCAAAGTTCTCAAGTTTGCCTTAGCCATTTCAAGGGCTTCAACTTTGTTGGCCAGAGTAATCCTTGTAGACGCAAAGCCTTTAATTGTATAGTTGTGACGAGTTTACGGTATGTTTAAGTGAGAATTATTGAATTTCCTTAATGCGGTGGTAATGTCCCGATACCAAAATTCGTCACAGACTTTAAAGTTTAGGCACAACATTTGTGATCGACTTCATTTGGAATCTCCTATTCATGTGTTTTAGCCATCACATTCAAAATTTCCTGGCTTGCTCATGATCCAAGGGTTTCCGGTCTAGTCGATCCAGTTCATGCCTTTTAATGAAGAGGAATTTTTCGTCTTGTGCCTCTGCTTAAGAGGTCCAATATTTTTAGTATATTCAATCATGTTTCTGGCTAACCTGGCACTCCAGGCCCTTCGAAGATTAGATTTGAACATATTCCTCCGGAGAGGTCTTGTTTTTCGTGCCTCCGAAGAAGTCTTTGTAAATCCATTATTCGTAATGACTGAATAATTTAGCCACTTATAGAATTTGTCGGACGCCTTCGAAAAGGTCTTTGGGTCCGTCATTAACTGAATTTGGAAGGCCCGGCTTATGATCGGATGCCCCAAAGGGGTCTTTAATGTCCGTCGGTAACTGGATTTGGAAGATCCAGCATCAATAACTGGGTTTGGAAGACCTAGCATCTGATCGAATGCCTCTGAAGAGGTCTTTAGAAGCCCAGAGTTTGTCATAATCGACCCATGTATAAATGGTGCTAACGATCGACTGGTGCCTCTCGGGGAGGTCTTGGTTTAAAGGCCCAGTGTTTGTCACAATCCGGCCATGTATAAGTGGCATTGACGATCGCCTAGGTGCCCCTCTAGGAGGTATTTGGTTTGGAATTGCATCATTTCATGGGGCGGACAATAGTTCATTTATCAGTTTTATCACGATTTGTTAAAACTAGGGTCCTGGACTTTGCAATTAAGAAGGTGCCCCTACGGTGAAACTTGCAACTTTGTTTGTACTCCGAACGTTGCATCTTTTGACCGTTCAGTTCCTGGCGTCTCTTATATGCAATGTTGCACTCCATGCCATCATATTTGTTGCGAATGATGTTTTGAGCATTGAGCAATGGGCGCTTGAGCTATCCCAACCGAGATGCGCTGTAACAGTCACCAGGCTTTACTAGGTTATGGACGTAACAACGTTCTTTTAGGGGACCTGCAATCAAAATCAAATTTTAGCAACTTGTAAACAGGAATTTGCACGATTTATGCAAGTAAAAAATTTCTTTCACCAATATGCACAAAGCTTGTAACAATGTTGAATGGTATTCACAATGCATGATGTTTACAACTTTTGAAGATGTATGAAAGAAATATTAAACAAAGTAGTGACGGAGGTGTATGTTATTCCAAACTCTCAGAAGTTGGACTCTATCCGTTGTTTTCAGCTCGAAGGTGCCATCTGAGAATTTTTAGCTTATCATATACGGTCCTTCCCAATTGGGTCCAAATACTCCATTTCCTGTCATGATTCTTTTCAGGTTAAGGTCCCCAATTTTGAAGGTTAGCATTAAAATGTTGGGCAATCCTTCTCTGAAGTGCAGTGATTCTGAGTTCTACTTCTTTACTTTTTTTACTTTAAGCAAATTGAGTGCTTCGAGCTGTAGTTTATCATTCTCTTCTCCGTTGAAGTGGATTCTTCGGTGAATGGGAACTTCCAGCTCTATCGAGATCATAGCCTCGGATCCAAATGCAAGTGAGAATGGAGTGTGCCCGGTCGTGGTTTTGTGAGTTGTGTGGTATGCCCATAGTGCAAGAGGAAGCTCATCTACCCAGCCACCTTTAGCTTTTTCGAAATGCTTCTTAATGGTTGAATTCAAAATTTTATTGATTGCTTCAACTTTCCTGTTAGCCTGTGGATGAGAAACAGCTGCAAAAGTCTTCCTAATCTTGTATTTAGCACAGAAATCTAGGAATTCGCTGTTTTCAGACTGAGTTCTGTTGTTGGTGATTATTTTCTACGATACCCCGAATCTGCAGATAATGTTCTTTAAGACAAAGTTGATCACCTTTTTCGAAGTAATAGTATCTAACGGCTCAGCTTCGGCCCATTTAGTGAAATAGTCAATGGCCACGATTGCATATTTCATATTTGATTTAAGTGCAGGCAATGCACCAATCAAATCTATGCCCTAGATGACAAATGGCCATGGACTAACTATCTGAGTTAATTCTGTGGGAGGTGCTCTTGGAATCTTTACAAATTTTTGGCATTTATCACACTTTTTAGCATAGGTTATTGCATTTTGGTTCACATCGGGCAAGAAGTAGCCATATCGTAGAATTTTCTTGGCTAGCGTTTGACCAACCGTGTGACCTCCTCATTCTCCCACATGTAATTCTGCCAAGATTGCTTTAGACTCCTCTTTGGTTACACATCGCAATAATGGCATGGAGAAACCCCGTCTATATAACCTTCCATCTTGGATAAGGTACAGTGGAGCTTTGCATAATACTTTTCGTCGCTTCTTTGGTTCCTCTGGAAGTGTTCCATTAAGGATATATTCCTTGATTGGGGGTCATCCAGGACATTGTTGGGTCAAGAAATTCACGGAGTTTTGATTTCAGACGAACAGATAAGCCACGATCGACAAAAAGATAAATTCATCGGTTTGACAAAGCACAAGAGCTATATATGGTAATTATACTTTAGAGGATGATTATTTGTTGTCTTAGTAGTGTTATTCATGTTAAAATTTACCCTCAAATAATCACATACCTCAAAAGTTTACATATATATACAAATATATTTGTATACACATTTATTGTGCTCACTGGGTGAAACCGGTCGACCGGTTCATTTTCTGATGGTCGACCGTTTCTTCCCAGTTTGCACAATAAACATGCACACATATATATAACGTGTGTATATATATATATTCAAATTCCTGTCTACCGGTCCATTTTGACCCGTCGACTAATTTTGAACAGAAGCAACTTTTCATAAAGATACTTCCATTTCTTCAAGAGTTGCTTCTCTTCCTTTTCACCAATGATCATGAATTTTGATTATAACTCTTTACAAAGGGTTATAACTGTTTATACTCTATATAAACATCACGAGATCATCATTCCAATTAAAAAATTTCTATCATTCTAATCTCTAATCTTTTGATCTCAGTTTTTCGTACTCTCAAGCACTCACTCGCTCATATTATATTCTGTATCGTTTGAATCCTAGAATTTATATGATATTCTTTTGATTCAATATGATATTTTCTTCCTATATCGTTTGAATCCTAGAATTTATATAATATTCTTTTGATTCAATATGATATTTTCTTCCTAATCTTCACATACACAAATACATTATTTGAGGATAAGATTATAGGATGTCCTGTACTACAAGAGACAAAATTGTGTTATCAAGAACACAAATTGTCAACAACAAAAGTTTACTTATCTTAGTTGAAGTCCTCGTTGTTGTAAGAGGCAAGTGTTGAAGTCCTTGTGTTGTTAGAGGCGTGAAATCCCGTTCGGTTGCTCGGGTGTGGTATACATGTTCCTCCGGGTGAAGTGAGGTGATTGACTAATGAGAATCCAGATAGAAGTCTAGGACTGGACGTAGGTCGGTACTTCGAACTAGTAAAAAAATCCCTGGTGTGATTTTTCTATTTTACTGCTTTTACTGTCTTATATCTGTGATTTGCTATTATTTCATACTTGTGTGTTATTCACCATATTAAAAGATCCGTGTGTACTACTAGCACATACGTTCACGTACACTTTCATTTGGTATTAGAGCACGGTCACCATATAACCGTAACACAGTTATTTGATATATTCTAGTAATATGGCAAATAATGCAAGCACCAGCACTAACACTTATACGGAAGGTCAATCGACACAAAGACCTCCTTTCTTTAATGGTCTCAACTATAGCAATTAGGCAACACGTATGGCATTCTTTATGCAATCAAATAGCTATGATGCCTGGAATGCTACCCATAAAGAAATAGTGAATCCAACAACTGATTTTACAGAATGAACACCGGTTGAGAAAACCGCAGCAGTTGTAAATGCAAAAGCAATAAACATGGTGTTTTGTGCACTAGACCAAAATGAATATAACCGTGTTAGTATTTGTACCACCGCATGTCAAATTTGGAAAACACTGAAAACCACTCATAAAGATACTAACAAGGTTAAACAAATCAAAATAGTCGTGCTTAAGAGTCAGTTTCAAATTTTCAAAATGAAGCCAAATGAGACAATCAATGATATGTATTCGCGGTTTCAAACTATTCATCATGCAGTTATTGGATTAGGGCAAAAATATTCCAATTTTGATGTTGTTTAAACAATCCTACGTTCTCTGACTAGTGAATGGGAAGGAAAAGTATTAGCAATTGAAGAAGATAATGACTTCTCCGCCATGAAGCCAGATGAATTGATAGGAAATTTAAGGTCCTATGAAGCAAATTTGCAGGCTAGAAAGGAACAGAAAGAAGAATAGAAAAATGTAGCATTCCATACCGAAAAAGATGAAGATGAATCAGATTCTGAAGATGAAGACCTAGCATTCATGGCAAAAGGTTTCAAAAAATTCCTAAAGCAACGAAAAGATAGTCGTTATAGAAAAAAGAAGACTGGATCAAATAGACCATCATCATCCGCTGTAGAATGTTTCAACTACCACATAAAGGGGCACATGCATAAGGATTGTCCAGAAAAGAAGAAGTCAGAAAATGACAAATTCAAATACAAGAAGGACAAATCAAAGAAACGAGCATTCTCAGTTATATGGGATGATTCGGACTCATCTTCATTAGAAAGTGAAAGTGACACAGAGGATGAACAAGCAAATGTTTGTTTCATGGCAGTAGAAGATGAGGTACAAATTCCTACATTTGATGAAGTACTTGATATTAATGCTGAATTGATAGTCAAATATAAAGTCATAAAACGTCAACTCAAAGAAGTCAGAGCTGATTTGAATAAAGCAGAGATTGAACAAGATATGTTAAAAGACGAGAAGAAAATATTAGAAGAAGAACTTGAAAAACTTCAAGAATCATCATCTAATATTGACTCTCAATTATCTCTTTTGAGTCAAGGAATTGAAACTCAAAAAGAAAAAAACGATGTTCTTACTACTGAAAATCATGAGTTAAAGGCAAAAGTAAAAACTCTTGATCTAGTAAAGGCTAGTTTACAAACTAAGTTAGATGATATTACTCAAAATGTTTCTAACTTTAATAAAGGTCGAGAAAATTTGACAAAGATTATTGAAAATTCACAATCAGCTTCAAACAAACAAGGTTTGGGATATAAGAAACAAGAAACTCAGAAACATCTTGCTTGCATAAGGAAGAATGTAAAACAAAATAAAACTAAGAAAAATTGTAGTTATTATATTCCAAGCCAAAAACAGTTATGAATTTTCAAAAGAAAAATGTCAAGACTATCAAGATATGGGTTCCTAAAACAAATAATAATTTGATTAGGAACAAATATATTCATCAGTTCATGAATACTATGCATCATAATTCAAATTACTTATATAAAGGGGATATCGGACCCGTATGGGTTTGGACTTCTAAGACCTAACTCTTAGAATCCTATAAAAAGGTAGGTACCATGGACTTAATTTTATTTTTTGCAGGTCCCACTTAAGAAAAGTGGAAAGTGGATATTGGACAGTGGTTGCTCGAAGCACATGACTGGAGACAAGAGCTTATTGACAAATATTACATACTCAGATGGTGGCTCCATCAATTTTGGAGATAATTCAAAAGGCTATATCATCGGCAAAGGCGATGTGAGCAATTGCGGTACATCTAACTTACCTCTTATTACTAATGTCATGCTAGTTAGAAATTTGAAACACAATTTACCTAGTATTAGTTAGTTATGCGACAAGGGTTTCACAATTTCCTTTTCTGATAATAAGTGTAGTGTCTTAGACAAAGACCATAATTTAGTTTTTGAAGGATATAGAGGTAGGAACAAATATATTTTGAATATGAATATTAATCATAATTCATATATGTGTCTTATAGTTAACAATAATGATCCATGGCTATGGCACACACGCTTCTGTCATATAAACTTCAGAACCATCGACAAGCTAGCTTAAAACGATCTAGTTAGAGGACTACCCAAATTGAGCTTTAAAATTGACAACTTTTGTGACGCATGTCAACTAGGAAAATTGAGTAAATCCTCCTTTAAATCAAAGAAAGTCATATCACATTACAACCACTTGAGCTATTACATATGGATTTATTCGGACCAACATAGGTTCAGTCAATTAACCACAGTTGATATGTATTTGTAATTGTTGATGACTTTCTCGTTACACTTGGACAATTTTCCTGAAAAACAAAAGTGACACTTTCAAACATTTCAAATCTTTCGTCAAGAGAATTTAGAAATCGAAAGGGCTTAAGGTTAAAAATTAAGAAGTGACCATGGAGGAGAGTTTGAAAATAATGAGTTTGAACATTTTGGTACAAAGAAAGGTATATATCATAATTTTTTTGTTTCCTAGAATTCCACAACAAAACGGAGTTGTAGAACAGAAAAACCGAACTTTACAAGAATGTGCAACAACATTATTAAATGGAACAACCTTACCAAAACATTTCTGGGCAGAAGCCGTTGCAACTACATGTTATGTTTTGAATCGTGTATCCATTCGACCTCTCACTAAGAATACTTCTTATGAATTATTTAACAATAGAAAGCCTAATATTTCATACTTCAAAGTATTTGGTTCTAAATGCTTTATCTTAAATACGAAAGAACATCTCAGTAAATTCGATCCAAAAGCCGATGAAGGTATATTTGTCAGTTATTCGGAACATAGCAAGTCCTATTGTATATTTAATAAACGAACCAAAACTATTGAAGAATCTCTTCATGTGTCTTTCGATGAGTTCTATCAGCATCCTTAAAATATGTCAGATGATGATGAAGCAATAATCACCGATAATTCAATCATCACAAATGTTGACTCTGACTCTGAAATAGTTACTGAAAATATTCATCAACCATGTGAGTTACAATCTCCACCAAGGATACAATCTTCACCAAGGATACAATATCCACCAAGGATATTAAGAGATCATCCTACTCAAAATATAATCGGGGAAGTAACATCACAAGTCAGAACAAGGAGTCAACTCAATTAAATGGGTCATGTCGCGTTTCTTTCAAATATCGAACCTAAGAATCCTAAAGAGGCCGCTACCGATGATTACTGGATCATTGCCATGCAGGAAGAACTAAATCAGTCTAAGCGCAATGATGTCTGGGAACTTGTTCCAAGACCAACTGATCAATCTGTGATTGTACTAAGTGGGTCTATAAAAATAAGGCTGATGAACAAGGAAATATCACCAGAAATAAAGCAAGGCTAGTAGCACAAGGGTATAATCAGGAAGAAGGTATCGATTATGAAGAAACATTTGCACCAGTTGCTCAACTAGAAGCTATTAGAATTTTTTTATCCTTTGCTTGTCACCATAATTTTGAACTTTATCAGATGGATGTCAAGAGTGCATTTCTCAATGGTTTTATCAAAGAGAATGTTTATGTCAAACAACCTCCTTTATTCATTCATGAAAAATATCCTAACCATGTGTATAAACTTAAGAAAGCTCTGTATGGTTTAAAATAGGCACCACGTGCTTGATACGAACGACTACGTAGCTATCTTATTGAATCAAGATTTAAAATAGGAAAAGTTGATCAAACCTGGTTTATCAAACATTCTAGAAAGGATATTCTAGTTATCCAGATATATGTAGACGACATCATCTTTGGTTCAACAAACGATAAACTCTGCAAAGAGTTTGCAAATATTATGACCAAAGAGTTTGAAATGTCTCATATGGGAGAACTATCATATTTTCTTGGTCTTCAAATCAAACAACTTCCGACTGGTATTTTATCAATCAAGAGAAATACTGCATAAATCTTATCAAACGTTTCAGTTTAGAAAACACATCTAGTAAACCCACTCCTATGAGTACATCTATACATCTTGAAAAAGATGAAAATGGCAAGAGTGTTGACCAGAAGTTATATCGAAGCATGATTGGTTCTCTTCTCTATCTTACAGCTAGTCATCCAGATATAATGATGAGTGTTTGTTCATGTGCACGCTTTCAAGCAGATCCAAAAGATTCACACTTACGAGCAGTGAAACGAGTAATTCGTTATCTTAATAATACCAAAGATTTCAGTCTTTTCTACTCGAAAGAACGTCCATTCGAATTAGTATCATATAGTGATGCTGACTTTGGAGGATCAAGAACGGATAGAAAGAGCACAAGTGGTACGTGCCATTTTGTTGGAAAATCACTTGTCTCTTGGTTTAGTAAGAAACAGAATTGTGTTTCACTATCAACATGTGAAGCTGAATATATATCAGCCGCTCTTGCTTGTACTCAAGTTATATACATGCAACAAACACTTCAAGATTTTGATGTTCATTTATCAAATTTGATTATATACTGTGATAACACAAATGTGATAAATTCATCTAAGAATCCAGTAAATCACTCTCGGACCAAACATATTGATATCCGTCATCATTTCCTTCGAGATAATATCGAAAAAGGAAATATATGTCTTGAATATGTCCAGACTGATAATCAACTAGCTGACACCTTCACTAAGCCTCTACTTGAATCCAGTTTTATGAAGCTACGTAGAGAGCTTGGTTTAATTTCCAGAAAAGAACTTGACTTGTAATCACTGATGTTACATAATAAAATACTTTCTACTTTTCGACTATTGTTTCTAAAATTCTTAGTCTATCTTTTAGCTTTTACTATCTTTAGAAAATGAATATGAGCTTTCCATTGTTTCTATGGCAAATTTTGCTTGACAATTCTCATCCACAGGTTTTTAAATAGAAAATCCTATAAAAAATTGTCAAAATTTGCTCTTTTTCATATCTTTATCTGTGTCCATACTTTATATAACTTATATACTTCATTATGGCGCATATTTGTGATGAGTGTACACAAAACTCACACATTTTGGTTACGAGTTCAGAACTGGATGAGTTTTACTCTCCAGAAACACCGAAAAACAAATCAAAATGTCATCACAAATGCACTCATACTCCTGGTAATACGCCAACTTCGAAACGCGCAAATAAAGAGCTGTTTTGTTCTCCCCGTACTAGAGACAAGATCAACAAGATTCATCATTTTCAAAAGCATCAAATCGATCTTCAGAGACAACTTCATTATTAGCAACAACTAACCTCGGAACGACTTTCTCTTTTAGAACGAATGCCATCATTCTTTTGTGGTTCAAACAAGCATGGTGTATACGAACCAATGCCACACGCACCTTCATCCTCTAGGAGTCCTAATTCATGGGATAGAAACTATAATCGAAATGAAGGAGCGAAAGAGAAGTGGTCGCCATGGACACCACCCATTAACTAAGCCAAAGAAGAGTCTACCGAGCATAGATCTTCCACCTCTCATTAATTTTCTTTATTAATTTTTATGATTGCATTTTCGTACCTTTTATCATGTATCTTTTCTTATATATATATTGTTTGAACAAAATCAATGATGTTTGGACCATTAATCATAAAAAACAAGAGCAAAAATGCACGAAAACACAACCAAGCCCAACCAGTCGACTGGTCATTATCAACCTATCGACCGTTTTGCCATCTGTATGAAAACGGTCGACCGGTGATTTGATGGCGGTCGACCGGTTACGGGAAAATTTGTTTCCCAGCGCTCTTATTAGAACGGTTTTTACACATATCCCTTCAATTTTTTTCCAATGTTAATTATTCCAAAACTCTTCAAAACCCTAGAACTTAGAATCCATCCTCAATTTCAATCAATGGCTCCTCCACAAAAGAAATTGAAGCAAGCTTCATCATCCAAAACACAACCAATCGATCTCTCAATAAAGAAATGTCTTGTAGATCCAATTGCGGTCAACAGATGAAATGATGTGAAGGATTATACAATTCACCCAGGTTCGTATACTAAATTTGATGATTTCTCTAATTATCGTGTTCGTAGTTTAGCAAAGAGTGCTGATATTGAAAATCTCATCGACTTTGATCACAATAATGTAGAGATTAATCATGTAATGATCAAGCTATTCTATGCTAACCTAAATTTAGAAAAACACAAACCCGGATACCCCGTTCAATGCCTTTGGTACGTGGTATGTGGCAAAGAAGTTTTTATCTCGTGTGCAAGGATGGTGAATGTTCTTGGTTCTTCCTTCATTGGTCAAAAATTCTTGGATAATTTTTGTAATGTTCATACCCGTAGTAATGTGAGCCATCAATTCATTGAAGATGACAAAGATAGCACTAAATCCATTGGCTAACGACCAACTGCAAGAATTCTCCATCATACCCTTATGCATTCTCTTTTCCCAAGACTAGGAAATTTCGATGCCGTCTACAAAGAAAATTTCAAGGCTTTGTATGCAATCTACAGTAATATTCGTATCAACTGGATTGGCATGATTTTCGACGAAAATTTAGAAGTGAACGGGAATTCAAGACTGCATTTGTTTTATAACGAATATATTATGCGACTTTTACTTAATTATGGCATCGATCCTCCTAAGTCGACTATTTCCAAGCCCAAATGCATTAACAAAGCATCAATAAAAAAGGATGAAGCTTCCCGCTCCATACTTCAACATTATGCCGCTTGGAAAATGGAAAGAGCAAGGACATCAAGGTAATTCTTCAAGATCAACTAGACCAAAACCGGAGGAAGTCAAGCTTCTACAACCATCTTCCTCTACAAAAGAATCACTTGAAACTCTTGCTCGTAATCAATTCTTTTTAAAGCTCGACTTAAGCGAATGGATACAAAAATGGATAGACGCTTTGACAAACTTAAGTCATTCTTCGGATCTTTATAGGAAGCTATTTCATGTGGTGAATCATCGTCTTCTACTCTAGCTCAAGATCACAGGAAACGCCCGGTTACTCCTTCTTTAATTAGACTTCTTCAGAGGAGAGTACCAGTTCGAGAACTAGTCATGGGCGTGGACGCAGGAAAAATCAAATTGAAGAATAAGAAGTAGAAGAAGAAGTTGATAACATGGAGTCAGAATAGTTTTTCTTAGTTTATCCTTTTATCGTTTTCCTACGTACTTTGAATCTTATTTTGCTTTCAGACATTATTCGGCATTTGTACGTAAATAGTGCCATAGTTTAATTCGTACTTGACTTGTGTATGTTCTTATTTTATGACACTTGATAACTGTTGTTCTATGGTAGACGTTATGTTGCTTCTAACTCTCTCTAGTACCATTTACCTTTTATTATCAACTCCTTTTTGTCGACGACAAAGGGGGAAAAAATGGTGCTAACATGGAATATGCAGGAAAATATAGTTTTACAGGCGCATATATAGGGGGAGATTCAGAAGTATGTTTTCATCAATCAAAAAGGGGGAGAATGTTAAGTCAAGAAATTCACGGAGTTTTGTTTTCTAACGAATAGATAAGCCACGATCGACAAAAAGAAGAATTCATCGATTTTATAAAGCACAAGAGCTATATACGGTATTTATACATTAGAGGATGATTATTTGTTGTCTTAGTAGTGTTATTCATGTTAAAACCTATCCTCAAATAATCACATACCTCAAAAGTTTAAATATATATATACAAATATATTTGTACACACGTTTATTGTGCTCACTGGGTGAAACTCGTCGACCGATTCATTTTCTGGCGGTCGACCGTTTCTGCCCAGTTTGCACAATAAACATGCACACATATATATAACGTGTGTATATATATATATTCAAAATCCTGTCTACCTGTCCATTTTGACCTATCGACCGTTTTTGAACAGAAGCAACTTTTCATAAAGACACTTCAATTTCTTCAAGAGTTGCTTCTCTTCCTTTTCACCAATGATCATGACTTTTGATTATAACTCTTTACAAAGGGTTATAACTGTTTATACTCTATATAAACATCGCGATATCATCATTCCAATTAAAAAATTTCTATTATTCTAATCTCTAATCTTTTGATCTCGGTTTTTCATACTCTCAAGCACTCACTCGCTGATACTCTATTCTATATCGTTTGAATACTAAAATTTATAAAATATTCTCTTGATTCAATACGATATTTTCTTCCTATTCTTCACATACACAAATACAATATTTGAGGATAAGATTATAGGAAGTCCTGTACCACAAGAGACAAAATCGTGTTATCAAGAACACATATTGTCAACAACAAAAGTTTACTCGTCTTAGTTGAAGGCCTCGTTGTTGTAAGAGGCAAGTGTTGAAGTCTTCGTGTTGTTAGAGGCATGAAATCCCGTTCGGCTGCTCGGGTGTGGTATACTTGTTCCTCCGGGTGAAGTGAGGTGATAGACTAGTGAGAATCCAGATAGAAGTCTGGGACTGGATGTAGGACGGTGCTCCGAACCAGTATAAAAATCCCTGGTGTGATTTTTCTATTTTACTGCTTTTACGGTCTTATATCTATGATTTGCTATTATTTCATACTTGTATGTTATTCACCATATTACACGACCGTGTGTACTACTAGTATATACGTTCACGTACACATTCAGACACAGGCTCTTCAATAGCCTCCATAATCCAGTCAACATCTTCTTCTTCAATGGCAGGAGATGAAAGGACTTCAATGGTTATCAAACCCAGCAACTGTGCATCTAAGGAACTGGCATACTTGGCGAGAGAATTTTCCTTTGAATTTTCTTCCCTAGAAATATGAGATATAGTGTACTATTCAAGATCGTTGAGAAGTTCCAAAGCTTTGGTAAGATAAGCAGGAAGGTTTCCGAGTTTGGTTTGGAATTCCTTTCGAACTTGACATACTACCAGCTGCAAGTCACTGAGAATTTGCATGGTTTTCAGATTCAATTCTTTTGCCAACTTTAGCCTTATGATTAATGCATCATATTTAGCTTCATTATTGGTTGATGGGAATTCCAACCTTAGGGCGTAGTATAAGGAGTGGCCTTCAGGAGTTTCCAGGACTATTCCCGCCCCCGAGCAATAATCATTCCTAGATCCATCAATGAATTGCTTCCAACTAGCCACCGCTTCTGCCGGTTCTTCTGTTTGTACCCCCTATCCATGAACTCGACAATAAAATCTGATAAGGCTTGCCATTAATAGCTTTTCAAGGATAATAATTGATGTCCTATTGACTGAGCTCTTTGTTCCACTTCAACAATCTCACTGAAGTCTCTGGGCGAAAGAGAACTTGTCTTAGCAGTTGGTTGGTGAGAATCTTTATAGGATGGGGTTAGAAGTACGGCCTTAGCTTCTTTGAGGCAATAAGAAGACAATCCACAAGCTTCTCTAACTTGGGATAGTTTAATTCTGCCCCAGCGATCCTTTTACTGATATAGTAAACTGGCCATGGAACCTTGGCATCTTCCTGGACAAGTGCAGCGCTTAATGCATGAGATGAGACAGCCAGATATAGGAACAACTCCTCTCCATCTCTATGCTTTGATAGCATTGGTGGCGACTCCATATGCTTCATTAACTCTTCGAAGGCTATTTGGAATTTAGGAGCCCATTGGAAATCCTTCCTTTCTTCAAAGCGTCAAAGAATGGGATGCACCGGTCCGTGGCCCTTGAAATAAATCGGTTAAGCGCAGCTACTTTCCATTTAGGCTTTGAAGCTCTTTCTTTGTCCTTGGAGCATGCATCTCCCATAAAGCTGTGACTTGAGAAGGATTTGCTTCAATTCCTCTGGCGTTGACTATGAATCTAGGAAACTTTCCCGATGCGACTCCGAATGAGCATTTAAGTGAATTTAGCTTCATCCCATATTTTCTGAGGATCTGAAACATTTCAGCCAGATCTTCAAGATTATCTTCAGCTTCCTTTGATTACACAAGCATATCATCCACATAAACTTCCATTGTATTCCCAATTTGGGATTTAAATATGGAATTCACAAGGCGCTGGTATGTTGCTCCTGCATTTTTCAATCCAAATGGCTTG
The DNA here is from genome assembly GCA_030737875.1 of Allium sativum. Taxonomy (NCBI): domain Eukaryota; kingdom Viridiplantae; phylum Streptophyta; class Magnoliopsida; order Asparagales; family Amaryllidaceae; genus Allium; species Allium sativum. The sequence continues at coordinate 682,333,327 of CM060919.1, forward strand.
ACTTTGTAGCAATATAGGCCTCTGTTTGTTATGAAACTCGTGTTTTCCTCATCCGGTTTATGCATCATGATCTGATTGTATCCAGAGTACGCGTCCATGAAAGATAAAAGTTCGTGTCCCGCTGTTGCATCAAAAAGTTGATCAATTATGGATGATGAGAAATTGTCTTTGGGACACACCTTATTGAGGTTCGAATAGTCTATGCACACCCTTCATTTGCCGTTGGACTTTTTAACAAGGACTGGATTGGAAACCCAATCAGGATATGTGGATTCTCGTATAAAGTTACTTTTGAACAATCTATCCACTTCTTTCAATGCTACGGATCTTTCGAGTCCTTGAATTCGTCTTTATTTCTTTATTGAAGTTAAACTTGGATTAACATTCAATTTATGCACTATTACATTACATGAAATTCGTCATATGTTCAAATGTGTCCAAGCGAAAACATCTAAATTTTCTTTTAAAAACAAGATTAATTCTTTTTGCAACTTTAGTCCCAACTGAGAACCTATTTTCAATACTGTCAGGATATTCGTCATGCCCTGGGATTGAGATTGTGGCTTCTTCTGGCGCCGCTCTGTTTTCCCCTACACCAGCTTTTATAGGATCTCTCTCCTTTTGAGCTCCGTTGATCTCGCCCGTGTGAGGGCCCCGCCCTAATTGCTATAAGGGGGAGTCATGAATGCGGAGCGTAACCCAAACATTCTTTTTCGTCTCCTTCTTCCTAGCTTCAATAAGTTCTGCCGTGTAGCACTCTCTTGCTGCCCTTTAGTCACCCTTAATCATGCCGACTCCATTTTTGGTAGGGAATTTCATGGTTAAGCACCATGGATCCATTGATATTCTGAATCCGGCAAGAGCTGGTCTTCCGAGGAAAGCATTGTAGGCCAAAAGCTCATCGACTATGACAAAATCTTGCTTCATGATAACCTTCTGTTCTCTTTCTCCAAGTTCGACGAGCAGGTTGATGACACCAATCGGCTGAGTGGGTTAGCCCATGAACCCATGGATCTTATTCTATCAAGCTCTCACGTCATTCATAGAAAGATTCATCTACCAAGATGACAACAGCTGAAACCCAAACCAATGGTAACGACCATAGGATTGACTGTTGGTGTTAGCAATCCGTCCGAATCTCTATCGTTGAACAATACATCGTCCCATGAAGTCTTCGGCATTTTTGCGGGAAAGGCGTTGTTCATGATCATGAGTTCTTCTTCTTTCAAAAGGTTCTTCATTTCATCAGTATATTTACCAATGTCCCCCCAGCTTCTTCCATCTGGGTGGGGTCCAACCTAAATCATGTTGATGATCAACCTTGGAATAATAGCAACTGGAGTGCTCTCACTTTGTCTAGGCTTTCACGCAGATGTTCCTTGCCCTTGAGCAACTTGAGTACTCTACTGGGTCTTCGTATATTGCTGAAGCCTATTCTTCCTTAATATCTCCTCAACTAAGCTCTTTAGATGTCTGCATTCATTTGAATTGTGGCCTAGCTAGTTGTGGAACCTACAGAATCTGCCTGACTTTATTGCAACATCATTGACTTTTACCTTGCTTGGCGTTGGACATTCCTCGGTATCCTTAGTCGCCATGTAAATATTTTCCACGGTGTCGTTGAGAGGAGTCAGGTCAGAATTCCTAAAGAAGCATAGTTTCTTGTTAGCTCGATTATCCTTTCCGTCGTTGCCCCTTTTCTGACTGCCAGAATTCTTTTGTCCATTCCGCACATTAGCATCCTTCTTCTCAGGTTGTGCACTACTTTCAGGAATGTCTAGGGCATAGGTTGGATCTTCATCAACACTAATGTATTCTTCAGCTTTATCGAATAGTTCCTCGTGTTTAGTCGGTTTCTTCTTTTTGATCCATCGCCCAAACTTGGTCTTTTTGCATATGGCTCCCTTCAAAGCCATTATAACTAGGCGAGGTTCATGATTTCCAACTTTGGCTGCAGCCACATTGAAGCGAGTGAGAAAATCCTTGATGGATTCTCCAAGTATTTGCTCAAGCTCATTTAACTCCATGACATCCCGTACCTTGGTGGCTTGGAGCCTGAACTGCTCTCTGAATAACTTGGCTAAGGTGGTAAAATCATCCATAGACTTTGGTGGCAACTTTGTGAACCAGAGAGAGGCCATCCCTTCAAGGTAAGTTGGGAAGTAAAGATACTTTAGCTCGTCTGTCGCACGTGCCCCATCCATGTGTTGGTCATACTTGAATAGGAACATGTTCGGATCAACAGTCCCATTATAGGCTTGTACCATGGGAGGCTTGAACTTCTGTGGGTACAGATCCATCTTGATCCTCTCTGTAAGTGGGGTTTTGGCAGGAACGAACCCCCATTCTTTCTCATCATCCTGTTTTTTCAAGATTTTCTCCATGATCTTGTGGACCATTTCCGATATGCGCTCCTCCTCATTGTGATGTTCCACGGGTCGGACGCCATCCTCCTTACCAGATATCTGCCTAAGCAAATGGTCACAGTTTGGATTCTGGGGCCCTGGGCCTCCCTCTTGGGGAGGTGCCCATTTGGTGGAACCAAGCACTTGTTGAGAAGTTTCTTTATCAAAATGGTTGCGGGTAGGTGGTTTTGCTACCTTTTGATTAGGATCATTAGGATTTACAACCTCCTAGACAAAATTTCCTCGATTTGGACTTGAAGAGGAGGAACCTGTATCTTCCGTACATGCAGTTTCGGTAGATTTAGCATGGGCGGCATTCATGGTTACCTTTGCTGTTGAGCTTAAACAATGAACATGGATTCTAACTTTTTCATCATAGCATTATTTGCGATCTCCATTTGACTTGTTAGACCAGCAAAAACTTCGTCCAACTCCTTCCTTGTTATAGCCGCACCAGCTCTAGAAGTTTCTCCAACTTCAAAATGATTGTCGGGCGGTGTAGCATTGTTAGCATTGTTGGCGAGGTCGTTGGTCTCTTCGACAGTCTTACTAGCTTTACTCTTTGGTGGTCTACCCATAGCTTGAAAAAGGCCTTAAACTTGTGAGGGAATTGCTGAATAGCTCAGACTCTATATTTGGAAAATCTATACGAGGAACGAGCTCCAACCTTTCACTTTCGTGAATGACTTATAAAGAGGAAATGAAAATGGGCCCCACGGTGGGAACTAAATGTTTAAACCGAAATTAGTTCAAACAACAAAGGTACCACAAAGGCACTTCACCAATCAGTTAGGAGAAGAACACAAACGCAATAAGTATGTAAACACACAAAGATTTTTATAGTGGTTCGATCTAAGATAGATCTATATCCACTTTAAGAGAAATTTCCATTATCACATACAAGCTTACAAAGTTTGAATATTCTCTCATTGCATTAGTTTTCGTCTCACAAACTCTTCTCTCGATTAAATCCAAAAAGACAAAGAAATAGGGAGAATCCTTTAAGTACAACAATTTGAGAAGTAGATTTATGATTCTTCAAACTCTTGAGTGGATTTCCATGATTTGATGGTAGAATCCATGTTTGATCCTTGGTTACGATTGATTAGAGATGTTAGAAATACTTGAAATGGTTGGAGAATTAGTTGGGAAGCCCTTCGGGATCCTGAAATTCTGTCCCCCATTAAAGTGGAGTGCATGGGCTATTTATAGGAGTGAGGAGAATGAAGATTTATTGTGTAGAAATCCATGTCGTTCGGCGACATGACTCATGTCGGGTAGGTGCCAATTAGAGATAGCCTGACATAGGACAACTGGCGATAACCTGGCTTCTGCTATCAATGGGTTACGATATGGCGGTATGGTTCATGTCGGCATTGGCTTAGCAGATGCGGGTTGGTCACTTATGTCGGCCGCGACATGGACAGGAGCGACTTGTGGTTTGCTCTTAAGAAGTGTGCCAGCTCTTCCCATGTCGCTGAGCGACTTAAGCTTCAAGTAAGGGATACGACATGGCTTAAAACGGCTTAGGTTGCTTTTTCTCCTTACGACATGACTTTGGAACGACATGGTAGCTTTTCTAGGCTTGCGGATGACATGGGCTTCAAGCGACTTGCCTTACACGATATTAATTGAGCATAATATGACTCGAAGTCATGCAACTCGACTTTATTTTGGTACCACGCCATGGTGTGACGACGACATGACTTATATGCAGCATGTCAGCTAGGTGACATGGAGTTAAGTGTCTTAGCTTCCACGACATGGTTCTGAAAACGTCTTGATTTACCCGGAGATAAGCTCAACGACTTGACCAACGGCGATATGAGTTAGACTTCACCTCTACCAAACATTGAACCCGCATTTTCATGGGTTAACATTTTAGGTTTTTGATTCCATTGTGAGATTCTGTGTTTTCTTCGATTCTTTTCTTTTTCATTTTCATTTAACCCTAACAATCTATGTTTTCGACGATTTAATTTTTGACATTAAAGGACAGTGGTCGTATTTAGTGTCGATTTTGATGGTACGGAAGGTGGGTTGCTACATGACTTTAATAAAATATAAAGACAACTTGCATCACCAAGCCATAAACTCCAAAAAAAAAAACTTTGCAAGCTCACTACACCAAAAATAACTCACACAACCAAGTAGAGACACCCGAAAAACCAAACACCCGACCAAAACAAAAGCAAGTCGAGAAAATTAAACTAGTCATACTAGATCCAAGACCCAAGATCACTACCACCATAACAGAGCCCAAACAGCATACAACCTACATCTAACTCCTAACACAAGATGAAACACTAACTCAAAAAATCTCATCCACTCATGCGAACAAAAAGAAGGTAAACACCATCCAAAACCAGAAACCAAATCTGTGCTGACCAAAACAACAAAAAGCACCATATCACAATTACACCAAGCAGTGTAGGCTAGCTCAATCCAAAACCAAACCAACTGCAGAGCATAAAGTTACACCGCAGTTTTAGTCACAAGTGGTGGAGAGGGCTTGCGAAAGGAGGATGAGCTACAGGGAGATCAATGAGATAGACCGGGTTAAAGGCTTGGGCGTGACAGTTTTCCCTAGAGTAAGACGAAAGGGGGAGAGAAAACAAAAGCCAAGGCCTCCACATATTAAAAGACAGAAAATAAGAACCATGAACTTGAAGACAATCCCAAGATCAGCAAGGGCTGATGGTTCAAGGGGTCGCGATATGACTAACATAATAGTAAAGGAAAATACAATTAAGTTAGGAGGGCCAACGCAACTGGGAAACGAGAAAGGACTGAGTTGATAGGGATGGGTAAAGAGGCGCACGAGGAGGTGAAAGGTGGGAAAAAAATCAGATCTGATTGAAGCTTGGGTTAGGGAATAAAAATGTGGGATACAAACTAGAACAACGAAAGCTAGTTAGGGGGAGGTAGATTAGAAAGGAAGAAAGGGAAAGGAGGATTAGATGGTGACAAAGAGAAGGAGAGCAGAAAATGGTAGAAGAAAGATGCGGAGATTTTTTGAATGATAATCAGGCACCATCGGACAATGAAGCCGCATTTGTGCTACTTATGTTTATTTTGATTCTATTATATAAATAATTATTTTTAATTAGACTATTATATATATTTAATTTAACTATTTTATATATGTGAACTATTTTATATAATAAAGTCTATTTCCAAACTAAACTGTTGGAGCCCAAAACTGTGTTGAATGTAAGGATACATTTGAAAGATGGTAATTGTGACATGGAAGTCTTAAATCAGAATTGGAATTTGATAATATCCCATTTGTGACATGAAATTATGAGATCATGAAATTGGAAACTTGAATCCAATATCAAACTAATTTGCAATATTATAATAGGGGATTCACATTTAAACTTAATTGGTTTCTGACATGAAATATGATGTTTATCTAAACAAAAAATAACCACGGTGTGCAAAATTATGATTGGTTGTTAAACAGATACTATAACGACCCGAAAACCCTCGCCTCTCGAATCAACCATAAGCCACACAGGTCCGATCCAAAGTGAGAAATCCTCGGATTGTTATGAGAATACGGTACATCAGAACACAGAACTAGAGAATATGTTATTGCTATTACAGCAATTTAACATTAGAGTACAAGAATATATCAGAGTACATTTAACAGATACACAGTGGAAAAATACCAGACAATAAATTACAATACAACGGAACAATAAATACAAAACTACAAATAGTGAAAGACTATAAAATAATCCAGAGTATAGCTCAAGTCATAATCTAGGATCTTGTATAAAGAATATCTACAAAACCAAACTACTGTCTTCCCATGTGGATATTATGGACATCCAGAGTTTAGGTGGGAAACAATAAACTCCAAGTCAGTCAAGGGACTGATGAAAGAACTAAAAATAGTTATTAACTTTATCTTAAAGTTTGGTAAATCACGAGACTACGCCGTAAGGCATGGAACGGGTTTCCTCCATATGAATACCAACAAACAAAACTCACATTCCTTTTCGAAAAATGAATCTATTATAAGACTCATGTCGCATCACACAATGCAAACACAAGCCAAAGGATAGAGTTTTACCTTATAATATCCAAACGTGCTTGATACGTGAAATTTCTCTTTTATTGTTACTAGTGCATGGTGTAGAAAATAATTTCGAAAACAAGTTTATCAATCTTAGAAGGCATTGTACTCCATCCTATTTTGTCACCATATGGGTTTACAACTAAAACCGTAAAGTCTCCTATTGAAAATTGGATTCCATCGTGAGCCCAGGCAAAGGATCTTCCTCATCCAAACTTCAGAACATCTTAAGAAAAACGTCCCAAGGAAAATACATGCATCCCTTTGAAGCGGCAGAGCCAGTCCACCTATTTCTGATGGATTGGATAATTTCCTAAACAATACGTTCCGCGATCCTATTGGACCTCTTGGTCAGTACATTGACCACCATTTGACCATATCTGAGGCGCCTCGATTCCAACATCCACATAAGTAAATTTCCTAAGCTCCAAACCATGACATTAGTTCTAGCTGAAATGCATGTCCTCTCTAGCTGTCTTTCATCACTTTTTTGCTCATACCGAGGAGTGAAGCTTGAAGAAGTCACGTCTCGACACAATGATATGTTATATTAGTCGTGCTTTGATCATCATCCACAAAGCTCTGCTTTTCAACAAAAGCTTTGATCAGTCAGTATCTTAGCGTGCTGCATTATCAGTTCATACAATACAACTGATTTCTATTAATATATAACCTCTAAGCTCACACGTCTAAAAGAAAGGTGCTAAGCTATGAGAATAAATTCTCCGCCACCAAACAGATATATATTTAGTAGAGATCAATTAATAGAGCATAAAATACAATGTCAGACACACAATCCATTTTCAAGTTCATTCTGGGTCTGAACGAAACTAAAGGTATCTTATTCCTCTTCCCATATGTCTAGTACAGGAGAGAGACCCTTGCACATCGGATCGTTCTCCAAGTACGTCTGGAAGACCACCACTTATTACCTTGTCTTGGGTGTACGACCCAATTAAGACATCAGTAATAGCCCAAATGATGTGAAGATCTCTGGTCTTCAACCACCGTCTTCAATATCTTCGACTTTTAACCGTCGTATCAGTTATTCAGAATGGGTCAAAACCCGGTTTTCCGATTAACTCACGCGTCTTTAAAATCAAGTGATGTATAAAGATATCATATGCCACATTCCAATCTAGAATATTCTTTTATTCAAATATTCATTACATTGGAAATTATTCCCCGCAAACCTTATCAAAAATTTATATCATTTAAACTCTTATTTAAACCTTTCCTTGGAAATCATTGCAAAAGATTATATAGTCTCTTTTTCGCAAACTTCACTCAAATTAAGGTTTATTAACCTTATTGGGATTACCGAATTTTACACGAAAGATAATATTTCATATCATTATCCCGTCCCAACCTATTTCTCCCTTAGAGCAAAACTAGTAGTACTCCATATCTAACACCCATCGTGTTTTGGTAAATTTAATTACCTCCTTACATTCTAAATCTAATTAAAGATTTATTAAGACTCCGACTTAGTTTTAATCTCAAAAAATCATTATTTAATGATTATTCAACTTTTGGAAATTAATCATGTCTTTAGCTGGGTTAAAGAACAAATGTTATTTAAAACATCATTCATTATAAACCCAAAAATCAACTTTCATTTAATTCCAACTTAATTTATTAAATTGGAAAAATCCATTTGGAAAATTCCCAAAAAAAATTGAATGATATTCAAGAGAAATATGTTTTAGAAAAATTCCTAGAATTAGAAGAACTATTCTTGTTGGATGAAATGATAAAAGAATACCTAGAGACTCATATAAAAATGCTTCGTATTGGGAGATAATAAGATGGTTCCATGTGTTTTATGATTCGTGATTTGTATTCTGATCTAGGAATAATACCAAAGCGTTTCAATGATGGGTTACCTAGACTTAGGTCTTCCTATGGCCTAGATTAACCTAAGTTAAATGGAATCTCTATCTCTCTGCTACAAGAGTCAAATATGAGACTTCATACACCTTAAAGTCTTAACCAAAAGATTTATTCCATAAATTTCATTTTCAAGCAGGTTAAGAATAGTGTTATTATAGACATCATTCACTACAAACTCAAAATCCCATTTGACATCAAATAACGGCTTTGAATAGAAATCGTATCGACTTATATTCATTATCAAATTCTGAAACCAACAGATATCATATAAAGAATAATGATAATTATATCTTCCAAATATCTCAAAACACTATCCGTATGACTACGGAATCCAATACGGAAATACCTGAAGATTATTTCCATCCAATTCCAATCCAATTTATATATTGGAAAACCTTGATTATATTCAAACCCTTACAATCCAATATATTATTTTAAAATCACTGGATTCTCTAACTTTAGAAAACATTGTCTGGTCTTAGTCGAATACCCGATGTACTTTCGGTTTTTCCCATCCCTCACCTAATGGAATAGTTCCTATTTAAGTCTCATAAGTGGTACTAGACTGTACTATCAGGAATCATTGCATATTTCTTTCGGTTCTATATTCTAGTTATTAACTATCTCATTCATATAAAATATCTTTTATCTTTCCAAAACTTGGAACATTCCATTAAAATTTATTAATTCATCTATTATGATTTAACATAATTTTTCCGTATTTTTAATGATTTTATTAAGGCCCTTACTGTCGGTTTCCACTTTCGGGTCACCGAACTACATCCATAGCGACTTTTCCCAAAACGGATTTGGACTTATTTTAAAAATAAACCATTGAATCTAAAAACTTCTTATTTCATTTGAAAACTTATTTCATTTAGAACCCAACATTTTCGGTTTCAGGAGAATCCGATGGTCGGATCTCTCAGTACGTCAATTCAAAATTACGAGTTGAACTTCGCGAACTGTATCTGTGCGACACGTTTTATTCAAGCTCAAATTCGATTTAAAATTTAAATTAAATCGAAATGGATCCAAAATAATTTATAAACTATATAAAATATATATAATTGTCATTGGAAATTCTATTTCAAGCATTTCCCTTCAAAATCGAATATTTCAATATTAAGTCATTTTAATACTATTTTAATCATCAAAATAGTATTATTTTTCGAAACTCGTTATTTTAAGTCCAAACTCTGCTAACATTCGTTTCAAATTTAAAACTTTGATAGGCCAAAACAATATGAAAATTAATTCAAAACCACTCAGTACAATTACAAATATTTGTTAATATTTTAATACCTTCGCGTCCATCCAAAATCGGACGTCAAAATCAAACTTTTTTGTCACTGAATATTATATAATTAAAATATTCTGGTTTATTCTAAATTGGAACAAGATTCAACCAGCTACCATATAATTTCATTTATATGGATTTCACACATCATATGCATCCAATAACAGTTGAAAACAACTATCAACATTAAATAGTCACACATATAAAGTGTAACTTCTTCGTATAAACCTTAAAATAAGTAATGCTTATATCGATCTGTCAATCAACCGATTAATACTCAAACTAAACAACTGGGAGATGTGTCAATCAAATATCATCCCAATACCCATGAGAGGTTTCCATCACATTCACAAACCAGTGATTATTATACACTACACACTTGGTAGATGTGTAAATAAAGTACAATCCCAATACTCATGTGGGTTTACATCACAAACCATATGAGATTATCTACACACTTGGGAGACATGCAAGCTAATTCTAATTCTAATACCCATGTGGCGTTTTCTATACGATCAATAAATAGTAATTAATAAATTATTTAACTAATTCAAATCAACCACAAACTCAAGCAATCAACAATAAGTAGTTTATTTCAGGCTATTTTACTACCAAGCCTATTTAACATAGACAGGTGATCGTTTACACATCGTTTGACTTATAAATGGGTGTTTAACCCTACAATAACTACCATAAATATTTTAATAGCGTGTTAAAATGTTAATTAACCCAATTCAACTCCCCAATCATATCACAGTTCAATACTAGCTTAACCACATATTAATCAAACATCTTATAGTGCAAATCACAATATAAGCTATGATTAACTATCTAATTGAGCAAATTAAGTAAAGGGTTCTCACCCCAGCCATCCTACACCATGACACTTCACTGTAGGATTCTTCACTCTTGCTATGAACCCAAAATTATTGCTTTTCTACCCAAATCAACTTGTTATTACTCGTACACACTTAAACACATTTTAATTTGAAGATTAAGGAGGAAAGATAGGATTTTTAGGTGGTTTAGGGTTTGAGAGGGGGACATGTGGTCATAGCATGAGATGGTTATAACGACCCGCATTCTACGCATTGGAGGATCATAGAATACTTATTTCATTTTTATACGAAGTCATATGGTCGTGTAACTTTAGGAAACGACTATTGGGGTCATTTCCCACATTCATGATTTTTGCCGATTTATATATGATTGTTTTGTCCCTAGCAATTCTTACTTCGCCTATATATTTTGATTGGTAAGGAGTTTTGACATGAAACCACTTCCATTGGATTCAGATGATGGTTTACCTTTCCGTATAGTGGCCACATTAATCAAGCGGACTTACCGTTTGGGAGATATGGTTGAAATAAGGTTTGAAGATGGAAAACAGCTTATCCAGGCTTAATTAGGTGACTAGTGGTTAGACCCATAACCCATTTCGGGATTAGGGTTATAGGAGGGCTGAAAAGAGTTAGAGGATGATTCATTTCCATTTTTCCAGCCGCCACTTACCTTCCTCTAACCCTAGTAATGACCTCCACCTTCTAAATTCATCCCTAATCACTTCCTAATCACAAATTAAGCAAAATTACATCAAATTAAAGCATATTTGCATCAAAATCGAGATAGAGCTACTGGAACACATAGGAATTCGACCCAAATCAGTGGAGTTTTCAGATCTATAATTTATTTGTGGCTAAGGTGAGTGATTTGCACTTTTATTCTTTAATTACAGCTAATTAGGGATGATTAGTGATAATTAGCGAAATTATGCATCATAAAATTCTAGAAAAATATGTAAAAATTCTAAAATATTAATTTATTTCACTGATGAGAATTTGGGTTAATTTGGGTTAAGTTTGCTAATCCTATAGTTAAAACATGGTTAAGGGGATTAAGGGGAAAATCATGCTTTTTGGGTATGTTTGATCTAAAATATTTCATGTGATTGATGTTTTAATGCTTTTGATTGATTCTATATGATGCTACTACTGTTTGGTATAATTTGCGAGTGTATAGGTAAATTAGAATGGTTGAAAACGCTGTCGTATGGCGTAAATAGCTTGCTGTAAGAAGTGCTGGAAATCGGATCGGGTCATGAACCACGAACCGACCCGGCTCATGACCATGGTGCAGATCGTGGATTATGTAACACGAATCGATCCAGATAGTTTTCCATGACCAACCCCGAAGGCACCCACGAACTGAAGTGGAGCACGACCCAAGAGTACGATCCGGTCTGAAGGAGGCATCCTGACCGATCTGAACCGATTGCTTCACCACGACCCAACCCAGATGCTCATCACGAACCCAGGCGAGCCACGAGCTATGAAGTACTTAGAACTGACCCAGACCATGGAGCGCTCACGAACTAAACTGCTAGGGGAAGTAAATCACGACCCGGAGCTTGACCACGAGGCGATGGAGTCCAAATCGAACCAGATGGGGTATCCGAACCGAACCACTTCAGGAGGACCGAACCGAACCGAAGGAGACTAGAACCCGAGATGCAAAGGAAGTCCAAATGGGAGGTTATTACTCAGGATCTAGATGGTAAACAACGAGTTAACTTCAAGAGTTGGGCTTCGCTGCGGGTCATGTGCAATGGGGTTATCGATATCTATAACTTTGGTTCACCATTGAAGAGAGGGGGCATGTTGACGAACCAGAGCCAAGGAAATGTAGACTTGTTGGCCCTTAAACTTGAGCCAGGGATGTGTGGACTGGGTAGGGTTATTGACTATAGACCAAGGAAGTATAGTCATAGCAATAGTTGTGCGGGGTTGCCGTCATGGCCCCAAAAGATTTGGTGATCAAAGCAGTGGATACCGTATGCTTTACGCACTGAGTGAGTGATGAGAGGATGATTGGTATGTTTGATGTTTGCTATCACCATGACACACACACTCCCATTTTTACACTATATGCTAGTGTTACCTTAGAGCATTGTACATCTTGTTGTGCTAACTCTTTGGTTGCAGGTCCAGGTATGATTATTTATACCTGTTATTGTTTTGTTTTTTTGCTATCGCTCATACCAGACTTTTGTCTGACCCAGAGTTTTATGTCTCTTCTTATTACTCTGGGTGCTCCTAAACGAGCAGACTAGAGACAGGATAGGTGGTTATGCACGAGTAGCTGTCCGGAGACGAGCAGGAGGCTTCCACATACAATTTACATATATTCTCCCTTGTTGTTGTTGGTCACTACTTTTGGCATTAGTAGTGTACCTTTCCTATTTTTCTTTAGAGACAATATTTTGAAGTTGTGATAATGGTTTGGAACATAAGCTGTATTTTGGATTCCGCTGCTATGACGGTTTAGTTTTCAACTTATGCATTGTCTCGCCTGTTTTATGTCAAGTTATGTTATTATTATATTTTATTCCATGCGCTGTGAGATATACTACAGGTTCTTTGGTGATTCTTAGTTTCAAAATCCTTTTCTTTTGGAGACCGTCCTGTGCTTGTTGGGCATTGGTACAGCGCATTTTGGGGAAATGTCGGCTAGTACGGGCCGGGCCTTCACACTTGGTATCAGAACCTAGGTGGCATAGTTAACCAAGGGGAAGACATCAGGGAGAGATAGTATACGTATATGAGAGCATGTATTTTTGATATTTTGGTTTTCAAAAACTATATATATATTGTTAGTATATCTAAGGATGAACTCGCACTGCATTAGCACCACTAAGAAGATGGTTAATCATTTTCTCTTTAAAGACTGAACGATGATCCGATATACGAGGAGTACGAGTTCAGGGGCAAATAATGGTAATGTCCCTGATATGAGGACGATGTTTACTACCTTTATGCGAGAGATGCTTAGAGATGTTCAGGGAGCAGTTCCTAATGCTGCTATTGGTAGTGGTACGGTAGCATGGGCGCCTAGAGCCGATTTTGCCAAGCTTAACAAGGATTATACTAGTCTTGGTGGGAAGCCGTTCCACGGAACGGAATCGACTACGGAAGTTCAAGATTGGCTTGATGGTTGTGAGTGCATCTTCGAGGATTTGGGGATCGAAGATGTAATGAAGGGAAAGCTAGCATCGCGTCAACTTCAAGGACGGGCTATGAATTGGTGTAATGTTATAAAAGCGGCTACTCCCGAAGATCAAGTTACTTGGACTCAGTTTAAGACTCGTTTCAGTGAAAAGTTTATTCCAACTGATAAGAAATCAGAATTGTTCAGGAAGTTTTTGGAACTTAAGCATAATGGTAGGGCAGTCTTGAAATATATTGCTGTATTTGATACCTTATCGAAATATGGATTATCTCTTATTGATACTGCCAAGAAGAAGAACGAGAAGTTCAAAACTGGCCTAGATGGATACTTAGGGAAGAGACACATAAACCATATCGATGAGACATTTGAATCTATTATGGGAAAGGCATTGAGGTCTGAGAGCCTTTACCCTAAGTCAAAAATTGAGTTGTTTGTTACATCAGTAGAGGAGCAAAAGCCGCAGGCAAGAATAATTCCCAGAATAAAAGGAAGCAGAACTAGACCAAGGATGGTCAGAAAAAGAAGAATAAGAAAGATATCGAGTGCTTTAGCTATGGCAAGAAGGGCCACTATGCTAGCTCGAGCAAAACTAGGGGAAAAGATGTGCTTCAACTGTGGCCAATTGTGGCATTTTAAGAATGAATGTCCATAACCCCCTAAGGAGAAGCAAATCATGAAAGCATATGCTATCAACGTTGTTCCTTCTTCGTCGAATTTCCCAATTGCGGCGCAGAAAGGAAACGGTGTCATTATTCAAGGTATCCTTTCTATTTACGATGTTCTTGTTCGAGTATTGTTTGATACTGGGGCTTTTCATTCCTTCGTATCTAGTGACCTGGTAGATAGGTTGGAATTGGAAACCGAGATAGTCGATAGACCTTTAGTTGTGACAAACCCGATCGGTGGTTCGACTAGCCTTAGTATGATTTGTCGTAATTTGGTCTTATCGATTCATGGATGTATGTTTGCTTGTGACTGATTTGTTTTGGGCTTTACTGGGTTTGGCATTATTTTAGGAGTCGATTGGCTCCACAGATATGGTGTGATGGTAGAATGTGAGGGGTCTTCGGTGACCATTAGAGCAGGCGATGGGCGGAGGGTGGTATTGGGTTGGCTACCTAGTGATGAGGTGATGGCTAGTTTTCTACATTCCCTTGACATCCTGCAGGATGAGTTATCATATGTCCCTATTGCAGGCGAGTATCCAGACATCTTCGAGGAAGTGACCGGACTTTCACCACACCGAGAGATTGAGTTACGGATTGATTTAGTGAAAGATGTCAGACCTATAGTGATATCACTTAGTCGTATGGAGCCAAGGGTGCAGCGAGAGCTCGGGGTGCAAGTAAGCGATCTTTTGAAGAAGGGATTTGTCCAAAGATATGTTTTTGAGTAGAGAGCACAAGTTGTATTTTCTACCAAGGCTGATGGTTCCCTTCGATTGTGTGTGGACTACCGCGAGTTGAATAAGGTGACGAGGAAGAATAATTATCCTCTTCCATGGATAGACGATTTGTTCGATCGATTGAATGGAGCGAGAGTGTTCTCCCAGTTCGATCTTGCGATAGGTTTTCATCACTCTGAGTAGCAGCTGAGAGTATACCTACAACGGCATTTCGGACGCCATCTGCATTTTATGAGTGGTTGGTCATACCATTCGGGTTGGCCAATGCACCAGCATATTTTGTGGATCTTATGAATAGGGTGTTCAGGGATCAATTGAATAAGTATGTTCTTATGTTTGCGGATGATATCTTAGTTTATTCGAGAAATAAGAAGAACACAAGTAACATTTGAGGATAGTGATGGCATTGTAGGAAACACCAGTTGAAAGTGAAATTTGTAAGTGTCACTTTTGGAGGAGGGAAATGAGGTTCTTGGGACATGTTGTTTCAGAGAATAGTATTGTCGTGGACCCTGCGAAGGTGGCTACGGTGCAAGATTGGTCTACGCCTAAGAATGCAATGGACGTGAGAAGTTTCTTGGGATTAGTGGGATACTATTGTAAGTTTATCCAAGACTTCTCCAAGATAGCGGCATCGTTAACTCAGTTGACCAAGAAGAATCAAGATTTTTCTTGGGACGGAAGGTGTGAGAATGCATTTAAGAGCCTAAAGGAGAAGTTAAAGTGCGCACCAGTGTTAGTTATTCCTAAGGGGAACGAAGAGATGACAATATACATGGATGCCTGTGGTACCGGACTAGGCGCTGTATTGATGCAAGGTGGTAGGGTTGTAGCTTATACTAGTCAGCAACTTAAACCACATGAGAAAAGATATCCTACAAAAGATTTGGAATTGGCAGTGATCATGTTCGCGTTAAAGATGTGGAGACACAATCTCTTAGGAGAAAGATTCGAGTTGTTTACTGATCATAAGTCATTAAAGTACCTTTTCTCTCTAAAGGATTTAAATCTTCGTCGGCAAAGATGGTTAGAGTTCTTGGCTTCATATGATTTCAATATCACGTACACTCCCGGGAAGGGCAATGCGGTAGCTGATGCATTGAGTATGAGACATGCCAGTTTGGGGGTTATGTTCCTAGAATGGAAGCAATTGGAGTATATACCAGGATATGATTTCAAACCTAAGTATGAGTTGGATCCAGAGATGTTAGCAAGTTTGATGATCAGACCGACTTTGATTGAATGGATTGGTTCCATTCAAAGAGACGATCCTAACCTATTGGAAATCATCTCCAAGGTAAAGATGAATATCGATGGTGAGGAAATGAACAAGTACGAACTTGATCGAGATGGATGGCTTCGAAAGAATGGTAGACAAGTTGAACCCAATGTTAATGGATTGAGAGATGACGTGCTTAGAGAGTGTCATCACTCGAAACTGACTATACATCCCAGTGGTAAAAAAATTGTATTGAGACATGAAGCAGACATATTACTGGAAAGGGATGAAGAGAGATGTTGGGAAGTTTATATCCGAGTGCATGAATTGCCAGTTAGTTAAAGCCAAGCAAAAGAAGCCTAGTGGTTTGTTATAACCATTGGAAATTCCTGAGTGGAAATGGGAACAAGTCTCAATGGATTTCATTGATGGTTTACCAAGGACTACATCGGATCATGATAGTATTTGGGTGAGTGGGGATCGACTGACCAAGAGTGCAAGGTTTATACCAGTCAAGTCGAATAGGACGGCATCTAAGTTAGCTGAGCTGTGCATGGAATGGATAGTATGATTTCATGGAGTACCCAAAGGTATTGTGAGTGACTGAGACCCATTATTCACAAGTGGGTTTTGGGAGAGCTTACAAGAGGCTTTAGGGTCAGAATTACATATCAGTACCGTGTACCATCCTCAAACCGACGGTCAAACAAAGAGGGTGAATCGTGTATTAGAGGATATCCTAAGGGCTTATATATATTGGATTTCAGAGGGTCATGGGATAACCATTTGCATCTAGTTGAGTTTGTATATAATAATAGTTATCAATCCAGTATTGGTATGTCTCCATTTAAAGCTTTGTACAGGTGACCGTGCAACTCACCATGTTGGTTGAAAACTGGTGAGAAATTTGTGCTTGGACCAGATGTAATAAGAGAAACATCAGATAAGATCAAGATCATTCAACAGTGAATGAGTGCTGCCCAAGATAGGCAGAAGAGTTATGCTGATAAAAGACGAAGAGAATTGAAACTCTCCGTTGGCAACCTGGTATTCATCAAGATCTCTCCATTAAAGAGTGTGATTCGTTTTGGCAGGAGAGGTAAGTTGGCACCATGGTTTGTTGGTCCATTTCCAATTCTCGAGCAAGTGGGGAATTTAGCATATAAAGTTGGATTACCAGACAAGATGGCGGGAGTGCACAACGTATTTCATGTTTCCCAGTTAAGGAAGTTCATGCACGATTTTGATATGACTATTTCACCAGATCAATTGGATGATATCGAGGTGGAATCTAAGGCAGTTAGGGGCCGTAGAACGATTCGTATTGTCGGACATGATACGAAGCAACTTCGAAGGAAGAAGGTGAAATTGGTTAAGGTCTAGTGGAGCGATAATGAGAATGACTGTACTTGGGAAACAGAGGAGAGCATAAGGAAGTCGTATCCAGAACTCTTTATCTGGTAAGATTTTAATCGCGATATAGTTATTCCTTCGTTTGTAAACCGCATGCTAGGGTAAGCTTGTTGTGTTATTATGTATGATTGGTTGTTTGTAAATGGTTGATAGGCATGCGAGACGCCTTTGTTTGTTATCGTAGTTAAGGAATTTCGGGAGTGAAATTTCTTAAGGGGGCTAGAGTGTAACGACCCGCATTCTACGCATCAAAGGATCGTAAAATATTTATTTCATTTTCTTACGAAGTCATATGGTCGTGTAACTTTGGGAAACGTCTATTGGGGCCATTTCCTGCATTTAATAGTTTTACCGATTTTTAAATGACTGTTTGGCCCCTGGCGAATCTTGTTTTGCCTATAACTTTTGATTGGTAAGGAGTTTTGACCTGAAACAATTTCCATTAGATTCGGATGATGGTTTACCTTGGAATTACCGTTTGGGAGATATGGCTGAAAATAAAGTTTGAAGATGGAAAAACAGCTTAACCGGGCTTAATTAAGTGATTAATGGTTAGGCCCATAACCCACTTAGGGATTTGGGTTATGGGAGCAATGAAAAGAGTTAGAGGATGATTCATTTTCATTTTTCCAGCCACCACTTACCTTCCTTTAACCCTAGTAATGCCCTCCACCTTCTAAATTCATCCCAAATCACTTCCTAATCACAAATTAAGAAAAAGTACATCAAATTAAGGCGGATTAGCATCAACATCGAGATAGAGGAACACATAGGAATTCAACAAAAATCAGTGAAGTTTTCAGATCTATAGTTTATTTGTGGCTATGGTGAATAATTTGCACTTTTATTCACTAATTATGGTTAATTAGGGGTGATTAGTGAAAATTAGTGAAATTAATCATAAAAATCTGGAAAAATATGTAAAAATTCTAAAATATTATTTTACGTGATTGATGTTTTAATGCTTTTGATTAATTCTATATGATGCTACTATTGTTTGGAATGATTCATGAGTGCATAGGGAATTAGAATGGTTGAAAACGTCGTCGTGTGGCGTAAATAGCTTGCTGTAAGAACTTTAGGAAATCAGATCGGGTCATGAACCCCGAACCGACCTGGCTCGTGACCATGGTACAACTCGGGCTTATGTAACACATACCGAACCGAACATTTTTCCACGATCGAACCCGTAAGAACCCACGAATCGAAATGGAGCACGACCCAAATAGCACGATCCGATCTGAATGAGGCATCATGACCGATTCGAACCAGATGCTTCATCACGACCCGAACCGGATGCTCGTCACGAACCGGCCCCAGGCGAGCCACGAGTTGTGAAGTACTTCGAACCGACCCGGACCACGGAGCACTCACGAACCGAACCTCCTAGGGAAGTAAATCATGATCCGGAGCTTGACCACGAGCCGATGGAGGCCAAACCGAACCGGAGGGGGTATCCAAACTGAACCGCTTCAGGAGGACCGAACCGAACCAAACCGGAGGAGACCAAAACCCGAGATGCAAAGGAAGTCCAAATCGGAGGTTATTACTCAGGATCCAGATGGGAACCAATGAGTTGGGCTTTGCTGCGGGACGTGTGAAAAGGAGATATCGATATCTATAACTTTGGTTCACCGTTGAAGAGATGGGGCTTGTAGACGAACCAGAGCCAGTGAAGTATGGACTGGTTTCCCCTTAACCTGGAGCCAGGTATGCGTGGACTGGGTAGGGTTATTGACTATAGTCTAGGGAAGTTTGGTCATAGTAATAGTTGTATGAAGTTGCCGTCATGGCCCCAATAGATTTGGAGATCAAAGAAGCGGATATCGTATGCTTTACGCATTGAGTGAGTGATGTGAGGACGATTGCTATGTTTGATGTTTGCTATCACCATGACACGCACACTCCCATTTTTACATTATCTATTAGTGTTACCTTATAGTATTGAACATCTTGTTGTGCTAACTCTTTGGTTACAGGTCCAGGTTCAGGTATGATTAGTTATACCTGTTATTGTTTTATTTTGCTGCTATCGCTCATACCAGACTTTTACCTGACCCAGAATTTTATGTCTCTTCTTATTACTCTGGGTGCACCTAAACGGGCACACTAGAGACAGGTTAGGTGGTTATGCACGAGTAGCTGTCCGGAGACGAGCAGGAGGCTTCCATGTAATATTTACATATATTCTCCCTGTGTTGTTGCTGGTCACTACTTTGGGCATTAGTAGTGTACCTTTCCTATTTGGCTTTAGAGACGGTATTTTGAAGTTGTAATAATGGTTCGGATCATAAGTTGTATTTTGGATTCCGCTGCTATGACGGTTTAGTTTTCAGCTTATGCACTATCTTGCCTGTTTTATGTCAAGTTAGGTTATTATTATATTTTATTCCATGCACTGTGAGATAAACTACAGGTTCTTTGGTGATTCTTAGTTTCAAATCCCTTTCTTTTGACGACTGTCTCGTGCTGGTCAGGCATTGGTACAACGCATTTCGGGGAAATGTCGGCTAGTACGGGCAGGCCTTCACACTGGTGGAGGGGCGTGCTTGCTGTTAGTGGTGGCGGGGTGCATGGCGAGGGTAGGTGAGGTCTACAGGAGGTGGTAGGAAGTAGTTGGTGGTTTAGGTTACAAAATGTGCTAGCTTTATTGAAATTGATAGGGAAAAAATGATGTGGAGCAAGGAAGGGGCCCATGGCCAGAGAGAGGCTGGAGGAGGGTGAGGGGATGCTACGCTAAGTGGAGATAGATGGTGGTAGGGCTGTCTTGGTGGTGGCGTGAACAAACAAGGGGGAGAGGAGGAGTGAAAATGGAGCTTTCCCTTAAGGAAGAAGAAAAGGGTTTTAAGGATGGAAAATGGAAAATGAAATCATCATGGCACATGGCCCTTATTATATGAAAAGAGGGTCATTTGGCAGAGTTTGACACATGGCGTGAAGGGTACAAGAGTTGTCTAATGTAGGCAACGTATAGGAATGGGTGAATAAGGATTAATTAATGCCTTATTTATTTAAATGACGTTAACTTCGTTCTGGTCGTACGACTACATACGAACTCCAAAAATTATGAACTTGAAATCTTCCTACGTTATGAAATTACAGTTCCAATAAACTTGGCTTCGTTAAATTTAGAGACCTTTTGAAAAAACAACTTATTTCTAGCTTTTACCGAAATTCGACTGAATTTCCAACTTATGTTTTTATACCGTACTCTTACATATTAACTCCATTTGACAGGAAATTTTAAATCCTACCATATTTTGACATTTGAAAGCCAATAAAAGTGGTTTTGTCGAGTTCCAAGACTGCTTAAAAGTGAACTTTTATTGGTCATCAAAATAGCATTTAAAACATCGATTTTCAAAAAAATTCACTTTTAAACTGATTTAAAGTGTTTGCCGACCCTGTTTTAAGTAAAATAAAACATAAAACCAAGTTTTAAATATCAAGTCTGAATTTAGCATTTTCAATTTAAAATTCATTAAAATAGATTAAAATTCAATTTTTAAGTTGGCAAAAAATATGGGTCGTTACACATACCCTCTATCAGTACCGGGTCCACTTAAACAACTATATACATGGAGGAAGTTTCAAAATAAAATGGTTGATTTGTCGAATGTTTACTGGAATGAAGTAAGAGAATGATGATGGATAGCCTTGATACCTTTTTATGATTAAAATGACTAGAACAGGTGTCTTTGTTTCGCCAATGTGGTTAGCTACTTTTAGAGGACACACCTCTTCTTATTACCCACTTGACTTGTTATTCGATTGGTACACCTGGATTTGATTGGAGGTATTATATGCGTTCGGCCAGTATGCGTTACAATCGGCCAGAAAGGGTAAACTAGTAGAATCCTACCTTGGGTATTGTCGAACGTGTATTATCATATTTATCCTAATACAAGCCTACTATGATTATTTATTGTAGCTATAGGGGGCCTACTGATAGTTACCAGTTTATAGTGGCATCACGATAACTACATAGGCTACAACACATATAAAATTGTGTCAAGAGGAATATAGGTTATGCTTAACGTTGCTTTCAATATCATAATTTTTTGATGGATATCATCTACTGCAGTGTATCCCGTTATATGCAAATAGTTTAACGGACCCGTAGGAGATGAAAAAACTTGTAGCATCTCATAAGTTACTATTCAATATTGTTTTATTGATTTACATGAGGATGATAATTATGACTCAAGTGTTATGTTTTTTCTATTATGATCGAGTCGACTGGAGGGTTACTGTTGAGAATCGCTTTTCTAAAGAGGAAGAATTAGTTTAAGGCTCTATTTAAATCTAGTTATTTCAACATTTCAGTTTAGTTATTTAGTTGTTAATTATATTATTTCTAGTTACTTTATACAAAAAGGAAAAACGTAAATTCATGAACTACTTATGTATTTATTTCTTTCCTTTAAGTTCTTCTGAGTTTTATTTTATTTCCATATCTGTGTTATGCGATTGATTCTATTTTATCCCATTGATCATCTATTATTTTGAGAAAGTTATGTTATTTAAAATGGTTGATTGTTGCATCTCCTTTATCCTAATTGTAATGACCCGAATTTTTGGTCAAATTATTTTAAAATTATTTAATATTATTTTAAATATATTAAATATGAGTTGATAATATAAATGGATATTTATATTGAGTTATCAATTTAAATATTGAAATACGATTTATTTCAAATATATGTAATTATCGTAATACGAGAATCTAAAATAATTCAACTCAAAATTTAAAACCGAGTCAAAACAATTCAGATAATTGATCGAAATTCTAACTGAATAGAAACAATAATAATAATAATTTATTTTCAAAGAATAAATTATTTTGAATCTAATTTATATCGATTTAAATTAATATATTTTCCAGATGATAGAATGAGGCTTTGGAATCCTTTTCAGAGTGTTTAGAATAGTGGTTAAACCCTAGATACGTCAGTTATTGTGTTTCGATTGGAGTTTGATACCTCGACATATATTATTTTAAAATTTAACGGATAAGTACTAAATCAAATCAGAATCTATTTAAAAAGAATAAATATCTCTTTAAATCAATCAAATTAATAACCTACCCTATATTGTGTAGCAATGCAGACATGAATTTCTTAATGCATAAGTCTCTTCGCTTATAAATATGAACGCAATCCCTCTTCATTTCTCCTGCTGGAAGAACCAAAATCTTTGAAATCAAACAAATTAAAATGGTCGAACCCTCTTCCAATTCAAAACATTCAAACTTCAATTCTTGTGCCCTATTTATTTCTTTGAATCAGGAATCGAACAAACGGAAACAAAAATATACTACTCCTTATTTCCTTCCAAATCCAAATCAAATCAGAGAAACAGTGATCGCGGTTTATGATATTAGGATTTGTGTGAAGCTCGACAAAAAAACGTTGGGGACTCGCGATTTATAGAAGCTCGCGAGTTTGGAATCAGGACCGCAATTGAAGTTTGAATTCATTTAGGATGTATTGGGTACGAACGTAACATCGAGGGGATAATTTGGTAGAAATGAGGATCGAAGTTCACGATACAGGAAAGGTTGAGGTAACTTGGTGTCGAAATTGAGGTGGTGTGATTGTTGTTATCGCAGTGAGCTGGGTGATTCTGGAATTGCAATTTGATATTAGGGGTCGCCCATGATGTGACGGCCCGCCCCGAACCAGCCGACATTTCCCCGAAATGCGTTGTACTAATGCCCAACTAGCATGGCACGGTCGTCAAGGAAAAAGGGTTTTGAAACTATGAATCACCAAAGAACCTGTAGTATATCTCACAGCGCATGGAAGAAGATATAATAATAACATATCTTGACATAAAACAGGTGAAACAGTGCATAAGCTGAAAACTAAATCATCATAGCAGCGGAATCCAAAATACAGCTTATAATCCAAACCATCGTTATTACAACTTCAAAATACTGTCTCTAAAACAAAGTTGAAAAGGTACACTACTAATGCCCAAAGCAGTGACCAGCAATAACAGGGAGAATATATGTAAATAGTACGTGGAAGCCTCCCGCTCGTCTCCGGACAGCTATTCGTGCATACCACCTAACATGTTTCTAGTTTACTCGTTTACGAGCACCCAGAGTAATAAGAAGAGACATAAAACTCTAGGTCAGACAAAAGTCTGGTATGAGCAATAATAGCAAAACAGAACAATAACAGGTATAAATAATCATACCTGAACCTGGACCTTCAATCAAAGAGTTATGTAACACCCCGTAATTTTAAAACGAGACATAAGAGATAATTAAAGAATAATTAAGCTTTAAAAGAAGAATTAAGGGAAACGGGTTGCGCCATTGTGTTCATCTCGGAATTATACTTGAGATAGAGTCCGAGTTTGCGTAAAACAGATACAGTATGAAGAATTTTATGGAGGTTAGAAGATTTCAGTTTAAACCAAAATTAAAATAAAATATTCAAAACAGCGAATTCGGGAGGAGGAAACGCGGAACCGACCACGTTTGGGGTGTCGGCCCGAGTCCCGCTGGGTCGACACCTATGTCGACTCAGGCTCTTTGGGGTCGACACAGGGTCGACATAGGTGTCAACCCCTCCTGTAGTGGTCGACCCCATCAGCCAGATCTGGGCAGTGACGATTTTTGGTGTCTTAGGGCATATGTGGCTTGTTCTAATTGGCCTGGTGAGGTGCCTTTGTGACTTGGATGGTTTATCCTAGATTAATCTAAAAGCTAGAATAAATCCTAGACATCTATATATATATATATATATATATATATATATCTAAACCTAAAACCTAATTCATAACAATTCCTTATGACGATTCTATGCTGCTGAACTCTCAATTCTCTTAGCCGCCACCTCAAAAACCTAAATCATATTAGAAGTTCTTCATCAACAATTAACTTTAAAGCTTAATCAACATCAAATTAGAGTTTCTGCAACAACAACGATCAAATTCTCTTTTCTAATCCTAGCAATGTAAGTTCACGTTATTTTCGGATTTAAATACCAAATTATAATCTTGGCATGTATAAAATGAATCTAAGTCCGTGCTTGATGATAAGACAATCTTTTCAGATTTATCCATATCTTTCTATCGAATCCATGATTTTATGTGCCCAAAAAGTTATTATATCGATACAATCAAGCCTATTTTTGTTGTACATCAGGCATATAATCCTTTTTGGTTCATGATGTTATTCTTATGCCTGCGATAATGATTGTATAAGTTTATTCAAGAATCTATCTTTATTGGATCCAAATTTTCTGTATTAGGTTTGTTGTTACATGCCTATTTTTATGCCTATTCTTATTTTTATGCTCCTTCTCTCTCTTTCCCTATTTCCGTTTTCTTTTATGAACCTGGGTTACCTTCGAAGCTAGGCTGAAATTGCGAAATACGAACGATTGGAATACGGGGAATATTTGGGTATAACCTATTTTGGTTATATATTGGGCATAATGTAATTGGTGAAAAAATTGGGCATAACATATTCGGTGAAATTGTTGGGCATAGCTTGTAATTGCTATTGGGGCATTATTATCACTATAACTGCAAGTTTGGGTTAATTGGCATGTAAACCAAGTTTTGGGCATAAAGTGCAAACTGAAATATTAAAACTAGATTTGGAATAACTATTGGTTGGGACGCCAAGCATAATGTATATTGTGATTTTGGAGCATGACTATTATTGTAAATTTGGGAAGATTGGGTGTAGCCTATTTTGATCAATAACTTGTAATTGAATTTGTGGGTATAACTTGAGAATTGAAACATGACTAGTTTTGTGAAATTGGGATAATTAGCATGTAAAATCTAGACTTGGACATGTACGGTAAATATGTAATTTTGCTAAAAGGTGGACATGCCTAACCCGAGGTTAGATTGAGTTGCGGTGTAAAACTGCCCGGAACCGCCCGGCACATCCAGTAACCGCAACAACACAGATCTAATGTGAGAGGTTAACGCATTTAGCCCAAAACCCGAGGTTAGAATGAGTTTGCGGTAGTAGTCTGCCCAGAACCGCCCAGCACATCTAGCAACTGCAAACAACAGTTCTAATGTGAGAGGTTGGGGCATTAATAAATTAATTAATGCCAATAAACAAACATGCTAAGAATGGTAAGGTTAAGTAACAAATGAATAGGCGACACTTAACCAATACAATATGTTAATTAGACAAGTGGGCGGGGTTAAGTAAATTTAGAACACTTAACAGTTATAACATGTTAATTAGACAAGAAGGTGGGATTAAATAAATTTAGAACACTTAGCCATTTTACATGTTAATTAGACAAGAAGGTGGGGTTAAATAAATTTAGAACACTTAACCATTATAACATGTTAATTAGACAAGTGGGTGGGGTAAAGTAAATTTAGAACACTTAACCATTATAACATGTTAATTAGACAAGTGAGCAGGGTTAAGTTAACCAATATAACATGATTAATGAAAAGGGTTAAGTTAATAGGAAACACTAAACCAGTACAACATGATGAATGAGAAGGGTTAAGTTAATAAGAAATGCTTAACCAATATAGCATGGTGAGCGAGTGGGGTTAAGTTAATAGGAAACACTTAACCAATATAACATGATGAGTGAACCGGGTTAAGTTAATAGAAAAAATTTAACCAATACAACATGATGTGTGGGTGGGTTAAGTTAACATGAATGGACAACACTTAACCAATATTACATTAACAAAGTGGATAGGTTAAGGCAAACTTAACCAATAATACATATTGACTTGATAAGTCGGAGGGTTAACTAAACTTTGGGTAGGTGGGTAATATTTGTATATTTGTATATATAGGCCCACAAACTTAACCGTTAAATAAACATGTTTGAATTAGTGGGAGGGTTAAGTACATCTCGTGTAGGTGGGTAATATTTTTATATATATGGGCTGATTATAAGCAGTCAAAGTAGCGGCAGGTGGTGCAGCAATGCAGGTTCCGACGGGATCACGGGCGTGCACGTATTCCGAAGTGGAAGAATTAGCCACTGGGTGTAACAACCCGAAAATCCGAGCCAGTTTAAAATTTTTATTTTGGCAGTTTTATTGAATTTTGAATATTTAAAATAAATTATTTTAAATAATAGCGACGAAAAATTTATTTTGAATATAATTTGAACGTATATATTTATATAGATCGTCATTAGAATATAAATAATTATTTTAAATTATAAAAGGAATTGAAAATGGCGCGGTAGTTCGATAATTCGATTTCAAACTTCAAATGAATGTACAGGATTCAAAATAAACCGGATTTTAGTGAAACCAAAAATATTTGAATCTAATTGAGAATATCTTTCCAAAGAATCCGAAAAAACAAAATTTCATTGCGGGAATCAAAAGATATGTCCAGTTGAATTTTCAGAATAGTCGCTATGGAATTCAGGCCCTTAAAAATGGGAATTTTGCAAACGACCTCGGATTTCGACGAAACCACTTTTGTTGGATCCGTGATGTCATGTTATTGCTAGATTCCAAATTTCATAATTTTTTGAATCAATATGTGAGTGTGGCAAAGGAAAACGCGTTTGACCATTTTCAGTTGATTTTAATCGACTGGAAATTGGCCATTTTTCAAACGGTCTCAGAATTCTATGAAATTAGTTTTGTTAGGACCGTATCGTCAATACGAAGCTAGAAAATATTTTTCTGGAATTTTTCTGGTTAGTATGTGGCCCCTGTAAATTGAAATGCGCGTTCAAATTCAATATATATAGTTATATGTTGATTCTGACAAAAACTAATCGAAACGATCGAATCAGCTTACGATACATATCCGATTGTGTTCGGAATGGGGGTAATTAGCAATGGACGACAGGCGGTGGGTCTCGTTTTGAGGTCGAAATTAAAAGTTACTTTTTGTTGAGATTAAATAATAAAATAATTAAATTGAAACTCTCCTCACCCTTTATCTCTCTTCCTTTTAACTCCTCTGCCCCCCCTTTTTTTCATTCAGATCGACGAAATGAATTAAAGAGAAAAAAAAGAACCCGATGCATTCTCGTCCGCCTCCCTCCTCACCACCGCGCCGCCGCTACTGGCGCCAGGCCCCCCCTCGATCCGCTTCCCCCTCTGTCTCCTCCAATCCGTTGCTAGCCCCCCTTTCGAAGTCCGCTGCCACAGAATGGGGACCACCACCGCCCTGCAAACGACGCGCCCCTCCGACCACCTGAAGAGCCCGACACCCCCCTCCTTCAGCCTCCACGAGCACAGCAGTCCCCTCTCACTCTCCACTTCAAATTCGCAGCAAAACCCCCCCTCCCCATTCGCTGTGAGTTCTTCTTTCTTTTATTTATTTATATATATATAATTTTTTTTTGTTTTGTTTTAATTTATTTTAAATGTTTAGCTTAGTTTAATCAATTTAAAATCAGATTTGTATATAGGTAGATTAGTGTTAATAATATGATTTTTACTTCGATGAAAGTAGCGATTTTTATCATAGAGAAGAAGTGATTTTCATATATGTAAAGACTATATTTTCATATAGAAAAAGTTCATATTTTTTTTATATAATGAAAGTTAAGATTTTTATAAATGAAAAGGCGAAATTTTTTATATTATAAAGAGATTAAAAATATAATTTTTATGTGATGTGAAGGATAAAAGTATAATTTTTATAATATAGAAAGGTTAAAGATATAATTTTTATATTAATGGCATATTAAAAATATGATTTTTATTATATATATAATGAAATAAAAATGTGATTTTTTAGAGATGAAATAAAAATTCGATCTTTATTATGTAGGAGATATAAAAATATGATTTTTATATAATGCAGAATATAAAAATATTATCTTTATATAGTAGAGATTATAAAAATACGGGTTTTATATGGTTAGCGAAATAAAAATTCGATCTTTGTATATGAAGTAAAAATATAAAAATATAATTTTCATATAGAATGAAGCGTTGAAAAATACATATGAAGTGAACAAATAAAAATGTGATTTTTTATTTTTAAAGACAACGGTATAAAAATGTGATTTTTATATATGTAGTGACTACGGGCAACGAAAGTGACAAAAGGCGAGCACGACGAAGATTTCTGCAAAAGAAGAGTCGTGGTATTGGATTAGCTATCGGTGAGAACTTCTCACCTTTAATTTTCTTTTTATAGTTAAATATATACTAGGATGCAGACGGTGTTTAGTAGCACCCGACACCCGTCGTCCACCGACCATGGACAGCTTGTATGCTTGGTTGTTTGATTTTGATGTGTAGTTGATTGTGTGATGTGATGTGAAACGAAATAAAATATTTACATAGTTAAAAATATTTTATAGTAGAAAATAGAATTTTTAACGTGTATTTAAAATGAAATAAATATAAACAGATCGGACGATTTGTTTATATACACACATTTGAATGATATAGATTGGGACGATAAATTTTACACATCGCCCAACTGCATAAATAAAATCGGTGTTTGATTGTTTGAAACACCACACGGGTATTGGGATGATATATGACATACACTAATCCCAATAATTAGTTGTATGTCGATCGATTTATTGACAAACTGTTATAAGCGTTAAATATTTATATTTGATGCTTATACAGTGTAGAATGCACTTTGGATGATGGTTGATATTCATCGTTGTTATTATATACATATGTTGTAGAAAATCCATATAATTAACATTATATGGTAATTGATTGGGCCTCATTCCATATTTGAAATAGAAATATTTGAAAAGGAAATATTTTAAATAGAAATATATGAAGCCGTGTTGATTAAATTGACGCCATTTTGACGTGAACGATATTTATATCGATTTTGTTCATTTTATAATGAATATCGAAAGTGATTTCAAAATCTGATATTTTGAAAAGAATTGATATTCGAATGAAATTGAATATAAATGAATTCGAATTGAAATTGAATATAAATGAATTCGAATTGAAATTGAATATAAATGAATTCCAATTGAAATTGAATATAAATGAATTCGAATTAAAATTGAATATGAATGAATTCGAATTGAAATTGAATATAAATGATTTCGAATTGAAATTGAATTGAAAACGAACTGAAATTGAATTAGAAATCAATTTGAATTGAAATCGATTTGAAATGAATTTAAAACGAATTTATATTGGAATATTCAATTTTGTTTTGAAATTGAATATGAAGTTGAAACCGTTTTGAAAATGAATTTAAAACGATTTATAAAGCACGTGTTGAATTGAAATCGACGAAGTATATATTATATATATTATATATATAATGTAATGGCCTGAATAGAACGCGCCGCGCTGCGGCAGTTCGCGAATTTCGACCATTGACTTCGAATGGATATTGCGGGAGATCCGACCATCGGATTCTCCTAAAACCGGAACCGTTGGGTTCGTATCGAAAAGAGCTTTCTAACCAATATTAGAAATTAGAAATCTAACAGTTGGATTTGGAATAATGTCCAAATTAAAATTGGAAAAGGTCGTTGTAAGTGCAGTTCGATGGCCGTTGCTGGAAATCGACTGTACGGGCCTTGATAAAATTATTAAAAATATCAATAATTGGTGTAAAATCATAAGAAATGATTTGGGAAAAATCTGGATGAAAAACTCCATATTTGAAAAGATAAAAATAGATTTTTATCGAAATGAACTAGTTTTGAACTAGAATAATAATTTATTTATTTTTAAAATAAATAAATTGGATTTGAAATGGTTTTGAAAATAACCAGAAATTTCAATAATTGAATTGGAATAGATTTGAATTGAAATTGTCTTCGGAATATTTCGATGTTGGATTTCGTGATTATACAGATATTGTTATGGAAATTTGAAAAATATATATATATCGTTATTTCCAATACGATATTTGTTGGTCGTAGAATTTGATATTGAATATAAGCCAATATATTTTCTATTCAGAGCCTTGTATTTAATATCAAATGTGATTGGGCTTGTCGTGAATGGTGTCTTCATTAACACTATTCTTAAGCCCAGTTGAGAAAAGGATTAAATCTTTTTATTTAGATTTAATGAAGTGTACCAATTAAATGATATTTAATTGGAATTGAATTAGTATTGATTTTCGGGTTTATCGTGAACAGTGTTTTAAATAACACTTGTTCTTTAACCCGATAATTAATGGAATGTGATTTTGCGTTGTCTTGAACGGTATCTTCAATAATACTGTTCTTAGACCCAAAGGAGATAAGAAAATCAGAAACTAACTGGAGATTAGTTAAGTTGAACGGTTTCTGGGGTATTGATCTGATGTTGGTTTCGGCCTTCGGGGTTAATACTTAGGGAATTGCTCACTTGCTAATTTACGATTAGGGACTGATTGAAAGGTGATGTGATTTTGGGGTTTATCGTGAACCGTGTTTTAAATGACACTGATTCTTTAACCCAAGTAAAGATTAAAACTAAGTGGAGCTTTATTGAATCTTTAATTAGATTGAAAAGATCGAAAATGGAGTATCACCAGTTTTGCTCCAGGCGATAGTTAAATCTTTAATTAGATTTGAACGTGAAATGGTAATTGAATTTACCGATAACACCGTGATGTTAGATATGAAGTATGACCGGTTTTACTTCATGGGATGAATAGGTTGGGGTTGGGAAATTAAAAACAGATGATTACTTCGGTAAGGTTCGTTAACCCCGACTAGTTTGAATTGATATTCAGAAGTAAATTAAAGAATAAATTTAGAAGAATTTATCTTGGATAAAATTAATGGTAACCTTTCCCTAAGAATGTGAAATTTAGAAACTAACTGTCGGTTAGCTAAGTAGAATGGTTTTCTGGATATTTATCTAATGTTGGTTTCGGCCTTCGGGGTTAATATTTGGTAATTATTCTCTGGTTAATTTACGGTTAGTGACTGATGAATTGGAATGAGGCGTATGTTATGTTTGTGTAACACATGTTTATTATATACGCGAGTTATTCGGGAAGACTGGGTTTATCCCATTCTGAATAACTGATACGATGATAAGTCGAAGATGAAGACGGTGGTCGAAGACCGAAGGTCTTCACGTCGTTTGGTTGATTACTGATGATCTTGATTGGGATGTACACCCAAGAAGATGGAAATAGTTGGTGATCGTCCAGAAGTACTTGGAGATCGATGGATATGCGGGGTACTAGGTGCCTCCGGTTTCGTTCAGACCCAGAACGAACTTGTAAATGGACTGTCTGTCTGACATTGGATTTTAGTCTGTGTGATTGATTTCTATTAAATATATATCTATTTGGCGGCGGAGAATTTATTCTCTTGCTTAACGCCCTTCTCTGAGACGTACGAGCTCAGGGGTTATATACTGATGGATATCAAACGCATAGATTGAATTGCCTGTGTGGCTTGCCTGAGTGGCGAATGATCAAGGCTTCTGTTGAAAAGCAAAGTCTTATGGTTGATGATCGAAGCACGGCCTTTGTGGCATAGCTTTGTGTAACGTTTACTTCGCGAGTTTCACACCCGGTATGAACCAAAAACGGGAGAAGGACCTCAGGGAGGGCATGCGTTTCTTTCTAGTTAGAAGTGGCGTCAGTGGTTTTACACGCCCTGACGAGTTTGACTTATGTGGTTGTTGTTGTTGCGAGGCGCCTCGGTTTGATTGGACGATCCGGGTCCGATGGAGTCATTTAGTTGGCTCACCTACGCCCCATAGGGTGGGGAAACGCATGTTCAGGCATTTTAATCCACTCCGTGTGGACCGGCCCTGACGATCCAAGGGTCACTCGAGCTCTGATCCTGAGGGGCGGACTAGAGCGTCTCGAATCGGTTGAGGACTATCTTTTGCCTCGGTTCATAGATGGAAATCCAATTTCCAAATACGTGACATTTGCGGTTTTATTTGTAGAGCCTAGTATGGCGACATGATATATGGTACCCATGCCGCCTATGATTGATACTTATGATTTGAAGTTGTTTTATACACTATGCACTTATTATAGTATCAAACGATTTGTTTTAAACGTATTAAGCATGTTTGGCTATTGTAAGGGAATACCCTATCCCCCGGCTTGCATTGCATTGTGTGATAGGACCTGGGTCACATAATAGCTGCATTTTTCCAAAAAGCATTGCGCTGTTTTGTTTTATGCACTGTTATTCTTGGGAGGAAACCCGTTCCGTGTTATACGACGTGGTCCCTTGATTTACCTAACTTTAAAAATAAAGGTTAATAACTGTTTTAGTTCTCACACCAGTCCCATGACTGACCTGGAGTTTATTGTTTTAACCTAAACTCTGGGTGCCCTTATTTTGACACGTGCAACTAGTAGTTTTGGTTTTGCAAATTTATATTCACAGGATCCTAGTTTACAGCTGGAACGATATCCGGAAAGCTTTGTATCCGTATATCTCCTTCGGTTGTGTATTGTATTATTTTCGCTGCGATGTATTTAAATGTAATTTAAATCTCTGATATTTCTGTGTAATATTCATTTATACTCTGTATATTCTTGTATTTTGATGGAATTGCTATAACATGCAACGAAATGCTCTTCCGTCTGCGCTCTATTTTGTCGTGTTCTCAAAACAATCAGGCGTTTCGAACGGTCTGAGTCGGTTTAGCGACTGATTCGGATCGAGCGAAATTCCTTGTTGTCACAGTTGGTATCAGAGCCTTGGTTTACAAAGCTCAGAGAGCAAGGCGCATTAGAACCATATGAAAGAATTCATCAGAAATTGGATTAGTAATATCCAATGGGGATGACTCGTTAGAGATGGGATCAGTAGTATCCTAGAACGAGTGTGAAGAGTATATTTTTAAAATGAAACCAAATTTTGTTTTGAAAATTTAAATCAATTATTCGTATTTGATTATTTATTTGTATTGATTTGGACAGTCCAGTATATAAATATTTTGCATATACGCCTTGCAAACGTGTATTTGAAGTTTTAATATACTGGATAGATATAGAATTACACTCTAATCGCCCGAAGATGATT
The DNA here is from genome assembly GCA_030737875.1 of Allium sativum. Lineage (NCBI taxonomy): Eukaryota > Viridiplantae > Streptophyta > Magnoliopsida > Asparagales > Amaryllidaceae > Allium > Allium sativum. The sequence goes on from CM060919.1 coordinate 682,366,977, forward strand.
TTGATGATGGAGCTCCATCATTAGAATTTATGTTTGTGTGACGAAAGTGGGCTTTCTTTATATTTCTTATTGACTAGTGTGAGAACCAAAATTAGATAGGGCCTATTGTTATGATTTGGCATCAAAAATGTGATTTTTTGACTATATATCAAAGTTATGAATTTGAAAAGCTAATCAACTAATTGATTGATGGTTGTGTTGTTTGATTACTATTTTGATTAATTGAAATTTTAACCATATAGCCAATTTGATCAAATAGTGAGTTGTATTGGAAATTTGGTCGCATTTGCTTGCATATACATGTACTTTCATTGAACAGGTCATGGCAAGGAGGCTAGAGCAGAGAAATAAAATTGTTTGCCGGACAAATAGGTACATGTTTATCATAATTTACTATTTTGTTTGGGTGATGATGATTTTATGAGCCGATTGGCTAGTCGCTTGGCTAGCTGCTTGGCTTTTTCTTTTTGAGATCAGAGGGCCTATATGGCAATTTCGGGATTTTCCCGTGCTCCCGGTGCAGGGGAGGTTATGGTGAAATTTTTCGAAAATTTAAGTTGTTAGCCAAATTTTTGAAAAATTTGAAAAGTTCTTAGAAACTGAAAAGTTGAAAAACTTAAGCTGTAGCAAAAACAATGGAAGTTGAGTTGATTGGTAAAACAACTTTCGGCTTCGTTCCTTTTCGGGGATGAAAAGTTTTAAGTGGGGGAGATTGTAACAACCCAAAAATCCGAGCCAATTTAAATTTTTTATTTTGGCAATTTTATTGAATTTTGAATATTTAAAATGAATTATTTTAAATAATAGCGACGAAAATTTTATTTTGAATTTAATTTGAATGTATATATTTATATAGATCGTCGTTAGAATTTAAATAATTATTTTAAATTATAAAAGGAATTGAAAATGGCGCGGTAGTTCGATAATTCGATTTCAAACTTCAAATGAATGTACAGGATTCAAAATAAACCGGATTTTAGTGAAACCAAAAGTATTTGAATCTAATTGAGAATATCTTTCCAACGAATCCGAAAAATCAAAATTTCATAGTGGGAATCAAAAGATATGTCCAGTTGAATTTTCAGAATAGTCGCTATGGAATTCAGGCCCTTAAAAATGGGAATTTTGCAAATGACCTCGGATTTCGACGAAACCACTTTTGTTGGATCTATGATGTCAAGTTATTGCTAGATTCCAAATTTCATAATTTTTCGAATCAATATGTGAGCGTGGCAAAGGAAAACGCGTTTGACCATTTTTAGTTGATTTTAATCGACTGGAAATTGGCCATTTTTCAAATGGTCTCAGAATTCGATGAAATTAGTTTTGTTAGGACCGTATCGTCAATACGAAGCTAGAAAATATTTTTCTGGAATTTTTCTGGTTAGTATGTGGCCCCGGTTAATTGAAATGCGCGTTCAAATTCAATATATATAGTTATATGTTGATTCTGACAAAAACTGATCGAAACGATCGAATCAGCTTACGATACATATCCCATTGTGTTCGGAATGGGGGTAATTAGCTATGGACGACAGGCGGTGGGTCTCGTTTTGAGGTCGAAATTTAAAGTTACTTTTTGTTGAGATTAAATAATAAAATTGAAACTCTCCTCACCCTTTATCTCTCTTCCTTTTAACTCCTCTGGCCCCCCTTTTTTTTCATTCAGATCGATGAAATAAATTAAAGAGAAAAAAAACCCGATGCGTTCTCGTCCGCCTCCCTCCTCACCACCGCGCCGCCGCTACTGGCGCCAGGCCCCTCCTCGATCCGCTTCCCCCTCTTTCTCCTCCAATCCGTTGCTAGCCCCCCCCTTTCGAAGTCCGTCGCCACTGAATGGGGACCACCACCGCCCTGCAAACGACGCGCCCCTCCGACCACCTGAAGAGCCCGACACCCCCTCCTTCAGCCTCCGCGAGCACAGCAGTCCCCTCTCCCTCTCCACCTCAAATTTGCAGCAAAACCCCCCACCCCATTCGCTGTGAGTTCTTCTTTCTTTTATTTATTTATATATTTATTTATTTTGTTTTGTTTTGTTTTAATTTATTTTTAAATGTTTAGCTTAGTTTAATCAATTTAAAATCAGATTTGTATATAGGTAGATTAGTGTTAAAAATATGATTTTTACTTCGATGAAAGTAGCCATTTTTATCATAGAGAAGAAGTGATATTCATATATGTAAAGACTATATTTTCATATTGTTAGCCTACTTTGTGAACTAGGCAACACAAAGTCAAGATACCAAGCATTGGAGAGCATTTCAAATTAGAAGACTTCGGTTCGGATCGGAGAGACCATCACTGCTCAGGTCGGAGGAGACGCTACAGCTTCGATCGAACAGATGCAATCATCCGGGTCGGGTTAAAGCAACGTATCGGTTCGGATCGGATAAAGTCTCCTGTTCGGAGCGGCGAGCTATTGCTGTTGAAAACAGAGAGCGCGCGTTCGGATCGGAGGACAGTCTTCTTCAAGATGGATCGGAAGGCCACCCAGCTGCTACAGAGATGGTTCGTAGGAAGAGCAGAATAAAGAGAAGAGAGAGTTGTCACCAAGTCAATTCGGGTCGGATCAGATATCCCGATCCGAACCCCTGATACATACACCTCCGACCCGAACCCATTTTCCATACTGTCCCCCTGCATAAGCGCCTGAACATCCGGATCGGCTATGACCAGTTCCTGCCCATAACGTTCACTATTTTGATGCGTTGTCAGCACAGTAATCAATCCGAACCCGAGGCTAATGGGATGGACGACACGTGGCTCCGATCCGGATCGGGTTTTGAGCAAATTCACACCTATAAATACCCCGTCTGGAGACAAAGAAAAGGATCTTTTTTAGGCACTTTGAGAATTCAACCACCCCCGTAATCCGAACTCCATTACTCCCGGAGAATCCAAATCTTCTTTCATTACTTGTTTTAGTCTATTGAGTGAATATAAGTGAGTTGTGAGTGGAATTGAGTGAAGCTTACATTGTATTTGCAACTGAATCATTGAATACAGTAGAAGATAAGTGGACGTAGGCATTTCTTCGCCGAACCACTATAAATCCTGTGTGTTCATTTTTATTTTTATCTCATTTCATTTTGCTTTTAATCAATTTGGGTGTTAGAACCACTTTTGGGTCTAACATTTTGGTGCTTTCACTGAGAAACCTCATCTGAATTCTTCATTTTCCGGGATTTCTTTCTACTTTTTGGACCGTTGAGTTCAAATAAGTTAATCCTTAAGTTTTTTCGCCCTTTTATATTTGTTGAAGTGATTGTCAAAGACTCATGGCCAAAGGAAAAGGCAAGGAAGTTTAGTCTGTTCGAGGAAATGGAGCTGGCGAAGATCAGCAAAATGCTGTTGTAACAAGGTCTCGGGGGCAGAGTTCAGCAGCAGGAAGAACCAATGCAGGAAATCCGAGCTGCCAGCAGGGGGAGAGCTCCGATCCGATCCGGGTAGGAGATTCTGAAGCAGTGCATTCCCCCAATCTGAACCGACCCGAGCTGCTTGCCACGTACCGATCCGACCAGGCTCCCCAGCTCCGAACCGACCCGACCTCCTACCTCCGATCCGACCCGATGCTTGGTGAAGCTGGAACCTCTACTCGAGTCCCTACGAATGCTCTGATTCCAGCCACCAGGGTTGGTGATCAGGTCAATCCATCTGCGCCCATCACTCAAGGAGATTTCTCGCGCTTGCTTGACATGCTTGAGAGCACAAGGGAGGCTATGAAAGTTCACGAGCGCACTAATCTCATGATGCAGGAAAATATGAGGCTCATGAGTCGGGAGATTAGTGAACTCCGTCGACAGAGAACTCCATCACCGGTTCGTCACACACCAGTGGATCAATCTTCATCTTCCGAGGAAGAGCGGCCCCGTGAACGAAGGCCACTCGAACGACCTCAGAACGTGGAGCAGCTGACATTTGGATCTTTGGGATCTCGTGAGGATATTGCGCGAGCATTAGGAAACAATGACCCCACTCGGGGGCAAAGACTCCAGTCCCCTCCTCCCGAGGTCGACCGGGAGCGCAGGGAACGGAATCGAGCAGAGGCAGCTCGAAGAAGAAGGGCATCTCCTGAACAAGAGCCCAGAAGGAACTCGGATACTAGGGCCAGGGAACCTGAGCGGCCCCTAACTAATGCTGATGTACAGGCAATGGTTCGCCAGATCATGTCCGAGAGCCGGAATTATACAAATGAAGATTATGGCATTGAGCGAAGCCATACTCCCTTCACCGACGATATCCTCGACTTCCAATTTCCCCGACGCTTTAACTTGCCACAGATGGACAAGTACAACGGAAGGACTGATCCGGGACAGCATTTGATGCGGTATTCGTGGCTCATGAATGCTGCTGCTGCCCCTGATGAAGTGAAGTGCAAAGCGTTCCCAATCTACTTAGAAGATGTGGCACTGTTCTGGTTTACCCGACTTCCTCCTCGTTCGATTTCAAATTACAAGGAACTAAGCGAGCGTTTCATGAACCAGTTCCGACTCCATGCCCGAAAGTCCAAAAGTGTTATTGAATTATCGAGAATCAAGCAGGCACCAGGAGAGTCTTTGAGGGCATATCTTGACCGTTTTAACCAAGCCGTGACCCGCATGAGCCCACTATCCTGATGGCATTGAAGGAAGGAGTCGATCCTGAATCTGAGTTTGGAGATTACCTTTCTGGGAAAACACCTTCCACAAGGGAGATATTCTACGAAAAAGCCGATGTTTATCTAAGACGAGAGGAGGCCAGGGCAAACCGAAAGAGAAAGTCTGAGACGGCTTCAAAGGAGAATGTGCAGAGTAATATCGCCGTGAAGCAGTCTGGGGAAAGTTCTGGCAAGGTTGAAGTAAATGTAGGAAACAAGGGTGGAAACAGCAATGCTGGAAGCGGGGGTAACAACAACAATAACCGTAATCCAAACGGTAACAGAAGAAACAGAAATAGGGGAAGTGATCCTAACAAAAGACCCCGATTCCAGAACTACGAGAATTATACACCATTGAACGACACCCTGGAAAATATTTACCTGGATACGTACAATGTGTTACAGTACAAAAGACCGCCACCTCGTGATTCGACCGAGAAAGAAATGGCGACAGGGAAATTTTGTTTGTTTCATGGAACTCATGGGCATTCAACCAATGAATGTCGGCATTTGAGGGATGTGATTGAGAAGCTGCTGCGTGAAGGGAAGTTGGATGAGTACAAGGTTGCCCCGAGGGACAGGGGGCAAGGAGAGCAGGCTCCAAAACAGATTCTACCTGCTCCCAAGCCTACAGCGCAGCAGAAAGGTAAAGGAATTGTTATCAACTCCATAGTAGGCGGACCTCACCCGGCAATCCGAAGTTTCAGGTCAATGGATCAATATGTAAACGCTGCCAAGCACCTAGATGTGAACGAGGGTGATGATTTGGAAGATATCACCCCCATAAAACAACAGAAGACCATGTTTGACGACGTGGTATTCCGCAGCCGAGACAATACTGGGATCCAATCACCCACCGATGATCCGTTGGTTATTACGACCACCATTGGGCCGGCCTTGGTCCATAAGGTATTAGTAGACAACGGAAGTTCTGTCAATATTTTATTCAAAAAGTCATTCGATCAAATGAAGCTTGAATCTGAAGATTTGAAGCCGTGTGAAGGATGGATCAGAGGCTTCAACGGGGCGTCGACAGCTCCCATGGGATACATAGAGTTGCCCGTGACCCTGGGGCAAGGAGAACGTAGAAGAGTGCGGATGCTCCAGTTCGTAGTATTGGACGTAGATTCGTCTTATAATGCATTTTTGGGGAGACCTGCCCTTGCTGAATTCAGAGTTTGTATCGCCCCTTGGTGTTTGTTACTTAAGTTCCCAACCGAAGCCGGAACTGGAGTAATGAGAGGGGATCAAGTTTCTGGACGGGCCTGCTATGTGGCCGAGTTAAAGATGTTGATGAAAGGACTTAATGTTGAAAGTAAAGATGCCTCGTCTCCCTCAAAGGGGGCTCGGCATAGCAATTAAAGAGATTGACCCCAAAGGAGTTGCCCAAAGGAACACCTGAAGACCTGGATCCCAGAAAAGACGAGGAACCAGAGGTTAGGAATGCAACTCCTAATGAAGCGACAGTGGAAATTCCAATTGATGAAGCTGATCCGACAAAAGTTTTGAAAATTGGTTCTCAATTGGATCCACGTCGAGCTAAAGAACTAACGGATTTCTTGAAGGCAAACCTAGACGTGTTTGCCTAGACCCATGCTGACATGTGTGGGATATCGCCATCCGTTATAAGTCACAAATTGAATGTAAATCCGAAACATCCACCTGTGAAGCAAAAGAGACGCATGCTGGGCCCAGAGAGGTCGACTGCTCTCAAAGAGGAAGTAGAGAAGTTGAAGCAGAATGGATTTATTCGAGATTCGACGTATCCCGACTGGATATCGAATCCCGTCTTGGTAAAGAAGCCAAATGGAAAGTGGCGGACTTGCATTGACTTTTCAGATTTAAACAAGGCTTGCCCAAAAGATAGTTTCCCACTTCCCAGGATTGACCAGCTTGTAGATTCGACAGCAGGTCATGAACTTCTCTCTTTCATGGACGCATATTCTGGATATAACCAAATTCCTATGCACGTGCCAGACCAAGAACATACGAGCTTCGTCACGAATTTGGGATTATATTGTTATGTTGTAATGCCATTCGGATTGAAAAACGCTGGAGCTACTTATCAGCGCTTGGTGAACAGAATGTTTTATAATCAGATAGGAAAAACTATGGAAGTTTATGTGGATGATATGCTTGTCAAATCGGAATAGTCCTCCAGCCATACGCAAGACTTGGCGGAAATGTTTGGTATCCTGCGAAAGTACCGGATGAAATTGAACCCTCTGAAATGCTCATTTGGAGTGGCATCGGGAAAGTTCCTTGGCTTCATTGTGAGTTCCCGATGAATTGAAATCAACCCTAGTCAGATAGCAGCGATTAGAAATATCGAAGAGCCGAGGAGAATTAAAGACGTTCAAAGTCTTGTAGGGAAAGTAGCGGCGCTGAGTAGATTCATCTCCAAAGCCACAGACAAATGTGTTCCGTTTTTTGATTTGATTAAAAGAGGAAAGAAGAACTTTGAGTGGACTCCGGACTGTGTTGAGGCCTTTCGAAATTTATTGGAACTGCTAGAGAAACCGCCGATTTTATCAAAGCCCGTAGATCACGAAGAATTGTTTGTTTACTTGGCAGTCTCGGCTCACGCCGTCAGTACAGCCCTGGTTCGAGAAGAAGATAAAGTACAAAGGCCAGTGTATTATGTAAGCAAGAAATTAGCGGCGGCAGAGCGCAACTACCCAAAAATTGAGAAGCTCGCTTACAGCCTCCTGATCGCATCCCGAAAACTTCGTCACTATTTCCAAGCCCATCCAATAACCATATACACCGACCAGCCCTTAAGGCAGGTGTTGCAGAGACCCGAAGCATCGGGAAGGTTGATCAAATGGAACATAGAACTAAGTCAGTTTGATTTGAATTTTCAACCACGAAAGTCAATCAGGGGGCAAGCTCTAGCAGACTTTATTGCGGAGTTCACCATTCCAGAGGAGGAAGTAATCGATGACAAAGTGGTTAAGTCTGAGGATGAGTTAAAGATAGATTCGTGGAAACTATATACAGATGGAGCCAAGAACGACCGAAGGTCCGGAGCTGGAATCGTCTTAGTCACTCCCGAAGGACGGTCGTTATATTACGCCTTGCGATTAGAATTTTCGGCGACTAACAATGACTCTGAATATGAAGCCCTGATTGCCGGGCTGAAGCTTGCTAAAGACCTCGGAGTAAAAATGTTAGACATATTCTGTGACTCTAAAATTGTTGTTTGCCAAGTGCGAGAGGAATTTGTGGCTCGAGGACCTCGACTTATCGCCTACCTCGGGAAAGTGAGAGAGCTATTGAATAGCTTGGAGCGGTACAACATAACGCACATTCCCAGAGTTGAAAACCAGAAAGCGGATAGGCTGGCAAAGCTGGCTAGTTCCGACAATCCAGAAGAGACTGAAATAATTCCAATTGAAACGTTGGAATCACCAAGCTTTGAGTCAATGGAAATTGAATTCGCCTTTGAAGCAGAACCAGAGAAGGAGTCGTGGATGACTCCAATTAAGAATTTCCTTAAGAATGGGACACTCCCATCAAAGAAGAGTGAGAAAAGAGCTATAGTTCGCAAAGCTACTAGATATGTCATACAAGATGATACTCTTTATAGGCAAGGATTTTCTATGCCCCTGTTACGATGTATAGCACACGACGACATCAAGCGTGTACTAAGAGAGGTACACGAAGGTGAGTGTGGAGATCATACAGGAGGTCAAACTTTAGCAAGGAAGATATTGAGGTACGGATACTTCTGGCCTACGATCAATAAAGATGCAGCTGATTATTCACGACGCTGCGATAAGTGCCAGAGATTCGCCAAAATCCCCAGGGCACCGTCGACCCAACTTAAATCAATGGTGAGTCCTTGGCCATTTGCCACGTGGGGAATTGATATCATTGGAGTTTTACCAATTGCTAAAGGAGGAGCTAAGTATGCAATAGTGGCCGTGGACTATTTTACGAAGTGGGTAGAAGCTGAGCCCTTGACCAAGATCACAGCAAGAAAGGTGATAAGTTTTGTGGTCAGAAATATTATATGCCGGTTCGGGATTCCAAGGACGATTTTAACTGACAACGGAACCCAGTTTGATAGTACTGAATTCAGAAATTTCTGTCAGAAGTATAAGATAGACAAGCGATATACTGCAGTTGCCTATCCGCAGTCAAACGGGCAAGTAGAGGCAATAAACAAAGTAATAAAATCCATCCTCAAGAAACGGTTAGAGCGTGCAAAGGCAAGATGGGTTGACGAATTGCCCCTAGCTTTGTGGGCATATCGAACAACATTTAAGACAGCCACTGGCCATACCCCTTTCTCTCTCTCCTTTGGCTCAGAAGCAGTAATTCCAGTTGAACTGGAAGTTCCTTCCCACAGGGTGACATATTATGACCCGATGACGAATCCGGCGCTCTTACTTGAGTCTCTTGATGAAATCGAAGAAAAAAGGGATGAAGCGGATTTGCGTGCGGCAAGACATCGGCGTCAGATGGCACGCTATTATGACAAAAAAGTTTGCCTCAGGACTTTTGAACCAGGAGATTTGGTGCTAAAGAGAGTTTTTCCATCCCTTCCTCACCTCGGCCCAAAATGGGAAGGACCCTTTGTCATCCAACGGAAGCTTGAAAAAGGAACCTTCAAGTTAACGACCGTAGATGGCGAAGAAGTCCCTCGAGCATGGAATGCCCAACACTTAATGCGATATTTGGATTAGAAATGCTGTACTCTTTGTTATTTTTCCTGTAAACCCTGTAATAAGGCACGACTTGCCTTGGGAAAATCTGACGATATGAATGAAGAACTATAAAGTGGATGTAGGCTACGACTTAGCCGAACCACTATAAAAATATTGTGTGTTATTTACTTTTATGCATTACGTATGTACATTTATCAGTTATTCTGTTGTGATTATAAGATACAGGATAACTCACAGCCTAAAAAGGTTGAAAACAGTTAAGACATAAAAGAATGAGAAAACGACATTCTTAACTCTAACTCTCCAGAGAGAGAGAGAGTATAAAAGCGTCTCCGACTGAGCGCTGAAAAAGAAATTCTCCTCTTAACTCTAACTCTCCAGAGAGAAAGAGAGTATAAAAGCGTCTCCGACTGAGCGCTGAAAAAGAAATTCTTCTCCTAACTCTAACTTTCCAGAGAGAAAGAGAGTATAAAGGCGTCTCCGACTGAGCGCTGAGAAAGAAATCTTTCTCCGTTGAAAGACCGGGGAATAAATGGATGACTGAGCTCGAACTCTAACTCTCAAAAGAAAGAGAGGGAGTATAAAAGAAATGCCAGAAAAAGCGACAGGTACCGACGGCACAGGAAGTGCTATCCCGTCAGAGAACCGGGAGCATTCAGATTGCTCGACTAAGCATTGAATAGTTTATGGGAATTGACTGGGGACACGTATGTATACGCATACTTCCCCTCTCCACAACTTCGTTTCATAACTATAGACATGCATTTTTACGTAACTGCAGAATTACTAACAAACGAACATTGCAAAAAATGAGTTATTTTTATTTACAAATGAATGAATTTGTACAGGAAAATAGCTAAAAAGAAGAAAGTGCAGGAGCTACTTTTGTAGCAGCAATTATTGGTTCACTAAATGCCAAAAAGATACAAGGCCATCCACTACTTAGATTTTGAATGAACCTTGGATTTCTTGGCGGCTTTCTCCGCGTCCTTTGCTTCTTTCTCAGCCTCCGTCAAGATTCGCTTTGACTTCTTTTTTCCTGAAGATGCGGTGCTGGAGCCAGTTGACTTCTTCCCGGAGGGCGGGGCGCTGGAATCAAGAGAAGATTTTTTAGCGAGTTCCTCTGTAATAGATCTAGTTGAGAGCTTAACAACTAACCTTGATCCCGCATCCACGACTGCGAGGGGTTTGAGGACTTCGGGGTCTAGCTCTTCATCTTTTAATTGCAAGCGCTTGTCTTGATCAGCCTTCATTGCAGCCAAGGTAACGTCATCAGCACTTTTTGACTCCCCGGTTATTGCAACTTCTGGTTCCTCTTCATGCCCCCCGTCTCCGCCGTCGTCCTTTAAAGCTGCTATCATTTCTTCATCATGGGGAGTGGCGACCTTAGTTGGCTCACTTCCTTCTCCCAAGTCTATAGGGGCAGCCTTATCCTCCCCTCTTTTGGCCTTTTCTGCGGACTTTGCCCCGGCGGTGACTCCCTGCATCACATCTGTCTTTTCGGATGGCTCAACACCTATAGAATGAGAAGCAACAGTTATCAACTCAGGCGAAAACAATGGGTTTTTCATCGATTGCTCAATCACATGGCGAAAGGTAGAAATAGCCTTGACAAATTGAGGAGAAAAGGTAGGGATACCTTCCGAAGACTTCTCGGCAGGGGTGACTACTACCTCTGATGCTGTTTCAGGAATAGGGGATAGCAAAATTGTTCGGGGAATTCCCGGATTTTCAGGATCATACCCCTCTACTTCAGAAGTCGCAGGGGCAGAAGAAGAGGAACCAGCTTCGGGAGCATTCTTCTGTTCAGACTTCCGTCTCTCTTCTTCCATGGCCTCAACAATAAGGCGGCGCCCTTCAGCTAAGCGCTCCGGTTCATCATCTCTCAAGTATTTCTCCATCAGTTTATCTTCATCGAGAGAATCAACCTTAAGTTCCTCTTTTTCCCACTCGACGATCTGATTCCATACTTGAACTAGAGTGGATGGATAATCTTCGATCCAAGAAATGTTTCGGCGACGAATAATATGTGCGAAGAATTCAATCATTAGTTCGCCGAAACCTTGAATATCAGCCTCCGCCTCTGATAGCTGCTTGCGGGCTTCCTCCGCAGATTTAATAGCACACTCCACATTGCCCTCGGCCAGGGTAGCTCTGTTCTCTGCCTCCAACAGCTTTGAAGCCAAGTCAGCGTTCTTCTTTTCTAGTTCAGCGCTTCTCTTTGCTAACTCGGCGTTTTTCCGTTCAAGCTCAGCATAAGCAAGGCGTGTCTTAGCAGCTTCTGACTTGGCCTCGTCAGCTTGCTTTTTTAATTCAGAGTGCTCCTGAGTGTGAGATTCAAGCAAGTCATGATAACGCTTTTGCATGTCCTCGAATTGTTGTTTGAAGTTAGAAGCGTCCCTTTGAGCGACATCTAGCTGAGCTTGAGTGTCTTCTAAATCTTTTCCTAGAGCTTTTAAGGCCTTAGCATCCTCCTCCGCGGTCTTTTGCATTGAATCAGTATTTGTGATTAGAGTGCGGATGATTCTAGAAAGATTGCGTGAATATTTGAACATCTCAGTATATTGTTTTTCCACCGCATCAATCTTTGCCTTGGCCTCATCCGCCCACTTAGAAGAAATAGGTTCAAGGGCAGGTAAAAAAGTCAGAGTGTCGAAGTAGTGTTCGGGAAATTGCTCTTTCAAATATGCCCGCTTTATTGCAGTTCCCGCATCTGGTGGGGGAGGAGCGAGGATTGCCAATTCGGTGTCCCTTCCTGAGGAGGATTCGGTAGTTTCTTTGTCCGTCCTAGATCGTTTAGTAGCAGGGACCTTTTGCTTACTTCGAGACACGGTTTCTTTTGGAGGACTTTTCTCTCTACTGCGTTTTTCATGGGAAGAGGTGGAGTCTTTGGATTGTGGTCTGTCCTCTTCCCTACGGCTTTGATACCCTTTGTATTTCTCTTGTTCAGGTCGAATTGGAGAGCGGGAGCGTGAGGGTCGAGAACGATAGGGGTCATAAGGTCTTCTCTCATCTCTGCCCCGATCATCACGACGATCATACTCAACATCCTGAGGAGGATTAGACATGCTGCGACGAAGCTTTCTGATATCGTAGTAGGATCGAGACATCGTACCTGCGCGATAAAATAAACGAAATTTAGAATTAATGGATTCACGGAGAAAGAAGTGCAATGAATGCTAATGTTGTTGTGTAAAGTGTATCCTAAGTGGTGTGCTTCCCCCCAACCAACCCGAATCTGAAGCTAGACTAGTACGGGCAGGCTCTTTGGCCTTAGCGGGAGTGGTCTCTTCAGAAGAGGTGAAGACTAAGGGATCCTTCCTGAAATCCTATGAAGTGTATATAGTCTCAGGTAAGGGGAGGTCCCCCAAACCCTGAAATATTTGCTCATCAGTGCTAGGAATATCCCCCTCGGAAGCATGAAGTGGCGACTCTTGGGAGGATTTTGACTTGTCTAGAGAAGTAGTTTCCTCGGGGGCAATATATCCTTCACGATGCTTTTCGGCCAGATTAGCCAATTCATCATCTTGTGTAGAAGATGGAGAAGGTGAAGTTTGAAGAGGCACTGTAGGAATTCCCGAGCCTTCTCCTGTCTCTGGAACTACCTCCACTGGAGGAATGTACGCGTAAGGGACCGTCCCATGACCGAGGCTACGAAAAACGGATAGCAGCCCATGAAAGTGAAGGTATTCATCTTTAAGGACCTCGTCGATAGTCAAGAATTTTTGATCGCCATTAAGAAGTCGGTGCATCCGATCAAAGAACACCTGATCTGATATCTGTTTGGGATTGTCGACTGCAAACAAAAAGGAAAACAGGTCAAGGTGATGATTCAAGTGTATAGAGCCCGGATTTAGAAAATCAGTGCTTTACTTGATTTTGTCCATCTACTGGCGCATCCAGGCTGTCGCTTCACGTAGAACCATTCTAGTCTGGAGTCTCCAGCTTTACTGCTAAATGGTGCAGAGATTATCTTCCTTTTTGGAACTGATTCAAAGTAGCAGAAAGATGGAGTCTCCCGAGTCCGATGCTTGAAATTATAGAAGAAGTGAACGTCATCGAACGTGAGCTCTATGCCTAAGATTTCACGATATGCTATGTACAAGGTGTGCAAATAGGCATATGAATTGGGATGCAACTGCATGGGGGCAATCCGCATTTGTCTTAAGAAATCAACGATGAAAGGAGAGAATGGAGGAATGGCGCCGACCATGCACATTAATCGAGTGACCGCCATATATCCTTCTGGAGGGTTGTGGGGACGGTCAGAGCGTGAAGGCACTAGAGTGTCCATTTTCATTATCCCGTATTTTAAGCAAATTCGGACAAGTCGATCGTTGTCGATTGTTGATTCAACGGAGTCCGAAGGTGATTCCAATATAATGGCTGATTCAAATTCATCAGGGGCTCGATCGTCACCAATCCCTCCTTCTTCCTCAAAACCCAGAGAAACTTCATTCTCTGAAGACACCTCGTCGCTTTCCCGATGTCCAACCCCGTAATCTGGACCCTCGCTGTCCCATTCTGGATCCGAAGAAGAAGATATATCCTCAAGAGTGATTTTGTTAGAAGTTTCCGGGGCTTCTTTCCTCTCAGCTAGTCTGGAAGAACGTCTGGGCCTCATTGTCATGGAACTATTGAAGAAGCAATAGCACGGATTAGAGTAAATTAGCCCGTACCCCCCTATGTATGTGTGTGAACTAAAATGCGTGCAGCGAATGTGAGAAATGCAAAGTAAAAGTGCAGCAATGTAAGACGAGACTTTGAAGAGAAAGTGATAGTCAGAGTAGTTCTTAATGTTCATTTATGTCCGCAAGGCACTATCCTAACTGTTCATGAGGTTGGAAGTAATATCTTTTAAATGGTTGGACGAAAGTTTGTGTTTTAGATTGAGTAGTGTTCGGTTCGGATGCAGACACCAGGTTCGGATCGGATATGCAAAGGCCCAGGCTCAGAGAGATATATCCGGATCGGTTCGGAGATTGACACCCGGAGCGGGTCGGATTAACCTGGATAACCAGACCCCTATTCTCTTTTTTGTTTTTCAACCGGGTCCGATCCGAGTGCATAAATCTTGACCTTCATTGTGTTCGTAGATCCGATCCGACCCGGTCAAACAGATTAAGACTCATTTCTTGGCCCTATTGCTCCGACCCGATCCGGATCTATGAATTTCTCTCTTTCCCTTTTTTCTCCTACCGTTCCCTTACCCGAACCGATCTCCTTCAATTTCCTTCCTCTTCCTCCTCTTAAATAGCGAACCCAACTCAAATTCCCAAGCCTTAATTAAAATCGAGAGATTAAACACTCAAGTATTCAATAACGAGTTTCAATACCCTCCTCTAACGCCTCGAAATGGCGTCGATACCATTAACGACGAAGGCGGAGGATGAAGGGAGCTGTGGCGATGGAACAAGTCAATTACTTTGCTAGAATCGTTCAAACTAACCGCGGATGCAAATTAAAAGCGATTATGGCAGCGAGATTCAAGATTACAAGACTACCTATGTATTTGATTCAAAGGTTGAAGCAAGAATTTTAAAGTTTCTTGGAAAAGCTAAGGCTTCGATGTGGAGTCGGTTCGGACGAGCAAGAATAGTGAATGAAAGAAAAGAAGGGAAATGAGGTGAATTTATATAAAAAGCAAGCTGACTATTTGTATTCCCGATCGGACCGGCTCGAAAAGCCCAATGACGCAGCTTGGCCCACTAATCCCTTGCAGAGTTAAGGAAGAAAGAGATCCGTTCGGGTCAGAACCCAAAGCAGAAATCCGTCCGGGTCGGAATCCGAACCGAACGGGATGAAGTGCGACAGCTTGGCATGCATATTCAAAAGGAAGGATGAAGGCGTTGAGCAATGGCAATCAAAGCATGCTCCATTTCCAATAGAAGCATCCTTTGAGGGGGCAAAGTGTTAGCCTACTTTGTGAACTAGGCAACACAAAGTCAAGATATCAAGCATTGGAGAGCATTTCAAATTAGAAGACTTCGGTTCGGATCGGAGAGACCATCACTGCTCAGGTCGGAGGAGACGCTACAGCTTCGATCGAACAGATGCAATCATCCGGGTCGGGTTAAAGCAACGTATCGGTTCGGATCGGATAAAGTCTCCTGTTCGGAGCGGCGAGCTATTGCTGTTGAAAACAGAGAGCGCGCATTCGGATCGGAGGACAGTCTTCTTCAAGATGGATCGGAAGGCCACCCAACTGCTACAGAGATGGTTCGGAGGAAGAGCAGAATAAAGAGAAGAGAGAGTTGTCACCAAGTCAATTCGGGTCGGATCGGATATCCCGATCCGAACCCCTGATACATACACCTCCGACCCGAACCCATTTTCCATACTGTCCCCCTGCATAAGCGCCTGAACATCCGGATCGGCTATGACCAGTTCCTGCCCATAACGTTCACTATTTTGATGCGTTGTCAGCACAGTAATCAATCCGAACCCGAGGCTAATGGGATGGACGACACGTGGCTCCGATCCGGATCGGGTTTTGAGCAAATTCACACCTATAAATACCCCGTCTGGAGACAAAGAAAAGGATCTTTTTTAGGCACTTTGAGAATTCAACCACCCCCGTAATCCGAACTCCATTACTCCCGGAGAATCCAAATCTTCTTTCATTACTTGTTTTAGTCTATTGAGTGAATATAAGTGAGTTGTGAGTGGAATTGAGTGAAGCTTACATTATATTTGCAACTGAATCATTGAATACAGTAGAAGATAAGTGGACGTAGGCATTTCTTCGCCGAACAACTATAAATCCTGTGTGTTCATTTTTATTTTTATCTCATTTCATTTTGCTTTTAATCAATTTGGGTGTTAGAACCACTTTTGGGTCTAACACATATAGAAAAAGTTCATATTTTTTTTATATAATGAAAGTTAAGATTTTTATAAATGAAAAGGCGAAATTTTTTATATTATAAAGAGATTAAAAATATAATTTTTATGTGATGTGAAGGATAAAAAAATAATTTTTATAATATAGAAAGGCTAAAGATATAATTTTTATATTAATGGCATATTAAAAATATGATTTTTATTATATATATAATGAAATAAAAATGTGATTTTTTAGAGATGAAATAAAAATTCGATCTTTATTATGTAGGAGATATAAAAATAAGATTTTTATATAATGGAAAATATAAAAATATTATCTTTATATAGTAGAGATTATAAAAATACGGGTTTTATATGGTTAGCGAAATAAAAATTCGATCTTTGTATATGAAGTAAAAATAAAAAAATATAATTTTCATATAGAATGAAGCGTTGAAAAATACATATGAAGTGAAAAAATAAAAATGTGATTTTTTATTTTTAAAGACAACGGTATAAAAATGTGATTTTTATATATGTAGTGACTACGGGCAACGAAAGTGACAAAAGGCGAGCACGACGAAGATTTCTGCAAAAGAAGAGTCGTGGTATTGGATTAGCTATCGGTGAGAACTTCTCACCTTTAATTTTCTTTTTCTAGTTAAATATATACTAGGATGCAGACGGTGTTTAGTAGCACCCGACACCCGTCATCCGCAGACCATGGACGGCTTGTATGCTTGGTTGTTTGATTTTGATGTTCAGTTGATTGTGTGATGTGAAACGAAATAAAATATTTACATAGTTAAAAATATTTTATAGTAGAAAATAGAATTTTTAACGTGTATTTAAAATGAAATAAATATAAACAGATCGGACGATTTGTTTATATACACACATTTGACTGATATTGATTGGTACAATAAATTTTACACATCGCCCAACTGCACAAATAAATTCGGTGTTTGATTGTTTGAAACCCCACACGGGTATTGGGATGATATATGACATACACTAATCCCAATAATTATTTGTATGTCGATCGATTGATTGACGGACTGTTATAAGCGTTAAATATTTATATTTGATGCTATACAGTGTAGAATGCACTTTGGATGATGGTTGATTATTCATCGTTGTTATTGTATACATGTGTTGTAGAAAATCCATATAATTAACATTATATGGTAATTGATTGGGCCTCATTCCATATTTGAAATAGAAATATTTGAAAACAAAATATTTGAAAAGGAAATATTTGAAAAGGAAATATTTTAAATAGAAATATATGAAGCCGTGTTGATTAGATTGACGCCATTTTGACGTGAACGATATTTATATCGATTTTGTTCATTTTATAATGAATATCGAAAGTGATTTCAAAATCTGATATTTTGAAAAGAATTGAAATTCGAATGAAATTGAATATATATGAATTCGAATTGAAATTGAATATAAATGAATTCAAATTGAAATTGAATATAAATGAATTCGAATTGAAATTGAATATAAATGTATTCGAATTGAAATTGAATATAAATGTATTCGAATTGAAATTGAATTGAATTGAAAACGAACTGAAATTGAATTAGAAATCAATTTGAATTGAAATCGATTTGAAATGAATTTAAAACGAATTTATATTGGAATATTCAATTTTGATTTGAAATTGAATATGAAGTTGAAACCGTTTTGAAAATGAATTTAAAACGATTTATAAAGCACGTGTTGAATTGAAATCGACGAAGTATATATTATATATATAATATAATGGCCTGAATAGAACGCGCCGCGGCAGTTCGCGAATTTCGACCATTGACTTCGAATGGATATTGCGGGAGATCCGACCGTCGGATTCTCCTAAAACTGGAACTGTTGGGTTCGTATCGAAAAGAGCATTCTAACCAATATTAGAAATTAGAAATCTAACGGTTGGATTTGGAATTATGTCCAAATCAAAATTGGATAAGGACGCTGTAAGTGCAGTTCGATGGCCGTTGATGGAAATCGACTGTACTGGCCTTTATAAAATTATTAAAAATATCAATAATTTGTGTAAAATCATTAGAAATGGTTTGGGAAAAATCGGGATGAAAAACTCCATATTTGAAAAGATAAAAGTAGATTTTTATCGAAATGAACTAGTTTTGAACTAGAATAATAATTTATTTATTTTTAAAATAAATAAATTGGATTTGAAATAGTTTTGAAAATAACTAGAAATTCCAATAATTGAATTGGAATAGATTTGAATTGAAATTGTCTTCGGAATATTTCGATGTTGGATTTCGTGATTATACAGATATTGTTATGGAAATTTGAAAGATATATATATATATATATCGTTATTTCCAATACGATATTTGTTGGTCGTAGAATTTGATATTGAATATAAGCTGATATATTTTCTATTCAAAGCCTTGTATTTAATATCAAATGTAATTTGGGCTTGTCGTGAATGGTGTCTACATTAACACTGTTCTTAAGCCCGGTTGAGAAAAGGATTAAATCTTTTTATTTAGATTTAATGAAGTGTACCAATTAAATGATATTTAATTGGAATTGAATTTGTATTGATTTTCGGGTTTATCGTGAACAGTGTTTTAAATAACACTTGTTCTTTAACCCGATAATTAATGGAATGTGATTTTTGGTTGTCGTGAACGGTATCTTCAATAATACTGTTCTTAGACCCAAAGGAGATAAGAAAATCAGAAACTAATTGGAGATTAGTTAAGTTGAACGGTTTCTGGGGTATTGATCTGATATTGGTTTCGGCCTTCGGGGTTAATACTTAGGGAATTGCTCACTTGCTAATTTACGATTAGGGACTGATTGAAAGGTGATCTGATTTTGGGGTTTATCGTGAACCGTGTTTTAAATGACACTGATTCTTTAACCCAAGTAAAGATTAAAACTAAGTGGAGTTTTAATGAATCTTTAATTAGATTGAAAAGATCGAAAATGGAGTATCACTAGTTTTGCTCTAGGCGATAGTGAAATCTTTAATTAGATTTGAACGTGAAATGGTAATTGAATTTACCGATAACACTGTGGTGTTAGATATGAAGTATGACCAATTTTACTTCATGGGATGAATAGGTTGGGGTTGGGAGATTAAAAACAGATGATTACTTCGGTAAGGTTCGTTAACCCCGACTAGTTTGAATTGATATTCAGAAGTAGATTAAAGAATAAATTTAGAAGAATTTATCTTGGATAAAATTAATGGTAACCTTTCCCTAAGAATGTGAAATTTAGAAACTAACTGTCAGTTAGCTAAGTAGAATGGTTTTCTGGATATTGATCTGATGTTGGTTTCGGCCTTCGGGTTTAATATTTGGGGAATTATTCTCTGGTTAATTTACGGTTAGTGACTGATGAATTGGAATGAGGCGTATGTTGTGTTTGTGTAACACATGTTTATTATATACGCGAGTTATTCGGGATGACCGGGTTTATCCCATTCTGAATAACTGATACGACGATAAGTTAGGCTGATTGAGGTAAGATCCTCATACTAGATGTACACCTGAAGGCTACCATAATTGCGGGGTTTGGATTACCTTATTATATAACATAGGATACAAGTTGGGACACTAGTAGGGAATACGAACGATTCTATAAAAGGCACTAGTTAGGGTACTAGTTAGTGGTGCAGAGATATAAAAATCATAATAACAAGGTAGTAGCGAAGCAGAGAAAGAGTAGAAGCGCATTCGGTTTATCTTGCGTTATCATATCTTATGCTAATCTTATGTTAACTGTTATCCCTGTTATCACGGTATTGTCTTATATTCAGTTTATTCATGTCATGTTACTTTTACCTGTTTACATACTGAAAGTCAATGGACTTACCAGACTTATGTCTGACCTAGTTTGTTTCGCCTCTTTTCATCTATTCCCCCCCAGGTAGTCAGGGAGGGAATAGCTCAGCTTAGTTTGGACCGTTTCTGTTTCCAAGCTCGAATATAGTCAATGTATTTCTTTGGATTCACTTTTCCACTGCTATGGCTGGCTCATGCTATATTGGGGAATATCATTGTCATTTTATGCTTCTTTATTTTGTTAAACAAGACAGATACTTTGTTGTATTGGGTATTGGTGTTTTGGTATTGGAAAAGCTGTTGTTTTATCAATGAAGTAAAGTTTTATTTATTTTCCGCTTCTTTATTTGTCTGTCTTGTAATTTATCTGCATCTTTTACCTATAACATTCCACAGAAGTTAATGCATTCCCTTTGTGAGTGACCTTAATGGCGGTGGGGTGTTTCACTTGGTATTAGAGCTAAAGGTTACCGGATCAAATAAAAGATTTGAAAAATTATTTTCAAGATGGTTCTAACAGAAGCATTTTCTAAAGAAAAGTTTTGTTTTAAAGGCATATTCCCCAAAGCCATATGCACTATCTTTTGATCCTTTATTTGAATCCTTGTTTTCCTTCTTTACTGAGTCTCCAGGGCTCCTGTCTTTCTGGGAGGTAACCTCATCGCGGCGTGGTTTCGTAGGCTTAATGAGACTACGACACCTTTCAAAGGGCGAAGAAGTGCCCAACTTCCATATAGCCGCAGTAGTTTCACCTACGGCTAATTTTCTTTCAAGCTTTGTAGGGTTTTCCATGCGATGGAGGAATCTTTCAAGAGACTTGTTAACAAGCCACACAAGGATGGCAAAGATGAGAATGAGGGAGTTTGGCTAAGGAGCACAACCCAAGGATGAGAAACTCATGGATATGGACTTGGTTCACAAAGGAGGAAAGAATAGAAAAATATAAGACAAGAGGAAGTGTCGTTATTATGGTATAAGGGTCATATAATTAAGGACAAGGGCAAGAACAAAGGACAAGATTTTCAGGTGGGCAATCGCATGCTCTCACTGCCAGCGTACCTGAGAGAGAGGTAGTAAAATTTCTGTTGAAAAAGTATAGTTTTTCTTTTTGATCATCCTGTTAGTACTCTTTTTGATTTTAGCACTTCACATTCATTTATATATGTTCCATAGTTGAGTCTCTACACCTTAGTGCTTGTATAGTAGAAGATCCTATTATTATCTCAAATCCAATTGGTGGTTTGGCTCATTTATCTTTGGTTTGTGAGGATTTGAGAATAGCTATATTAAATATTGAGTTTAAGTGTAATGCTTATGTTTTTTTGGTTTAATGGGCTGTTGGTTGATTCTAGGCATAGATTGGTTAGCTAGTAATTGTGAAAGGAGGGTAGTTAGACTTTTGACTTGCCTCGGAAATACCCTCGAGATTTCATGCGATCCTAAGGGATTAGTTTGGCTTAGCTACCTAGAATCACTTGATGCATCTATCAACGATTTGCGATCAGTTAGAATAGTCCATGACGTGAGATAGACTTCCGCATATATCTAGTTGACAATGCAAAGCCATTTGCATTACCTGTACGACACATGGCTCCAAGGGAAAGGAAGGGCTCAGTAAACAAGTAAAAGAGTTACTTGGGAAAGGGTTCATAAGGCGAATTATTTTTGAATAGGGGTGCTCCAGTTGTTTTCGCTACAAAGGCGGATGGTTCACTTCGCTTGTGCATAGATGATATTTTGGTTTTCTCTAAGAATGAGGAAGAACATGCTTTGCATCTAAGGGAAGTCTCGAATACCCTCTGAGCACATCAACTCAAAGCTAAGTTCTCCAAATGTCATTTTTAGAGGAAAGAGGTGAGGTTCTTAAGACACATGGTCTCTAAGGAAGGGATAGCAGTGGATTCTGAAAAGGTGGTGGCAATCCAAGATTAGAAGATTCCTAAGAATGCAACGGAAGTAAGAAGTTTTCTAGGACAAGCGGGCTAACATAGGAAGTTCATTTAGGACTTTGCGAAGGTATTAACCCCACTTACAAGATTGACGAAGAAGAATCTTACCTTTGCTCGGGATATTGGTTGTGATGTCGCTTTCCAACAATCGAAGAGGCCTCTTACAACGGCCCCAGTTTTGACTTTTACCTTACGGTAGTAAAAGATTTATGGTATACGGATGCATGCGGCATGAGGCTAGGCATCGCTAGGAGTTGGCATCGCTAGGAGTAAGACCTACGCTCTTGAATTAAATAGGGACTTCATAAAGAAAAGACTCTCAAATAGCTGACGCGATCGATAAGTTAAGTAGAGAAGAGACCTCTAATCACCTTAATAAATACACTTGGTAACATGTTTTATTTTCAAGAGATAGTTCTTCTATATGGAATACCCACTAGCGAATTTTGGAAGAAGCCATGAGTACGCAGTTTTATTTGAGCACCGCTTATCATCCTCTGACAGAAAGAGTGAATAGGATTTTGGAAGACCTTTTGAGGAAATGTTAGCATGACACAGCAGGAGTTGTAGTGCCAAGTATACTAGAAGAAGAAGAGGTAGAACGAGAGGCGACAGTGAAATGAGTTTCAACTCATAATCTGGAAACAGAAATTAAGAAGCCACGCAATCGTGAAGTTAAGACAGTCAGAGCGCTATGGAGTGAAGCTCAAGAAGATGCGACTTAGAAGATTGAAGACTAGTTACGCGCATCTTACCCTTTTTGAGGGTATATCCTTGATCTTTCTTTTTCAGTAAAGTTTATTTGCATGCTAGTCTTTATCTTTTAAGTATTGCCTCTCGATCCTATCCTCGATCCTTAGGTAGAAGCCAATGGATGAAAACATGTGTTTGAGACATGTTATGTTTGCAAGTGGATGTAAGTGTTTTCTAGTGGTTGCTCGTGGATGCATATACACATATTAGGCACTAGATCGGCTCCGTCACTTCCGTATTGCATATGCATGAGTGAATTTTTATATATATATATGGAATGAAACTTGATGCGTTATCATATGGATGTTGCATTTGTATGAATGATTATGCACTCATGTAGAAGTTATAAGGTACGATTAGGAATAACTGCATACATGATGGACTCATGGCAATGACATAATTAGCATTAAGGAGGTCAACTGAATCAGTAGACCGCCTGATTTTGCATTTGGGTAAGGACGTATACACACACTATGCATATGTTCATGAAAAGCATTAGAGACCTTTTAAGGACAATGGATGCCTGTAATTGAATAGTTGAGTAGATGGATGTTAGATGGTAGGATAAACATTCTCCTTGACTTGGAGAATTCGGGGACGAAATCCTTTAAGGAGGGGAGAATGTAACACCCCATAATTTTAAAACGGGACATAAGAGATAATTAAAGAATAATTAAGCTTTAAAAGAAGAATTAAGGGAAATCGGTTGCGCCATTGCATTCATCTCGGAATTCTACTTGAGATAAAGTCTGAGTTTGTGTAAAATGGATATAGTATGAAGAAGTTATGGAGGTTAGAAGATTTCAGTTTAAACCAAAATTAAATTAAATATTCAAAACAGCGAATGTGGGAGGAGGAAACGAGGAACCGACCACGTTTGGGGTGTCGACCTGAGACCCGCTGGGTCGATTCCTACGACGACTAAAGCTCTTTGGGGTCGACACCGGGTTCGGCATAGGTGTCGACCCCCCGGTAGGGGTCGATCCCATCAGCCAGATCTGGGCAGTGACGATTTTTGGTGTCTTAGGGCATATGTGGCTTGTTCTGATTGGCCTGGTGAGGTGTCTTTGTGACTAGGATGGTTTAGATTGATCATAGATTAATCTAAAGGCTAGAATTAATCCTAGACATCTATATATACATCTCTAAACCTAAAACCTAATACATAACAATTCCTTATGAAGACTCTATGCTGCTGAACTCTTAATTTTCTTAGCTGCCGCCTCAAAAACCTAAAGCATATTAGAAGTTGTTTATCAACAATTAACTTTGAAGCTTAATCAACATCAAATTAGAGTTTCTGCAACAACAACGATTCAATTCTCTTTTTTAATCCTAGCAATGTAAGTTCACATTATTTTCAGATTTAAATACCTAATTGTAATCTTGGCATGTAATAAAATGAATCTAAGTCCATGCTTGATGATAAGACAATCTTTTCAGATTTATCCCTATCTTTCTATCGAATCCATGATTTTACATGCCTAAGAAGTTATTATATCGATATAATCATGCCTATCTTTGTTGTACATCAAGCATATAATCCTTTTTTGTTCATGATGTTATTCTTATGCCTGCGATAATGATTGTATCAGTTTATTCAAGAATCTATCTTTGTTGGATCTAAATTTCATAGATTAGGTCTGTTGTTACATGCCTATTCTTATTTTTATGCTCCTTCTCTCTCTTCCCCTATTTCCTTTTTCTTTTATGAACCTGGGTTGCCTTCGAACCTAGGCTGAAATCATGAAATACGAACAATTGGAATACGGGGAATATTTGGGTATAACCTATTTTGGTTAAATATTGGGCATAGTGTATTTGGTGAAATAATTGGGCATGACATATTCGATGAAATTGTTGGGCATAACTTGTAATTTCTATTGGGGAATTATTATCATTATAACTGCAAGTTTGGGTTAATTGGCATGTAAACCAAGTTTTGGGCGTAAACTGCGAACTGAAATAGTAAAACTAAATTGGGCATAACTATTGGTTGGGACGCCAAGCATAATGTATATTGTGATTTTGGAGCATGACTATTATTGTAAATTTGGGAAGATTGGGTATAGCCTATTTTGATCAATAACTTGTAATTGAATTTGTGGGTATAACTTGAGAATTGAAACATGACTAGTTTTGTGAAATTGGAATAATTAGCATGTAAAATCTAGACTTGGACATGTACCGTAAATATGTAATTTGGCTAAAAGGTGGATATGCCTAACCCGAGGTTAGATTGAGTTGCAGTGTAAAACTGCTCGGAACCGCTCGGCACATCCAGTAACTGCATCAACACAGATCTAATGTGAGAGGTTAGCGCATTTAGCCCAAAACCCGAGGTTAGAATGAGTTTGCGGTAGAAGTCTACTCGGAACCGCCCGGCACATCCAGCAACCGCAAACAACAGTTCTAATGTGAGAGGTTGCCGCATTAATAAATTAATGCCAATAAATAGACATGCTAAGGATGGTAAGGTTAAGTAACATATGAATAGGCGACAATTAACTAATACAACATGTTAATTAGACAAGCGTGTGGGGTTAAGTAAATTTAGAACACTTAACCGTTATAACATGTTAAATAGACAAGAAGGTGGGGTTAAGTAAATTTAGAAAACTTAGCCGTTATACATGTTAATTAGACAAGAAGGTGGGGTTAAGTAAATTTAGAACACTTAACCGTTATAACATGTTAATTAGACAAGTGGGTGGGGTTAATTAAATTTAGAACACTTAACCGTTTTAACATGTTAATCAGCTACAGCATTGCCCTTCCCAGGTGTGTATGTGATATTAAAATCATATGAAGCTAAGAACTCTAACCATATTTGCTGACGAAGATTTAAACCCTTTTGAGAGAAAAGATATTTTAATGACTTATGATCGGTAAACAACTCAAATCTTTCTCCCAAGAGATAATGTTTCCACATCTTCAATGCGAACAAGATCGCTACCAATTCCAAATCATGGGTAGGATATCTTTTCTCATGTGGTTTCAGTTGGCGACTAGCATAAGCTATAACCCTACCTCCTTGCATCGGTACAACACCTAGTCCGGTACTACAGGCACCTGTGTGATATATTCCAGTTGCTTCCATTCCAGAATCATAGCCCCCAAATTGGCATGTCTCCTACTCAATGCATCAGCTACATCATTGCCCTTTCCAGGTGTGTATGTGATATTAAAATCATATGAAGCTAAGAACTCTAACCATATTTGCTGACGAAGATTTAAACCCTTTTGAGAGAAAAGATTTTAACGACTTATGATCGGTAAACAACTCAAATCTTTCTCCCAAGAGATAATGTCTCCACATCTTCAATGCGAACACGATCGCTACCAGTTCCAAATCATGGGTAGGATATCTTTTCTCATGTTGTTTCAGTAGCCGACTAGCATAATCTATAACCCTACCTCCTTGCATCGGTACAACATCTAGTCCAGTACTACAGGCACCTGTGTATACCATCATCTCTTCGTTCCCTTTAAGAATAACTAACACTGGTGCGCACGTTAACTTTTCCTTTAGGCTCTTAAATGCATTCTCACACCTTTCGTCCCAAATGAAAGCTTGATTCTTCATGGTCAACTGAATTAACGGTGCCGCTATCTTGGAGAAGTCTTAGATAAACTTACGATAATATCCAGCTAACCCTAAGAAACTTCTTACGTCTGTTGCGTTCTTGGGCGTAGACAAATCTTGCACCGTAGCCACCTTCGCAGGGTCCACGGCAATACCATTCTCTGAAACAACATGGCCCAAGAACCTCACTTCCCTCTTCCAAAAGTGACACATAGAAAATTTTGCTTTCAATCGGGGTTTCCTCAACACCTCCATCACTGTCCTTAAATGTTCCTTGTGTTCTTCCTCTGTCCTCGAGTAAACCAAGATATCGTCCACGAACACAAGAACAAACTTATATAATTAATCCCTGAATACCCTATTCACAAGATCCACAAACTATGCTAGTGCATTGGTTAACCCGAATGGTATAACCAACCACTCATAGAATCCAGACGGCATCCTAAATGCCATTTTAAGTACACTCTCAGTTGCTACTTAGAGCGGATGAAAACCTATCACGAGATCTAACTAGAGAACACTCTCGCTCCATTCAACTGATCAAGCAAATCATCTATCCGTGGAAGAGGATACTTATTCTTCCTAGTCACCTTGTTCAGCTCACGGTAGTCTACACATAAGCGAAGGGAACCATCGGCCTTGGTAGTAAATACAACTGGTGCTCCCCACTCGGAAAAACTCCTTCGGATAAATCCCTTCTTCATAAGATCGCTGACTTGCACCTCGAGCTCTTGCTGCTCCCTTGGCGCCATACGACAAACATGCATCACTATTGGTCTGACATCTTTCACTAAATCAATACGAAACTTGATCCCTCGGTGTGGTAGAAGTCCCATCACTTCCCCGAAGATGTCTGAATACTCACCAGCAATAGGCACATCTGACAACTCATCATGCGGGATGTCGAGGGAATTTAGAAAACTAGCCATCACCCCATCACTAGGTAGGCAACCAAACAGTACCCTCCGCCTATCATCCACTCTAATGGTCACCGAAGACTCCTCACAGTCTACCACCACCCCATACCTTTGGAGCCAATCGACTCTCAAAATAATGCAAAACCCAGTAAAGCCCAAAACAAAGCAATCACAAGCAAACATACATCCACGACTCGATAAGACCAAATTACGAAAAATCATATAAAGGCTAGTCGAACCACCGATCGGGTTCGTCACAACTAAAGGTCTATCGAAAATCTCGGGTTCCAGTTCCAACCTATCTACCAGCTCACTAGATATGAAGGAATGAGAAGCCCTTGTATCAAATAACACTCGAACAGGAACATCATAAATAGAAAGCATACCTTGAATAGCGACACCCTTTCCCTTCTACGCCGCAGTTGGGGCATTCGACGAAGGAACAACATTGATAGCATATGCTTTCACAATGTGCTTCTCTTTAGAAGGTTGCGGACATTTATCCTTGTGACGTCTCACTTGGCCGCAATTGAAGGACTTCTTGTTTGCTCGCTTTTCTTGACAATCTTTGGCATAGTGGCCCTTCTTGCCACAGCTAGAGCACTCAACATCTTTCTTATTCTTCATCTGACCGTGCTTAGCTGGTTATGTTTCCTCTTATTCTGCGAATTATTCTTGCCTCCACCACTTGCCTGCGGCTTTGGCTCCCCTGCAGATGTAATTGCAACCTCGGCCTTTGAATTAAGGTAAAGGCTCTCCGACCTCAATGCCTTTCCCACTATAGATTCGAAGGTCTCATCAATGTGGTTTATAAGTCTTTCCTCCAAGTACTCATCTAAGCCAGTTATGAACTTCTCTTTCTTCTTCTCGGTAGTATCGATAAGAGTAATCCATACTTCGACAAGGTATCGAACTCGGCAATATATCCCAAGACTTTCCTACCATTCTGCTTAAGCTCAAAAAATTTCCTAAACAATTCTGTTTTCTAAGCAGTTGGGATAAGCCTATCACTGAAGCGAGTCTTAAGCTGATTCCAAGTAACTTGATCCTCAGGAGTAGCTGCTTTAATAGCATTCCACCAATTCATAGCCCGTCCTTGAAGATGACGCGATGTTAACTTTCTCTTCATCGTATCCTCGATCCCCAAATCCTCGAAGTTGCGCTAACAACTATCAAGCCAATTTTGAACCTCCGTAGCCAATTTCGTTGAACGGTTTTCCGCCAAGATTAGTATATACCTTGTTGAACTTGGTGAAATCGACCCTAGGCGTTGTGCTACTACACCACCACCGTTAGCAGCATTAGGAATTGCTCCGTGAACATCCCTAAGAATCTCTCGCATGAAGGTAGTAAAGATCGTCCTCATATCAGGGGCATTCCTATTATTGGCCCCTGAACCCGTACTCCTCGTATATCGGCTCATCGTTCAATCTGTAAAGAGAAAACAATTAACCATCTCCATAGTGGTGCCAGTGTAGTGCGACTTTATCCTTAGATATGCTAATACTATATATATATATATAGCATTTGAAAACCAAAATGTCACAAATACGCGCTCTCATATACATATACTATCTCTCGCCGATGCCTTCCCTAGGTTAACTACGCAACCTACGCTCTGATACCAAGTGTCACGGCCCAACCCGGACCAGCCGACATTTCCCCGGAATGCATTGTGCTAATGCCAGACTAGCACGGGACGGTCATCAAGGAAAAAGGGTTTTAAAACTATGAATCACCAAAGAACCTGTAGTACATCCCACAACGCATGGAAGAAAATAAAGTAATAACATATCTTGACATAAAACACGTGAGACAGTGCATAAACTGAAAACTAAATTATCATAGCAGCGGAATCCAAAATACAGCTTATGATCCAAACCTTCATTATTACAACTTCAAAATACTGTCTCTTAAACAAAGTAGGAATGGCACACCACTAATGCCCAAAGCGGTGACAGCGACAACGCAGGGAGAATATATGTAAATAGTATATGGAAGCCTCTTTCTCGTCTCCAGATAGCTACTCGTGCATACCACCTAACCTGTCTCTAGTCTGCTCGTTTAGGTGCACCCAGAGTAATAAGAAGAGACATAAAACTCTAGGTCAGACAAAAGTCTGGTATGAGCGATAGCAGCAAAACAGAACAATAACAGGTATAAATAATCATACCTGAACTTGGACCTGCAACCAAAGAGTTAGCACAACAAGATGCACAATACTCTAAGGTAACACTAACATAAAGTGTAAGGTGGAAGTGTAATTGTAATGGTGATAGCAAACATCAAACATAGCAATCAATCTCACATCTCTCACTCAATGTGTAAAGTATACGATATCCACCACTTTGATCACCAAATCCTTTTCTATGACCACTTTTTCCTTGGGAGACTTAATGGTCCCATTGCACTGGTCCGTATCCACTAATCCTTTGCTACGATCACCTTGCCCTTGGGAGTCCTAACGATCCCATTGCGCTGATCTATAGCCATGCTACGATCACTTGCCCTTGGAAGTCTTAATGATCCCGTTGCGCTGATCCATAGTCGCTAATCCATCTCTCAGTGGTAAACCAAAGCTATAGATATCGATTACCCCTTGCACACGTCCCGCTGAAAACCACAACTCATGAAGTTAACTCGTTGATTCCCATCTGGATCCTGAGTTCTAACTTCTTATTTGGACTACCTTTGCATCTTGGGTTTTTAATCGAACTGGTGTTCAATTCCTCTACTCGGTTCATGACTCCAAGCTTCCATTCATGCTCGCATTTCAGTTCAGATATGCACAGTTCATGGAAACCCACTCAGGTCGGTTCGTGGTTCTCCATTCTTGGCCAACTAGGCGGGTCGTGATCTTGCTTCCCTCTCGTGAGATCGGTAAGTGACCAACATCTCGGGTCGTGATGGCTCCGGTTCGGGTGTGCTTCGGTTTAGACTCACGGCTCCTCCATCTGGTTCGTGGCCTGCTAGTGGGAGGTGGTTCGAGACAAGCGGATCGGTTCTAGTGCTGGAGCGGTTCGTGATTTGGGGGAGGGGGGGAGGGGGGCTTCACGAACGGGTCGGTTCAGGGTTCATGACCCAATCCGATTTTCTACACTTCCTACAACAAGCTTTTTACGCCTCATGACAGCGTTTTCGACTAATCTAAATTTTCTATGCACTCACAAATCATACCAAACAGTAACGGCAACATATAGAAACAACCAAAAACATCAAAACAATGATTTAACATGTTAATATGGATCAAACATACCCAAAACCATGATTTTCCCCTTAATCCCCTTATTCATGTTTAACCATACGATTAGCAAACTTAATCCAAATTAACCCAAATTTTTACAAGTTATAAAAATTACTATTTCAGAATTTATGCATATTTTTTCATATTTTTCTAAGTCATAATTTCATTAGTTATCACTAATCACCCCTAATTAGCCGTAATTAGTGAAAAAGAATGCAAATCACTCACCTTAGCCACAAATAAATTTCATATCTAAAACTCAAACTAGTTTGGCATGGATCCTAATGTATTCCAGCAGCTCTATCTCGATTTTTATGCTAATCCACCTTAATTTGATGTAGATTTCCTTAGTATGTGATTAGGAAGTGATTAGGGATGAATTTAGAAGGTGGAGGCCATTACTAGGGTTAGAGGAATGTTTGTAGCGGCTAGAAAACTGAAATGAAATTCTTTCCCAAACCCTTTCAGCCCTCCCATAAACCTAATCTCGAAATGGGTTATGGGCCTAACCACTAATCACCTAATTAAGCACGATTAAACTGTTTTTCGCCTTCCAAACCTTATTTCAGCCATATCTCCCAAACGTTGAGTCCGTTTGATTATTGTGACCACTCTACGGAAAGGTAAACCATCATTCGAGTCCAATGGAAGTGGTTTTAGGTCAAAACTCCTTACCAATCAGAAGTTATAGGCGAAACAAGATCCACTAGGGGAACAACGGTCATTTAAAATTCAGAAAGAAATCGTAAACATGGGAAATGACCCCAATAGTCATTTCCCAAAGTTACATGACCAAATGCCTTCGTATGGGAATGAAATAAATATTCTACGACCCTCCGATGCGTAGAATGTGGGTCGTCACACATGACCTGAAATGCGAGATGGGTTTGGGGTTCCAGTCATTACCAGCATGTTTAGATAGGGTGGAGAACGCGAAAATGGGATTGATGATAGTGAGATGGGTAGATAGATGAGGTAGTGGGTTTGGTTGTTTGTACTGTAGATGGTAATGTAGGAGTTTACAGTGAAGGAGTTAATCCTGATGAGGTAATTAAATAATAATAAATTTATTTATGACCTTTTTATTTATGTTAACTGGATAAAAACAAAATCGTTAGCTTAAATAATGTGTGTATAACTTTTTACAAGGTTCAGAAAAATATACAAACACGAGTCGAGTTGGAATCATAGCTCTGAGGTTAACAAGAAGGGAATAAAAATTGGAACCGGAATGGATCGAAATAAAAACCACGGTAAGTAAATTTACTCGTTGGTTCATTATAATTTTGTTATGACAAATTTTTGTTTTTAAATAATTTTTATATGATATTTGTAGGTTGTTTGGATGCAGTAAAATATTATTGTGGCGATATATTCTAGTCGCTTCCATTCCAGAAACATAGCACCTAAACTGGCATGTCTCCTACTCGATGCATCAGCTACCGCATTTCCCTTCCCGGGTGTGTATGCGATATTGAAATCATATAAAGCCAAGAACTCCAACCATATTTGCTGATGAAGATTTAAATCCTTTTGAGAGAAAAGGTACTTTAATGACTTATGATCGGTAAACATCTCAAATCTTTCTCCCAAGAGATAATGTCTCCACATCTTCAACGCGAATACGATCACTGCCAATTCCAAATCATGGGTAGGATATCTTTTCTCATGCAGTTTTAGTTGCCGACTAACATAAGCTAAAACCCTACCTCCTTGCATCAATACAATACCTAGTCCGGTACCACTGGTGTCCTTGTACACCGTCATCTCTTCGTTCCCCTTAGGAATAACTAGTACTAGTGCACACGTCAACTTTTCCTTTAGACCCTTAAATGCATTCTCACACCTTCTGTCCCAAGCAAAAGCTTGATTCTTTTTGGTTAACTGAGTTAACGGTGCCACTATCTTGGAGAAGTCTTGGATAAACTTACGATAATATCCAGCTAACCCCAGAAACTTCTAACGTCTGTTGCATTCGTAGGCATAAACCAATCTTGCACCGTGGCCACTTTTGCAGGATCTACAGCAATACCATTCTCTGAAACAACATGGCCCAAGAATCTCACTTCCCTCCTCCAGAAGTGACACTTAGAAAATTTTTCTTTCAATTAGTGTTTCCTCAACACCTCTATCACTGTCCTCAATTGTTCCTTCTATTCTTCTTCTATCCTCGAGTAAACCAAGATATCGTCCATGAACACAAGAACAAACTTATTTAATTGATCCCTGAATACCCTGTTCTTGAGATCAACAAAATATGCTGGTGCATTGGTCATCCCGAATGGCATGACCAACCACTCATAGAATCCAAACGGCGTCCGAAATGCAGTTTTAGGTATACTCTCAGCTGCTGCACGGAGCCGACGAAAACCTGTCGTGAGATCTAACTAGGAGAACACTCTAGCTCCATTTAGTTGATCAGACGAATCGTCTATCCACGGAAGAGGATACTTATTCTTCCTCATCACCTTATTCAACTCGCAGTAGTCCACGCAGAATCGAAGGGAACCATCTTCCTTAGTAGCGAATACAGCTGGTGCTCCCCACTCGGAAACACTTCTTCGGATAAATCCCTTCTTCAAAAGATCGCTTACTTGCACCCCGAGCTCTCGCTGCTCCCTTGGCGCCATACGACAAAGTGGCCTCACTATAGGCCTGGCATATTTCACTAAATCAATAAGAAACTCAATCTATCGAAGTGGTGGAAGTCCGGTCACTTCCCCGAAGATGTCCGGATACTCGCCAGCAATAGGCACATCTGACAACTCATCATGTGGGATGTTGAGGAAATTTAGAAAACTAGCCATCACCCCATCACTAGGTTGGCAACCAAATAGTACCCTCTGCCCATCATCCTTTCTAATGGCCACCGAAGACCCCTCACAGTCTACCACCACCCCATACCTTTGGAGCCAATCGACTCCCAAAATAATGCCAAACCCGGTAAAGCCCAAAACAAAGTAGTCATAAGAGAACATGCATCCATAACTTGATAAGACCAAATTATGACAAATCATACAAAGGCTAGTGGAACCATCGATCGGGTTCGTCACAACTAAAGGTTTATCGACAATCTCGGGTTCCAATCCCAACCAATCTACCAGGTCACTAGATATGAAGGAATGGGAAGCCCCTGTATCAAATAGTACCCAAATAGGAACATCATAAATAGAAATCATACCTTGAATAACGACACCCTTTCCCTTCAATGCCGTTGTTGGGGCATTCGACGAAGAAGGAATAGCATTGATAGCATATGCTTTCACAATCTGCTTCTCAGGGGGTTGCGGACATTTATCCTTGTGATGTCCCACTTGGCCGCAATTGAAGCACTTCCTATCCGCCGGCATTGCTCGACAAACTTTGGCATAATGGCCCTTCTTTCCATAGCTATAGCACTCAATATCTTTCTTATTCTTCTTCTGACCATCCTTAGCTTGGTTCTGCTTCCTCTTATTCTGCGAATTATTCTTGCCTCCACCGCTTGCCTACGGCTTTGGCTTCCTTACAGATGTAAAAGCAACCTCGGCCTTTGACTTAGAGTAAAGGCTCTCAGACCTCAATGCCTTTCCCACAATAGATTTGAATGTCTCATCGATATGGTTTATGGGTCTTTCCCCCAAGTACTCATCTAGGCCAGTTATGAACCTCTCGTTCTTCTTCTTGGAAGTATCGATAAGAAATAATCCATAATTTGAGAAGGTATCGAATTCAGCAATATATTCTGAGACTGCGCTACCATTCTGCTTAAGCTCCAAAAATTTCCTAAACAATTCTGATTTTTGAGCATCTGGAATAAACTTGTCACTGAAGAGAGTCTTAAACTGATTCCAAGTAACTTAATCCTCATGAGTAGCTACTTTAATAGCATTCCACCAATTCATAGCCCGTCCTTGAAGCTGACGCGATGCTAACTTTCTCTTCATCGCATCCTCAATCCACAAATCCTCGAAGATGCGCTCACAACTATCAAACCAATCTTGAACCTACGTAGCCTATTCCGTTCCGTGAAACGGCTTCCCACCAAGACTAGTATAATCCTTGTTAATCTTGGCAAAATTGACTCTAGGCGCCTGCACCGCTGCACCACCACCGTTAGCAGCATTAAGAACTTCTCTCTGAACATCCCTAAGCATCTCTCGCATGAAGGTCGTAAACATCGTCCTCAAATCAGGGACATTCCTATCATTGTCCCTTGAACCCATACTCCTCGTATATCGGCTCATCGTTAAATCTGTAAAGAGAAAACGATTAACCATCTCCATAGTGGTGCTAATGCAATGAGACTTCATCCTTAGATATACTAATAGTATATATATAGCTTTTGAAAGCCAAAATATCACAAATATGCACTCTCAAATATGTATACTATCTCTCCCTGATGTATTCCCTTAGGTTGACTACGCAACCTAGGCTCTAATACCAAGTGTGATGGCCCGCCCCGTACTAGCCGACATTTCCCCGAAATGCGTTGTGTCAATGTCTAACTAGCATGGTACAGTCGTCAAAAGAAAGGAATTTGAAACTATGAATCATCGAAGAACCTGTAGTATATCTCACAACGCATGGAATAAAATATAATAATAACATAACTTGACATAAAAAGGCGAGACAGTGCATAAACTGAAAACTAAATCATCATAGCAGCGGAATCCAAAATCAACTTATGATCCAAACCATCATTATTAAAACTTCAAAATACTGTCTCTAAAGAAAAATAGAAAGGTACACTACTAATGCCCAATGTAGTGACCATCAACAACACATGGAGAATATATGTAAATAGAACGTGGAAGCCTCATGCTCGTCTCCGGACAGCTACTCGTGCATACCACCTAACCTGTCTCTAGTCTACTTGTTTAGGAGAACCCAGAGTAATAAGAAGAGACATAAAATTCTGGGTCAGACAAAAGTCTGGTATGAGCGATAACAGCAAAACAAAACAATAACAGGTATAAATAATCATACCTAAACCTGGACCTGCAACCAAAGAGTTAGCACAACAAGATGTACGGTACTCTAAGGTAACACTAACTTAATGTGTAAAGAGAAAGTGTGCATTTCATGGTGATAACAAACATCAAACATAGGAATCAACCTCATATCTCTCAGTCAGTGCGTAAAGTATACGATATCCACCACTTCGATCACCAAATCCTTTGCTACGACCACTTTTCCCTTGGGGTCTTAATGACCCCATTGCGCTGGTCCATAGCCACTAATCCCTTGCTACGATCACTTTGCCTTTGGGAGTCCTAACGGCTCCATTGCACTGATCCATAGCCATGCTACGATCACTTGCCCTTGGGAGTCTTAATGATCCCATTGCGCTAATCCATAGCCAAAAATCCGTCTCTCAGTGGTGAACTAAAGTTATTGATATCGATAACCCCTTTGCACACGTCCCGCAGCAAAGCATAACTCATGAAGTTAACTCGTTGGTTCCGATCTGGATCCTGAGCCATAACTTCCCATTTGGATTTCCTTTGCATCTCGGGTTTTTGGTCAAATTGGAGCTCGGTTCGGTTCTCTAGTTCATGTCTTTCAGTTCAGTTAGGATATGTAGTACTCTAGACCTTCGATTCGGTTCGAATGACGCGGTTCAGTTCTCTGGTTCATATCTTTCGGTTCGGTTCGGATATGCAGTACTCAAGCTCTCCGGTTCGGTACAAATGACACGGTTCAGTTCGGGTGTGTTGGTTTGTAGTCCACTCTATTTTAGTTCAGTCTGAGTTCTTTGTCATGTCTTGGTTTGGTTTGTGTATGCTTCTTTGGTTCGGTTCGGTCCTTCTTTTCCATGCTCAAGCTTCCGTCTGGTTCGGCCATCCTCCTCCGACCCGACCCCAGATTCCGACCCGACCCCAACTCAAATCACGTGACCTTCCTTGTTGCCGCACTGCTGAAGATGCCACCATTCCGGTTTGCTTCGTTTATCCGATCCGATCCGATCCCCCTTATCCGATCCGATCTGGATCTCTGCAGCATTTCCAACAAACTTGTTTCGTCCATTCTCGCTATATGTCGGCATTTTCAACCATTCTAACTTTTATAATCAATCATAAAACATCACAAACAGTAGTAACAACATATAGGTTCAATCGAAAAGATCAAAACATCAAGAATATAGGTTCTTTTAGATCAAACATGCCCAAAACCATGGTTTTTCCCTTAATCCCCTTAACCATGTTTAACCATAGGATTAGCAAACTTTATCCAAATTAACCCAATATATTATCAAAGGCATAAAATAATATTTAAGAATTTCAACATATTTTTCCATATTTTTCTGAATTATAATTTCTCTAATTATCACAAATCACCCCTAATTAGACGTAATTAGTGTAAAAACATGCCAATCACTCACCTTAGCCACAAATAAATCTCAGATCTAAATCTCTATTTGATTTGGCATGGTTCCTAATGTATTCCAGCAGTCTATCTCGATTTCTATGCTAATCCGCCTTAATTTGGTGTAGATTTGGCTAATATGTGATGAGAAAGTGATTAAGGATGAATTTAGAAGGTGGAGGCCAATGCATGGTTTGAAGAAATGTTTATGGCGGCTGAGAAAATGAAAACGAATCATTCTTTAACCCATTTCAGCCCTCCCATAATCAGAATCCCAAAATGGGTTATGGGCCTAGCTGTTAATTACCCTATTAAGTCCGGTTAAGTTGTTTTTCACCTTCCAAACCTTATTTCAGTCATATATCTCAAACGGTAAGTCCGTTTGACAAACGTGACCACTCTACAGAAAGGTAAACCATCATCCGAATCCAATGGAAGTGGTTTGAGGTCAAAACTCTTTACCAATCAAAAGTTATAGGCGAAACAAGATTTGCCAGGGGCAAAAATGGTCATTTAAAATTCGGCAAAAATCGTGAACATGGGAAATGACCCAAATAGTCGTTCCCCAAAGTTACATGACCAATCGACTTCGTATGTTAATGAAAAAAATGTTCTACGATCCTCCGATGCGTAGAATGTGGGTCCTTACAAAAATCATAGAGCAAGATAAGGGCTTTGAATCTATACAGTTGTGATTGTTTATTGTGTCATAAATTGAGAGAAATCGGGGCTCAAAGTGTTGTCGCTCCAATGCCATTCCATGGCACAAGAGGAGTTCGAACTCACTGTGCTTCCAGGCGAAGGGAGGGGAGATTAAGGGCTTCGACGTGGTGTGTCTTGATCCAACAGCTGGACTGAGGTGGTGCTCGTTTTAAGGAAGAGGGCAATGATGGGTTATGGTTTCAGTTGGAAGTAACGAAAGAAGATGATGAATTAATTAGTTAATTAATTTAATAATTATCTTAGGCTAATTAATAACATAATTTAAGATATAAACCTCCGTATCTTTTTCAAATGGAAACAGAATTCATCGAAATTGAGAACGTTGGAATCACACAGATGAGAGCTTCGCAATGAAGCCAATTTGGAGGAATTTGGAGCTAGTTGAAGTTTTTGGTTAAATTGAACGTCCAATTTAATTTAATTAAAACAATTGTTTTATAACGATTTCAAACGGATCAAAGTGAGAATTCGCTCACTCAACTGATTTTATAGTTATATAAACATATCTGAAAATGTATTGATTGCCTGTGATTGCAATGTTTTCTTTGTGTTTGACGGATAATATTTACAGTTATTACTATTATTATTATTAAACGGTGAATATAAGTATTGTCGATGGGAACACTTATATTATAATTATTCGTTGATGGATATTAGTTGATATGGATGTGTTTATGTTGACACAAAATTTACACCACGAATATAAGAGTTGGAAATTGATTGAATTTCATTATGTTGAAATTTTAAATGAATATTATATTCATTTAAATTAGAATTGATAAGAAAATAGCAATTGGATTTTTAAATCCAAACTGATTTGAAAATGAAGCTGATATAATTTCAAAAACTATTGAAATGAATGAAATGGATTTGAAGGAAATTTGGATTAAAAATAGCTTGTTTTAATTCAAATTAGATTTTGAATAATAAATTCGAAATGTGAATTCGAGTTAGGTATGTAAACGACGTTTTTTAACTCGAATGGATTCTTCAATTGATTTTATTTATTTTTTCATAATGGATGTCGAGAAAATTTGGATGACAAAATATTATATTTTGAAAAAATTATAATTTAAAAATTATTATTATTTTAATATTATAATAATACAAAATATTCAGTTTTGGTTTAAAATTGAAGTGGAAATTAAAACCATTTTTAAACGAGTTTATAAACATTTTATAAAATATGTTTAACTGAAATTGATGAATTTTTTTACAAATAATGAAATGGTTTGAATAGCACGAGTCGCGTAGCGAACGTTCTTGAATTTCGACCATTAACTTCAAATTGACATACTGAGAGATCGGACCCTTATATTTTCCCGAAACAAAAAACATTTGGTTCAGAATGAAAAGAGGTTTCTAATGATACATGAAGTTTTAAAATCCAACTATTAGATTTTGAGATAAACTCGAATCAAATTTGAATAAAAACACACTATTATTGTTAATGACTTGAAATTGGTATTTAATGAATTGAGTTATTCTTAAATTATTAAAAATTGGGATTTTTTTGATAAATCATAATAAGTGGTTTAAAAGTGTTCTGGACTAAATATATTTAGTTTTGGACAATATTAAGCTATTTTTTGAAAATTAGTTATTTTGACAAA
Source organism: Allium sativum (assembly GCA_030737875.1). Taxonomy (NCBI): domain Eukaryota; kingdom Viridiplantae; phylum Streptophyta; class Magnoliopsida; order Asparagales; family Amaryllidaceae; genus Allium; species Allium sativum. The sequence goes on from CM060919.1 coordinate 682,406,071, forward strand.
AATGATTTGTAATAAATACTTAACTAAGTTAAGTTTTTCCAATGTATGAATATTGGATTTGAATAGAAATAATCTTTAGATATTTGGATATTGGATTTCGAAATTATACGAATACTATTTTGAGGAATTTGGAAGATATAGATATCGTTATTCTCTATACGTCATCTATTGGTTTCAGAATTCGATATTGAATATGAGTCGATATAATTTATATTTAAAGCCTTATATTCGATATCAAATTGGATTTTGGGTTTGTCATGAATGGTGTTCTCACTAAAACTATTCTTAAGCCCAGTTGAAAATGAAGTTTATGGAATAAATCTTTTAATTAGGATTAGTGAAGTTTTCCAAGTGAAGTTTTCCAATTAATAAATTTAATTGGAATTGAATCGAAGTTTGATTTTGGGTTTATAGTAAACGATGTTTAAATAACATTTGTTCTTTAATCCAGCTAAAGGAAAGATGATTTCTCAAGTTTGAGTTGTAATAAATCTTTCAATAAAGATTTGATTGAATGAAACAAAGATTAAAACTGTATTGGAGTTTTAATAAATCTTTCAACAAAGATTTGAATGAATGAAATGAAGATTAAAACTATGTTACAGTTTTAATAAACCTTTCAACAAAGAATTGGAATGGAAGAAGGTAATTAAACTTAACAAATACGAGAGGTGGTACATATGGAGTACCACTAGTTTTGCACCATGGGATTAATAGGATGGGAATGGGATAACAATATGAGAGATCACCTTTTTGTTAGGCTTGATAATCCCGATAAGGCTTATAAACCTTAATTTGAGTTCAGTTTGTGAAAAGAGGTTATATAATCTTTTGAAATGATTTCCAAGGAAATATTTAAACAAGAAATTTAAATAATATAAATCTTTTGTAAGATTTAAGGGAGTAATTCCAATATGAAGAATGTTTGAATAAAAGAATATTTTGAATTGGAATGAGACTTATGATTTATTTATATATCACTTGATTTTAATGATATATTAGTTATTCGGAAAGACCGAATTTCAACCCATTCTAAATAACTAATACGACGATTGTCAAAGATATTGAAGATGGTGGTTTAAGACGGAGATCTTCACATCGTTTGGATTATTGTTGATGTCTTGGTTAGCATTCGTTATAAGGTTAAAGTGGCGGTCGTCCATACGTACTTGGAGATTGACTGAATATGCAAGGGCCTCTCTCCCTTAAAGGATGAGGAATAAGGTGCCTTCGGTTTCGTTCAGACCCAAAATTAACTTGTAAATGGATGTATGTCTGACATTGTAAGTTATGGCAAAATAAATTGATGTCTATTGATGTTATATTAGTTTGGTGGCAAAGAATTTATTCTCTAAGCTTAACACCCTCCTCTGAGATTTATGTACTCGGAGGGTTAAGTTGTTTACTGATCAAAGATTTTGTTGAAAAGAAGAGATTTATAGATGATGATCAGAGCATGGCTAATATAGCATAGCTTTGTGTTGAAACGTGACTTCGACAAGCCTCAACACTCATGAATGGCCTAGAACAGGATGAAAGACCATAGAGTAAGGACATATGTTTCCTTCTAGCTGAAAGTGATGACATGGTATGGAGCCCAAGAAATTTATTTATGTGGTGTTGGAATTGAGGCGCCTCAGATGATGGTTAAATACGACCAGGACGACAGTCAAATAGAAACAGGGAACATATTATTCAGGAGTAACCCTAATCCATCAGGAACAGGTGGGTCGACTCTACCGCTATAGGTGCACGTGCGTGTGAGTCATGGATATCTTGCTAGAGATGTGTTCCTAATCCGATAAGGAAGATCCTTTGCCTTGGTCATTGATGGAATCCAACTTCTAATACAAGCCTTGCTTTTTCAGTTGTAAACTTTTATGGCGACACAATAGGATGGGGTATTATGCCGTCTAAGGTTGATACATTAATTTTCGATTTTGATTTCCAAACTATGCAGTAGTAATAATAAAAGAGAAATTTCGTGTATCAAACATGTTTTGCTATTATAAGGTAAAAATTTATCCTCCGTTTTGCGCTTGCATTGTGTGATGGGACTTGAGTCTTATAATAGCTTCATTTCTCAAAAAGCATTGCGAGTTTTTATAACTGGTATTCATGTGGAAAAAACTTGTTCCGTGTTATGCGGCGTGGTCTCATGATTTACCCAACTCTAAATAAAATATAATAACTGTTTTGGTTCTCACACCAGTCCCATGATTGACCTGGAGTTTATTGTTTCCCACCTAAACTATGGGTGCCCATATTTTCCACATAGGCAGCTAGTTGTTTTGGTTTTGCAGATATTTTTAACAGCATATTGGACTATGGCTGGAGCCATATTCTGGATTTCTTCACAGTCTTCCGTTGACTGCGTTTATGTTTCCGCTGTATATTGCAATTTATTATCCTCTGATATTTTTTTGTTGTGAATCAATTACCTCTACTATAATATATTCTTGTTCTCTGATGTATAATTATTGTAATAACAATGAAATGTTCATTTCTGTTTTGTTCTGATGTGTTGTATCCTCATAATGGTTCGAGGATTTCTACCTTTTGGATCAGAACTGTTTGGCTTATGGTCGATTCGAAAGGGGGAGTTACGTGACAGGAATGTTATTTTCTTGTAGTTGGTTTAAAAGCGACGCAATTTTTTGGGTCGTTACATTTTGGTATTAGAGCTTTGGTTTATTCAAAGCTTTGGGGATACGACTCATTAGAACAGAGTGAAGGAATTCATCAAAGATAGGATTAGTAATATCCTATAAGAATAACTCATTAGAGATAGGTTTAGTAATGCCCTAGAGTATGTCTGAAGAGTATTATATATAAAAGAAAATGAAATGGTGTTGATAAAATAAATTTAGTTTTGAAAAAATATAACTTACCATAAGAATTTGAGTATTTGACTTGATTTCAATTTGGACTATCAAGTATAAGAAGATTTTGCATGTATGGCTGATTAATGTATATACGAAGTCTCAAATATACTGGATAGATATAGAATCACACTCTTGTCGCTCGGGGATGATTCCGATGATTGTTGTAACATCATTAGTGTTTATTTTCGAGTGTCGAAATTGGGATGTCTAAATGATTCCAATTGACTAGTGTGAGGACCAAGAGCCTAGTTAGATTTTAACGTTGAAAATATACTTTGAGTATATAAAAGAAATATGTCTTGAAAACATATAAATTGGAAATTTAATTAATCAATTGATTACGGGTTGTGATGTGTGATAATTAGTTTAACTGATAAAAAATTGAATTATAAAACCAATATGAGAATGGAAGTTAAATTGAACCAAGTCAAATTCAATGTTGAATTGGTTAAGAAATTAGTTGGAATTGGATAAATATGTATGTTGAATAGGCTAGTGTATGGAAGTTGAGAAGAGGAATAAAATTGCATGTCAGACGCAAAGGTATATATTTGTTGTATTGATTGGGTTTGTTGATTTTATGAGTCGATTGGCAAGCTTCTTGGCTTTTGGATTTTCTTTTGATTGATGAGGGCCCAGAGAGGCAAGTTGTAGTCGCACCGATTGACCCGTACAAAGGAGGTTATGGCAAAAAAATTCGAAATTTTAAGGCGTTAGCCAAATTTCGATAAATTGGGATGTTCTTAAAGGCTAAAATGTTAAAGAACTTAAGTTAAAACAAAGGCTGTGTTAGTTAAGTAAATGACCTTTAGTTCCATCTTCGATTCCGAGGGAGAAATCCTTTTAAGTGGAGGAGGATGTAACAACCCAAAATTTATTAAGAAATCTTAAATGGAAATTAAAATTTTAAAACATTTTATTTTGAGGATTAATTATTTAAAATTTATTTAAAATGAAATTTGAATGTATAAGTTTATATTAACTATAAAACGAACTTGTAACGTCGTGATAGTTTGAAAATTTTAGTTTCGAGCTTTAAGAGAATGTACAAAATTCAATATAAGTCGGATTTCTTTGAAACAAGAAACATCAAAATCTATTTAATTATAACTTTCTAACGAAAGTGAGAAACTGAAATTTAATGTTATAAATTGTATGTCCAAATTAAAATTTCAGATAGTCGTTATGAAATCGTTTATAAAGTATAATGATTTATTAAATAAAATGAAAAATATTTATTACAAAATTGAATATCGTTTTAGCTTGATTTTTGAAATATTGAGTTATAAACCTAAATATGTTTATTTTGGTGCTATATAATATTTTATTTGGATATATACAATAATAGTAATTCATTATTCTTTGTTTGAGCCATTTTTGAATTTATTTATACTTTATTAGTTTTATTTAAGCCTTAAAAATAGTTGTTTTCCAAATGACTTCTGTTTTTGATGAAATCTATTTTATCAGATCCAGAATGTTAAATTATTGTTTGGCTTAAAATTTGATATCAATCAGAGTTCGTATGTAAACATACGTAAAATTAACGCGTATTTAAAATTCTGTTAGAATTCAATAAAAGCTAGAGATAAGGCCATTTTCAAACGGTCGCCAAACTCGACGAGATCTGGCTCGTTAGAGCTGTATTATTGAAACATAGCAGGATTTCAAATTTTGTAATTTTTAAAGTTAGAATGTGGTCGTCGAAAATTAAAACACGCGTTGAAACTCAATATTTAACTTTATATTGATTTATATTTTAATTTTGATAAAACTAGTTAAAACAATCCAATTAGCTTCCGAAACCTATTCCATTGTGCCTAAAATAGGGGTATTTGGCTGGATGCGTCAATCATTAAGATTCATTTGAAGTTCGGGGCGTTAAACTTCAAGATTAAAAAATGATAGAATTAAATATTATTAAAAATAGGGTATAAATACCCTTAATTCCCTAAACCCTAGCCTCCTTAACCCTGTCCTTCGCCAATGGCTAGAATCTCCAAATTTTGTTTGCTAATTCTTTCCCATCTAATTTGAATTAGATCTTAGACTCAAAACGAAATTCGTAGAGCAAGATAAGGGCTTCGAATCTATACGGTTTTGATCATTTATCATGTTATAAATCAAGAGAAATGAAGGCTCAAAGGGCCGTCGTTCGCATGCCATTCAAAGGTGCTGGAGGTGTTCGAACTCACCATGCTTCCAGGCGAAAGGAGGAGAGATGGAGGGTTTCGACATGGCGCGTCTTGATTGGTAGCAAATGGACCGAGATGGTGCACATTTTGAGGAAGGGGTGGTAAAGATGAGTTACGGTTTCAGTTGGAAGTAACGAAGGAAGATGATGAATTAATTAGTTAATTAATTTAATAATTATCTTAGGTTAATTAATTAATGTATTTTGAAGTGTAAACCTTCGTATCTTGTTCAAATGGAAACAGAATTCGAAGAAACTAGGAATGTTGGAATCACGGAGACGAGAGCTTCACAGTGAATCCAATTTGGAGCTAGTTGAAGTTTTTTTTTTAAAATAAATGTCTAGTTTAATTTAATTAACATCTGTGTTATAACGATTTCAAACCAATCAAAGTGAGAACTCACTCACTCAATTGATTTTTACAGTTATTATAAACATATCTGAATATATATTGATTGTCTGCGATTTCAATGTTTGCATCGTGTTTGATGGATGATATTTACAGTTATTATTGTTTTTATTATTAAGTTGTGAATATAAGCATTATCGATGGAAACACTTATATTATAATTATTGGTTGATGGACAGTAGTTTATATGAACCTGTTTATGTTGTTGACACAAAATTTTACACCATGAATATGGGAGTTGAAAATTGATTAAATCTCGTTATATTGAAATTTTAAATGAATTTTATATTTATTTAGAATAAATTTGAAAAGAAAATAGAAATTGCATTTTTAAATCCAAACTGATTCTAAAATGAAGCAAATATATTTTCAAACAACTATTGAAATGATTGAAATGGATTGGAAAGAAATTTGGAATAAAAATTGCTAATTTTAATTCAAAATAGATTTTGAATAATAAACCCAAAATGTAAATTCGAGTTAGATATATAAACGGCGTTTTTAACTCGAACGGATTCTTCCATTGAATTTATTTTTATAATGGATGTCGAGAAAATTTGGATTTAAAAATATTACATTTTGAAAAATATTATTATTTTAATATTATGAATATATAAAATATTCAATTTTGGTTTAAGATTGAATGGATATTGAAACCATTTTTAAATGATTTTATAAATGTTTTTTAAAATACATTTAAACGGAATCGATGAATTTTATTATAAAGAATAAAATGGTTTGAATAGGATGAGTTGCGCATCGACCGTTCGCGAATTTCGACCATTAACTTCAAATTGACATATCTGGAGATCCGACCATCAGATTTTTTTCGAAACGATTTTTTTTGTTTATAATGAAAAGAGCTTTCCAGTGATATTTGAAGTTTTAAAATCCAATGGTTAGATATTGAGATAAATTAAAATCAAATGTGAATAAAAACATGCTTTAAGTGTTAATGACATGAAATTGGTTTTTAACGAATTGAGCTATTTTTAAATTATTAAAAATAGGAAAAAATATTGATAAATCATAATATGTGATTTAAAAGTGATCTAGACTAAATATATTTAGTTTTGGACAATATAAAGCTATTTTGTGAAAATTAGCTATTTTGACAAAAGTGATTGAAACGGTTTGCAATAAATACTTAACCACCACTATATGAATACTGGATTTGAATGGAAATAATATTTGGATATTTGGATATTGTATTAAAAAATTATATGGATACTGTTTTTAGGAATTTGGAAGATATATATATTGTTATTCCGTATATTGTATCTATTGGTTTCAGAATTTGATATTGAATACAAGTCGATATAATTTCTTTTTAAAGCCTTAAATTTGATATCAAATTGGATTTTGGGTTTGTCGTGAATGGTATCTTCGTTAAAAATGTCCTTAATACTAGTTGAAATGAAGTTTATGGAATAAATCTTTTAATTAGGATTAATGAAGTTTTCCAAAGTGAAGTTCTCAATTAATAAATTTAATTGGAATTCAACAAAAGTTTGATTTTGGATTTATAGTAAACGATGTTTCAAATAACATTTGTTCTTTAACTAGTTAAAGGAAAAATGATTTCTCAAGTTTGAGTTGCATTAAGTCTTTTAACAAAGATTTGATTGAATGAAATGAAGATTAAAAATATGTTAGAGATTTAAAAAAATCTTTCAACAAAGATTTGAATGAATGAAATGAAGATTAAAACTATTTTAGAGTTTTAATAAATCTATTAACAAAAAATTGGAATGGAAGAAGGTAATTAAACTTACCAGATATGAGATGTAGTAGATATGGAGTACCACTAGTTTTGCACCATGGGATTAACATGATGGGAATGGGATAACTATACGTGGGGTTACCTTTTTGTAAGGCTCGATAATCCCGATAAGGCTTATAAACCTTAATTTGATTTATTTTTTGTGAAAACAGATTATATAGTATTTTGAAATGATTTTAGCGGAAAGATTTAAATAAGAAGTTTAAATAATGTAAATCTTTTGTATGATTTACGGGAGTAATTTCAAACGTAGAGAATATTTGAATAAAAGAATATTTTGAACTGGAATGAGACTTATGATATGTTTATATATCACTTTATTTTAATGGTGCGTTAGGTATTCGGAAAGACCGGGTTTCAACCCATTTGGAGTAACTAATACAACAATTGTCAAAGACATTGAAGAAGGTGGTTGAAGGCCGGAGTTATTCACATCGTTTGGATTATTGTTGATGTCTTGGGTAGCTTCTATTATAAGGTTAAAGTGGCGGTCATCGAGACATACTTGGAGATTGACTGGATATGCAAGGGTCTCTCTCCCTTAGAGGACGAGGAATAAGGTGCCTCCGGTTTCGTTCAGACCCAGAACGAACTTGTAAATGGATGTATGTCTGACATTGTAAGTTACAGTATAATAAATTGATGTTATTTATGTTATATTAGTTTGGTGGCGAAGAATTTATTCTCTTAGCTTAACACCCTTCTCTGAGATTTATGTACTCAGAGGGTTATATAATAATAGACACCAATTATATGTTGTGAATTAACAGTGTAGCATGCTAAGTTGCTGATTGATCAAAGCTTTTGTTGAAAAGCAGAGCTTTGTGGATGATGATCAAAGCATGGCAGATATAGCATGGATGATATAGCATAGCTTTGTGTTGAAACGTGACTTTGACAAGCCTCAAAACCCGTGAATGGCCTAAAGCAGGATGAAAGACCGCAAAGTAAGGACATATATTTCCTTCTAGCTAAAAGTGATGCCATGGTATGGAGCCAAGGAAATTTACTAATGTGCTGCTGGAATTTAGACGCCTCAGATGATGGTTACAAATGACCAGGACGACGGTCAAATATGACCGGGGAATGTACTATTTTGGAGCAACCGTAATCCACTAGGAATTGGTGGGTCGGCTCTGCCTCTCTAGGTGCGCATGTGTGTGAGTCCTGGACATCATACTAGAGATGTGTTCCAAATTGGATAAGAAGGATCTCTTGCCTTGGTCATTGACGAAAATCCTATTTCCAGTACGAGCCTTGCCATTTCAGTTGTAAACCAACATGGCGACGTAGTAGGACGGGGTATTAGGCCATCTAATATTGATACATTTATTTTTGAAATTAATTTCCACACTATGCACTAGTAATAATAAAAGAGAAATTTCACATGTCAAGCATGTTTGGCTATTATAAGGTGAAACTCTATCCTCCAGTTTACGCTTGCATTGTGTGATGGGACTTGAGTCTTATAATAACTTCAGTTCCAAAAAGCATTGTTAGTTTTTATAACAGGTATTCTTGTGGAGAAAACTCTTTCCGTGTTATGCGGTATGGTCTCGTGATGTACCCAACTTTAAATAAAGTATAATAACTGTTTTGGTTCTCACACCAGTCCCATGACTAACCTGAAGTTTATTGTTTCCCACCTAAACTCTGGGTGCCTGTATTTTACACATGGGCAGCTAATAGTTTTGGTTTTTTAGATATTTTTAACAAGATCCTGAATTATGGCTGGATTTATATTCCGGATTTCTTCAGTCTTCCGTTGAATGCATTTATGTTTCCTCTATATACTGTAATTTACTATCCTCTGATATCTTTTTGATGTGAATCAATTAACTATACTTTAATATATTCTTGTACTCTAATGTAAAAGTGTAGTAATAATAATGAAATGTTCTTTTTGTTTTGTTCTAATGTGTTGTATCCTATAACGATTCGAGGATTTCTGCCTTTTGGATCAAAACTATGTGGCTTATGATCGATTCGAAAGGGGGGATTTTCGGGTCCTTACAGTTTGGTATCAGAGCATGGGTTTATTCAAAGCTTTGGGGATACGACTCGTTAGAACAGAATGAAGGAACTCATCAAAGATAGGATTACCAATATCCTATAAGAATAACTCAGGGCTTACTAATGCACTAGAATGAGTTTGAAGAGTATTATATATAAAAGAAAACGAATTGGTGTAAAGATAAAATAAATTCAGTTTTGGAAAATTATATCTTGTAATAAGAATTCGAGTGTTTTACTTGATTGAATTTGGACTATCGAGTATAAGAAGATTTTGCATATAAGGTTGATCAATATATATATATATGCGAAGTCTCAAATATACATATAGAATCACACTCTAGTCGCTCGGGGATGATGCTGATGATTGCTGCAACATCATCAGTGTTTATTTTCAAGTTTCGAAAGTGGGATGTCTATATGATTCCAATTGACTGGTGTGAGGACCAAGAACCTAGTTAAATTTTTATGTTGAAAATATACTTTGAGTATATAAAAGATATACTTCATGACAACATAAAAATTGGAAATTTAATTAACCAATTGATTGTTGGTTGTGATGTGTGATAATTAGTTTTATTGATAAAAAAATTGAGTGATAAAACCAGTATGAGAATTGAAGTTAAATTGAACCAAATCAAATTCAACGTTGAAATTATATAGGAATTAGTTGGAATTGGATATATATTTATGTTGAACGGGCTAGTGTATGGAAGTTGTGAAATGGAATAAAATTGCATGTCGAACACAAAGTTACATATTTATTGTATCTATTGGGTTTGATGATTTATAAGCCGATTGGCTTTTGGATTTTCTTTTTGATTGATGAGGGCCCAAAGAGGCAAGTTGTAGTTGTACAGATTGACCCGTACAAATGAGATTATAGCAAAACATTTCGAAAATTTAATGTGTTAGCCAAATTTCGATGAATTCGGAAGTTCATAGAAACTGAAAATTTAAAGAACTTAAGTTAAAATGAAGGCTGGGTTGGTTAAGTAAATGACCTTCAGTTCCGTCTCTAATTCCGAGGACGAAACCCTTTTAAGTGGGGGAGGATGTAACGACCCAAAATTAATTAAGAAATATTTAATGGAAATTAAATATTTAAAACGTTTTATTTTGAGGATTAACGATTTAGAAAATGAAGCTTGAATGTATAAGTTTATATTTATTATAAAACCAACTCATAACGTCGTGGTAGTTTGAAATTTTTTGTTTTGAACTTTAAAAGAATGTACAGAATTCAGTATAAGTCGGATTTCTATAAACAAGAAACGTTAGAATCTATTTAATTATATCTTTCTAACGGAAGTAAGAAATCGTAATTTCGTGTTATAAATTGTAAGTTAAGTCCTAATTAAAATTTCAAATAGTTGCTATGAAACCATTTATAAATTATAACGATTTATTAAATAAACTAAAAAGAATTTGTTATAAAATTGAATATCGATTTAGCTCTAATTTTGGAATATTGAGTTACAAACCCGAGTATTTTATTTTGGAGTTATATGATATTTTATTTGGATATATATGATAATAGTAATTTATTATTATTTATTTCAGCTGTTTTTGAATTTATTAATAACGTCAGTTTGTCTAAATTCGCTAATAGGTTTCGAAATTCACGTCACATCCCTTCCTTAATTTTTTATAAATTTTGTCCCTATTTTTCAAAAAATCAAAAATAATCATGTAAAAAAATCACATAAATTCATAATTAAATACAACAACTAATCGTCATCAAATTCAGGCATTAAAACCACCAAAAAACAAATTAAACCAAAAAAACAGCGAACCTCCAGTATATTGCATCAAATGTAGCAATTATTTACAATTGTTTTGTCAGCAACAATTGCAGTTATGGATCAAACTGCAGTATTACTACTGAAATGTATGCAGTAATATTGCGATAATTGCATCATTTGATGTAATAAATCATTTCCCACCTGTTTTCTTAACCGTACACCATTTTAAGTATTGTTACTTACATTTCAGCTTTATAAGCAATAACCGTATACATGTCAGCACATATTGGTAAGCCTTCATCCATTTTAACTTTATTGCATACATTTCCGGAGTTAGACAGAATAAATACATACATTTCAGCAAAATACAGCCCGCATTGCAAGTTGTTCAAGTTTAATTGCATACATGTCAGCGAGAATATGCAATAATTGCAAACACGTATGCAATAATTCATCCAGATTTTCAATATAAGCTCAGGATGAATTATTGCATACATTTATGCAATTATTGGTTATAATTGCATAATTTGCCGAATTTTTTTATGTTTCTCCCAGCATGCTTCTGTGAATATTTGCAAAAAAAATTACATAGCAGCGCAATTTTTTTTTTGAAAAACACGTAAGTGCCAAAAATAGGGACCTGCTTCGAATGGAAGTTGGTGAGGATGCCGTTTACATTACCAAACATTCTAGGGACATATGACTTATTTTCACTTATTTATGTTTTATTAGTTTTATTTAAGCCTTAAAAATAGCCTTTTTTTTAAATGACCTCTGTTTTCGACGAAACCAATCTTTTCTGATCCGGAGCGTTAAATTATTGTTAGGTTTCAAATTTCATATCAATCGGAGTTCGCATGTAAACAAACATAAAATAAACGCATATTGAAAATTCAATTAGAATTCAATAATAGCTAGAAATAAGGCCATTTTTCATACAGTCTCCAAATTCAATGAGACCTGGGTCGTAAGAATCGTATTATTGTAACATGACATGATTTCAAATTTCGTATTTTTTGGAGTTAGTGTGTGATCATAGCAAATTAAAACTCATGTTGAAATTCAATATTTGACGTTATATTAACTTATATTTTAATTCTGATAAAACTGGTTAAAACAATCCAGTTAGCTTCTAAAACTTATTTTATTGTGTCTGGAAAAGTGGTATTTGGTTGGGTGCATCTGTCGTTGGGATTCACTTGAAGTTCGGATCGTTAAACTTCAAGTTTAAGAAATGATAGAATTAAATATTATTAAAAATAGGGTATAAATACCCTTAATTCCCCAAAACCCTAGCCTCCTTAACCCTAGCCACTGCCATCACTTTTTAATGGCTTGAATTCTCCAAATTTTGCTTGCTAATTCTTTCCAATTTAATTTGAATTAGATCTTAGCCTCAAAGCGAAATTCGTAGTGCAAGATGAGGGCTTCGAATCTATATGGCTGTGATCGTTTATCATGTTATAAATAGAGAGAAATTGGGGCTCAAATGGCCGTGGTTCGCACGCCATTCCAAAGCGTAGGAGGAGTTCAAACTAACTGTGCTTCCAGGCGAAGGGAGGAGAGATAGAGCGCTTCTATGTGGCATGTCTTGATCGGCGGCAGATAGACCAAGGTGGCATGCGTTTTGATGAAAGGGTGGCGAAGATGGGTTACAATTTCAGTTGGAAGTAACGAAGGAATATGGTGAATTAATTAGTTAATTAATTTAATAATTATCTTAGGTTAATTAATTAATGTAATTTAAAATACAAACCTTCGTATCTTGTTCAAACGGAAACCGAATTCGACAAAACTGGGAATGTTAGAATCATGGAGACGAGAGCATCGAAGTGAAGCCAATTTGGAGGAATTTGGAGCTAGTTGAAGTTTTTGATTAAATTAAACGTCCAGTAATTTAGTTAACAATCGTTTTATAATGATTTCAAACCGATCAAAGTGAACTCACTTACTCAACTGATTTTTATAGTTATTATAAACATATCTGAATACGTATTGATTGTCTATGATTGCAATGTTTGCTTTGTTTTTGATGGATGATATTTACAGTTAGTACTGTTATTATTAAACTGTGAATATAAGCGTTGTTGATGGAAACACTTATATTATAATTATTGGTTGATGGATAGTGTTGATATGGATGTGTTTATGTTGTTGACACAAAATTTCACACCACAAATATAAGAGTTCGAAATTGATTGAATTTCATTATATTGAAATTTTAAATGAATTTTATATCTATTTAAATTAGATTTGAAAAGAAAATAACAATTGTGAAACGACCCAAACTTCCCCTATCGAGAAATCCCGGATTTATTTAACAACACGACGCATCAGAACACAAATAATAGAACATTTCGTTGCTATTACAACAATTTACATCAGAGTACAAGAATATTCTAGAGTATGATTAAATATTACACATTGAAAATACAATATCAAAGATTAATAATTAACATAGCAGTGGGAAATAATACCTAAGTACAACGCGTATCGGAAAATAACAAATAACACAACTGAAAGAGATACACAAATACAAATCTTTCTGAATATAGCTCCAGCTGTAATCCAGGATCTTGTGAAAAGAAATATCTGCGAAAACCAAAACTACTAGCTGCGCGTGTGGAAAATAGGGGCACCTAGAGTTTAAGTTAAAACAATAAACTCCGAGTCAGTTATGGGACAGGTGTGAGAACTAAAACAGTTATTAACTTTATATTAAAGTAGCGTAAATCATGGGACCATGCCGTATAACACAGAACGGGTTTATTCCACATGAATATCAGTTAAAATAAAACAGTGCAATGCTTTTTGAAAAATGAAGCTATTATAAGACTCAGGTCCCATCACACAATGCAACGCAAGCCGGAGGATAGAGTTTTCCCTTTTAATAGCCAAACATGCTTGATACGTTTTAAACAAATCATTTTGATATTACTATAAGTTCATAGTATCAAAATCAACTTAAAATCTAAATGTATCAATCATGGACGACATGGGTACCGTATATCATTTCTCCGTACTAGTTCTACAACTAAAACCGAAAAATGTCGTATTGGAAATTGGATTTCCATCATGAGTCAAGGCTATCAATGGATCCTTCCAATTCGAGACACTCTAGAAAATGCCTCAAGATCCCCTCCAGTGGACCCTTGCTTCCTGCAGGGCCGATCCACACATACTTTAGTGGATTAGTTATTCATGAACACACGTTTCCCGGTCCTATAGGACCTATCGCTTGGCCAGTAGCGACCAATATCTGAGGCGCCTCGCAATCCATCATCCACATATGTAAAAATGTCTGGGCTCCATACATGACACCACTCTAGCTAGAAGGAAATGTCATGCACTGCCTACGTCCCTGGTCCCATTTTAGACTCATACCGGGGTGCGAGGCTCGCGAATTAACGCTATACACAAAGCTATGCTATTTAAAGCCGTGCTTTGATCATCAACCATAAGACTCTGCTTTTCAACAAAAGCCTTGATCCATGAAACTTAGCATGCCAAACTGTTAATCCATACCTTACCACTAATTTCCACTAATATAAAACCGCTAAGCTCATACGTCTCAGAGAAGGGTGTTAACCAAGAGAATGAATTATCCGCCACCAAACAGATATATATTTAGTAGAGATTAATGAATATAGTATAAAGGAATACAATGTCAGACATACCATCCATTTGCAAGTCCGTTCTAGGTCTGAACGAAACCGGAGGCACCTTATTCCCCGTCCCATATGTCCAATACAGGAGAGAGGTCCTCTCATATCCAGTCGATCTCCAAGTACGTCTGGACGATCACCACTTATTACCTTGTCTTGGGTGTACAGCCCAATCAAGACATCAGTAATCATCCAAACAAATGTGAAGATCTCTGATCTTCAACCACCGTCTTCATTGTCGACTTTTAATCGTCGTATTAATTATTCAGAATGGGTTGAACCGGTCTTTCCGAATAATTCATGTATTTTATAATCAATAATTAAGTGCTATAAAAACACATCATACGCTTCTTTCCAATTCAGCATATATGTTTATTCAAGTATACACATTCTTAGGGAAAGGTTCCCATTAATTTTATCAAAGATAAATTCTTTTAAATTTATTCTTTAATCTTCCTTTGGATATCAATTCAAAAGATTTGGATTATCTCTTAACAATTCTAAACCAAATTAAGGTTTATAAACTGGTCGGGATTATTGAGCCTTACCGAAGTAACCATGTATTTTATTATCCTAGCCTATTTATCCCATGGGCAAAACTGGTAGTACCCCATATCTAACACCCACGGTGTTATCGGTAAAATTTAATTACCATTTCATGTTCAAATCTAATTAAAGATTTGACTATCGCCTGAAGTAAAACTGGTGGTACTCCATTCTCGATCATTTTATGAATTCGATAAATTCTATTATCCCGCTCTCATTTCAATCTAATTAAAGATTCATTAAAACTCTAGTTCAGTTTTAATCTTAAAAATCATTACTTAATTATTATTCAAATTTTTAGGAAATAAATCTTGTCTTTAACTGGGTTAAAGAACTAATGACGTTTAAAACACAGTTCACGATAAACCCAAATCATCTTCCATTAACTATGGAATCTTCGCAGAAATCATAACAACATATAATCGACATAAATTTTCGTATTAGACTAGGAATATAAATGGAATAATGACAAAGCCATCTAAATTCCATATATAGTAACGGTCTTCATTCACAGAAGCTCATTTCGATTATTATTAAATTGAGTTCTATTCAATTCCAATTTATTCTATTAAATTGGAAAACTTTACTTTGGAAAATTTCCATTAAATCTTAATAAAAGATTTATAAATTCCAAATCCTGTCTTCACTGTTAATTGGGTTAAAGAACAAATGTTATTTAAAACGTTGTTCACGATAAACCCAAAATCAACTTCCATTCAATTCCAATTAAATATTAATTAATTGGTAAACTTCCCCAAATCTTAATTAAAAGATTTATTATTTTCTCAACTGGGTTTAAGAACAGTGGTATTGAAGACACCATTCACGACAAACCCAAAATCCGATTTGATATTATATACAAGGCTCTAAATAGAAATTATATCGGCTTATATTCAATTTCAAATTTTGAAACTAACAGATATCGTATTGGAAATAATGATATCTGTATCTTCCAAATTTCTCAACAATATTCGTATAATCATAGAATCCAATATCGAAATATTCTGAAGATTATTTCCATTCAAATCCATTCCAATTCATACGTTGAAAATTCTGGTTATTTTAAAACCCATTTACAAATCCAATTTATTAATTTCGAAACCCTTGGATCACTAATCTAGTTAATAACTAGTTCAATTAGATAAAACTATATTTTTTTTCTTTCCAAACTTGGAATTTTTCATCCAAAAACTTTCCAAATCATTAATTATGATTTTATACTACTTTTCCATATTTTTAATAATTTTATAAAGGCCCTTCCAGTTGGTTTCCAATAATGGCCACCGAACTGCATCCATAATGACCTTTTCTGAAATTAATTTGGACATAATTTGAAATCCAACCGCTAAAATTTAAAACTCTTAAAATATTGGAAAGCTCTTTTCGATACGAACCCAACGATTCTGGTTTTAGGAGAACCCGACGGACGGATCTCCCGTTACGTCCATTCAAAGTTGATGGTTGAAATTTGCGAACGGTCATTACGTGGTGCGTTCTACTCAGACCATTATATATATATATATATATATTATATTATATATTTCGTCGATTTCCATTTAAATCATATTTTATAAATCGTTTATAAATTCGTTTAGAAATGGTTTCAACTTCATTTTCAATTTTAAATCAAAATTGAATATTTCATAACATTTATAATATTAAAATGATAATATTTTCAAAATATCTGGTTTTGAAATAAAACCTTTTCGATATTCATTATAAATGGCTTATATACTTAACTCGGCTTCCATATTTCAATATTTTCGTTTCCATTCGAAATCGAACATCAAAATCATATTTTGATTATTTACTGAATATTAATTTAAAGTATTCCCTATTTTAAAATATTAGTTATTTTAAAATATTCTTTATTTCTAAATCGGAATGCGACTCAATCAATTACCATATATTTTCAGTTATATGGATTTCATACATCACATATATTCAACAATGATGATAAATAATCATCAAACAGTCAATTCACATCCAGAGTGCAATTTACAACTGTATGAGCATTAAATAATTAAATAACACTTATCACAGTCTGTCGATCAATCGATTGATATATAATTAAATCCAGGGGAGATGTGAATAAATTATCATCCCCAGACCCATGTGAATTTTCCAAACAACAACAATTGATTCAAAATAATCACTGTTTAATTAATTTAACTAGTTCTTATTCGATTTGAATTATTTTTCTAATTAGCCAATTTTCACTGTTTAAATTATAAATAAATATTTATAATTTAATTTCAACTACCACAAAATAATATTAAATTATTTTTAATATTTTAAACATCACAATCAACACATAATACAGTCAAAACACAATACAATCAATTAAATCGTCCATGGTCTGTGGATGAAGGGGTGAGCTAACAGGCACCGTATACATTTTCTAATCATTAAAACTGATAAAAATCTACACTGGCAATTCTATATATTTTTATACATGAATACAATAACATGACAAAACATAATTTAGTGAGAAGGAGTTCTCACATTCGTTTTTAAAATCGCCTCGAATTCTAATCTACTCTATTTCTGTTATAGTTAATTACAATGTGTAGTTTGCTTTACCATGATTCTAACGGATCTGAAATTGTTCAATTCCATTTCTGTTTGCAAAAGTTATAGAGCTTTAAACTTTAACTGTTTCATTAAAATAATTGGTTAATTAAATTAATTAGAAAACCCCTTAAATCATCTTCCTCTTTACACGCTCCAGGTTCCACAATAAAAATTCCATCCCATCTTCTACTTGCGCACGACGCCTCGATCGCCTGACCGATGATCGGAGCTCACCCCGTCGTCGCCCTCTACAAGCGCCGCCACCCCTCCCCCCTCCCACGATTCTGACGAACTCAAACGCCCCTGATCCCCTGAAAACTTCCGCGAAGTCGGCTTCTTTGTGTTGAAAATTTCGCTACCACAATGATCGAGAACTGATCATCACCGTTGGCTTCATTAAGCTCACCGAGCTCTTCAATTTTCTTGTTTTAATTTTGGATAATAACACTTAGATTTGGAGATAATGTGGATTGAAATAAGGAGAGATTTCATTTGTTCAAGAGGAATGGAAGGCGGCTTAGATAGTTTGACCATGGCTGAAAGAAGGAATAGGGTTTTGACCCTTTGACCTTGAATTTATATATATTTATAATATAATTTAATTCACAAATTACTCGTTTATTGTTCCGAACACCAAAAGAACCCCAACGACTATCGCCCCTAGCCAAATACCCTCATTCCGGACACAATGGAATATGTTTCATAAGCCATTCGACTGTTTCGATCAGTTTTTATCAGAATTAAAATATAAATCAATATTTATAGAATTTTAAACATACATTTTAATTTACTGAGGCCACATACTGACTCCAAAAATTACAGAAAAATAAATCTAGCTATGTTTTGATGATACGGTCCTAACAAAACTAATTTCGTAGAATTTGGAGGCCATTTGAAAAATGGACATTTTCCAGTTGATTAAATTTAAACTGAATTAACAAAACATGTTTAAATTTCCCACGCTCACATGTTAATTCCAAAAATTATGATATTTGAAACCTAGCAATAGTTTAACATTCTGGATCCAACAAAAGTGGTTTCGTCGAAAAAGGAGGTCATTTGCAAAATGGCTATTTTTAAGGGTTATATATTATATTAAAATATATATAAATTCCATAGCGATTATTTTAAATTTTAAACTAGACATAACGTACAATTTATAAAGTGAAATCCTAGTTTCTTACATTCCTTAGAAAGATATAGCTAAACAGATTCAAATATTTCTTGTTTTGTGCAATTCTAATTTATATTGAGTTCTATACATTTAATTGAAATTTAAAATCGAATTTTCAAACTACCGTACCATTTCAGGCCCATTTTATAATTAAAATAAATTTATACATTCTAACTTTGATATAAACAAATTTTTAGTCGTTACTATTTACAATAAATCATTTTAAATATTCAAAACCCATTAAAATAGCTAAAATAAAAATTTTAAATTAGTTCCAAAATTACGGGTTGATACAAATTGGATTTTTAAATCCAAACTGATTTGAAAATGAAGCTAATATAATTTCAAACAAAAATTGAAATGATTGAAATGGATATGAAGAAATTTGGATTAAAAATAGCTCGTTTAAATTCATTAGATTTTGAATAATAAATTCAAAATGAGAATTCGAGTTAGGTATATAAACGATGTTTTAAACTCGAATGGAATTTTCCATTGATCTTATTTATTTCTATAATGCATGTCGAGAAAATTTGGATTTCAAAATATTATATTTTGAAAAATATTATTATTATTTTAATATTATGATAATATAAAATATTCAATTTTTGTTTAAGATTGAATGGAAATTGAAACCATTTTTAAATGAGTTTATAAACGTTTTATAAAATACGTTTAAACGGAATCAATGAATTTTACTATAAATAATAAAATTGTTTGAATAGGATGAGTTGCACAGCGACCGTTCGCGAATTTTAACCATTAACTTCAAGTTGACATACAGGGAAATCCGACAGTCGGATATTCTGTAAACGAATAACATTTTGTTTAGAATGAAAAGAGCTTTCCAATGACATGTGAAGTTTTAAAATCCAATGGTTATATTTTGAGATAAATTTAAATCCATTTAGAATAAAAACATCGCTATTACTGTTAATGACTTGAAATGGGTTTTTAAATGAATTGAGATATTTTTAAGTTATTAAAAATAAAAAATTTATGATAAATCATAATAAGTTATCTAAAAGTGTTTTGACTAAATATATTCAGTTTTGGACAATATAAACCTATTTTGTGGAAATTAGTATTTTAACAAAAGGATTGAAACAGTTTGAAGTTAATAAATACTTAACCAAGTTATGTTTTCCCAATGTATGAATATTGGATTAAAATGGAAATAATCTTTGGATATTTCGATACTAGATTTCAAAATTATACGGATACTATTTTGAGGAATTTGGAAGATATAGATATCATTATTCCCTATATGACATCTATTGGATTCAGAATTTGATATTGAATCTAAGTCAATATAATTTCTATTTAAAGCCTTATATTTGTTATCAAATTGGATTTTGGGTGTGTCATAAATGGTGTCTTCAACAACATTGTTTTTAAACCCAGTTGAAAATGATGTTTATGGAATAAATCTTTTAATTAAGATTAATGAAGTTTTCCAAAGTGAAGTTTTCCAATTAATAAATTTAGTTAGAATTGAATGGAAGTTTGATTTTGGGTTTATTGTGAACTATGTTTTAATTGTTCTGTAACTCAGTTAAAGGAAAGATGATTTCTCAAGTTTGACTTGTAATAAATCTTTCAATAAAGATTTGATTGAATGAAATGGAGATAAAAACTATGTTATAGTTTTAATGAATCTTTCGACAAAGATTTGAATGAATGAAATGAAGATTAAAACTGTGTTAGAGTTTTAATAAATCTTTCAAAAAGATTTGGAATGGAAGAAGGCAATTAAACTTACCAAACACGAGGGGTAATAGATATGAAGTACCACCGGTTTTGCTCCATAGGATCAATAAGATGGGAATGGGATAACGATATGAGAGATTGCCTTTTTTAAGTCTCTATAATCCCGTTAAGGGTTATAAACCTTAGTTCGACTTAAGTTTGTGTAAAGGGATTATATAATTTTTTGAAATGATTTCCGAATAAAGATTTAAACAAAAAGTTAAAATGATGTAAATCTTTTGTAAGATTTATGGGAGTAATTCCCAATGTAGAAACATTCTGAATAGGTATGAGACTTATAATATGTTTATATATCACTCCATTTTATTGATGCCATATTTATTCAGAAAGACCGGGTTTCAAACCATTCTGAATAACTAATACGACGATTGTCAGAGATATTGAAGACGGTGGTTGAAGAACGGAGATCTTCACATCGTTTGGATTATTGTTGATGTCTTGTTTAGCTTCTGTTATAAGGTTAAAGTGGCAGTTGTCCAGACGTACTTGGAGATTGATTGGATATACACGGACCCCTCCCCCTTAGGGACAAGGAATAAGGTGCCTTCGGTTTCGTTCAAACCCAGAACGAATTTGTAAATGGATGTATGTCTGACATTGTAAGTTATGGCATAATAAATTGGTGTTTATTGATGTTATATTAGTTTGGTGACGGATAATTTATTCTCTTAGCTTAACACCCTCCTGTGAGAATTTTGTACTCAGAGGGTTATATATTATACACACCAATTATATGCTGTGAATTAACAAATGACATGCTAAGTTGCTGATTGATCAAAGCTTTTGCTTTAAAGAAGAGCTTTGTTTATGATGATCAAAGCATGGCTTATATAGCGTAGCATAGTGTTGAAACGTGACTTCGACAAGCCTCACAATCCGTGAATGGCCTAAAACAAGATGAAAGACCATAGAGTAAGGACATATGTTTTGTTTTAACCAAAATTGAAGCCATAGTGTTGAGCGCAGAAAATTTACTTATGTGGATGTTGGAATTGAGGCACCTCAGATGATGGTCAAATACGGCTAGTACGACAGTCAAATGCGACCGGAGAACATATTATTCAGGAGTAACCATAATCCATCCGGAATTGGTGGGTTGGCTCTGCCGCTGTAGGTGTACATATGTGTGATTCCTAGACACCTTGCTGGAGATGTGTTCCGAATCGGATAAGGAAGGTGCTTTGCCTTGGTCATTGCTGGAAATCCAACTTCCAATACAAGCCTTGCATTTTCAGTTGTAAACCTATATCGCGACATAATAGGATGGGTATTATGTCGTCTATGATTGATACATTTATTTTTGAAATTGATTTACACACTATGCATAAGTAATAATAAAAGAGAAATTTTGCATATCAATCATGTTCGGCTATTATAAGGTAAACCTATATCCTCTGGTTCGCGCTTGCATTGTGTGATGGGACTTAAGTCTTATAATAGCTTCATTTTTTGAAAAGCATTGTAGGTTTGTATAAGTTCCGTGTTATGAGGCATGGTCCCGTTATTTACGCGATTTTAAACAAAGTATAATAATTGTTTTGTTCTCAGACCAAGTCCCATGACTAACCTGGAATTTATTGTTTCCCATCTAAACTCTGGGTAACCATATTTTCCATACGGGTAGCTAGTATTTTTGATTTTGTAGATATTTTTAATAGGACCCTGGATTATGGTTGGAGCTATATTATGGATTTCTTCACAGTCTTCCTTTGAATGTATTTATGTTTCCGTTGTATGTTGTAATTTACTATCCTCTGATATTTTCCACTGTGAAACCATTACCTGAACTCTAATATATTCTTGTACTCTGATGTAAAATTGTTGTAATAACAATGAAATATTCTTTCGTGTTTTGTTATGATGTGTTGTATCCCATAACGGTTCAATGATTTCTGCCTTTTGGATCGGACATGTCTGGCTTATTGTCGATTCGAAAGGTAGGGATTTTCGGGTCGTTACATAAACACAACTCAATCAAATACTTAATTGAAGAACCTATTTAGAATTGACTGAATTTATATATCATTACCAATCAGTTCTTAATAGTTTACGCACTAATACTCCCACACCCAGTTCTTAAAAACAATTATCTCAACTATTAACATGTTAATCAATTTCTTGTTTACTTTACAGAAATTAGAAACATAGTCGTCCGACTGGCACATATTACCTCTTACATTAAATGACATTCAAGTCATAACACATAATTAGTTAACACAGTTATGTAATCAAAATCTATAATATAACATCACAACAACATCTATTTACAGAAAAATATGTCAAACTAACGAAAAAGCTGAATGGTGTTTATTTCCATTGGCTGGGTGTCCAAACAATTTGGTCAATTCAGTTTACAATGGAATAAAGTTTATTTCCACTAATATATGTCAATGTATAATTACGATTAACCTAATTAAACACAAAACAATTAAATACTTAATTGAACAACCAATTCAGAATTTACAGATCATTAACGATTAATTCTTAACAGTTTACGCGTTAATTTAGTTCAGCGAATAAATTTTCAATTGTTATAATTAAAACCAATTTTATTTATCTAAAAATCAATTTTAAATTTAAATCATATTAAACTCGACAAATTATGTCGAATTGCTTACATAAACATACACTATCGATCGATACAAGTGCCAAGGTCTATTCGAATACAAATCCATGTTTAAACTTATGTATATACATCAATACATATACAGATCTAAATGCTATTTGATTAATATTTATACTTAATACTCTTTTCCCTTTTATTTTTTTATTTTATTTTAAATTGGGTGGAGCCCAAGCAACACTAGGCTAAACACATACCCACTAGGCTAAACACATACCCACTATATACATATATATATATATTTAAGCTTTCTCGTATATACATATATATATATATAATGGGCCGAGCCTATGGCCCAACCCGACTGAACACCGACACTGCCCGCACCCCTTCTCCTCCATAAGTTCCAACTTCTTTTCTTTCTTTCCCTTCTCTTTCCTTTTATTCCTTCTTTTGTATTTTTTCTTTAAAATGAGCCAAGCCCTGCCCAAACAAACCATGGCACTAATACTCCCGCACTCCAATCCCTTTCTCCTCTCATTTAGGCTTTAGGAAACGAACATGACACCTCAGGAAAAAAACATAACCCATTAACGCCTATGCACTACCTCCATGTGCACATGCACATCACCGTCGACCATAACCTGGCCACCGCGCCTTACTTTGCGAGTCCGACTTCCAACTAGGATCACCCACAACTTGCTGCCACGACCCTACATCGCCTCCTTCTCGAAATCATCACCTTACTCCACTAAAACCCGAATATCAACATTCAGGTCGACCTCGGAACTTGACGACCACACTCGACTCCCACCATTGGAGAGCCTGCTGCTGCCACGCCGAAGTTCCCACCTAGAGCTCCTCCCTACCAAATATCTCATCACTCTATCCCTCCAATACCATGCACAACAATATCAAACTCAATGCCACCAAACACTAACCAAAAAGCTAAAGTTACCTCGTCTGATCACCTTAGACCACCGTATCCGATGAAACTTCACACGTGCATCCTCTACCTCCAGCGATGCTCCCACAAACTATTAACCCAAATTCACAAATTTAATTTTTATCCCAAATCATACTTTAATCCTAACTTAAGGTATAGTATGCTAAAAATCAAGATATTACCACTAAAATTCATGTTTTCCCAATACGAATTCACACACATACCTGAATTTCGAATCTAAGATGATCGAAAATTTGAGTTTTTACAACACCTTACTATATATCACATGTATATAAGGGTATACACCCTCATTTATGCTGAAACCATTTTAATATTCACTAGAGACCTACAATAACAATTTTCAAGTTAAACCCAAATCATAAAACAAACTAGAATTAGAGTTATTGAATTTCAAATCAAATGGAGATGAATACATGTTACCAGTTTGACATACAGTCATGTTCTAAATATTAATAGTGATTTATTCTCAACATTTGTTAAGTCCACCAATGATAAAACATATTCACATTCATGTATATATATATGTAATTTTGAGTTACAATAGTTAAATAATCATGAAACAGGTTAGAATGAGGAATATGGGAAAGATTACCCTCATTTCTCTTGTTCACCATTATATGCTCACTGGTTCTAGTTCTTAATTAGGGTTTGCTTCCATTTTTAGTTCGAATACAAATGGATTTGTGAATGCTTTTAGTAAGGTCTTTTGTGTATTTATAGATAGAATTCAAGTAACTATTGTATTGCATCTAGGCCTTGTGTAGGGTAGAAGATGGGATGTTTTAGGTTGCTACCATTTGATTGAAAAGAAGGTTCTTAGGCTACAGGTTTGATTTCTTTTCAGCTGCTATATACACAGCCATCTATAGAGAAGCACATGTATTTGTACTAGTCATATGTACTAATAGTTTTAAAAACCCAAACTTTGTTCTTAAGTATATCAAGCCATTAATTTTATGGAATGTCTTAGGCTTGCAGCACCTAGGATTGGAAATGAAGGTGTTGTGCCATTAATTCTATAGATTGCCTTAGGCTTGTAGCATCTAGGACTGGAAATGAAAGTGTTGTATTAAGTCGTTCAATTCTACCAGTTATGTTTGCAGCCTATATCTATGTACATATGTGTACAACCATGTGCTAAGGGGTAAAAAACTAGGCTTTGTGTAATGAATGTCAGGCTGCTTGAGCATGTGCTTAGGCTGTCTACAATTGATTGGAAAGGAAAGTGGGCTTAGTCATTTTCGTTTAACCTCTTTCAGACTGCATATGCATGGCCAAACTATAGAAACACATGTGTATGGTACCAGCATAGGTACTGTTTAAAAATTAAACTTTTCTCTTAAGTAAACTAAAACATTAAATGGTCATGTGCTATAGCATACAATTAGGTAAAGATCATGTACTAAATATTTTTTAAAAACAAATACCTTTCCTATAAGCAATCCAACCCATTAAAGTTTGTGTACTTAATAAACCTAAAAATAACAACTTAGCTTCTAAGTAAATCAAGCCATTAATGTATTTGATCTTATGACATTCCAATCAATTAAATGTTATTCAATTGCTATGTCCTCTTTTGTGTATAAAAATGTGAAGTTATAGAAAATTTATTTTAAATATTCTTATTTATTACTTTAGGTAATTTTATATTTACATGAATTTAAAACAATCTTTAATGCCAACAAAATGTTACATGTTATTTACTTGTTTATATATGTATATATAGATGCTAAGGAATATATCAAGTTAAGACATACACATTATTTTAAATAATGATTATTATAATTTTTTATAATATTCAAATCCAATATAATCTATTTTTATAAGAATTTAACCAAATATAAAAATACAAAACAAAATAACTGAACATTACTTGTTTTATATACATATATACATTGGTTAAAGAATTTCAAACCATTAAAATATACGATTGGAATTTTTCCTCAATTTATTATTCTAAATTTAATTAATTGCTGAAAATAATCCATAACAAATTGTATTACAAAGTTAGTCAAAAACCAGGTCGTTATAATCTACCCCCTTAAAAGAATTACATCCTCCAAATTAAAGAGTAACGAGGAGATTCCAGTTATATTCAAAGTCATAGACTTATCTTAGGCACACATACATAGGTCATACACCAAAAATTATAGCAAACAAGGCATCTAGAACACCCAGGTTATCTACCAAACATTTCACCTCAGGTAGCTTCATTACCTTATATTCTATTTAAAAAAATATCTCTGATTATATTTGGAAAATAATTCAAAAACTCATTTACTTCTTTAGTTTGAATCAAACTTATTCAAACACTTCCATTTTCTTCAAATTCTCTTTTTAAACTCAAATCCATATTTAACCCACTAACCTAATTCACTTAACTACATTAAGTCATATCCACATTTCACCAATAACTGATTAATTTCCCAACTTAGTTATCTTTATTCTGGAACACAAAATCTAATTTTTATTACAAAAATCGATTCATTCAATTTACAAGAATTCTTATCCAGTTAATAACTCAAGTCTGGAATTTACTACAGGAAAAGTCAAATTTTATTCACTTAAAATATCTTCTATTTTATTAAATATATCGTTGTGGTATATAACGATTACACCGCTGTTTTTCAAGAAATTTGATTTTGACTTAACTCAAAATCTGCTATATGAAATCCTCAATTTTCTCATTCATTAGAAAACAATGATTAAATAGTTCCTGAAGATTATTGTTTCAAGGAATTCCGGCTCATACTGAATCCTATAAATTCAATTGAAGTTCAAATCTTCAATTTACTAACTACTACATCGCGTCTGGCTTATTTTTAATTATATTCAATTTAATTAGTTTAATAATTCCAATCTCATAATTTAATATAAACCAAGTCAGTCTTCAAATCCAATTTGAAAATTTCAACTGTCTAAAATCATCGAATATTTCCATCCTAGTTTGTTACTAAATTACAGAATCATTTATAACTTCATTCTATATCAATTCCACTTGATACCATTCTAACCCAATTCAATTTAACCTCAGTCAAACTCTAATCCACTCAATTCACCTTTACTATCTCAACTCATTTGACTATTTCTAGTTAAATCATTGTTCCAAAATTCAAATTCCTGGCTTTAATTTCAAATCAGTTTGAAATCACATATCTTTATTCAATTGTAAATTCAAAACCTTTGAGTTTTTCCTAAAAAACTTGTTTTTTTCCAAACAATCTTTCACCGACCATCTTTCTAATGTAGTAATCTATCGCTTGGAAACCTGGAAATGAACATCGATGATGTCATTATCATTATCAGAATTATTTCCCATCAACTGAAGTGAGTCAGTGCTACATCACTTCCAAAATTCATTTAAAACTATTTTCTTTCAATCCTACCAAAGTAATACTTTATTATTTTATAATATTTCAGAAAATATTTTTCCAACTTCCCAGGATTTTAAATTCAAATTTATGGTTTGAATTTAGTTTTTGTTTATCTCATTTGTATATTTCATCCTTATATAAATTCAATTTGGTTTTACATAACCATTTAGATATTTATAATCTTATTTGATTATAATAACAACAACTGACACATATATATAATACTTTCAAAAAATTATTCTATTATATTAAAATATAATTTTGGATAAAATAATTTCATTTACCCAGCTTTTAAAACAATTTTTTGTCGAATTACTTTGTTCAAGAGTTTAGAAACACCTATCGATATAGTGTGCACTACCATATCGACCAGAATTCATAAACCACTCAACAAACCAATTAACCCAATATAAAATAGCTTTTATATCGATTAACAAATACACGCTCATATATTTACACAAAAACTCATTCTAGGGTACGACTGACCCCATCTTTAACAAGTGACCCCAACCAAAGCCTAAGTGTAATGCCAACCTAAGTTCTGATTCTAACTATAATAACCCGCAAGTTCGTACCTTTTGATTCGACTGAATACCACACATGCCCAACCCAAATTGCATGAAAATATGAATCATTAATACGAATAAGAAAAGTAGATAGAAGATAGAACTGAACAACAAAATAGAGTCTCACAATCATAGCAGAATCAAATATAATATAAATTATAACCTTTAGAAATACAAAAATATATCTGTACTTGCATGCATCATTAGAGTACAACACATGTACATCACAGCGGAAATAAACTCTGAATATCTATCGTTGAAGCCTCTTGCTCCAAGATCCTCCTAATGTATCTGTAAAATCCTGAACTACTTGACTTCCTATAACACCCCGTAATTTTAAAATATTAAAATTAGCAAATTAAAGGACACTTAATTCTTATAAAAAGAATTAAGTGAAACGGGTTACGCCATTACGTTCATCTTGGAATTCTGCTTGAGATAGAGTTCGGGTTTGCGTAAATCGAGCTCCGTATGAAGAAGTTATGGAGCATAGAAGATTTCAAGTTTTAGCAGAAATTAAATTAAATTAATAATTAATAATCAAAAAGCAATTCGAAATTCAAAAGAAAAGAAGCGGGCTGAGCGGTAAAATTCCCGCTCAGAGGTGTCGACACCCTATAGGGGTGTCGACATAGGTGTCGACCCCCCTGTAGGGGTCGACCCCATCGGCCATATCTGGGCTGTTGTGTCAAGATGATGATTTTTGGTGTTTAGGGCTTTGGTGTCCTTTTCTGGTTGGCCAGGTGAGGTGTCATGATGGTCTTGATGGCTTAGATTGATCCTAGACTGATCTAAGGGCTATAATCAATCCTATGCTTCTATATAATCACATCTAACCTAAACCCTAAATCATTCATGAGCCTATATGCTGCTTCATCCTAAACTAACATAGCCGCCGCCTTAACAAATCAAATTCAAGATAAAAATCAAAGTCTACATCAAGGGTTAAGCTTAACAAACTCAGAAATCAGATCCCAGAATTCAAGATCCATTCTTTTTCAGTGAGTTCTAGTCACTTTTAGGTTTAAATAAATGAATGTGGATTATGAAAGACTGTGATTTGGGTACATGTAGTAGATCTAATCCTTTATGCAAGTATGTTATGTAAATTTCCCTAAAATCAATTTTATGAGTATAGTTATTTTTAGGTTTAGAGATTTAAAAGTAATCATGTTATGAATATGAATTGGATATGCTCTTGTAATTAAAAAAACATCTTGGATTTATCATACTTTGTGGATCTAAACTATTCTATGGCTTGGATCTCAATGTTCATCATAATTAGATCTATTGTAAATTCTTAATCTATGGCATCTTTGGGATCGTAACTTGTATACGTTAGATCTACTTTCTTTAGATCTAATTCTTTTGGGGTTAATTCATCATGTTACATACGCGGATCTTACCTTTTCCCTAAGTTTGTGGTTGATTTGAGATTACCATTTTCTAGATAATTGACCTTTGTTTAGATATAGAACATCATATTTTGATTTATTGAGATCTGTTATTATGGGACATAAGAATTATTATTTGGATCTGGACCTTTATGTTAATTTAACTTTTGAATCAAAACATGTTGCAATGTCACCCTTACTATGCTAGATCTAGGTAATTGGGCACCTAATGTTAATCTAAATCTGTTGAGAACTTGACATGTGAATCCACCTTTATGCCACCTTAATTATTCTAGATCCAACTAGGAGACATTTAGATCTCATCATGTTTGATTTGACATTCGATTGCATAAGTTATCAGTTTTGAATATCCGCACCGTTATGATAATTACATGTCCTTTCACTTTGTTACCATGCCAGTATGTTTATGTCAATATAAGTTGAGATTGTCATGATTATCATATTCCCTTTTCATTGTTATAGCTAGGCTACTTCATAGCCAAGATGCCGCCAAAATGCATGCGAATACGTTAGATAGGAAACGGGGAAAAGGGGTTTATAATTGGCATGTAAATTTTTATATGAACTGATGTGTAATCCAAATTGTCAATAAAATAGGTATGGACATCTATAAAATGGAAAGGATTAATTAATTAAATTAATTAATCAAAAGTGGAATGTTTAGCAATTAAAATTTGAAATTAAATTAACACTTATGACACGAGGTTAGGTTACATTAGTGGTGGGAGTCTGCCCGGACCCGACCGGCATATCCAGCTGCCACAAATGTTGAGCCTAATGTGAGAGGTCTAAGTGTGTGAATACGACATGGGCTAAGACACGAGGTTAGACCCAACTGTGGAATAAGACTACTCAGACCCGACCAGCATATCCAGCATCCACACGTTGTAGGCCTAATATGGGAGGTCTAGCACAATATAACCATAAATGGACATGGTAATGAATTGGACTACTTAACCAAACATAATCCATAGGAATCGTGTGAACTTAGACTAAAGTTGAGGTAAAGTAAACATGATTTAGTAAAAAGGGAGGGTTAAGTAAATCTTGGGTAGGTGGGTAATATTAATATATATATAGGCCCACAAACTTAACCATTAAATAAACATGCTTGAATCGGTGGGAGGGTTAAGTACATCTAGGGTTGGTGGGTAATATTTTTATATATAGGCCCATAAACTTAACCATTATAGAGTTATGTAATTAAAGATCACCATTTAAGGTATACATAACTAGCATAGGGCTATGTAATTAAAGATCACCCTTTTTAGGTATACATAGTCAATAGAAAGCCTAGTGGTGACACAAGACAAAGGGGAGAGTTTGTATCATATTGTGTGGGAGTTATGTAATTAAAGATCACCCTTTAGGGTATACATAACTAGTATAGGGCTATGTAATTAAAGATCACCCTTTTTGGGTATACATAGTCAGTGGAAAACCTAGTGGGGATACATGACAAAGGGACAGCTTGTATCATAATGTGTGGGACCCATTTCAGTCAGTAACCCGTAGTTGGTATCAGAGTAGAGAACTCCGTACTAGGCGGAGAAGGGGCATGCTTACTGATTGATTATAAGTGATCCAAACGAGACGGATGGTGGGAACGGTGCAAACCGACCAGGGACATGTGTGTGCATGGGCCGGGAAGAGGGGGACAAGATGACCATGACACCAGTAGATAGGCCTGTGCACATCTTAGGTTACCACTTTAGGGAAGTGATACCCCTTACTGTGGGGCCAGCACAGGACATCTACAGAGTAGGGAGCCGGTCGATTAGGGTAGTGGTTAGGGTATACTCGGACGTATGCCCAAAGTCTACCAACTCATAGCGGAAGGGATCACCTCATCTTGTTTATACTAGTAATAGTGCAGAGTAGTTCTTAGTGAAGCATATATATACACCTTACCTTATCTGCCTTGTCACACCTGCCATCTGTACAGTGAACCCTCTTATCCACTTCATATGCCTGTCATGTTTACCTTTATTTATTTACTAGCTAAAAGTTACTAGACTCGCCAGAATTTATGTCTGACCCCTTTTGGTTTTTTCCTTCTCTCTTCCGTTCCCCCCCCCCAGGTTCTCAGGGAGGAAACACCCAAGCTAAGTCAGGATTCAGATATCAACTTGCTAGGTGCTACTTCTGAAGTATGGCTAGAATCTCTGTCTCTGCTATGGCTTACTCTTTTAACTGGGGAATAATGTTTTCTTTTAATTCCTATGTACTCTAATTATGCAAGACAGAAGTATTTTGTTGTAATGGTTTTATGACTCATGGTATTGTGAAACAAGGTATTTTGGTGATTTAATAAAGTTGTTTATTTCCCCTGCAATTTTTTTTATATATGTCTTGTAATATTCTGTGTCTGTTTACTTAAACGCTTCACGAAACTTAATGCATTCCGTTTGTGAGTGACATTAATGGGCATGGGGTGTTACACTTGGTATCAGAGTTGAAGGTAACCGATTAGATAAAAGTTTTGGAAAATATTTTTCAAAAATGTTTTAAAAGAAAATATTTTCAAAAAGAAAAGTCTGTTTTGAAAATATTCCCTAAGAAGCCATATGTAATATCCTTCGGTCCTTTATCTAAAATTCTTCCTTTTCCTTTTTTTTAGCATGTCTGGGGAATAAAACATCCTAATCTTCCAGAGGGTGTCACAATACCCGGATGGTTCCGAAGGTATTTGGAGGCCACGACACCCGCCGAAGGCCAAGGAGACGTTCCTCCAACGGCACCCATCTTTCCTCCTCCTCCTCCTCCTCCGTGTGTGAATGCTTATGTAGAGACTTTCGAGCTATGGGCGGAAAGAACTTTAATGGGACCGAATCATTCGTGGAAGAAAGAAACTGGATCAAGGAAACAGAAGATTTGTTTGTTATCTTCGAGGTGGACGATAGGCAGAAGATACAATAGGTTGTATGGTTACTTAAGGACGAAGCCTCTTTCAGGTGGGAGGTTACTAATGCTGAAAGACCAGTTGACACTTGGGAGGATTTCAGAATGAGGTTTGAAATGAAGTTCCTCTCACAAGTTGAACAAAGCCTACAGATGGAGAATTTCTTAGCACTCAAATAGGGAAGCCTATCGGTTAAGGAATACGTCAACCAATTCAACTACCTGGCTAGATTCGGACTGAAGTTGGTAAACACTCCACATAAAAAGGCTCTTCGTTTCGTTAAAGGGTTGAATGAGCCACTACACAGCCTAGCTATGTCCCAAATACTTATGGGTGCGACTTATGAGAGACTGGTGGATATGGCACTGTGATAGGAGGAAGACAAGGATGGGAAGAAAGAGACGAAGACGGAAGAACCTCTAGACAGGAAAGTGGAGGGATCGCAAAATAAGAAGGTGTGACCCAAGAAAGGGAAACAACAGCAAAAGAAAGGAGGGAAAGATGAAAAAGGCAGGGATAAGAGGAAATGTCACAATTGCGGGAAGGTAGGTCACTTGATTAAAGATTGCAAGAGAAGGAAGGTCAATTGCTTTAATTGTGGAGAACTTGGACACTATTCTATAGAGTGCCAAAAGAAACAAGGATCGCAGGGACAAGGGAAGAGAGCTGGGAATTCTTAAGGGCAGGTGCATGCTCTTGCAATCAGTACTCCTGAAAGAGGTAGAAATTTTTTTCCGTAGAAACCTTAGTTTCTCTTTCAGACTTTCCAGTTAGAACACTCTTTAATTCTGGTGCTTCACACTTGTTTACATCTAGTTCTGTAATTGAATCTCTACACTTAATTACTAGTATCGTAGTAGAACCTGTTGTTTCAAACCCCATTAGTGGTTTGGCTCATTTATCGATTATTTGTAGGGGTTTGAAATTATCTATGGTAGGCATCGAGTTTGAATGCGATGAATATGTGCTCCGGTTTTTGGGTTATGGGTTAATTCTAGGAATGGATTGGATTACTACATGTGGGTCCATTCTATATTGCGAGAGGAGGGATGTTAGGCCTCTAACTTGTCATAGGAGAACACTCGAAATTTCTTGTGACCCACAAGGGTCGGTTATGCTTAGTTTCCTAGGGTCTCTTGATGCTTCTATCGATGATTTACAATCTGTTCTAGTAGTCTGGGATTATTATGATGTTTTTGACAGGGTTTGGGGTTTACCCCAAGGCATGAGATTGGTTTTCGAATATACTAGGTGGAGAATACAAAGCCAGTTGCATTGCCTGTGCGACATGGAACCCCTAAAATAAAAGAGGGAACTTGGTAAGCAAGTGGGGGAGCTACTTGGGAAGAGGTTTGATAGGTAAATCATATCACGATGGGAAACCTCTTAAAGACAGTTCTTCAGGAGGCCCATCAAACTAAGATGACTATTCATCCAAGTGGCAATAAAATGTATATTGTCCGAGGAAGTAGAGCCCAACTTGCGGAAGGAAGTAAAAGTAGAGAAGACAGCGAGGATGCGACTTGGGAAACTGAAGATAAAGATCACGCTTCATACCCTTTACTTTAGGACTATATTCTTAACTCCTTTTCCAAGGATTTTTTTCTCGTACTTGTTTCTATCATTCGTCTGTATCTTATCGATCGAATCTTCGACCTTTAGGTAGGGAACCGATGGATGCAAACATGTGTTTGAAACATGTTATGTTTGATGGATGCAAGTGCATGCAAGTGTTTGCTAGTGGTTGCCTGTTGAAGCATATACACACACATTAGGCACTAAGATCGGCTCAATCACTCTCATACGGCATATGGATGTGTGTGCATTTTTCTTTTTCCTCATGGATGAAAATGGACGTATCATCATATGGACGTTGCATTTGAACGAATGAGTGTGCACATATATAGAACTTTTATGATATAATAGGTATGGTTGCATACATATTGGATTCATGGCACTAACATACATTGCATTAAGGAGGTCAACTGAATCAGTAGACCACCTGATTTTTGCATTAGATAAGGAACATATACACACACTTTTCATATGTTCATATAGCATTAGAAATCTTTTAAGGACAATGGATGCTTGTGGATGATGATTGAGTAGATGGATGATTGGATGGTAGGATACATTCTTCTTAACTTGAAGATTTCGGGGACGAAATCCTTTAAGGAAGGGAGAATGTAACACCCCGTAATTTTAAAATTTTAAAATTAGCAAATTAAAGGACACTTAATTTTTAGAAAAAGAATTAAGTGAAACAAGTTATGCTGTTGCGTTTGTCTTAGAATTCTGCTTGAGATAGATTCCGGGTTTGCATAAATCGGGCTCCGTATGAAGAAGTTATGGAGCTTAGAAGATTTCAAGTTTTAGCAGAAATTAAATTAAAATAATAATTACTAATCAAAAAGCAATTCGAAATTCAAAAGAAAAGAAGTGGGCTGAGCGGGAAAATTCCTGCTTAGAGGTGTCGACCCCCCTCCTTCCGGGGGTGTCGACATAGGTGTCGACCCCCCTATAAGGGTGTCGACATAGGTGTCAACCCCCCTCCTGTAGGGGTCGACCCCATCGGCCAAATATGGACTGTTGTGTCCAGATGACGATTTTTGGTGTTTAGGGATTAGGTGTCCTTTTCTGGTTGGCCATGTGAGGTGTCATGATGGTCTAGATGGATTAGATTGATCCTAGACTGATTTAAGGGCTCTAATCAATCCTATGCTTCTATATAATCACATCTAACCAAAACCCTAAATCATTCATGAGCCTATATGCTGCTGCATCCTAAACTAACATAGCCGCCACAATAAAAAATCAAATTTAAGATAAAAATAAAAGTCTACATCAAGGGTTAAGCTTAACAAATTCAGAAATCAGATCCCAGAATTCAAGATCCGTTTTTTTTCTGTGAGTTCTAGTCACTTTTAGGTTTAAATAAATGAATGTGGATTATGAAAGACTGCGATTTGGGTACAAGTAGTAGATCTAATCCTTTATGCAAGTATGTTATGTCAATTTCTCTAAAATCAATGCTATGAGTATAGTTATTTTTAGGTTTAGAGATTTAAAAGTAATCATGTTATGAATATGAATTGGATATGCTCTTGTAATTAAAAAAAAACATCTTGGATTTATCATACTTTGTGGATCTAAAATATTCTATGGCTTGGATCTCAATGTTCATCATAATTAGATCTATTGTAAATTCTTAATCTATGGCATCTTTGGGATCTTAACTTGTATATGTTAGATCTACTTTCTTTAGATATAATTCTTTTGGGGTTAATTCATCATGTTACATACGCGGATCTTACCTTTTCCCTAAGTTTGTGG
The DNA here is from genome assembly GCA_030737875.1 of Allium sativum. NCBI lineage: Eukaryota > Viridiplantae > Streptophyta > Magnoliopsida > Asparagales > Amaryllidaceae > Allium > Allium sativum. The sequence continues at coordinate 682,441,949 of CM060919.1, forward strand.
TTGATTTGAGATTACCATTTTCTAGATAATTGAACCTTTGTTTAGATCTAGAACATCATATTTTGATTTATTGAGATCTATTATTATGGGACATAAAAATTATTATTTGGATTTGGACCTTTATGTTAATTTAACTTTTGAATCAAAACAAGTTGCAATGTCACCCTTACTATGCTAGATCTAGGTAATTTGGCACCTAATGTTAATCTAAATCTGTTGAGAACTTGACATGTGAGTCCACCTTTATGCCACCTTAATTATTCTAGATCCAATTAGGAAACATTTAGATCTCATCTTGCTTGATTTGACATTGGATTGCATAAGTTATTAGTTTTGAATATCCGCTCCGTTATGATAATTACATGTCCTTTCACTTTGTTACCATGCCAGTATGTTTATGTCAATATAAGTTGAGACTGTCATGATTATCATATTCCCTTTTCATTGTTATAGCTAGGCTACTTCATAGCCTTGATGCCGCCAAACTGCGTGCGAATACGTTAGATAGGAAACGGGGAATATGGGGTTATAATTGGCATGTAAATTTTTATATGAATTGATGTGTAATCCAAATTGTAAATAAAATAGGTATTGACACTTATAAAAAGGAAAGGATTAATTAATTAAATTAATTAATCAAAAGTGGAATGTTTAGCAATTAAAATTTGAAATTAAATTAACACTTATGACACGAGGTTTGGTTTCATTAGTGGTGGAAGTCTGCCCGGACCCGACCGACATATCCAGCTGCCACTAATGTTGAGCCTAATGTGAGAGGTCTAAGTGTATGAATACAACATGGGCTAAGACACGAGGTCAGACCCAATTGTGGAATAAGACTGCCCGGACCCGACTAGCATATCCAGCATCCACACATTGTAGTCCTAATGTGGGAGGTCTAGCCCTATATAACCATAAATGGACATTGTAATGAATTGGACTACTTAACCAAACATAATCCATAGGGATTGTGTGAACCTAGACTTAAGATGAGGTTGAATAAACTTAATTATGTAAAAAGGGAGGGTTAAGTAAATCTTGGGTAGGTGGGTAATATTAGTATATATGTAGGCCTACAAACTTAACCATTAAATAAACATGCTTGAATCGGTGGGAGGGTTAAGTACATCTAGGGTTGGTGGGTAATATTTGTATATACAGGCCCACAAACTTAACCATTATAGAGTTATGCAATTAAAGATCACCCTTTAGGGTATACATAACCAGTATAGGGCTATGTAATTAAAGATCACCCTTTTTGGGTATACATAGTCAACAGAAAGCCTAGTGGGGATACAAGACAAAGAGGAGAGTTTGTATCATATTGTATGGGAGTTATGTAATGAAAGATCACTGTTTAGGGTATACATAACTAGTATAGGACTATGTAATTAAAGATCACCCTTTTTGGGTATACATAGTCAGTGGAAAACCTAGTGGGGATACAAGACAAAGGGACAGCTTGTATCAAATTGTGTGGGACCCATTTCAGTCAGTAACTCATAGTTGGTATCAGAGTAGAGAACTCCGAATTAGGCTGAGAAGGGACACGCTTACTGATTTATTATAAGCGATCCAAATTAGACAGATGGTGGGAATGGCGCAAACCGACCAGGGACATGTGCGCGCATGGGCCGGGCAGAGGAGGACAAGACGACCGTGACACCAGTAGATAGGCCTGTGCACATCTTAGGTTGCCACTTTAGGGAAGTTATACCCCTACTGTGGGGTCAGCATAGGACATCTACTGAGTAGGGAGCCGATCGATTAGGGTAGTGGTTAGGGTATACTCGGACGTATGCCCTAAGTCTACCAACTCATAGCGGAAGGGATCGCCTCATCTTGATTATACTAGTAATAGTGCAGAGTAGTTCTTAGTGAAGCATATATATACAGCTTATCTTATCTGCCTTGTCACACTTGCCATCTGTACAGTGAACCCTCTTATCCACTTCATATGCCTATCATGTTTACCTTTATTTATTTACTGGCTAAAAGTTACTAGACTCGCCAGACTTTATGTCTGACCCCTTTGTTTTTCCTTCTCTCTTTCGTCCCCCCCCCCCCCAAGGTTCTAAGGGAGGAAACACGCAAGCATATTCAGGATTCGGATATCAACTTGCTAAGAGCTACTTCTGAAGTATGGCTAGAATCTCTGTCTCTACTATGGCTTACTCTTTTAACTGGGGAATAATGTTTTCTTTTAATTCCTATGTAATCTGATTATGCAAGACAGAAGAATTTTGTTGTAATGTTTTTTTGACTCATGGTATTGTGAAACAAGGTATTTTGGTGATTTAATAAAGTTGTTTATTTGTGCTACAAATTTTTTTATATCTATCTTGTAATATTCTGTGTCTGTTTACCTAAACGCTTCATGAAACTTAATGCATTCCGTTTGTGAGTGACATTAACGGACGTGGGGTGTTACACCCGTACAAATTTGGACACCCAAGAGCTTAGGAAAAACATAGAAAAATAAACTTTGGGTCAGTCATCGAACTGTGTGAGTAAACAATTTAAAACAACTTGAGAAATAAAGGGTATCTCATAAGAACACGTCGCATATAAACACGGAATGGTATTTTCCCTTATGGGAATCAAAACACTTTGTATATCGAAATCATATATTATGACAGTGTCTAGGGTTTTCAAAATAAATTAGAATCTAGCAAAATGCTTGCATCTCACATTTCATTACATAGTTTACAAATAAAACCATATGGCGCTTATGGATAGTGGATTTCCAAATATGATAAGATATGGTACCACCTTCCAATAGTGTCTCTCTAGAGAGGAATACAGTGGGTTCAACAAGAACATCTTGTAACCCGACTACACATGATCGACCACTCATTTCGCTCGAGTGTACCGAATGTATTATCACCAACAGTTGGGCTCAAACCATCGTTTCCGAAGCATACAACAACGATAAAATAAAGAAGCAAGTGAATATTTCTCTAGATGGATGACAATACACCCTAATGGGAGTGACCCACATAGCCATGTTGCCTGCCCGATTTTTTTCATTTCCCGGTTATGCAGCTTGAGGTCATACACATCTTTTTGACATTTTACATCTTCATTCACTTTGAATGGCACATTATCAAACTAGAAAAATCAAAAATTGATTTCCCCAAAAATACCATGGGTGTAAAGCTAAGAGAAACGAATTCCTTTACCGCCAAACGTAAATACGTTTGAAGATATCAACTTATGTGATCTTTTAAGCATACTTTGTCAGACATTCATCCATACAAGTTGTCCTGCGACTGGACAAACCGAAGGCACTATCCTGTAAATCCATCTTAGGAAATTTCTACCTAGGAATAACAGATTAGCCCTTGCGTAAACTCCATCTCCGATTATCTTTAATAATCTAACACGCAACGAATAAATCAGATTTAAGTGGAATTTAGATTCCAGTCTCTTTGAAATGACCAACATTAATATATTTTAGGGTCAAATGGTACTTAATAGAAATCAGTGAACACATTTAATATGGATTCAATATTTATATTGATTATCCGGACTTGTCTACATATAAGGTTCACATTCTAGATTTAAATGGTGATCTATACAAGATAATTTAAACGTGTCAAAGTTTAATTTAAACTATTCTAGTTTATTGGGATACATCACAACATTATAATCAATCCAATCAAAAAATCAACTATTACAACATATTTTGATGATTTTAGTTCGATAATTCAAATTCGAAAATCTCTTTCTGATTTACCTCTATTCAATTTATTTTTCCGAACTTCAGAATAATCTCATCTTTATAGGTCAACCCATTTTCCCTTATGCTTTGATAATTAGCTTATCATTACTACTTACTTAATTAAAGGATTAATTAAGTTTAAAACACCCTTGTAATGACCTGACTTTTCGGCTCTCGAAAATCAACACTAATACATCCTCTGTATTCATGTATCTCAAATTAAGTACCATAAAGTCTAGTAGTTCGGGGAAAAGAAAGAACATAGAAGAATAGAAGAAAGAGGATACAGAACAGAATCTCACAACGGAATGAATAATCTATAATTATAAAAGTGCTCTTTTACAAAAAATAGAAAAACTTTAAAATATACATACATCAATCAGAGTACACAATGAATCAGCCCAAACTGTTATAACAACCTATCCTTACAATTGCTAATACATACAATAACATACACAGCGGGATAAAATAAAAGAGTACAAGTATATGTCTCGCCACCAACTCCACTTCTGAAGCTCCAAAGTAATCTAAATCCAATCTGCAAATATACTCGGTCTGACCCGGGCATTATCGCAAAATAACATGCGGATCAGGCTAACAACCGCGTGAGATAACTCGACATTTAAGTAACACATATCGATACAATCTGAGACCGCACGCATATCCATAATGATTATCCCCTCAATAACATCCAACATTTATTAGGAGAAGCATAGTTGTTTACATATAATGTTTAGGGTGTAGAATATAAATAAATTCACATCGAAAGAATGGTTACATTCGACAACTATTAAGTGTATAAACAAAACCGATAAGGCACGTTCGCATATTGGATTTTCCATCGAAGATCTCTCAATATAGATCTGAACTCCATGCACAAGGGTTAGAAAGTGCCTCCGAGCATCGCATACCTCTAGATAAAATATACCATAAGGTAAACACCACTAGCCCATGCACGAAAACGCCGGTGTGCACCACGTGGAACCAAATATACCCAACTTCCGTGCGCAACTTCGAGTAGCTCCGGCACGATTCGATAATAAGCATACAATAGATATGGAGACAATATATCCTGCTGTTGGTTAGCAAAACCCCAAATTGTGCTCCTACTCTGTTTTTAGCCATATCCGATGTCGAGGTTTCGTTCGGCATCTTTCACACGAGTCTTCATCACTCGAATAGAACAAGAACTCCTAGATGGAATCCCATAGCTCAATAGATCTTGGAATCACACATGGATTCCTTCATAGATCTCGGAATCACACGTGGATTCCAATACATCACTGGATCTTGGAATCACACATAGATTCCTTCACAGATCTTAAAATCACTATATGTGTTCGAGCATCTCAACAGATCTCGAATCGCCACATGGCATTCGCTTCACAACCGCTTTCAAAACATAGAACCCGTATACTAGTTTTGAAGTGGTTTTCGATAAGTAGAGCACTTACCAATCCTGATCTCCTCAAAACCATTCGCTAGATTTAAGGTCAATTTCTATAGTCAATTAACTGACAACAATTCATACAATAGACGATTGTATATGGAAAACAACCCTGCTTAATTTCGATAACAAAGGAATAACAGTCGAAGCTCAATTAACTCATATAAACGGCTTCTAATCCCATTCCCATTTTATTAATCTTTCATTAATTAAAACTTCTGTTATTAGTAAAACTTCTTTTAACTAATAAAACTCATTTTTCAAATACTACTTCGCTTATTAATAAATAACTCATACTCGATTAATATTCCTTTATTAGTAAAACTTCTTTTAACTAATAAACTTCATTTGTCATTTAAGACTTCGCTTATTGATCAATAACTCATACTCGATTAATATTCCTTTATATACTAGCGTATATATTCAACTTACATGTATAAAAGACATATGTATATATTCCATGAATTCCTTATTCCTTTAGTCTTAATACCTAAAAAGTATTAATATACTTATCCCTTCAGTATAAGTATAGTCATAATTCATTTTCAAGATTTTCTTTCTAACTTCAGTACATCAAAACGTATTCATAAACTTAACCCTCCGGTATAAGTATAACTATAATTGATTTCTAAGATTTCTTAAAATATAATCAAAGAGGTTAAACCATTGTTTAATAAACAACCTCTTCTCTTTTATAAGTTAAACATTTTATTCCATATCTTTATCCTGAACGATTTCCAATACTTGTATCCATCTTTAAAATCAGTTATTAAAGTTCTAAGTATATTTAAACTCGTTAAACAATATGTTTCCAGTTTAACTATATTCAAAGGGTTAAAAACAAGTGTTGCTAAAACACTGTTTACAACAAACCTAAAACAGTTCCTATATAATCATCTTTAAACGTTCATTTAAAGATTCGATTATATTAACTTCATGATATAATCCAACAGGATTCAAGACGAATGTAAATAACACATTGTCACGACAAACCCAAATCCATTTCTATATTTATCCACATCTTTAAAATAATCCTTTAAAGATGTAAATATCTACAGATATTCAATACGGTGAAATACCGTGATTTCTAAATCACTGATTATAACAGATGTGTTATAATCCAAAATCATTCCCAAATCTTATAAAACCATTCACTTCCAGTTTCCCCATTCTCGTTCCTATTCGTATAATTTCCCAATTCAGTCCCGTTATGCCAAACACACCAATTTGTGTGAAATAGACAAACTCAATATATTATATAAAATAATATATTTACTTTACGATAATTTCACATATAACAACGTTATATAATCAATGGGGTCCACAGTCAGGTTTAACTCACAATCAATTCAGAATACAACATATGAATATAAATACGGTAACAATAATGTTGAGGAATCCTATTGGATTCCTCCAACCTGTCCCCCTGCATCACATTTCATATATCAACACACACACAAATATATATATATATATATATGTAATACAGTTCAATAACAGTCAATACTATTATATGGTACAATAACATAGCGATAAACATGAGATAAACTCACTATCCATTCCAATCGTCGATTACGCGCTATTTTATCTAATTCCAAACAGCCGTTTGGAATTAGACAAAATTACAAACTCTCCAGAATGATTCCAATCTACTGCGTACGCGTAGTGCTCGGCAATACGAACCCAACACAACTTACGGTTCGCCAATCCGATCTCGTATGGAATAGATATAGCGTTATGAAGTTAGCACGTGTTTCGCATATAATTAATTCAATCATTTAATTACATTAAAACTCTCACCCCTAAATCACGTGTACAACACCCTATCTCCCCCAAATTATAATTCCAAAACCCTCCTCTTCTTGAACCCATAACCGTAGCCTTGACCACCCTTTTCACCGGTAATTTTCACCTCCCCAAGCCATTATTCGACACTCCGCCTTTACCATAGATTTTCCCTTCGCGAACCCTACCCGACTGTCCCTGAAACGACCAAAATTCGCCCTTATGGGAAAGCCCAGATTGAGTTGAGAACACGACAAATTAGAACATAAACAGAAGAACATTTCATTGTTGTTATAACAATTACATCAGAGTACAAGAATATAATAGAGTATGAATAAATAATATACATCAGAAAAATATCAGAAATTTAATTACAAAGCAGCGGAAAATTAATACATAGCCCAACTCACTACACCAGAAAAGACCTTTGGTAGCGTTTAAAAAACGCTACCAAAGCCTTTGGTAGCGTTTTAAAGAACGCTACTACAGATCCCGCAACTAAAAGTCTGTAATTTTTTGTTGCGTTTCCATAAACGCTGCCAAACTAAAGCAACCAAAAAATTTCTACAGCGTTTGAAAAATTCAACCAAACCTAACATTTTTTGTTGCATTTTTTCTTTGTTCTTTTCTTTCATTTTCTGTAGCGTTTATTTTATGTAACTAAAAACATTTCGTTGCGTTTATTTTATACCACTATAAATTCAGATAATACTTTATGTTTGTTTCAGTAGCATTTCAGAAACGCTGCTGAAATGTATTGATTGTTTTGTAGCATCTTTTAAATGCTACTATATACTGTTAATGGCTTACATTGTTTCCAGCAAGCAGCTTTGTAATAGTCATACCAAAATAAAAAACAATCATATACATATCATATTCAAACCAACAAACAACCAATCATAAAATCAACATATTCAAATAATTGATAACACGTTAATTACATAAGTACTATCCATAACTATTTAGATACTAGTTGTTTGACAAAATGAGCAAGTTCACATACCACAAGCATTCTCAAAGAGTTTTACTTTAGTACCAACTAATATCATAATACATATAACAATTGAAGTCACGTCCATTGTTGGTGATGGTCTTTACTTTGGAAAAGCTAATTACCTGTAAACACATTCGATAATCAACAATAAGTATTTTTCATGAATTATCAAATAACATTCAAATAATGTTAATTGGTTGTTATTAAAACAAACACATAAATAATCAAGTTGAATATTAAATAACATTTAGGCAATTTTGTACATTATGACGATGGATACGGTGCATTTGAAATACGATGTTCCCATGTGTTCCTATGCAATCATCTACAATACACCAAATAAGGTAAACAGCAAATAGATAGATATGGTGCATTACATACAGGTACAATTGCTTGAAGCTCAAAACAGCAACTTGTATCATATAAATATAATCATTTAACTTAGTTAATTTTTCTATTATTATTAAAAAATAATTAATTTTTATAAATTTAATTAATTTTTATAAATCAAATTAATTTATCATCATCATCATCATTATTATCTATGAAAATTAGTTATATTATTACTATTTAGAAAATTTTAGTTAACTTAAACTTAGTTGACTGTATAAAACCTGAGTATAACAAAACTTAGAAAAAATGATTTTAACTATCATAAACTATTTATACTTTCAATTTTAACAAAACTTAGCAAAAAATGATAGAACTATCAAAAACTATTTATACTTTCAATTATTCAAATGTATACCATGATCTATTAACCATTGAGTTAGAAATTGCAATTGAATGTGAAATTCATATAAAATAAGGTAGGAATATCCAATATTTCTTTAAGTTATTTTAACTGGGGCAATAATTTAGAAATGCAAGGTGTAAAACATGCTTTAACACATCCCCCAACCCCTTAAAGTTATTCTAACAGTGGGTGTTAACAATTGAGAATATGAATTTAAAACCTAATAATTATATAAGAAGTAAATTTAAATAATTTAGTAAATGATTACCATTGATCATAATCTTCATTGCCTATTGATACAGTAATTAATTATTATCTGCATAATCTCCATGCTGATCTGGTCAAATCATATTTCCAGCTGAATACAATAAGGGAAAAAAATACTTAAGAGAGATCCACCACTGAATTAATCAAAGAAACACTAACCTTTACCCAATTTTCATCCATTTGGTCCAACCATATATCCTGCAATATCATCAAAGCCATTCGCTAGCAGTCTCCTCTTATCAGCAACCACGCACTCCTGTAAATCATATATAAACAATTTTCCCTGTACATTATCAACAACCGTACATTACACAAAAATTAACATTTAAACACCAACAACTAGCCTACACCATGGCAACTGAGCACATCATCTTCAACTTCCTCAACTATCATAATAATCTCCATCCCCTGCTGCCTTCATCACCTCTAAGTCTAACATATGCAACACTTTTCCATTGCCCACAAACTTCAACTTCTGTCCAACACCACAAAACTATCCCTCTGTAGTGACCAGTACTCAATTGCACTCATCTTTATCAAAAAAATTAAACCCATAGCAGCCCCACCCAATAGTATCTCCACCGGAACCCATTAGACCATTCAACCTTCTCACTTCAAATGGAACTTCAACTGCTCGTTATTCACATGAACCACAAAAACTGCATCGCAATCCCATAACCACTCTCTACAACCAACCTTCACTAAACACAATCCAAAAGAAAAAATATCTATGAAGCTACACAGGGTTCAACTGAGCTACCAGATGGTCCAAATAAGGCATAAGAGGGAGTTTCTAGTTTAACATATGCATCTTTAAGGTAAGGGGAAATGCCAAAAGTAGGCATGCTTGCAAATTCTAGTCATCTACATTTGAAAAACTACGATTCCTGCTAAATTTGATGGCTACAAAATTAAACACCTTAAGGTTGAAGAAAAACTAGTGTTAAAAGCACCGATTAATTGGATAGAATAGAATATTGTAAAGAGGCCACCTTTGCACTATCCGTCCAAATGCTAGTAAGCTGTTTAAACAGGTAAGGACTACCATCCCATAGTCTTTGGTGTATGGATTTTGCAGGAAGAATTGAACTGAACCGCTCATAACTCTTCCTATTCATAACACACTCTTTCATGTGTTCGGATGTCTGCAACCATTTGTGCAAACTAAGTCAATATCCTGCAAGTATAATGTATTTTACGATGATTGTAATAAAGAACTACCCATAATGTGGAATGAGTCCATGTCCTACATATTTAGTTACCATATTGTCTTCTGCAGCCTTCACTCTTCTGGATAATTCAGAGAGCATATGTCTTTCGAGTTGGCATCAGTTAAGAGAAAACTAATAGACACATAAATAGAATGTACAGATATATATTTACTAGCATAAATCTCACCATATTGTGTTCTAGACCCTTGTGAAATTGAATGTGAAATTCATGTATTAGGCTTACTCTTTTTCAGCTTTTGTTTCAGTCTTTGGTGTTTCTTCCATGCCATTAAAAATTGCAGAATCTCCTCCATGGATTTAGTTTTAGATACACTTAATTTGTCGAGCAATTCAAATGCAGAATTCGTTTCATTGTTGTTTTTGTCCTCGGTCATTGCTAATGATTCAGCCATAGTTTTACTCATTTTCATAATTCTTTTTCTTAATTTCAACAGGGCCAAAATATTTATTACTTAACCTCCCCCTCTGGATAGTCAGTTGCATGCCAAATGGGAAACTTTTCACTGTCAGCATGCTCCTATGCCTTAGTAGCCTATATATGCCGCTATAAAATTTGTAGATATAACACATATTCGATGATATCCTTTGCCAACAAGCTCCTGTATTACTTATCTTTTTATAACGCTTTTCAATATTATAATAATAGCAATCAAATGAATATTCACCACAATTTCAAAAGCAGTATATGACCCAAAAAATTATAATACTCAGCAAATGTAACACATATTCATGATAGCAAAATAAATGATCAACTAACAAAAAATAAGTTCAATACATATGTTTTCAATTTCACATTGATGTCAGTTTGAGTTAACAAAAAAAAAACATAATTCAAATTTAAAGTCTACAATAAAACCCCAACCAACCGCTCTCCTCCGTCAAACTTCCATATCCATGCTACCTATCCGATCTCTACTCCACATTGCTATTTCCAATGCTATGATGCTAATAATGGAAGAAAGTTGTCTTTTGAAAGATACTATGAGAATTGATCACTAGGATTTTCATACGAAAGGATTCAAATGCCTACAATCATACGAGCAGGATAATAAATACGACACATTTGTTTATCCAAGTTTATGGTTTGTAGCTTAGGGATTGTTACATAATAATTGTATGGTCACAGTTGATTTTTCTTTATTATCAACAGATAAGAAAACTTTGTCATATATTTTCACTAATCAATGCATACCTTTAACCAGACTTCAAATCAAAGCCAAGCAATCCATCTTCATCTCTACTACATGCCTGCAAATTTAGAAAACGAAGTCTACAAAAATTTGATGAAGTTATGCCAATCCAAGGTTTCCCAATATTTTTGACCAAAAAAAAATAGTGACAAAGTTATAAGCTCTTCAAGATTTTATTTGTGAAATTAGTCAATTTGCTGGAAAAGCAAAAGGGAAAAAGAAAACATTCTTGAGGCAAAACAAACTTTGTTTAGTAACATAGATATAAACACATGCTTAAATTCTCAAATTGTTATATTTATTAGAACCGAATTAAACCACAATATGTTATTATGTGGACGACACTACATCTTTTTACAACCACAATGTATTATCTTTATGAATTGTTTCATTAACTCAAATACTATTTTTTCATGATAAAAAAATTGGGAAGAGAAAAAAATAGTATTCATGATGTATAATCATCAAATACAAGACAATACGTAAAGTATGAAAATTGGAAGATGAAAGCATGTACCTGAACTAATACTGCTGCAGTAGCCATCACCGAATTAAATGCATGTTCCTCTATCAGTCCAATCAACAAAATAGGATAACGCATCTGCTCCAATCACTAGAAAATTCTTGTAGCCACCACCTATAAGAATAAGCATACTCGCGATTAGTGATCATTATTGAATCTAATGTTTACCAGTGATAGATACAAAATTGATTTACTAATATAAAAGGCTAAAGCATCCAAATCGACTAGCTCAACTAGTGACAAGGAAAATATTTATCAGTTTGTTTAAAAAATGAACATATCTACCATGTAAATAATTGAGGATAAAACACAGAAAAACAACATACTCTTGTATAAAAATTAATGTTAGAAAGCATTTACAAAACTATCACCATCCTGTGCATACAATGCTCATAAGGAAAAAGTTATGCGTTAATTAACACCCGCAAAATGAATAAATGGATGTGAATAATTTAAAGAACATTGAATAGCTATGTTCAGAAAAGATATGTCACTTTGCATGAATACAAAATGAAATGGATTCTAAGGCATAAGATGGCAAATAAAGCCTTGGTATAATCTAAACAATCCCTCATGCACTATTCTTTTTGAATATGAAGAGGTATTCACAAATTCTGTTGTATGTTTATGTCACTTTATACGCAAAAAACATTTATGATTGCCTGAAAAACCATTAGCATGCTTGTCAGAAGTACATAATTATCTTAAGCTTAACTTACATTATAAAATGCCACGCAGCCTCAGAAAGATAGCTAACCAATATACTGAAATCCAAGTTTTTTTACTAAATTTAATAGCAAGTTAACTATTATAATGAACACCACCTTACTTTCAGTACTAGAAAAACCGCTTTACCTCTTGCAATTGCGGTTATGACTACTACATCCAAAACCCGCACAATCGTATACCAACCGCAATCATCACCGCACCCAGTCACAACCACCCTCTGAATCAAACCGGGCACCCCAAACAGGATCATCAGAAATTTCCAAAATCAGAACATAGTAGTCAATCAACAGCCAACCTGCAACTGGGCCAATTCCTCAACACAGAGAACCACTTGCCTCAATTGCGACTTCTACAAACAAATAAATCGATCATTGCATTTATTTTGCTTTCTTCTTTTTCCCATTAGAGAGCAGGAAAATTAGTTTGCGATTTGATTTTATATTTTAATTGATAGGATATTTTGAGATGGCAAGGGATGAGCGATTATGGAGAAGGTGAATTGAATAGGTATTATTTCAATCTTGGGAAGAAGACGAACTGAATAATTCTTTTTGAGAGGGAAACGCAAATTTTAGGAAGGATTTTTCCCTTTTTGGACCGGGCGTTACGTGTTAAGTGCGTACACTAGGAACAAATAAAGCGAAAAAAGTAAATAGGCAAGGATAAAAATAACGCGAGAGAATTAGGCGTTATCAATTGGTGTTATTGATAATATAATTTCTTGTGGTGTCCGAATATAGCTCCAGCTGTAAATCCAGGATCCTGTGAAAATAATATCTGCAGAAACCAAAACTACTAGCTGCCCGTGTTGAAAATAGGGGCATCCAGAGTTTAGGTTAAAACAATAAACTCCAGTTCAGTCATGTGACTGGTATGAGAACTAAAACAATTATTTAAAACTTTACTTTAAAATAGGGTATATCAAGGGACCACACCGTATAACACGGAACGGGTTTCCTCCCAAGAATACCAATGCATAAAACAAACAGCGCATTGCTAATTAAAGAAAATGCAACTATTATAAGACTCAGGTCCCATCACACAATGCAACGCAAGCCGGAAGATAGAGTTTTCCCTTATAATAGCCAAATATGCTTAGTACATTTAAAACAAATCGTTTGATATTACTATAAGTATATAGTGTCAAAATCACTTCAAATATAAATGTATCAATCATAGACAGCATAGTATCCCATGCTACTATGTCTCCATACTAGGCTCTACAATAAAAACCGAAATGTCGTATTGGAAGTTGGATTTCCATCATGAACCAAGGCAAGGGATCGTCCTTACCGAATTCGAGATAATCTAGCCTATCATGTCTCAGGCTACAGCCGCAACTGCACCTTGGATCTTCAGGTCGGTCCAGTCTTACGTTTGTGGATTGGTTATTCCTTAACAATGCATTTCCCCGCCCTATGGGTCATAATGGTCAGTATGTCGACCATATCATCCATCAGCCCCGTAATTACCGATATATCTAAGGCGCCTCGCTTTCCATCATCCACATAAGTAAAAATGTCTAGGCTCCATACCATGACATCACTCCTCGCTAGAAAGAAACGTATGTCCTTCCAGCAGTCCTCTCCCATTTCTGGTCATACTGGGGTGTGAGGCTCATGAATTAACGCTATACACAAAGCTATGATATTTAAATCCATGCTTTGATCATCAACCACAAGACTCTGCTTTTCAACAATAAGCCTTGTTCATTTGCATCTCAGCAAGCCACATAGTCAATCCATACTGTACCACTGATTTCTGCCAATATAACCTCTAAGCTTGTACGTCTCAGAGAATGGTGTTAAGCAAGAGAATAAATTTTCCACCACCAAACAGATATATATTTAATAGAAATCAATCAATACAGAATAAAATCCAATGTCATACACACAACCATTTACAAGACCGTTCTGGATTTGAACGAAACCAAAGGCACCTTATTCCTTGTCCCATATGTCCAATAAAGGAGAAAGGTCCTCGCATATCCGGTCGATCTCCAAGTACGCCTGGACGATCACCACTTATTACCTTGTCTTGGGTGTATAGCCCAATCAAGACATCAGTGATCATCCAAATGATGTGAAGAACTCCGGTCTTCAACCACCGTCTTCATCGTCGACTTATCGTCAAATTAATTATTCATAATGGGTATAAACCCGGCCTTTCCGAATAATTCACGTATCTTAAAATCAGGTGCTATAAAAACACAACGTACGTCTCATTCCAATCCAGAATATTCGTTTATTCAAATATTCATATCCTTTGGGAAAGGTTCCCATTAATTTTATCAAAGATAAATTTTTTAAATTTATTTTTTAATCTTCCTTTGGATATCAGTTCAAACCAAATTAAGGTTTATCCAAACTAGTCGAGACTAGCACACCTTACCGAAGTAATCATTTGTTTAATTTCCCGATCCCAACCTATTTATCTCGTGCAACAAAACTAGTAATACTCCATATCCAACACCACGTTGTTATCGGTAAACTTAATTACCATTTCACTTTGAAATCTAATTAAAGATTTAACTATCGCCTGGAGTAAAACTGGTGGTACTCCATTCTCGATCACTTCCCAAATTTGATAATTTAAATTACCGTATTCACATTTCAATCTAATTAAAGATTCATTCAAACTCATCAACCCAAAAATAAATATTAATGATTATTTAACTTTGAGAAATCAAATATGCCGCATCGACAATCTACACCGTACCATTGATTTCTGTAGATATATAACCTCTAAGCTCGTACGTCTCAGAGAAGGGTGTTAAGCAAGAGAATAAATTCTCCGCCACCAAACAGATATATATTTAATAGAAATCAATAATACAGTTCGAAATACAATGATAGACACGTAATCCTGTCTTTAACTGGGTTAAAGAACCAATGTCATTTAAAACACAATTCACGATAAACCCAAAATCACATTCCATTAATTATGGAATCTTCACGGAAAAACAGATCAATATATATAATTGAAATCAATTTCTGTATCCGACTAATAATATAAATGGAATAACGACAATGCCTTTTAAATTCCATATATATTAACAATCTTCCTCCACATAAGCTCACTTCGATTATTACCAAATCGAATTCCATTCAATCCCAATTTATTATATTAAATTGGAAAACTTTACTTTGGGAAACACCATTAAATCTTAGAATAAAGATTTATAAATTCTAAATCTGAACCTCACAATTAATCGGGTTAAAGAACAAGTGTTATTTAAAAAACCATTCACGATAAACCCGAAAATCCAATTCGTAATTCAATTCCAATTAAATATTAATTAATTGGTAAACTTCGCTAAATCTTAATTAAAAGATTTATCCTTTTCTCAACTGGGTTTAAGACCAGTGCTACTGAAGACACCATTCAAGACAAACCCAAAATCTCATTTGATATTAATTATCAGGCTCTGAATAGAAATTATATCAGCCTATATTCAATATTAAACTCTGAAACCAACAAATATCATATTGGAAATAACGATATAAATATATCTTCCGAATTTCCATAACAATATCTGTTAACGACAAAAAATTTCGAAAACACCAAAGATTCCTATTACTAGGAATAGTTAATTTGGTCGCAAGACTAAGTAGAAAAAGCGGTAAATGACACAAGTATTTATATTGGTTCGGCCATGGATTAGGCCTACATCCACTTTGGAAGGATGTTGGAATTTTATTAATCACTCAAAAATTACAAGGATAGAGCCACATTCATTACATTTACTTTCATAATTGCTATATGCTAGGTACTTGGGAAAAAGAACATTTAATTCTCTTTCTTCCTCAAATAGGAGATGTCGTTAATGGGGTTTAGGAAGCTCTAGGAAGGTATCAAGTGAAGAAAATCTAACCCCTTTGAAGTGTGAGGCCATGGACTATTTATAGGAGAGTGGTTAGGTAGGAGTAGGTAGAAATAGGGGACCACTAGCAAAATTTCGCACCCGCCACCAGCAGCTGCAGAAATTTTGCACCCGGGGCTGAGTGCGAAATTCGGCGCCCGGGGCTGGGTGCGAGATTCCGCGCTCGCTAGGTTCGAGATTTCGTGCCTTCTTGGGTGCGAGATTTCGCACCCGCTTGGGTGTGAGATTTCGCGCCCGCTAGGTACAAGATTTCACGCCCGCTGGGTGCGAGGTCTGCTTTACGAGATGTGGAAGGATCGCGGTTCCGAGCGTCTCGGGGCGTGCGATTCCTTTGGGATTTGAGATCTCGACTCGAAAATGGGTTATGAGTGCCGCAAATTTCTGAGGGGTGCAGTCCCTTCTCGATCCTGTCTCCTTTGCTCCTGAGTGTCCCTCTCTCTTTGCTTCACGCGATACGTTAGGTTGAGCGTGTCTGATGCACTCTTGGGAACCGGACCAAAAAGCCGGTTAACATTTGCCCTCCAAAGAACGTCTTGTCTTAACATAATGTGCTTTGTGTTGGTGGAGATGGTAGTTAAGCTGTTAATTCTTCCTGTAATTCAAAAGGCGAATAAGCATTAGTTTGGGCTCATTCCCTCTGGTGGTGCGGATGAGCCATCGTTGAAGGATACACCATACTCAAATCACTAAGCGTCCATAGTGCATTGCCTCCGTGGATGCACGGGGGTCGGTATGCATAACATGGAGAACGTACACAAGAGAGTGTGGCACAGTGCTTTCACACTCGGGGGTGTCATTATCACTTTTTTTGGGGTGTTGGGAATCTTCAAACCCCAAGAGGTTCGAAGTCTCGAACCCAAGGGATTCGAAATTTCGAGCCCAAGGGGCTCGAGGTTTCGAGCCTAGGGGTTCGGGATTTTGAACCCTTGGGGTTCGAAATTTCGAACCTGCGAGGTTCGAATTTCGAACCCCTTGAAGTTCGAAGTTTCGAACCCGCAAGGTTCAAATTTTCGAACCCCTTCAGGTTCGAAGTTTCAAACCCGGGAGGTTCGAAATTTCAAACTCAGTGGGCTCGAAAGTTTAGAACCCGCCCTGGAATGCAAAGGGACACCTTTTTCGAAAGATGAAAATGCCCCCTGTGGGCGGGGAGCTGCAAGATGTTGTTCAGCCTCGAAGAAACTTACTCAAGGGCGAGGCCCATGGTCAAGAGGAGGTCGCCAGAGATGAGGGGTTGCCGAGCACTCTGGTCTCGCCTCCGTCAGGTGAGGGGAAGGAATGTTGGTTAGACCGCAGTCTCCTACGACTCGCTCAGGGGTCACCCCTTGCTTGAACCTGTGGGCCAGTTCGATGGCTTAAAAAGGCTTAATCTAGTAGTAACTCCACGACCAAATACGACATGCTTGGAAGACCTTACTTGTGCTGTAGAGGGGTTAACTTCCTTGAGCGGGCCCCAATCTGGTCTGTTGAGAGAACACCTAGGACATACATCCATAACACTGCATAGCATAGACGCTTTCCTGTGCAGGTGAATTTGGCTAACATCGGCTTGTTCCATTGGCAGGTGATATGGCAAGAGAACGCGGTGGCCGAGGCTATGGACGTGGGGATCGCCAACATCCCCAAAGCTCTTCCTTCGAGAGTTTTCGAAGATCTACCAATTTGTATGGTGCTCCACCTCCGACAGAGCAAGGCAGCAGGCATCGAGGCCGGGACCGATCTAGGAGATCTCCAACACCTCCTCCTCCTCCTATTTGTGTGTCCGTGGGAGATACTTGACTTAACATAGGTGGCTCTCGGTCTTTGCCTTTGACAGCTCCCCCGTCTGTCACCCCTCCGGCTCCCGTTCATCCTACTAGGGAAGGGGGAGCGCCTCTTGGCCAGCCGAGGTTGCAAAGAGAGACTGAGATAGAGGTGCCAAACTTGACAGAACCCCAACTTCAAGGGCTATCCATAGAGGAGCGAAAGGCATTCCTGAAACACCATTTCCCCCGGCACTATTTTGATGAGTTGAAGTTCGTCCCTGACCTCCGTCCATCCCCCGATAGAGAGTCTGGGGAGGTGTGGATGAACGTGAAAGCTTCCTATAATTAAACCAGTGAGTATTCCTTCTGGCTTTCGGAGCTGATAAAAAACAAGAACCATCAGCTTGTTGATCATAGGTCGATTACTGACGCCGAGAAGACTATCGTCGAAGCTTCGAACAAGAGGATAGGTATGCCCGTTCCCCGCATTGTAAGTTCTCTTTTATGCATTATCAGGCCCTTTGACGCTAGCTTTGTCACTGCAGCTGAGATGATGCAGGCTTATGATACATTGAAGAGGGAGTCGGAGTATGCCCTCTCGAATTTTAAAGCCACCATGGTAGATTTAACTATTGATACCACAACTCTAAAAAGGACAAAGCTGATCTAGCGTGAGTGTGCGACATCTTGGAAAAGGATAATGCGAGGGTTATTGAACTCCAGAATGACAACGTCGTCTTGCGGGTGGAAAATGAAAAGTTTCTGGCTGAGAATGCCGAAGTTGCCAAGTTGAGGAGGCAGCTCGAGGTGATGAGAAAAGCAAAGGAGGACGCCGAAGCTAGCAACCAGGATGTGCTGAGTATGACTGAGGGTGTAAAAGCCGAACATTTAAGGGAGATAGAGCAGTTGAGGGGACAACTAAATGATGTTGAGTTCCGTGTCAAGTCCTCCTTCGAGGAGAGTATCCACAATATGTATGTTAAGTCTTTGAGATTCCGAGGAAACTTGTGGGTCGAAGACTATCCCCACGAGCTAGCCCGGACTTGGGAGAGGTTAGTCCCTTATGAGGCCTACTTGCGTCAAGTGGACATGAGTACTTTAGATGAGCGCCAACTTGCGGACGTTCTCTTGGACAGTGACAAATGTGAGAAACTGGCGGAAGGAAGGAGGCTGTTGCAGGAGGATGCTGAGAATGAAAGGTTGGTTCAGCTTGCTGAGGAGAAGGGGAAGTCAGTGTTAAACGAGAGCATGGTCGATATAAACATTTGCAGGGGGAGTTCTTATCAGCCCCAGGCCCCTGAATTTGAAATGGTGAGTGGTCCCGAGATTCTCGACTTCCCGACACTGGGGGGGTACCAGAATCACCTTACCTACCGTCACAAGCACCTTTCCTACCCTTTATACGCCATCCTTGACCATAGGTAAATTCCTTTTACCCTGCGTCCCTGAGGATGAAGTGATTACAGATTTATGGACTAAAAAGGTTGTGTCTTTGCCATGTAGCTCCTCCTGAATCTACGGCGGCCGTGGGCCTTGCCCCCACGATCCCACAATTGACTGAATCCGGGTCAGGACTCATAGGAAAGCAGGTTAGAGAGGGAGGCGACCAAATTGACACCTTTTCTGATATAGGAATAACCCCTAGTACGGTGGACATTCTTAACGAGGAAGGAGAGGTGGTCGATGGACAGAGTGCTCCTGCCAGAGGCCCAGTAGAAGCCAGCGTATCTACGATGGCGGCTATGGTGGCGACCCAAAAGGCCAAGATGGTGGCCAAGCGCGAGAAGGAGGAGGAGACGGAGAGGGCTTAGAGGGAAGGAAAAGAGATCCCGAAGAAGAACGAGACCATGGTAGGTCTTCCTACTGGGAGTGCCTCCATGCCTATACCGCTTGCCATTACTATAGATACCACGGGAGTCTCTAGTGGTGACGGTGCGGGGGTTCGCCGCCTTTCGTTTACTCACGAATCAGTTACTCCACCAAAGGGTCGATCGAGCAAGAGTGGGTCGAGCAGGAAAAGGTCTGGTTCTGGTGCCAGGGAAGAACCATCAAGTGCTTAATCTACAAAGAAATATAAGCATAAGGAAAAGAAGAAGAGACACAGTTATTGTTAGTAGCCTAAGTAGCAGTTACCATTTATTTTGGTAGTGTAGGCCGATAGTTTATGCGAGTACGACCCTCGCTTTTGGTTTTTCAAGACACGGTGTGGTTCTCATGTACACCCTGTCATTAGAAAGTGAAGGTATTAGACACGTAGTTTGTTTAGTGTGTGTGTGAAAATGAAATATGAATTAGTAAAGATTGTTATTTATGTCAAGTGTTCAGATGTTCTTTTTATGTTTTCTAGTGTCCTGTACTTGCATAAGCATATTTATCGTTACACTTACCACAAAAGCGTTTTAGGGCTGTCTCTGGGTAAATTATTCCAGAGAGATCATGTAGATCGCTGGTTTTAGTAAGTCTCCCTCATCTCACGAAACCCGTAGTTTGCAAAACCAGGATGTGCGCCTGCATTTTTGGGTGGCCCGGGGTTAAACCCAAGTATAGCAAAGGCATAGGGCATTGCGTTGTGCGGTCCACCAGCTGGGTGGATCTCCCGTCGTCCATCGGGTTTAGGCAAGCCGCCAGACGTTGTTTATCCGCAGGCGTAGCTTTCAGCCCCGATCATCTGCTCGTAAGGTCCGATCGTGGCCACGGGCTTCCCCTAAGCCTTGAGAGCTAAGGGGGAAGAAACGATTTAAGGTCGGTCTTGGTGCTGTTCCAAGATTTGAATGGCACCCACAACCGGCGGAAAGAGATTTTCATCAATCTTAGTGGGTCACTGAGTGGCGCCAAGTCGCCTAGACTTGGACATGGAACGATTTATCCTCAGCCTCGGCACTGGGCCGAGGTTCGAGTTAGTGGTTGTTTATTCTTAGTCGCGCCGCAGGCCGGCGATTTGAGCAGCGTTGCCGTCTCCCGTGCTCGGATGCCGAGCATAGCCAAGTGTTTCAGACTTGATGTTGCCTTGAGGATGGAACGGCAGCGCCAACCCCCGTGCCTGGGGTACCGATGCGGCGGTTGCAAGTGTGAATCGAGCTGGTCATCGGAATGAACAAGACGCATTACGTGAGAAGTAAACAACAAGGAGATAGGAAACTAAACATCATTTCTACTTATAACTTTGGTAGTAATAGCCTTTACAATGCCTTGAATTTCTAAAAAAAATAGAATATTGTTAGAAAAGCTTAAACAATTGTAAACTGAGTTACGTAAAGTAGCGGCAGAGATGCTCGTTGTTCCAAGCCCTTGGGAATTCTGCTCCGCTGACGGTGGCAAGTCTGAAAGTCCCATCGCTGAGATTTTGCTGTATGGAGTACGGGCCTTCCCAACGAGGCGCAAGTCCTGTTGGTGGGGGGAAAACATGCTTTAGAATGAGGTCGTCGATGTTGAGGTCCTTATGGCGGACCTTGGAATTGAAGTATCGGGCTACTCGCTGTCGTTGGGCGGCGGCCCCGATATCGGCATCGTTCCTCTTTTCCTCCAGCAAGTCGAGTGATCCAAGAAGTAAATCTTGGTTCGACCTTGGATCGAAGTACGTGACTCGATGGGATTGAAGCTTGAGTTCAATGGGAATGACAGCTATAGATCCGCATGCGAGGGCAAAAGGAGTATGTCCGGTTGTTGTCTTGTGGGTGGTGCGGTAAGCCCATTGAGCTAGAGGAAGTTCGTCTTCCCGTATGCGCCCAGCCTTTTCCAAGCGCTTCTTGATGATAGATTTAATGACCTTGTTAACTACCTCGACTTGCCCATTGGATTGAGGATGAGCCACCGCTGAGAATCTTTTATCGATGTCGTGATGCTGACAGAAGGTTTTGAACTCGGTGTTCTCAAATTGAGTGCCGTTGTCGGAGATGATAGCTTGGGGCACCCCATAGAGGGTAATGATGCTGCAAACAACAAAGTTGATTACCTTCTTCGTGGTAATGTTGGCGAGAGCCTTAGCTTCTGCTCACTTGGTGAAATAGTCCACCGCAACGACGGCGTATCGTGCCCCGCCTCTAGCCATTGGAAGGGTTCCGATGATGTCGATTCCCCACATGACGAATGGCCATGGACTGACAATTTGGGACAATTCGGTGGGCGAGGCTCTTGGAATCTTGGAGAAGCGCTGGCACTTATCGCACTTGTGAGCGTAGTCCGCGGCATCTTGATCAAGCGTGGGCCGGTAATAACCATGTCTGAGAATCTTTCTGGCCAGGGTTTGCCCTCCAGTGTTGTCGCCGCATTCGCCTTCATGCACACTGCTTAGCACTCGGAGGGCGTCGCCGTGGGCTACGCAGCAGAGCAAGGGAACAGAAAAACCTCTACGGTAGAGTACCCCATCCATAAGAAGGTAATGGGCCGACTGGAGAGTGAGCGTGCGCCTTTCCTTGTAATGCATCGGTAGGGTCCCGTGTTGTAGGTAATTTCTATCGGTGTCATCCAAGACTCAGACTCAGGTTCGGTGCTCACGATCATCTTGTCTTGCTCTTTCTTGATGCTCGAAGAGTTGAGTACTTCAACCGGGGCGTATCCGTTAAGCTGCGGATCTTCAGAATGTGCCATTTTGGTGAGGGAATCTGCTTTTTCATTTTGCTCGCGCAGGACATGGGTGATGGTGAAATGTTCGAGGTGGGAAAGTAGCCCTTGGACCCAGGCCAGGTATTAGGCGAGCCGTCCCTCTTTCACTTGATACTCTCCCAGCACTTGTCGGAAGATAAGCTGTGAATCGAAGAAGATGTGAACGGTCTCTAGCTTGAGTTTGATCGTGATTCTAAGCCTGGCGATCAAGGCCTCTTATTCTACGTCATTGTTAGTAGCAAGGAAATTTAGTCTTAACGCGTAATAGATTGGGCGTTCTTCAGGGGTGATGAGCACGACTCCGGCCCCGTATCACTTTATGTTAGTGGAGCCATCTACGAACAATTTCCATTGGGCGTCGGGAGCCCCAGCGTTCTCTGTGGGAGCCTCCTCGGGGGCTGTGAACTCCACGATGAAATCTGCGGGAGCTTGGCCAAGGATGGCTCATCGGGGGATGAAGGTTATCATGAACTGGCTTAGCTCCACAGTCCATTTTAGTAATCGGCTGGACGCCTCGGGTCGTTGCAGGGCCCGACGTAGCGGCTGGTCAGTGAAAACCATTATGGGATGAGACTGGAAATACGTTCAGAGCATTCTAGAGGAAATCAATAAGCAGAATGCCAGCTTCTCTAACTTCGGATAGTTCTTCTCTGCCCCTATCAGCTGCTTACTAATATAGTACACGGGCCTTTGGGTGCGATCTTCGAGGCGTATTAGCGCCGAGCTGATTGCCTGCATAGAAACAGACAGATAAATGTATAAATCCTCATGATCTATAGGCTTAGAAAGGATAGGTGGTCACTCTAATTGATCCAGAAGTTCGTTGAATGCGGATATGCATTTGGGGTCCACTCGAAATTGTGTTTCCCTTTCGGAGTAAATCGAAGAAGGGAATGCACTTGTCGGTGGCCTTAGAGATGAACCGACTTAAAACGGCGACCTTTCTGTTCAAACATTGGATACCCTGGTGTTCTTGGTGACTCAGATGTCTCGAATAGCCTGGATATTTTCTGGATTGGCTTCGATGCCTCGAGAATTTACAATGGAACCCAAGAACTTTCCCGAAGCGACTCCGAAGGAGAAATTCAAGGGGTTGAGTTTCATGTCGAACTGGCGGAGGACATCGAACATTTCGGAGAGATCGTGGACGTGTTTTCTTGGTATTTTAGATTTTACTAGCATATCATCCATGTACAACTCCATGGACTTTCCGA
Organism: Allium sativum; assembly: GCA_030737875.1. Taxonomy (NCBI): domain Eukaryota; kingdom Viridiplantae; phylum Streptophyta; class Magnoliopsida; order Asparagales; family Amaryllidaceae; genus Allium; species Allium sativum. The sequence goes on from CM060919.1 coordinate 682,466,017, forward strand.
TCTAATTTTTAAAGAGTCGATTAACTATTTGTTGATAAGTGGCGCCGGCATTCTTGAGGCCAAGGGCATAACACGGTAGCAGTAGAGCCCAAGGTTGGTTATGAAAGAGGTATGATCTTGGTCGCGGAGACTCATCGGGAACTGGTTGTATCCTGAGTAGGCATCCACAAAATATAGCAGCTGGTATCCAGCAGTCGAGTCGACTAATCGATCGATCTTCAGGAGCGAAGAATTGTCCTTGGTACATGCTTTGTTTATATCGGACAAGTCGACGCATGTCTGCCATTTACCGTTGGCTTTTTTAACCAGAACCAGATTGGAAACCCATTCAGGATAGTCGGCTTCGCGGATGAAGTTATTTTTGAGCAGACGGTCTACCTCTTCCTCGAGTACTTTGGACCTCTCGGGTCCCAAGAAGCGACACTTCTGTTTGATGGGAGGTATCCTAGGATCTGAGCATAGGGAATGGCAAGCAATCGCAGGGTTGATACCCTTCATGTCAGAGTGAGTCCATGCAAACACATCCAAATTGTCTTTCAGGAAGTATATAAGATCTTCTTTGATTGTAGGATGGAGTTGTGACCCTACCTTCAACACCCTTTTTGGGTCGTCGAGGTTGACAGGAACGTCCACTATGGATTCGACCGGAGTTTCCCTCTCATACCCGGGCTCTTTGTCCTTCCACGGGTCGATGTCATCGGAAAGATGGCAGTAGCACCGGAGCCAGGGCCCAAACGCCGCCGATTGCTATGCTGTGATGCTTTTGGCGCAAGAAGGCATTGGCATGGCTTTGCCCTTGTCCTTGTTGCACGCATTCTTCCATTCTATCGCGTAGCATTCCCTGGCGCTTACTTGATCGCCCTTAACAATTCTGATCCCATTTTCAATTTGGAATTTCATCAGGAGAGACCATGGTGCCATGTAAACTCGGAATTCAGTGAGAAAAGGATGCCCAAGAAAAGTGTTGTGAGGGGAGTCGATGTCTATAACCATGAAAGTGAGAATTCGGACTCGGCTTCGGTCCCCCTCACCCAGTTCCACAGGTAGGTCGGTCATCCCTACGTGGGAACTTGATGCCCCATTGAAGCCGTGAATCGCGACGCGATGTGGCTTCAAATCATTTGTTTCCAATTTCATTTGGTCGTAGGTGGCCTTGAAGATGATGTTGACCGAGCTCCCTGAGTCGACTAAAATCTTTCGAACGGAAGCGGCACCAATCTGGGCAGTGATGACTAATGAATCGGTGGTCAAGATTTCCACCCCTGTCGATTCTCTTTCTCGGAAGACAATGTCGTCTCGCATGGTTTTTTTCTATTTTGGATGGGGTAGACTCAGGGAGAGTGGAGCAGGCTTCGTAAGTAGCATACTTTATGGAACTCACATACTCCTCCATTTTTCTAAAGCTGTCGTGTGTGGGGTAAGGTCCGCCATGTATAGTGTTGATCATGATTACTCGTCTTGGGTTTGACGGTCCCAGAGCTGCCTTGGTGGCTGCTTGTAAAGCCGGCGCTGGAGGCTACGAGTTTGCTTCGGGGGGGGAAGGGCTCTTGGACATATTTCTCAAGCCGTTTCTCACGAATAAGTTTCTCGATTGCATCCCTAAGTTTGCGGCATTAGTTGGTGTCATGCCCGTATACGTCGTGGTATCGACAGTACCTCCCGGTGTTTTCCCGTGGTCAGTTGATTCTCTGACGCGCGGCTTCTTATACGGCAAGGTGTTACATGTTTCCAAGTAGATAGTCTCTATGTATTCATTCGATGGGTTGTAGGTCTCGAAAGCGTGGTGAAGGCCGGGCTTTCTCGATTCTGCTGGGGCTTGCCCGTTATTTTGTCCATCCGGCCTACCGTTGTTTGTTCTTTGCATATAGGGACATGCCCCCTGTTTTGATCGAAGGGCTCCCCGCCTTGCCTACCCCTGAGGTTGTTATTCGCGATGTCCGCTTAGGGATTATTAGGACGGCTTGTGGCGGAGAGCCGGTTCCGTCTTGCCTCTTCTCGGCACAAGTATTGATATGCCTTCTCGTAGAAGGCGTCGAAGCTTTAAGGATACTTCTGATCGATCTAGGCCCCGAACTCTGAAGTAGGTAGGATACCTTTCGCCAGCTGAAAGAGTATGGTGCGAGGATCTGAATCCTCAACCCTGGCTAGAGCTACGTTAAACCGATAAAGGTAGCTTCTAAGCGACTCGATGGGCCCCTGGTATAGGTTGGATAAAGTGAGGGCATTCTTCGGAGTTGGAATATGCACCCTGAATTGCTTGACCCGCTTTGTTGCTAGTTGCCCGAAGTTATTAATGGAATCAAGCGGGAGGTGAGAGAACCAAAGTAAAGTGGTACCGGATAGGAAGACCGGGAAGCATTTGTATTTGGCTGGATCATCACCCCGGCTCGAGTCCATTTGCCATTCATAGCGATTCACGAAGGCACAAGGATCGGTGGTTCCATCGTAGAGTGACATTTGTGGCATGCTAAAGCGCCTCGACTACTCGGCCTCATTTACTCTCCTTGTAAAGGGTTTGTGCCTAATGTGAGCTTCCTATGCGTCGTGTGCCCCCTCGCAGTTCCCTCATGATCCTTCGCATCATGTCAGGAAGGTAAGTTGGATGGGGATCCACCATCGGGATCCATGGATATTGACGTAGCTCCAGAGTCCTGTTGTGAGGTCGTTTTCTATGATGGATGCCCGGGTTGTCTTCCTCTATGTCCTCGACATCTATGGATGGGTCTTGATGTGGATGGTGAGGTGGAGAGGGGTGATGTGGATCTTGCTCTGGGGGGTCGTAGGCTATTAGAATAGCGGGCCCATCACCCTGATTGGCGACTATTGGGTTGTGTCGAGGAAGAGGTTGGTTTGTAGGATCTGGTCCGTCGTTGATAATCAAGTGAGGGCGTTCTCGGTACTGTGTCCCCTCACTATATATGACTGTAGTTCGGCCGCCGTTGCCGTTTCCATTGTCGTTGGCATGACCATTACCGTTATCAAGGGCATTGGTACGAGCGGCGACATTGTTAATGAGGGTGAACATCCTCCTTTGGTGCGGGCCCGTCGACTTGGAAGAGGAAGTTTCCAAGGCAATTGGTCGGGGTCGAGCGTTGTTCCGAGTTAGCTGAAGTTGGGCGACATTGCGTTGACTTTCTTGAAGTTGCCGCATAAGGTTGATGTTATTCCTTAATGCTTGGTTGAGCTCGACCGCGGTGTTCTCATATCTTTCATTAAGCATGCAAATTTGAGCTTGTGTAACGGGCTCTTCGGGTCCACAACAGGAGGGATGGTTTCATTAGGGGTCGGGATATATACTGGTTGAGGTTGTTGGGATGTACAGGCATCGGCTGTGGCTTAAGAGTCGACCATTGCGTTCTTTGACTTATTTACCATCGTAACTAGACTCGACAACAGGTTGAGCAAGGAACCTTAAGCTCGTTGAAGTCGAGATGATAACGTGGAAGAAAGACGCAAATCTTGAGTTCAATTCTCAGTGAAAGCACCAAATGTTAACGACAAAAAATGTCGAAAACACCAAAGATTCCTATTACTAGGAATAGTTAATTTGGTCGGAAGACTAAGTAGAAGAAAGCGGTAAATGACACGAGTATTTATAGTGGTTCGACCGCGGATTAGGCCTACGTCCACTTTGGAAGGATGTTGGAATTTTATTAATCACTCAAGAATTACAAGGGTAGAGCCACATTCATTACATTTAATTTAAAAATTGCCTTATGCTAGGTATTTGGGAAAAAGAATATTTAACACTCCTTCTTCCTTAAATAGGAGATGCCTTTAATGGGGTCTAGGAAGCTCTAGGAAGTTCTCAAGTGAAGAAAATCCAACCACTTTGAAGTGTGAGGCCATGTGCTATTTATAAAAGAGGGGTTAGGTAGGATTAGGTAGGAATAGGTAGAAATAGGGGACCACTAGCAGAATTTCGCACCCGCCACTAACAGCTGCACCCGGGACTGGGTGCGAAATTTCGCACCCGCTAGGAGCGAGATTTCACGCCCACTTGGGTGCGAGATTTCACGCCCACTTGGGTGCGAGATTCCGCAACCACTGGGTGTGAGGTCCGCTTTTCGAGATGTGGTAGGATCGCGGTTTCGGGCGTCTCGAGGCGTGCAATTACTTCAGGATTTGAGATCTCGACTCAGAAATGGGTCGTGAGTGCCGCGAAGTTCTGAGTGGTGCAGTCCCTTCTCAATCCTGCCTCCTTTGCTCCTGAGTGTCCTTATCTCTCGTAGCTTCACATGATACATTGGGTTGAGCGTGTCTGATGCACTCTTCGGAACCGGACCAAAATGCCGGTTAACAATACCTGTATTGTTGACGGCAAAAAATGTCGTAAACACCAAAGATTCCTATTGCTAGAAATAGTTAATTTGGTCGCAAGACTAAGTAAGAGAAAGCGGTAAATGACACGAGAATTTATAGTGGTTCGGACGCGGATTAGGCCTACGTCCACTTTGGAAGGGTGTTGAACTTTTATTAATCACTCAAGAATTACAAGGTAGAGCCATGCTCATTACATTCACCTTTATAATTCCATATATTAGGTATTAGGGAAAAATAATATTTAATTCTCCTTCTTCCTCAAATAGGAGATGCCATTAATGGAGTTCATGGAGCTTTAGGAAGGTCTCAAGTGAAGAAAATCCAACCCCTTTGAAGTGTGAGGCCATGGGCTATTTATAGAAGTGGGAGTAGGTGGAAGTTGGTATGATTAGGTAGAAATAGGGACCACTTGTAGGAAATTCGAGCTCACCACCTACGAGCATCGAAATTTTGAACTCGGCTCTGGTTCGAAATTCCGAGTCCCCTAGGTTCGAAATTTCAATCCCGCTTGCGAGATTTCGCAATCGGTGGGTTCGGAATATCGAACCTAGCCATGGGTGCGAGATTTCGCACCCGCTGGGCTCGGAATCTTGAACCCAGCCATGGGTGCGAGATTTCGCACCTGCTGGGCTCGAGACCTCGCACCTACTGGGTTCAAAATTTTGAACCTAGGCATGGGTGCAAGATTTCGCACCCCACTGGGTGCAAATTCCGCGTCATGCCTGGCGTGAAGTTCTTCCGAGGGTTGCGAGGATCCCGGGATCGGGTGGTCGAGGCTCGTAATTCCTTCGGGGTCTGGGTCCTTGGTTCGCGGATGTCTTCTGGATGCTGTGAGGTTACAAGCGGTGTAGTCCCTTCTTGGACCTGTTTCCTTCGCTCCTGAGCATCCCATTTCAGCCTAAGCTTCACGAGGTACGTTGAGTTGAACGTGTCTGATGCACTCTTTGGAACTGGACCAAAAAGCCAGTTAACATTTTCCCCCCAAAGTACGTCTTGTCTTGAAATGATGTGCTTTGTGTTGGTTGAGATTGTAGTTAAGCCGTTAGCTCTTCCTGTAATACAAAGGGCGAATAAGTGTTAGTTGTTGGGGGATGTGCCGTACTCAAGTCGCTCAGTGCCCATAGAGCGTCGCTCCCGTGGATGCACGGGGGTCGACATGCACATGCATGGGACGCGTTCGCGAGAGAGTGTGGCGTAGTTTTTTTAAAACCTAAGGTTTGAAAAAAAATTGGAAACTTTCGAACCCATAAGCTTGAAATTTCGAAACCAGTGGTGTCAGAATTTCGAGCCCAGGGGTTCGGGATTCCGAACCCTAGGGGTTCAAAACTTCAAACCCATGGGGCTCGAATTTTCGAACCCCTTATGGTTCGAAATTTCGAACCCCTTAAGGTTCGAAATTTCGAACCCGGACGGCTTGAAATTTCGAACCCAGTGGGTTCGGCAATTTCGAACCTATACTTGGAATATGAAGGGACCCTTTTTCCTTTTATAAATAGGCACCCACTCACTTTTTTCGCCTAAAATTTCTTTCTCTAGCTGCCATTGCTAAAAGCTTCAAACCCAATAACTTCGAACCCAAAAAATTTTAACTGAATTAGGTGAGACCTTGACTTGAGGTGGTCATAAGGGGAGGAGGTCGAAGGGCCGCGGCGGAGACCTTAAGACCTCGTGGGTTCGAGTTTTCGACCGCAGCCAGGTTCGATGCCTCGAACCCCCGCGGGTTTGAATTTTTGAACTCAACGGGTTTGAATTTTCTAACCCACCAGGTTCGAAGTCACAAACCCACATGGGTTAGAATCTTTGAATTCGGGGGTTCAAAGCATCGAACCCTACTAGGTTCTAATTCTCGAGCCCCGTGGGTTCAAATCCTTAAGCCCCTGTCTGGGTTCGAAATTTCAAACCCCGGGGGGGGAGGGGGGCTCGAATTTTCAAACATAGTTTGGTTCAGAATTTCGAACCCATCTGGGTTCGAAATTTCGAACCTGGAGCTCGAAATTTCGAGCCCGTCATGGTTCGGGGCATGGACTTTTACGTGCCGGGTTTCCAATTATCATGCCGATGGATTTTGACTGCCAAGTACTCGTCTCTGGATTTGCATACTTGGCGTCGATGCATATATTGTTAACCGCGCGAGCGGGGTTTAGTGTTGTTCACATAGGGTAGAGCATACAACCATACTGGAACTTGGACTATTACGAATTGTTCTGAAATTTCTTTATGTAGCTTGTTTTTGCATAGCATCTCACACATATATTGGTTATCACCAACACGAGGGGAACAGGTCACTATACTACCCGTTCTAACACTGGTGCGTTAAAGTATAGCTAAAGATGTAGACCAGATCAAGGACTGGAAAGACTATGGAAGCCGAGGCTTCCCATCCTACATCACACACATCCGACCCAACTCCTAGAGGTAGCTCGTCTAGCAGCGAGCTTGAGACCACCACCGAAGGATCGACTCCTTCCCATTCGACCAGCTTGCCCGAAGCGTCTGAGCATGGGGAGCAACCTGAGCGACAATATTCCCCGGTCGTAACTAAAGAGGTCGAGAACGTAGATATCATGGGCAAGGATGAGCCCATACCTCCGGTAGCTCCGAACATGTTGCCTGATGCGGTGATTTTGGAGAATCCCATCGATTCAGTCCCCTCGAGCCTGGATGCTACTGCGGTTAGGAAAATGGCAGTGCGATTTAACATACCGGTGGATGATGCCCATGCCCCTGGGAGAGATGACAGAGCCCATGTGCCACCCGAGGGTCTCACTGCCTAGAACCGATAAGCCTGCCTTGCTGGGTGCATGCCCTCGGCTAATGACTTCATTCGAGATATGATGTTCTACTTCCGTCTCGCACCATCATAGCTACACCCCAATGCTTATGCTTCTCTCCCGGATACTTATGTTATCTTCTGCGAGTTTTTGAACAGGGAGCCCACTGGGGAAGATATTCGATACTTCTTCCACTTAAGGAAAACGAGCTCAGCCTCTCTCTCTCAATGGTCTTTGGAAGCGACAACTGCTACAAAATTCTTTGTCGGAACGTGGCCCAGGCTGTCTATGTTTAAGCGCGAGTGGTTTTTCATTAGCCGCCCTCCCGGATTTTCCCGGAGATAAATTGAGGGAAGTAAGTATTTCTATAACTCTGTTCCTTGCCGTAATTTTAGGATTCCTTCCTTTATTCATGGTTTTAAATGGAATATGATAGGAAATCCAAAGGCGCCTACTGGAGACAAATACTGGCAATGCCTCAATTCTTTGCGGGCGATACCAGAGAATCTCCGCGATACCAACACCGTGATAAGTCAGGATCGCCTCCGCCATGCCAGGTTTCTGCCAAACAACCGGGCTATGATCAGGCCCGCAGTTTCCATTAGTGTGCCAAATGAAGGAGTTGTGGTGGGTTCAACCCTCATTGGGTGGAAGAGGAAAATGCCCCCAACGGGAGGAGAATCGCAAAGGATTTCTCTGCCTTAAGGAGATGTGCGCTGAGGCGAGGTACATGGTCAAGAGGAGACTGCCGGAGATGAGTGGTTGCCGAGCACTCCTTTCCCGCCTCCGACAGGGTAGGCGGAAGGAGTGTTGGCTAGACTGTAGTATCCTGCGACTCACACTGGGGGCCACTACCTCGCTTGAACCCGCGGGCCAGTTTGATGGTTTAAAGGGACATGCTTTAGTAGTGACTCCATGTCCAAATACGACGAGCCTGGAAGAACTTTCTTGCGCTGCTGAGGGGTTAACCCCCTCGATCGGACTGCAATCTGGTCTGTTTGGAGAACACTTAGGGCATACATCCATAACACTGCATAGCATAGATGTTTTCCTACGTGAGTTACTTGACTAACTTTGGCTTGTTCCATTATCTGGTGTCATGGTAGAAGGATGCAGCAGACGAAGTTATGGGCACGGGGATCGCTAGCCTCCCCAGAGTTCTTCTTTCGAGAGATTCCGAAGACCCGCCAGCTTGTACGGTGCTCTGCCTCTATTAGAACAAGGCAGCAGTCATCGAGACCAGGATCGATCAAGGCGATCTCCAACACCCCCTCCCCCTCCTCCTATTCACGTGTCTACGGGGGATGCTCGGCTCAACATAAACGGATCCCGATCTCTGCCTTCGACAAATCCCCCGTCGATCGCCACTCTGGCTCCCGTTCAACCTACTAAGGGGAGGGAGCTACTGTTTGGTCAACCAAGGTCGGGCATGGAAGTCGTGACGGGAATGCAAAATCTGGCAGAGTCCCAAATCCGAGCGTTTTCTGTAGAGGAGAGGAGGATGGTTTTGAAGTTGTACTTCCCGCAATATCATTTTGACGTGCTTCCTTCTCTCCCTGATCTCCGTCCTACTTCCAGTAGGGAATCCGGAGACATATGGATGCATTTACAGGCTGTGTATCACTAGGCCAACGAACTTACCAAGTATTCCCTCCATTTTTCTGAGTTGATCAAGAGGAAAAGCCTGGAGCTCATCAACCGTCAGCTGACCATTGATGGTGAAAAGACCTCGGTTACCTACTTGGAAGCCGAGATAGGTGGGTTTCTCTGTTGCATTGTGACTAATTTACCACTACCCCTTGTGTTTCCCAGTCTTAACTTTTGACTATGTTGTTGCAGCGGAGCTGAAGCGAGCCTATGCGACTTTAAAGACAGGGGCTGCACGGTACCGTGAGACTTTTAGCGATGTCGTAAGTCGCTTGACCCTTGAAAACACAGCCCTCAAGAATGATAAGGATGAGTGGTCCAAAGTATGCGCTGACATGGAAAAGAAATTTGGAAAGTTTACTCAGCTCCAGAATGATAATACCGCTTTGAGGGAGGAAAACGAGAGGTTGTTGGCTGAGAACGCCGAGGTTGCTGAGTTAAAGAGGCAGCTTGAGGCAATGAGGAAAGCGAAGGAGGACGCTAAGGCTATCAACATGGACGTATTGAGTGCAGCTGAGGGTATAAAAGTCGAACATGAAAGGGAGATAGAGTAGCTGAGGGGACGGCTGAGTGATGCGGAGTTCCGTGTTGGGTCCTCCTTCGAGGAGAGCATCCATGATATGCACGTGAAAGCTTTGAGATTTTGAGGGATTTTGTGGGTCGAAGACTACCCCTATGAGCTAGCCAGAACCTAGGAGAGGTTAATCCCTTACGAGGCCTTCTTGCGTCAAGCGAACGTAAGCACCCTGGACGAGCGCCAACTCGTGAATGTCCTTCTAAACAACGACGAACGTGAGAGGCTGGAGGAGGGAAGGAGGTTGTTGCAGGAGGATGCTGAGAACGAAAGGTTGGAGAGGCTTTCCGAAGAGAAAGGAAAGTTTGCGGTGGCCGAGAGCGCGGTTGGGGCGGAAACATTTGCATAGGGAAGCTCTCATCCTCCCTTGGGCCCCAGATATGTCATGGTGAGTGGTCCTGGGGATTTGGTCCAAACTGCTACAGAGTATAATCCTGACTTCCCGGCACTGGGGGACACCAGATTCACCTTACCTTCCGTCGCAAGCACCCTTCCTATCATTCCTACGCCATCCTTGACCATAGGTAAATTTCTTTTACCCTGCATCCTTGAGAACGAAGTGATTACCGAATTTATGGACTAAAAAAGGTTGTCTTTGCTTATACAGTTCCTCATGAGTCTACGACGGCAATGGAACCCACTCCCATGATCCCTCCGATGATTGAAACTGGGTCGGGCCTCATAGGACACAGGCTGGAGAGGGCAGTGACCCACTTGACACCTTTTCTGACATAAGAGTAACTTCTAGCATGGTCGACATTATTAACAAAGAAGGAGAGGTGGTCGAAGGGCAGAGTGCCCCTGCCAAAGGCCTGGTAGAAGCTGATGTGGCTTCGATGGCGGCTTTGATGGCTAGTTAACAGGCCAAGACGGTGGCCAAGAGTGAAGAGGTGGAGGAGAAGCAAAAGCATGATGAGGCTGCCAGGAAGGAGATCCTATTGAAGACTCGACAGGAGGCCGAGGCGAGAGATGCTGACACTGTCGCGAAGAAGAGAGGCGATGAGGAGGCTGAGAAGAAGAGGGCTAACGATGAGGCCCGAAAGAAGAGGGAGGATGCGGAAGCACATAATAGGATTACTAAGGCCCCTGAGAAAGCCAAAGCTGGCGACATCACGCCTCATAAGTCCCAAAAGTTCGCTGCTCGGAAGGCCGCCGAGAAGCTAAGGAGAAAGCTGAGCGGGAGGGCAAAGTGGTCCCGGAGACGAGTGACGTTGTGGTCGGCCTCGCTGCTGGGGGTGCCACCAAGCCTACGCCGCAGGCCACCCTTGTTGATATTATCGAGGTTTCTAGTGGTGACGGGACGGGCGAGAGACGCATCTCGGTTTCTCATGAATCGACCACTTCTCGGTGGGGCCAAGATGCAAAGAGCGAGTCTGGTAGGAAAAGGCCCGGAGCTAAGGATGAACCGTCAAGCATGGAATCTACAAAAAAGGACAAGCATAAGAAAAGGAAATATGGTTAGTGTTAGTAACCTAAGTAGGAGTTACCGTTATTTTGGTAGTGTAGGCCGATAGTTTACACGAGTACGACCCTCGATTTGGTTTTTCAAGACACGGTGTGGTTCTCATGTACACCCTGTCATTAGAAAATAAAAGTGTTAGACACATATTTTGTTTAGCGTGTGTGTAAAGGAAATTTGAATTAGTAAAGATCACTGTTTATGTCAAGTGTTCGCATGTTCTTTTTATGTTTTCCAGTATCCTGTACTTGCATAAACTTACTTATCATTACACTTGTCACAAAAGCAATTAGGGGTCGTCTCTGGGTAAATTATTCCAGAGAGGTGAGGTAGAGTGCAGGTTTCAATAAGTTCCCCTAGCTCAGGGAACCCGTAGTTTGCGAAACCAGTTGTGCGCCTGCTGTTTTGGGTGGTCCGAGGTTAAACCCAAGTATAGAGAAGGCGCAGGGCGTCGCGTTGTGCGGTCCGCCAGGTGGGTGGCTCTCCTGTCGTTCATTGGGTTGAGGCAAGCCGCCAGACGTCGTTTATTCACCGGCGTAGTTTTATGCCCCGATCATTAGCTCAAAAAGTCTAATCGTGGCCATGGACTGGCCCCTATCCTTGAGAGCTAAGGGGAAGAAATGATTTAAGGTCGGTTTGGGTGCTGCGCCAAGATTCGACTGGCACCCACATCCGGCGAAGAGAGATTTGCATCTATCTTAGTCGGTCGCGGAGTGGCGCCAAGCCGCCTGGACTAGGATGCGGAATGATTTATCCTCGGCATCGGTACTGGGCCAAGGTCCGAGTTAGAGATTGTTTATACTCGGTCACGCCACGGGCCGACGATTCATGTAGCGTTACCGGCTCCCATGCTCGAGGTGCCGGGCATAGCCAAGTGTCCTAGACTCAATGTTGCCTAGAAGTTGAAATGGCCATGCTGGCTCCCGGGCTCGGGGTGCCAATGCGGCGGTCATAGGCATGAATCGAGCTAGTTGTTGGAACTAACAAGACGCAATACGGGAGAAGTAAACAAAGAGTAGGTAGGAAATTGAACATCATTTCTACTGATAACTTTGGCAGTAATAGCCTTTACAATGCTTTGGATTTATGAAAAAACAGAACATTGTTTGAAAAGCATAAACAACCTTAAACTGAGTTATGTAAAGTAGCGGCGGAGATGTTCGCCGTTCCATGCCCTTGAGAGTTTGGCTCCGTCGACGGTGGCGAGCCTGAAGGTTCCGTCGCTGAGCTTTCGATGTATGGAGTACGGGCCTTCCCAGCGAGGCGCTGGGCCTGTTGGTAGTGAAAAATCCCGCTTAAGCATGAGGTCGCCGATGTTGAGGTCCTTGTGGAGGACCCTGGAATTGAAATATCGGGCCACTCGCTGTCGTTGGGTGGCGGGTTTAATATCGGCGTCATTCCTTTTTTCTTCCAACAAGTTGAGTGATCCCAGAAGTAAATCTTGTTCATCTTGGGATCGAAGTATGTGACTCAATGGGATTGCAACTTGAGCTCAATGGGAATGACGACCTCAGATCTGTATGCGAGGGCGAATAGAGTATGGCCAGTTGATGTCTTGTGGGTGGGGCGGTAAGCACATAGAGCTAGAGGAAGTTCGTCTGACCACATGGCCCCAGCCTTTTCCAGACATTTCTTGATGATGGATTTGATGACCTTGTTCACCGTCTCGATTGCCAACTGGCTTGAGGATGAGCCACCACTGAGAAACTTTTATCGATGTCGTGGCACTGATAGAAGGCTTTAAACTCGGTGCTCTCGAATTGTGTCGTTGTCAGAGATGATAGCTTGAGGCACTCCATAGTGAGTAATGTGTTGCAGACAATTAATTTAATCATCTTCTTCGTGGTAATGGTGGCAAGAGCATTAGCTTCTGCCCACTTGGTGAATAGTCCACTGTGACGACGGCGTATCCTACCCTGCCTCTGGCCATTGGAAGAGTTCCAATGAGGTCGATTCCCCACATGGCGAACGACCATGGGTTGACCATTTGAGAGAGTTCGGTAGGCGAGGCTCTTGGAATCTTGGAGAAGCACTGGCATTTATCTCACTTGCGAGCGTAATCAACGGCATCTTGATCAAGTGTAGGCCAGTAATAACCATGTCTGAGAATCTTTTTGGCCAGGGTCTGCCCCCCGATGTGATCGTCATATTCGCCTTCATGCACACTGCTTAGCACTTGGAGGACGTCGCCGTGAGCTACGCACCGGAGCAAGGGAATGGAAAAACCTCTGCGGTAGTACCCCGTACATAAGAAGGTAACGGGCTGAATGGCAAGTGAGCGCATTCCTTTCCTTGTTGAGCTTTGGTAGGTTCCCGTGCTACAGGTAATTTTTGATCAGTGTCATCCATGACTCGGGCTCGGGTTCGGTTCTTATGATCATCTCGTCTTGCCCTTGCTTGATGCTTGGGGAGTTGAGGATTTCAACCGGGGAGAATCCGTTAAGTTGCGGATCACCGGAGCTTGCCATCCTGGCGAGTGAATCCGCTTTTTCATTTTGCTCGCGTGTGATATGGATGATGGTGAAATGCTCGAGGTAGGCGAGTAGCCTCTGAACCCGGGCCAGGTACTGGGCAAGCCGTCCCTCTTTCGTTTGATACTCTCTCAGTACTTGTCGGACGATAAGCTATGAATCGGAGAAGATGTGGATGATCTCTAGCCTGAGTTCGATCGTGATTCTAAGCTCGGCAATTAAGGCCTCGTACTCCGCGTCATTGTTAGTAATAGGGAAATTCATCCTCAAATTGTAATACATCAGGCATTCTTCAGGGGTAATGAGCACGACTCTGGCCCCGGAGCATTTTCTGTTAGAGGAGCCATCTACGAACAATTTCCACTTGGTGTCGGGAGTTCCAGCATTCATTGTGGGATCCCCGCAGGGGCTGTGAACTCCACGAAGAAATCTGCAAGAGCTTGGCCAAGGATGGCTCGTCGAGGGATGAAGGTTATCTCAAACTTGCTTAACTCTATGCTCCACTTCAATAATCGTCCCGACGCCTCGGGTCGCTGTAGGACCGGACGCAGTGGCTGCTTAGTGAAAACTTTTATGAGATGCGACTGGAAGTACAGTCAGAGCTTTCTAGAGGAAATCAATAAGCAGAATGCCAGCTTCTCCAGCTTCGAGTAGTTCTTTTCTGCCCCCGTCAAACACTTGCTGATATAGTAGATGGGCCGTTGAGTGCGGTCTTCGAGGCGTATTAGTGTCGAGCTGATTGCCTACGTAGAAACCGCCATGTAAATATATAAGTCCTCATGGCCTATAGGCTTAGAGAGGATAGGTGGTCGCTCTAAGTGATCTAGAAGTCCCTTGAACGCGGAGATACATTCGAGGGTCCACTCGAAGTTGTGTTTCCCTTTTCGAAGTAAATCAAAGAAGGGGATGCATTTGTCGGTGGCCTTAGAGATGAAGCGACTTAGAGCGGCGACCATTCTGTTCAGACTCAGGACATCCTTGATGTTCTCGGGGACTTAGATGTCCCGAATAGCTTGGATTTTTTCTAGGTTAGCTTCGATGCCCTGGGAATTGACAATGAAACCAAAGAATTTTCCCGAGGCGACTCCGAAGGAGAATTTCATGGGGTTGAGTTTCATGTCATACTGGTGAAGAACATCGAACATCTCGGAGAGGACATGGACGTGATCGCTTGTTATTTTAGATTTTACCAGCATATCGTCCACGTACACCTCTATGGACTTTCCAATTTGATTTTTAAAGAGTCGATTAACCATTCGTTGGTAAGTGGCACTGACATTTTTGAGGCCGAAGGGCATAACACGGTAGCAGTATAGCCCGAGGTCGGTTATGAAAGAGGTATGATCTTGGTCGTAGAGGCTCATCGAGATCTGGTTGTGGCCTGATTAGGCATCCATGAAGGATAGTAGCTGATATCCAGAAGTTGAGTCAACTAATCGGTCGATCTTTGGGAGTAGGAAGTTGTCCTTGGGGCATACCTTGTTCAAATCGGAGAAGTCGTTGCATGTTCGCCATTTACCGTTGGCTTTCTTAATCAGAACTGGGTTGGAAACCCATTCGGGATAGTCAGCTCCGCGGATGAAGTTATTGTTAAGCAGACGATCTACCTCTTCTTCGAGTTCCTTGGACCTCTTGGGCCCTAAAAAGTGGCGCTTCTGTTTAACTGGAGGCATTCTGGGATGTAAGCAAAGGGAATGGCAAGCAATTACGGGGTCGATGCCCTTCATGTCGGAGTGAGTCCATGCAAACACACCTAAATTGGCTTTCAGGAAGCATATGAGATCTTCTTTAATTGCTGGGTGGACTTGTGACCCTACCTTCAACACCGTTGTAGGGTCGTCGAGGTTGAGGGGATCGTCCACTGTGGAGCCGACCGGTGTAGCCCTCTCGAATTCGGGCTCTTCGTCTTTCCGTGGGTCGAGGTCATCGGAAAGACAGGAGTGGCGCCTGAGCCAGAGCCCAGACGCCGCTGATTGCTATGCTGAGACATTCTTGGTGCAAGAAGGCGTGGGCACAGCTTTGCCCTTGTCCTTGTTGCACGCATTCTTCCATTATATTGCGTAACATTCCCTGGCGCTTACTTGGTTGCCCTTAATGGTTCTGATCCCATTTTCCATCTGGAATTTCATTAGGAGAGACCATGGTGCCATGTAAGCACAGAATTCGGTGAGAAAGGGGCGCCCTAGGAAAGTGTTGTTGAGGGGGTCGATGTCTATGACCATGAAGGTAATAACTCGGACTCGGCTTCGATCCCCCTCGCCCAGTTCTACAGGTAGGTCGATCATCCCTACGGGGGAACTAGAGGCCCCATTGAAGCTGGGAATTGCGGCGTGACATGGCTTTAAGTCATTTGTTTCCAATTTCATCTGGTCATAGGCGGCCTTAAAGATGATGTTGACTGAACTCCCTGAGTCTCTTAAAACCTTTCGAACAGAAGCGGCACCGAACTGGGCCGTGATGACTAATGGATCGGTGGTCGGAATTTCCACCCCCATCGGTTCTCTTTCTAGGAAGAGGATGTCGTCCTGCATGGTCTTTTGTAGCTTGGACGGGATGGACTCAGGGAGAATGGAGCAGGCTTCGTAAGTGGCATATTTTATGGAACTCACATATTCCTCCATTTTTTGAAAGATGTTATGTGTGCGGTAAGGTCCGACACATATGGTGTTGATCACGATTCCTCGCCTTCGTTTAGACAGTTCCAAAGCTTCCTTGGCAGCTGATTGCAGAGCTGGAGCTGGAGGCTGCGAGTTCGCTTCAGGGGGAAAAGGCGTCCTGGAAATATTTCTCGAGCCATTTCTCATGGATAAGTTTCTCGATTGCATCCCTAAGTTGGCGGCATTCGTTGGACTCGTGCCTGTACATGTCGTGGTACCGAGAATACTTCCCGGTGTTCTTCTTGTGGTCAGTTGATTCTCTGATGCGCGGCTTCTTGTATGGCAAGGTGTTACACGTTTCCATGTAGATTGTCTCTATGTCTTCATTCAATGGGGTGTAGGTCTCGAAATCTTAGTGAGTGACGGGCTTTATTAATTCTTCTGGGGCTTGCCCGTTGTTTGGTTCATCCGGCCTGCCATTGTTTTGTTTTTTCCTTTGGGGACCTGCCCCCTGTTTTGGTCGAAGGGCTCCCCATCTCGCCTACCTCTGAAGTGGTTATTGGCGGTATCCGCTTGGGGATCATTGGGACGACTTGTGGCGGAGAGCTGATTCTGTCTGGCCTCTTCTTGGCATAAATATTGATTTGCCTTCTCATAGAAGGCATCGAGGCTCTTGGGCTGTTTTCGATCAATCCAGGCCCCGAACTCTGAAGTAGGGAGGACACCTTTCGTTAATTGAAAGAGTATGGTGCGAGGATCTGGATCCTCGACCCCGGCAAGAGCTGTGTTGAACCAGGAAAGGTAGCTTCTAAGCGACACGGCGGGCCCCTAGTATAGGTTGGATAAAGTGAGGGCATTCTTCGAAGCTGGGATGTGCACCCTGAATTGCTTGACCAGTTCTATTGCTAGTTGTCTGAAGTTGTTAATGGAATGGAGAAGGAGGCGTGAGAACCAAAGTAAAGTGGTACCAGACAGGAAGACCAAGAAGCATTTACATTTGGCTGGGTCGTCACCCCGGCTCGAGTCCATTTTCCATTCATAGCGATTCAAGAAGCCGCGAGGATCAGTGGTACCATCATAGAGTGGAATTTGTGGCATGCTAAAGCACCTCGGCCATTCGGCCTCATTTAGTCTTCTCGTGAAGATGTTCCCGTGCGTCGTGTGCGCCCCCTCGCATTTCCCTCATGACTCTTCGTATCATGTCGGGAAGGTAAGTTGGATGGGGATCCGCCATTGGGATCCACGAATTTTGACGCAGCTCCGAAGTCCTGTTGCGAGGCCATCTTCTATGATGGATGTCTGGATCGTCTTCCTCTATGTCCTCGACATCTATAATTGGGTTTTGGTGTGGAAGGTTAGGTGGAGCGGGGTGATGCAGGTCCTGTTCTGGAGGAGCGCAGTCCGTTGGAATAGCGGGCCCATCACCTTGATTAGCGACCATCGGGTCGGGTCGAGGAAGAGGTTGGTTTGTGGGATCGGGTCCGTCATTGATAATCATGCAAGAGTGGTCTCGGTACTGTGCCCCCTTGCTGTATGTGACTGTAGTTCGGTCGCCGTTGCCATTCCCATTCCCGTTGGCATGAATATTACTGTTATCGAGGGCACTGGTACGAGCGGCGACATGGTTGATGGGGGTGAATCTCCTCCTTTGGTACGGACCCCTTGACTCGGAAGAGGAAGTTTCTAAGGCGGTTGGTCGGGGTCAAGCATTGTTCCGAGTTAGTTGAAGTTGGGCGACAACGCGTTGACTTTTTTGAAGTTGTCACATAAGGTCAATGTTATTCCTTACTGCTTGGTTAAGCTCGACCATGGTGTTTTCATATCTTTCATTAAGCGCACAAATTTGAGCTTGGGTAATGGGCGCTTCGGGGTCCACCAAAGGAGGGACGGTTTCATTAGGGGCCAGGACATCTACCGGTTGAGCTTATTGGGAGGTACCGGCCTCGGCTGTGACTGAAGAGACGACCATTGCATTCTTTTTGACTTCTTTACCATCATAAGCGGACCCGACAGCAGGTTGGGCAAGGAACCTTAAGCTTGTCGAAGTCGAGATGATAATGTGGAAGAAAGACGCAAATCTTGAATTCTGATTCTCAGTGAAAGCACCAAATGTTGACAGCAAAAAATATCGTAAACACCAAAGATTCCTATTACAAGGAATAGTTAATTTGGTTGCAAGACTAAGTAAGAGAAAGCAGTAAATGACACGAGAATTTATAGTGGTTCGGCCGTGGATTAGGTCTACGTCCACTTTGGAAGGGTGTTGAACTTTTATTAATCACTCAAGAATTACAAGGTAGAGCCATGCTCATTACATTCACTTTTGTAATTTCCTATGCTAGGTATTAGGGAAAAAGAATATTTAATTTTCCTTCTTCCTCAAATAGGAGATGTCATTAATGGAGTTCATGGATCTCTAGGAAGGTCTCAGGTGAAGAAAATACAACCCCTTTGAAGTGTGAGGCCATGGGCTATTTATAGGAGTGGGAGTAGGTAGGAGTGGGTAGGATTAGGTAGAAATAGGAACCACATGCTGGAAATTCGAGCTCACGACCTGCGCGCCTCAAAATTTCGAACCCGAGCTCGGGTTCGAAATTTCGAGTCCCCTAGGTTCGAAATTTCGAACCCAGGCGTGGGTGCGAGATTCCGAACCCACGGGTGCGAGATTTCACACCCGCTGGGCTCGGAATCTCAAACCCAGCCATGGGTGCGAGATTTCGCACCCGCTAAGCTCAAGACCTCACACCCACTGGGTTCGAAATTTCGAACCCAGGCATGGGTGTGAGATTTCGCACCCGGCTGGGTGCGAATTCCGTGTCATGCCTGGCGTGAAGTTCTTCCGAGGGTTGCGTGGATCCCGGGACCGGGTGCTCGAGGCTCGTAACTCCTTCGGGGTCAGGGGCCTTGGTTCGCGGATATCTTCTGGATGCCGTGAGGTTACAAGCATTGTAATCCCTTCTTGGTCCTGTTTCCTTCGCTCCTGAGCGTCCCCTTTCGGCCTCAGCTTCACGAGGTACATTGAGTTGAGCATGTCTGATGCACTCTTGGGAACCGGACCAAAAAGCCGGTTAACACGTATAATCACGGAATCCAATATCGAAATTTTCCGAAGATTATTTCCATTCCAAATCCATTCCAATTCGTTCATTGGAAATTTCTGGTTATATTAAAACCATTCACAAATCCAATTTATTTTATTTAAAAATTATTGGATTTCAAATCTAGTTAATAACTAGTTCATTTTGATAAAAATATATTTTTGTCTTTACAAACGTGGAATTTTTCATCCTAATTCTTTCCAAATCATTTATTATGATTTTACACAAACTACTAATATTTTTAATAATTTTATTAAGGCCCTTTCAGTCGATTTCCATAAACGGTCATCGAACCGCACTTATTGCAACCTTTTTCAAATTTGATTTGGACATAATTCCAAATCCAATCGTTAGATTTTAAATCTCTTATATTCTTTGGAAAGCTCTTTTCGATACGAACCCAATGGTTCAGGTTTTAGGAGAATCCGACGGTCGGATCTCCTGTAGTGTCAATTCGAAGTCAATGGTCGAAATTCGCGAACGGTCACGGCGCGGCGCGTTCTATTCAAACCATTATATTTATTGTATATATATATATAGTATATATATATTATATATATTTCATCGATTTCCATTTAAAATGGTATTTTATAAATCGTTTATAAATTCGTTTTAAATCGGTTCCTACTTTCATTTCAATTTTAAACCAAAATTGAATACCCCTTATCATTATAATATTTAAATGATAATATTTTCAAAATATCTGATTTTGAAATCATTTCCTCTTCGATATTCATTATAAAAATGAAAAAAATCGATATAAATATCGTTCGCGTTAAAATGACGCAAATCTAATCAACACGGCTTCACACATTTCATATTTTAATCCTTTACTGAATATTATTTTAAAATATTCCTTATTTTAAAATATTCATTATTCGTTATTTTAAAATATTCATTAATTTAAACTATTCGTTCCTTCTGAATTGGAATCAGACCCAATCAATTACCATATAATTTATTTATATGGATTTCATGCACACATGTACACAACAATAATGATATACAATCAGCCATCATCTAGAGTGCATTACACAACTGCATAGGCATTAAATATAAATAATTAACGCTTACAACAATCTATCAACCTACCGATTGACATATAACTAAAAAATTGGGATTAGTGTACGTCAAATATTATTCCAATACCCGTTTGGGGTTTCAACCACCAAATAATAATTATTATTTGTGCACTTGGGCGATGTGTAGAAATTATCGTCCCAATCGATATCACAAAAATAAGCAAGCGTAAACAAGTCGTCCGACTTGTAAATTGATGTGTAAACTTATTTTTATCTATCCAATAAATATATAAAATTTCATAACATTGCTTATAAAATTATATACAATGCATATATAATTTTATTCATCACAGTTATAAACTAAAAATAATATTTTTTAGCGAACTAGTATTTATTCCATAATTGCCACTTTATATATCTCATATATATGTTAAAAGTAATATTTTTAACTAGCTAACAATTTTTCTAACACATTTTTGAAAATTTCGACGGCATAACGGCGCGATATTAAAACCGGAATAAGGTCTAGCCTTATCCCTCGCCTAATACTGACTCGCGCCATACACAAACCAATTCCAATCAATTCAATCCACTATACAATCAATTTTCAACACAACCAAATTTCCACAATACAATCGAAACACACAATCATGGTTTGTACAATAAATAGTGTCGGGGGCTTCTAAGCCCCATCTGCAAACCTAAAATATTTTTAACTGTAAAATAAATTAAGTGAGGAGTACTCACATTTGGATCCACTCCGCCGTGCTTTTGTTGCTTTGATTTGTTGTTCTGGTTCCAGAATTTTCAAACAAGCTCCAATCTTCACGCCGACTTTTTTTTATAGCCAAAACGCGCTATTCCGGACAACTTTCGCCTAGGGGCCCTTCTTCCGAAAATGCTCCAATTCGCCAGAATTTGCGAAATGACACGAATTAGACAGCAGACTTTACGTGCGTTTTCCAGGCGGCTACGCAATCCAAAATATGGCTTCCACATACCCAAATCGAAGAGAAAATCGTGCTCTTCAATTTTGACACTGTGGAGTTTTGGCCAAAAGCGCTCGGATTGGGAGATATGGGCTAAAACAGGTCTGGGTGTTTTATGCAAATACTAGAATTGGTAAAAATTGGATTTTTATTCACAAAGGGGCCCACAGTCGGAGTTGTAGGCTGAGGAGGGGAGCATGGTGTCGTTGGTGGGGTGGGGTGGTCTGACAGTCGGTGATGGGCCATGGCGGGCTGGCAGCGCTGGAAAGGGGAGGGTTTTGAATTAAAGAAGAGGGGGCAACGTTGGAGAGAGAGGACGGAGGAGGAGGTGGTCGGAGGTCGGGGCGCTGGTGGCGTCACGGCGGTGGGGCGACGCGCCTGGAGGGGCGGCGGTGGCTTACAATGTGGGAGCGACGGGTTTTTGTGATGGGGGGCGCAGTTGACCACGGTGAAGCAAATGAGAGTGTTTTGACCCAAAATTCTAATATATATATATATATATATATATGTATATATATATATATATATTAATTTATTTTATTTAATTCCCAAAATAGTTTCTTTGTAATTTGAACTCCAAATCGAACCCAACGACTGCCGCCCTTAGCTAATTACCCCCATTTCGGACGCAATGGGTATGTTTCATAAGCCAATTCGAATGTTTCGATCATTTTTCTTTAAATTAAAATATAAATCAATATATTGAATTTTAAACGTACATTTTAATTTACCGGGGCTACATACTGACTCCAAATATTCCAAAAAAAATAAATCTAGCTATGTTTTAACGATACGGTCCTAACAAAACTAATTTCTTCGAATTTGGAGACGGTTTGAAAAATGGTCAATTTCGAGTCGAATAAATTCAAACTAAAAGTGCCAAACACATTTAAATTCACCACGCTCATATATTAATTCCAAACATTATGAAAATTGGATTCTAGCAATAATTTGATATTCCGGATCCAGCAAAAATGGTTTCGTCAAAAACGGAGGTCGTTAGCAAAATGGTTATTTTTAAGGGCCATATAATATATTAAATTCCATAGGGACAATTTAAAAATTTTAACTGGCCATATCCTTTTATTCCAGTTATGAAATCAGGATTTTTCACATTTGTTAGAAAGATATAATTAAATAGATTCACATATTTCTGGTTTTACTGAAATCCGATTTATTTTGAATTTTGTACATTCATTTGAAATTTGAAATCGAATTTTCGAACTACCGCTCCATTTCAGGCTCGTTTTATAATTAAAATAAATTTATATGTTCTAACTTTGATAAAAATAATTTTTTATTCATTATTATTTAAAATAAATCATTTTAAGTATTCAAAATCCATTAAAATTGCCAAAATAAAATTTTTGAATTGGTTCTGAAAATCCGGGTTGTTACAGTCCCCTTTACCGTTACTCCGACCAACTGTGTCGGAACCCGACCCCATGCCTAAACCAGCGAAGCCGCAGTAACATGCGACATTTTTTGTCGTGGAACCCTCCCAAAATATGCCACCTAAATCACCTTGCTCCTCTGAGCACAACAGCATCGATCACCTCCCCCATCTCCGCTTGCATCTCCGGCGAGCCGTAGCCCTAGCGATCGTTGTAGGAAAGTCGGCCCTTCCTATAACCCATCGCACAAAATATAGATGGTACCAGCTTGAAGCTCTTGCATCACCGAGTCCAACGGATCCAACCTCGTCCGATTTCGTGAAGTATTGCATCTGATTTAATTTCTACAAGTTAGACCAAGTGGCGGCCTGTTTGTTCTCATTTGAGCTTACAGAAGATGAAAGTGGAGATCAGGTTATACGGTGAAGGGGGTTATTTATAGAAAAAGGTTGCGATATTTTGGTTAGATATTTTATTTTAATATTCCATTATATTCATGTTCGATGTTTTTAAGCCCGTACGACTTCATAACAAACCTGAATTCCATAAAATTTGTTAATCTGCTACATTACCGTATTTCGGACTTGATAAAACCGGTTTCGTCCAATTCCGTGACTGTTTTCAAAAACACTATTTTACGTGTTATTTAAATCGATTTATTATTTAATCGATTTACAAACACTTTGATTCTCCAATAATAAATTAATATTATTGTTCACATTCAATTATGATTTTTCATAAGCTTCGAAATCAATTTAATTCCATATTAAATTTCAGATTCGATTCAGTTATATTAAATAACTCATTTATTCTAAATTTAGTTATTCAACTTCTAATTTAATATTTGAATAAATTAAATATTATGACTCTAAAAATCCCGGTCGTTACATTCTTCCCCACAAAAAAGGATTTCGTTCCGAAATCACAATTAAGTCGAATGTTAATAAACCCACTAATTTTACTTCAAAATTTTATTTTCAAAATCTTATTAAATTTTTCTAACGCTCGAAAGTTACGGAAAATTTCGCCAGCACCTCCTCTGTACGGCCCGATCCGAAAAATTCCAAATGCATGTAGGGCCTCACTCAATCCAAAAAAGAAAACAAAAGGCCAAGCGGCTACCCGTCTCAGGGGCATAAAATCCATCAAACCCAATCAACAACATAAATGTCTACCTATTTATCGGGCAAACAAATCTCTACTTATGAAACCAAAAAGCGACTAATGCCATTTGCTTCCATAACTCGTATATACTTACATAACCCAAAAGAGTTAAGCAAATAAACAATTAACACGGTAACTCCAACATGTGCAAAAACAAGCATAACAACCATATGCAGTAGCCAATATGATGCAACTGGTAATAATGGTACAAATCCATATGAACAATCATATAACAATATCATATCACTAACAATCATAACTTGAGGTTATTCAAGTTTTGAAACCCCATCACCGCACAAGGATGATAAACAATATGTCAAGCATCACCTTATGCTCAACAGCCTCAGGTTAACACTTAACCAATCATCCATGCTACCTCAAACAATTTAGAGACTTAATTCCCGAATTCTCGACAAGTCAACAACATAGCATGAATTATTTACAAAGCCCGTACGATATACATAAGCCATCCATACGCAATATCAAATTCAAGCACTTATTCGATCACACAATTTCACTTCCAGACTAGTATCGCTGACTCGATCAGTCTAGTGTGGACTAGGATCTGGTTTCATGATTAGAAACCGCCATTCTCCTTACATAGCCATACTATGATAGAGAATCACAGAATTAAATCAAAAATCATGTATCTAACTTCGTTGTCAAGAATCGAGTGAAAAATACCAAATCTGATTTGTGTAAGCTACCACAAAATCAAGCACTCGAATCTGGATCAAATAGCAAAGCGAATAAAATAACCAACATAAATCTTACGTATTCATTCCAATTGGTTTAGTATTACTCCAATTATTTTATTCAACTTCATTCTCATACTTAGTATGTTATTCTATACTAATCTCATTTATGAATTATTTCATAAAATTTTCTTCAAGGGTTATATAAACTACCCACAATTCATAACACTTGACCTCAGAACAACTTCTATAATCAATACGACTATGTTTCTATGGTTCATCCTTACTAAAATTCTTATTATAAACACATTCGATTTCACCTATGTTTATAATTCATTTAATACTTATAATCATATTTCAATATACTCTTATTTTCGCTAAGTGTAAAAATTCTTAAGTTTAATATTCTAAATCTTTGATTTCGCTTCTATTTTAGTTTTAAATCGCGAACTGCCTAACCGTAATTTTTTTGAAAATTTGATTTAGCCATAACTCTGAATCTACAAGATGAAATCAAAAAAATTCTTTTCCATTGGAAAACTATAATCCAATAGATACAGCTGATTCTTGTTTCAAAGAATTCTGACTCAAATTGGATCTATACGTCCATTTAAACTTCAATTCGGAAAACTATGAACTGCCGCTACGCGACGAGCTCGTTTTTACTAAATTTAATTAATTAGTCCAAACTTCATTAAGTTTATAAGAATATAAACCATTCTCTTATGTTTTCACATAAACTAGATAAACGTTCTATTTCAACATGAAAATATCGACTATCCAAAATCGTCGAACTTCCCATTCCATATACAAATGAAATCTTCCAACATCATATAAACTAAGATGTAAAACCATGTAACTATAATCCCAAAGACTATATGCATCCATATATAACTTAGTTGAAAACTTCAGAATTGAAATTCCGGATTTTATACTTCAAACAATTTGGATTCAAACAGAAATATATTTAAATCCAAACCATTATCCATGGTAGTAATTTCTTACTTAGAAACTCGAAAATGAATCCCGATGATGTTGCAGTCATCAGCAACATTATTTTCCAGCTACCAAAGCAAGATCAATACTTTTCTAATCTTTTAAAATCATATAAACCTTTTCAAACCAACCTCAATATATCATTCAAGCTTTGAAAATCATTTTCAAACTTCCTGGGATTTCAAACTCTTCAATTCTCAAGTCAACTCCATTTTATATTTATAAATATCGTTTACAAATAACACTTACATATTCCTTGTTTAAATTCGTTTTAAACAATTCACATTCAGATTAGATACTTACCCAACATCATTACCTAGCGCCTTATATTCAAATCGCAAAACTGAATTCACAAGATGTTCGTTTCCAATATTCCCAAATTATAAATCTACCCATCCCATGCAAGCAAATGGATAAAATTACTCTTATCCAAAAACAGTAATCAAAACCCATAAACATGTCGGGTATAACTACAAATCAACCAATAAATGGTAATAATAATTATATATCATCATTCTTAACAAACAACTCATACATATAACTAATATTTAGTTATGAAAACTTACCTTAAATATATAAAATATATAAATTCTTGGTAACTTAATTCATTTACCAAATTCGAAACAATATCGAATCGAATGATTTGTTCGAGTGTTTCAGAATCTTTATCAAAACGATGATCATTCGATTGATTCGGATCCAATATTCAGACTTAATAAATCACACAACACAATACAAAACAATTTGTATTAAATAACAAGTACGCGCTCATATATATAAAATATATACTCTCAGAACTCAATCTAGGATGTTACTAATCCTATCTCTAGTGAGCTATAACCCTGTAACAACCCGGAATTCTGAGCCAATTTAAAATTTTTATTTTGGCAATTTTGGCGAATTTTGAATATTTAAAATGAAATATTTTAAATAATATCGACGAAAAATTTATTTTGAATATAATTCGAACTTATATATTTATATAGATCGTCGTTAGAATATAAATATTTATTTATATATATAAAAGGAATTGAAAATGGCGTGGTAGTTCGATAATTCGATTTCAAAATTCAATTGAACATACCGGTTGCAAAATAAACCGGATTTTAGTGAAACCAAAAATATTTGAATCTAATTGATAATATCTTTCCAACGAATCCGAAAAATCAAAATTTCATAGCGGGAATCAAAAGTTATGGTTAAATGAATATTCAGAATCGTCGCTATGGAATTCTGGCCCTTAAAAATAGCCATTTTTGCAAACGACCTCGGATTTCGATGAAACCACTTTTGTTGGATCCGTGATGTCAAATTATTGCTAGGTTCCAATTTTCATAATTTTTGAATTCAATATGTGAGCGTGGCAAAGGAAAACGCGTTTGACCAGTTTAAGTTGATTTTAATCAACTGGAAAATGGCCATTTTTCAAACGGTCTCATAATTCGATGAAATTAGTTTTGTTAGGGCCGTATCGTCAATACGAAGCTAGGAAATATTTTTCTGGAATTTTCGAGTTAGTATGTGGCCCCGATAATTTGAAATGTGCGTTCAAATTGAATATATACTGATTTATATTTTAAATTTGATGAAAACTGATCTTAACGGCCGAATTGGCTTACGATGCATATCCTATTGTGTTCGGAATGGGGGTATTACGCTAGGGACGATAGTCGGTGGGCTCAATTTTGAGTTCGAAATAAAAGTCAACTTTTTATTGGAAATTAACTAATTAAAATTAAATATATATATTAAACTCTCAGCCCCCTTTTTCCTTTCTAAACCTAAATAAATAAAAGAAGCATCCTGCCCCCTTTTCCCTCTGAGACCCGTCGCCCTCTCGAAATCACCTCCCCACCTTCCACCAGGCGCCGCCGCGCCCAGCACCGGCCCCCTTCCACCATCGCCGACTCCGGCGTCCCCCTCCCCCTTGACCGTGACACGCCAAGCACCCCCATCTCGACGCAGTCGATCCCCGAGCCCAATCCGCCACCGAAAGCCTCGTCTCCAACCGCCGACCCCCTCGACCCCCTCCAAGATGAACTGCGCCGCTTCAGACGAACCAGACCTCGATGCCACCAGCAGCCTCCAAACTCCGACGCCAGCTCGACAGTAAACCCCCCTCTCTCAACTTCAACTGTAAGCCTTTATTTTTGTTTATTTGTTTTTGTTTTTCAATTTTTATAAAATTGCTAGTAAAAATAGGATTTTAAAACTAGTAAAAATAGGATTTTTAAACTAGTAAAAATAGGATTTTTAAACAAGTAAAAAAAAGGATTTTAAACATGTAAAGATTAGATTTTTCAATTAGTAAGGATTCGATTTTGATATTAGAAAGGATTCGATTTTTAATGTTAGAAAGATTAGATTTTCATGTTGGAAAAATATGATTTTTATTATCATAAAAGGATTAGATTTTTATACATGAGGAAAATATAATTTTTATAATGTAGAAAGGTTAAAAATATAATTTTTATACTAGTGAACAATATAAAAATATGATCTTTCTTGTGAAGTGAACGATATAAAAATATGGTTTTTAACGATGGAAAAATATAATTTTTATATAATGCAGAAATATAAAAATATGATTTTTATCCATATAACTCAGGAATAAAAATGTGATTTTTATTTATTGAAATGAAGTAATAAAAATATAATTTTTATTATAAACAGCGGGGCAAGAACTACAAGGGAATTTCAACAGATCCAGACGGTTCAGCAGTTCAGAAGCAAAGCACGGCGGAGTGGAACCCTCTGTGAGAACTTCTCACTTTTAATTTAATTTTCTAGTTAAAATATATACTAGGATGCAGACGGTGTTTAGTAGCACCCGACACCCATCGTCCACAGACCATGGACGGCTTGTATGCTTGGTTGTTTGATTTTGATGTGTAGTCGATTGTGTGATGTGATGTGAAATGAAATAAAATACTTATATAGTTAAAAATATTTTATAGTTAAAAATAGAATTTTTAACGTGTATATGAAATGAAATAAATTAATATAAACAAATCGGAGATTTGTTTATATACACTGATTTGATTGATATTGATTGGGATGATAAATTTTACACATCGCCCAACTGCACAAATAAAATCTGTGTTTGATTGTTTGAAAACTCCACACGGGTATTGGGATGATATATGGCATACACTAGTCCCAATAATTAGCTGTATGTCGATCGATTGATGGACAGACTGTTATGAGCGTTAAATATTTATATTTGATGCTTATACAGTGTAGAATGCACTTTGGATGATGGTTGATTATTCATCGTTGTTATTGTATACATGTGTTGTAGAAAATCCATGTAATTAACATTATATGGTAATTGATTGGGCCTCATTCCAGTTTTGAATAGAAATATTTGAAATAGAAATATTTGAAATAGAAATATTTGAATATAAATATTTGAAATAGGAATATTTGAAATAGAAATATTTGAATAGAAATATTTGAAATAGAAATATTTTAAATAGAATATTTGAAAATGGAAATATATGAAGCCGTGTTGATTAGATTGATGCCATTTTGACGCGAACGATATTTATATCGATTTTATTCATTTTTCAATGAATATCGAAAGTGATTTCAAAATCTGATAAATTGAATAGAAATGAATTCGAATTGAAATTGAATAAAAATGAATTCGAATTGGAATTGAATAAAAATGAATTCGAATTAAATTGAAATGAATTGAAATTCGGATTAAATTGAAATCGAATTGAAATCGTTTTGAAATGAAATTAAAACGAATTTATATTGGATTATTCAATTTTGATTAGAAATTGAATATGAAGTTGAAATCGTTTCGAAAAAGAATTTAAAACGATTTATAAAATTCGTTTTGAAAGGAAATCGATGAAGTATATATTATATATATTATATATATATATATAATATAATGGCCTGAATAGAACGCGCCGCTGCAGTTCGCGAATTTCGACCATTGACTTCGAATGGACATTGCGGGAGATCCGACCGTCGGATTCTCCTAAAACCAGAACCGTTGGGTTCGTGTCAAAAAGAGCTTTCTAACGAATATTAGAAATTTGAAATCTAACGGTTGGATTTGGAATTATGTCCAAATCAAATTTGGAAAAGGTCGCTGTAAGTGCAGTTCGATGGCCGTTGATGGAAATCGACTGTACGGGCCTGGATAAAATTATTAAAAATAGAAATAATTTGTGTAAAATCATAAGAAATGATTTGTGAAGAATTGGGATGAAAAACTCCATATTTGAAAAGATAAAAATAGATTTTTATCGAAATGAACTAGTTTTGGACTAGAATTATAATTCATTTATTTTTGGTATAAATAAAGTGAATTTGAAATGGTTTTGAAATATAGCTAGAATTTCCAATAATTGAATTGGAAGGGGTTTGAATCGAAATTGTCTTCGGAATATTTCGATGTTGGATTTCGTGATGATACAGATATTGTTATGGGAATTTGAAAGATATATTAATATCTTTATTTCCGATACGTTATTTGTTGGTCGTAGAATTTGATATTGAATATAAGCCGATATATTTTCTATTCAGAGCCTTGTATTTAATATCAAATGTGATTTGGATTTTTCGTGAATGGTGTCTTCATTAACACTGTTCTTAAGCCCAGTTGAGAAAAAGATTAAATCTTTTTATTTAGATTTAATGAAGTGTACCAATTAAATAATATTTAATTGAAATTGAATTGGTATTGATTTTTGGGTTTATCGTGAACAGTGTTTTAAATAACACTTAATCTTTAACCCAATAATTAATGGAATGTGATTTTGGGTTTATCGTAAACCGTGTTTTAAATGACACTGATTCTTTAACCCAGTCAAAGATTAAAAATAAGTGGAGTTTTAATGAATCTTTAGTTAGATTGAAACGATCGAGAATGGAGTATCACCAGTTTTGCTCCAGGCGATAGTTAAATCTTTAATTAGATTTGAATGTGAAATGATAATTGAATTTACCGATAACACCGTGGTGTTAGATATGAAGTATTACCAGT
Source organism: Allium sativum (assembly GCA_030737875.1). Lineage (NCBI taxonomy): Eukaryota > Viridiplantae > Streptophyta > Magnoliopsida > Asparagales > Amaryllidaceae > Allium > Allium sativum. The sequence continues at coordinate 682,496,222 of CM060919.1, forward strand.
TTTACTTCATGGGATGAACAGGTTGGGATTGGGAAATAAAATAAATGATTACTTCGGTGTGGTTCGCTAATCCCGACTAGTTTAAAGTGATATTCAAAGGAAGATTAAAGAATTTATCTTTGATAAAATTAATGGGAACCTTTCCCAAAATATAAGAATATTTGAATAAAAAGAATATTCTGAAGTGGAATGAGGCGTATGTTGTGTTTATGTAACACTTTTATAATATATACGCGAGTTATTCAGAAAGACCGGGTTTATCCCATTTTGAATAACTGATTCGACGTGGTGTCGAAGATGAAGACGGTGGTTGAAGACCGGAGGTCTTCACGTCGTTTGGGTGATTACTGATTATCTTGATTGGGTTGTACACCCAAAAAGATGGAAACAGTTAGTGATCGTCCAGACGTACTTGGAGATCGATGGATATGCGGGGTACTAGGTGCCTCCGGCTTCGTTCAGACCCAGAACGAACTTGTAAATGGACTGTGTGTCTGACATTGTATTTTAGTCTGTGTGGTTGATTTCTATTAAATATATATCTGTTTGGCGGCGGAGAATTTATTCTCTTGCTTAACGCCCTTCTCTGAGATGCACGAGCTCAGGGGTTAAATATCGATGGATATCAAACGCATGGAGTGAATTGCCTGTGTGGCATGCCTAAGTGGCAATTGATTAAGGCTTCGGTTGAAAAGCAAAGTCTTGTGGTGATGATCAAAGCACAGCCTGTGTGGCATAGCTTTGTGTAACGTTGATTTGCGAGCCTCACCCCCGGTAGTGAACTGGAAACGGGAGAGGACAGCAGGGAGAACATGCGTTTCCTTCTAGCTAGAAGTGGCATCAGTGGTTTTACACGCCCTGACGAGTTTGACTTATATGGTTGTTGCTATTGCGAGGCGCCTCGGATATATCGGTCGTTCTCGAACCGATGGAGTCATTCGTTGGCTCATTTACGCCCCATAGGGAGGGGAGACGTAGTGTTCAGGATTTCGTCTAATCCACATCGGTGGATCGGCCCTGAAGATCCAAGGGTCGATGCGTTCTGTCCCTGAGACATGGGCTAGATTGTCTCGAATTCGGTAGAGGACGATCCCTTGCCTCGGTTCACAGATGGAAATCCAATTTCCAAATACGTTACATTTGCGGTTTTGGTTGTAGAGCCTAGTATGGCGACATGATATATGGTACCCATGCCGTCTATGACTAATATTTATGATTGAAATTGTTTTGACACTATACACTTATAGTAATAATAAAACATGAAATTTAGCATATCAAGCATTCTTTGGCTATTATAAGGTAAAACCATATCCTCCGGCTTGTGTTGCATTGTGTGATGAGACTTGGGTCTTATAATAGCTTCATTGTTCTTTCTTTAGCATTGCGCTGTTGTTTTATGCACTGGTGTTCTTGGGAGGAAACCCGTTCCGTGTTATACGGCGTGGTCCCTTAATTTACCTAACTTTAAAATAAAGATTAATAACTGTTTTAGTTCTCACACCAGTCCCATGACTGACCTGGAGTTTATTGTTTTAACCTAAACTCTGGGTGCCCTTATTTTGACACGGGCAGCTAGTAGTTTTGGTTTTGCAGATTTATATTCACAGGATCCTGGTTTACAGCTGGAATGATATTCGGAAAGCTTTGTATCCGTATATCTCCTTCAGTTGTGTATTGTATTATTTTTCCGCTGCGATGTATTTAAATGTAAATTAAATCTCTGATATTTCTGTGTAATATTTATTTATACTCTGTATATTCTTGTATTCTGATGGAATTGTTGTAATATACAGTGAAATGTTCTTCTGTCTGCGTTCTGATGTGGCTTGTCCTCGACTATCCAGGCTTTCCTTACCGGGGAAGTTCGGGTCGTTTCATTTTGGTATCAGAGCTTTGGTTTACAAAGCTCAGAGAACAAGACACGTTAGAACCATACGAAAGAATTCATCAGATATTGGATAAGTAATATCCAATGAGAATGACTCGTTAGAGGTGTGATCAGTAGTATCCTAGAACGAGTGTGAAGAGTATATTTTTAAAATGAAAACAAATTTTTGTTTTGAAAAATTAAATCAATTATACGTATTTGATTATTTATAGTGATTTGGACAATCCGATATATAAAGATTTTGCATATGCGTCTTGCAAACGTGTATTCGAAGTTTTAATATACTGGATAGTTATGGAATCATACTCTAGTTGCCTGGAATAATTCTGGTAATGGGGCACCGTCGCCAGTATTTATTTTCGAGTAACGAAAGTAAGATTTCTATATTTCCATTAGACTAGTGTGAGAACCAAAATATAGCTAGAATACATTGTTGTTAATTGGCACCAAAAATGTGATTTTTGGACTATATATAAAAATTATGAGTTTGAAATGATAATTCACTAATTGATTGACGGATGTGTTGTGTGATTATTCATTTAAACCATTATATGAAAGAATGGTGAATTTAGGCCAAATTGAACCAAATATTGAACTGTATTAAAATTTATTTGCAAATGCATGCATGTACATATATATGTGTGAACAGGTCATAGCAATGAGGCTAGAGAAGAGGAATAAATTTGTTTGCCCGACAAATAGGTACATGTTTATTGTATTTCTTGAGTTTTGGGTGATTTTATGAGCCGATTGGCTTTTTCTTTTCCTTTTGGATTGAAGAAGGCCATGGGAGGCTATATGAAATATCCCGAAGTCCCCAGTGCAGGGGAGGTTATGGCGAAATTTTTCGAAAATTTAGGGTGTTAGCCAAATTTTTGAAAAGTTCTTAGAAACTGAAAAGTTGAAGAACTTAAGCCGTAGCGAAAATAAAGAAAGTTGAGTTGAATTGTTAAACAACTTTCGGCTTCGTTCCTTTTCGGGGATGAAAAGTTTTAAGTGGGGGAGATTGTAACAACCCGGAATTCTGAGCCAATTTAAAATTTTTATTTTGGCAATTTTGGCGAATTTTGAATATTTAAAATGAAATATTTTAAATAATATCAACGAAAAATTTATTTTGAATATAATTCGAACGTATATATTTATATAGATTGTCGTTAGAATATAAATATTTATTTATATATAAAAGGAATTGAAAATGGCGCGGTAGTTTGATAATTCGATTTCAAAATTTAATTGAACATACCGGTTGCAAAATAAACCGGATTTTAGTGAAACCAAAAATATTTGAATCTAATTGATAATATCTTTCCAACGAATCTGAAAAATCAAAATTTCATAGCGGGAATCAAAAGTTATGGTTAAATGAATATTCAGAATAGTCGCTATGGAATTCTAGCCCTTAAAAATAGCCATTTTTGCAAACGACCTCGGATTTCGACGAAACCACTTTTGTTGGATCCGTGATGTCAAATTATTGCTAGGTTCCAATTTTCATAATTTTTGATTTCAATATGTGAGTGTGGCAAAGGAAAACACGTTTGACCAGTTTCAGTTGATTTTAATCGACTGGAAAATGGCCATTTTTCAAACGGTCTCAGAATTCGATGAAATTAGTTTTGTTAGGACCGTATCATCAATACGAAGCTAGGAAATATTTTTTGGGAATTTTTCGAGTTAGTATGTGGCCCCAGTAATTTGAAATGTGCGTTCAGATTGAATAAATACTGATTTATATTTTAAATTTGATGAAAACTGATCGTAACGGTCGAATTGGCTTACGATGCATATCCTATTGTATTCGGAATGGGGGTATTATGCTAGGGACGACAGTTGGTGGGCTCAATTTTGAGTTCGAAATAAAAGTCAACTATTTATTGAAATTAACTAATTAAAATTAAATATATATATTAAACTCTCAGTCCCCTTTTTCCATTCTAAACCTAAATAAATAAAAGAAGCATCCCGCCCCCTTTTCCCTCTGAGACCCGTCGCCATCTCGAAATCACCTCCCCACCTTCCACCAGGCGCCGCCGCGCCCAGCGCCGGCCCCCTTCCGCCATCGCCGACTCCGGCGTCCCCCTCCCCCTTGACCTCGACGCGCCAAGCCCCCCCCATCTCGACGCAGTTGATCCCCGAGCCCAATCCACCACCGAAAGCCTCGTCTCGAACCGCCGACCCCCTCGACCCCCTCCGAGGTGAACTGCGCCGCTTCAGACGAACCAGACCTCGACGCCACCAGCAGCCTCCAAACTGTGACGCCATCTCGACAGTAAACCCCCCTCTCTCAACTTCAACTATAAGCCTTTATTTTTGTTTATTTATTTTTGTTTTTCAGTTTTAATAAAATTGCTAGTAAAAATAGGATTTTTTAAACTAATAAAAATAGGATTTTTAAACTAGTAAAAATAGGATTTTTAAACAAGTAAAAAAAATAGGATTTTAAACATGTAAAGATTAGATTTTTCAATTAGTAAGGATTCGATTTTGATATTAGAAAGGATTCGATTTTTAATGTTAGAAATATTAGATTTTCATGTTGGAAAAATATGATTTTTATTATCATAAAAGGATTAGATTTTTATACATGAGGAAAATATAATTTTTATAATGTAGAAAGGTTAAAAATATAATTTTTATACTAGTGAACAATATAAAAATATGATCTTTCTTGTGAAGTGAACGATATAAAAATATGGTTTTTAACGGTGGAAAAATATAATTTTTATATAATGCAGAAATATAAAAAATATGATTTTTATCCATATAACTCAGGAATAAAAATGTGATTTTTATTTATTGAAAAAGTAATAAAAATATATTTTCTATTATAAACAGTGGGGCAAGAACTACAAGGGAATTTCAATAGATCCAGACGGTTCAGAAGCAAAGCACAGCGAAGTGGAACCCTCTGTGAGAACTTCTCACTTTTAATTTAATTTTCTAGATAAAATATATACTAGGATGCAGACGGTGTTTAGTAGCACCCGACACCCGTCGTCCACAGACCATGGACGGCTTGTATGCTTGGTTGTTTGATTTTGATGTGTAGTTGATTGTGTGATGTAATGTGAAATGAAATGAAATATTTATATAGTTAAAAATATTTTATAGTTAAAAATAGAATTTTTAACGTGTATATGAAATGAAATAAATTAATATAAACAAATCGGAGAATTGTTTATATACACTGATTTGATTTATATTGATTGGGATGATAAATTTTACACATCCCCCAACTGCACAAATAAAATCTATGTTTGATTGTTTGAAAACCCCACACGGGTATTAGGATGATATATGACATACACTAGTCCCAATAATTAGCTGTATGTCGATCGATTGATGGACAGACTGTTATGAGCGTTAAATATTTATATTTGATGCTTATACAGTGTAGAATGCACTTTGGATGATGGTTGATTATTCATCGTTGTTATTGTATACATGTGTTGTAGAAAATCCATGTAATTAACATTATATGGTAATTGATTGGGCCTCATTCCAGTTTTGAATAGAAATATTTGAAATAGAAATATTTGAAATAGAAATATTTGAAATAGGAATATTTGAAATAGAAATATCTGAATAGATATATTTGAAATAGAAATATTTGAAATAGAATATTTGAAAATAGAAATATATGAAGCCGTGTTGATTAGATTGACGCCATTTTGACGCGAATGATATTTATATCGATTTTATTCATTTTTCAATGAATATCGAAAGTGATTTCAAAATCTGATAAATTGAATAGAAATGAATTCGAATTGAAATTGAATAAAAATGAATTCGAATTGGAATTGAATAAAAATGAATTCGAATTAAATTGAAATGAATTGAAATTCGAATTAAATTGAAATTGAATTGAAATCGTTTTGAAATGAAATTAAAACGAATTTATATTGGAATATTCAATTTTGATTAGAAATTGAATATGAAGTTGAAATCGTTTCGAAAACGAATTTAAAACGATTTATAAAATTCGTTTCGAAAGGAAATCGACGAAGTATATATTATATATATTATATTTATAATATAATGGCCTGAATAGAACGCTCCGCGGCAGTTCGCGAATTTCGACCATTGACTTTGAATGGACAGTGCGGGAGATCCGACCGTTGGATTCTCCTAAAACCGGAACCGTTGGGTTCGAGTCGAATAGTGCTTTCTAACGAATATTAGAAATTTGAAATCTAACGGTTGGATTTGGAATTATGTCCAAATCAAATTTGGAAAAGGTCGTTGTAAGTGCAGTTCGATGGCCGTTGATGGAAATCGACTGTACGGGCCTGGATAAAATTATTAAAAATAGAAATAATTTGTGTAAAATCATAAGAAATGATTTGTGAAGAATTAGGATGAAAAACTCCATATTTGAAAAGATAAAAATAGATTTTTACCGAAATGAACTAGTTTTGAACTAGAATTATAATTCATTTATTTTTGGAATAAATAAAGTGAATTTGAAATGGTTTTGAAATATAACCAGAATTTCCAATAATTGAATTGGAAGGTGTTTGAATCGAAATTGTCTTCGGAATATTTCGATGTTGGATTTCGTGATGATACAGATATTGTTATGGGAATTTGAAAGATATATTAATATCGTTATTTACAATACGATATTTGTTGGTCGTAGAATTTGATATTGAATATAAGCCGATATATTTTCTATTCAGAGCCTTGTATTTAATATCAAATGTGATTTGGGTTTGTCGTGAATGGTGTCTTCATTAACACTGTTCTTAAGCCCAGTTAAGAAAAAGATTAAATCTTTTTATTTAGATTTAATGAAGTGTACCAATTAAATAATATTTAATTGAAATTGAATTAGTATTGATTTTTGGGTTTATCGTGAACAGTGTTTTAAATAACACTTGTTTTTTAAACCGATAATTAATGGAATGTGATTTTTGGTTTATCGTAAACCGTGTTTTAAATGACACTGATTCTTTAACCCAGTTAAAAATTAAAACTAAGTGGAGTTTTAATGAATCATTAGTTAGATTGAAACGATCGAGAATGGAGTATCACCAGTTTTGCTCCATGTAACGACCCAGAAAATCTGAACCAATTTAAAATTTTTAAATTGGCTAAAATAATGGATTTTAAATATTTAAAATAATAGCAATGAAAAGTGAGTTTGAATCGACGTTTGAAAATGAATATAATTAATTCTAATTATAAACAAGGCCAGCAAAGGCGCTGCAGTTTCAAAAATTGAATTCAGACTTTGTCGGACTGTACCGGGTGCAAAACAAAACGGATTTGAGTGAAACCAAAAATATTTAAATCTGTTAGTGAGTACCTTTCTAACGAATATGAAAAATCGAATTTTCATAGCGGAAAGCAAAAGTTATGGCCAAATGAATTTTCAGAAAGGTCGCTATGGAATTTATATAGCCCGTGAAATTGGCCATTTTGCATACGACCTCGGAATTCGACGAAACCACTTTTGTTGGATCCATGATGTGAAGTTATTGCTAGGTTTCAAATTTCATAATTTTTGAAGCTAGTATGTGAGCGTGGCAAAGGAAAACGTGTTTTGGTCAATTACAGTTAAATTGGATCGACCAGAAATGGGCCTTTTTGCAAACGGTCTCAGAATTCGACGAGACTGGTTTTGTTGGGACCGCATCGTCAAAACATAGCCAGATTTATTTTTCTAGAATTTTTCGAATCAGTTTGTGGCCCTGGCAAATTGAAATGCATGTTCAAATCAAATATTGAATGTTTTATATATTAATTTGAAGGAAAACTGACTGAAACAGTCGAATGGGCCTACGAAACATATCCCATTGTGTTCGGAATGGGGGTAAAACGCTGAGGACGATAGTCGTTGGGTTTAGATTGATGGTCGTGTCAGAAAACCCCTTTTAAAACTCCCCCGACCAATCATAATTTTTTTAAAAAAAATAAAAGAAAAGAAAATCCTTTCTCTCTCCCTGAACGAACGGCGAAAACCATTCAAATCTTCCCGGCTTGATTTCTCTCTCGTTTTTCAACGAAATCGAGCAAACTTGGATCCATTTTGAAGCTCTAACCGTCCTCTTCAAATCCATGTGAAGTGTGGCAATTATCATTCAGTATTCGTCGAGTTGCGAGCCTGGGAAGTGCTCGACTTTTGAGCTCCGCCGCGGTTGACTGGAGCCACCGGAGTGGGTCCCCCTTCCGGCGCAGGTACTCCTCTTCGTCCTCTTCGACGCAGCGCCCTCCGATCCTCTTCATACTTCACGGATTAGGTGAAAATCTAGACCCTAGTTTTGAACCATATTGAAAGGTATACGGTTTATATTATTTAAACTGATTTCAACAGTTTTAAAGTGTTGCAAACTTTGAAAAATCATATCTTTTTCGTTTCTTGACGAAATTCGATGAAACAGGAAACATCGTGACCGTGTGGACGTCTTCTACATTTTAGAAGAGACCGCATATTTTTCTGAGCCTTCTGCTATTTTTGGTGGAGTGGAACCCAATGTGAGATTTCTAATTTATAAACGATATGGAAAACGACGATGTATAAATTATATAGTCGATGTATGAGTAATATAAGCGTTGTACACCTCATGTATAAGCGTTGTATAAGTTGTACGTTCGATGTATAAGTTGTATATGCATTGTAAAAATTATATATGTGTTGAAATAGAAGTGAATTGCTATATATAAATATATATATATACGCCCCTCGTCCACAAACCATGGACGATATTTATTGGTTGTGATTGGTGTGGAAATTGATTGATAGCGAATGGTTGATTGGAATTGTTTGTGGTTGATATTGATTGATTGCGGTAGAAAAATACCCATTTGTGGTTGAGAAATATTTGGTTGAAACCACATAGGATTAGTTTGTGGAAATGAAATAAATATATACATGCCGCCTGCGTGCGAACTAGATGCATGATCCCTATTGTCAAAAACCGCGAGGTTTTAAGGTAGAGCGAGGAGCCGTACTAGGGACGGTCCCGGTTTTAACTACCCTGCCGTTATGCTGCCGAAATTTTGAATAATATTCATGTGTTTGAATTATTTTCATTTGCTGTAACTATATTTATTCGTTGTATAGAAAACCTTCATGTGTTAAATCGATATTCATTCGTTGGATAGAAATTCATGTGTTGAATGGTATTCGTGTTTTAAATATAAAAATCACATTTTTATCTATATATAGAAACTATAGGAAACCTTCATGTGTTGAATTGAAATTCATTCGTTGATATAAAATTCATGTGTTGAATGGTATTCATGTTTTAAATATAAAAATCACATTTTTATCTATATATACAAACTATAGAAAACCTTCATGTGTTGAATCGAAGTTCATTCGTTGAATTGAAATTCATGTGTTGAATGGTATTCATATTTTGAAATAAATTGTTTTATAATAAAAATCACATTTTTATCATCTATATGAACTATATAAAATAATCTTGTTTTGAAATTTTTTTATAATAAAAATCCTATTTTTATTACCTATATAAACTATATAAAATAATAGTGTTTTGAAATGAATTGTTTTACAATAAAAATCACAATTTTATTATATACATGAATTGCTAAATATAGTGAAGTGTTGAAATAGAAGACAGGTAGATAAAAATATCATTTTTATCAAATGTATGAAAAGAATATGGTTTTGAAATCGAAGAATCGATATATATATATATATAAATAGAATTAAAATATATCGAATAACGACGCTGCAGTTCGTATTTTGAAACCGTGATTTCAAACGATTATACCGGGAGATCCGACCATCGGATTTTCCTGAAATCGCAACCGTTGGGTTCGCTTTGGAAAAATCTTTCCAACGGCACCAACTTTGTAAAAATCCAACAGTTGGATTGTCTGGAATGTTTAATTCAAATCTGAAGAAAAACAGCGCCAGAATCGATTATATATATATATATATATATATATATGTGTGTGTGTGTGTGTGTATAATTATATTTAATCGAATAACGACGCTGTAGTTCGTATTTTGAAATCGAAACTTCAAACGATTATACCGGGAGATCCGACCGTCGGATTTTCCCAAAACTGGAACCTTTGGATTTGTTTTGAAAAGATCTTTCTAATGATGTAAATTTTGTGAAGATCCAACGGTTAAATTTTCAGATATGTGTAAATCAAATCTGAAGAAAAACAGCGCCACGGCCGCGTTATGGCCCGAAGCGTCGTTTTGAATAAATTGGCTATTTTAAAATAAATAAAAATAGCGATAAATCGTTATAAAATATTATAAACGATATGGATGTGAAATTTAGAAATTAACTGAAGGTTGGCTAAGTCGAATGGTTCCTCGGGTATTGATCTGATGTTAGTTTCGGCCTTCGGGGTTAATATTTGGGAAATCGTTCTCTTACTGATTGACGGTTAGTGACTAATGAATTGAAAAGATGCGTGTGTATGTTAGTGTTACACTTATTTATTATATACGCGAGTTGCTCAGAAAGACCGGGTTTATCCCATTCGGAATAACTGAATCGACGATAAGAAATCGAAGATGAAGACGATGGTCGAAGACCGGAGATCTTCACCTCGTTTGGATGGTAACCGAGGTCCTGATTGGGAGGCTTCCCGAAATATGGATAATGAGTGGTGATCATCCAGGCGTACGTGGTGATCGATGGGTTTGTGAGGTATTTAGTGCCTCCGGTTTCGTTCAGACCCAGAACGGACTTGCAAATGGATAGTGTGTCTGACATTGGATTTTATTCTATGTTGATTGATCTCTATTAAATATACATCTGTTTGGCGGCGGAGAATTTATTCTTTTGCTTAACGCCCTTCTCTGAAACGCACGAGCTCAGAGGTTGTATATCAATGGATATCAGTCGCATGGCATGAATTGCTAGTGTGGCATGCCTAAGTGGCAAATGATCAAGGCTTCTGTTGAAAAGCAAAGTCTTGTGGTGATGATCAAAGCACCGCCTGTGTGGCGTAGCTTTGTATATAACGTGAATTCGCGAGCCTCACTTCCCGGTATGAACCAGAAACGGGAGAAGGACATCAGGGAGGGCCTGCGTTTCTTTCTAGCTAGAAGTGGCGTCAGTGGTTTTACACGCCCTAACGAGTTTGACTTATGTGGTTGTTGCTGTTGCGAGGCGCCTCGGTTTGATCGGACAATCCGGGTCCGATGGAGTCATTCATTGACTCGTTTACGCCCCAAAGGGCGGGGAAACGTAGAGTTCAGGCATAATAATCCACATAGGTGGACCGGCCCTGACGATCTAAAGGGTTGATGCGTTCTAATCCTGTGGCTCGGGCTAGAGAGTCACGAATTCGGTAAGGACTATCTTTTGCCTTGGTTTATGACGGAAATCCAATTTCCAAATACGTGACTATGCGGTTTCGATTGTATATATATTTGGCGACATAGTGGCATGGGACGCTTATGTCGTCTATGATTGATAGTTATGATTTGAAATTGTTTTTGAAACAAATAAACACTAGTAACAATATCAAATGCTTTTGTTTTATTTGTATCAAGCATATTTTGGCCATTATAAGGTAAAACTCTATCCTCCGGTTTGCGTTGCATTGTGTGATGGGAACTGAGTCTTATAATGGCTTCATTTTTATAAAAAGCATTGCGATGTTTAAAAGAAAGATTTGTTTTAGAGCACTGGCAATCCAATGGAGTAAACCCGTTCCACGAAAGTGGCATGGTCCTATGATTAGCCATATTATAAATGTGTTGAGTAGATTTCTCATACCAGTCCCATGACTGACTCGTAGTTTGTTTCACTTTCAAACTCGGGTGCCCCTTTTTCTACACGGGCAGCCTTGTATTCAGGTTTAGCTGGTTCTTTTTGGATAGCTGGAGCTGAAGATGGGTTCTATCATTTATCTCTTTTTATGTTGTTCAGCCCCTATTGTACATTATGTTTGTTTTCCGCTGTAGACATATATGTATAGTTGAATTGTATTTGTACTAAGTATGATCCTGTATACTGTGTAGCTCTGATGATTACTCTTATCCAGTATATTCTATTGTTCATTATCTGGTGTATTTATTTAATTCTGTTGTGCTATTATCTGTTTCTGTGTTATATTCCAAGGATTACCCTTGCCACCGTCAGCACGGGATTTGGGGTCGTCTCATTTGGTATCAGAGCTTTGGTTAAGCTTAGTTCTGGAATATAACATATTAACGAACTCGTCAGAAATAGAACCAGTAGTGTTCTAGGACGGGTAACTCTATACAGATAGGATCAGTAATATCCTAGTATGAGTAAAGCAGAATGAAATTACACCTTGATAGACACATTTACATTTGAAGTATTTGTTTCTATGTTTTAAAATATCTTTTCTGTGACCTGACACTTGATCTGCTATTTGCAGAAGTACTAGAAAATGAGTGTCAGAAACAGAAGGAATGCAGAACCGGATATTGAGGCCCTATTAATCAAATATCGAAATATGGGTGGAATACCGTTCTCTGGTGAAGAATCTATTATGAAGACACAGGCTTGGATTCGCTCTACTGAGAAAATCTTTGATGGTTTAAAGTTGAGGGATGACCAGAAAAGATTACCAGCATCCAAGGCACTCAAAGATGAAGCTTTGTTCTAGTGGAAGTCGTTAAAAAGAAACCAAAGAGCTGAGGAACAAGAAAGTTCACTTGGTCAAAGTGCAATGGAGTGGAGATCCGCGAGATTGTACTTGGGAAACTAAGGGGAGCATTCAGAAAGCCTATCCTAGATGTCGAGTGGATCTCTCTGATTGACTCTGGTGCAAGGTACATTTACCATACTTTGCATTACCAATTAGTTCTCTACTCTGTTGTTATTTTCTTTCCATGGATGTGCACTTTTAATTCTATAGTCTGAACGATTTTAAAAGAATACAGGAATTGATTTGTATGATTTAGAAAAGTTAAAAACAATTTGATTGTTGTTTGTGTTGTGTGATAGTGAATTAGATTAATTAAATTATTGAAACGATAAGTAATTTATTTAATAAGAGAATGAATGGTAGAATTTATTCGATTATATCACACATTTAATAGATTAGAAAATAGATAGAAATATATACATGTGCATTATATATGTTTGAACAGGTAAATGGATAGCTGTTGAGTAAAGATTTTATTTGCGTGCCCGACAAATAGGTAAACCTTAATGAGTTGGATGCGAAATATTATTATATCAACTCCTGTGAATGTCATTGGATACGGAGTGTTGGTTATTCTATGTGTAAAAATAAATGTCGCCATAGGATAGTAACAATTAATATTGAACTACATTGCATGGCATACTTCAGAAGATAGACATACTTCATCATATACAACATAAGCATTTGGATCTTGTGTGACGAGGTGGACGATTTACCATACGAGCGAGAGGCTTGTATGGCGATGACTATATTTTACAGGTTGAACTAATGACTGATATGGACTATTTAAATTGTAACGATAAAATTGCCAGATTAATAAAAACCCCACACGGGTCTAGAGTTGACAATAATCACGTCTCTCTAGTTATTAGATATGGCACATGGACTATTTATTTCCTACACGGGACGAGGTGACGAGGATTTATCCTCTGGAGCATTTAAAATACACACTCCCTCAGGCTTTGACAGGGTGACGAGAATTTATTCTCTGGAGTTATTATCAATACACGCTCCCCTGTAAACACCAGAATATATCACTATAAATATGTGTATGCTTATTAGGATTTATTGGGTACCTAATACGGCCCAATAAATTTCCAAACCTCTCCGCGTACAAAGGAGGTTATGGCGAAATTTTTCGAAAATTCCGGGTGTTAGCCAAATTTTTGAAGAATTTGGAAATTATCAAAAACTGAAAAGTTGGAGAATTGAAGCCAGATTGGACGTAAAGTTGATTAATCAAACCACTTTCGACTTTGTTCCTTTTCGGGGACGAAAAGTTTTAAGTGGGGGAGATTGTAACGACCCCGAAAATCTGAAGAAAAACAGTGCCACGGCCGCGTTATGGCCCGAAGCGTCGTTTTGAATAAATTGGCTATTTTAAAATAAATAAAAATAGAAATAAATCGTTATAAAATATTATAAACGATATGGATGTGAAATTTAGAAATTAACTGAAGGTTGGCTAAGTCGAATGGTTCCTCGGGTATTGATCTGATGTTGGTTTCGGCCTTCGGGGTTAATATTTGGGAAATCGTTCTCTTACTGATTGACGGTTAGTGACTAATGAATTGAAACGATGCGTGTGTATGTTAGTGTTACACTTATTTATTATATACACGAGTTGCTCAGAAAGACCGGGTTTATCCCATTCTGAATAACTGAATCGACGATAAGAAATCGAAGATGAAGACGATGGTCGAAGACCGGAGATCTTCACCTCGTTTGGATGGTAACCAAGGTCTTGATTGGGAGGCATCCCGAAATATGGATAATGAGTGGTGATCGTCCAGGCGTACGTGGTGATCGATGGGTTTGCGAGGTATTTAGTGCCTCCGGTTTCGTTCAGACCCAGAACGGACTTGCAAATGGATAGTGTGTCTGACATTGGATTTTATTATGTGTTGATTGATCTCTATTAAATATACATCTGTTTGGCGGCGGAAAATTTGTTCTTTTGCTTAACGCCCTTCTCTGAAACGCACGAGCTCAGAGGTTGTATATCGATGGATATCAGTCGCATGGCATGAATTGCTAGTGAGGCATGCTTAAGTGGCAAATGATCAGGGCTTCTGTTGAAAAGCAAAGTCTTGTGGTGATGATCAAAGCACTGCCTGTGTGGCGTAGCTTTGTATATAACGTGAATTCGCAAGCCTCAATTCCCGGTATGTACCAGAAACGGGAGAAGGACATCAGGGAGGGCCTGCGTTTCTTTCTAGCTAGAAGTGGCGTCAGTGGTTTTACACGCCTTGACGAGTTTGACTTATGTGGTTGTTGCTGTTGCGAGGTGCCTCGGTTTGATCGGACGATCCGGGTCCGATGGAGTCATTCGTTGACTCGTTTACGCCCCAAAGGGCGGGGAAACGTAGCGTTCAGGCATAATAATCCACATCGGAGGACCGGCCCTGACGATCTAAAGGGTTGATGCGTTCTGATCCTGTGGCTCGGGCTAGAGAGTCACGAATTCGGTAAGGACTATCTTTTGCCTTGGTTTATGACGGAAATCCGATTTCCAAATACGTGACTGTGCGGTTTCGATTGTATATATATATTTGGCGACATAGTGGCATGGGACGCTCAAGTCGTCTATGATTGATAGTTATGATTTGAAATTGTTTTTGAAACAAATAAACACTAGTAATAATATCAAATGCTTTTGTTTTATTCGTATCAAGCATAGTTTGGCCATTATAAGGTAAAACTCTATCCTCCGGTTTGCGTTGCATTGTGTGATGGGAACTGAGTCTTATAATGGCTTCATTTTTATAAAAAGCATTGCGATGTTTAAAAGAAAGATTTGTTTTAGAGCACTGGCAATCTAATGGAGTAAACCCATTCCACGAAAGTGGCGTAGTCCTTTGATTAGCCATATTATAAATGTGTTGAGTAGATTTCTCATACCAGTCCCATGACTGACTCGTAGTTTGTTTCACTTTCAAACTCGGGTGCCCCTTTTTCTACACGGGCAGCCTTGTATTCAGGTTTAGCTGGTTCTTTTTGGATAGCCGGAGCTGAAGATGGGTTCTATCATTTATCTCTTTTTATGTTGTTCAGCACCTATTGTACATTACGTTTGTTTTCCGCTGTAGACATATATGTATAGTTGAACTGTATTTGTACTAAGTATGATCCTGTATACTGTGTAACTCTGATGATTACTCTTATCCAGTATATTCTATTGTTCATTATCTGGTGTATTTATTTAATTCGGTTCTGCTATTATCTGTTTCTGTGTTATATTCCAAGGATTACCCTTGCCACCGTCAGCACGGGGTTTGGGGTCATCTCACTCCAAGCGATAGTTAAATCTTTAATTAGATTTGAACGTGAAATGGTAATTGAATTTACCGATAACACCGTGGTGTTAGATATGAAGTATTACCAGTTTTACTTCATGGGATGAATAGGTTGGGACTGGGAAATAAAGTAAATGATTACTTCGGTGTGGTTCGCTAATCCCGACTGGTTTAAAGTGATATTCAAAGGAAGATTAAAGAATTTATCTTTGATAAAATTAATGGGAACCTTTCCCAAAATATAAGAATATTTGAATAAAAAGAATATTCTGAAGTGGAATGAGGCGTATGTTGTGTTTGTGTAACACTTTTATAATATATACGCGAGTTATTCAGAAAGACCGGGTTTATCCCATTCTGAATAACTGATTCGACGTGGTGTCGAAGATGAAGACGGTGGTCGAAGAGCGGAGGTCTTCACGTCGTTTGGGTGGTTACTGATGATCTTGATTAGGCTGTACACCCAAAAAGATGGAAACAGTTAGTGATCGTCCAGACGTACTTGGAGATCGATGGATATGCGGGTTACTAGGTGCCTCCGGTTTCGTTCAGACCCAGAACGAACTTGTAAATGGACTGTGTGTCTGACATTGGATTTTAGTCTGTGTGGTTGATTTCTATTAAATATATATCTGTTTGGCGGTGGAAAATTTATTCTCTTGCTTAATGCCCTTCTCTGAGACGTACGAGCTCAGGGGTTATATATCGATGGATATCAAACGCATGGAGTGAATTGCCTGTGTGGCATGCCTAAGTGGCAATTGATCAAGGCTTCTGTTGAAAAGCAAAGTCTTGTGGTGATGATCAAAGCACAGCCTGTGTGGCATAGCTTTGTGTAACGTTGATTCGCGAGCCTCACCCCCGGTAGTGAACCAGAAACGGGAGAGGACTGCAGGGAGAACATGCGTTTCCTTCTAGCTAGAAGTGGCGTCAGTGGTTTTACACGCCCTGACGAGTTTGACTTATGTGGTTGTTGCTGTTGCGAGGCGCCTCGGATATATCTGTCGTTCTCGAACCGATGGAGTCATTCGTTGGCTCATTTACGCCCCATAGGGCGGGGAGACGTAGTGTTCAGGATTTCATCTAATCCACATTGGTGGACCGGCCCTGAAGATCCAAGGGTCGATGCGTTTTGTCCCTGAGACATGGGCTAGATTGTCTCGAATTCGGTAGAGGACGATCACTTGCCTCGGTTCACTGATGGAAATCCAATTTCCAAATACGTTACATTTGCGGTTTTGATTGTAGAGCCTAGTATGGCGACATGATATATGGTACCCATGCCGTCTATGATTAATATTTATGATTGAATTTTTTTTGACACTATACACTTATAGTAATAATAAAACATGAAATTTAGCGTATCAAGCATTCTTTGGCTATTATAAGGTAAAACCCTATCCTCCGGCTTGTGTTGCATTGTGTGATGGGGTCTGGGTCTTATAATAGCTTCATTATTCTTTCTTTAGCATTGCGCTGTTGTTTTATGCACTGGTGTTCTTGGGAGGAAACCCGTTCCATGTTATACGGCGTGGTCCCTTGATTTACCTAACTTTAAAATAAAGATTAATAACTATTTTAGTTCTCACACCAGTCCCATGACTGACCTGGAGTTTATTGTTTTAACCTAAACTCTGGGTGCCCTTATTTTGACACGGGCAGCTAGTAGTTTTGGTTTTGCAGATTTATATTCACAGGATCCTGGTTTACAGCTGGAATGATATTCGGAAAGCTTTGTATCCGTATATCTCCTTCAGTTGTGTATTGTATTATTTTTCCGCTGCGATGTATTTAAATGTAAATTAGATCTCTGATATTTCTGTGTAATATTTATTTATACTTTGTATATTCTTGTATTCTGATGGAATTGTTGTAATATACAACGAAATGTTCTTCTGTCTGCGTTCTGATGTGACTTGTCCTCGACTATCCGGGCTTTCTTTATCAGGGAAGTTCAGGTCATTTCAAACCCCATACAGGCCAAGGTGTTTGCTAAACCTATGCTCTGATACCAAATGTAATGACCCGACTTTTCGGCTCTCGAAAATCAACACTAATACATCCTCTGTATTCATGTATCTCAAATCAAGTGCCATAAAGTACGATAGTTAGGAGAAAACAAAGAAGATAGAAGAATAGAAGAAAGAGGATACAGAACAGAATATCACAACGGAACGAATAATCTATAATAATAACAGTGCACTTTTACAAAAAACAGAAAAACTTTAAATATATAAACATCAGTCAGAGTACACAATGAATTAGCCTGAACAGTTATAACAACATGTCCTTACAATTGCTGATACATACAATAACATACACAGCGGGATAAAATAAGAGAGTACGAGTATACGTCTCGTCACCAACTCCACTTTTGAAGCTCCAAAGCAATCTAAATCTGATCTGCAAATATACTCGGTCTGACCCGAGCATTATCGCAAAATAACACCCGGATCAGGCTAGCAACCGCGTGAGATAACTCAACATTTAAGTAACACATATCGATACAATCTGAGACCGTACGCATATCCGTAACGATTATCCCTTCAATAACATCCAACCATTTATTAGGAGAAGTATAGTTGTATATAGATAATGTCTAGGGTGTAGAATATAAATAAATTCACATAGAAAGAATGGTTACATTGGTTACATTCGACAACTATTAAGTGTACAAACAAAACCGATAAGGCACGTTCGCATATTGGGTTTTCCATCAAAGATCTCTCAATGTAGATCCGAACTCTATGCACAAGGGTCAGAAAGTACCTCTGAGCCTCTTATACCTCTAGATAAAATATACCATAAGGTAAACACGACTGACCCACGCACGAAAACACCGGTGTGCGCCACGTGGAACCAAATATACCTAACTCCCGCATGCAACTTCGAGGAGCTCCCGCACGATTCGGTAATAAGCATACACTAGACATGGAGTCAATATATCCTGCTGTAGGTTAGCAAAACCCCAGATTGTGCTCCTACTCTGTTTTTAGCTATATCCGATGTCGAGGTTTCGTTCGGCATCTTTCACACGAGTCTTCATCACTCAAACAGAACAAGAACTCCCAGATGGAATCCCACAACTCAATAGATCTTGGAATCACACATGGATTCCTTCATAGATCTCGGAATCACACGTGGATTCCAATACATCACTAGATCTTGGAATCACACATAGATTCCTTCACAGATCGTAGAATCACTATATGTGTTCGAGCATCTCAACAGATCTCGAATCGCCACATAGCCTTCATTTCACAACCGCTTTCAAAATATAGAACCCATATACTTGTTTTGAAGTGGTTTTCGATAAGTAGAACACTTACACCCGGTCTCCTCAAAATCAGTTGCTAGATTTAAGGTCAAGTTCTATAGTCAATTAATTGACTACAATTCACACAATAGACGGTTGTATATGGATAACAGTCGTGCTTAATTTCCATAACAAACGAATAAACATTCGAGGCATTATCAAGATCACGAAGCATGATAAACAGTCGAAGCACAGTTAATGCATATAAACGGCTTCTAATCCCATTCCCATTTAATTAATCTTTCATTAATTAAAACTTTTGTTATTAGTAAAACTTCTTTTAACTAATAAAACTCATTTGTCAAATACTACTTCACTTATCAATCAGTAACTCATACTCAATTAATATTCCTTTGTTAGTAAAACTTTTTTTAACTAATAAAACTTCATTTGTCAATTAAGACTTCGCTATTAATCAATAACTCATACTCGATTAATATTCCTTTATATACTAGCGTATATATTCAAATTATACATATAAAAGACATATGTATATATCCAATGAATTCCTTATTCCTTTATAGTCTTAATACCTAAAAAGTATTAATATACTTATCCCTTCGGTATAAGTATAATCATAATTCATTTTCAAGATTTTCTTTCTAACTTCATTACATCAAAATGTATTCATATAATTATCCCTCCGGTATAAGTATAACTATAATTCATTTCTAATATTTCTTACAATATAATCAAAGAGGTTAAACCATTGTTTTATAAACAAACTCTTCTCTTTTATAAGTTAAACATCTTATTCCATATCTTTATCCTAAAAGATTTCCTATACTTGTTTCTATCTTTAAAATCAGTTATTAAAGATCTAAGTATATTCAAACTCGTTAAACAATATGTTTCCAGTTTAACTATATTCAAAGGGTTTAAAAACAAGTGTTGCTAAAACGCTGTTTACAACAAACCCAAAACAGTTCCTTTATAATCATCTTTAAACGTTCGTTTGAAGATTCGATTAAATTAACTTTATAATATAATCCAACATGGTTCAAGACGAATGTAAATAACACATTGTCACGACAAACCCACATCCATTTCTATATTTATCCACATCTTTAAAATAGTCCTTTAAAGATGTAAATATCGATAGATATTCAATATGGTGAAATACCGTGATTTCTAAATCATTGATTATAACAGATGTGTTATAACCAAAATCATTCCCAAATCTTATAAAACCATTCACTTCCAGTTTCCCCAATCCTGTTCCTATTCGTATAATTTCCCAATTCAGTCCCGTTATGCCAAACACACCAATTTGTGTGAAATAGACAAACTCAATATATTATACAAAATGATATATTACTTCACGATAATTTCACATTTAACAACGTTATATAATCAATGGGGTCCACTGTCAGGTTTAATCATAATCAATTCATAATACAGCATATGAACATAAATACGGTAACAATAATATTGAGGAATCCTGTTGGATTCCTCCAACCTGTCCCCCTACATCATAGTTCATATATCAACACAAATATATACGTAATACAGTTCAATAACAGTCAATACTATTATATGGTACAATAGCATAGCGATAAACGTGAGTTAAACTCACCATCCATTCCAATCGTCGATTATGCGCTATTTTATCTAATTCCAAACAGCCTTTTGAAATTAGACAAAATTCCAAACTCTCCAGAATGATTCAATCTACTAAGTATGCATAGTGCTCGGCGATACGAACCCAATGCAACTGATGTTTCGCCAATCCGATCTAGTATGAAATAGGCATAGCATTATGAAGTTAGCACGTGTTTCGCATACAATTAATTCAATCATTTAATTAAATTAAAACTCTCACCCCTAAATCACATGTACAGCACCCTATCTCCCCCAAATTATAATTCCAAAACCCACTATTCGACAATCCGCCTTCACCATAGTGTTTCCCTTCGCGAACCCTACCCGACCGTCCCCTTCATCGTTGCTCCGACCAACTATGTCAGAATCCGACCCCATGCCTGAACCAGTGAAGCCACGGTAACGTGTGACATTTTCTATCGTGGAACCCTCCCAAAATCTGCCACCCGAATCACCTTGCTTCCCTGAATGCAACAGCATCGATCACCTCCCCCATCTCCCCTTGCATCCCAGCGAGCCGTAGCCCTAGCGATCGTTGTAGGAAAGTCGGCCCTCCCTATAACCCATCGCACAAAAAATAGATGGTACCAGCTTGAAGCTCTTGCATCACCGAGTCTAACGGATCCGACCTTGTCCGATTTCGTGAAGTATTGTGTCCTATTTAATTTCTTCAACTTAGACCAAGTGGCGGCCTGTTTGTTTTCGTTTGAGTTTATAGAAGATGAAAGTGGAGATTAGGTTATACTGTGAAGGGGGTTATTTATAGAAAAAGGTAAAGATATTTTGGTTAGATATTTTGATTAGATATTTAGGTTAGATATTTTATTTTAATATTCCATTATATTCATGTTCGAAGTTTTTAAGCCCGTACGACTTCATAACAAACCCGAATTCCACGAAATTTATTAGTTTGCTACATTACCATATTCGGACTTTGATAAAACTGGTTTCGTCCAATTCTGTGACTGTTTTCAAAATCACTATTTTACGTGTTATTTAAATCGATTTATTATTTAATCGATTTACAAACACTTTGATTCTCCAATAATAAATCAATATTATTGTTCACATTCAAATATGATTTTTCATAAGCTTCGAAATCAATTTAATTCCATATTAAATTTCAGATTCAATTCAATTATATTAAATAACTCATTTATTCTGAATTCAGTTATTCAACTTCTAATTTAATATTTAAATAAATTAAATATTATGACTCTAAAAATCTGGGTCATTACAATCCTTCTTGGATAATTTATCCCGTTTTAAATTACTCTCTAACTTATCAAAATCTGTTAATTAAGCAATAATTAACTTCTTAGAATTCATTTAAGAAAATGATTAACTAAATAATTCTAATTACAAAGGTAATCACTTTAATTATTGTTAATTAAAATAATAATTAACTTCAACATTAACTAATGTAAGAATAGGTAACTTTATTTATTAACTCAACAGTTATCTTTAACCAACATTAATTAAAAGGTTCATTTTCTTTAATAATCATTATTAAGTTTTAAACAACCATTTGTTAAAACCTTTTCTATTAAACTAATTGAATACAAATTAATTTAATAATCAATTTCCATTTAAAGCAGATGATTTGAATCAACCTAAAAACAACCTGATTAACTAATTACAATTAATCTTTCCTCTTTAAATTAATTAGTAATATAATTAATTTAAAATAATCCATTTAATAATTTTTAAAAAATAACTATCTCAACAATTAACATATATAAATCAATTTTTGATTTACTTTACAGAAATTAGAAACATAACCATCCCAATGGCACCAAGCAGCTCTTACATTAAACGACATTCAAGTCATAACACATAATTACATAACATAGTTATGTAATTAAATCTATAATATAACACAACAACAACATCTATTTACAGAAAAATGTGTCAAAATAACACAATAGCAGAACGTTGTTTATTTCTGCTGGCAGGGTGTCCAAACAATTCGATCAATTCAGTTTATAGTGGAATATTGTTTATTTCCACTAATAGATGTCAATATATAATTACGATTAACGTAATTAAACACATCTCAATTAAATACTTAATTGAACAACCAATTCGGAATTTACAGATCATTACCGATCAATTTTTAACAGTTTACACGTTAATTTAGTTCAACGGCTCATTTGTTATATTATAAACAATTATTATAACTAAAACTAATTTTAATTATCTAAAAATCAATTAAATTTAAATCATTTTAAAACTTGATAAATTATATCGAATTTCTTACAAAAACATACACTATTGATCGACACATGCGCCAAAGTCTATTTGAATACAAATCAATGTTTAAACTTATGTATATACAACAATACACATACAGATCTAAATGTTATTTAATTTAAGATTTAAACTTAATACACTTTTCCCTTCAACTTTTTTTTATTTTCTTTTAATTTGGGTCGATCCTAAACCAACCCAAACAACCCTAGGCTAAACACATACCCGCTATATATATACGCACTCCTATATATATTTAAGTTTGAACTTAAATTCGAACTTTCATATATATATATATATATTAATTTTATTTTATTTTTATATATGTATAATGGACTGAGCCCATAGCCTAACCCGACTGAACACCAACACATCCTGCACCCCTTATCCTCCATAAGTTCTAGCTTCTTTTATTTCTTTTCCTTATCTTTTCTTTTGTTTGTTCTTTTGTGTTTTTTTCCTTTAAAGTGGGACAAGCCCAGCCCAAACAAACCAATGCACTAATACTCCCGCACCCCAATTCCTTTCTCTTCTCATTTAGGCTTCAGCAAACCAACGCAACACAACAAAAAGAAGTTAAACCAAAGAATCCCAAGAAAAATAGTAACTCATTAACCCTTATGCACTGCCTCCATGTGCACATGCACATCAACGCCGACCACCTCTTAGCCACTGCGCCCTCCTCTACAAGTCCAACTTCGAACCAGGAACACCCATGACCCGCTGCTACGACCCTACATCGCCTCCTTCTCAAAATCTCTGCCTCACTCAATTAAAACCTGAATATCAACATCTAAATGATCTCAAAACTTGATGTCCACACTCGACTCCGACCACTGGAGAGCCTGCAGCCGCCACCCTGTTGATATCTACCACTTAGAGCTCTTCCCTACCCAATATCTCAGAACCCAATCTATCCATTGCCATGCATGATGAAATCAAACTCAATTCCACCAAACACTACACATAAACCTAAAATCACCTCGTCTGATCACTTTGGACCACCCTACCCGATGAAACTTCACCTGTCCATCCCCTACCTCTAGCGAAACTCCCACAAACAAAAATCCTCGAACCAGTAACCCAAATTGACAACAACAAAAATTATTCCAAATATATTTTAATCCTAACTCAATATATAGTATGCTAAAATCAAGATAATACCACTAAAATTCATGTTTTCCCAATACAAATACACATGCATACCTGAATTTCACATCTAAAATGATCGAACATTTGAGTTTTTACAAACCCTTACTGTATATCACATGTATCTGAGGGTATACACCTTTATTTAGGCTGAAACAATTTTTAAAATTCACTAGAGGTGTACATAAACAATTTTCATGTTAAACCCAAATCCTAAAACAAACTAAAATTAGAGTTATTGGATTTCAAATCAAGGTGAGATAAATATATGTTACCAGTTTAACATACAACCATTTTTATTAATAGTGATTTATTCTCAACATTTGTTAAGTCCACCAATGACAAAACATATTCACTTTCATGTATGTATATATGTAAGTTTGAATTACAATAGTCAAATAATCATGAAACAGGTTAGAACGAGGAATATGGGAAAGTTTACCCTCATTTCTCTTGTTCACTATTATATGCTCACTGGTTCTAGTTCTTAATTAGGGTTTGCCTCCATTTTTCGTTCTAATACAGATGGATTTGTGAATGCTTTTAGTATGGTCCTTTGTGTATTTATAGATAGGATTCAAGTAACTATTGTATTGCATCTAGGCCTTGTGTAGGGTAGACGATGGGATGTTTTAGGTTGCTACCATTTGATTGAAAAGAAGGTTCTTAGGCTACAGGTTTGATTTCTTTTTAGCTGCTATATACACGGCCAGCTATATAGAAGCGCATGTATTTGTACCAGTCACATGTGCTAATGGTTTTAAAAACCCAAACTTTGTTCTTAAGTAGATCAAGCCATTAATTTTATGGATTGCCTTAGGCTTCTAGCATCTAGGATTGGAAATGAAAGTGTTGTATTAAGTCGTTCAATTCTACCAGTTATGTTTGTAGCCTATATCTATGTACATATGTGTACCACATGTGCTAAGGGTTTAAAAACTAAGCTTTAGGTAAGGAATGTTAGGTTGCTAGAGCATGTGCTTAGGCTGTCTATAACTGATTGGAAGGGAAAGTGGGCTTAATCATTTTCATTTAACCTCTTCCACTCTGCATATGCACAACCAATCCATAGAAACACATGTATATGGTACCAAGATAGGTACTAAATTGTTTTAAAATTTATACTTTTCTCTCAAGAAAACTAAAACATTAAATGGCCATGTGTTATAGCATACAATTAGGTATAAGATCTTCTACTAAATATGTTTTTAAAACTAAATACTTTTCTTACAAGTAATTCAACCCATTAATGTTTTTGTACTTAATAAATTTGAAAATATAAACTTAGCTTTTAATTAAATCAAGCCATTAATGTGGTTGATCATATGCCATTTCTATCAATTAAATGTTATTTAATAGCCATGCCCTCTTTTGTGTACTTAAATATGAAGTAATAGAAAATTTATTATAAATATTCTTATTTATTAGTTTAGGCAATTTTATTTTTACATGAATTGAAAACAATCTTTAATGCCAACAAAAATGTTACATGTTATTTACTTGTTTATATACGTGTGTGAGTGTGTGCATATATATACAGGGACGAAGCCAGGATCTGGTTTAGAGGGAGGCGAATTTAGGGGGGACTAAGGAATATATATACTAAGGAATATATCAAGTTGAGATATGCACATATTATTTTAAATAATTATTATTCTAATTTTCTATAATATTCAAATCCAGTATTATCTATTTTTACATGAATTAAAACAAATATAATATTACAAAACAAAACAACGGAACATTACTTACTTGTTTTAAATACATATATATATTGGTTAAAGAATTTTAAACCATTAAACTATATACTTGGAATTTTTCTTAATTTATTATTCTAAATTTGTTTAATTTAATCAAATACTGAAAATAATCCATAATAAATTATACTACAAAGTAAGTCAAAAACCAGGTCGTTGTAGTAATTTTAATGTAATGTGTTGTATCTTGCTTTTGAACATGTCATTGTCTTTTGTTGGTGTGATCAGCTTTGTGTCCCCTGCGTGAGATTGCTTCTAGCTAATACACGATTGGTATATCACATGCAACTAATGTGGTTTCTTGCTTTTCAATAAAGAATGTTAAGAATCACTTTAAAAACCAGTCAACTTCCCCAAAAAAAACATTTAATTTTAAGGCATTCTAAACAATATATAATTTAAACTTAAATTGCTAGGTAATGAAATCTAAACAAATGAGATTTATATGACAACCATTTGTAGATAAATGAAGCTATAAAATTTATATGTTAATATGTAATGAAAAATATATCTATGATAATCTAGTTATTTTAATTTGAAAATTTTATTAGAAGGTAAAATGGGTAGGAAAGTGTTATTCGAATATATTTGAAATACTTATTGATTATGAAGAAAAATATTTATAATCATGGATTTTAAATAAGCAATGGTGATTTATGAGTATATAAATGAACTTGGAAATTGAATACCGTAGTCCATAAAAAATAAGCTTAAAAGAGAAAGGTTTGAAAAGTAATTGAAAAATTTATTTGTGTTCATTTGAATAGAATTCTAATCATTTTGAAATAAATTTTGAACAGAAGAAAGTTTAAAATAAATATTAACGATAAAATTTAAACTTGTGACGTTAAGAATGATATAGAATATAACATTGTAATGAATCTAATAAAATGTGATTGAATTTAATTTATACTTATATGTTAGTTCATGAATGGAAACTAAACTATTATCTCAAGAACTTAGAAAATATATTCTCAATGATAATAAAAATTGAACCTAACTTTAAAGAATTTAAATATAAGAATTTGATATGGATTCAGGAAATAAATTAAGAAATTTTGAAACCATAATTTAAGAAAAAAAATCTGTTAAGAAATCATAAGATATAAGATGTAATTATGCAATAATAAAATAGGTAGCCAATAGTTTCTTCATAAACACCACAACAGTAATAATGATGATTCAAATTCATCCTCTTTAGCTTCAACATATTAGCTGTTCTTGTAAATATATGATATTTAACTTTTCAGGGTTGTTCGAGAGAAGAGTTAATGCCCGTTCAACAGTGTTTGATATTGTATTCGTTCGCGTGGCTATCATATTTTGCGTCACATTTTTAAATTTACACCATTGCTACAATTGACGAATAAAATCTGTTATTATCACTTAGAATAGAAAATCCTTTATTGAACTCATCCATGTAGAAAGTTGGATCTGCCTTCTACAACAAAAGTAGTGTTGCGAACCTTGTTTTATTCTACTCTTCATCGGTGCCTTGATTAATGTCGTCTATAATCTTTTGAAAGTACTCATCTGTGCACTTAGACAATGTGAGCTACTTTCTTCTTAATTCCAAAGTTTATCTAGCGCAGGAATGGAAAGAAATCTGGGAAGTTGGCATAGCCACCTAACAGAAAACTAATTCTTCCACCCATTTATGGAACAATTCCTCCTTGTTTGATCATGATTTGTTCTTACTGCTGGAGAACATCTTTCCAGCCAACATTTTTATTACACCATTTAGCATTACATCAAATAGTTTTGACTTCACTTCTATCTTGGTCATTCTCTGAAATTTGTCCAAGTAATATTAAACTTGGTTGGAATCTGAATTTTAAAAGTATATTCAGAATTATGTATAGTTGGGACCCCAACATTCCTTATTGATTTATGGGATCTAGTATATATACCACCTTAATTTCGAAGTCTGTAGAGAGAAGAAAATCGATTGATATATATATATATATATATATATATATGTATGTATATGTGTGTGTGTGTGTATATATATATAATTTTGCTGCTAGGGGCTACTGTAGCAACAACAGTAGTAAAAGAAATGAAGTGAAATTAAGGTTGCAGTTGCAATAGTAAGGAAAAAAAGAATGATGATGTATGAACACAAATCAAATTAACGTAAGTAAATTCGATATTTATAACTTGAATGATCAACAAATTGTATGTAAAAAAATAGAGCATGTATTTAAATATTAGAATTTGGCTTTGTAAATTGTTTGGAATTATATATGTTGTTGACATGTAAGTTTACTTATGTCTTATGTACATATGCTATGTATGTCAATCTTTCCATATAAATGCTTGATTCTCATTTGTGTGTTAAGTGTTTAGTAGGTGCAGTGGCACGCGCTTTGCTTATGGATCTCGCTTTTACACTAAAAATAATAATGTAATTGCTTATAGTGCTAATAAAAGTTATATATCTCGAATTACATAACGTACTTATGTATATTTATGTTGTTTCTCCTAGTTTGGGATGTCTCACCATGTAGATGAGATGTATATTGTTATTATATATAACTGTAAATTTTGCCGATTGTGCCATGCAAAGGAACGTTGTCGAAATTTTCCATAAATCCAGTAGCTAGAAAAGTTTTTGAGTTTTAAGATTTTAAAACTTATACTCTTTCTAACAAGTACAAACAAAGTAATATAATAGAAGTTTTGGTTTAGTTATATATAGGTATGATTCTATATGACGTTTCCTTTTTTAGAACGAAAAGCTTAAAGTAGGGAAGAATGCAATGACTCAATAATTTCGACATTTTGAATACGAAGTTAATATAATCTAATAATTTGAACATACGTTTATAGTTAGAAGTTAACTTAGAATCTGAAAATATAAATTCATTTGGAATGTTATAAATATAACTTGAATTATGTAAGTTGATTTGAAAAGAAGAATCCAAAGCAACAAGTTAATTAAGAATTTGTTTAGTTGAAACAAACATGAAATCGCAAACTAAATAAAAAATGGATTATTAAATTGAGTACTCTACATAGAAGCGGTCGAAATACTTGAGTATTTAGTGTTACTAGCTCATTCCATAACATGTGTATGCCACATTGTCAATTTACAACATGTCACTGATTTCCATCAATACATAACCTCTAAGCACGTAAAACTTAGAGGTGGGAATAATTAATTGCCACAACCCGATATATATATATATTAATAAAAATTAGTGTTACGCAGTCAATTACATTGTTAAACACACAATCCATACAAGTTCATTCTAGGTTTGAATGGAACAACTCCGAATATCCTTAAATATATTTAGACCTCATGCCACTTATAACCTTGTTTAGGTGTACGGCCCGATTCAAGACATCAGCAATCAATCGAAATAATCCAAAGATTTCCGGTCTTCATTTGTCCTTTCTAAGTCTTCAAATAGCATCGTATTATTACTTCGAATGATTTTCGGACTTAAATCCAATCTCGGTCTTTCCAAGTAATAAGTGTATTTTAAAACAAAATCTATGGACTATACCGGTTTCAATTTGTTATCAATTCATTTTTGGATAAGGTTGAATTAACTTCCTTAATTTCTATCTTATCTCTTCTTTACAAATCCCTTGTTCAAAACTCTCTATTCGTTTTTATTAATTCCATTCGCCTTTTCAAATTTAGAATTAAAGCCTTATACACAATTTTTTTAATAATAGTTCTCAAATTTAATCATTTTCATGGAATGGTAAAACGTTTCATAAATATTATAGATTAGCTATTTACCAAATAGGTTCAACAACATTTAAGGGTTCATATTTTTTGCTCAAATTATTTTAAATAATGAATGATGCTGTAAGATTCGAAAATTTGTTCTAAATTCAAGGGTTTTAATTAACTTCCAAATTAGATTTTGAAAATAACCATCTCGTCCATCGGATCAGTTAAGGATAGCCAGGGAGAGCAGGAAACTTGCATTTTCCAGACCCAAGCCTTAGACATTATCCTCTCTATCACCCTAGAACAATCTGGTATATAAATGTGTATGTGTTATACGAAGAAATGTCATAATATATGTATATATTAAATGTTTTACTAAAAAAATCATTAAATAATAAATAATATAATATAATTTACTTTATTTCAAATTATAGGTATAAATATATATTAAATGCTTTACTAAAATAAAATTTAAAAAATAAATATAATATAATATAATTTATTTCAAAACTATAGTATATATATGTATAGTTAATTAATTTAAAACCATAATTGTTTCTTTCTTCCAAATTTTTAATAACTTAAAGGTTATATTCCAGTTCCGATAAAGTTTATTACATCTCCAAATCTCGATTCCAAACACATTCAAATTCCGACCATTCAAATTTAAAAGGATTTAATTTCATATTTAATCCAAAATCTTGAAGACTTCCAAAATCATCGAATACTCTTATTTTAAATTAAATCTAAAGAGAATTAATAAATTCAGTTTTAAACGATTAAATTTGAGTAATAAAAGTCGTATTTAAATCACATTTCCAAATTCATAATTTATTTTGGAATAATGGCCTTAACAAATTCAATGAACGTTCAGGTGTCAATAACAGTCCAACAGTCAATTTCAAATCAAGGCATTCATCACAACAATTTCATTCAAATGGTAATTATTTAAATCATTTCGTTGGTTAATAAAGTTTGGTATTTCAATTAGAAATTAATTTACTTAAAGTAATTATTTATCAACCTCAATTTGCACATTAACACACTTGCTTGTCAAATTTTTAAGCAACCAATCACCAATCCATTTCAATCATACAACCAACTTATTTCATAATTTAATTTAACAAATACGGGAATAATTCAGTAAGTTGTGAGCGAGAAATCCACTCACCTTTGGGTCTTTAGTCAGTCGAACGTCTAACCAAAGTCCAAAATTTACAGCCTCCACCCATAGCCAAATCAGTACTAGAACATCCACAATTTTACCACGATCGCAACGCAACAAACGGCGCTCAAATCCGACCTTGTATGCAATAGTTATTAACATTAGAAGTTATACAAGATATATAATAATATTATAAACAAATAAAATATCCATCTTACCACGTTACCACCGCTTGCATGCAAAAACAAATTGTAGATCTGGATTCTACTAGTCGCGATCTTCGATTTGGTATATAATATGTTGCAGTTTTGTCGAGATTTGATTTTTAAATTTTAAATTTGAGTTTAAGGTAAGGGTTTGAAGAATATATTTTTCTGCCATTAATAAGGAGGAAGAAGAAAAACTGGTTGCGTGGAAATGACAATATAAAGAGATAAATCCACCGTAAATAATCAATCAGTCACAGCTATTCAAATATTTTTTTCCTTTATAACGTTAATCAATAACCACATAAATTGACTGATGTGTTTAAGGTATTTTATTAGTATGCGTAATAGAGGATCCTTATGTTACAAAATTTAAATATTATTTACACGTTAGATTTTTAATATCTTTCCATTGTAACGACCAGGAAAATCTGAACCAATTTAAAAAATTTAAATTGGCTAAAATAGTGGATTTTAAATATTTAAAATAAATATTTTAAATAATAGCAATGGAAAGTAAGTTTGAATCGACATTTGAAAACGAATATAATTAATTCTAATTATAAACAAGGCCTGAAATGGCGCGGTAGTTTCAAAATTTGAATTCAAACTTTGACTGACTGTACTGGGTGCAAAACAAAACGGATTTGAGTGAAACCAAAAATATTTAAATCTGTTAGTGAATACCTTTCTAACAAATCTGAAAAATCGAATTTTCATAGCAGAAAGCAAAAGTTATGGCCAAATGAATTTTCAGAGAGGTCGCTATGGAATTTATATAGCCCGTGGAATTGGCCATTTTGCAAACGACCTCGGAATTCGATGAAACCACTTTTGTTGGATCCGGGATGTCAAACTATTGCTAGGTTTCAAATTTCATAATTTTTGATTCTAGTATGTGAGTGTGGCAAATGAAAACGTGTTTTGGTCAATTACAGTTAAATTGGATCGACCAGAAAAGGGCCATTTTACAAACAGTCTCAGAATTCGACGAAACTAATTTTGTTGGGACCGTATCGTCAAAACATAGCCAGATTTATTTTTCTGGAATTTTTCAAATCAGTTTGTGGGCCTGGAAAATTGAAATGTACGTTCAAATCAAATATTGAATGTTATATATTTTAATTTGAAGGAAAACTAACTGAAACAGTCGAACGGGCCTTCGAAGCATATCCCATTGTGTTCAAAATGGGGGTAAAACGCTGGGGACGACAGTCATTGGGTTTGGATTGGTGTTCGTGTGTGAAGAGGGGTATTTTCGAAAATTAAATAAATTAAAAATAATTATAAATCCCGACCAATCACATTCTTTCTTCTTCCCAGGTCAAACCCGTTACCCTTCAGCTCTCGACGACGGCCACTGCTCCCTTCTTTCCGTCCAATTTCCGGCCTCCCGGATCCTCGAAACCCCCTGCCATAGTTGAGTTTTCTGAAGCTCTCCCTCCCGTCTATAAATCTAACGGAGGAGATCGATTTTCATAGTGGTTCTAGCTCGAATCTCGAGCTCAAAGACTCGCCGTTGCGAGGCGAAATACGGCGGCAGGAGCTGCTCGAGTTGGCCAGAGGGGTATCGTCGGGGAGCACTCTCCAAGGCGGAGCTCGTGGAAGCAGTGGATCGACGGCCAGCCTTTTGTTTTGCGCGCAAGTCTGAACCCTAGTTTTGAAGGGGGGAGGTTGACATCAGCTGTTGATTTTTAATAGGGAAAAGGTAGCATTTTTTAGGCGCTATAAATTTTATTAATTACGTTTTTAAATTGTTTGATATTTAAAATTACATATCTTTTGTTATGTTGACGAAATCCAGTGAAACAAGAGACAGTGGACTCGTGTGGACGTCTTCTACATTTTAGAAGAGACCGCGTATTTTTCTGAGCCTTCTGCTATTTTTGGTGGAGTGGAACCCAATGTGAGATTTCTAATTTATAAACGATATGGAAAACGACGATGTATAAATTATATAGTCGATGTATGAGTTATATAAGCGTTGTACACCTCATGTATAAGCGTTGTATAAGTTGTATGTTCTATGTATAAGTTATATGTGCATTGTAAAAATTATATATGTGTTGAAATAGAAGTGAATTGCAATATATAAATATATATACGCCCCTCGTCCACAAACCATGGACGATATTTATTGGTTGTGATTGGTGTGAAAATTGATTGATAGCGAATGGTTGATTGGAATTGTTTGTGGTTGATATTGATTGATTATGGTTGAAAAATACCCGTTTGTGGTCGAGAAATATTTGGTTGAAACCACATAGGATTAGTTTGTGGAAATGAAATAAATATATACATGCCGCCTGCGTGCGAACTAGATGCATGATTCCCCATTGTCAAAAACCGCGAGGTTTTAAGGTAGAGCGAGGATCCGTACTAGGGACGGTCCCGGTTTTAACTACCCTGCCATTTTGCTGCCGAAATTTTGAATAATATTCATGTGTTTGAATTATTTTCATTTGTTGAAACTATATTTATTCGTTGAATAGAAAACCGTCAGGTGTTGAATCAATATTCATTCGTTGAATTGAAATTCATGTGTTGAATGGTATTCGTGTTTCAAATATAAAAATCAGCTTTTTTATCGATTTATATAAACTATAGAAAACCTTCATGTGTTGAATCGATATTCATTCGTTGAATTGAAATTCATGTGTTGAATGGTATTCATATTTTGAAAGAAATTGTTTTATAATAAAAATCCCATTTTTAACATCAATATGAAATGTATAAAATAATCTTGTTTTGAAATAAATTGTTTTATAATAAAAATCCTATTTTTATCAACTATATGAAATATATAAAATAATCGTGTTTTGAAATAAATTGTTTTACATTAAAAATTACATTTTTATTATATACATGAATTGGTAAAAATAGTGAAGTGTTGAAATAGAAGCCAGTTAGATAAAAATATCATTTTTATCAAATGTATGAAAAGAATATAGTTTGAAATCGAAGAATTGATATATATATATATATAAATAGAATTGAAATATATCAAATAACGACGCTGCAGTTCGTATTTTGAAATCGAAATTTCAAACGATTATATCGGGAGATCCGACCATCGGATTTTCCTGAAATCGCAACCATTGGGTTCGCTTTGGAAATATCTTTCCAACGGCACCAACTTTGTAAAAATCCAACGGTTGGATTGTCTGGAATGTTTAATTCAAATCTGAAGAAAAACAGCGCTAGAATCGATTATATTTATATATATATATATAAATATAATTATATTTAATCGAATAACGACGCTGCAGTTCGTATTTTGAAATCGAAACTTCAAACGATTATACCGGGAGATCCGACTGTCGGATTTTCCCGAAACTGGAACCGTTGGATTCGTTTTGAAAAGATCTATCTAATGATGTAAATTTTGTGAAGATCCAACAGTTCGATTTTCAGATATGTGTAAATCAAATCTAAAGAAAAACAGCGCCACGGCCGCGTTATGGCCCGAAGCGTCGTTTTCAAATAAATTGGCTATTTTAAAATAAATAAAAATAGCGATAAATCGTTATAAAATATTATAAACGATATGGATGTGAAATTTAGAAATTAACTGAAGGTTGGCTAAGCCGAATGGTTTCCTGGGTGTTGATCTGATGTTGGTTTCGGCCTTCGGGGTTAATATTTGGGAAATCGTTCTCTTACTGATTGACGGTTAGTGACTAATGAATTGAAATGACGTGTGTGTATGTTAGTGTTGCACTTGTTTATTATGTATGCGAGTTGCTCAGAAAGACCGGGTTTATCCCATTCTGAATAACTGAATCGACGATAAGAAATCAAAGATGAAGACGGTGGTCGAAGACCGGAGATCTTCACCTCGTTTGGATGGTAACCGAGGTCCTGATTGGGAGGCATCCCGAAATATGGATAATGAGCGGTGATCGTCCAGACGTACGTGGTGATCGATGGGTTTGCGAGGTATATAGTGCCTCCGGTTTCGTTCAGACCCAGAACGGACTTGTAAATGGACTGTGTGTCTGGCATTGGATTTTATTCTGTGTTGATTGATCTATGTTAAATATACATCTGTTTGGCGGCGGAGAATTTATTCTTTTGCTTAACGCCCTTCTCTGAAACGCACGAACTCAGGGGTTGTATATCGATGGACATCAGTCGCATGGCATGAATTGCTAGTGTGGCATGCCTAAGTGGCAAATGATCAGGGCTTCTGTTGAAAAGCAAAGTCTTGTGGTGATGATCAAAGCACCGCATGTGTGGCGTAGCTTTGTGTATAACGTGAAATCGCGAGCCTCACACCCCGGTATGAACCAGAAACGGGAGCAGGACCTTATGGAGGGCATGCGTTTCCTTCTAGCTAGGAGTGGCATCAGTGGTTTTACACGCCCTGACGAGTTTGACTTATGTGGTTGTTGCTGTTGCGAGGCGCCTCGGTTTGATCGGACGATCCGGGTCCGATGGAGTCATTCGTTGGCTCATTTATGCCCCATAGGGCGGGGAAACGCATTTTTTAGGAATTTTAATCCACATCGGTGGACCGGCCTTGACAATCCAAGGGTCACTCGAGCTCTGATCCTGAGACATGGGCTAGATTGTCTCGAAGTCGTTAAGGACTATCTTTTGCCTTGGTTCATGACGGAAATCCAATTTCCCAATACGACATCGTGCGGTTTTGATTGTATATATATATATGGCGACATGATATATGGTACCCATGTCGTCTATGATTGATAGTTATGATTCGAAATTGTTTTTTTTTTGAAATATGTAAACACTAGTAATAATATCAATTGCTTTTGTTTTATTCGTATCAACCATATTTTGGCCATTATAAGGTAAAACTCTATCCTCCGGTTTGCGTTGCATTGTGTGATGGGAACTGAGTCTTATAATGGCTTCATTTTGATAAAAAGCATTGCAATGCTTAAAGGAATGATTTGTTTTAAAGCACTGGCAATCCAATGGAGTAAACCCGTTCCACGAAAGTGGCGTGATCCTGTGATTAGCCATATTATAAATGTGTTGAGTAGATTTCTCATACCAGTCCCACGACTGACTTGTAGTTTGTTTCACTTTCAAACTCGGGTGCCCCTTTTTCTACATGGGCAACCTTGTATTCAGGTTTAGCTGGCTCTTTCTGGATAGCTGGAGCTGAAGATGGATTCTATTATTTATCTCTTTTTATGTTGTTCAGCTCCTATTGTACATATTTTGTTTGTTTCCGCTGTAGACATTTATGTATAGCTGAACTGTATTTGTACTAAGTAAGATCCTGTATACTGTGTATCTCTGATGATTACTTTTATCCAGTATATTCTATTGTTCATTACCTAGTGTATTTATTTAATTCTGTTCTGCTATTATCTGTTTCTGTGTTATATTCCAAAGATTACCCTTGTCTCCGTCAGTACGGGAAATGGGGTCATCACATCCATGTTCGTCTCATTAATTATACATTACCTGAAATATAGCCTTTTCACTGGCACGAAACCCATTGGATATTATTAAATGTTCTAATGAATACTTATACTATGATTTCATTACCATAAATATCATGTGGACATAATTTCCAATTTTTTTTTTACACATGCATATAACATTTATTTCAATTGCTATATATTCACTTTTTTTTTTGAATTTAAAAGTTCATAAATTCCATTTATGTTCAAATACGTCCTTAAATGCTTTACATACCGATTTCCTATCGAACAGGACACACTAACTCTTTGTTTTATATATTTACGTTTTCATTTGACCAATTTTTTTTCTTTCTTTTTTGTAGTCCATGCGCATGAAACATTAACGTCGAGTGCCACAACAGTATACTTCATGCGTAGAGGTTTATATATTTCCATCCTTTGTTTCATGCATATACCATGAAATGCTCGGCATTAAGGAAAGGAGATTTAAAAAAAAAGTATAAATGCAATAACTTCCTTTCACATGTTATTAAATGCATGCATAAATTTCTATTTTTCGATCCATAAATTTGGTTCACACGTACATGAAAAAGTAAGCTACATACATGCATGAAAATAAATTTCACAATATGGCAATAAATATTTATCCTTTCTTTAATTCATGTACAAAAAAATATTTAAACAAAATTTTGGTTTATTTGGTTATACTTAATATAGACCAACAAATAACCAACCAAGGTTCTAAAATGCGAACGTTGTCAGTTCAAAACAACGTCACGCATTTCAAATCGAATGTCCAAACACACGAAATAAAATATCGTTGTGTTCAATGTGTTAATGCGAACAAATTAACATATGAAAACATGTTAAATTAACGTTCGTATGAAATTCGCTATGAATTCCCAATTCATATAATTATCTTAAATTAAATTTCAAAAACTAGTCAACTTTATTCACATCAAAATAAATTTAACTTTAACTTAGTAAATCAAATTTATTTTAATTTTAAATTATTAAATACATCAATCAATTTCATTAAATATATAAATATTAAATTCCAACCTTACATGTTAACCAATAAACAAGATCACAAAATTATTGGCAATCAATACATGCTATAATTATCAAAATAAATTAAAACTAATCACTTAAACAATTCATTTAAGTTTTCACCAGGCATTAATATAATTTCAATATTTACAGTTTAATTCTAAATTTTTTGAATTAATTAAGTTTAAATAACCCTCAATAATTACCATAAAAATCAATTTATAATTTATATTTTAAATCTACATGAATAATGACATTTATTACCAGTCGGCCTTCATTACGCAATAAAACGAATGTATATTATTACCATATATAAATTAATTTAAAATTTCCAACATAAATGAAATTCCAAAATTTATAAATTCATTAATTTTAGTATTTAAAGCAATTTTGTTCCAAAAAACACATTAATTTAATATTTTAAATTATCGCAAAATATCGGGATGTTACACTCTCCCCCACTTAAAACTTTTTCGTCCTCCAAAAGGAGTTGTAAAAAATTGTCAATTTATATATGTTTCGCCATATAGTTTCTTATTCAACTTGTCTCGCTTGTTAGTTTACATAACCAGTTTTATAATATTTTAGTTCAGAATCGTGAATTACCAAAGCGCGATTTTTCTGAAAATTTGAATTACAAATATATTAAAATCTACAAGTCGAAATCTAAATTTTTCTCTTTCATTCGAAAACTATATTCAAATAGATCCGAAGGATTCTTGTTTCAAAGGATTCAGACTTATTTTGTATCCTATATTTTCATTTAAACTTTAATTTGAAAAATTATGAATTGCAGCTTCACGACTAGCTCGTTTTAATTAATTTAATTAATTCGTTCAATCTTCGTTAAATTTATAAATCATAAACCAATTCACTTTTATTTTCACAAAACAAGTTAAACATTTATTTTTGACTTGGAAATATCTATTATCTTAAGGCGTCGAATATCTAACTATCAATAGCAATACAATTTAATTCATAACTAAAAAATTTATTTTACTAGTTTATTTCATCGATTTGGTTTATCTATATTACCTAGTAGAACTCAATTTCAAACATAACCAAGTATATATCGTTCATTCCATAACTTAAATTTAGTACATATTTATAACCCATCAAATTTTTCCAGCATTCATTATTCATACCACCACTTGTATATTATCAAAATTTATTCCTATAACATGTTAACTTCTAATTATAAGGTAAGTTATAAATATATGCTATGGAAATGTTTGATTTATACAAGTTCAATAGTTCAGTTTATTTTGAATTCATTATTTCAAACTGCTAGGAGTTTTATTTTAATTATAACTCTCTTGGATTCATATAATTCAGAAATTTCCATAATTTCAATTTTATGTTCATTTCAACAATTTGGAATTCATTAACTATTCAAGAACTTAAGAATTCCAAATTCGGGTTCTTTTCCAAATTAACTTTAAAATAATATATATATATCATCTTTTATATCAAACCATAATTTAAAAGATTTAAATGAAATCCAAATTTCCAAACAAAGTGTAAAAATTCTATGTGGTCTCTCCATACTTAGTCTCTTGAAAATAATGTAGATAATGCGTGCACTCATTACCGAGATCATTTTCCAATGGAAAGGGGGAAAATATACACTTACTTCAAAATTCTTTGAAAATAATTTCTAAATAATTTCTATATGAAACAGCTTTTAAAATATAAATATATTATTTCAAACCATTTGCAAAACGATATTACAAAACCACCCGAAACTAAATTCTCAAATTCATATTTAATTTCTTATTTCATTACCAATTAATTTTCAATATTTCATTATCAATTTATTTTCAATATTTATTTCTTAAACCATTCAATAACCAATAGTTTTAAATTATTGATTAATCGAGTAATAAATGATGAAAATTTAATATTATCATCAACAAAATCAAAATTAATATATTTTCAAATTCTCAATATATAGAAAAATATAATTCAAAACAATATTATGTCAATAAACCCTAATCGAGTGTTTAGAAATCCCTATCGATGCCTTGACGTCCCAAGTACAGACCAGAATTCATAAATACTCAACAGAACAAACCAACATAACCCAAAATCATTTTATATCGAAATTACAAGTACGCTCTCTCATATACATTCAAACTCATTCTAGGATATTCCTACCCTATCTCTAATGGGTTAATCCCAAATAGAGCCAAGGTTTTTGCTAAACCAAAGCTCTGATACCAAATGTAACATCCGAGACATTTGACCGTTCAAATTGACTATGACCCTCAATTGTCAACTTAAACAAATCAAAAAATACTAATAGTTAATGAAATTTATATAAGAAAAAGAATAGAAGAAGAAAACAAATATAGAATGTCGCAGTGGAAGGACAAAAATAATAAATAAATAACAGTTCATGATGTTGTTAAAACATATATATGATTATATTTTACAATAATTATCAGAATTAACTATTATACAACATATCAATAATTTTTCAGCGGAATAGTAATAATAATACGTCTGTTGAGCTCCATCTTCATCTTCATAATAGTATCTTCAATGCAGCGTAATCTTCGCTAGCTGCAACTTCGGCTGACCAGAGCGTATTGCATAAAAAGAAACACAACAAACACTCGGATCAGAACTAAATCATTCACATATTAGTCAAATTAAAATACGAAATAACATGAGTGTTATGGGTGCAGTAGTCTAAAGAAGTATTATGGAAAATTTGCAAATGATTTTGTAAAATGAAGCTATCATAAGCTCGTCCCACATCACACAATGCAAGCGCACACCAAATGGGCAAGTTTTGTCTTATGATAACCAAACATGCTTTCATACGTGAATATCTTCTTTTATTACTACTATTAGTGCATAGTGTTGAAAATCATTTCACAAATAAATATCTAAATCTTAGCAAGCATAGTGACTATGCTAACATACATAGTTTACAAACAAAACGAAAGGCTCGTATTGGTTGTTGGGTTCCAATATGATGGTTCCTAACACGAAAGATCAATCCAGAACTAGGTGCAACCTCGCGGTTCATGGTTTTCATCCAGACTCGGACACCAAACACCAGGTAAATCACCGGTTAACATCCAGACACGGACACCAAACATACCCTTTTTTTCCTCAAGTTTCAAAGTAGATCTACCGCCGAAGCTTTCAAGTTTCAATAAAATGTATACAACCTAACCGCCAGTTTACCATCAATCCGAGGTGTGAGGTTCGTCGAAGTCAAGATATACACAATGCTATCATCACTAGCTCATTCCATAACTTGAGTATGCCACATTGTCAATTTACAACATGTCACTGATTTCCATCAATACATAACCTCTAAGCACGTAAAACTTAGAGACATGAATAATTAGTTGCCTCAACCCGATATATACATATTAATAAAAATTAGTGTTACGCAGTCAAATACAATGTCAGACACACAATCCATACAAGTCCATTCTAGGTCTGAATGGAACAACTCTGAATATCCTTAAATATATTTAGACCTTATGCCACTTATAACCTTGTTTCAGGTGTACGGCCCAATTCAAGACATCAGTAATCAATCCAAATAATCCAAAGATTTCCAGTCTTCATTTGTCCTTTCCCAGTCTTCAAATAGTGTCATATTATTACTTCCAATGGTTTTCGGATTTAAATCCAATCTCGATCTTTCCAAGTAATAAGCGTATTTAAAAAAAATCTATGGACTATACCGGTTTCAATTTGTTATCAATTCATTTTTGGATAAGGTTGAATTAATTTCCTTAATTTCTGTCTTATCTCTTCTTTACAAATCCCCTGTTCAAAACTCTCTATTCATTTTTATTAATTTCCTTTGTCTTTTCAAATTTGGAATTAAAGCCTTATACACAATTTTTTTTTAATAATAGTTCTCAAATTTAATCATTTTCATGGAATGCTAAAACGTTTCATAAGTATTATAGATTAGCTATTTACCAAATAGGTTCAACAACATTTAAGGGTTTAAATTATTTTAAATAATGAATGACGCTGTAAGATTCCAAAATTTGTTCTAAATTCAAGGGGTTTTGATTAACTTCCAAATTAGATTTTGAAAATAACCATCCCGTCTGTCGAATCAGTTAGGGATAGCTAGGGAGAGTAGGAAACTTGTATTTTCCACACCCAAGCCTTAAACACTATGTGACGACCCCAAACCCCATAATACTGTGGCGAGGGTAATCTTTGGAATATAACACATAAACAGGTAATCAGCAGAACAGAAATAAATAAATACACCAAATAATGTACAATAGAATACACTGGATAAACATAATCATCAGAGTTACACAGTATACAGGATCATACTTAGTACAAATACAGTTCAGCTATACATAAATGTCTACAGCGGAAACAAAACATAGTATGTATAATAGGAGCTGAACAGCATAAAAAGAGATAAATGATAGAATCCATCTTCAGCTCCAGCTATCCAGAAAGAGCCTGATAAAACCTGAATACAAGGCTGCCCGTGTAGAAATAGGGGCACCCGAGTTTGCAAGTGAAACAAACTACGAGTCAGTCATGGGACTGGTATGAGAAATCTACTTAACACATTTTACAATATGGCTAATCACAGGACCACGCCACTTTCGCGGAACGGGTTTACTCCATTGGATTGCCAGTGCTTTAAAAACAAGTAAATCTTTTAAACATCGCAATGCTTTTTATTAAAATGAAGCCATTATAAGACTCAGATCCCATCACACAATGCAACACAAACCAGAGGATAGAGTTTTACCTTATAATGGCCAAAATATGCTTGATACGAGCAAAACAAATCATTTGATATTATTGCTAGTGTATATATGTTTCAAAAACAATTTCAATCATAACTATCAATCATAGACGGCATGGGTACCATACATCATGTCGCCATATATATATACAATCAAAACCGCATGGTGTCGTATTTGGAAATTGGATTTCCGTCATGAACCAAGGCAAAAGATAGTCCTTACCGAATTTGAGACTGTCTAGCCCAAGCCTCAGGAACAGCCGCAACTGCCCCTTGGATCATCAGGGACGGTCCACCGATGTGGATTAAAATGCCTGAACACTGCGTTTCCCCGCCCTTTGGGGCGTAAATGAGTCCTAAGACTCCATCGGCTCCACATAGTCACCGATATATCCGAGGCACCTCGCAACAACAACAACCACACAGGTGAAAATAATTTAAATGTCAAGGTTGGTAGGTCACTGAGACCACCCTAGCTAGAAAGAAACGCATGTCCTCGCTGAGGTCCTCTCCCGTTTCTGGTTTATACCGGGGTGTGAGGCTCGCGAATTCACGTTATACACAAAGCTATGCCACACAGACCGTGCTTTGATCATCAACCACAAGACTTTGCTTTTCAACAGAAGCCTTGATCATCTGCGACTTAGGCGTGCCACATAGGCAATTCACTCCATGCGACTAATTTCTATCGATGTATAACCTCTGAGCTCGTACGTCTCAGAGAAGGGCGTTAAGCAAGAGGATAAATTCTCTGCCCCCAAACAGATATATATTTAATAGAGATCAATCAGCATAGAACAAAATCCAATGTCAGACACACAGTCCATTTACAAGTTCGTTCTGGGTCTGAGCGAAACCGGAGGCACTCAATACCTCGCATATCCGTACAATCAACAGGTACGTCCGGACGGCTACTACTTCATCCCCGTCAAGGTAGCTACTCCTATCATGAGCATCAGTAGCACCCCTCCATTCGACGTGAAGATCATCGGTCTTGCACCGTCTTCATATCTTCGACTTTCACTCGTCGATCAATTATTTGAAATGAGAATCAATTTAGCCTTTTCAAATAATTCACGTATATTTAGAATTTCAAATCAATTCGTTTCAATGGTTAAATTAATCGATATCACTAATTCTGTTCTTTAATGCAATTTTTACGCCAAACACATTCAACCATCAAATATCACATAAAACGAGCAAATTCAGTTTATTTCCATTCCATATCGTTTATAATATTTTATCACGATTTATCGTTATTTTTATTTATTTAAAAATAGCCAATTTACTCAAATGACGCTTCAGGCCATAAAGCGACCATGGCGCTGTTTTTCTGCAGATTTGATTTACACATATATGAAAATCTAACCGTTGGATCTAAACAAATTTTATATCATTAGAAAGATATTTTCAAAACGAATCCAACGGTTTCAGTTTTGGGAAAATCCGACGGTCGGATCTCCCGGTATAGTCGTTTGAAGTTACGTTTTCAAAATACGAACTGCAGCGTCGTTATTCAATTTAATTTAATTATATTTATATATAAATATAATCGATTCTAGCGCTGTTTTTCTTCAG
Organism: Allium sativum; assembly: GCA_030737875.1. Taxonomy (NCBI): domain Eukaryota; kingdom Viridiplantae; phylum Streptophyta; class Magnoliopsida; order Asparagales; family Amaryllidaceae; genus Allium; species Allium sativum. The sequence continues at coordinate 682,539,945 of CM060919.1, forward strand.
ATTTGAATTAAACATTCCAGACAATCCAACCATTGGATCTTTACAAAGTGGGTGTCGTTGGAAAGATATTTCCAAAGTGAACCCAACGGTTTCAGTTTCGGGAAAATCCGATGGTCGGATCTCCCGCACTAATCGTTTAAAATCAGGGTTTCAAAACATGAAGTACAGCTTCATTACTCGTTTTAATTTAATTATATTTATATATATATATATAATCGATTCTTCGATTTCAAAACCATATCCACTTTATATATTTGATAAAAATGATATTTTTATCATCAAAAATATTTATTTTAACACATCACTATTTTTAGCACTTCATATTCACAATAAAAATGTAGATTTTATTGTTCAATCTATATATTCAACACATGAATGTTTTCGAACTCACACACACGATAAAAATATGATTTTTATCGTTCTAGTCCTTTATTCAACACACGAATATTTTCTATAGTTTACATATATAGTAAAAATGTGATCTATATTGTAAAACAATTTATTTCAAAACACGATTATTTTATATAATTCATACATAAGGTAAAAATGTTATTTTTGGTATTAAAACAATTTATTTAAAATACTAATATTTTATATAGTCTATATATATAATAAGAATGTTATTTTTATCTTTCAAAGAATTTGTTCAACACATGAACTTCATTCAACACATGAATTTCTACTCAACACATAAATTTCTATTCAACACATGAATACAGTTTCAACACATGAAAATAATTCTAACACATGAATATTATTGAAAATTTCGGCAGCATAACGGCAGGGTAGTTAAAACCGGCACCGTCCCTAGTACGGCTCCTCGCTCTACCTTAAAATCTCGCGGTTTTTGACAATGGGGATTTCATGCATCTAATTCGTACGCAGACGAGCATGATTATTTTACTTTTCCACAACTAATCCTATGTGGTTTCATCCAAAATAATTCTCAACCACAAACAGGTATTTTTCAACCACAATCAATCATTCATGATTTTCACCAAATTTCACATCAACCAATAATCCAAACAATATCACAACCAATAAATATCGTCCATGGTCTGTGGACGAGGGGAGTACATATATATATATATATATATATATATATTTCAATTTCATTTTACTTCATTTCAACGCATATATAATTTTTACAACGCATATATAACTTATACATCGAACATACAACTTATAAAACGCTTATACATGAGGTGTACAACGCTTATATAACTCATACATCGACTACATAATTTATACATCGTTGTTTTCCATATCGTTTATAATTTAGAAATCTCACATTGGGTTCCACTCCACCAAAAATAGCAGAAGGCTTAGAAAAATATCCGGTCTCTTCTAAAATGTAGAAGACGTCTACACGAGTCCACTATCTCTTGTTTCACTGAATTTCGTCAACAAACGAGAAAGATATGATTTTTACAGTGAAATCATAAACCGTAGCATTTGAAAGTGTTATAAACAGTTAAATAATTTCAAAGCCGTTACCTTTCAAAATTCTTCAAAACTAGGTCACCGATTTGCGATCAATCCGCAACGCTACAGCACGATCGGACTTCACCACGTTGTCGAGCCTCGTAGGGGTTCCAATGACGTCGAACTCGGTGGCTTCTGGGCGGCGGAATCAGGGCGCGAGCAGCAAGTCTTCCCAGGGCTGAAACTCGACGATAAAACCCCAGACCACTTTGGATTTGAAGATCTCGATCTTCTCTAGAGATTTCCCCAAAGAAGTGGTCAGTTTTGATGAGAGAATCAAGGGATATTGGGGGGGAAAGGTTTGAAGAATTACCTTCGATCGTCTGGGAGGTTATCGGCTCGATTTGGTCAACGCAGAAAATGAAAGAAGAAAGGGGATTGGCCCACGTATTTTTAATTTATTTTTATATTTTTAAAATCCAAAAATACCCCTTACCATATACGAACTCCAATCCAAACCCAACGACTGTCGTCCCTAGCTAAATACCCCCATCCCGAACACAATGGAATATGTTTCATAGGCCCATTCGACTGTTTCAGTCAGTTTCTCTTCAAATTAAAATATAAAACATTCTATATTTAATTTGAACGTACATTTCAATTTGCCGGGGCCACATACTGATTCTAAAAATTCCTGAAAAATAAATCTAGCTATGTTTTGACGATACAGTCCCAACAAAACTAGTTTCGTCGAATTCTGAGACCGTTTGAAAAATGGCCATTTTCTGGTCGATCCAATTTAACTGAAATTGACCAAACACATTTTTCTTTGGCACGCTCACACATTAACTTCAACAATTATGAAATTTGAAACCTAGCAATAATTTGACATCCCGGATCCAACAAAAGTAGTCTCATCGAAATCTGAGGTCGTTTGCAAAATGTCTTTTTTCAAGGGCTATATATTCTCTATAGCGACCTTTCTGAAAATTCATTTGGCCATAACTTTTGACTCCCGCTATAAAACTTCAATTTTTCAAATTCGTTAGAAAGATATTCACTAACAGATTTAAATATTTTTGGTTTCACTAAAATCCGTTTTATTTTGCACCCGGTACAGTCAGTCAAAGTTTGAATTGAAATTTTAAAACTGCCGCGCCATTTCAGGCCTTGTTTATAATTAAAAATAATTTTATTTATTTTCAAACATCGATTCAAACACGCTTTTCGTTGTTATTATTAAAAATAATTTATTTTAAATATCTAAAATCCACCAAAATAGCCAAATTAAAAAATTTAAACTGGCTCAGATTTTCAGGGTTGTTACACACTATCCTCTTTGTCACCCTAGAACGTTCTGGTATATAAATGTGTATGTGTTATAGGAATAAATGTCATAATATATATATTAAATGTTTTACTAAAAAAATCTTTAAATAACAAATAATACAATATAATTTACTTTATTTCAAATTATAGGTATAAATATATATTAAATGCTTTACTAAAATAATATTTAAATAATAAATATAATATGATATAATTTATTTCAAAACTATAGTATATATATGTATAGTTAACTAATTTAAAACCATAATTGTTTCTTTCTTCCAAATTTTTATTTACTTAATAGTTATATTCCAGTTCCGATAAAGTTTATTACATTTCCAAATCTCGATTCCAAACACATTCAAATTCCGACCTTTCAAATTTAAAAGGATTTAATTTCATACTTAATCCAAAATCTCGAACACTTCCAAAATCATCGAATAGTCTTATTTTAAATTAAATCTAAAGAGAATTAATAAATTCAGTTTTAAACGATTAAATTTGAGTAATAAACGTCGTATTTGAATCACATTTCCAAATTCCCAATTTATTTTGGAATAATGGCCTTAACAAATTCAATGAACGTTCAAGTGTCAATAACAGTCCAACAGTCAATTTCAAATCAAGGCATTCATCACAACAATTTCATTCAAATGGTAATTATTTAAATCATTTCATTGGTTAATAAAGTTTGGGACTTCAATTAGAGATTAATTTAATTAAAATAATTATTTATCAACCTCAATTTGCATATTAACACACTTGCATGTCAAATTTTTAAGCAACCAATCAACAAACCATTTCAACCATATAACCAACTTATTTCATAATTTAATTTAACAAATACGGGAATAATTCAGTAAGTTGTGAGCGAGAAATCCACTCACCATTGGGTCTTTAGTCAGTCGAACGTCTAACCAAAGCCAAAAATTTATAGCCTCCACCCATAGCCAATTCAGTACTAGAACATCCACAATTTTACCACGATCGCAATGCAACAAACGACGCTCAAATCCGACCTTGTATGCAATAGTTATTAACATTAGAAGTTATACAAGATATATAATAATATTATAAACAAATAAAATATCCGTCTTACCACGTCACTACCGCTTGCATGCAAAAACGAATTGTAGATCTGGATTCTACTAGTCGCGATCTTCGATTTGGTATATAATATGATGAAGTTTTGTGGAGATTTGATTTTTAAATTTTAAATTTGAGTTTAAGGTAAGGGTTTGAAGAATATATTTTTCTGCCATTGATAAGGAGGAAGAAGAAAAAATGGTTGCGTGGAAATGACAATATAAAGAGAAAAATCCACAGTAAATAATCAATCAGTCACAGTTATTCAAATATTTTTCCATTTTTAATGTTAATCAATAACCACATAAATTGACTGATGTGTTTAAGGTATTTTATTAGTATGCGTAATAGAGGATCCTTAGGTTACAAAATTTAAATATTATTTATGCGTTAGATTTTTAATATCTTTCCATGTTCGTCTCATTAATTATACATTACCTGAAATATAGCCTTTTTATTGGCACGAAACCCATTGGATATTATTAAATGTTCTAATGAATACTTATACTATGATTTCATTAGCCATAAATATCATGTGGACACAATTACCATTTTTTTTACACATGCATATAACATTTATTTCAATTGCTATATATTCACTTTTTTTTGAATTTAAAAGTTCATAAATTCCATTTATGTCCAAATAGTCCTTAAATACTTTAAATACCAATTTCCTACTGGACAGGACACACTAACTCTTTGTTTTATATATGTACGTTTTCATTTGTTCATTTTTTTTCTTTCTTTTTTGTGGTCCATGCGCATGAAACATTAATGTCGAGTGCCACAACAGTATGCTTCATGCGTAGAGGTTTATACATTTTCGTCCTTTGTTTCATTCATATACCATGAAATGCTCAGCATTAAGGAAAGGAGATAAAAAAAAAGTATAAATGCAATAACTTCCTTTCACACGTTATTAAAGGCATGCATAAATTTCTATTTTTCTATCCATAAATTTGGTTTCACACGTACATGAAAAAGAAAGCTACATACATGCATGATAATAAATTTCACAATATGGCAATAAATATTTATCCTTTCTTTAATTCATGTACAAGAAAATATTAAAAGAAAATTTTGGTTTATTTGGCTATACTTAATATAGACAAACAAATAACCAACCAAGATTCTAAAATGCGAACGTTGTCAGTTTTAAAACAACGTCACGCATTTCAAACCGAACATCCGAACACACAAAATAAAATATCGTTGTGTTCAATGTGTTAATGCGAGCAAAATAATATATGAAAACATGTTAAATTAACGTTCGTATGAAATTCGCTATGAATTCCCAATTCATATAATTATCTTAAATTAAATTTCAAAAACTAATCAACTATATTCACATCAAAATAAATTTAATTTTAACTTAGTAAATCAATTTTATTTTAATTATGAATTATTAAATGCATCAATCAATCTCATTAAATGTATAAATATTAAATTCCAACCTTCCATGTTAACCAATAAACAAGATCACAAAATTATTTACAATCAATACATGTTATAATTATCAAAATAAGTTAAAACTAATCACTTAAGCAATTTATTTAAGTTTCCACCAGGCATTAATATAATTTCAATATTTACAGTTTAATTCTAAATTTGTTCACTTAATTAAGTCCAAATAACCATCAATAATTACCATATAAATCAATTTATAATTTATATTTTAAATCTACATGAATAATGACACTTATTACCAGTCGACCTTCATTACGCAAACAACAAATATATATTATTACCATATATAAATTAATTTGAAATTTCCAACATAAATGAAATTCCAAAATTTATAAATTCATTAATTTTAGTATTTAAAGCAATTTTGTTCTAAAAACACATTGATTTAACATTTTAAATTATCGCAAAATATCGGGATGTTACAAGTTGTATCTCTGTCTATGTTCTTGTATACGTTTTTGTATAAGCATAGAGAAACTGAATTATTCTCTAAATTGATAAAGAAAAAAACAAGCAAACTCAAAACTTACTCAAAATTATCAAGAATAAAGCACACATCCCTTCCTTTTGTTGCTTTCCCTTCTTTTTGCCTCTTCCCTTCTGTTTTCATGGTACACAGAGAATTTTTTTTGGGAAAAAACCAAATCGAGCTCCTCCTCCCCTTCATCCATGCTAGCCGAGCTCCGACCATCGGGTACTACATAAGGCCGCCAACATTGATCTTACTTCCTTCTCTCCTATTTCACCCGCAAATATCGTCGAAGCCACGAATTAGATCCCGACCTCCATGGTTTTTTCCCAAACCCTAGCCATCGCGCAACTCCTCACTTACGTGTGCCTTCTCCTAATGTCGGCCAACTACGCTCTAGATTCACGCACCACTCTCAGAGTACGAAACCAAGCTACTCAGATCCCTTTTTTCTACTGCTTCAAAACCCATTCTGCGAAAAACCCAATCCGAGAGAAAGGAAAAATGAAAAGATAAACCCTAGGATTTGTTTCATCAACTTCATTCGGCCTGAGACCAGAGCACTTTCCTGTTTGCATGTCAGAAGCCTACCATGACAAACACAATCACGCCTTCCTTAATGCTTTTGATTGGTCGTGGTGTTTCTGCTTGGTCGATCCTATTTCCATAAAGCTGAAGCTTTTCTTAGGTAAATTTTCTCCTTATTAAAAAACTAAAATGATAATAATATAATAATAAAAGAATGTGATTCAATTTGCGGTTATTTGTTGCTATTTTTATTCATAATTCGCAGTCATAACTGTGGGTTGTTGTTGTCTTTGATAGCTTGTCATCGGGTTCGTTGGTCACGTTGTTTAAGGTTTAAGCTTGGAATTTTACATGTGAAATCTTGGTTATATATGTATATACACACATACACATGTGTATATGTGTGCATAAACTGGGTTGATGTACGTTCGTCATTGCTAGGCGAATCGTGCTTGTACATGTTCAATGTCAATTCACTTTACGTCACTTTTTTCTTACTCCAAAAAGGTGAGTTTACTCACTCACGACTAACTTATTATTAAGTAAACTAAATATTTGAAATGTTGAATGGAATGTTAGGATTGCTCTAGAAAATTATTGTACTTATTTGTTTGTGCAAATAAGCACGCACATTATCGACATATATGACATGATACAGATGCGATGTGTGTTATGCTATGTTTTGTTGTTCCTACCATGCAAGTTCCCTGTAGATTTAAAACAATCACTATGGGCAATACATACCCGAACAATTGTATAGATTTAGGAAATTTTTTGAATAAATTGAAATTCGAGTTGAAATGATATATACCCGAAAAATCAATTAAATGGGCCACCTGATTCACTTTACCATAGGATCGATAGAAATTATATACGGATGTCGTGATCAATAAAAAATTGATTTTATAAAATGTTATAAGTATGTATCGATTTTAATAAATTGATTTTGAAATGTAATTAAACGTTATGTAAAGAAATGTTCAAAAGGAATCTTACTTGAATTTAACTTGATATTTTTCTTTAGAAAAAAAGTTAATTAAAAATATGATTTAACAAAATGGCTTTTTATAGTATTGTTTATAAAAGTTAATATTAAAGTTAAAGTTTGCCTTAACAAGATTTTTTAAGAGAACTTATATTTGTATAGTATAAATAGAAATTATATGATAAGCTAATTTGAAATTGTTTGATTCAATACAAAAGAATTTAGTTAAAGATTTGTTTTTAAGAAGTGTAACAAAGATATTTTAATATGAAGATTTAATTTAATAACTTCTGTAAATTTAATTTAAAGAAGAATTAAATGTTAAAATGAAATCTTGTTTAAAATTAAGAAAATGTAAAGGATTTCTTTTACTTAAGTTTAAATTTGACATGGGATTTTAATTGGAAAATATAGTAAGTTTGACATTAGATAAATGTGATTTAAGAATTAACTTAAAACCTAAACGTTCGAATTATTTTGAAATAAAATGTAATGGAATGAACTTTGAATTCAAGTTAAAATTAAATTGAAGTAATGGTTTTGAAAAATAATTCTAGTCCTAAAGTAAAAAAAATTGAACTTGCACTAGTAAACGGGTTTGAATAAGAATATGAAATTTGAATAAATGAAAAGCCAAGTTGTAAAATACAGATTTGATCAGATTGGATCGGTTTATTTTAGTCAAAATATATTTCTTAAAATAAATTTATTTTATCCTTACCACTTTGTTTTCTCAAACAGCTTATATTAATAAATTTAAACATTAAACCTTATGACTATTTTAACAACAATTATATATACACATATAATATTTTAAAATTTAACCATTTTTTTACAATTTCAAACGAAATCCATGTCCGATCCGAACTTATAAGTCCGAAGTGAAAAAAGTGAAGATTTTAAGTAATAATGATATTTGTGAAATTGAAATCTAAACTTGAATTGTTTTTGATAAGGAATGTTTGTAAGTAAGGATATGAAATCCGAGCTGAAAATTATAATGAATTATTTTGGGTAAATGATTTTTAAATCAATACTTGAAATTAATTGATTTGCAGTATCTAAATTTGATTTCAAACTTAATGACCACGGTGTGAAATAAGTGTTGGGTTGTTAAAGAGAACGGAGTCGTTATTGTCATACTCTCTGCCAATACCGATACCACTTCAACAATTGTGGATGTGGTGGAGAATCCAGAATGAAATATGACGTTTTAACATATGATTACTGGATTGAAGAAAAAAAGAATGAAGATGGATAACCATGACCTTCAGGTCTTAAATAAAATGACTAAAATAGAAGTCATACCTTCGCTAAGTGAGATCGCACCTTCGATCAGACACACTTCTTTGGTACCATCTCCATTACTTTGTGACTGATTTGGGTGCACCTTTTGATTACGGGAATGTAGTTCTAGGTGGACCGTAGTTATGACTATGTGTTACCATCTGCTAGGGGCTGCAATCCGGTAGAATCCTACCGTTGGAGATTGCCTCAATGCCCTGTCATATTATCCTGATCGCCCCACCCCCGATTTTGATTTAACATTGTCGTATTACGGCGCATCCTTATCCACCGACGTACTAGTGTGTTATATGCAAACGATACACTAAAGATGTAAGGGTAACATGGTAATCCCGCTTATGTTATTTTCAATAGTATATTTATTATAGACATTATTCTAATAGCATATTATTGTATGTATTAATTTCACTGATCCTTAAGGGATGAAATCCCCAACATCATTTTTAAGATATTTGCATTTCATTAAACATTTCACTTGAGTTAATTCACTTATATAGGGATTTATGTCCTGAGTCCGGACTGTGTGTTTTGTTTTTACATTATGATCGGGTCAACCTGAGTATTTCAGCTTTGGAGAATTATCTGTGGGAGCTTGAGATCCACTAGAGTTTAGTCATCTATCTTTTTATTTCAGTCATTTATTCATGTATTAGTATGCTTATGTATTCAATCTTCTACCGTATTTGTATTTACTTCTACACTCTGATGTTACGTATGAATTAAAAGATTTTGTTTTATTGTACAATATTTACTTTTTCCATGAGATATTATGTGTTTTATGTTTGTGATTCTGTGATGATTTATATCTTAAGCCGTGTTGTTTCAAATGGTTTGATTTGGTTTAATTATCGACTCGAAGCGGTCGAAAGCGAGGGTTAACTTTAATATTTGATATAAATGATCATTCTTTCTTGATTTACTTCTACCAAAGGATCAAATAAATGATTTTTGTTTCCTTCTAACTTTGTTAGTCTTTTTCAAAATTGCAAGGTACAATTTTTAGTCTCCATTTTTTTTTTTTAAAAAAAGAGGGTAATCATATGCGTGTATAGATAGTCTGTGACATACTACATGTCAATATATCTTCAGATCACGCAACGCAAGTTTCGAACTACTGACCTCACTTGCGCTTAAGTCAAAGTTTAACTATTGAGGAAGATGTGTTGCTCATCTTCATTTTTTTTAAGTTCTATGCCATACTTAATTATAGTAACTTTTTTTTTCTATTTTGTTAATTAATCTACAATAAATATTGTTGCTATTGCTGTGGATGAACATTTTGATTCATATTTAGTAATACTGCAATTGCTCAAGAAAAAGACTGTAAATAATAGAAATACGGTAGTGGGCCTTTTAATCAAGATTGCAAGGTAGTAATTGCTAAAGATTAAACACTTAATATAATAATACAGATTGTTGTATCTTTTAAATTTCTCTATAAAATTTAGCATTTGAACTCAATTATAATTTTAAGTCGATTGTTAGTAGCTTGCTTAACTCATCCATAATTATATCAATTGTTTTTGTCAATACTTCGATACTTAGTCGTGAACAAATTAGTATTGCCTTTAAATTTAAGTTTAAAAGATTTATTAGATTTTTTAAAAGTTTGATTCTAAAAACAGAATATGATTTCGTTTCCATCCATCATTTTATTATGGAATGGACGATGCTATTTGTTGTTAACTTTGTTTGAGAAATTTAAAATTTAGACTTGTTTGTGAATGAAAAATAGAGGGAAATGTTGTTATTGAACACGGTGTAGCTAGTAAGTTAGATTTTAGTGTTTACCTTGTTATTTTCATCATATTTTTAAATTATTTAAGCATGACCTTAATCATCAAATAAGAAATTACAAATTTTATGACGGTGGCTCATATTTAAATGTATGTAGACACATATACATACATATGTTTAGAAGGTTTGGAGGGCGGAGGATATGTTTACGCTTATTTACTTGCAGCTGCATGGAAGGGTCCACATAGGATTTTTTTTATCCATGGTCGGAAATGACTTAGGACCGACTTTGGGTAGAGCAATTTCATACATACATACTGTTCTGGTCGAAATCTGAAAATGAATGTTCTTGATATCTCTCCTTCATGTATTTTTTTCATGAAAAATAACTTATATTTTAATATTACAAAATATTTTTCGAAAAGAAAGTGGAATGAGATTGTTGAAGTGAAAATGGAAAGGGATTTGAAGATTTTCGAGACAAAAAGAATAATGAACTGAAATGAAAGAATGATACTTTTGAATTAATGTCCACTTCCAAAAAAGTTATTAGGGGTAATCTTCCATTTTCAGTACAAAAAATCCAAGTTGAAACTGTCAATGTCATACGCTCAATTAATGAACGTCCAACGTCCAAGAGTCATATTTGAGGTGCCCACTAAATGTGCTTTATGTTTCATGTGTCCTCTGAAGAAACAATGATATTTAAAAGTCAATTTTCATGATCTCACATGCTTGTCGTTTGTTAAATCGCATATTACTATTAGTTTTTTTTTTTTTCTTCTTTTACTTTCATCCATTCAAATTTGAAGAATGTTGTGATAAAACATGGTTAACGTTAGGTATTGACAAATTCTATTTGAATTCAAATGTATGCTCAATTATCCTCAATTTCTTTTCTATATATTTTCTTTTTTACATACTAGCGCCTTAAAAAAAAAAAAAAAAAAAAAAAAAAAAAAAATGTTCACCATAGTTGATCAAAGTGGCGCTTGTAGAGCATCATGTAATTATTCTACGTGATACTCTACAGACAGTGTCTCGTTGAATTGCGCGTATATCATGAATGATGCGACACCAAATAATTACTCTACATTTAGTTCATTCATGACACAAAAAATATAATTAAAAGAACATTTTCATCCGTAAGTTTTTTAATTTCGGAAGGCAGCCCAGCATTTTGGGTTTGAAAAGCCAAGCATTATTTAGCCGCTATTTTTGTGAACAAAGGAACGCCCTGTGGGACTGTGGGATTGCCAAGTGCACCTCTTATTTTCTTATGCGGCTACTGATAAAAAAGCTAAAGCGCATAAAGGATGGTTTATAGTCATCCTCGGGGAGAACAAATTTTGCTCTGTGACCTATATTTTGTTCTCTGACCTACCTCCACACTTTCCAATGCAAAAGCTGTCAAAAACGACACCAATTCTTCTGTATCCATTTCTCCGATCCGGATGTCACTTCAATCAAATCTCCTCATTTCCGCTTTCTTGTATTTAAATACAAAAACAATTCAGGGTTGGAATACGGAGACACACTGAATTTGAAGACAGAAGAATTGGTGCAATCAACAACGATGCATATTGACAAATCGTTAATGAACATGGATAAATAAATTAAATGTAGAAATCCAGGAAAAGATCGGAAGAAATAGAAGATAAAAAAATGCAGCATTGTTGATGGTCATTAATCCAACAATTTAATAATTAACAGTGAGTAAAAAAATTAACAAGATAAAAGATAAATAACAAGGAAAGATACATGCTACACCATGTAGAAATCCAAGAAAAAGATTGGAAGAAAACCCAAAAAGGAGGGATTCATTCACATTAAAAAGCTCATCTCTCTCCAATGTAGTTTTCATATGGATGGATGAACATTTTACAGTTTACCTCCTTACATTTTCAAATATTTACACGAAGCTACATGGCCTTCAACATCGATCTCTTTCTTTCAAACCCTAGTTTTTGGGATCAAAGGACGGTAATCTTCCTTGAGATCTCTCCTGTCGTCGTTTATACAATTACAACCCGAAAAGAAATTAATTTCTGATCCATCACCATTAAAATACCTGGTGAATTCTTCGATCCCGAAAGTTCTAAACCTCCCTTCATCTCTTTGCAGAGCATCCAAGACCAACTGAAAAAAGGCGACCTCGCATGTGAGAACCAGACCGCGAGCGGGCTGAGATCCGATCTCCTCTTCAGCTTTTTCGAGCAGCATTGCGAATACCGGGTAGTTCATGAATCGGGTGGGGACGACGAACCTCCGCTGGCCGACGTAAACCGCTAAAAAGCCGGATCGAATCGGACTAGAAGGGGTCTTGCTTAGTGATTTGCGAAGCCATCTTTTCATTTTTATTTTTTCACCCAGTGATACAATGAGAGGAGATGTAGGGTTTATTGTGAAATTATTGGGGGAGTGTAGTTTATATTGGTTATCAAGTTTTCTTTTTTTGAAAGAGGATTCGAATATCAAGTTGATTTGAAGTTATGCATTTTCCTCTTTTTGTGAACGGCTGGATGAACATGATTTATTGCAGGGTGGATATTAATATTAATGCTAATTACATTCTTTCTTCCTTCATAATTTATGTTGGAATATACATTTAAGAAGATTAAATAAATACTGGATTTAGTGATTATTTCACGAATACAAAAAAAAAAAAAAAAAAAAAAAAAAAAAAGTGAGAATTTGTGTCCAACACGCAGATGCACGTTCCATTTGTTACACATTTGTTCAAGGAAACGTGGTATTTCCCATGAAATATCATTCAATGCATTCAACTTTTTAATCACATTTTACTAGGTTCAAAGAATCAAAAGTAATAATAGCATTAAATGTATACTCTCTGATTTGGGTTATCTTAGTCAACACACAGAAAGAATGGATCAAAATATGTATTAGAGCAAAAAAGTTGAGAATACAATAGTTGTACCAGTGCAAAATATTAGTAAACTAAAGCCTCCCTAAGTATGAACTCCACCTCCCAATTTGAAACCAAACACAAATCCAACAGATATACTAATCCAATATGAAACTATTGCCATTAAGACTTACTTATTTAAATATAACGTTCGCCACTGACCATGAAAGCTGCTGTTGCACCCATCCGGGGGTTGGTCCAAACGGTCGCCTGCTGGGCCTAGCCCCTAAGCCGGCCCTGACTCTCGGTACTATTCATTTTATCCAATTACATCTAAAGCTTCCTTGAACCTGTAACGATGATTGATAGTTTAGCACAACGGTAAACAAAATAGAGGAATGTTAAGCACAATCATCTATTAGCCACTGTGCAAAACACTCGTTGTCTGATTGGTTATTTTAATGATTGCAAAACCCACATTCACTTATAAAAATAATTTAAAACTAAGACTGTCGCCTTTTCGACCAATCAGGCAGTGGGTGTTTTGCACATTTACTCGTAGGCGATTGTGATTAACATTCCTCAACAAAATAATACATACGACCCGCTAAAGATAGGTCCAACATTGATTATACTACCTTAGCAACCTTTGTTTCTACCTCCTTAATTAGTCATCGTTCCTACTACCTTGAAGATATACAGTTTGTGCTTAGGTAATAGTTTGAATATTTATACACGATTTCATACACATATCTTTGGATACAAGTGGTCAAAACGAGAACAGTTGAAAAAAATGCTGGAGCTAGGATTGCAAAATTTGTACGAATATTTGATATTCGTTCGTGTCCGTGGTCGAAACACGTCTATTCGAGTCCGCCTGATTTTCATTTAGAATACGAGGTAGGACAACAAAATTTGTATGAGGAAAAATCATGTTTGGTTTGTATTCGTCTGAATTCCTCGTACTTCATTATATAATTGACAAAAAACCTAATAAAAAGTATAAATTTGATAAAAACAGCCAGGTCCGCTGGTGTCCGAAAAACACATGTCTGTGCCCGATCAATTTCATTTAGGACACAAGCTAGGATAACTAAATTTGTACCAGAAAAAATTTCGTCCGATCCATGTCTGGTCCGATTTTATTTAGGTCATAAACTGAACACACCTCCGTCCAGTCCGGTCCGACCGATTTACACCACTAGCTGCAGTTGGAGAACTCATAGAAAAAACGCTACACTACCAGATTAGTGATTGATTCAATGAACAACGATACTTTTTACTTATTTTTGTACCTCAGTTGCCATGCCTTGTAACTAATTAGAATTTGGACATAATTAAAAAAAAATTGTGTAGTAAAATTATGATAAAACATATATTATACCCCTTGAAATAAAGGAGATGAACATGTACAGTAAGAAGTTGCCATAAAATAGTTTTGTTCAGAACTTATTTGTTTAGAAATTGACATGAAATCAGTTATTAATTAAATTTGAAATATTGATTCTTTAAATATAATATTTTATGTAAAATTGGTCTTGTGAATTTTATAATAGAAACGCCAACTTTCTCTCGCTTCTTTTGGTTCGGTTTATACAATCAATTTACGGTAGCAAAAACCGTTATAACGTAAATTAATGTTAGAATTTGAAATAAAATCTGAAATTTAATATTTAAGATGCATCTAACTATACATAGCGTAGGAATAAATTTTACTGAAAAATAAGCAAATCTGTTTTGTTCGCCAATTTAGTTAATTTAAATAAATCATTTTAAAAATGTGAATTGTCGGAACACCGGCGTTTTCTACCTAAAAATAGTAGACCATTTTATGAGCAAGGCATCATTTTTCATTTTGTGAAATTCGAATGTTTATTGCTCCAAATCTTCAATTTTAACGGAAAACGTGCAAAATTTAACAACATAACATCTGCGTATTTCTACCTCTTCTCTGTGTTATATTCCTTTTTTTTGTTCATTTGCGGGTTCTCTAAATTCATAAATGATTGAAATTAAAGTTATGGCGGAACCTCGTATCTAATAGGTTACTTGTTCGTACACCAAAAGTCAAAAGAAATAAGTTATTCGGCCTGTTTCAATTCCTCTTTCTCCTATTTAGTTTTCATGCCATCATTCCTTTCCCTCGTGTTATCTTCTTCCCTTCTTTTTGTCTTCTCAGGGCAATTTGCAACGAAAGAAAAATAAAAGGAAACACGAAGCAAAGCGATGAAATACAATTCCAATTCCTACTCTTTCTTCATTCACGTGACCATGCATCTTCTCCTTTCGTTCTTCATATTCATGTACATTCCCATACGCAAAATTTATTTTGCCAAACCCGACTAGGAAAGAAAATATAGCGAGTTTCTTGTGTCTAGACCCGTCTAATAGACCTGGTGCAGGACTGGAATTTTGCCCCATACCTGAAACACTTACATGTCACAGTAGACCCTACCCGCTCTACAACCTGATAAAATTATATTCTAATATGCATAAAATTATATGCTTATATTTTTTATCACTAAACGATAAACTATATACAAATAATAACGAGTTTACAATGGTAAGAGAATATAATAAAATGAGTTGTAAGATAATAATTCAAAATGTATGCATTTGTTATTGTATGACTATGTAACACACCACGTCCGTTAATGTCACTCACAAAGGGAATGCATTAAGTTTTGTGGAGCGTTATAAGTAAACAGAACAGAATATTACAAGACAGATACATAAAATAGTACTTGAAAAATTTGTAACTTTATTGCAGCGAAAACAGAAATAAGTTTGGTTACATCTTCAAACCCATCTTACCAAAACCAAGTACATAATATCAGTCTTGTACAAAAGCCATCAGAGTACATAATTTTTTAAAACCATAACCCGTAATCCAAAATGCCATATGAAAGAGAACCAAAGCTAAGCATTACTTTCAACCCTTCACGCAGGAAAGTTCGAATCAAGCTTCAATGTGCCCACCCTGAGAAACGGGGAGGGGGGGGGGGAGAAAGGAAAGAGGTGAAACAAAAAGGGACAGACATAAAGTCTGGCTAGTCCAGTGACTTTACAATATAATTAGTAAAGCAACATGATAAGAACATAAACTGGATATAAGAGATGACTGTAATCATAAGTAGATATGAAAAGGTAACAAGACAGACAGGATTTAATATTGACCGCGCTTCTAACCACTATAAGATATTCTCTACACCGATACTAGTTTCATACTAAAAGATGATCTCTCTTGGCTAAAATGAATGATGATTGTTTCGTGTACTTCTAGCTTCCATCATAGGTAGCCTTTGTGCACCTATCACCACTAGATGTACTACTATCCTCCTTATTCGATTATGTACTCCTAGCTGCTTTCGTAGGTGCCCCACTTGCTCCCACCACTACTAGTTGTACCCTCCCCACTAATAATGATGATGATGATCATGGTAGTTTTGTGTACGCCTAGCTGTTGTCATAGGTGCCGCCTGCTCCTATCTCCACTAGTTGTACACCCTTACTAAACATAATAATAATAATAATAATAATAATAATAATAATAATAATAATGGTAGTTTCATGTACTCCTAGCTACTGCCATAGGTGTCGCCTGCTCCTATCTCCACTAGTTGTACCCACTACCTTCTCCATTCGATCAGCTCCCTAACTCGTAGATACCCGTGCTGGTCCCACAGTAGGGTGTATCACTCCCTAAAGTGGCAACCCGAAACTACTAAAAGGCTCGACTTATACCTACATGATGCAACAACGTCTTACCTACCAGCCCGGACTCACGCATGCACATGACTCTGTTGGACTTGCACTACAATCGCTAACTATTTATTGACCTCTTACAATCAAACCAGTAAGCATGTCCCGTCCTCGACCTAGTTTGAGCTCACATAGATACAAATGGGTTATCGGTTGAAAAGGGTCCACCCACTTGACGCAAGCTTCCCTCCTAAGCTTGGTCCCCACTAGGAATTCCCACTTAACCCGTCTTTATTCCCATGTCTAATCACATGTTTCACCTTGGTTAAGTGCTCTTATTATGTCTCACTTGCTACCTATGTTACCAACTTAACCCTTTATGTCTTACCACATGTCTTATTTTAGTTAAATGTTTTTAATTGTGTTTCACATGTTATCCATGTCACCTACTTAACCCCTTTTACTATTCTCATGTCTTACTACATGTCTCAGCTTGGTTAAGTGTTCATTAATTCATTATAATCGTAACCTTGCATGACCTCCCACATTAGATTGCCGTTTTGCGGTTGCTGGATATGTCGGGCGGTTCGCAGTCTTATACCGCAATCCGAATCTAACCTTCTGTCTTTGCATTATTACATATCTAATTTCTTCCTTTGACCTCTCGCATTAGATTACCAAATTGCGGTTGCTGGATGTGCCTGGCGGTTCCGGGCAGTCTTATACCGCAATGCGAATCTAACCTCGTGTCTTAGGCGTTCATTATTACTTTCTTGATTCAAGTCCCAATTTTAAATCTTGGACTAAAATATATTCCATTTACCCATAATTTCCATTCTAAATTATGTTTATAATTTTAATCCAAATTAGGCCTATAATCTTACGTATACATGTTATGCCAAATTACGCCTATAATCTTACATGTTATGCCAAATTATGCCCAAATTAGTTTGTGTTTATTGCTATTAACAATTTATGCCAAACCTCATGTATACAAATTATATCTAATTATGCCCCATCCACTTATGCCAAATCTCATGTATACAATTTATACACAATTATGCCCAAATTGATTTATGCCAATAATCTCATTTTATTACGTATTTCCCCAAACTTTTCCCAATCATTCAAACGTTATTCGTACGCAAATCTCAACGCAATATGTTAGGCACGAAGTTAGCCTACTCTCATAAAAAAAAGGAAAAGAAGAGGAGAAGAGAATCAACATCAATATTGGTGTAAACATACGAACGACATATGAAACATAAACAGACATATAACGATAAACATGATCAGAAAGGCATATGAAATATGAACTGGCATAGAACAATAAAATAGATCCAATAGGCATATGGAATATGAACTGGCATAGAAAAATGAAATAGATCCAATAGGCATATGATGACAAAACTTGGGTATGAATATGAAAGATAAAAATTTACACAACTTGATATGATTCATCTTACAGGCATGTTCATAAAATCCAATTTACAATCTTATCACAATCAAATTTAATTTAATTATATGTGAAAGTAATGTGGACGCACAGCGACAGGATTCAGAATAGAGAATAGATTTGAATTCTGAATTCTGAATTTGATTAGCTAAACCGTTGTTGTAGAATTTGATTCTTATCTTCCAATATGAATAATCCTGTTTTGATTTTCTTTGTAGAAGAGAAGAGAGGCTAGTTTTAATTTAGATTAGGGCAGCATGGGGGCGCCATGGGTTAGTGTAATGAAATTAGGGTTAGGTCTAGGTGTTTTTTTATAGATGTATTAGGTGAATTAGGGCCTTTATATTAGATTAGAGATCATCAGAACCACACAGCTCAAAAGACACGTCATCCAGCTAATCCCCTAAGGACACGTCATTAGAGAACTCTCCAGAATTCTGTGCAGATTTTTCCTCGGCATGGGCGCACTTCCCAGGTGTGCCAGTGCAATTTTGTTTTGCCTCACTTCACAAGTGCGCCAGTTATCCCAGCCGGTTTTCTGATTTTTCTGCCCAACTTCTATCGTCCATAACTTCTTCATGCGGTATCCGTTTTACGCAAACTCGGCTTTATCTCAAGAAGAATTCCAAGACGAACGCAATGGCGTAACCCGTTTCACCTAATTCTTCTTCTAAAAAAATAATTATTCTTTAATTATCTCTTATGTCATGTTTTAAAATTACGGGGTGTTACATTCACCCTCCTTAAAGGATTTCGTCCCCGAAATCTTCAAGTTAAGAGGAATGTATCCTACCATCCAATCATCCATCTACTCATCCATCATCCACAAGCATCCATTGTTCTTAAAAAGATTTCTAATGCTATATGAACATATGCAAAAGTGTGTGTATATGTTCCTTATCTAATGCAAAGATCAAGCGGTCTATTGATTCAGTTGACCTCCTTAATGCAAAACATGATAGTGCCATGCGTCTGTTATGTATGCAAAAGAATCCTAATGATACATATCATTTCTATATGAGTGCACAACCATTCATTCAAATGCAGCATCCATATGATAGCACATTCAATTTCCACCCATAAAATAAAAGTATGCACACACATCCATATGCAATATGAGAGCGACTGAGCCAATCTTAGTGCCTAAAATGTGTGTATATGTGTCCACGAGCAACCACTTGCAACCATCAATCATAACATGTCTCAAACACATGTTTACAACCATAGGGTTTTCTACCTAAAGATCGAAGATATAATCGAGAGGATACACTTAAATGATAGAACAAGTATAAACAAAGTGGTAGAAAAGGAGAAGAACATACCCTCAAAAAGGAAAGGGTACGACATGCGTATCTTGTCTTTAGTCTCCCAAGTCGCGTCTCCTTGATCATCTCCCCATTGGACATTAACCAACTTGACCTCTTCGTTACGTAATTTCCTGACCTTCGATCCAAGGATGCATGTAGGAGCTTGTCTAATCGTGACATCTCGCTCTACTTCCACTTCTCTAAGCATGCTCAGCTCCACTACTTCCGCAGTATCATGTAAACACTTCTGCAAATGCGACACACGAAATACATCATGAATACCACTGAGCTTCTCGGGCAACTTCACTCTGTAGGCCATCTGTCCAATTATTTCTGTAATTGGGAATGGCCCTAAGAACCTTGGTGCCAATTTCCCTACAGACCCAAAACGAACTACATTCCTCAATGGTGATACTATATTAAAGAACATGTCTCCAACACTGAACATAAGATCGATCCTTCTCTTATCAGCATATGACTTTTGCCAGTTCTGTGCCGCCTTCATGCGTCTTCGAATCAAGTATATCTTCTCTGAAGTTTCCCTAATCATCTCGAGCCCAAGCAAAATCTTATCCGTAGATTCCCACCAACAAGTAGGTGATCGGCAAGGTCGTCCATATAGAGCCTCAAAAGGTGATATGCCGATACTAGTCTGATAGCTGTTGTTGTAGGCGAACTCTACTAATGGAAGATGTTCCTCCCATGTCCCTTCAAAGTCCAAGATGCATAATCTCAAAAGATCTTCTAGAATCCAATTGACTCTTTCTGTTTGGCCATCCTTCTGTAGGTGATAAGCGGTGCTCAAACACAATTGCGTTCCTACTGCCTCTTGTAAGCTCTTCCAAAACTCACTAGTGAAAATGGGATCTCGGTCGCTTACAATACAAGAATGTATGCCGTGTAGATGAACTATCTCTTGGAGATAAACTGATGCTAACCATGCCGCTGTTCTCTTACCCTAAACGGGAATGAAATGGGCGCTCTTGGTAAGTCTATCTACTACTACCCAAATCCCCGTATTACCCTTCCTTGACCTCGGTAACCCGTCGACGAAATCCATGGAAACACTTTCCCATTATCACTGTGGAACCTCTAAAGGGTAAAGCAAACCACTAGACTTCTTTTTCTCAGCATTGACATGCTGTTACACTAAGCATCTAGAAACGAACTCTGCCACTTCCTTCTTCATTCCGGCCGAAAAGAAAACTTCTTACTTCTGTTATGTTCTTTTGGGATTTTCAAATCTTGGATTGCCACCACCTTCGTGGGATCCACTGCTATCCCTTCCTTAGAGACCACGTGTCCTAAGAACCTCACTTCCTTCCTCCAAAAATGACATTTGGAGAAGTTAGCTTTGAGTAGTACTAGGATGGGTGACCTCGTTGTGATGACCCGATTTCCCGTTCTCACGGAAACAAGGTTATCTTTTGGAATATAACACAGAAACAGATAATAGCAGAACAGAATTAAATAAATACACCAGAATGAACAATAGAATATACTGGATAAAAGTAATCATCAGAGTTACACAGTATACAGGATCTTACTTAGTACAGATACAGTTCAGCTATACATAAATGTCTACAGCGGAAATAAACAAAATATGTACAATAGGAGCTGAACAGCATAAAAAGAAATAAATGATAGAATCCATCTTCAGCTCCAGCTATCCAGAAAGAACCAGCTAAACCTGAATACAAGGCTGCCCGTGTAGAAAAAGGGGCACCCGAGTTTGAGAGTGAAACAAACTACGAGTCAGTCATGGGACTGGTATGAGAAATCTACTCAACACATGTACAATATGGCTAATCACAGGACCACGCCACTTTCGTGGAACGGGTTTACTCCATTGGATTGCCAGTGCTTTTAAAACAAATCTTTCTTTTAAACATCGCTATACTTTTTATAAAAATGAAGCCATTATAAGACTCAGTTCCCATCACACAATGCAACGCAAACCGGAGGATAGAGTTTTACCTTATAATGGCCAAAATATGATTGATACGAATAAAACAAAGGCAATTGATATTATTGCTAGTGTTTATATGTTTTTGAAAACAATTTCAAAACATAACTATTAATCATAGACGACATGAGCGTCCCATGCCACTATGTCGCCAAATATCTATACAATCGAAACCGCATCGTCACGTATTTGGAAATTGGATTTCCGTCATGAACCAAGGCAAAAGATAGTCCTTACCGAATTCGTGACTCTCTAGCCCGAGCCACAGGATCAGAGCTCGAGTGACCCTAGGAGCGACAGGGCCGGTCCACCGATGTGGATTAAAATTCCTGAACAATACGTTTCCCCGCCCTTTGGGGCGTAAACGAGCCAACGAATGACTCCATCGGACCCGGATCGTCCGATCAAACCGAGGCGCCTCGCAACAGCAACAACCACATAGGTGAAAAGTATATAAATGTCAGGGCTGGTAGGTCACTGACACCACCCTAGCTAGAAAGAAACGCATGTCCTCCCTGAGGTCCTTCTCCCGTTTTAGGTTCATACCGGGGTGTGAGGCTCGCGAATTCACGTTTACACAAAGCTACGCCACACAGGCGGTGCTTTGATCATCACCACAAGACTTTGCTTTTCAACAGAAGCCCTGATCACTGCATCTTAGCATGCCACACAGGCAATTCACCCCGTGCGACTGATGGCTATCAATCACACAGAACAAATTCCAATGTCGGACACACAGTCCATTTACAAGTCCGTCCTGGGTCTGAACGAAACCGGAGGCACTAAATACCTCGCAAACCCTTCGATCAACACGTACGTCTGAACGATCACCACTCATTATCCTTATTTCGGGATGCCTCCCAATCAGGACCTCGGTTACCATCCAAACGAGGTGAAGATCTCCGGTCTTCGACCATCGTCTTCATCTTCGAATTTCAATCGTCGGTTGATTATTCGAAATGAGAATTAACTCGGCCTTTTCAAATAATTCACGTATATTTAGAATTTCAAATCGATTTATTTCAATGGTTAAATTATTCGACAACACCAATTGTGTTCTTTATATAGTTTTCACACCAAACACATTCAACCATCAAACATCACATAAATCAAGCAAATTCAGTTTATTTCCATTCCATATCGCTTACGATATTTTATAACTATTTATCGCTATTTTTATTTATTTTAAAATAGCCATTTTATTCAAAACGACGCTTCGGACCATAAGGCGGCCGTGGCGCTGTTTTTCTTCAGATTTGATTTACACATATATGAAAATCTAACCGTTGGATCTTCACAAAATTTACATCATTAGAAAGGTCTTTTCAAAACGAACCCAACGGTTCCAGTTTCGGGAAAATCCGACGGTCGGATCTCCCGGTACAATCGTTTGAATTTTCGATTTCAAAATACGAACTGCAGCGTCGTTATTCGATTAAATATATAATTATATTTATATATATATAAATATAATCGCTTCTGACGTTGTTTTTCTTCAGATTTGAATTAAACATTCCAGACAATCCAACCGTTGGATTTTTACAAGGTTGGTGCCGTTGGAAAGATTATTCCAAGGCGAACCCGACGGTTGAGGTTTCGGGAAAATCCAATGGTCGGATTTCCCGTACTAGTCGTTTGAAATTACGGTTTCGAAATACGAACTGCACGGCTTCGTTTCGTTTTAATTTTATTTATATTTATATAGTTATATAAATATAGTTCATTCAACAATTCCAATATCGTTTTAACTTCAAAAAAAATTTTCTAACACCTTAAATTTTGGAAAAATTTCGCCATAACCTCCCCTGCACCGGGAGCGTCGGGAAATCGCAAATAGCGTCCCGGTCCTTCTAATCTCAAAAAGAAAAAGAAAAAGCCAAGCGGCTAGCCAACAGGCTCAAAATCATCACCCAAACAAATCAGTAAATGTGTACCTATTTGTCGGGCACAAAATTTTATTCCTCTTCTCTAGCCCCTTTGCTATAACCTGTTCAATGAATATGCATGTACATATATATACAGTCCATATCATTTTTCATTTTCTATTCAACTTCATATTTGATTTCTATTTGGTTTAAAAGCTCCATTCATTCTAATGTTACATAAATAGGTGCAAATCATTTCATTAGCTAATTAATGAATATTTCAACTCATCTATGTTTATTTTGAACAAGTGGCTATTTTTAACACTTCACATTTTAACGATTTATGCATACAATAAAAATGTGATTTTTATTGTAAAACGATTCATTTCAAAACACTATTTTTCTATACACTTCATATTGGCGATAAAAATAGGATTTTTATCATCAAACAATTTATTTCAAAATATGAATACCATTCAACACATGAATTTCTAAACAACGGATGAATATCAATTCAACACATGAATGTTTTCAATAGTTTCTATATATAGATAAAAATGTGATTTTTATTATTAAACGATTCATTTCAAAATATGAATACCATTCAACACATGAATTTCTAAACAACGAATGAATATCAATTCAACACATGAATGTTTTCTATAGTTTTTATATATAGATAAAAATGTGATTTTTATTATTAAACGATTCATTTCAAAATATGAATACCATTCAACACATGAATTTCTAAACAACGAATGAATATCAATTCAACACATGAATGTTTTCTATAGTTTTTATATATAGATAAAAATGTGATTTTTATTATTAAACGATTCATTTCAAAATATGAATACCATTCAACACATGAATTTCTAAACAACGGATGAATATCAATTCAACACATGAATGTTTTCTCTATAAGGAATAAATATAGTTTAAGCATATGAAAATAATTCAAACACACAAATATTATTCAAAATTTCGGCAGCATAACGGCAGGGTAGTTACACCGGCACCGTCCCTAGTACGGCTCCTCGCTCTACCTTAAAACCTCGCGGTTTTTGACAATGGGAATCATGCATCTAGTTCGCACGCAGGCGGCATGTATATATATTTATTTCATTTCCACAAACTAATCCTATGTGGTTTCCACCAAATATTTCACAACCACAAATGGGTATTTTTCAACCACAATCAACCAATATCAATCACAAACAATCCCAAACAACCATTCAATTTTCACAACAATTTCAACCAATAAATATCGTCCATGGTTTGTGGACGAGGGGGCGTATATATATATATATATATTATATATAGCAATTCACTTTCATTTTCAACACTTATATAATATTTTTAAATCAGAAATCTCACCAATAGCTATCCACTTCAAGACTCTTCTTAATAGAAATCTTCGCCTATTTGTCGCTTTCACCCGTATTCTCTGCATACGTAAAAATAGAATTTTTACTATGCTATTCAATATATAAAAATCGAATTTTGACTACGCTATTCAATATATAAAAATATGATTTTTACTTCGACTTTCGATATTTAAAAATATGATTTTTACTTTTGCTTTCAACATATAAAAATATGATTTTTCCTTTTGCTTTCAACATATAAAAATATGATTTTTACTTTTGCTTTCAACATATAAAAATATGATTTTTACTTTTGCTTTCCACATATAAAAATATGATTTTTCCTTTTGCTTTCAACATATAAAAATATGATTTTTCCTTTTGCTTTCAACATATAAAAATAAAAAAAATATGACAATTCTTTTTTTTCTTTCTTTAAAGAAACCAGTTTTAACTTTTTTTAAAAATTTCAGTTTTTAATTTTTTTTAAAAACCAAATCAGTTTTTAATTTTTAAAACCTAAATCAGTTTTAATTACCTAAAATTAAAATCAGTTTTTTTAATTTTTATAAAATTCAGTTTTTCTTTAAAAACATAAAACAGTTTTAAACTACTTTTTAAAACAAAACAGTTTTTCTTTGTATCAAAAATCTGTTTTTATTTGTTTCAAATGCAGTTTTTAAATCCCTTTTTCAAATGCAGTTTTTATCTTTATAAAAAAAAATGCAGTTTTAGTTTTTTAAAAATTTTCAGTTTTAACTTTATAAAAATTTCTGTTTTAACTTTAACAAAATCGGTTTTAAACTTTAACAAAATCGCTTTTTAAACTTTATAAAAATTCTGTTTTATAGAATTTAAAAATAAAAATAAGAATAAAAATACTTACAGAGGAGCGGGGGTTTCACCGATGTCGGAGGCTTCAGCGTCGCCAGCGAGGGGAGCTTCAGCGGCTTCAGTTGCGCGAACGAGAGGGGGGGCTTCTCGCAGGTCGTCGATCGATGGGGGCTTCGGGGTTCGAACGAGGGGCGGGGAGGCTTCGTCGGAGTTCGTGCGATGGGGGGAGGAGGCTTCGTCGGAGCTCGAGGGATCGGGGGGAGGCTGGCGATTTAGGTTTTCCTTTTTTTTTTTCTGGTTATAATCGAATGAGGGGGGGGGGGGGGGCCAAGCAGGAGATAAGGAGGGAGGGAAATGATTAATTTTTTTTATTTATTATTTAATTATTTAATTTAGCAAAGAGTTGACTTTTACATATGACCTCGAAACGAGACCCACCGCCTGTCGCCCATAGCGTTTTACCCCCATTCCGAACACAATGGGATATGCATCGCCAGCTGATTTGATCGTTACAGTCAGTTTCCTTTTGAATTTTCATTTAAATCATTATATTGAATTTTAAACGCACATTTCAAATTACCGGGGTCACATACTAACTAGAAAAATTCCAGAAAAATATTTTCTAGCTTCGTATTGACGATACGGTCCTAACAAAACTAGTTTCGTCGAATTCTGAGACCGTTTGCAAAATGGCCAATTTCCAGTCGATTAAATTCAACAGAAACTGGTCAAACGCGTTTTCCTTTGCCACGCTCACATATTGATTCGAAAAATTATGAAATTTGAAACCTAACAATAACTTGACACTGCGGATCTAACAAAAGTGGTTTCGTCGAAATCCGAGGTCATCTGCAAAATATCCATTTTTAAGGGCCTGAATTCCATAGCGACTATTCAGAATTTTCAACTGGACATACCTTTTGATTCCCGCTATCAAATTTCGATTGGTCGGATTTGTTAGAAAGATATCATCAATTAGATACTAATGTTTTTGGTCTCACTAAAATCCGGATTGTTTTGCACCCGGTATATTCAATTGAAGTTTGAAATCGAATTATCGAACTACCGCGCCATTTTCAATTCTATATATAATTATAATTAATTATATTGGTTTTCAAATGTCGATTTCAACTCAGTTTTCATCGCCATTATTTAAAATATTTATTTTAAATATTTAAAATCCATTATTTTAGCCAATTTAAAAATTTTAAATTGGTTCAGATTTTCTGGGTCGTTACAATCTCCCCCACTTAAAACTTTTCGTCCCCGAAAAGGAATAAAATCGAAAGTGGTTTGATAAATCTACGATCACACAATACAACAACCAATTTGTTTTTAATATTCTGAGTATAGAATAAACAATGCACATCCATGGGAAGAAAATAGCAACAGAATAGAGAATTAAAAGGTAATGCAAAGTAGGTTAAATGTACCTTGGACCAGAGTCAATCAGAGATATCTACTCGGCATCTAGGATAAGCTTTCTGAATGCTCTCCTCAGTTTCCCAAGTACAATCTCGCGGATCTCCACTCCATTGCACTTTGACTAAGTGAACCTTCTTGTTCCTCAGCTCTTTGGTTTCTTTGCCGATAATCTTTAGCGGCTCTCGCCTCACAGCTAGTTCTGGAGTAATTTCAATATCCTGCTGAGCTGCTTCTTCCACGACCAAGTCTGGATCATGAACGTGCTTTCGAAGTTGAGATATGTGAAATACATCATGCACACCAGGCAACCAGTCAGGCAGTTCAATCCTATAAGCGAGAGTTCCAATCCGTTCCAGAATAGGAAACGGACCAATGAATTTGGGTGCTAACTTTCCAGTTTTACCGAACCGGATAACTCCTCTCATCGGCGATACTTTCAAATATACATAGTCGCCAACTTCAAAGGATATATCTCTTCTTCTTTTATCGGCGTAGCTCTTTTGTCGGCTTTGAGCGGCGAGCAATCGTTTCTTAATAAAATCGACTTTGTCGGCCGCTTCTCGAATCATATCGGGACCCAACACAAGTCTATTCCCAGGCTCGACCCAACAAGCAGGAGATCGGCATGGTCTACCATACAATGCTTCGAATGGAGACATTGTCAGACTTGCCTGATAGCTGTTGTTATAAGAGAATTCAGCCAAATGTAGATGGTCTTCCCATGATCCACCGAAATCTATAATACAAGCCCGCAATAGATCTTCTAAAATGCGATTCACCCTCTCAGTCTGACCGTCTGTCTGAGGATGATAAGCGGTGCTCATGTTTAACTTTGTCCCTAGCTCGACTTGAAATGCTTCCCAGAATTTGCTAGTGAATATCGTATCTCTATCACTTACTATACTGAGCGGCACTCCATGTAGTCTAACTATTTCCCTGAAGTATATCTGCGCCAGACTCTGAGCGGTTCTATTTGATCTGACAGGTATGAAATGGGCGGTCTTCGTGAAGCGATCTACGATCACCCAAATACTGTCATTTCCCTTTCTGGTTCTGGGCAACCCATCAATGAAATCCATAGAAATATGTTCCCACTTCCAGCCAGGAACTTCTAGTGGTTGTAATAATCCAGCCAATTTCTGTTGGTCGCTTTTGACTAGTTGGCAAGTAGGGCATCGACTAACATATATTGAGATGTCTCTTTTTAACGACTTCCACCAGAATGTGCGTTTGATATCGTTATACATTTTATTCACACCCGGATGGATACTGAGCTTAGATTTGTGGCATTCATCAAGCACCTCTCTTCTGAGTTCAGGAATATCTGGAACGCAAATTCGCCCTTCTAACCTCAGAATCCCTTCGCTGTCTAACTGGAAATCCGAAGCATTGCCTTCACGAACTCGCTGACTTATTCCTTTGATAAATTGGTCGTCCTTTTGGAGAGCCGATATCTTATCAATCAATGAAGTCGCAATGATGAAACTGGCGATCATTACATTCTTTCGGCTTAACGCATCGGCCACGACATTGGCTTTTCCTGGAGTATATATAATTTCAAAGTCATATGCTGCAAGAAACTCCAGCCAGCGTTGCTGTCTCAGATTTAAGTCCTTCTGAGTGAACAGATACTTCAACGACTGGTGATCTGTAAACAGTTCAAATCTCTCGCCCAGAAGATAGTGTCTCCAGATTTTCAAAGAGAATATGATAGCCAATAACTCAAGATCATGAGTTACATAGTTTTTCTCGTGCGGTTTCAGTTGACGGCTAGCATAAGCAATTACTTGGCCTCTTTGCATTAACACTGCGCCGAGGCCTTCTCTAGACGCATCAGTCCAGACTTTTAAATCTTGGTTGCCATCGATGATGGTTAACACGGGAGCAGTTGTTAATCTCAACTTTAGCTCTTCAAAAGCCTCCTCATTTTCTGAAGTCCATTTGAATTTAGAATGCTTCTTTGTAAGCTTCGTTAAGTGACCAGATATCTTCGAAAAGTCTTTAACGAACTTCCGATAATAGCTAGCCAATCCGAGAAAACTACGGACTTCAGTGGGGGTACTGGGCTGTTTCCAATTTTGAATAGCCGTGATTTTACTTGGATCTACAGCGATTCCATCTTTCGATACGACATGGCCCAGAAATTTCACTTCATCTTGCCAGAATATACATTTGGAAAACTTGGCTTTTAATACATTCCGTCTGAGGATTTCTAGAACCTGTTCCAGATGTTTTTCATGTTCGGCCTTTGATTTAGAGAAGATTAGAATATCGTCAATAAAAACCAGAACAAATTTATTCAAAACTCCTCTGAAAACTCTGTTCATCAGATCGACAAAGTAAGCGGGAGCGTTACATAAGCCGAACGGCATTACTAACCACTCGTAGAATAAGTCGGGGCCCCTGAACGCTGTCATTGGAACACACTCTTCAGCAATTCGAAGTTGATGGAATCCTGTAGCTAGGTCCATTCGTGAAAATACTTGTGCGCCATTCAATCGATCCAACAAATCATCAATCCGCGGCAATGGATACTTGTTCTTTATTGTCTGCTTGTTCAGATCACGATAATCCACGCATAGACGTAGAGTACCGTCGGATTTTGGGACAAATACCACTGTTGCACCCCAATCAGAGAAACTGGGCCTGATCAGACCCTTCCATACTAGCTGTCGTGTTTGATTGTCTAATTCCTCCTTCTCTTTCAAGGACATTCTTCGAATAGCGTGAACTACCGGCCTTGCATTGGGAATTAAAGCAATTTTGAAATCTATTTCTCTCTGCGGAGGTAAGCGAACGACTTCCTCAAACACATCCGCATAATCCTTGACGACAGGAATATCTTTAATGAGGTCAGGAATATTCTCATTGATTTCAGGGATATTTTCTATTTGGGCTGGAGAAACATCGAGAGCTGACCAGAAATCTTTTCTATTTGAAGTCGGGCCTTCACATGGTATGGTTATATAATTCCCAGATTGGGCCTTTGCTTTAACCACTCTCTCGGCGCATTTAACTTCAGCTTCATATTTGGTTAGCCAATCCAATCCCAGAATAAGATCGAATTCATTAAAATTCATGATGATAGAGACAATGGGGAATTTATAGCAAGAAAAAGAGACGGGCACTGCACAAATCCAACTGAGATTGATGGACCCTCCAACAGGATTTCGAACAGTCATTGGCTCTTTGAGCTTTTTCAAATTCAAATCCAACTTCTTGACTGCACTCTTTGCAATAAAGCTTCGCGACGCGCCAGTGTCAAACAGTACTTTAACTGGAATATTTTTGACATTAAGCGTGCCTTCTAAAACATCAGACCTCCCCTGACTATCTGAGGGTGCTGAGGTTTCTGCTACTTCATTTACATGTACTGCTTTAGGTTTTCTGAATAGCGGGCAGGCCTTTGAAAGATGACCGGGCTGATGGCATTGACTGCACTTTCTATTCTCCTGGAACTTCTTACCGGATTTAGATCCATCCTTTACTCGTTTCTTGAGAGATCTGCAACTTACTGAAAAGTGCCCTTGCCGATTGCAGTTACTGCATACAGCTGTCGTTACTGGTTCCTTTTCGGATCTGGCCCTTTTTCGATTTACTTCGGGCTCCTTACCGACTTCAGACATTGTACTGGCCTCTGAACGATCAGTTTCAGAATCTTCTTTGTCACTAGAACCGACTTCTTCTTCGTCGCGTAACATTCCTTTCTTATGAAGATCTTCATATTGATAAGCCATATAAATCATTTCTGAAAAAGGAAGCTTCACATGCCCCAATACTTTATTCCGGTATTTCCTTTGAAGTCCGTGAATAAATCTCATATTTTTCCTCTTCGGATTTTGAATTAGATGAGGGGAAAAGTGAGCAAGTTCATTGAATTTCTTATGGTATTCGGGAATGGTCATATCACCTTGTATTAGATAAGAAAATTCATCACATAATCTCTCCGTTGCTTCGGGAGGAGTAAATCTTTCTAAGAAAATCACTTTGAATCTGTCCCAGGTGATATCACCTTCTGGATTATCCTTAACAACAGAATCCCACCAGAACAAAGCTTCATCTTCGAGTGCCCAGGAGGCCAGTAATCTTTTCTGGTCATCCCTCAGCTTTAATGCTTCGAATATTTTCTCAGCCGAACGAATCCAAGCTTGTGTTCTCATAATAGATTCTTCGCCCGAGAACGGCTTTCCACCCAGATTTCTATACTTCATGAATAGAGCTTCAATATCCGGGTTAGTATTACTTCTTCTGTTCCTGGCACTCATTTTCTAGTACTTCTGCAAATGGCAGATCAAGTGTCAGGTCACAGAAAAGGTATTTTAAAATATAGAAACACATACTTCAAATGTAAATGTGTCTATCAAGGTGTAATTTCATTCTGCTTTACTCATACTAGGATATTGCTGATCCTATCTGTATGGAGTTGCCCGCCCTAGAACACTACTGGTTCTATTTCTGACGAGTTCGTTCGAATGTTATATTCCAGAACTAAGCTTAACCAAAGCTCTGATACCACGTTGTGACGACCCGATTTCCCGTTCTCACGGAAACAAGGTTATCTTTTGGAATATAACACAGAAACAGATAATAGCAGAACAGAATTAAATAAATACACCAGAATGAACAATAGAATATACTGGATAAAAGTAATCATCAGAGTTACACAGTATACAGGATCTTACTTAGTACAGATACAGTTCAGCTATACATAAATGTCTACAGCGGAAATAAACAAAATATGTACAATAGGAGCTGAACAGCATAAAAAGAAATAAATGATAGAATCCATCTTCAGCTCCAGCTATCCAGAAAGAACCAGCTAAACCTGAATACAAGGCTGCCCGTGTAGAAAAAGGGGCACCCGAGTTTGAGAGTGAAACAAACTACGAGTCAGTCATGGGACTGGTATGAGAAATCTACTCAACACATATACAATATGGCTAATCACAGGACCACGCCACTTTCGTGGAACGGGTTTACTCCATTGGATTGCCAGTGCTTTTAAAACAAATCTTTCTTTTAAACATCGCTATGCTTTTTATAAAAATGAAGCCATTATAAGACTCAGTTCCCATCACACAATGCAACGCAAACCGGAGGATAGAGTTTTACCTTATAATGGCCAAAATATGATTGATACGAATAAAACAAAGGCAATTGATATTATTGCTAGTGTTTATATGTTTTTGAAAACAATTTCAAAACATAACTATTAATCATAGACGACATGAGCATCCCATGCCACTATGTCGCCAAATATCTATACAATCGAAACCGCATCGTCACGTATTTGGAAATTGGATTTCCGTCATGAACCAAGGCAAAAGATAGTCCTTACCGAATTCGTGACTCTCTAGCCCGAGCCACAGGATCAGAGCTCGAGTGACCCTAGGAGCGACAGGGCCGGTCCACCGATGTGGATTAAAATTCCTGAACAATACGTTTCCCCGCCCTTTGGGGCGTAAACGAGCCAACGAATGACTCCATCGGACCCGGATCGTCCGATCAAACCGAGGCGCCTCGCAACAGCAACAACCACATAGGTGAAAAGTATATAAATGTCAGGGCTGGTAGGTCACTGACACCACCCTAGCTAGAAAGAAACGCATGTCCTCCCTGAGGTCCTTCTCCCGTTTTAGGTTCATACCGGGGTGTGAGGCTCGCGAATTCACGTTTACACAAAGCTACGCCACACAGGCGGTGCTTTGATCATCACCACAAGACTTTGCTTTTCAACAGAAGCCCTGATCACTGCATCTTAGCATGCCACACAGGCAATTCACCCCGTGCGACTGATGGCTATCAATCACACAGAACAAATTCCAATGTCGGACACACAGTCCATTTACAAGTCCGTCCTGGGTCTGAACGAAACCGGAGGCACTAAATACCTCGCAAACCCTTCGATCAACACGTACGTCTGAACGATCACCACTCATTATCCTTATTTCGGGATGCCTCCCAATCAGGACCTCGGTTACCATCCAAACGAGGTGAAGATCTCCGGTCTTCGACCATCGTCTTCATCTTCGAATTTCAATCGTCGGTTGATTATTCGAAATGAGAATTAACTCGGCCTTTTCAAATAATTCACGTATATTTAGAATTTCAAATCGATTTATTTCAATGGTTAAATTATTCGACAACACCAATTGTGTTCTTTATATAGTTTTCACACCAAACACATTCAACCATCAAACATCACATAAATCAAGCAAATTCAGTTTATTTCCATTCCATATCGCTTACGATATTTTATAACTATTTGTCGCTATTTTTATTTATTTTAAAATAGCCATTTTATTCAAAACGACGCTTCGGGCCATAAGGCGGCCGTGGCGCTGTTTTTCTTCAGATTTGATTTACACATATATGAAAATCTAACCGTTGGATCTTCACAAAATTTACATCATTAGAAAGGTCTTTTCAAAACGAACCCAACGGTTCCAGTTTCGGGAAAATCCGACGGTCGGATCTCCCGGTACAATCGTTTGAATTTTCGATTTCAAAATACGAACTGCAGCGTCGTTATTCGATTAAATATATAATTATATTTATATATATATAAATATAATCGCTTCTGGCGCTGTTTTTCTTCAGATTTGAATTAAACATTCCAGACAATCCAACCGTTGGATTTTTACAAGGTTGGTGCCGTTGGAAAGATTATTCCAAGGCGAACCCGACGGTTGAGGTTTCGGGAAAATCCAATGGTCGGATTTCCCGTACTAGTCGTTTGAAATTACGGTTTCGAAATACGAACTGCACGGCTTCGTTTCGTTTTAATTTTATTTATATTTATATAGTTATATAAATATAGTTCATTCAACAATTCCAATATCGTTTTAACTTAAAAAAAAAATTTCTAACACCTTAAATTTTGGAAAAATTTCGCCATAACCTCCCCTGCACCGGGAGCGTCGGGAAATCGCAAATAGCGTCCCGGTCCTTCTAATCTCAAAAAGAAAAAGAAAAAGCCAAGCGGCTAGCCAACAGGCTCAAAATCATCACCCAAACAAATCAGTAAATGTGTACCTATTTGTCGGGCACAAAATTTTATTCCTCTTCTCTAGCCCCTTTGCTATAACCTGTTCAATGAATATGCATGTACATATATATACAGTCCATATCATTTTTCATTTTCTATTCAACTTCATATTTGATTTCTATTTGGTTTAAAAGCTCCATTCATTCTAATGTTACATAAATAGGTGCAAATCATTTCATTAGCTAATTAATGAATATTTCAACTCATCTATGTTTATTTTGAACAAGTGGCTATTTTTAACACTTCACATTTTAACGATTTATGCATATAATAAAAATGTGATTTTTATTGTAAAACGATTCATTTCAAAACACTATTTTTCTATACACTTCATATTGGCGATAAAAATAGGATTTTTATCATCAAACAATTTATTTCAAAATATGAATACCATTCAACACATGAATTTCTAAACAACGGATGAATATCAATTCAACACATGAATGTTTTCTATAGTTTCTATATATAGATAAAAATGTGATTTTTATTATTAAACGATTCATTTCAAAATATGAATACCATTCAACACATGAATTTCTAAACAACGAATGAATATCAATTCAACACATGAATGTTTTCTATAGTTTTTATATATAGATAAAAATGTGATTTTTATTATTAAACGATTCATTTCAAAATATGAATACCATTCAACACATGAATTTCTAAACAACGAATGAATATCAATTCAACACATAAATGTTTTCTATAGTTTTTATATATAGATAAAAATGTGATTTTTATTATTAAACGATTCATTTCAAAATATGAATACCATTCAACACATGAATTTCTAAACAACGGATGAATATCAATTCAACACATGAATGTTTTCTCTATAAGGAATAAATATAGTTTAAGCATATGAAAATAATTCAAACACACAAATATTATTCAAAATTTCGGCAGCATAACGGCAGGGTAGTTACACCGGCACCGTCCCTAGTACGGCTCCTCGCTCTACCTTAAAACCTCGCGGTTTTTGACAATGGGAATCATGCATCTAGTTCGCACGCAGGCGGCATGTATATATATTTATTTCATTTCCACAAACTAATCCTATGTGGTTTCCACCAAATATTTCACAACCACAAATGGGTATTTTTCAACCACAATCAACCAATATCAATCACAAACAATCCCAAACAACCATTCAATTTTCACAACAATTTCAACCAATAAATATCGTCCATGGTTTGTGGATGAGGGGGCGTATATATATATATATATATATATATTATATATAGCAATTCACTTTCATTTTCAACACTTATATAATATTTTTAAATCAGAAATCTCACCAATAGCTATCCACTTCAAGACTCTTCTTAATAGAAATCTTCGCCTATTTGTCGCTTTCACCCGTATTCTCTGCATACGTAAAAATAGAATTTTTACTATGCTATTCAATATATAAAAATCGAATTTTGACTACGCTATTCAATATATAAAAATATGATTTTTACTTCGACTTTCGATATTTAAAAATATGATTTTTACTTTTGCTTTCAACATATAAAAATATGATTTTTCCTTTTGCTTTCAACATATAAAAATATGATTTTTACTTTTGCTTTCAACATATAAAAATATGATTTTTACTTTTGCTTTCCACATATAAAAATATGATTTTTCCTTTTGCTTTCAACATATAAAAATATGATTTTTCCTTTTGCTTTCAACATATAAAAAAAAAAAAATATGACAATTCTTTTTTTTCTTTCTTTAAAGAAACCAGTTTTAACTTTTTTTAAAAATTTCAGTTTTTAATTTTTTTTAAAAACCAAATCAGTTTTTAATTTTTAAAACCTAAATCAGTTTTAATTACCTAAAATTAAAATCAGTTTTTTTAATTTTTATAAAATTCAGTTTTTCTTTAAAAACATAAAACAGTTTTAAACTACTTTTTAAAACAAAACAGTTTTTCTTTGTATCAAAAATCTGTTTTTCTTTTACTAAAGAAAATCAGTTTTTATTTGTTTCAAATGCAGTTTTTAAATCCCTTTTTCAAATGCAGTTTTTATCTTTATAAAAAAAAATGCAGTTTTAGTTTTTTAAAAATTTTCAGTTTTAACTTTATAAAAATTTCTGTTTTAACTTTAACAAAATCGGTTTTAAACTTTAACAAAATCGGTTTTTAAACTTTATAAAAATTCTGTTTTATAGAATTTAAAAATAAAAATAAGAATAAAAATACTTACAGAGGAGCGGGGGTTTCACCGATGTCGGAGGCTTCAGCGTCGCCAGCGAGGGGAGCTTCAGCGGCTTCAGTTGCGCGAACGAGAGGGGGGGCTTCTCGCAGGTCGTCGATCGATGGGGGCTTCGGGGTTCGAACGAGGGGCGGGGAGGCTTCGTCGGAGTTCGTGCGATGGGGGGAGGAGGCTTCGTCGGAGCTCGAGGGATCGGGGGGAGGCTGGCGATTTAGGTTTTCCTTTTTTTTTTTTCTGGTTATAATCGAATGAGGGGGGGGGGGGGCCAAGCAGGAGATAAGGAGGGAGGGAAATGATTAATTTTTTTTTTTATTTATTATTTAATTATTTAATTTAGCAAAGAGTTGACTTTTACATATGACCTCGAAACGAGACCCACCGCCTGTCGCCCATAGCGTTTTACCCCCATTCCGAACACAATGGGATATGCATCGCCAGCTGATTTGATCGTTACAGTCAGTTTCCTTTTGAATTTTCATTTAAATCATTATATTGAATTTTAAACGCACATTTCAAATTACCGGGGTCACATACTAACTAGAAAAATTCCAGAAAAATATTTTCTAGCTTCGTATTGACGATACGGTCCTAACAAAACTAGTTTCGTCGAATTCTGAGACCGTTTGCAAAATGGCCAATTTCCAGTCGATTAAATTCAACAGAAACTGGTCAAACGCGTTTTCCTTTGCCACGCTCACATATTGATTCGAAAAATTATGAAATTTGAAACCTAACAATAACTTGACACTGCGGATCTAACAAAAGTGGTTTCGTCGAAATCCGAGGTCATCTGCAAAATATCCATTTTTAAGGGCCTGAATTCCATAGCGACTATTCAGAATTTTCAACTGGACATACCTTTTGATTCCCGCTATCAAATTTCGATTGGTCGGATTCGTTAGAAAGATATCATCAATTAGATACTAATGTTTTTGGTCTCACTAAAATCCGGATTGTTTTGCACCCGGTATATTCAATTGAAGTTTGAAATCGAATTATCGAACTACCGCGCCATTTTCAATTCTATATATAATTATAATTAATTATATTGGTTTTCAAATGTCGATTTCAACTCAGTTTTCATCGCCATTATTTAAAATATTTATTTTAAATATTTAAAATCCATTATTTTAGCCAATTTAAAAATTTTAAATTGGTTCAGATTTTCTGGGTCGTTACAAAGGGTCTCTAAGACTTCCCTAAGATGTAGGGCATGCTCTTCCTCACTTCTAGAGAATATCAAGATGTCATCCACAAAGACTACCACGAACTTATTTAGAAACTCCTTATACACCCTACTCATCAAACCTACAAAATATGCGGGTGCATTCGTCAAACCAAAAGGCAATGACGAGACGCTCGAAGAAACCGTTGGGAGTCATAAAAATAGTCTTATCTATACTATCCTCAGCTACCCTCAACTGATGAAATCCTGTAGCCAAGTAAAAATGCGAGAAAACTGAAGTACCAACCAACTGATCGAACAAATCATCTATCCTCGGCAATGGGTGTCTGTTCTTCTTCGTGAGCTTATTCAGCTCCCTGTAGTCCACGCACAATCTAAGCGAACCATCAGCCTTCGTGGCAAAAACTACTGGAGCACCCCACTCCGAGATACTTTTCCTTATGAACCATTTCTTAAGCAACTCTTTCATTTGTTTACTGAGCTCCCTCCTTTCTCTTAGAGCCATGTGGCACACCGGTAATGCAACTGGCTTTGCATTGTCCACCAAAAATATAAGGAAATCTATCTCGTGTTTTGGAGGTAAGCACCTATTCTCCTCAAAGATATCTGCATACTCACGGACTACTTGAACAGATTGCAAATCATCAATAGACACGTCAAGAGATTCTAGGTAGCTAAGCATAACAGAGCCCTTAGGATCACATGAGATATCGAGAGTATTACCCAAACTAGTCAACAGTCTAACTACCCTCTTTTCACAGTCGAGAATGGCACCATACCTGGTTATCCAATCTATTCCTAGAATCAACCCATAGCCCGTGAAGCCAAGCACATAAGTGTTGCATTCGAACTCAACGCCATACACACATATTCTCAAATCCCGGCATAACATAGAATGATGAGCCGTACTCCCAATAGGATTTGAGAATACAATGGGATCCATAACTAAACTAGTATTTAGGTGCAGTGTTTCAACTAACGAAGAAGATATAAACAAATGTGAAGCGTCAGAATCAAACAAAGTTTGAACAGGATGATCAAAAAGAAAAATCAAACTTTCGACAGAAATGTTTCTACCTTTCTCCTGTCCTGGTGTCATGAGAGCATGAACCTGCCCACCAAAAGTGGGCTCTGTCCTCTGCCCTTGCCCTTGTCCTTGCCTCCTCGGACAGTCTTTAATCAGATGTCCTGCCTCACCATAATGAAAACAACCATGCTTCTTCTTCTTCCAACAGCCCTTAATTACATGGCCCGTTATACCACAATGAAGACACTTCCTCTTGTCACGGGGTTTATTATTCTTTCCACCCTTCTTAGGTTCTAATTTCTTGTTCTATGATTCTTCCACTTTCTTTTCACCTTTAACTTCTTCGTGGATTAAAGCCATATCAACAAGTTTCTCATCCTTGGGTTGTGCTCCTTAGTCTAAACTCCCTCATTCCCATTTTTACCATCCTTGTGTAACATGTTAACAAGTCTCTCGAAGGCTGCCTCCGTCGTATGGAAAACCCTACGAAGCTTGAAAGAAGATTAGTCGCAGGTGAAACTACTGCGGGTACAGATGGAGGTTAGGCACTTCTTTGCCCTTCGACGGGCGTCGTAGTCTCATCATGCCTACGGAACTGTGTCGCGATGAGGTTACCTCCAAGAAAGCCAGGAGCCCCGGAGACTTAGAAAAGAAGGAAACAAGGATTCAAACAGAAAAATCAAAAGATAATACATATGGCTTTTGGGGATATGTCTTTCAAAACAAACTTTTCTTTTGAAAATACTTCTATTAAAACCGTTTCAAAACCAGTTTTCAAAATCTTTTATCTGACCCGGTAACCTTTAGCTCTGATATCACGTGTGACAGCCCACGTCCGTTAATGTTACTCACAAAGGGAATGCATTAAGTTTTGTGCAGCGTTATAAGTAAACAGAACATAATATTACAAGATAGATACATAAAATAGTACCTGAAAAATTTATAACTTTATTGCAGCGAAAACAGAAATAAGTTTGGTTACATCTTCAAACCCATCTTACCAAAACCAAGTACATAATATCAGTCTTGTACAAAAGCCATCAGAGTACATAATTTTTTAAAACCATAACCCCCAATCCAAAATGCCATATGGAAGAGAACCAAAGCTAAGCATTACTTTCAGCCCTTCAAGCAGGAAAGTCCGAATCAAGCTTCAATGTGCCTACCTGAGAACCTTGAGGGGGGGGGAGGAAAGAAAAGAGGCGAAACAAAAAGGGTCAGACATAAAGTCTGGCGAGTCCAGTGACTTTAACAATATAATTACTAAAGCAACATGATAAGAACATAAACTGGATATAAGAGATGACAGTAATCATAAGCAGATATGACAAGGTAACAAGACGGACATGATATAATATTGACTGCACTTCTAACCACTATAAGATATTCTCTGCACCGCACCGATACTAGTTTCATACTAAAATATGATCCCTCTTGGCTAAACAGAATGATGATAGTTTCGTGTACTTCTAGCTGCCATCATAGGTAACCTTTGTGCACCTATCACCATTAGATGTACCCATTATCCTCCTTGTTCGATTATGTACTCCTAGCTGCTTTCGTAGGTGCCCCACTTTCTCCCACCACCACTAGTTGTAACCTCCCAAATATAATAATGATAATGATGATGATGATGGTAGTTTTGTTTACTCCTAGCTGCTGTCATAGGTGTCGCCTGCTCCTATCTCCACTAGTTGTACCCCTTTACTAAACATAATAATAATAATAATGGTAGTTTCGTGTACTCCTAGCTGCTGCCATAGGTACCGCCTGCTCTTATCTCCACTAGTTGTACCCACTACCTTCCCCATTCGATTGGCTCCCTAACTCATATATACTTGTGCTGGTCCCACAGTAGGGTGTATCACTCCCTGAAGTGGCAACCCGATACTACTAAAAGGCACGGCTTATACCTACACGATGCAACAGCGTCTTACCTACCAACCCGGACCCACGCACGCACATGGCTCCGTTGGACTTGCACTGCCATCGCTAACTCTTTATTGGCCTTTTACAATCAAACCAGTAAGCGTGTCTCGTCCTCGACCTAGTTCGAGCTCACGTAGATACAAAATGTGTTACTGGTTGAAAAGGGTCCACCCACTTGACACAAGCTTCCCTCCTAAGCTTGGTCCCCACTAGGAATTCCCACTTAAACCCTCTTTATTCCCATGTCTAATCGCATGTTTCACCTTGGTTAAGTGCTCTTATTATGTTTCACATGCTACCCATGTTACTCACTTAACCCTTTATGTCTTATCACATGTCTTATCTTAGTTAAGTATTTTTAATTGTGTTTCACATGCTATCCATGTCACCTACTTAACCCCTTTTACTATTCCCATGTCTTACTACATG
This sequence comes from Allium sativum, assembly GCA_030737875.1. Classification (NCBI taxonomy): domain Eukaryota; kingdom Viridiplantae; phylum Streptophyta; class Magnoliopsida; order Asparagales; family Amaryllidaceae; genus Allium; species Allium sativum. The sequence continues at coordinate 682,580,893 of CM060919.1, forward strand.
TCTCAGCTTGGTTAAGTGTTCATTAATTCATTATAATCGTAACCTTGCAAGACCTCCCACATTAGATTGCAGTTTTGCGGTTGGTGGATATGCCGGGCAGTTCCGGGCAGTCTTATACCACAACCCGAATCTAACCTCGTGTCTTTGCATTATTACGTATCTAATTTCTACCTTTGACCTCTCACATTAGATTACCAAATTGCGGTTTCTGGATGTGCCGGGTGGTTCTGGGCAGTCTTATACCGCAATTCAAATCTAACCTCGTGTCTTAGGCGTTCATTATTAATTTCTTGATTCAAGTCCCAATTTTAAATCTTAGATTAAAATATATTCCAATTACCCATAATTTCCAATATAAATTATGTTTATAATTTTAATCCAAATTAGTCCTATAATCTTACGTATACATGTTATGCCAAATTACGCCTATAATCTTATGTATACATGTTATGCCAAATTACGCCCAAATTTGTTTGTGTTCATTGTTGTTAACAATTTATGCCAAACCTCATGTATACCAATTATATCCAATTATGCCCCATCAACTTATGTCAAATCTCATGTATACAATTTAAACACAATTATGCCCAAAATGATTTGTGCCAATAATCTCTTTATTACATATTTCCCCAAACTTTTCCCAATCGTTCAGATGTTATTCGTACGCAAATCTCAACGCAATATGTTAGGCCTGAAGTTAGCCTACTATCAAAAAAAAAGGAAAAGAAGAGGAGAAGAGAATCAACATCAAAATTGGCATAAACATACGAACGACATATGAAACATAAATAGGCATATAACGATAAACTGGATCAGAAAGGCATATGAAATATGAACTGGCATAAAACTATAAAATATATCCAAAAGGCATATGGAATATGAACTGGCATAGAACAATGAAATAGATCCAATAGGCATATGATGACAAAACTTTGGGTATGAATCTGAAAGATAAAAATTTACACAACTTGATATGATTCATCTTACAGGCATGTTCATAAAATCCAATTTACAATCTTATCACAATCAAATTTAATTTAATTATATGTGAAAGTAATGTGGACTCACAGCGACATGATTTAGAATAGAGAATAGATCTGAATTCTGAATTTGATTAGCTAAACCGTTGTTGTGGAATTTGATTCTTATCTTCCAATATGAATAATCCTGTTTTGATTTGCTTTGGAGAAGAGAAGAGAGGCTAGTTTTAATTTAGATTAGGGCAGCATGGGGGCGCCATGGATTAGTGTAATGAAATTAGGGTTAGGTCTAGGTGTGTTTTTATAGATGTATTAGGTGAATTAGGGCCTTTATATTAGATTAGAGATCATCAGAACCACACAGCTCAAAAGACACGTCATCCAGCTAATCCCCTAAGGACACGTCATTAGAGAACTCTCCAGAATTCTATGCAGATTTGGCCTCGGAATGGGCGCAATTCCCAGGTGCGCCAGTGCATTTTTGTTTTGGCGCACTTCACAAGTGCGCCAGTTATCCCAGCCTGTTTCCTGATTTTTCTGCCCAACTTCTATCGTCCATAACTTCTTCATATGATATCCGTTTTTACGCAAACTCGGACACTGTCTCAAGAAGAATTCCGAGACGAACGCTATAGCGTAACCTGTTTCATCTACTTCTTTTAAAAATTAATTATTCTTTAATTATCTCTTATGTCATGTTTTAAAATTACGGGGTGTTACATTATCGTTTATGCAACTTAATACTAAGAAAAATTTATAGTTTGTTGATGAAAAAAAAATAAACATTCAAGTCATAACCACGTATACCTAAGAAGATTAAATGTAATCATTACAGTTATAAAGTGTTTTAATGATGTTATAATAAGGCAGGTTGGGTTGCGATGCATTAGCCATGCCCTAGATCTAGACCTCTCAAAAGTAGGTCGCGGGTCTATAAATTTCGAAGACCTTATGAGGCGGGTCTAAATGGGTCAAAATAGGGGTGAATGACATAGATTTCGACTTTGTACCCCCTCATTGTCATCCCTAGCCGCTTCCTTCCCCACATCTAATTGGTCGAGCCAACCACCCAAGCTCCCCTCCGATGCCAGAAAGTCACGCGTCACCCTTTCTCCTCCCCAGAACTCTTTGTCCCGAGCGTCATCTCCGTCCGAGCTGCTCACACCAGTTCACTACCAGAAAAGCAACAATCTACTCTTCCTATACTTCACCCATTACGCCTCCTGCCCTACCACGGCCCATGCCTGCGACGTCCTCCTCCAAGCCATAGCCCGGTATTGGTTGTGTTAGGTGTTGTTTTAGTTGAGGCCGGTATTTATTTGCTGACTACATCTTCGTATAAGAAAAGGAAAAAAGAAAATAAAAGAAGAAGTTCACTTTTGTTTTATTGAAACGTGCTTGGCCATACTCATTTTGGTTGCTGTGCTAAAGTTGGCTTTTGCAATTTGCTGAAAACTTTGTTCCTCTTTACTACAAAAAAAGTGAAAGCTAGTTTTGATCCGATGCTGATCCGATTATATTATTGTCTTGCTTGATCTGACCTTGAATCGTGCTTGTTCGTTGTATTCATGTGTGGATTTCATTGTTTCATTTTGTGTCCATTCGTTTTTCAACTCCGTTCAGTGCCATGAAAGGTGAATTTATCTCACACTTGATTTGCTTATTTATGGATGTTAAATTCAACACAAATGAGTTGTTGTGAAATGTGTAGGATTGCTAGTAGGAAATTGTTTTGTTTGATATGTAAATTGTTCAAGTATGACACATTATGACACGATATATATATATATATATTCCATGTAAGTGCATGATTGATATATTATTTTATGATGCAGTAATTTGTGTGCTATGCCACAATTTATTTACATTTATTTATATTGCTCGGTTCCGATAGATTTAGAAAAAATGCTATGGGATAAAATGATACATATCTAAACCATTGTATTGATTTAGGAAATGAATCGAATCGAATTGGAATGCGGGTTGAAATTATATATACTCGGGATTCGAACTTAATCACGGATTGAAATGATATATATCCGTAATTACTTGACCTAGGTAGAAAACTATAAATAGACACCGTTGGTCTATTTTGAAAAATATTTTCTAAATATATTTTTGTTTAGTGAAGTTATTTAAATATTTTAATTATAATATTATTTTAAAATTTATATAATTTAAAATTATTTTATAAGTAATTTGATAAACTTTTATTATAGTTTACATTTTTAAAAAATTTAAATTAATTTATAATTTTTTTTGGCAAAGTAGTCTATTTTTATAGTGGTATGTAATACTTTTTATAATGAAAAATAATAAATACATTATTATTGGAGTAGACGTTCTCTAGCTACTACACACGTTTTTTAAGGTGGACCATTCACCACAAACAATTTTTTTAGTGGTCCGACCACTGCTATTAGTTTAGCTTATAGCACAGGAGCTAATATATGAGATTAGACTACTCTAAATTGCCTAATATCTAACACGAAAATGCACCACATAGGGTACATATTACATTCAGAAAAATTACATAGCTGCAGCCTAGATGCAACAAGACAATGATATATTCTAGACTAGTGTGAAAATTACATTCAAAAGAAACAATCCCAACATCCACAGCAGGAACACACAAACCCTCAAACACAGAAGCAAAGCGCCGCATTCACAGAGCTTGGACAATTAGAATAAAGCAGGATACAGGGGAGAATTCCAAACATTGAATATGACATAAGTTATGACCCACACTGTAACAACCCGGATTTTTGAAGGGTGATAGTAATGACTGAGAGATTCTGATGTATAAAAAATATAAAAATAAATTAAGATTTAACATGGAAATCGAGTATAGACAGTATGATTTAGCTAGAAATTGATTTTAAATAGTGTATTGAAGCCTATGTACAAATTAAAAAGGCTAATTTAAATTCTGTGTTAGTTTAGTTTCGCAATTAGGGAGCTAAAAGAAATTTATTTGTACCTACTTTTAAATGGAACCCCTTTTGTAGATTTTTATAACACAAGAATATTTGTTAAAGATTTACAAACAAATGTTTTTAACATATCTACTAATTTAATTTATTTAGTTTTCCTCGACTATTCAAAATTTAATCTTAGTAACATTACTGACTAATTTGTATATTTTATAGCTTTGAATTCTTTTTGTGAAATTAGTCAATATGTACGTTAAATAAAATGAACGCAATTACAACTATGTTGGATTACCTAACTGATGCGAAAATATAATCCTTTGTTATTTGAGAACCCGAAACCAAATTTTATTTGGGATGTACCTTAGAAATATAAAATTTGAGTTTTTAATTTAAACTGCTAATTGATATATATATATATATATTATTGAAAATTTTTATAAATTTTGACATATAAATTGATTTTAAGAAATTTAATCCAATTTATTTAAGTGGAGATTAGGTTGAATTAATTTAAACTTGTACTTAAATGTGTATATTCATGTATGTACATTTCTACAAAATATTGGTATAAAATAAAGGTATGCTACCTTCGGAATATTTGTTTAATGAGTCTTTGCCAAATTGCTGAAACCATAGACATTTGTCCTTCATCATCTAAATTGGGTACCACATGTTTTTCTGGATTCTTCGTTCCAATTTTTAATACGGGTGCACCTTTTTGCTCTGGGAAGCAACAAGACTTCGGTCCCTGTTTATTTTCTTAGAGAAGCCAATTTCCCCCCAAATTAAATCAACAATAATGGCTTCCTTCGCCATCGGTCACCGCTCCTCCCTCTTTCCATTGACTGAAACCGCCGAGTCCTTTCATCATCCTCCGTCACCACTACTATGTCACCACCGAGTCCTTTACCACCTCGTTGAACCCCGAATCCTCAGTCATCTCGTAACCGCGCCATCTGCACCACATCCACCGGTGTATATCTCGCCGAGCCACTAAATCGTAGCCGTAGCTGCTTATAACAACCCAGAAAATCAGAACCAATTTAAAATTTTTATTTTAAGAAATTTTGACAGAAAATGTGTCAGAATTTAAAAATTCAATTTTTTAAATAATAACAACGCTATTAAAAATAGCCATTTTGCAAATGACCTCCGTTTTCGATGAAACCATTTTTGTTGGATCCGGAATGTCAAATTATTGCTAAGTTTAGATTTCTATAATTTTTGGAATTAATATGTGGGCATGGTAAGTTAAATGTATTTTGTAATTTCTGTTGAATTGGATCGACTGTTAAAAAGACCATTTTTCAAACGGTCTCCAAATTCGACGAAATTAATTTTGTTAGGACCATATCGTCTGAACATAGCTAGATTTATTTTTCGGGAATCTTTGAAGTCAGTCTGTGGCCCCGGTAAATTAAATTGTACAATCAAATTTAATAATTAAATGATTTATATTTTAATTTAGAGAAAAATGGGCTGAAATGATCAAATGGGCTGATGAAACCCAGTCCATTGTGCCCGAAATAAGGGTATTTGGCTAGGGGCGACATACGCTAGGCTGGATTTGAGGTTAGTAGGAATTAACTGGCCTTTTAGTGATTAATGAATTAAATAATATTATATTATAAATATAGGATTAACCAAAACCCTAATTCAAAAACAAAGCCGCTGCCACCCTGTTCTCCAATGGCTAGAAACGAAATAAATCCTTATCAACTCAGTAAAATCCATTGATCCTTTGGAGTATTTTGCAGTACTCTTTCCAATCTCCACATCCGTACGGACAACACCTCCTATCGTCGAGTATCCAACGAGATCCAGGCATCCAAACCTCGGCCGTTTCGACTGCCCCCATGCCTCCCTGGTCAGATCGAACTTGCCACCTAGGGTCCCCCTGGTGCGCCGCTACTCCCCCTACGTCGTGGCACCTCCTGATTGTCACGAAGTTTAATGAGTGGATCGAAAAGCTAAGACCTAGTTTTGAATAAAAGGAAAAACCATCGACCTCTTTTCTGTAAGGTAGAAGAAGGTATAATATTTAATTTAATTATTTAATTAATTAAATTTAAAACATTATTAACACAATAAAAATCCTAACTTGTTCATACGATGTCGGAATTGCATGAAACATGAACCGTTTGGGATCGTGGCAGTGTCCGCTATATTTTAGAAGCAACCAGGAAAATTTAAAGCAATCTATAATTTTTGAAGAATTCCAAAGCACTGTGAGATCTCTTATTTAAAACTAAAATTAATTGTTATTGCATTATAGAAATTGTTATATATACGCTGTTAAAATTCAGTTATGTGTTGTACGAGATTTGAATTGATTGATTTTGTTTGTGATGATCCGTTGGATTGAATTGGATAGAATAGAAATTGTTTATACAATAAAATATCTTTTATTGTATATGTGAATTAAGGAAAATTGTTATACAATAAAATTCCTTTTTATTGTATACATGCAAATCTTATAATTTGTTAAAAAATGTTATACAATAAAATTCCTTTTTATTGTATACATGTAAATCTTAGAATTTGTTAAAAACTGTTATACAATGAAATTCCTTTTTATTGTATACATGTAAATCTTATAATTTATTAAAAAATGTTATACAATGAAATTCCTTTTTATTGTATACATGTAAATCTTAGAATTTGTTAAAAAATGTTATACAATAAAATTCCTTTTTATTGTATACATGTAAATTTTAGAATTTGTTAAAAAATGTTATACAATAAAATTCCTTCTTATTGTATACATGTAAATCTTAGAATTTGTTAAAAATTGTTATACAATGAAATTCCTTTTTATTGTAAACGTGTAAATCTTAGAATTTGTTAGAAATTGGTTATACAATAAAATTACTTTTTTTATTGTATATATATGAATCATAGAATTGGACAAAATTGGTTATACAATAAAATTGCTTTTTTTATTGTATATATATGAATCATAGAATTGGACAAAATTGTTTATACAATAAAACTATTTTTTAAGTTATGTATATGAACCACAAATTTAACATGTTAAGGAAAAATTGTTGAAACATTAAAAATGATAATTTTTAATGTATATTTAGATTCATTATTAAAAAGAAACATGTTCAGGGAAAATTGTTGAAACATTAAAAACGATGATCTTTAATGTATATTTAGATTCATTATTAAAAAGAAACATGTTTAGGGAAAATTGTTGAAACATTAAAAATGATAATTTTTAATGTATATTCAGATTCGTTATTAAAAAGAAGCATGTTTAGGGAAAATTGTTGAAACATTAAAAATGACAATTTTTAATGTATATTTAGATTCATTATTAAAAAGAAACGTGTTTAGGGAAAATTGTTGAAACATTAAAAATGATAATTTTTAATGTATATTTAGATTCATTATTAAAAAGAAACATGTTTAGGGAAAATTGATGAAACATTAAAAATGATAAAAAAAATTTACAAGGCAAAAAAAAAAATCATAATTTTTAATTTATATTTAGATTCATTATTAAAAAGAAATATGTTTAGGGAAAATTGTTGAATTATTAAAATTGACATGTTCATTAGAAATCGTTTAGAGATTAAAAAGAACAATTTTAATGTATGTTTAGTTTCATTAAAAATGATTCATTATTAAAATTGACATGTTTATTAGAAATTGTTTAGAGATTAAAAAGAACATTTTTAATGTATGTTTAGTTTCATTAAAAATGATTTATTATTAAAATTGACATGTACATCAGAAATTGTTTAGAGATTAAAAAAAACATTTTTAATGTATGTTTAGTTTCATCAAAAATGATTCATTATTAAAATTGACATGTTTATTAGAAATTGTTTAGAGATTAAAAAGAACATTTTTAATGTATGTTTAGTTTCATTAAAAATGAATCATTATTAAAACTGACATGTTCATTAGAAATTGTTTAGATGTTAAAAAGAATATTTTTAATGTATGTTTAGTTTCATTAAAAATGATTCATTATTAAAATTGACATGTTCATTAGAAATTGGTTAGAGATTAAAAAAAAGAACATTTTTAATGTATGTTTAGTTTCATTAAAAATGATTCATTATTAAAATTGACATGTTTATTAGAAATTGTTTAGATATTAAAAATAACATTTTTAATGTATGTTTAGTTTCATTAAAAATGATTCATTATCAAGCCGACTTTGTCGGTTTTTCTTAATTCGACCGAGCCTTCGATAACTTGCGTTCGTCTGAAGCTTTTTAACAATACCCATTTCGTCATCCTATGACTTATGCATTAATTTAATGTAGTTATGAAGCCTTGCTTTGCCTTATTTGAGCTCCCCGATTTAATTTTTAATGTAGTCTATTTGATTCATTAATGCTCATTAATTGTGTGACTTAATTAACTTTATATTTGGAAGAAAAGCTAATATTTCCACTTTTGTTGTTATGAACATGGTGTTCATTTTAAAACATCACACCTAGCGTTAATAAGATAAATTGAAAACAATTTATTGATTAAATTTATTTCTTAAATTTTTTCCACTTTTGTTGATATGAACATGTTGTTTATTTTAAAACATCACACCTAGCGTTAATAAGATAAATTGATTCCACTTTTGTTGATATGAACATGGTGTTCATTTTAAAACATTACACCTAGCGTTAATAAGATAAATTGACAACAATTTATTGATTAAATTTATTTCTTAAATTGAAAATCACTTAATTAATTTAAACATATTGACAAAAACCTTATATGGTTAAAATTTGATTTAATAAGATGTATATTAATTGCCGTCTTTTTTACCATATATATAATTATAACAAAATAACATAATTCGTTAAAATAATTATTTTGATTTGTATAATATACGTAATTTTGTTTCTTTTTTCTTCTAGTGTAAAATCATTTGTATGTAATCCGTTGTTTCTTTCTTCCTCTAATGTAAAATCATTCCTATGATTTTCTGTTTTATGCTTGGTGAATATAATATGTAGTCTTCCAAATATCAATTAATTTACTGCATTTAATTTGTGTGATCATTCTACAATCACAATCATTTAGTTATGTTACCATTTATTTTTATTTGGATGTATAAGATGGAGAAGAATAAAAGTTGGAGTAATAAAATACCAAATAATGCCTTAAATAAGAATTTATAGCATGCCTTAAATTATTGATTATATTCTTTAGAACATTAAAAAAGGAATACCTGAAATGATAGCCAATTAATTCTTCTAAAAACGCCAACATCAACCAAGGAAAAATATGTATGTATGCGTAATTGATTTCAAATGGTAAACATGGTATGTATGTATGTGATATATGAAAAAATAAGATCACACCTTTCCTAACTGCACCAAGGTGGACTTTTCCCTAACTGATCCCATATTGTGAAATTAAATCACACATTTAGTTCTCTGCTCTTTATTTTTTTTATAGATTAGCATGTAGTGAAATTTAATCACATTTAATCCCATACTATGAAATTTAACCAAACAAACCGAGATGGACTTTCTCTTGCTGTATATAATATATAAAAATATATCTCTACTACTTAAAATGATTTTTTTATAGATATGCATTACATAGATTTGAATCATCATACCAGTCTTTTTTTGATATTTTTCAAGAATATTTGTTTGTGTATTTAATCTTTGTGCTGACATGATTGGTTAACAATTGTTTTTGGTTTTTAATAATATATATAATTTTTCTTTCATATATTTTCATTCATATGTAGTTTTAAATAATTAAATAAGTACAACAAAATAAATTTTTTTATCAGTTGTATTGTATTACAAAGTTGGTTTTCCCCCTGTTATGCGGTTATATTAGTTAAAATTGACATGTTTATTAGAAATTGTTTAGATATTAAAAAGGACATTTTTAATGTATGATTAGTCTCATTAAAAATGATTAATTATTAGAAATGACATGTTCATCAGAAAATGTTTAAAACATTAAAAATGACATTTTAGGTATTGTTTTGATTAAATAGATAAAAAGGATTACATGTTAAAATAAGATTTGTAATCCAAAAATGTTACATTTAATATGTTCATTTAGATTAAAAAGAATGACATATTAAAATGGAACTTGTCATTAACATGTTAGCAAAGTAGGAAAATGTTTATATGTTAATATATGTTTTGTTTGTTGAAAACATCACTTTTAACATGTTAGTGAGATCGTCGAATGATTTATATATTTATATATAATATATAAATATAAACTAAAATTAAACGAATCACGCACGGTAGTTCGCGTTTTGGAATTGTAACTTTAAGCGATTATACCGAAAGATCCGACCGTCGGATTTTTCCAAAACTTGAACTGTTAGGTTCGCTTTGGAAAGACCTTTTCAAGATATTATATTTGTCAAGATCCAACGGTTAGATTTCGAGAAATGTGTAATTCAAGTTTGGATAAAAACAACGTCAGGGCCGCGTATTGACCTGAACCGCCATTAAATTAAAATAGGCTATTTTTATATAAAAAAATAGCGATAAATCATTATAAAATAACAATAACGATATGAAATGATTTGAATTGTATATATTCGAGAATTATTTGAAAAGACCAAGTTAAATCTCATTTCAAATAATTATACGACGATTTATAATCGAAGACATCGAAGACGGTGGTTGAAGACCAGCGATCTTCACATCGAATGGACGACTACTAATGCCTTTGATTGGAGTTGCTTCCTTGAAAGGGTTATAGTGGTAGTTGTCCGGACGTACTTGTTGATTGTCCGGATATGCGAGAACCTCTCTTTCGTGTTGGATATATGGGACGAGGAATAAGGTATCTCTAGTTTAGTTCAGACCCAGAACGGACTTGTAAATGGATGTGTGTGTGACATTGGATTTAGTTCTGTGTTAATTGATTTCTATTAAATATATCTCTGTTTGGTGGCGGAGAATTTATTCTCTTTTTTAACACCCTTCTCTGATATGTACGAGCTTGGAGGTTATATATTGATAGACATCAGTTACATGGCGTGAATTGGCAATGTGGCATGCCAAGATGCCCGGATTGAGTTGAGAACACGACAAATCAGAACACAAACAGAAGAACATTTCATTGCTTATTATAAACAATTTACATCAGAGTACAAGAATATTCCCGAGTATGATTAATTATACAACAGAAAATAATATCAAAGATTTAAAAATTACATAGTAGCGGAAAATAAGACATAAGTATAATGCATAGCGGAAAAGCTTTCCAAATATATGACATGACACGAAATCCCCCTTACGGGAAATCATGGATTGCCTTGAGGACAAGACGAATCAAAACACAAGCAGAAGAACATTTCATTGCTTATTACAACAATTTCATCAGAATACAAGAATATACAGAGTATGAATAAATATTACACGTTTACTTAATATCAGAGATTTACAAGTTATAATGCAGCGGAAAATAATACAAAACACAATTGAAAGAGATAAACGGATACAGAGCTTTCTGAATATCATTCCAGTTGTAAACCAGGATCTTGTGAATATAAATCTGCCAAACCAAAACTACTAGCTGTCCGTGCGGAAAATAGGGGCACCCAAAGTTTAGGTTACAACAATAAACTCCAGGTTAGTCATGTGACTGGTGTGAGAACTAAAATAGTTATTTAAAACTTTACTTCAAATCAGATATATCAAGGGACCACGCCGTATAACATGGAACGAGTTTCCTCCCAAGAATACCAGTGCATATAACAAAACAACGCAATGCTTTTTAGAAAAATGAATCTATTATAAGACTCAGGTCCTATCACACAATGCAACGCAAGCCGAGGGATAGGGTTTTCCCTTATAATAGCCAAACATGCTTGGTACGTTAAAACAAATCATTTGATAATACTATAAGTGCATAGTGTATAAAACAACTTCAAATATAAATGTATCAATCCTAGGCGGCAAGGGTACCATATATCATGTCGCCAATACTAGGCTTTACAATCAAAACCGCAAATGTCACGCATTGGAAGTTGGATTTCCATTTGTGAACCAAGGCAAGGGATCGTCCTTACCGCTTTGAGACGCTCTAGCCCGTGTCTCAGGATCAGAACGCATCGACCCTTGGATCTTCAGGGCCGGTCCACACGGAGTGGATTAAAATGCCTGAACAATGCGTTTCCCTGCCCTATAGGGCGTCAATGAGCCAAATGACTCCATCGGTCCCGGATCGACAGATATAATCGAGGCGCCTCACTATCCATTATCCACATAAGTAAAACGTCAGGGCTTGTAAAACGCTGACACCACTCCTAGCTAGAAGGAAACACATGCCTCCCTGCAGTCCTCTCCCGTTTCTGGTTCACACCGAGCTGTGAGGCTCGCGAATTAATGCTGCACAAAGCTATGCTATATTAAAACCATGCTTTGATCATCAACCACAAGACTTTGCTTTTCAATAGAAGCCTTGATCATTTGCA